>CM063284.1:30229571-31511446 GCA_032173965.1 Sitta carolinensis | reverse complement strand
TTCTTATTGGGTTATGTTTAGAATTATAGAATCATAGAATGTTTTGGCTTGGAAGGCCATCATCTAGCACCATGGACATCATACCCTACCATGGACAAGAACACCTTGTACTTGATATGGATGCTCAGACCCCCATCCAACTTGGCCTTGAATACCTCCAGGGATGGGAAGCCACCACCTCTCTATGCAATATATCTGGTACTTCAACACCCTCTGAACAAAGAATTTCTTCCTTGCAACAAATCTAAGCTTACCCTCTTTCAGTTTAAAACCATTGCCTCTTGTCCTGTCACTATCTGCCCATATACAAAATTCCCTCTTCCTCCTTTTTCTATAAGCCTTCTTGAGATACTGGAAGGTGCCGTAAGATCTACTACCACCCCAGCTGTCTCAACCTTTCCTCATAAGAGAGGTGCTCCAGCCCACTGTTCATCTTTGTGCCCTAACATTTCTGAAGAGCAGCAGGTCAGTGTGAACATCAACACTAGGCCCAGTTCCTAAAACTCTACTTTTGTCAAGTTTTCATCTCCAAGTGTATGAAATTAATGGACCACTGAGACTAACTGTGGTCACATAGGTAAGTGTTTACTTGATCAGGCATGCAGACACCATAAATTCACACATGACCAGGGGCAGCTACCTATTTTTTATTTTTATCATATGTTTATTAAGCCTAGAATACAATGTTTTCAGTATTAAAATGAAAATCCCCAAGGTATATTTTTACATATATATGACTTGTCTAACTAAAAGAAATCCACAGGATCAGCTGGAATTTTCCTTACATTTTGTCAGCTTAGGGCAAGGTAGAACATAAAATCAAACCATCCTCACCATCTCTATTTCTGACTGAACCATCCTCCTCTTGGTAAGGCTGCGGCAGGCCACTTTTCTTTGGCCCCAGGCACAAACTGGATAAATCTAACTAAAGTGAGTTTTGTTGCTTAGAGCCCATGAAGCAGGTACTAGACACCCTTCTCTGTACAAGTGACAATTGTATTGCAGACAAGGTAATGAATATCTGCACATGATTTTCCTTTCCTCAGTTTCCCCACCATTTGAGTGTATTTTGGACTGGTTATTTCCAGAGCACAGCACCTGTCCCCACCTTCAGTTAAGACCCCCTGGTCTTATCTGGATTCTCAGAAAACACTGAGAAGACTGTGAAATTTTTGGCTTATATTTGGTGGCATTTTTTTATAAACTACCTTCATTCCCACAATATTACACTTTCTTTTCTCCAGCTGGAAAAATGGTTAGGTCATCTCAACTTAATGGAAGTATAACTTACATTCTGGGTTTTATTGTTCAATTGATATGTGAGTTTTTTCCTGCAAAATTAAATATTAGTTTTCTAACAAAACACTATATTCAAGCACAGAGGCAGTCTTTACAGCACCAAGATGATACTTTAGTTCTGACACAGGATTCCATTTAGGACAAAATTCCATCAGTTGTTTAAATATGCCAGTACTTTAACCTGTTTGAAGGCTCAAAATAAAATATGTAGTTTATTGTATTAACTGCATAATTCTGTGGACTGATATGCTTTGCTTTTGATATTTTTATCAATCATCCTTTGAAAATAGTATCTTATACTAAAACTAAATCACTACAAAATTGTAAAATTTATTTAGCAACAAAAGTTATGTTTTTTGGGTTTTGGTATTTTTTGAAAATGCTAGTTATTGGAGGCAGTGTTCCCTTAAACAACCATCTCTGAATAGTAAGTATGAAGATTTTCTTGTCATTCAAGAATATTGTAACTCATATTTGGAAAAAAACTTTTAAAATTTTTCAAGGCAGATGGAGAAGACAAGGAGGGCAACTAAATGAGAAATGTAAATTTTTTCCTTCAAAATCGAAGTATTTTGTAATAAACAAAGAGCTAAATTTCTAGTTGCTAAGAGACCTACATCAAAACAACTACCTTTTCTTTCTAAATAAGAACCCAGCATAGACTATGATTTAACTCTTTGTGCTCACCAGCTTTCCACAACATAACATTGAAAATGAACAAGGGAATAAAAATAAATACATTTGTGTAACTACAACAAAGACAGTTAATAATACATAAGGTACGTAACAATTTTATTAGCTAATGATTAGGATGCTATTAAAGCTTGCTTTTTTTTTTTTCCTCAGGAAAAAAATGCAACATGTCAGAGGATATAAAATTACTGTTTCATTTAAGTAATAAGACAAATTATTTTCAGGATGTAACCTTTTAAAGAAACAAAAAGGAATGTTTTGAGCAACATGTTTAAGTAGTGCTTGCATTGTACTGACTGACTCTTACAGTGTTAGTGTCTTTGAGCCACTATGTAAGAGAATGCATGGCTGCAGGCCAGCAATAACAACCCCAGAAACCTTTAAAGAGTCAGCAGCTTTTCTTTTTTTTTCCCTCCCCCTTTTTATGTCAAGGAAATCAAACATGCAGCTGAAGGGCATCATAAATATATCTGATCACCGTTCAGGGGGTTTCCAAAATGAGCCACTGGAGAGACCATCTTTATTGCAAGGCCAATCCCAGTTTTAATCAAAGCAAATGTGTTTTAAAACCTAGTTGATTAAACTGGAGTAAATGTCAAAATAAAGACCAGATAACGGTATTTACACAGAAGACATGTCCGTCTCATTTGTGCAGTGCCAAGGACACATTTCTGCACTGTTCCAAAAGCTGTCTATTCTTCAGGAAATTTGTCCAGTGCCCTCTTCTGGACTCTGGGAAATTATAAAGAAGAGGCAATGTACTCAGCTTTTCAGCTGTTTCGGTGTCTCCACAGATACTTTGCACGTTTGTCTCACTCAGCGTTCAGTCCCTGAAATTCCTCCTTCCCTCCCTCCTTAACCACAGGACTACAGACTAGAGTTACTTTTCACTTTTTGTGTTTTTAAGCAGTCCTTCCTGTGAAGCCAAGCTTCCTCACCTAGAATCAGTGCATGCGGTGTAAGTATTGCTCCAACTGACCTTATCTCGCCTCAGGTCTAGTGGAAGAAAAAAATGCCAACTCTCAGTTTGATTTAACTTCAGCTCAATAGACAACATGCCATCTAGGCGATAATTTCTGACACTAGAAGAGGTGAAAATCGACACCTGCTTCCAGGCTCTTGCTGACTGCTGAGGTGTTTGAGGCGTTTTGCCAACAGATAGACTATCAAAAGACAGGAGATCTAGATCAACAGCCTGTGAGAAATTTGATTGTTACTGGTCTGAACCACTTTAGCATGAGTGTCACTTTAGCATGAGTGTTGTACTTTACCCATAATGAACAAGCAGGGCATAAAAATTGTATGCAAAGGAAACATAACTAGTAAGAAAAGTCAAAATGTCCTGAGCAATTGAATGGTATCTGGCAAAAAACTAAAAAACAGAAGACAAGTCAAATATACAGTGGTCCTCCTGCCAGAAGTTGCCTCAGTTTCTTCCAGCTTCCTTATGCACCTACAACTTTTAGGAACTATGTAGTTCCCCAGCTTCTTCTCCTGTGTACTTTGATTATCAGAGAACCAGAGAACAGTCTGGGTTGGAAGAGTCCTCCGAAGATCATCTAATCCAACGCCCCTGCAATGAGCAGGGACATTAACTAGATCAGGTTGCTCAGAGCCCCATCCAACCTGATGTGAATGTTCTCAGGGATGTTGCATCCACCCTACTCTGGGAAATCTGTTCTAGCATTCTACCACCCTCACCATAAAAGAAATTCTTCTAATCTAATATAAATTGATTCTCTCTTTGTTTAAAACTGTTACTCCTTGTGCTATTGCAAGAGTCTGTGCTAAAATTTGTCCCTTCTTTACTTTGATTCACTCAGAGATAAGGTCTGTTCATCATTCCATACTGTTTGGTGAACCTTCACTGGGAATACTTGACATTTGTGCTCCTCAGCCTCATCTGAAGCTCTAGTCCCTTGAGAAGTATGAATGACCTCCAAACTCTGTCCAGCCTTAGGACAATTTCAGTCATAGTAATCACAGCACTAAAGAGTGATACCTCAGCATGCACAAGCCTTCAATTTCATTACCTGGATTCCATGAACCCTCTTTGTTCCACTTTCGCTTCTGTTACTCATTTAAGTCCATCTTTCATTCCTATTTTGTGATTATTTTAGGAGATTACATGCGAAAATTTCATGGAATATGGTTTTGTCATATTTTTTTATGAAATTGACTGCTGTGAGGCTGAGAAATCATTTCCTCCAAATACTCTTGCTATGTTTGTGTTCAATAATTTCAGTAATTCAAAGGACACCAAACCAGTGCTATGCATTGAAAAGTTAATTCAGATATATGCTACAATAAATGGCATTACACTTAGTTCAGTAATTCAAAAATAGTTGTTAAGAGAAAGGAGAAGGTAGCAGAGAGCCTGAAAGGCCAGCTGCTGAGTCAGGTGTATGGCATAACTTTCAAACACCCGAAATATTTTGTTAGGGAAGTTTAGCGAAGAAAGGAAAAAGGAGAAAGGTTTACTTTTGGTTGTAGGCAGCTGTATTTCAAAAGTATTGCAAGAAATATTGAGCATGACTGATTCAGCATGGAATATAGAACTGCAAGCATGAGTTGGCCAAGTCAGAGACACAAAAGATTAATAGATTTTTTTCCCTCAACAGCCAGCATGAGACAGCTTATTCTTTTGTTTTGATATTATCACCATATAAACTATCTTACAGGTACACATGGAGGTAGTCTAGTTCTTGAAATCAACTCTCTCACACATGAGTTCCTGAATTAACCTGTTAAAAAACTGAGGGCTGTTTAGCATTAAATATGGCCTCTGAGAGACAGAAATGAAAATTTGGGATCAATACTATTAGTATTAGCATAGTGATCATCAGTCACCATTTGCAGCTATTTTATATTAGTCTTTGTTTTCTTTGGTGTTGCCTGTAAAACACACGTATGTTGTTATCCTAAAAAGACAGATATACCAATTTCCTTATTTAATTTTTCAGCTTACATACACTCTTATGATGGCAATATAAATCTTCTGCCAATATCACAACCTCAGTGCCATAAAAATGAAATTTTTTTGATCCAAAATTACTATGGGAATGGGATCAAAACAAGTCACCAAAACACAAAGGATGCTGTTACTGATTATTTAGGTCTGATTGCTTTGTAAGACATTTGCAGATGTTCCAAGTCAGCTTTCCATTTTAAGCTGAATAAGAAAGCTTGTTCACAATAATGAATGCTATAGCAAAGCAAAATGTTTAGATGATTTTCACTTCCTATGGTGGCTGACTGCCACTTGTGTCTTTCACATCACCATTTTGTGCCTGTCCATTGAATGAGGTGACACTTCTGAAGGTCAGTGTTGATATCTTCAAACCTAAAATAGCTGACCAGTGTCCACAACCAGTTAAATCTGTAGACGCTGAGCTGCTTCAAGGAAATTATGCCAGAAGTTTCCAATGCATTAAATGAGTTCATAACCTGAGCCTCCTCATGACAGGTGATGGAAGAATAACAGAACAGTCTTGTATCTTCAACCTCCTTTCCTTCTCCCTCAAACCAGACAGATATTTATGAAAAATATTTATTGCAAGAAAATGTCTTCTAGAAAAACAGCAGATACTTAATATTTATTCTGCCCTGAGACAGTCAGGAAATTTATGCATAACTTAGAAATTTTTTCTTTATGAACCTTTCATGTAACTATAACCATGGATGTTAAGAGTCTGTGTCACCTCTCACATAAGTTAACCAGAGGCAGCCAGAGGACCTGAGAAAAAGTTGTTGGCATGGGATAAGTGCCTTGGAAAACAATGACAATGACAAAAGACTGAGCAAATCATGGTTCAGAAATAGCTGTGGATATTAACTGACAGGAGATTTAACATGCCATGCCTGCCCTTGGGATTGAGAGCAGAGCTGGTCTGTCAGCAGGATGCAACCAATATCATAAAGCAGGAAAGCAGAAGAAAAAGTACTTTAAATAGAGCTGTTTAAAATGAGAGTGGCTGTCTAGGACAAGGGGTCTAAACTAAAGAGGGAGTGCTCTGGGAATGAAAAGAACCTGAAGTTAGGGAGGAGATGAGACCAGGGGGATCAAAAAGATTCAGGATAAAAGAAGGGCGGGAAAGTCAGAGCACTTCTATAGTGGAGACGAAATGAAACCAAATGTTTTTATGCGCAAATGTTTTTGCTACTTTTGTATAGACCTGTAAATTGCTCTTTTTGCATATGAACAGTGGGAATGTGTTTAAAACGTTGGTTTGGAATCTTGCCTTCTTTGTTGTGGAAGGACAAACTGAAGGACTCAAGAAAAAACAATCCCAGTGAGAAGGTAGGAAACTACAGAGAAGATTGGGGGAAAGAATTGGTGTCAACAATTTTTTGAGGAAGAAATGGGACTGGAACATCTCCTATGTCTTCCGGGCAGGAGCGCTGAAATGGAGTGACTAACCCTGCAATGAGCCAAGGATGCATAACTGGAGTGTTGTCAGGCCCAGCAAATCCAGAAACATCAGTCCTAAAATAATTTTCTAAACCAAGGAGGTGTTCTGAAGGCTACTGCAGTCCATTGAAGGTCTTATTCTTGGAAACAGAACTTCTTGCTTTCCATTGTCAGCTGAAGTAAATTCCCTTCTGGGATTACTGGGCTGCAATCCTGCCCAGCCATGGGTGGAGAAGAAAGGGCAGGTTGGACCTTATTTCTAAATAAGCGCATTCATGCAAGCTGTATAGGAGACTGTTCATACAGACTAAAGTCAATACTGTTTCTAATTGAGCTAATGATACATTAACTTTCTTTTATTATAGTCAGAAGTCTAATTGCTTGCTATAAGAAATGAGTTTCAGTACTCCATATGTCAAGTATGCCAAATATTCAGAGGAGTGGCACACAGAAAGCTATACAAGATTAGGTTGGGGTTTTTTTGCTTTATTTTGTTTCCAGTTTTTGTTTTGTGTTTTTAAATGCACACTTTGACTTTGTCACAGTGCTTCAGACACATGACCCATTCAATGGTGTGGTTCAGTGTTAGTCTAATCAAAACATGTTAGTCACATGAATATCTGTGAAACGTACAGATGACAGCTTCACTGTATGCATCCAGGATGAACTATCTCTTCAAATGAATGACATCAATGTAATCTCTCTGAATTCAGCAAACTATAAGTCATGTCAGCTATGTTCTACCAACTTTACAAGACTGTAGGACCCTAATCAATCTCACAGTCGTGTTTTTAATCCAAAATGTTTAACCTTGCCCATTTACAATGTCATGCCTTGAAACTCGCATAGCAAACCAGACTCATTTCTTTTCTTAGAAATTGTGATTAATAATTTCTGCACTTGCTGACTCATAAACAATATGATTGTCAGGGAAGTGCACCTACTTCCCGAAAATTACTTTCTTATAAAGAATATTATTTTGGATAATATTGTAAACTGACTGAAAGCAACATAAAACATTAGAAAAATGCATTACTCTATAGAGAATAAAAAAAATATATTATAAATAAAATATGAATATATTTTTCCTATACATCCACAATTTAGGAAGATGATTTAATCTTCTAGCCGCAATGGTTAAATACCTCATAATACTTATATGGAAACATAATCCTGCCAAAAGAATTTGCATATGGTATGTTGGTGTATTAAGTCCTCCATTATAATTAGATGATTAATTTTAAATTGTGTAATTTTAACAGAAGATAGGAAAAAAAAACCAACAAACAATAAAATACCCAAAATTCAAAATACCAGATTTTACGATGTAAGACATGATCAAAAAGAGAATCACACAAATATATCTCATCGATGAAGCTATTAAGTATATTTTTGCACTAATTTCAGGGGCTATGCTATTAAGGGATTACAGTATAGGAAATATTTTCCAAGACTAAAGAATGTTGCACTGTATGGTAGGTACTGAAGAGAGGGCTAATGAGAAAAAGAGTGATTGTGACAAGCAATTATGTCACCTATGTGAATGGCTTAATTTTCTAAATTAGCCACTTTGATAATTATGACATCTCATTTGTCTTTTAATTCCATGAGCTGTGAAGTTTACCTTTGATTTTTTTTCCAATCAGATAAGAGGCTTTGATAGGCCAAGGGTCTATTATGTGCCTGAAAACCTCATGTTTCAGTCTGCTCATCTGCTTGATCTGGAGAAAATAGCACTCTTCACAAGAGCTCTCCAAACAAGGCTCCCGCTCCTTCTATTGGCACTAGCTATTAAAAAAATATTTGCTAAGCAAATTAATAATGTAAATAAGACTGCAAGTGGGAATGTTTAGTCTGCTTAAGAGGGAAGGCAAACAAACTGTTTTCAAGCACTTTTTAAACCACTTGAACAACAGGCCATTTGCATACAAGCAATTAGCATGTTAATTACAAATGATTCTTATCCACTCATTAGAACATTTCTGAGATTCACTGACAAATATGGGTCTTTCTTTAATTATCTTGACTCATAGGGGAGTGATAAAGCTTGTATTTAATTAAATTAAAAGGAAAGGGTAGTATTTTAAAGAATTAAAAGGAAAGAGTAGTATTTAAAAGAATTAGGTCTGATTTGGGATTTCGCTACTGTAATTCTTCTAACTTCTGCATTCATGTGTAGGACAAACACCCTCAGTGCTGTGTGTGTTTTATACAAAATATAGAAAATAAATACTCCATGCAATTTTTGAATATATGTGTAACTCAGCCTTCATTTTCCTTCACAGAATAGGTATGTAATTTCTTTGGAAGGACCAGGCTATTAACTGTGAAGAGAATACAATAGTTAATGACTTATGGAGGAATCTGACAAAATAAAATGCCATTTAACACGTAAACTCATTTGGTGCCATCTTCTCCTCTCTATTTGGATGTGCTGGTTGCTATTTCAGCCCAGAGGGAACAAGAGTGGACAGATTGTTCTTTTCAAAATAAAAATACACTGCATTGTCATTATTTCTGTCATGCCTTCATATTGGCATGAAATCAGCAGGAATCAATGAAAAGCAGGCTTTGGTCTCTGATAACAGCCACAACCGGGCAGAATACAGTCCAATTACTTTGATCAGGATGTCAATATTTGTGATATCAAAACCCAAGTCATGCAAGCTTTGTAGTGGGCAAAAGATATGCTACTTGGTTCAAAAGCAGTAGTATGTATGCATCCTCATGTAAAGTCCTTTTCTGTTTATTTGCTATACAGCAAGGGAGGTTTTTTTATCCCTCGTCTTTGCAAAAGCATTTTCCACTTTTATTCTAAAAACTACACAGATGTAGGAAGGACATGGCAAACTCTCTTGGCTGATGCTAAATGATGTATGTGCAAAAGTTATTGCTGTTCTCAAGCGTCTTTTAAATGATCTTGAATGCCTCTGCTCTCCAGTAAGTACCTAGGTGAGGCACCAGTTAACAGTGCTGATAGATTAAATCACAGCTTCATGAAAGTAGCCAATCCACTTGAAATGTCATGTGTGTTTTTGCAGCACATCCTTTTTCTGACAAGTTTGAATGATGATAATGCTTTTGGAACTGTATTTTCAACAAAGGTCTGCTAATTTTTTTAAAGCCATTTGGACTTCTGTTGGTTTACTGTATTTTACCAAAATGTCATTAAAATCTAAAGTTCCTGTGTTCTTTTTAGCTCCCCCTTGAAAACTCACATGAATGCTGGGAGACCCCACCTATAAAAATCTCATTTGGCATGAGATAAAATGGCCTCGCTGTGCTCAGGCCTCTGAAGGTTTTATGAAAGTTTGTAATGGAAATCCTGCAAAAAGCTAGGAGACAGTCTGCCTGTGACAACAGGTCACTGGGCTGTTATTCATTCTCTTCTTCTGCATTTCTCTTTTGCCATTTCTCATCCTCCTCATCAGTCTAGATCTCCTGAAGCATCTGAGCATCCCTGAGTTTGTTTTGCAATATGTGAAAGGACAGCACAAAAATGGCACAGTCCCGTGTACCAAAGTTAGATTAGATGATACCATGAGGTCCCTTCCAAGCCAAATGATTCAGTGATTATGTGATTATTATTCACTTACTTTAAAATCCTGAAACAGAAACATTTGTTTGAAAAAACTGGAATAGAGATTTTTTTACTATTATGCACAGTTTTACCATCTGCTGCTTGGCTTTGTAAAAATATGGTATTGAATAACTTTAATACAATAAATCTTTCTAAACACTAAAATAGAAAAGAATAAAAAACCTAGTGCTCATAATTTTATTTTTATTTCTACAGAACACTCTTTACCTGCTCCGGGCCCAGACTTTTATAGATGGACATTAGTAAATCCATTATATGGAGATGAGTGCATCTAAATTGTATACTAGAGCAAACCTTGTATGCCAGCACATTTCTTTTTATTAAAACCATTCATAAAGTGAAGTCAACTATTAAAAAAAAAGAGACAAACTAAATTGTCTTTACTACACAGGCATTTGAAACATCCTAAAATTGTGAAAGAAATATTGGAGCCTTTTTGTAGTGTTACATACATAGAAAAAGCAATCAACTATATTTGGACAGAAACCCCACTTTATTTCCCTATAATTAAATTTTAAAAATGCAGTAGAAGTCTATTTATTTCCTCTTCTGTTCAACTTCTCACTTTGGTCACTGAAATGTTTCTCTTGTTTCTCAAGTTTACTAAATTAAAAATAGCTTCTTTTCTCCCTGAATTTTCACAGCCCTGCTTATAGCTCTGGCTTTTATTTCTGACTGTTTGCACTTGAACCATTTGGCATATCAGATTTGCTTTTCAACCTCCAGCTTCTTCTCGCAGTGGTTCTGCCTTCCCCTTTGGTTTTTTTTTTGGTTTTTTTTTTTGGTTTTTTTTTTTGTTTTGTTTATGGGTATTGAATTGCTAATTTAATAACTGCTCCTACTTATTCTAGTGTTTCTTTTGAAATTTATACTGCTTCTCTGCTTTCCACTTTCAGATCCTGTACAAGATTCTACTTAACTTATTTCCATTTCCAAGGGAACCTTTCCAACCTTGCACACATATTTTAAAGGCCCTAATTCTCGGTCAGGTGGGAAATTCATAATGGAAGAATTTTCAGAGTTTGTCTCCAGTCAAAATGTTCAATATTAGTGTCTAATTTTAACAACTACAGGTCATAGTAAGAGCCAATGAGTAGAGCCCTTATGCGCTATCCTATAGAAAATAAACTTATAGACCTGGGGTTTGCAGATTAATTTCCCACGGAAGCAAAAGAGCCTTATGGATGCATTTATGAAACAACCCTAAATCCACTAAAACAGAATAGTCAAATAAAATATCAGTACATGGTACAGAAAACAGGCAATTTCAGATATGTAAGTGGTCAATTTTAAGATTTAGAGAAGCAATTTAGTGCTATTTAATACCTGAGAGTTATTTGCCTGCTGACTTACTCAAGCTCAACAGCTGTGCTCTCCCAATTTTTGTTTTATTTTCTCCACAACTGCTCTACCTTGACAACGAGGAGCCTTGAAGGACATCTGGGGTGACACATTGAGTCTGATGATGGCTGCAGGACCCAGATGGTGAACTCTCAAAAATGTTGCTGGCAGATAGTTTTACTGCTGGAATAGTTCGGTTCTTTCTGTGGTTCCCTTAGCTGACGCTTTACTAAATGCTGAGCAGTCACTTCTTGGCTAAGGTCCATCCAAGCTGCATTTGGATCTTGATGGAACTGCTACAACCTCATAAAAGTTCATTGTTTATCTCACTTTCACACACAGAGAGTTTGCCAGCTCGTAAGCACTCGTATTCTTAGGAATTCTTCAAAATAGCTGCCATCAATGGGATGTTTTGACTTTACTTTTACTGTAGAGAAAATACTGTCAGAAAATCTTTGTCATGCTGTTTATACATACTGTACATTTTATGTGGAGTTATTTATAGAGCTGTGAGAGTTTTGAAAGACTGGAGCTCTCTTTGTTTAACACGTCTTTCAAACCAAAAGCATATCACAGGTCAATAAAAAAGTCTCCAAGACAAACATTTTCTTTTCTAGAGTAATCCTTTCTGATTAGTCTTCTGAAACTTCCATTTATACACAAATTCTGTAATACACAAATTCTGGAGGTTTTCAGCATCCTTTTTCTTATGCTTAGCCTTACAGTTTTTAATCTGTCTCAGACTGTTGGTTTCAATTGTGATTTTGTGTAAACGTGATATCCCTCACTGGCGACTCATCAAGCCTTGTTTGTCCACTGAATCACTGCTGAAAAAAGATGCCACTGAATGGTGAAATTCTGACCCATAGTATTAAAAATGCTGTGGGTGAAGGAAAATATACAACATAAGTCTGAAACACTGAACATTGTTTGGCATTACTGAAACTGTCACTGCGAATTTTTACCTAATTTGTGCATGGGCATATGCTGTGGGGTTCAGTTTGGTAATTTTTTTCTTTCTCTTTGAGTAATCTGTCTAAAAGCTACTTATACCATCAGAAGAAATTGGTGTCTTTCAGTTCTTCTCCTTGATTTCTAGGTAGTGCTGCTGTGCTCCATTCAATATCAAACAAATGCCCCAAGTACATGACACGCATTTTGAAAAAGGCAATCAGAGATCTCTACATCTCTAATATTACTTTATGGAAAATAATGACATATAGAGAAAGGTTTTTAAGAGAACCACTCATTGAGCGACCATAAGGCGTGAAAACATCAGAGTGCTAACCAGCGATAAAATAAAATTATGTTGAACTATTTACATCTAAGGACCTAATATAAAGCCTACTAAAGCCGATTGGTTTTTCATCTCTTTTGCTTGTTCAACTGTTGAAAAACAACAGCTTAAGAGACTAATCCCAGCCAAGTAGCCATTAGACAGAAACACGTAACTTTACTAGGTTTATTGTTATGGAACTTTTGAAATTAAAATTAAGACATAAAAATTGGTTGGTTTTGTAACTTTCTTTTAGAGACTAACATCTTTCTTTCATCTGTTTAGGAATAACATTTTCAAGAAATCTGTCTATTATGTTAATGCCAGTTTTTTCTTATAATAACAGCCTCAATTCCCCTGCTTTTCTCATCTTTGATAGATAAGTGAAATTGGACCTTTAAATCTAAACTAATACAAAATGGGGTAATTCAAGACAGGTACTTCAAAGCAGAATGCAGCAGAGGAGGAGAATTCCCCATCTCTGGAGGTGTTTGGGAAGAAAAGAAGAAAAAATTCTGGCAGGTTTCAACAATTCTGACAGCAGTTCTGAGCTGCTTAGAGAAATCACCAGCTGAAAAGAAAAAAAGAATGTAGCACAGGTAAGGCAGGCAAAGGGTGTTAACTACAATAAATACAGTTTATCATTTGGTTATAGAAATTTATTACAGGGATATCAAAATATATATTTAGTATAAATATCTATAAATGTATATCCAGAGGCATAAAAAATATAAATCTCTCCACATAAACTTAAAGATTTCTTCACTCTGTTGTCACCACATTCCCTATCAAATCCACATCTAACAACAGCATTATTTCTTATTAGAGTATTCAAGATCTGCTCAGAGTGAATTTTCTGCTATTCCCTGTGATCTTTATCTAACTTTCTTACCTGTGTTAATACATTCATCATTCTCTCTTTATGCTGTCATCCCTGTTTTATTGTCACTCTCACCAGCACATTGTTTGCATCCATCCCCTAGTGTTTTTATGCAGTGCCCTGTCACGGCAGGAAAAATATATGGTTTATTACTCATGCTGTCCCTGGCTAATCCATATTGCCCTGATCAGCACTCACATTTCAGTTTCTTTCTACTAATAAATCCTAACATTAGACTCAATTTAAATAAAGAAAAAATATCTAAGCTTTTTTTTTTTTTTTTTTTTTTTTTTTTGTCTCTTTTTGGGCAAAACACTCAAAATTTCCTGCAATAAAGCCTGAAGTCATTATCAGTATTTCAGAAGATAAAATTTGTAATTTTTTTTACAATTTAGTCTTCTATTAACAGGGACGAGAAATGAAGGTAGGATGATAGAAAGGAAGAGAACAAATTCAGCTCTGTGGCCAGAAAATTGTATACTGTATTGCACATATCTCATTGCATTTCCTTCAGTTACTACCTCACCAGTGGTTTTTACAGTATTGTGCTGTACTGGAGCAAAACATGCATTTATAAGGAATTAATACAATTAAACACCCACAGTTTAATAAAAAAAATGTCAGAGGAGGTCTTCCTGACCATCCACTGTAGTCGTATGTACTTCATCATGCAGACACAGCATTTAGTGATTGGAAAGTCTTCATGGGCTGGTTCCTTGAAAATGTAGTGTCCTCTGCAAAAGGCATAGGTGTGGTGGAATGCCACCTGTAGGAACTTTAGGAACACAAAATAAAATTTGTTAAAGGATAATGAGTTTAGCATTTAGCAAGAAAGGAGGAAAAAAAAATAAAGAAGAAATGAATGAAAGAATGAACCAAAAAAACATTTGATATTCCAATCTCTTTAATTTTTTGATGTAACTATTTTTTATATTCAGATTTATTGGTTTAATGAATTGTCATATATGTAGTGTTGGACCCATTCAAGTCAATGAAAAATGTTGCAATTAAATGTAATAAAAACTAAATCAGCTTACAGTTGATTTGGACTTTGGTTTGCTTTCTTTTTCTTGTAGAATTTGAAATATTTTTTTTTCATCAGTGTATCTTGTTCTATTCATTTTTGCTCCTGAAACTGGAGGCTTTTTTTCCAGGACAAAAAACCACTATAAAATCCCAAAAATTACCTCCTAGTCCATATTTTTATTTTACTTTTTTAAGACTTTATGATCTTATTTATATTTTTCTTACTGGAAATGATTCACCCAAACAGTGGAGCTCTTTGATAAACCTTATTCTTGAAAGGTAATATTTACACATTCAACATTACAAAGGATAATGTCCTGGTAATTAATGCACTAACTTTAAAAAGCTAGCTTGTTGGATTTTGTAAATCATGGTCTCAGAGTTTTAGTTGCATTTTTGCACTCAGGGAAATAAATGTTATGAAAAAAACAAAAGGAATTCTGCTATGTGATAGTCCCTTGAAAGTCTGGGGTCTGATTCAGAGGGAATGAATAATAAACCAGGTAATGCCAATATATTAACAATGCTGAAGTGGTTGTCATGTACATTCTATAAAGCACATGCCAAAGAAAAATGCTGGCAAGTGCTGTGTTGAAATATCAGCTTAGTTAAAGGATTCATCATGAACCATTTGTCTTTTACCCTTCCCTCACTAGTCCTGCCAGCAATTCTCTGTCTGCCAAAATAAGAAAGGGACAGCTGCCAAAGGGATGGATTTCAAAGTGTGATATTTTTTTTTTTTTTTGTTTGTCTCAGTTTTGCTCTCTCTCCCATCTTTTAGATTTTTTCCCCCCTACAAAACACAGCATGTTGGATAATAAGGGTTAATAAGTAAAGCTGTTAGCTTTGGAAGCTTTGTTTAGGCTGACTTTTTACTCAGTCTTTACACAGGAAGACCCATAGACATTTCTGACGTCCACTGAAAGCATCTCTTTATCCAAAGCAAATTCAAGCCAGAAAATATGCAGTCAGTAGAATATGCTCATTAAAACTGGTGGGTTAGGAGCACTGACTTTCTGCATACCTCTGTGAAACACCTGTGAGTTTGGCTAGTACAGGAGCCTACATGCAATTTATAAAGAGGTTTTCCCTCGGTGTGCTGTGTTGAAGGGATGAAGAAAAATTTGCTCTTCCCAGTAGCATAGAAGAAAGTTGCTGGCTTGGTAGGTAATTGGACCACCTGAGGCTACAGTGACCCAAAAGGACTAACAATATTAGAAGTGGACTTTTTAGGTAAGGATTCGTTTTTCCAGAGACTAATGTAGGATGAGTCTGGAATGAAGGAAATGTTTCTGCATGACTGCAGCCTGCTGCAGTGCACCTTTTCTCCAAGTTTCTTTGCTCCCAGCATGGTTCCAGCATCTTCCTGTTTGACAAGCCTGTGGCCCGTAATCTCCCAGCTCCATATCAGGTATTCCTTGTATGGGAAGGCAAACCAGAGGGAAGCAACCTTCCCTTCTACAACATCCTTCTATGAGGAATATTTCTCAGCGCCAACACAAGAACTTGGAGATTGAAAGGAGATTTATCTGGCAAAATTTTTTATAGGGAGGCTCTGAATTGCAGTTTTGATGGCACAATAAGATATTTGTTTCCCCATTAAAATACTTTTTTAACCTCTCATACTTTCATGTCCTGGGGGCTTATGTCTTCACTCTACAGGTGTTTTCACCTCTGCCCACCTAATAACATTCTCAAGTAATAATTCTGAATGCTCAAATTGATGAATAAACCTGTTGGAAACCAAAGAAGTGCTGAGGTGTGAAGATGCCTATGGCTGGAAGCCAAAGTCTGTTAAAATACCTGGTTGAAAAGCCCAGCCAATGCTCTCAATGGGTGGAAGACTGCAGTGCAAACCCCTTGAACTAGATATTGAGGAATCCATATGGCAGATGAGCTGCAAGACACAAATGCAGAGTAAAACATTGTGTAATGAAAAGCAGTAATTGTGTTTCTCATAAAAATACTTGTTTTCCTCTTAAGGCTGGCTGCAGAACTATACTTGCTTGTGGAATACTAGTATAAATGGAGTATTTGAGTAGGATGGACAACACTACTGATGAATCTCAAAATTGGTCCCCCTCCCATGCAAGCTGGCTTACACAAGGGTCATATAGAAATGCAAATTCCTATGGATGAATGTTGATCTCAATGATAAAGAATAAAAAAATTAATTAGTTTTTATACTGCACTCTAGGGGCAACATTTAGACTTAATCTTGCAAATAAACTTGCAATGCCTCACAGTTATTGTCACCAAAGTTTGAGCTATGGCTCACAAAGGCATCCATCATACCTTTACAGGGCACACAGTCCCCAGGCTATTTGCTGCTGACACTACCAGCCTTTTGTCTGTCCTGCCGTAAACAAAATGGAAGACCCAGAGTTGCGGCTGTTCAACAGATAATGGCAGGGCTGCTTTTTTTATAGTTCACCTACCATACTCATGTGCAATTGAATGTGTCTCCCACACCCTGCTCTTGCCAATTCTGTCTCCAGCAATTATCCTGTCCTAGTACTCCATTGCAAAGTACCTGCCAATAACGAGGGATTCGCAGGTGGCAGCTACAAAGCACTACTTCTCCCTTCTCTTTGAGGCACCATGTGGTGGCAGCTGAAACATAGTGGCACTGAAGTTGCTCACACCGGAGGCCAGGACACAGGACAGGACAACTCTTACCCTGCTTAACCTGATCCAAATGACAGTTGTGCTCTCTTTTGGCCACTATCTTCAAGTGAAGATGAGCGCTCTCTTCATCAAACTAATTTCAAACCACATGCTGATTTTTTTCCTTGGTTTTTGCATTTCTCTTTTTTTTTTCTTAAATTCCATTTTGATGTAAGTCTTTTATGTGAAGAAGTTTTCAGATGATATTTTAGCCAGGAAGTGAGTATGCTCCTTTTACTGAGCACTGACATTACTCCATTACTGTTGGGTAAAAATCACATGCTCATAAAATGCATTGGATGAAAGGGATAGCAGGAGGCCTCTTAGCCAACCTCCTTCTCAAAGCAGGTCAAGCTGGAATACCTGCTCTGGGGTTTATACAATTTAGTCTTGAAAATCTCCAAGGATGGGGGTCTACAAATCCCTTCTTCATCCACTGCTGAAGAGCCCTCACAGTGAAAGTGTTCTTTATGTAAAGTCTGAATGTCTGTTTCAGCTTATTCCCCCTCATCGTCTCAGCACACATGACTGTGAGGAGCATGGCCCGCTTTTCTGCAGCCTCCCCATATGCACTGGCAGGTCCCCTGGAGCCATCACTTCTTGGCTAAAAAAGTCCAACTCCCTCAGCCTTGGGCAAGTGCTCCAGCCCTGCCTGTCTTGGGGGCACCCTGCTGAACTTGCTGCAGGTTATTCATGTTTTAGGAGTAGTGGGAGCCCAAATCTGCATGCAGTTTTGTATATATGGTCAAATGTAGTGCAAAGTAAAGGGGGAATATTATCTTTTCTCCTGTTAATAGACTGCAGCATGCCATTGACCTTCCTAAATGATATAAGACACCCTGGCTCATGTTCAGGCCACTAACATCTTATGAGCCTTCTCAGCAGAGCTGCCTTTCCAGCCAGGCAGACCTTAGCCTGGATTAGCACAAAGGATTAGTCCATCTCAGATGCAGGATTTGGCATTTGCCCTTGCTGAATTTAGTGGTTTTGTGAACTGTGAGGTTCCTATTCCATTTCTTGCAGGCAAAGCTCTGAGGACCTCAGAGAATGAGATGTCTTCTTCTGTGGCCCACAGCTGCAGAACTACAGTGCTCAGAAAAACAGGGACACCAGTTCATCCTTCCCTAACCATAAACAAGCTTTTTTTCCCTGGATCTAGTAGTTCTTACCACAACTGAGCATTCTGCTTTTAAAGACAAAGGACTACATAATCAAAAGACATCAAATATTGGATAAACTGCAAGTTAGTAGGCTTTAAAATTCACACCTTTCACCCCAGACAGTGTACATAAGAAAGTTATTGTGAGTCCATTTTCTCTCCCTTCTGAAGCCCATACCCACAACTTGTGATGCCTATTTTTTGTTTTGTTTTGTTTGGGGGTTGTTTGCTTGCTTGCTGTTATTTGGGGGTTTTTATCTGGTAGCAAGATACAAAAAAACCCCATGAAACAGAAAAAGTCATCAAAGAATATTTTTCCCCTGAAATGTGTGAAGTGGCTAGAAATCTGAGGATTAGGTAAGGAATACAATAAGATACACATTATTGCCATATTTGTCTTGAATAAGACAGCCAACGTAATGTCTTGCTTTAACACTTTATTCTGAATATTTGCATGATTGTCCTTATTCTTACCCATTGAATTCCACTCAGGGTGGCAAGAGCTTAAACCAGTGACAGCAGGGTACTTTTTAATCAATTCCTTTGGAAAATCACATAGGTCTGTACTGTTCCATACAGAAAACAGAATTAGTATTAGCTGTAATTCAAAGAGACTAATTTTGTGAAGAAGGGGGAGGCTTCTGAACTATGACAAGTTCTTATGTTAGTTTTCCCAGACTCACCATCTCCTGCACTTAAGGAGTGTGAACGCTATCACCACAGGGCTTTTCACACCTGCAGAATCTGACCTGGCGAATGCAGAGATGAAAATAATTGCTCACAGTCCCATCTCAAGAGCGGTTAGTAAGAAATACTAAAAGAAATAGAATAAAGCAGGCAAAGTGAAACTGCATCAGCCCAGCATTTCTGGCGTCTACCTGTTGTATGCATGAGTGATCACTTCTCATCCATCAGACTCCATGGAGGTTTGTGTTTAACTCTTTGCATATGCAACTTCAGAAGGGCTGTTTGTGTTCAAGTGGCCTCTCATGAAGAGGTGTAATTCCCATCAGCTTCTTCCTCTTGTTTGGCCAGAGGCTGCTTTTGACCTCTACAGGCTTTGAAATTCGATTCATTTCATATTACAAAATATCCATTCCTCCAGCAATGAATAAACTTTGAAGTCACCACCTAGGGCTCCTTAAGTGTTTTAGGAAGGAAGTAGAGGTGCCTGCTGACTGCCAGTGCAGTGCATTGCCTGCTTCCCACAGGAGCACCAAGCAGCACAACCAATGCTGCTCTGCCCTCCTCAAGTGGAAGGTGTTTGGAGAAGAAGCTGCTCCTGACCTTGTCTGCTCCCCCTCTGGACACAAAAGTCTGGACAGCAAGGGCTGCTCATACTGGTGTGATGGGAGTTTGAGGAGAAAGAGGTGGCAAAGCGAAATCGAGATGGGGACAGGGTAATGACATTTCCATAGAGAGAATACTTAAAAATTACTGTCTTTTCAGCCTGAAATACAATGGCTATGAAAATTGCTTATAATCGCAGTATGATGAGAGCTGGGAAACAGTTTCTGCAATAACAGTGCTTTGCTTCCGGAAAAAAAATGTTTCATTCAACCCTTATCCTCAGAGACAACTTTTCAGAAAAATCCATTCATATGCCAATATAAAATCTGGTCTTAAGAGTTGTGTTGTTGTAATTGACTGTATTTGATGCATGCAACTGTGGTCCACTGCAACTGACTCTATACTTTTTTCCGTTTTTGCCTTCCTCTTTTCTTGTGGACAAGAAAGCACATTATGTCCAGCTTTTTTACCTCCTTCACAGCACTAGGAAAAAAAATCTTAAGAACAATCTCAGTGATGTTATCTGGCATTCAAGGCTGGCATCTATACAGGTTCAAATCAGAGCATGTTAATGAGTGCTGAAGTCACATCCTAATGGAGGCACGAGAAGGCAAACACGTTGACCCACTGTGGCAAAACAGAGGAACATCATGCACAAAACTGTTTTTACATCGTAAGTTAAATGTGTGTTAGTTTTAAAGCTTCGGTTTTGCATTTTTAACTTTTTATTATAAAGAACACCCTATGTTGCTCAAAGCAAGCCAAAAAAGGTTGGCACTGTGTGTAGCTTGGAAATTAAAAAAAAAATTATTATGCAGAACCCTACACTCACTTTATTATGCTGCTGCTGAAGAGGCCCAGGCAAACATACAGTTTTAAAAGTGTTTCTTATTAAATCTTTGTAAGAAGTGGTAAAAATTCTTAGGCAGGTTTTACCGCAAAAACACACATTCGCACTGCAGAAACTAATACCGTTATTTTTTCAATGTTTTCAATGTGTTTTCATCATCTGTATAATATAAAACATTAAGGGACTCATTTTTCATTTCAGTCATATTTTTTCAGTTTAAACATCACTCCAAACATTCAAAAGAAATTGATTTCTTTGCATGCTATCAGCATTTGAAATAACAAAAGCTACCTCAAAATCTCAGTGGTAAAATGTGTTTTAAGCTCACAAAGTGACTGAATGGGAAGTTATGAACCATAAGTCATGGATAACAATTGAGCACATTCTCCTTTGACATGACACAAGACATTGTCTTTTGCTCATCTGCTAGAAGTAATACAACAGATTCTGGGACCTGTAAATGTGGCACACAGGCTGATGTGGGTGAAAGAGCTCAGTTCCATATCGACTTCTCTCCATTTCCACTCAGGAAATGTGGAAGAAGTAGAGACAGCAGGCACAAAAAGATGGAATTCAAATATGCTAACCTGACTATCTCAAAGGCAGGTACCTGTGACTGAGCTAAATGTGTTACATTACTACTATAGTCATCAAAAGCAAAGCACACCTCCAAAATATGACTCATCTGGACTATTTTAGGATGTGGTGAATCACCATATATTGATTTACAGTTCCTCTAAATAGATTCCTTTAAACTGAGAGCAGGGTGACTAATTTATACTAAAGTATCTATCTTTTAAATGTTTAAAAATTAGAAATACAAAATCTCTTATAACATAAGGGCTCTCTTAAGTGCGCTGTTGTTCTTTTACTACTGCTGCAAGGTTTAGAATCAGAAATATTCTCTTTTCTCAACATTATTTTCTACAGGGGAACCACACTGTGATTCAAGAATAAGAAAAATAAGATTTTTCCTTAGTAAGGTTTTGAAAATTAAAAGAAAGTATCCTTATTGTTCACTGTATGTATTATATGACATTTGCCATATCATTAATTTTAAAATATAGCTAATTCAGTACTGATCCATGGCATATGCAAACTGTGTTATCTTAGTCCATTTAAGCTCTTTATGGTGGCCACTTGTCTTCCTTCCTCTATGTTTTGAACTTTTCTGGTGGCTTTTGCGTCTGATATTTGGAATAGTCAAAGAAATAATCATTATTATTTATGTGATGCCAGTCTTTCACTAAGGATTATCTAAATCGATATCTAGGAAAAAACCACAAATTATCTCCTGAATCCAGAACAAAATCACAAGATAAAGAAAAGCGGTATTGCTAAACTGGAATTCCAGATTCGCGGTAGAATTAGCTCTTTGTCTTACACTGATACTGAGAATTTAAGATGAAATGTCTGAAACGTAAAAGCTGGAATCACACATGAAATTAACATGGAAAGATGGACATTGTTGTCTGTGCAGTCATATCTTTTCATTGAGAGTGAAAAAGACAAAAAAATGGGAAAGAATTCCAGATAGGATCACGTATTACAGAACTAGAAAAGAAACAAACTTTTAAAAGAAAATCCACAGGGGAAATAAAAAGCCTGTTTGGAAAAAGGGTCCTGACTCTAAAAATACAGTTGTTTTGTCTTAAACAGAAATACAAATTAACTGATGTGTGGGAAGGGAAGAGGGCTTTTCAGTTGCACCAGTGATGCAGTGATGCACTAACCCTTCAGTGCTGCTCCTGGAAAAGACTCAGATCCAGTACTTGTGGAGGCTGTTGTACACACACCGGTGTTGCTCTGTGTTATAATACTGGGTGTTACAACTTCCTCTAGAAAGCCATTCTGTCCCAGCAATGGTCGCTGCCACATTGCAGAACCCTTCTGGAGACTCCCTATAGGCAAACAGCCACTTTCCATGGTCACATAGCCACAACAGTGCTTGCAAAAGCAGAGTCAGTCATCACTGCCAATAAAGCAACAGTCATGATGTTTTAAGATATAGTAAAAAAAAAAAAAAGTTATAGATTACTTGGGGGTTTGGTGTTTTGGGTTTTTTTTAACTTAAGCAAATTTTGCTTTTACCTACTTAAGAGATGCAAAGCTGTCACATTCCTGTAAACCTTGGTTATCTCATTTTTGGATAATTTCCCTTGCCTCTGTAAAGGGAAGGTGTTGATATTTGTGTATGGCTTGTGTCAATCAGTGCTCTGCAAGGGCACAGAATATTCATGCTGCAGATCAGTTTGTGCACACAGTTTACAGGAGACAAATGACACTGGGTGCTAGAAAGCGCTGTTCAATTGCTAAAGGCTCTTTCTTTTGTCATACATGGAAAAGCATTATTAAATATAACACCTTTATTATCATGGTGCCTAGTAGTGCTAGAGTACTCAGGGAAGAGTCAGTCATTGGAAGTCTGTTGCCAGCTCTGTGTTTGAAAAGGATTTCTGCCTTTGAATATTAAAATCTTGTCACTGTTTTGATCAGATCAACGCAAACCCACAAGACAGGAAATATTCCATTAGTAATTAAAACATGCATAACACCTTATTTTTATTTTTAAGCCATAAAAAAATATGAGAAAACTCCTATTTATTCCTGCTCAGTAGGTCTCTGTTGTGTGTTTATTATCATGGAGGCACTAAAAGAGAGCCATGGTATGAGAGAGCTTTTGTCTAAGAAGTCCTGTATCATGTCAAACCACAGGGACTCACAGGCATTGAGAGAAAAGATAGAAATGTCAGGCAATGGGA
The DNA here is from genome assembly GCA_032173965.1 of Sitta carolinensis. Lineage (NCBI taxonomy): Eukaryota > Metazoa > Chordata > Aves > Passeriformes > Sittidae > Sitta > Sitta carolinensis. Next base: position 31,488,191 of record CM063284.1, on the reverse strand, counting down.
GTAAAATTCAGAGTGCAAAAGACCAAACAAGGAGAATTTTAAGAAGTAGACAATCTCTCCTAAATATATTTCCAAAATACAGATCCTTTCAAAGAGATTTTTGTATAAAAATATTGACATAAAGATGTTGTACTAACAGAATAATTTTGAAAAATTTTCTGTGGAAGAAAATGTTTAATTGTTCCATTTGTGTATGTGTTATTTTTTTCCTTCCTTATTCAAAAGAAAAATTAAATAAAATACTTATTAATTGCTTCATTATTAATTATTGAGTTTCATATTATTATGATGCAAATTGAAGAATTTTTCTTATGAAAACTGACTATAGATGAGGAACAGAATTGAGGAACATAACTGAGGAGTGGAAAAATGGGGTAGTGTCATTCAGACCTTGGAAGTATCCTGACAAAATAGATATAACTAAAACATATCAAATGTTATGGGGTTTTTTTTACATGTTATGTACCTTTTTTTCCAGGTACAATTTTAGAAATTAACTATCTGTCTGACCTTAATCTCACAAGCCCCTGGATAAATTCCAAAATAGAATGAAATTTTTCATCCGGATCTCCCCATTAGCTATGTGTCCATATTTGTCAGAATAACTACTCCTTTGTTACTAGAACTTACCCTTTGCATTTTTAAAAGCACTGAGCAGAAACAACAGGTTGGGAGTGTTCATCACCTGCAGCAGAGACAGCTAAAATGAGCACAAATTTCACAAAGGGATTCAAAGTTCATATATTCCTGCACTGTGATCTCACACTGAGAAAAGAGAAAATGTACTCATTGTAGCTGTCACCACTTTTCAGCCTCTTCATGTTGCCTTTTTAATTTACCATTTACAGCAGCATTGGCCTAATAACAGCACTTCTTTTCTCCTGGACAATTGTATAATACTCTTGAAGAATTCTTACGAGCTTCACTTCTTCTGGAACAAGATTTTTATTTATTTAAAATGAGAGAAAAAATGTTCAGGTTAAGCCCAGCTGAATAGCAAAAAATGGATGAGTGTTAGTTACTTCATGCCAAATTATATGTCTGGATATGATGGAAATTTATCACTTGTAGTAGAAATAGACACATCCTCCATAATTTCAAGGAATGTAACCAAAATAAATAAGAATTTGCCTCCAGAGATGTGGCTGCATTAGCATACTGTTCTCTCAGATAGCTCTATCACCACATCACAAATTCTTTCAAAACAATAGTGCGCTAAATATTTAAATATTACCTATGCTGCTCTGGCTGCCTTAGATCACCACAACGATGCTGGTGTTGGACTTTTAGGAAATCATTGTTTTTAAATACAAGCCATTTGCTTCAGTGAATTACTCAGGGAGGGGGAGAGGTTTTGATAGGTTTTCTGGAGTAACCTTCAGAGATGAACTTGGAAGCCAGTTACTTCCATTAAAGTTTCTGTCCCACTGTAAAACTCAAGTTTTTTAAGGGACACGTGTTGTTTCAAAGCATTTTCCCTGTGAGGTGAGGGTTTTGTATATTATCCTCACTACTACATCTAGACCATGAAGTATAGCTCAATGAATAGCTAACTGATGATTACATTTATGAGTAAAGACTACTCATAGCAGACAGCTACTTCCTACAGGTGACAAGCAATCTTTGGCTATGGCTTCACCTGACTAGTCATTTTGGGACATGATCACAAGGGCTGGAGACTGATGAAATTATCCTGTCCAACATCAAACACAAAGTGGTTGTAAATCAGCTGAGGCTGTGGCAGGAGTAGAACAACTCATTCTTTATGCAGCACTGGCAGCTCTTTCACCTAGTAGCTACATTAAGAATCCTAACAATAACATTAAGTGACCCAGGAAGAACTTGGCAAATTTTTGTTATTGACATTTGTATGAATTTAGCATTGATTCAAAGGGTGGTGGTGGGGGAAATCCTGTGAAACACAAAGCTGTGTTATTGTAAAGCAATAAAATGGTTTATTGGTGGGGCTGGAGTGTACTGGGACAAGATACATACATAAAATATGCCCGTTGTAACTCTGTTTGACCTTGTAGAGCCATCTAGGTGCTTAGCTGACATACCATTATAATATCCCAAAGGCTTGCTCCATAAAAAGAAAATGATAAAAGTCTGACCTCTGCAATATAACCTTTTCTTCCTGCAGAATAAATAATTGTTTTCCAAAACAAATATGAGTTAAAAAGCATGTATCTGCTGCTTCTGAACTGATACAGACATGATGTAAAGAAACACATTTTAGGGAAGAATTTGGATGTTGCATTTAGAGAAGCTCAGATTAATAAATGCATCCATAGTTGTAGATATGCTTAGGAGCTTATTTCTGTGACTCTTCTGCTGCTGTTAGACACAATTAGTAAATCTGCCCATAAAAAACAAAATTATTGAAAAAATGTACTCTGTATAACTACAGGGGGAAAAAAATTGTCTTATAGACATGAAGTCTTCATTAGAGAAATATATTCTGAGAGAAAAAAAAAACCCCAAACCCACCAACAAGACTAACTGGGGTAGACAGAAATTTAGTAAACCCCATTGTTTTGGTGTTTGCAAGTACATACATGCTACGCAAGAAGATTGGAACAGATCTGAAGGAAAAGAAAAATGCATATTGTGACCAGCTGCTTTGTTTGGGAATGAAGATGGAAATTGTGTTTGTACATTTGTGTATTCTTTATCTCCTTTATCTAATTCCTCAGCCTGCTCTCCCCCTCCCTTTCCAAAAGTATTTTACCCATTTATTAGCAACCAGGCTTCCAAGTAATAAATGTTTCAGCTCTGTTAGGTTTTGTTGCTGAGAGTCACAAAATGCCTGGTTGGAATCATTTGTAGAGCATTTAGGATACTACATGTTCAATACAGGTTACACAAATTTCTAATAAGGTGCCTGTGAATTCAGTTTAGCAATGCACATTTGTTTGGATAGCAGGGAGTGGGAGGAACATCTGACTCCTTAAGGGCTTTCATTTTGATAAGTGGAATTACAGGCCTTGTTTTAATATTTATACATAGCTGTGTACAGAATGATTGTTCTGTATTTCTGCAGCACATAATATTTGTATAGCACACCCAGTCTATGTATTTTATAAAAAGCTCCATTTTGTGACATGCTTCTTAAAGCTCTTTCTTCTCCAATATTCTCTTGCCTCAATTCACATAATAGAAATCCTGTCTCCCCTGCCCTGCTTGAAAAAAATCCCCTCCTCACCAAACTTCTCTAAAGAATAAAATATGGAAGAGGGGAAAACAGATTCCCTTCAGGGTAAGACATCAAGGGAAATAAAATAATGGATGGAACAGCAGTCCAACAAGCCAAAGAAACGTATTTTCCAAGTGCTTCCTTGGATGGCTATTTTTGTGCTCTCTCTCGGCAGTGCTCCGCTGGCACTTACACTTTAATTGCCCTGCACTTTGTTTGTGCAAGGTACGTGCTGGCTGGCCGCCAGTGTTGGCTGAGAGTCATCTTGTCACTGCACTGTCTAACAGCGAGCACAGAACAATATCCCAATTAGCCCCCGGAATGCTGGAAACACAAGACACCGCTGTTACACTGCTCTGGAACCCAGAGGTAGGAAGGTTTGAGAAATAGATTAACCGTGTGTATTCATTCTGATCTCTTGCACTGCAGCAGTAAAAGCTGCAAGAAATATTTTTTTAATATTATAAATCATGGCAGTGATTCTGCATTAGTTCTTCCAGGCTAGGTTAGAGGGGACTGAGTTTAGTGCCCTCCTGTGTATGTCTGGGTCATTAGGAGATTTATCATTTTATCTTTCATAAGATCACAGAAACCCCACAGCCTTCCTTGTCCTTGCTACTCAGTTTTCCACTTCCTATGTTTTTCAAGTTGTTTTGCAGCAGAGGATTCATATATGAGTCCCAGATGTCTGAAAGACAAAGAGTTTTCTAGATCACAACTAATTTTTAAATCTTTCATATGAGCCCTAAATCTCCTGGACTACATTCACACCTTGCTTTACTTGTTACACCTTTTTTAGAAATCTTGCAGATGTTCTAAGAATTCACATCATAAGGGGGAATAAAGACCACAAAATTTTGCACACGTGAAGTAGGCTGAGCAGAACTGATCCAACACAGTCGTACTGGGATGATATATGAGGCATCTTTACTTTGAAAAAATTTTTGTGGCTGTGATAGAAAAGAGGCAAAGGAATTTCTTTGACTTGGCTGACTCTAATCAATCTGATAGGACTGAACTCCAAAATACAGATGTGCTAACTTCTCTCTTTTCTGTCTGCCAAAATTATTTACAAAGTGAGTGCACAGAGGCTAAGAGGATAAAATGGGAAGAGAAGACAAAAGTGTTGTCCTAGACTATGGCCAGGAAGCTGCTTTTACCACAGGGTCTACCTACAGAAATGGAGGGAATTTTTTTTCCTTTGGTGTCTCATCCTTGTCCCACATAGCATGAACATGGAGTATTTGCTCTGCATGAAGTTCTTTTTTACTCCTTCTTTTCCTGTGTGAGTTCAACAGACAATGGTGGGGCAGCTGAGGCCACTTACTGTGCCAATATGAGCAGTCTCTACCTCTCATTTACCTTCTCTGCTCCTTTCCACTCTTGTCCTACTTGTCTGTGTCCAACACAGAGCAGCCAAAAAGGTCTCCCCATTTCTGTGCAGAGGGTGTCCGGTTTGATATCAACATGTGATCCTCATTTTGGTGAATACCTCCAAAATCCATCCAGTGTATCCCTGCTCCACTGCCAGTGACACCCACACTGGGGTTTCTGTAAGGCCCTGCTAAACTAGTTTCTTGAAAATGTTTTGCAATTCCCATAGTTCCTGTGACTCTTAAAGTCCTATAATCCCACACGCTTCTTTCTCCTCATTAATAAAATCCCCAGCGCTGCTGCGTCCAACTTTCAGCCAGTGGAAAAAAATTTGCCTTAAGGAAAGATTTCATTGTAGCAATTATAAGAAAAAGATACTTAAAACCAGCATGAATATTAAAATGAAAGGTTATGTGGCATATATCTTAAATTTTGATAATAGTTAAAAGTGCATGATATCATACAAAATTCACCCACATTAATCTCTGGTTGAGCTCTAGATAATGACTGGGTATGCACAGTCTGTCTATGTGGGCCCCCTAATCTTTAAGGAGATTCAATTGGTTATAATTAAAGGTTTCAACCAAAATACTAAAAAGAAAGATGCAAACTGCCTTTTCCAAAAAGACCTAGACTACAGAGTGTAAACTCCTGCTTATTTTTCTGTTTTGTGAAGAAGAAATTAATAGATTTACGATCAATTCAAGCCTTAACAACTTAAAAATTTCTGATTTGCCCTGTAGCCTGTCTTATTTTTTTTCCTGGTTTATAGGCATAACATTATATTCTAATATACTATGCGCAATATTGAGCATATTAATGGCTTAAAAATACTAATAGCCATTTAGAGGAGTCTGCTTTGCATGCAGGTTAAGCAATTTAGTTTACAGTAAAGTTGAAATGTGAGTTACTGTGCTGAGCCATTCATTTAACCCTGTAGCCATAAATTACTGTTCATATCTGTACCTGTCATGATTCCAAGGAATAAAATCTTTCAGTTAGCTGAAAATTGAGTCAGCCAAATAAAAAGAGTGGCAATGATGTTATATCTAAAAAGGGGGATTTTTAAAACTTAAGTACAACTCAATTTCTAATAGAATTCTGAAGATGTTTACCTTGTAGGCTGAAAGTAAACAGTGAAGTCAGGATGAAATGAAAAATAGAGATTCTTGTGTTATCTTAATATTTGAGTTAGATTCATGTAGAATCTTAATACCTTAGGTAGCTTTTCTTTCTTTTCTTTTACCGAATTTGTATCACATTTCCCTACTTTGAGTGAATAAATTTCTTTGTGAAAAACTTATGCAAGCAACAAAGAAAATGAACTAAATTTGCAGTATATGAAGAAGAGGTTGAATGATTAAAAATATAAGAGAGCTTAATCCGTGCAAAAGATGCACAAATCCATGCAGAAGGTGCAAAATCTGCACGTGTTGCAGTCTGTTAAAATCAAGCCTTCATTCAGGATTATAACCGACCACACAGAGAAAACGACTAATTTTCGTACAACCACGGTTTTCATGTACTAGGTGTAAAATATATTAGCAGCAAAAACTTATTTGAAACTTGTAGCATCTCTGTACTAGCTACAACAGATGCAAAGATTTCTTCCAACTGGCTTTTGAGTATTATTCCTGTCAGCAATCTGACTTGCTCACTTCAAACCTTTCCTCTTTTTTTTCCTCCCCATAAATTATAGAATCACAGACTCAATTAGGTTGGAAAAGAACTCTGAGATTGTTGAGTCCAACCTTTGATCATCAAGTCCATCATTTAAATTAAGAAAATAATAATATATAAATAATTTATAACAACAGTTTATAAAATTAATAATTATTTACTATAATATATTATAATAAATTGATTAAATGCACCGTATTAACCTAATGAACTATACATTACAATCAGATCTTGTATTTTCTTGTGATAAGATTATTGAAGAACATTGTCATAGCTATTTGCCATTTGGCAAATTATTTCAGTAACTTGTATTTTAAGTGTAAAAGACATAGAAAGAAAGAAAAATTTTAAAAGTGTGGATTGATTATATATGACATACTTTAGAAGAAGAAAGAGCTTTGCTTTGTGGCAGCACACAGATGACTCTGGCAATGAGATTTGTGTTCCACAAGGATGGCACCTCATTCCCTGTGGTGTAGAGCTCACAGTCCAGTGTTGGGAAGGAGAGATCATAGTTTGGTGACTCTCTTACATCTAGGTCTTCCCAGCAGTGACATAAATTTACATAGCTGGTCTTTTCTTACACGTCCCACCCTTGTCTCTGTTGATTAGGAGCAGCTGAAGTTGAAGCTCAAATGGCCATAAGTTCACTGTTTCATTTATTTCAAAGGCTAAGTAGACCCTGAATTTCTGCTTCTTCACCTAGCTCAGGGAAAGTAAAATGCTTCTGGCATATGCCCAAAAGATAAATATATCAGAGAGATGAAGAATCAAATAAAACTCTTGCATTGTGATAAAATCCTGAGTTAATAAAGCAGGAATAACCAAGGTTTTCTAAAAGGAGCACAATCTGGGTATCTTAGCGTGTGCCCCAGTGATACACTAGTACATACATAAATCTCTCCAGTTGTCAAATGGTTTTAAAACTTTCACTGTTGTATCATAAAAATGTCACCTATGCACTCTTCTCTAGTTTCCCACAAACGTGACTGCTGTGAGCATAGTTCTGCCCTAGGTGAAAGCTCCATTACCTAAAGAAATCCCACATCAGTTGCCTGGAGTGTGAGTGGATCATTCTTGAGGACCTTATAGAAATCTAGGTGGTGATATTCACTGAGATATGTGTGATGATATTGCTCCTTCCTACCTCGATTAATCTCAACTTGCAAAAAAGGTCACACTTCAGCCCTTCTCCTTATTGCTCTTCTCCTCTCTTCCTTCTTACTTAAAGGAAAAAAAATGTAATTTCACTTTATTAATAAACCTAGAAACGTTCTTGGAGAATTTCAATTTGGGTTAATGCAGCTCTAGAAGTGCTCGCCCACTTCTGCTAGGGTGATACAGATTTTTCCTCCTTCCTTCACATACCAACTGATCGAGTTGCATATATCTATAGATTCTGTATGTACTGCCATGGCATCAGGCTTATAGTCCTGTCCCTCTCCTCTCCTATCTCCATAATGAAAACCTCAAAACAGTTTATTCTTGGATGGAGAAAAGAGCAAAGAAAGAGCAGTAGTGCAGGAGGGAGGGAGGAGGCAAGGAGAGGGAGTAAAGGTAGTGCTAGTCTTTGCACCTGTGGTCTTTAAGTTAACTCTGTTTTCATAATTCCTGAAAGCTTACATTCTGCAAAGTTTTTAATTTTATTTTCGATAACAGTGCCCAGAACAGCAAACCCAGTGAGTGAGAGAAAAAATCAGTTGTGTACGATAATAAATGGATTTCTGCCAATGACAGGTCATGATACAGAAAAAAATTCTGTGATGACCCTCTTTCCTCTGCTCTCATTTATCTCTTACTGGTGACCACTGATAGATTTCTGCTGTATGATTTATTGCAGAAAAACACCACCTAGAAATGGGCTTTTGATAAAATTGTTCAAGGATTCCTGGACAATAAATCCTAATCTTTACATGCATGCTGCAAGATGTTTCACCTTCCTTTATGCTATAAATAATATATGCCAAATGTGATAATAAATCCATACATCTAAGCTCTATCTGTGTGGTTTAAGAAACAGAATTACAATATGTAAGCCTGATATTAATAGCAGCTATATAATGCCAAGAATATTGATGGCAATATTTGTTTATTTGTGATCCAAATTTCCAGTGTTGTGTTGTACTGAAATTTCATTGCTTTTATCAGCCTGGATGGTTATCTTCTGTAAGGAAATCTGTGATAAACACAACAGGCACTAGCTGGCTTGAATCAACAAAGATGCTTCTGTAGGTCTGCCAAGAACCTCAGCTGAAATTTTGAAATGTAGTCTATGCAAAGATCTCTCTTTATAATTAATCATCTACAGTAGGAAGTGTCTGATAACATCTGCCACCTCCCTGTGACCCTACAACTGCTACAGTGGGGTTAAATGTGCACTAGCTGAGCATTTAAAGCTCTTTACAAACTACAGGCTCAAGGTCAGGATATGGCTTAATTTTACTCCACAGTGGGAATGAAGTGCAACTTCTGTCTAGAGCATATGTGCTGTGGTATTTGGTTTAAGCCTAAAGACTCACTTCAATTATTGAGTCCTGTACAAGCTATAAAATATCACAAGCATCTTTCCCAGACAAAGCAAGCAATCTCCTACCTAGGATATGAAAACAGGCAAATCAACTCTTTGTAGTCAGAGCTGATCATCTGAGATTTGGGAAAGAAGAAATTACATCCAAAAAATAAGAATAATGATGATTGTAAGAGACAGAAGGCCAAAAATGGTATGAGAAGAGTGAATGACAGAGAAAAAAAATATCAATGAAACATACTTCTCTTTGCTTTTGTTTCTGCAGAGACAAGACCTTTTTTACTGTTTTAGAAGCATGCAGCCAATATGGACGGATTTTTTTTTTTTTTTTTTTTTTTTTTTTTTTTTTTTTTTTTTTTTTTTTTTTTTTTAAATTTGAGCATTACAATAATTGGCTGGATTTTTATTTCCTGCCTAGGGGAAATAAAATATCTGCCATATACCTGTGCAAAAGAGAGGTTGTTACTGAAGTCTTTTCCACACTCATAGAGAATCTTCTGTTAATATCTGTGAAGGAAGAATGTATTCTAAGCAGGAAAACTATAGTGCTAAATTGGCCACTGAAACTTAAGGAATGGTAACACCAAAATACTGAAGAAAAAAAGAGTGGGGAAATATGCAACCACAAAAAAAATCCTTTAATTGGAAGGGGCCAAGCCCACATAAACTGTGTTTGATTTCAGCTGTGTCCTCTGATCTATACTGAAGGTCAAAGAAGGAAATGCCACAGAAGTTATGATTATGTGAAATGAAGTGAGAAACAATGATTTGGCGTAATAAATACCTCCTGCAACTAGAGAATGTTCTGCTCACTGAAATTGTCTCCCAGGTGTCTGCCTGTCTCCAGGACACATGGATAATCCTAGGCTAAAATGACAGTGAGGATGTTGTTTTCAGAAATACATGTGTAAGGTTGGTTTATATGAAAGAAAACTCACCCCACAGCTCTAAAATACAGCAGAAACATCTCCCTTCTTTTTGCATGAGTCAAAACATCAACTTTCCACCTTCAATTCTAGGATTTTTCAGTCAGTCATGAAAACCTTTGTGATTTTCTTCATAAATTCCTCTGTCCTCTCAGATGCAAGACAGACTAAACTACTCCTGCACTTGAACCATGTCCTAAAGGGCGCTTATTTCTCTACAGGCAACAACTCTGACAATTCTGAGAGGAAAATCTTCTGACAAAGCATAATAGGCCATCAACCCTTTGCTGTCATGCTACTGCACTTGCAGTTTATGAAGCTATTGAGCACAATTTATTGTTTTTACAAATGGACCCCATGTTCACTCTGGGTTCAGATCTGTTTCTCAGATCAGGTATTCTGCCCTCGCCAGTGAGAACAGCACATCCTTCTCCAGTGTCCCCCAGCTTACCCAATTCACTTCTCTGCAGCAACTGTGGCCTGAAATATCTGTGTGTTTGCAGGACCATTAGCAGAGTCCATATCCATATTGAAGGTATAAGGCAATGTCCACTTCACCCTCCCCAGGGGGCTGAGCTCACCTTGATGTATTTTTAATATCCATGGATAATAGGGAGCCATTTACTCATGGATGGTACAGACAGTTTTGATCCTGCTCATAGTAATGCTGGTGACCTTGCAAGAACATTAGAATTACTGTAGTCACTTTGTTCTCCTTTGGCCATTTGTCTTATTTATGCAGAAAAGCTTTTTTAACATTTTTTTTAAAAAGAACAGTGATTGAAAATGTTTAGAACCAAAAAAAATCCCTCAAAAGTCAGGTTGGAGAAAAACTATGAACAAACTCAGTCTGTTTTCCCTGAGATCTGTGCATTTTTTTTTTTAAATTGGAAACTGGATTATGTGAAAATGGCCTAGTGTTCAAAACTGTATTTTTAAAATTTTGTTTGTTTTTGTCTGAAAATTTGTGGGGGTTTTATTATTTTGGGGTTTTTTAGAAAATCCAGAAATAATTTGATGGATATCTACTACTGTGAATGTTTTTAACAGAGTGTATAACATAACTATATATTATTACTAATTCTTGTAATGGAAATTTCATTAAGATTTTCAGCTGGATAAGATGAGAAATTTATCAAAGAATGCAGTTTAAAACTTGAGTACTAAATATATCAATAGAAAATTTATCCAAGGAATTTTTTCTGTTTCAGTGATCAGTTCCATTGACAGTTACTAATAAATTGTACACCCACACAGGCATAAGCTCATCAGAAGTAAATGCTACCTTGTATGGCCACTGTAATTCTTTATTAAAATACACTTTGATCCACTTAATTAATAATTAAAACTGGAAAACATGTCTTTCCTTCTCTGTATGATATTAAGCTACTACACAAATTTTATTTAAGATCATTTTGGCTGAAAAGTAGAGTGTCTTTCAAAGACAGGAAATTAAACAGAGTCAACTGTTTAAAGGATGAATTTGTTACTCATTTTACAGACGAGAGAAAAGTGGTGCAGGGCAGCAAAGAAAAGTGAACAGCAAAGGAAAAAACCTCTCCTCTCAATGTCTGGTTCAAACCCTGGCTCAGGTACATATGAGATAATTTATGGGAGCATAATGATCTGCACCAGGAATCTCAAGCTCAACCTGCCACATGACTGAGCTAGTTTCTATAAAGGACCTAGAAAGCTGGCGCCACAGCAAACGAAGAAAATGAGTTTAATCACTTTACAAGCTTTCTGCTTGTGATCTTTCTGGCTATATCTGAATGAAATGTAGGAAGAAAATAGTCACAAAACAGTATGCTGGATGTCTCAGTAGTTGATGATTGTTGAGATGTGGGAGGAAGGAGGGGAATTAGTATACCTAAGGGGATGTCAGGCAAGTGAAAACAAGGATATTTTACAAGCAGCACACTAGAAGTCTGGGGTTCACAACGAGAAGGATGTGAAAGCAGCTAGATGTCTGTCCCCTAGAAGGGGTTAAGGGCCTGATAAATGGATAAGTACTGGAGCTTGTTGCTTCTGAAGCAAGGTATTCACAGGACAAAAAATATCTACTTGGCTGCAGAAGCAACATTTCTAAATAATATTCTTCCCCAACCACATTGGAACTGTACTTACGGATTTACAAAAGAGCAATGTTTGAAAACACATCCAGCAAGATCTGCTTCACTGTTGCAGAGCAAGACTGCAGCTCCATGCTCTGAAATTACTTTACAGGTATAACCATACAATGAATCAGAAGTAAGAAATCTTAGGGTTAGAAGGGAGTTATAAAGACAAAGAATATTATTTTGAAAAGGAATTCAAGATATTAATTTGGAATGTTTTTATAATGATTTTGAAGAAAAACCATCACTTCAGAAAGGTATTTGAGTAGACATAAAAAAAGAGAAAGAATTAGACTCTCTGTTTTTCTTTCTCCAACAGAACTTAAAATTTAGAGAACAAAACTTTGATAATAACCAATGTGTGAACCTTAATGAGTGGAGACATTACATCAACCTGATTTTGTTTTTTAACTTCTTGACACTGCATTCTTTGGCCTGTTAGAACAAACATGTGCTCTCAGAGGGTAATTCATGTTAAGGCATTCAGAATCCAGAAATGGCTTTCCAACATCTCGCAAACTGGAAGATTCCTCATCACCGAACAAGTCCGAGAAAGTTGTATCAGATCCAAGGCCAGTAATGACTAACAAGGAGCAAGGCGTCATTCTTCCAGGAATGATTACAAAGGTTACCTTCACCTTTTTTTCTGTTCTTTGCTACTTTTTTCAAGCAACCCAAATATTTTACTGAAGCAAATACTGCAAAAATATTTTCAATAAAAATAAATAAGAATTAAAAAGGACAGAAAGGCTGCTCAATTGCAAGCCCTTCATTTTCACAAAGTTAAGGCAATAACACGGATTTTACATCAACATCCACAGAACAGAATACTCAGATTGCTGCACTACTTCTACTGCAGCCTACTCTGCATTGCATTGACATTGATGGACACGCTAAGACAGAGAGGAAACAGAGAGGCAGAAATAGATGTCTTAATAAGGCTTTCTAATGTCTTTTGTGGTGGAAATACCTCTGTGGATAGCAGTGTCATTAAGAACATCTAGTGCTACTGGCTACATTCACAAAAGCATTTACACTGAAGTCACCAAGCTGAATTTATGGCTGGGATAACTCCATGATAGTAGCAAAAATAAGAACTAAAATTACTGAGTATCTCAGAGCCAAGACCTAGATTTTTATGTTTGGTGTGGGGAAAAATCTAGCATTTGTCACTGGTTTTACTGAGACTTTGGATGTCATTTCTTTGATGTATTTAACTAGTTGTATATATAAATCTGCCATACATACCATTCAGTACGGCTTCTGATATCGTTTGTATCCTGTATACTGCTAGGCCAGGGCATCCTATCCCATTTGGAACACAATACTTTGGTAGACTCAGGTGTCCCTGGGAGCTCAGTCAAGGGCTTATTTTTTAAGAGCTCAACCAGATGAAGCAGTTGGTTGCCAAAGAAGGCATCAGAAGGAAAGGTTCCTGTCCTCAGGGACCTGCAATGACTGTGGTCTGAGCATTCAGACTCATGGAGCCATTTCCCTCTAGCACAGGCCCTTTCACAACACCTGACTCTCAAACTCACTTGGCATATGACTATTTCAAAACCGGGTGGACGAGGTCATGCCAGGTCCAGATTTCTGTCATCAGCTTTCAAATCAATTAACATTTGTCTTCTAGAGCCAATGATTAAAAAACTGTTTAAAAAGTGCCCTGAGGGAGAGGTGTGAACAGTGAGGGAGAACAATCTGGAAGAGAGAAGATGAGCCAAACCCTGAGTAGACAGCAGCTCTCTCATTGCTCTTTGACGCCCTGGAGATTTAAGTAGGCCTTAACCTATTTTATCACCAGAACTCCACGAATTACTGTTAACATGCATGCCACAAAGCTTGTGGCAAGTCTTAGAAACTCAAATATACTGAAATGTATTTGGTTTTTAAAGATTTTGGAATGCAGCATGAGCAGATTTACAAAAAAATTGAAAGTAATTGTCATGGATGAAAACAGCAAATTAGATAAATAACAGTGGAGTTTTATTGTTGTATTTGAAAGGCTTTTATGGGATATTATGAATATCTGACCACGCTTGAACATATACTTTAGATTTCCCACTTACATTAAAAAAATGTAAAAATAAATCACAAGGAATATCACTTTATGCACTTGCCAAGATTGAGAAAGATTAAATTACCATGGCCTCAAAAATATAATCCAAATCTTGTAATAATGATAGGAAAGAAAGGAAGAAAGGAAGAAAGGAAGGAAAGGAAGAAAGGAAGGAAGAAAGAAGAAAGAAAGGAAGAAAGAAAGGAAGAAAGAAAGGAAGAAAGAAAGGAAGAAAGAAAGGAAGAAAGAAAGGAAGAAAGAAAGGAAGAAAGAAAGGAAGAAAGGAAGAAGGAAGAAAGGAAGAAAGGAAGAAAGGAAGAAAGGAAAGAAAAGAAAGAAAGAAAGGAAAGAAAGAAAGAAAGAAAGAAAGAAAGAAAGAAAGAAAGAAGAAAGAAAGAAAGAAAGAAAGAAAGAAAGAAAGAAAGAAAGAAAAAGAAAGAAGAAAGAAAGAAAGAAAGAAAGAAAGAAAGAAAGAAAGAAAGAAAGAAAGAAAAGAAAGAAAGAAAAAAGAAAGAAAGAAAGAAAGAAAGAAAGAAAAAGAAAGAAAGAAAGAAAGAAATTTTTTTTTCTGTGCTCAGGGTATACAGAAGGGACTTAGAAGGGCGTTTACCCTTGAATACCATAATAGCTTCCCATATCTCCATCCATTTTAATGTTGTTTGTTTTCTCAATAGCTCTGTAGCTTCTCACTTCCTTCTTCTCAACATCTGTCTTCCAGTTTTATGCAGTTAATGGCAGATGTGCAGAGATGACCAAATCAGAATCCCTATCATGCTCTGTCACCACTTTTTCATTGTGCCTGTGAGTGTCTCCTGTTTAATCCAGATGCTGACCCTTAAGTTGCTGCTCTTACACATCCCTGCCTCTCCTGTACTGCATGGCAAGTCCTCTTTTCAATCTCTCAACTCCATCTTGAAAATGGTAAAGGTTTTCCCTTTCTTGAAAAATCACCTGACAAATTAATGGAACAAAAGCTCATTGTGTGCCATAGAACACTAGGACATTACTTGTGAGGGGCAGACCCTCTCACCAGAGGCTTGAGAGGATATTCTGTCGAGGTCTCATTGTGGGATTGCCTTGTACAGCTCCACGGGCAGCAGCCCTCAGCTGACTCTAGAGTCAAGATGAGCCAAGATGGGTTAGGTTTGGTGTCATCTGGTACAGACATTTCATACTCTGACCTCACATCTGCTGTCATGTGGGAAAACAACAAACTCTGCCTTTCAAAACTCAGGGATGTCAACATATTTTTGCTTCCTTTTCCATGTCAGAAAAACATGGGAAAAGAAAGGAGACATGTCAGCCCTCTTCGTGGCATATATAAAATATCTTGCTAAAGGTCTGGCTCTTGTTGTCAGCATCTGATTTAAGAATAAAGATTTTTGTTTATTCAAGGTTGGCAGCAAGGATAAGATTGTGAATGATAGCAGCAATCTGATAGGTTCTCAGTCCATCCTCAAGGTGTGAATTTGTATAAGCTCAATATGCAATCTTGCAAGAAAATCTATTTAAAAAAATTTATTTGTGCAGGATAGATACCAGTAAATTACTTAAACAGGAGGTATAGTTTTTTTTATATAATAACATTATGCTATAAGCTTTGTTGTAAAAATTAGGATTTCTACCATTTTTTCAGATCACCACTGGTTTTTTCACCTCTGATCTGTAGTGTAGTTCAGTGATTCAGTCTAAGTACACAAAAAAAGTAACTAAAAATACAACAAGGCTTGACTAATAATCGATTTGCAGACTTCTAAGAGCTGTCATGACTTGTCAGTCTTAGAAGAGAAGGTAAAAATTAGTTTTCCACCACTAAGCAGAGTCACAAATAGCATTGGTTTCCTTGGAGACTTAGCAGCAGTTCTCAAAACACTGTATTTGAAGGAAAGGAGTGACTTGTAAAGATACGTTCCCTGTACAAACTTTAATTAATTTCTTCTCTTGATAATGTATACCCACATCAGCTCTGTGCTTTTGGTGTTTACCTCATTACGCCCTCAAGTCCTCTTTCATGGTTTATATATATAATGCATAGTGCAAATATGTTACTTGCAAAGATTTTATGTAAAACCATAATTCTACAGAAAATTATTTATGCTTTTTCATAAAACATGTATTTTCATTAATTGTCTATAATGATAAAAGTAACCATCAGTTCAGCAGTTCTAAGCTTCCAGACCTAAAAACAGCACTGCAATTGAAAAGAGCACTATTGCCTCCTTAGCAAACATCATGAGAATAAAACCTTGAATTCTCCAGTGAGGACAGAGATGACAAAAAGGCAACACAAACTGACAGCAAGAAAGTTTGTCTCATCCTTACTCAAGGTGAGCTGGTTGCAGGCTGGAAAGGCAGACATGACACTTCACTAAGACATGAGTTTTTGTCATGTTTGTTGGTGTGAATGCTGTCTTGCCTTCAAATACTGCTCCATCTCCTGCTCCATCTGGCATCAGGGAGTTTGATTTTGTCATCTTACCACTATTTTACTGTACTTTTACATACTTTCGTTACCAGAGATAGAGTAGAAAGCCATAGCATAAGTGATTCCAGAGTTTTGAAAGAAAATGTTTGTATTTGTTGTTAAAAAGTGTTTAGGTGTATCAATGTTTATGTCTAGCTATAGTTCTCTGTTCACCATATATAAGAAAAGTAAAACATTATATATGGGTGAACATATTCATAGTTAAGGAGCGATCAGTGTGATACTAAAAATATTTCAATTGCTATGCCTAATTATAACTGAAAAACTAATCACTGAAAAGTGTCTTCAACAACTTAAGTTAAATACAGGTAAGAAATTCCTACTTGGTAATAAATTGCTTTCTTGACATCACAACTGAAATAACTCATTTTCCATATACTGGGCATCAGAAATTTTTCAAAATGGCAAAAAGCATTTTTTAACAAGGTGGAGTAATTAAATGGAGTGCTGATTAAAGTTTCATGGGCACACCACTAATCACTCAAAGTTTTGATATTTCAGCATTGGAATTACAGGTTTATAAGTCACTACATACTCAAAGAAAATATTTCATATGCAAAAGACAAGATCATCTAATGAATTACCTAGAAAGGAGAAAACAGACCTTGATATTAGTTGAAACTGAGCTCCTTGTTGTATGACAATTAAACAGCATACAACAAAATAACCCTTGATTTGGTCTGCTGTGGCTCTCACAGGCTAGGGGTTCATTTGCCATCTGTATTGTATACAAATCATTTCAGTCTTAGACTTTTACCACTATGTGACAGAATCTGTGTTCTTCCCAAATATTTAATTATTTCATCTATGTTAACTCTTATCTTTTCAGACTGTTATATTTCTGTTTAAGCATCAAGCACCTGTATTTACACATTTGTGTTTTGGTGGTTGTACTTGCAACTTCAGCTTTGCCTGCTGCCTTTCCCATAACTTACTGCACATGGGGCACAAGATCCTAAATACAGCCCTTGCTTACGGATTGATTTGAACATCTGTCTAACCCTGTCATGCCATTGGTCTCAGATCCTCATCAAACCTATATCTAAGTCATCAGAATACTGACTTCCTTTCTTCCTGACTTCCCAGTATGCACAGCAGTGGGCCTGAAAAGGAATGTCTAATCTAGGTTGTAACTATTGCTCACATTCAAATTGCTACAGCTGAATCTAACCCAACAGTTTCCTTTAAGGGGCAGAGCCTGAACAAAACCATTCTGCTTTTCAGGTCCAGTCTAAATAAAGCCACTTTTCACCATCTCAGCTCCCAGATGGCCAAAGATTACAATCTTAGATGTTAACCCACTTCACTAAGACAAATATATTCAGTTTCCGTTGTTGATTCTCCAGGAGTAAGACTCTCATCTATGCTTCATTTATTTTCACTTACACAAAATGTAACTCTAAATAAAAGATGTCACCTCTGCCCTAAATATTTATTATCTGTTATACTTAGGTTAAAATTCTTGTTTTAAATCAAGTGGTTTCAGTAGCTCACAGAACAGCCACCTCTTGAATTACCTCACCCAGAAGCCACATGTCTTTTGAAGTGAGTGACAGCTACGGAGGCACAAAGCCCTGCAATGCTGTACATGAAGAGAAGGTGGAAGGTGGCTCCATCTAGGAATAATCCTGCCTCTTGCCACAGTGAGAAGAATATCTCATGTTGGCCAGAGAAGCACTGAAATATCATGTGGTTCCTGAAGCCCTCATGGGCCATAATTTTCCATAGCATTTCAGTACACCCTGTTTTACTAATATTTTTTTTATTTTGGTACCACTTCTGTTCTTTAAGATATATGTATAAATGCAAGAGTTCATTTTGCTGTGCTTTGGGCATGCAGCTCTGGTAATGGGAGTTACACAGATGTTTCAATAACCAAATATATTCTTGTGTTTTATTCATTCAAGGAGTCATTGTCGATTCAGTGGCACACTTCTACCTTGTTACCCTGTAATTATAATAATCTCTAGCAAAAATAAGTGAGATGTTTAAAGATACTTCATATCTGGGAATCTAAATGTTTAGTATTTTATTTTATCTTAGACCTGCTACTTGTAAGGACCCACTTTGGGGTGGAACATCATTTTCTGAACTTTTGAGTCAAAACTTCCATGCTGTTTAGACTATTTTTTATATTTGTTCATATAAAGCTAGAGTTGCTAAATTTTTTACATCATAAATCCATGGAGGACCTTTAATTATAGAAAACATAATCAGATACAGAATATTTTGTGTGTTTCCTGTCTGTTCCCACTAATCTGCTGTAGGGTAGACAAGTCAGTGAAAAGGCAGTTTTGCCTTCCAGGTTTTTAATTCGTACTGAGCTGAATATTTATAGAGTCAGTATTTTACTCCTAAGTACTTCATGTTAAAGTTTACTCCAAACTTTAGTCAGAGTCACTATGTTTACATAGTCACTATGTTTAATCTTAATATATTAGTTTCTGAGTTACAGGCAGAAGGTTGGCATTATACTGGTTAATACACCAAACATTTCTGAAGTGGTCTCAGTGGGAATGTTACAGGGCTTATGTGAAAAAGTCCCTCTATATGGAAATGTGGAGAAGAAAGGGAAAGGGAAGCAGATGGAGGGATTGGAAAGTCAAGACCTGAGGCTTCAAAGCATTTACATTATTCCCTGCAGATAATAGCTGAATTGCAAAATCATAGGTCTCCATGGGTTTTTTTGGTTTTTTTTTTCTGGGGGCTGAAAACTATTGTCTACTTATTCACAGCAGACAGTGGTTGTGATTTGAAACACATAGATAATTCCCATTAATTACTGAATTTTATACTGCCTAACCGTTACTAAGTACTCTCGTGGCATCTTCATAAGGCTGTGTGATGGAAAAGATAGTCACATATTCCTGCTGATTTTGCCACAATACAAAACTTCTTTCCTAATTACAAGTGTATAATACCAGTTTCACTCACAGCACCTTAAAAATACAGATTCCTAATTGCATTACAGAGACAGAGGGCAAAAAAACCTAAAAGACAAGTAGACAACCATGTGCTTCCCTTGTTCTGTTCCTTATACTGGCATTCCTCTTTTTCTGACATAATAAGAAAACCCTTAAAATTTAGAGACCAGTTGTAGAACAAGTGCGCTCTCATGGTCTTTTATTCTGCACAAGCGTAAGTTCAAAACTGGCCATAAAACCAGAGACAGAACACAGAATAGAATTCACGCTGTAACTGATTGTAACTGAAATCCAAGCATTTGAATTTGTGTTGCTTGAAATGATGAGAAATAGAGGAAAAAGGTGGAAAAGCATTAGAGTAACTTTCGTTCCAGAAGGTCCCATCAGTTGAGCATCGTTTAAGAACTAAGTTTTAAGAAATCAGTCAGGTTTTAAGAGAGATCATGCTACTTGAAGCTTTTATTTGATGAGGAAGAGAACACGGAGGTCTGCTCCTATTACTCTGAAGAACGAATATAAGGTGCTTGAATGCAAATTGGGGGAAATTTTAATTACCCTGTTAAGGTAAAAGGGAGCTGGATACATTGCAGCACAGGTTTATCATATGTACATTGTACTAGAATAACCTATCAACTTTACAAGCTACCACCTTTGCAGCAAAGGGGAATGTTTTTTACATATTTTACAATCTGGTTAAGAGAAATATGGCAGGGAGTAGTGTTAGAAGGAAATGTACATGTTGGGAGGATATTAACAGTGCGTTCCTCCAGATCAGTTCATACTCTTAGGATGGGGATCATGGGACAGAATTTTTTTGCCATTCTCTTTTGGAACACTGACACAAAATAAAGAATGCTGATGGAATCGGTTAGAACACATAGTAGGATAGAAAGGTGGATAATGCAGAAACCGTGTGGAAAGCTGGGCTGAATAAACAGGCCAAATTCAATGGTGCAGTGTGCACTTGTGGCCTATTAAAGAAAGATGTTGCCATGCAGGTGATGACAGTTTAAGAGGAGGACAAGGCATTTTCAGGAAAGCCAAGTCACCAAGTGCAATGCAGATACAATCACAGGACGGATCAGCCAAGATACTTCCATGATGGCAGACAAATATTGCTATCTTTAAATGAGTTGTAGTTATCTCATTTGCTGTATGGAAGCTTGTATGGAATGGGTGAAGCCAAAAACTTGCATATGAGATCTTACTTACACCAACACAACAAAACATCTTTTGAGAATTATACAGACTTTATTTTTATAATTATACTGCCCACACAAAGGGTTAGTTGTGTCATGGACATGTACTCACACATCCAAATGCACATAAATAAGAAAAAGACACTATACAATCACAAAGGCTTATCTCCAAACTAAAGGAATTAAGCATCTAAACAATTTTGATGTCTTTGAAAATAATTTTGTCCTTTGGGATCTGAATAAATTTGAAAAAAAAAAAAAAAAAAAAAGGGGGCTTTAATAGACTTGTAACAGAGGGAAGAACAAAATTACAAAATGACCTAACCTACTCCACTACCTGGGAAATTCATTTAAACCAAACTCTTTTTAAATAGACTTAATTCATAGAGGTTCCAGCATTTTTCTCAGAGAATTACTACACAATTTAATACATCTAACTAATGTACTCTGATTTCTGTCTTGGGGTTTAAAAACTCCTGTGTACTAACAATCTTCTCCTTAATTTTTATATCCATCCAGCCAGTGCAATAGTTGAATATTTTGTGTTACAAGGTTTCTTCTGACCAGGCCTGTATTTACACGTACTATAAAAGCACCTTAAGACACTTCAATAAACTTAATAAAAAGTGTCACTTTACACAACTCATACATGCTAATAAAGAGAAGTGATTTATATCAGCGTTTCCTCATAGCATGACTTGGCTAATTAAAATACACATTTCTTTATTACATTTTATGGACTCCATTACTGTAATGCAAGAAGCATCAAGCAGTGAGAGCAAATGAGCCTGGGGAGAAGTATATGACACATTTGAATCCTTTGTGATACAAACACTGTGATATTTTGGCTAATAGAAGACAACACGTTGCTCTCAAACAGGTCTAAGAGAGAGATCCAATACTTAAATTATGTTCATGGGTACCCAATGCCTTTGAATTGCAAGGATTGCTTTGTGAAAACATGCACACTTTTAGCATGAATCTTTATGAAATACTGTCCAAACCTATTTTATGTCAGTAGAAAAATTTTAGAGCAATAATACAGCACATTTGCACATATCAAATGTTAACCTAATTATGTGACAGTTGGAAATCCTTAGTTTTAAGCTCTACTATCAGAGTCTATATGTTAAAAGGCATAGATTTCTATTTTTAAAAAACATAACACATTGAAAACCTGGCCTTTTAATGAAGTATAGATTTTATTGTTATTTCATTGACATAAAGAGGTAAAAAACCTATTCTAAAACTAGAGTTTTCAGATTAATCCTTGTGATTTACTTTTTACACACTTCAAAACTGTCACCTGACACTAAGGGGGCAAAGACACCCCTGTAAACTTCAACATACCATATTAAAATAAATGTATCTTTGATAGGTTTCAGGTATTTAATTCTTAAATTGTTGAGGAAGTAAAATATTTAATTGCTTGTTTAAGTCATTGGTGGTCTGAAATTTTAAACACCTGTTGACTTTTTACAACTCTGTATTATATGGGTTCTTCCTTAAGGTTCCTATGAATAATTTTTTAATATGTAGAGCTTTTTTTCAATAGCTCAGAAATATCTAGCACTACTGATCTATAAATAAAAGATCAGGCAGAATCAAGTGGGAAATAAAGGGTAAAATACCTTTTAAGTTATTCAAAAGTGAAATAACATTTCCGAGGATCATTCCAGCTCTACGGTCATTTAAGAGAATTTCAGGTAACTGCAACATTCTCATTCACCCAAACAATAAGGGGACACTCAGATTATATGAAATATTCATGCCATGCCAAAATACAGTGACCCAGTGCAGTGGTAATTTCTCTTAACATAGTTTTGAAATGGACAAAGTAAATAGATTATAAATGAGAAGTAGAAAGAATGGTTAGGACAAGATGAGAGCACATCTAATTGGAGGTTCTTGATAATCCATTGCCTTAAAGAGTATGTAGCAGTGGTACTTACTAATCCCTTGAGTTCCAACCCCAACCATGGTGTTAGGCACGTTCTGTGTGTCCATCCCATACAGCTAGAGCAGCATACAAAAATATTGCACAGCTGTTTCTTTGCTGACAATGCTTAATGAAAACAGAAAATTATGGATATTTTGCCATCTATTTTGGTTTGTTTAGATTCTGGCTATATCAGCCTGAACTTACTTGGATACCAATGGTTCCCACCCTCTCAGAGAAATTAAGTATTCTGCTTAAAATGTGAATATTTTATTTTTTTTTTTTTTTTTAAGAAAAGAATGTTAAAAGTAACTAAGTATTTCAAATTCCTCAGGCAGATCAAACACTCAAGATCTGTACTCAAGAGTACAGAACAAATGATCCTTATAAAGACTTTGACATTCTTTGTCACCAGGAAGGGGTTGCCTACCTGAATCAAGGTATATGAATGTATTGTGCCAGAAGCCATCATTGTGGCTTGGGCATGAGAGATCCTAAAATCTTAAAACAGCTGTGGCTTATTCATCAGCAATAAAAATTGTACTTAAATGTATGTTTAGTGGACCTAGGTGCAACTTTTCCTTCTTAAGCTATGTTTCTAAGTATAAAAGGCCCTCATTCTTTAAGTAGACCTTTCCTATCAAGACCATAATATTAATGAAACACACGAATATTGCACAGAAAATAAAAATAGCAATATTAAAATGCAATCTATACATTGTGAACCAAAAGAGTAGGTTTTTAGCACATGAAAATTTACACTAAGTTTTCATTGCTGGTTTGTACATGGCGATAAAACCTCTGCCATCTGATTACTAATAAAAAAAAGGAACAAAATCCAGTATCTCATTCAAGGGCATTCAAAAAAATGCCCAATGCAGCATCCACATTGCCTCCAAAAATATATTCACCTTTTTTAAAATGGTAGTATTGCATTTAACCAGCTTTGCCAGTTTTGCATGCCATTAAAATAAGGATTATGAAATCTTATTTAAAATAACTGCATGCAGGAAGAAGGAAATAAACTACGATAATTTAATCTTCTTTCCTAAATGTTAACAGCAGTATAAAAATGGATGCTCTCATCCTTGTAATCAGTTGCATGGTGCACAAGGGCAGCAGTCTCTGGTGCCTCATCTGTGAACTAATCTTTCATTTCATAGCAGATCTTTCCATATCAAACAACACAAATGACTTAATTTGCATGACAGGATTTGTAACGGGGCAAATCTAGTGTCAAAGTCGATTAAAGATTACACCGGAGAACTATCATAATCAGTACTCTAATGAGCCTAAATAGTACATGTAAAGTCTCCCCTTTTTGCCATTCCAGTCATGTATAAAAGGGAATGTGTTTCTTTTCATCGGTGAGCCAGTCCTTTGGTTTGCACATTACGCCCTACGTTGAGCTAAAGTCATGTCAGTCTGGTTTCAGAGGGAGAGAAAGGGAAATAATAAAGCAAACATCACTTCACAAATGACATTGCTTGGTATAAGCCAACGTTTGAAGCCCTTAATTCTTCTAATCTGCAAAATAGTCAATGCTAATGGGTTTTTGCCTTTGTGAAAGCTGATGCATAGAAAGAAAAACTTTAATGAGCTGCCTGGGTTGTATGCTTACAGATACCTGTCAAATGTCTGTCATCTTAGCTATCGTTGAGGCATTATAAAGAAAGTAAGAAGGAAGGAACGACAGTATTTGTACAAGCATTTTCATGCTAAAATGGCACAATTTTCTTCCTGTCATAATTTCATTGTATCTGAAAGTCAGAAAAGCTTAACCCTTTCAATAGCACATCCTGCAGAGCATATCACACATAATGTTTGAACTGGCAGCTTTAGAAATAGCATCATGGTTTTGTAAACAGCATGCCCTCTTAAATTTTTTTTCACAAAATTGATTTATCTGTATCTTAAAAAATTGTGTCAACAATTTTGATTTTTGTCAATCCAAATTATTGGAATCAGTTGCTGCACTTTGAGGTGATTAAGAGTTTACCAAATGTACCAAGTCCTTAGTAATAATAAATCCCTCCTGAGTTATTAATTTCAAACCCCTTTCATCTTTATGCCAACAATATGAATAGCCAAGAGGTCAACAAACTCCTTTATTCTTACTTTCTTATTTATTAAATGGGAATTTGAATACAACTTACTAGAAACACACTTGCTAACTCTAAAAAGTTGTATTTATGTCAAGCCAGTCTTGCTTTTGGATGTTTATACTTAGTGTGAGAAATTGTCTATGAACTGAAATCCTGCATTCAGAAGTCTTAGCCCAGGTGAGCGTATTTGCCTATTTTTCCTTCTGGATTTATTGTCCATCCTCACTGTTTTCAAAGAGTTCAGGCATTCAGAGCATGGACATTTCAGTGCAGACCTGTGTTTCCACCAGTGCAAGTGAAGACCTTTAGCGTGAAGAAAAGCACATTCTCTAAATGTGGATATTGACCTTTGGGAGCTGGGATTAAAAAGGGCACTTAGGTACATGTTGAAACCTGTTCATGCACTGAGATGTTTGTAGACCTTGGGCCTTCATTTGGGCAGAAGACATACCAGAATATGCAGAGCAGGGGTTTTGTGTTCGAGGGACACCTGCCAAGCCCAGCAGAATGCGTGGCTGGGGGCGGTGGTGGCAGGTGCTCTGCTTTGCTGCCTGCCTCTGCCGAAGTCACTTACACTCAGTGCTTCAGTAACCACAATGTAAAGCAGGATGAGTGTTCTGAGCCCTCTCTCATGAGTGTTTGGAAGCCTCATTTATTCCTGCCTGCAAGTCATTTTGGTGATATTTTTGCTTATTCTATCAAGCTGTCAGTGTCGGTACTTCAGGGAGGCATTTCTGTTATTGTTCTCTTATATCTCTGTTGTTGTTTTTACCTGTACTTGTCAATCCTCATTCTGGGGTCTGCAATACTGTGTCTAGGTGTACTAAGGCATGACACACTTCAATGCATCTTAAATATTCTTAAAAGCCCTCAGGCTCTGGCTCATACACTTCCATTGAGCCATTACAATCCAAATAAAAGAGCTTTAATGAGTGTATTGCATCTGTATTGCTTACAAAGGACTCACTGGGAGCTCACTGACAGTATCTTTCATGCTCCTGCTGCAGGTGAGTATTTCAATGGAATGATGTTTTTCCCTTGCTCTCTTTTTTTTTTTTTTTTTCAAACAAACTCGCATAGAGGAAAAAAAACAAACCTAACCATAAAGCAAAATGATTTACATGGCTTAAAAAATTTGAGATTAAACAAACAAAACTAAGGAATGATAATTACAGCTGAACTTTTTCACTCAAACTGCACTGGGTAAAATATGTGCTGATGTCTCCCAAGACCTGCATATCTCATCTAGAAGTGTAGTGGGAACAGGAAATCAGTAGATTTAGAATAAAAGAGCTGCATTACCAGCAAACTTGCTATTTTACTTAAGCTACAGCTCACGAGTATAACATTCTTAGCAACTCCCAATATTTAATGTTACTGAGTGAAAGCAATTCCCATACCAAAAGAAAAAAAAAAAAAAAAAAGTTGCTGTCATAATGGATGAAAGGAGATGAGGTTTCCACACAGAATTGGTCAATATATATTTTTTTTTCATTTTTATGCTACTTCGTTTAATTTTGAAACTTTTCAGATATTGTACGGAGGGGAATCTTCTGTCAGAAGGGAAATACAGCTCCCTCTAAGGTCCCTTTAAAACCACAGCATCCTGCCAAAGTATCCCAAAGCAAGGAGGGGCAGGGGGTGACAGAAAAGTCCCAGTGTTTTCCCAGAGGTGTTTGTTTCAGCTCATCAAGGCGTTTCTGCCCAACTTTTTTGACAGCTGGAACTTTTTTTTCTGGTGTGTGCTAGGCACGGGCAGGCAGCAGAGGATCCCAGTCCCCAGGCAGACCTGACCTTCCAGCACATCTCCTGCCAGCCCTCTGAGGAGGGCTCCTTCCACGTGCCAGCTGTGGTGGTGTGGCAAACACACCTACACTGAAGGGAAACATGCACTTATTAATCACTCTCTATTTAAAGTGAAGCATGCAGCACACTGAGTGCTCTCTCCTGCCTGGAATGCTGGGTACCCAGGCACAGTGCTTGCACCACCATCCGGAGAGCTGAACTCCAAGGGGTTAGAGCACAAACGTAAATAACATACATTAGCGGCGCATGTTTAGCTCGGACTTGGATTTCATCCACTTTCAGATATGAATTATTCATCCCTCATCTCCCTCCAATTGTTCTTTTAATTCATATCGCAGTTGTTAAAAGGTTAGAAGCCACGTTACTGAATAATCCTTTACTGTTTCCCCGTGGCAATTTGCGCACAATTTTTGCAGATTTCAAGGCTCGGCTGTCCCCGCCGCAGAGTTCATTTTTATTGCAATTCTCGGCTAGCCTTTTCCCCCCGAACACTACCTCTATGACCTAGCTGCTGTACCTCTGATCCCATGCACCCCAGAAGCTGTCACAAGTCTCCCTCCTTCCCAGGAGTTGAACACACAATAGAGAATAGGCCCTGGCTGTGAGGTTCAGCAGCCATTAACCCCTACCAGCTGTTCCTGCAGGGAGCCTTCTGTGGCTGAATGTCCTTTCTCTGCGGAGGCCCTCATTTCCACTAATCTAACTATTGTTGGGTAGGAATGCTGACAGGAGAAAAGAAATTTTTCTTGTGTCCATGCAAGTGTGTGTATCCATGTGTAAGTGAAGGAAGAGTGAAGGCTAATTTCTATAGTAGGCATGAATGGAAGGATTGGGAAAAAAAACTAGTTAAAATGTGTTTACTTGCTTAAAAGGCTCAGTCAATTTAAATAATTTCAGTAGTATGCTCTATTTTGGGGGGATGGGAAGAAGGAGGAAGCAAGTTACTATTATCATTTTATGCAAAAGCCGTTGAGAGATTCCCCTGCATTTCCTAAATGCTCCTTAAAATGTGAAAAGAAATAGGACAAATGTACGAATACCAGCTGCAAATAAACAGAAATGCATAGTGACAAAATCTAATATTTTTAAAACCGTGGACCTGACCATCCAAACATTTACTTTTATTTAACATTGATTATCCATTTTCAATAGACTGATGACCCAGACTGTCTTGATATATACAAAATGTTTATCAGGTTTTATTAGAAAATTCAGTATTTTATACTAATACTCAAAAAGAAAAAAAAAAATCGGTTGGGAGGAAAAACCCATTTTTATAAACTACCAATATTTTCAGATAACTAAACGAAAGTCCTTACACCTCTCACAATGACATCATCACTAATCAGAATTTAAACTTGCAATTTAGAATATTTTTATGCAACACTAGTAGACATAACATCCTAAACCACAAATTGGTTTCATGTTAATGTTAATCCGTTTAGTGTTAATGTTGCTTTTCTTTTTGAACCACACAGGTGAATGAAATCACAAAAAATGCAACTAGCAAGAATGAAAACTATTTTATTTGCTGGAGAACCACATGCCATTTTAAGTTTCAATTAATTAATCTTTTTCTCTAAAAAGATCGATAAGAGAAACTGTTTTGAAACGTAGCGCTCCATTTTAATCCCCTGATAAAGTTCAGCAAAATACAACAGTTGGTCTAGTTCAAATCAAATTAGAAATAATTCATGTAGAAATATATTTTCTGGGCAATTAGACTGTATCGTAGCAGGGCAAATGTCTGATATAATAAAGCTCTACTTTGCATCTGTTCCTGTGTCTAGACGGCTGCAATTACTGGTCCTTACAACAGCAGCAGCAAGATAAAGCACTGCTTACAGGTTATAGCTATTAAAATGGAACATTTTCTTTCTTTGCCCCCCTTTATTACCTAAATCATCTGATTGTTATAAAATTTAATTTAATTTAATGAAGTTGCACTTTCCTCATCTTCAATATGAACACAAACACAAATAAACAAACAGTAGAGAATTCAGCTCATTGTTTCTCCCCAACATTAGCTGCCATGCACAGATACTGGTCTCATTGAAGTTAAATATGTGCAAATAATGCTTGCTCAGAACCCAAATGGCTGAAATGGCTCTGTGGGTTGAGAGGACCCAAAGCCTCACGACTGTCAATTTGGCACCCTTTAAAGGTACTATAAAAACCCCACAACACATAGTAGACAAAGCATATCCTTAATTACTGTACTTGGCAAGAAGAAAGGCCAGGGCCAAAGAGGGTACATTTGTAGTTGGATAGATAAGTTTATATCCCTAATAGAAGGAAAACCCTAATAATGTGCCTAGGTGAGACAAATACAAACTGGTGGCCATGCACAGCCCTGCATCTACAGGTGGAACACCCACTGACATCTCATGGCATCGCCAGGACCTCTGACACCCTGCTCCTTTGCTGGAGGAGATGACAGCAATGAGGAGGGTGTGCTGCATCATTTCATTGCAAATCAGCTAATATGGGGTTGGACAAAACCACATGTAAAAGCAATGGGTCCAGTCCTTGAGGTCACATTGAAGTACTGTTTCTTTACTATTTTGGCTTACTAGTATACTGAAGGATTATTTCAGCAGATTTCTGAAACTGCAGTTTTGCACAGTTCATGGGCATAAACAGTAGTTTCTGGTGCTAATGAAACTGCTTTCTCCTTCAAATTCTCCCTATAATTACAGGGTTTCTGGCTTTCTCAGCATACCTGAGCAAATTTTAAGTAGGGCTTTGTTTAGACAATCTAAGATATTAAATCATAGTCTTGAAACCCTGCAAAGAATCTAGCACATAGCAATAAATGGTATTTGTGAAATATTTCATAAAAAGAAATACATTCATTGAAACAAACACAGGCCTCTTGGCTAATTTTGAAAATACTTAAAACACAGAACGTGTTGCACATTAAGGAGATCTGGTGGTAGTTGTAGGCCTCCAAACACAGCTTTCACCAACACATGCCAGAATATACAGAAGACCAATCATACATGAGGAGTCATCTACTTATGGCTGTTCCTATTCAAACTTTTTCTTGTCATAATCATTCATTGAGTGGAGTGAGACAGTGTCTATGTTTATATGACAGACCTTCAGAGCATGCATTGGTGCCATATGAGAACTTTTCTATGCTGTTTGAAATAAAGTTCCTCAACTAAGACACACTCAGATGCCAGCTATGTGTCTATAATCTTTCTGCATCAACTTCTGCCAGGGTCTTTCAATGTCTAATGTGTGTCCTGTATCCCATCTTGATTAAACAGGCTGTCTTACTTAGCCCCAAGATTTCTCTTTAAGGGCAAATGTCACTTGTATTATGGATCATGTTTCAGATGGGCCCGAGCAGTCCTCATGTAGAATATAGAAAGAAGCCCAGAAGATTCTGTCACCCTGTTTAAAAGAAAATAATTGACTGTATGGTGCTGTGGGATAACACAGGACATGGACTCTTTCTGTGACTTTTTTAAAAGGCTGTGTAAAAATATTTATTATTAGGGATTGTTCTCCCTTATATACAATTTTTCACAGACCAATGTGATTGGTGAGAGAAAGACAAACCTCCTCACCCACATTGGTTAAACCAGAGGGACATCAAGAGAGATCCCTCCTCCCAGAAGGAATGTACAACATAGATATTGTTACAAAACATTTTTGGTGTTTATGTTCTTTTGCTGAGAAAGAATTTCAGAAAACCAAAACATCAGAAAACCAGAACTTTAGAAAACTAAAAACTTCAGGCCTGAAACCAGACTACAACTGTACTTTCTAGTATTGGTGATTCTGACTGCCAAGTGATTGTCTTGAGCTGACCCATTAACAACAGACCTGAAATAAAGCTGCCACCCGGTATCTGCAGGGATAAAACTTGTTTTTTCATTCTCATAATGGATATTTTATTACAAAATTAACTTCCTGTCTAACAAGCTAGAGTTCAGTTCATCAGTATTGAAAAAATTATGATGGACCTTTTGTTCCACCTGTGGCTATCTCGCACAGGGAATGTGTCTTGGAAGGCTTCGCTTGCAGAACAAGTGTCCCACTCCCAGGTCCTCAATACCAATATGTCACATCCTTAAGAGGGAGGAACATTTCTCTAGAAACACCCAATAAGGTAATGATGCTACCAAATAGTACACGTTATCTTCATCTTCACGTGCTGCAAATAGCACAGAATGTTGCTTTGATGATTTATTCAAATAATACAATAAAGATATCCCTTTAAAATTACTTACCAATATTTTATGCTATATATTTCATGAAAATTGTATAATCTGAAAGGCCATTATGGAAAAACCCAAGGAAAATCTTTATTTAAGAATCTTAGGCTTACTTTTTGTGTGTTCTTACTTTATCAGGATAATGTGCAACACATATAAATCTTCAATTAACTTGGAGTTCCCGCTCTGAGGTATGAATTTCCAAAACTACATAATTCCAGGTCCAGATGACTGCATGCCTCAGAGGCTCAGACTTTGGTTTTTATTTCCATCTTTACTCCAAAATTCAACTCTTTGCACAGGAAGTTGTGCAGGTGAATGCAGCAGGTGAGTGCAGCAGGTGAGTTCCCAGCTATCTACTACCTGACTCCTCACCCTTCTGAGGTCTGCCTGCAGCTGCCTCCCCCTGGTATTTCACTTTATGCCTGCAAAGTGCTTGGATTACAGCCCAGGTTCCTGTCTCTGTTCTGCAACAAGAGTGGGAAGGGAGGAAAAGGAACTGTCCAGCTCTCTGCTCAGAAGAACAAGGGTCACTTGTTCTTGGGCATACCTTGGATGAACAGTTTGGGTGATGGGTATTTTCCCAACTGTGTGCTGCAGTACTGTATGAGAGCATGGCTATGGGATGGGTGAGAGCTTTCCTTAGAAGCTATGCTAAGATCATCAATGGATATTGGAAGCTAACACATAGAAGAAAGCACTAGATATGCCTGATCTGTCCAAGGGCAAATAAAAATGACAGTGATATGTGCTGCCGCCAGATCGATGACAGCTTAGGATGATCAATACATGGGCTAGAAGTGAGGGAGGAGTCATGAAAATTAAAGTCTGCCTAACTTCTGGCTGGTTTGTTGAAGTGGCAGTATGCACATGTTATGAGGGGGGGTGGCAGGGTTGGTCACTTCAGGATGTTGTAACTAGGTGTTAGCAAAATCCCTTACTGTGATTCCTCAGATAGGAACAGAAAGAGGAGGAAAGCCTTGGCTACTTTTTCAGCAGGGGTTTTCCTGTAGTCATTGAATTGGTTGACTGACTTCTTACAAATCCTGCCATCCCTTCCCCAGCTCTGTTTTACTGTCTGCTATTTGGAGCATAACATTTTCTTAAATATAACAATTCAAGAAAATGTTTTAAGAACGGCTGACATGTGAAATTTTCATGAGAAATGTGATCTCAAATTGTGCTTCTGTGCCTTTTCTTTTTTAACAGAGGATGTTAATGGATTTTCAGTCATGAAGCTTAGAAAGATGACATTAAATGTCACTTGATGCTGAAGAAAATAGAGGCACTGTTTAAAAAGAATTGCATAGAACCCAAAATTCTCTCCATGCTGTTTTCTATCAGGAATTCTGTTATTTCATTTTTCTTTTGCATGCTTAAACATAGTAAGTAGAAAACCAAAAGGCTGTTTTTCAGCTACTGGCCTAGTATTTGTGTTTTAAGTAAAAATTTCTAGCAAGACACAACTCCTGGTAAAGTATCCTTTGAGTTCTGACTCCCAGATCTGGGACCACTTTCTCCCAGAGTATTGTTTAGTGACATAAAATGTCATTGAAATGTACTATAAAATATTTTCTAAACAATAAGCTAACACCATAGATAAAATTTCTATCTGTGACATATATTATTAACCTCATCTCTTGAGCAGAAATTCAAACCTCATCTAATACATCAGTTCAGGAATGTGGATGTGCTCTGTGCTAACTTGTTGCAGCTGTTGTTTCTTTTAAAATGCTTCTAAAAAATAACCAAAAATCATATTTAAATCTCTTCTTGAAAGGAAATATCCACATACTATCTATAGATACATCATTTGAATTTAGTATGGATCTCAAACTGCCACACTGACACCCTCATCCTTGACAATCTTACCTAAAATTTCTGCATACTTTTTGCTATTTGTCACTTTTAGAGAGCCGTCTTTCAAATCCATGCATGCAACTCTTCACAACCTGACATCCTCAGGAGACTAATAATGTGCTGAATATTCGTGAATCAGCAGTTGGTACTAACAGAGGTTTACAGTCAGATGTTCAAACAGCTCAATAAGAAATCTCCCCATGCAATAAGCAACTCCTCCTTGACAAAGGTCTGGAGATAAAATTGTAGTTTTTACCTTTTCTCACTATGAAATAAATAGCTCACACTCCATAGGGAAGGTTTGAAATAGACTTAAAACAAGCTCTTGGGTTTTTTTCTGAGTGCTGAAGTGATAACTAGAGACTAAGTGACCTCAGAGATGCCTTAAATATCCTTCATAATGTTAGTGTCAAATAAACAATTCTGTTTTGCACAACAGATCAAGAGATGCAGGCACATTAGGTGCTATCTATAAAAGAACCACATATTTCTTTCTACTCATAAGCAACACAGAATTCCCCCATGTGTCAATAAAACCATATGACAAACTAGAAAGTATATTACACACACACACATACACACACACACACTCACTCATTCTCTTGATAGACTTTAATGAATATAATGAATATATAGATTACAGTCTTTTGTAACACTCTTACTTGTTAAAATGGTGACAGTATTACGCAACATGTATTTCAGGTCATGAACTCACAGCTGAAATTCCTTTTTAAAAACTTCTTGGTCAGATGCTTTACTCTTTAAATTTTTACTCCAAAATATCCAGATTTTATATTCTAGTGAAATATTAAAGTGAAATGTATTTAGAAAATCAAATTGAATAGAATTTCAAGATGACAAACAGGGGACCTAATTTTCTCATAAATTAGATCTTAAATTGCCTGTTTTATGCTAAGCATTAATACAGAGTTAAATGCTAAAAGTAATGCACTTCTAGTAACTTTTTTTTTTTCATTTTCTTCTGGCATCAATAAACTTCCGGGAGCTATTTCTAACTGTGGACAGCAATTGTCCTGTCCTGTGAGAATTCTGGATTTCAAACAAGTTTCCCATCATAAACAGAAAGCCACAAATTTTCAAATGTTAAAAAAATATTAAAAGGAATTAAAATGCATTGGGATGAAATTCTCTGTGTTAAGAAATCCAAAACATTTTACTTCAATTTTAACTTTTCATTTGGTGACATTGGGATTTAAAGTATAAAAATAACTAATATTTCAAATCAAAGCCCATGAAATTTATATTTTCAAAATGCTTTACAAGGTTGGTTAGAAAATTTCAAGTGCTCTTTCAAAATATTTTTTAATCTGAAAACACTGCTTCCCTGGGTTAATTTCATCACTTCTGAACTTTCTAGTAATTGCATTACCAGGCCATAAAAATCTTTAATTATTTTCTTTTTGTTGTTGTTGTTGTTTTACATTTTGTTGTCCTTTTTTTTGTGGGTTTTTTGGAAGGTTGTTTGGTTGGTTTTTGTTTGGTTTTGTTTGTTTCTTTTGGGTTTTTTTTTGTTTGTTTGTTTGGTTTTTTTGGGTTTTTTTGTCATCAGGAACACCAAATAAAAATATGTGCTTACACTGCTGATCATAATTCATTCTGAACACACACGAAGTAGCAGGCCAAATTCAGTTTCTGTTTACACTGTCTTAACGCCATGAAGTTGTACTGCTGAAGCTGAGAGATATTAGCAGTCATTCAACAATTTACCTCTCCTGAAAAACCTCTGTTAAAAAGAGTCTCAGGCTCTCAACAATTCTGAAATTGGAGATTTCTGGAATGCATCTGCCCATATGCAAGATGTGCATTTTTCAGCATGCTGGTTGTGTATGTGTATGGCTGGGCTCGGTGGTCGGACTGCACTGCACTGCTAAGCACACACTCAAACACCCAACCTGCTTTTTCCCCCTCTTTGTCTGCTTGAAGTCTAACATTGCATGGGTTGTTTCCTTCTGATGGTGAATCTGGATTGTTTATTTTTTCTGCCATTATTTTGGCCAGCAACACTTTCTTATAAGGTGAGGCTCAAATATTTCCCCTTATGGGAAAGCCACAGGACTCTTAGCTGTCCACATTTATATCATCTCTGCCCCCATAGCCCCCTTCACCCATTCCATGTACCCTTCAAGCAGAGAGATAACAAGGCAGGCGGAAAGATTCCCTGAGCAGTTCTTTAAGCTCCCTGCTTTGCATGGGCTCGTAGAGCTTTAGAGAGCCAGTATCTTTCAGAAAGCATTATATCTAAGAAAGGGGGAAAAATACAACTATTAAAAACGCACATACACTGCTGGCACTGTTGTGACAGCCAGCAGTATCAGCGTCAGTCAATTATCTTCACAAATGCCTCTTGTGCTAATGAGCACTCACAAAAATCACCAGACTTTTCTGGCAAGGAGAAAAGATCAGTTTCATTGCTTGCAGAACTAATTCAGTGTACAAAAGTGAAGGCTCCACCATCACTGCCTCTTTTACTGCTCCTTTTGTAAAGGCTTTTGATGTGCACTGAAGAGACCGGTCTGTGTTTGGGTCTCTTCATCTCCAGTTCATTGCCTGTCATTAACATACATATCCATATGAAAAGTTTGGTAAGTCACTAACAGCTGTCCAGAATGGAGTTTCAGGAAAAAAAGGACCTATTCCTTCTCAAAATGCTGACAATACTATGTAGCCCTTTTTGGCAATGATATACCTAACTTTTTAAAGCCGCCTTTCACTCAAAAAGCAACTAGGCATAATACTACATTCAAACACATAGTGGTTTTCATTTTGAAACAGTCATTTGCTGTATTCAGAAAAGGCCTATAGTTGCCAGAAGCAAAAAGAACTCCATCATTCATTATATAAAAAAAAAATTCTTTCTGAGCATAGCTTTTCAGTATGCCAGATAACCTCACATATCCGATTTAACACAGGGGGGAAAAAAGCCCACAGCAGATGCTCCTGAGGGTCATTTCATGCACACAGAGTTCCTGCTCAAAATTATGAGACCTCACAGCTCATGGTCAGCAGCAACTGTGAATTTTAGCAATGAAAGAGCTCCAAACCACGGCCATAGTAGTTTACCACTAGAAGTTAAGGAAAAACATGTGTGCTTGTCTTCTGATAGAATTAAAAATCTGGCTGGAAGATTAATTCCACAAAATTTGGAGTATAGATAGATGTTATATATATACATATTTATATATATATAACTATTAACTGGAGTATTTCAAATTAGGTATCATGTACTTCTTCCTATATGAGACCTCACTAAGTAACTTGAAGCAAATTTAAAATGTCTTCACTATATGTTTCACAGAGCATACTCGATAAATTGTGATTTTTCAATATTTTTTTCTTTCAAAAAGAAGAGAACTGCATAAATTTGTTATGATTCTACTTAATTTCCACTGGTATATATATGCCTGCCTTTAAGGAGTAATCATAATCTCAGATTGGAAAGACAACAAAAAAAGAACAACATAATTTTAAAAATAATGAATTAAGAGTTTTTTTCTCCCAATCACTTGGGCAGTAGCTTAGTCGTGTCAGACCCAGAGAGAAAACTTTTGATTGATAAACACTTTTCTGTCCCACCCTCTCCCCCCCAACAACCACTCCGGAGTTCATGACCCCGAGCCATAATTTACAATACATCGCACCCAAGGTTTTCTAGGTCTTAGTTTGAAAACTATAGTGGGTGCATCTGTGTCAATTATCAAGGGGTTGACATAGTTTTACAAGCATTTTTATCAGAAGCAAGTGCCCGACAGGCTACCAACCACTAATTCTGGAAAGATTTTATTCCTGTACTGATCCTCCCACCATGCAAAACCAGCTTGTGCTGCATAAAACCCAAGACTTTAATCCCACTTGTTGCTTCCTTTTTTTTTCTCCCCCTTTTCAGAAGCATCTCTCTCTCCCACATCAGTCAATAAAATCTTTAACTCTGCCTATTTTGATCTGAAAATTAAATCTTATTTATTATGCATCCTGTTTGTTGTCTTTGAAGAACTTGAGCATTCATTTAAAGAGGGCCAGAATGACTTCTTAAACACATTTCTCTCTTTGCTGCAATTAAACAAAGTGGAGCTGTGATTAGTCCACCACAGGGGGGAAAGAAAAAGACACCCTTGAATCAAAATGGGGGGACCTGACTGTGCATTATTGTCTCACAATGCAGGAGTTTATTGCTGAAACCTGCTTATCGCCTTGCACTGCAAACCATGGGAACTTCAGTCAGGTGGAAAGTTATTCTCTTCTCTGGCTGAAGCAGCTTTAAGTATCATAAGAACAGCTAAAGCCACTAAAGCTCTTCCTAGTAACTGAGACATTTAGGATAATCTTTATGAGAGTTTTGCATGAGCTTCTGCTTTTTGTTGCAGTTAGAAGTAGAGTTAATGATGAGCTTTCACTGGCTTTTTCTTTCTCTTTTTTTTTAATCTAAGCCAAAAGCGCCTGTTTAAGTTAAGTACCACCTCCCTCTAGCCCTTGGGAAACCACTCAAGAGGGATTTGCTTGGCTCTGTGTGCATGACACATAATGAAAACAATTTTACGCTGTGGAGGGAAGTATCGGGCAATTACTGATGTAACAGCCACCTGCAGAAGCGAGGCCCTCGACGGAGCACTGGGCTGTTCATGAATATTTTATGGTGTGATGTTATTTTGAATGGCTGGGGCAGGTGAAGGGGGCTGAGGATGTAATAAGTAACTCTGCTGGAGACTGTGTCGCAGCTCTGTTTCTCTGCAGTGGTCCATAGTGTAACACCAAGAAGAATCCTGACCCTGCATAAGACTATGCAAGGGCAGCTGAGGCTGAGGAAAGATGATGTGACAAGTCATGGTGGGCACCCTTTAAAATCTGTTGTCTAGCGATTTTACACATGATGTCCAGCTTAAAAAGCCCCTGCATCAATCTTGTCCAATTTAATTTGATAAACTAAGTGTGGATAAGGATTAAATGAGAATTTTGTAATGGAGAAAACTTGTTCTTACTCTTTAATCCATGAAAGATCTTATGAGGTAAACCACATAAAAATTTAAGCTGTTGCTGTGGAAAACTTCTTTGTTTTGAATTTGGTTTAAAATCTAGGGTTCTCCTAAGAAATAGATCCCAAATATATATATATTTTACTGTCAGCACATGTATACATTTTACTCAAAATAGATCACTTCAAAGAAGCCGTTTCAGAAAGTTGTTGTAAAATTGGATTTATTTGATGTAATTTATTTCCAGTAGTGAACCTGAAACTCATGTTTTAACAACAGCATGGTATTTTACCCACATTTGTATTCTTCCCCACAGAGAATTTTTTCATTCCTGGAAGA
Source organism: Sitta carolinensis (assembly GCA_032173965.1). NCBI lineage: Eukaryota > Metazoa > Chordata > Aves > Passeriformes > Sittidae > Sitta > Sitta carolinensis. The sequence goes on along the minus strand of CM063284.1, from coordinate 31,450,438 downwards.
GTCAGGGAAGAGTGAAACTGGACATGATACAATGTAACACGAAGGGGATATGTTCAAAAGCCTTAAGAATTTGTGATGATGTTGGCATACTTAAGATCTTTAAACCAAATCAAACAAAAAAAGAATGAAACTAATAGGACTAAAATATTAAAGGTTTATTTTAACACTTACCTGCAGAAAGAAAAAGAGAATAATAAACAGCAATTGTCTCATATTTCATTGATATCAGCAGGATGTGTAATAGTCTTTAAAATTATTTTTCACCTTGTTTATTATATGCATTCATAGATTATGGTACTTGAAAAGAAAAGCTGAAGAAGATTTCACTGTAAGCTGCAGAGTTAATAGCTGAGGTATTCTTTTTTTAAGAATAGGACGTGTTTGGGAAAAGGGCACAAAAGATTACAGAAATCTTGGACAGAAATTGGCAATGAGAAATTCAGAAGAGCGGCTGAAGAGGAAAATGTAGCTTACACTGAAAATAATGTGTGGCAACACAGGAATTCCCAGAGTGACAATTGGAAGATTATAACGATACTCTTTAATTCTTATAAGAGGTAGTTTTGCAGATACGCTCATAACATTTCATAACATTAATTTATAGCTTGCACCAGTAAGAAATAATACAATGTTATGTTAATTTCCTATTCTAATGTCACCTTCCTAACAGAATACTGAAGTTGTGCTGCTTGAGATAGTTGAGATGGTTGTCTATCGATGTTTGTATCACAAAGACTGCAAAAGTAGCCTGACCAGGATGATGGTACGCTTCACAGTTCAAGCCACAATTTGCACTAAGATTTCCTGGCTAATTATCTGAGGCTGATCTCTTCCAACACAAAATAAATATTCACTGAATGAAAAAAACAATAAAAGAACATTAGGCATCTCTATCGATAGCCTCTCCTCTCGCTCTGTACCTCTGTATGGAAATTTAAGATAAACACAATAAGAAAAATATTGTCACAGAATCAATTACATTTAAGACTGAAAAAGTGTCCAATAAAGACTGTGCTGATTCAGCTCCAGAATAAATGTTAAAGGTGCTATGTTTTAGCAATTTTATGTAGACTGAATTCTAAAACAGCAAACACACAGTAAATTTTGGATACTTATAATTAGATTTTCAACGTAAGAGAAGTTAAGCTCTGTATGTAAACGGCATTATTCAAAAGCTTGTCTTGAAAAAGAAAATTGCTGTTTGACAATTCTATAGAATATTCAAGAAAGGTAATTATACTGCAGTGGCTGTTAAAGGCGCAGGTGTTGAATATAGTCACTGTTTCAGCTTTTACAGAAAACTATAGAACATGAAGAGAAAGGAGACAAAAACATTAGCACAGTGAAAAATTCACCTCTGCAAGAGGAGTTTTTATTATCTTACTTTTTAGATATACAGAAATTATGAACTAGACTCCTTTCACCCCTTAGGTTTTTAGATTATTTGAACCCTTTACACTTTATTGTCTAAAAAAGAGGAAAAGCTCAACATAGAGAAGGCCCTGATATAAAATAGACCCAGGCAAAGAAACAAGTGAAATGAAAATGGCAAGAAACCAGAGTGCCTCGTTTTTTAATGAAAGGCCACATAATTAATCTGGAAAACAAAAGTGATTGACTAGCACTAGCGTGAAAGAAATGTACTGACTGACCCCCAGCGACTACACAAGTGCTGTGTGTCACTGTTGATCCACAGCTAACTGCTTTCTGAATTGCCTGTCCTTTGATACAATGCACCACTCAGAGAAGCAGGCTGAAAATAAGTTCATTACTAGAGTTACACTTTTAATTAAGATGTTAGAACAATCAACAAGTGCACATGAAACCAGAAGAGATGACATTTAGAAATATCAAACCTTGTTAAGGGGTGCACTGTTATTATCAGTCCTTACATTCAAATAGCAAAGGAAATATTCATCTGCTGGATAAAGGATGCCTTTCATCCAACTCTTAGAGCCTGAAGGTTCACATGTGGACTTGCATGTGGTGACTCTTGACTATTCTCCACTTCAAAACGCTCTGTGCAAGAAACGGAAAGCAAAAGACAGATTTCAGTTTCTTAAGAGATGAATCTAGGAGATGTCACAATGCCACACAGGCAACTAGAAAAAATCCACTTTTTCTACACATCCAGGGGCCAGGCAGCACTTGATGAGAAGTGATGTTGCACAGTGCTGCAAGGGAGCAGTCCCCTGCCCTTCTGACATACAGGCAACCTCTGTGGAAAAGACAACCTGGTCGGTATGAGCAAATGCCAAGGTTTGTAGTGGTTAGAACGCTTTCCTGGGAAGCAAATCCTAGATCCCAGACAGATCAAATTCATTTCCTGCAGCAATGAAACTGCCCAAGCAGCTAACTAATAGTCAAACTACTCTCTGAGCTCTTTGAGGAGACAAGAAAAAGAAAATCAATAGTGAGAAGGAAAAAAAAGGAAGGAAAAGGCAAAATGGGAGGGAAGAGGCATTCCTGCTTGGACTGGGAAAGGCAGCAAAATGACTGGGTTACAAACAGATTTGGAGAAGAGACGAGCATCAAGGCAGTTAAAGATATACAGATCTACTTCTACAGAATTCTGTGCATGTCCAAGAGTTTCTGGAAGTCTTTTTCATTTAGATACCTAAATTATTGTTACATTGCAGATGCTTTAAGTGCTTGAGGCACAGACTTGTTCATTTCTCTTGGAAGCTAGAGCTCTACCAAAAAAATTAATGAATTTACAAGGATGCATTCACCTTGCAAATCAAAGTATGAATTTGTTAGAGACAAAGGTGATGAGACAGCTTTAGGCACCTTCAGTTGAAGACCCCATGGGAGGATGAAGAATTTTCATTACAGACATTGCTCCAATGAGTTTCTATATGGTCATACTACAGGCAGTACAATCACCAATGTCATCATAGTAATGGAATGATGCCCAGCAGCTAGCCCTGAGGTGAATTTACTGAAAGCATCAGCTTCTCTGTATAGTACAAATCAGCAGGTACTTCAGAAAAGACACCCTGGGAAAAACAGAGATCGTAAATTAATGGTAAAGGCAGCAAATTTCATTATCCCATGCAAGGGTTAAATGGGATCACAACTGGGATGAGAATAGCTTCCTTTCTTGCCAGGAATGTAACTGAACAGGCTATAAGGTGCCTGAGGTGTCTTCTAATACCTTTCAAAACTAGAAATACACACCTAGCACACCAGCTCAAAAATGGGCAAATGATCCACAGGAAAAGGCTGAAAGCATGTTAAAGAGAAGCTTTATTCTTAGACTTTTGTGATTTCCTAATGACAAAATCTATCAAAATGCATAAATTAGGTGGGTTCTAGGCCTCTGTGTGCTTCAGTCAAAAGAAGCAGGCTTAGCTAAATGGCCACCATTACCAGACTTCTTCACAGTGCTTTATTATGCATCAGCCAATGCTACACAAGGCAAAGGTGAAGGGATGTTTCAGCTACCTGCAAGAATGATTATATACCTTGACCTGATTAAAAGATTCTGGTCACATAAAAGTATTGTAGATCTAGGTTTTATATTATTATTTGTCAGCATGGGGTAGGTTTATGCCACAGAGGCAGGACACACCCATAGGAGTAGGACTGTGGGAGCCAGGCTGATAAATACAGTAACCAGAGAAGTCTGGTTGCTCACATATTGAGCACCAATGTAAAATTGCAGTTGCTGTGAAGTTTTTTGGGTATCCCAGTTATGATGGAAGAATTCACTTCTCCAAGGTGTGGAGGGGTCTGGCAATGGCTTTATAAGGCACAAAAGGCATACTCCTTTTCCCAAAAATACTTATTTGTACTACCACACCCCCTTTGAAATCAACTGCACATTAAGCACCTTAGTAACACTGGTAACATATCACATACTGCTTTAATAAGTCAGGAGAAAGGTAGGAAATGGACAATCAAAGATTTCCTTAAGGGCAAATATAGGGAAGCTTCTTGGGACTGGAGAACAATTATTTTGCAGACAAGAGAGATTTTTCTAGTCATAAAAGCAAAAAAGTAAAATCTGTCAAAAGAATATAAATTTTGTGTGGACTGTGGAGGAATTAAAAATACGTTTTCTTATGGATGCCAGAAGAAGCTAAATGTAATTAGCATTGATATTGATGAGTAGGAACATGACTTTCGTGAAGTGAGAGCTAGACAAGTTGTGAACATCCCACAGGAGATAAGGGTCACTGGTCATATTTCAGGTGTGCCACTTCTTCCCTGTTTAATTTTATTACTACTTTGTAGAAAGTTTTTTTCAAAAGGTACTTAGTTTAAGCTCACTTAAATCATGTATATCTGATTTTCTTGCCTTTTCATATATTTAAGAACATTTAACTACCTAAAATCCTTCCCTGTACCTGCAAAGGTGGACATCTTGAACAGTCAGACAAGAAATGGTGTGGTTTTAGTTCCACAGAGGTCCTGCTTCTGAAGTACAAACGGACCATTGCTGTGGCAGGGGTGAAACAGGACCTGATACTCACAGCAATGGCTCTGCAGCATGCCACACATTCTGTGATCTCGTGTACAGGCAGCTCTAACTGAGAAAGAAGGTGGATTGCAGGTTTGCTCCTGTGATTACTGTCCTGCTTTACAAAGGTGGAGAATTCTGTGTTTGTGCATGAGTGGAAAGCAGAATAAGAGTTAATTTCCAGCTGCCATTGCAGGCAGCTTGTCTTAGAAAGAAAGAGCTCCTGTCAGCAAGGAAGAGCAGAATGGGTCAAAGAAGACATTAGCAGGGCTTCAATATGTTTTCATAGTGCCTAATTTTTCTAGACAATTCTTTCAGGACTCCAACAGCAACATCAAGACAAATTACAGAAGCAACAAAATGAGGACAGAGCAAGAAAATCTTCAGTAATACATATTTATCCCTGTTTTGATATTTCCTAAATGGACTTGCAGTCATTAAATCATGTCAGTATCCTCTCTGGTCTTGGCTGATTAATAAGGTTCCCCTGATGGGTTCTAGGTGAAGTAGGGTTGGGTGCCTAAGCGATGGCAAGAGTATCAGAAAGTGATTGTGAAGATGTATTTGAAGGAGAGCAGTGCAGCTGCTCTCTCTTTTTCATGTATTTCATAAAACAGAGAAAGAATCAGATGTCTTGGAAAGCATATTTCAGTGAAACATTCTGGCAGCAACCAATAATGCATGGAAAAGAGTCCAGGCAACAAGGAAAAAGCCTGAGTAAAAATAATCTCCCAAGTCCTTTTTCCTCCATAACATAATACACCCTTCAAGAAATGTGCTTGACAGATTAATTTGTTTCCCCTACTATGTTGTTTCTATTTTCATAGAACCAGAGGCTGGTTTGGGTTGGAAAGGATTGTGAAGACCCTCTAGCTCCAAACCCCCTTCCATGAGCAGGTACACCTTTTACTAGACCAGGTTACTCAGAGCTCCATCCAGCCTGGTCTTGAACACCTCCAAGGATAGAGCATCCACAACTTCTCTGGGCAACCTGTTCAAGTGCTTCACCACACCCAGTGTAAGAAATTTTTTATCTAAACCTACCCTCCTTCAGCTACAGGCCTTGTCCTATTGTAACATGCCCTTGTGAAAAGTTCCTATCCAGACTTCTTGTAAGCCTCTTTACATACTGTAACTTACATACTTTCTTTCATTTTTGTCTTTTTCTTCGTGATTTTCCATTTTTATTAAGGACTGACAGAAAAAGTACCTGAAGCAACAGCTGTGCTTTCAAATGTTGGTGATTCCCAGAAGAGATGGAAAAGTGTCTGAGGTTGCTATTTCAGCATACCTGAGGTGAATGTTCAACCCCTGTATTATGAAGCATGACTACAATTCATTTTGATAATGTTATAGAAAAAAATGCTATCTCAAAAAGGTACCATATGAAGGAGCAAGTGATTCAAATATGTAAAATATTAATACTGCTGATTTACAAAAAAGCTTTTTTTTCTCTTTTGGTACCTTGATTTGAATAATAGATTGCAGGTGAAATCTGCTGGAAGCCAGGGACTCAACTGTTTTCCAAGGAGTGTCTAAAATGGAAGCAACTTGTTTAAGAGAAACCTGCAAAGATGGCAAGGATGTTATGATGCCTTCACTAAGCCACTAAACCAAGTTCTTCACAATAGCAGCCCCTGTTGAAAATGCCCCTGTTGTAGCAAACATTTCTTTTGAATTGACAAATTCAAGTCATCTGCTGCTGTTTCAAGTATTCTAGTAGGGAGATTCATGATACAGTATAAACAGGTACATTGATTTACTGCTGCTATTCATATCCAAAAGGATATGGGTTCCAGCCACGCCATAGATATAAAATCATACAGCAGTTCTGAGGTTTCTTGGGACGGGAAGCACATGCAGCACACATACTGTAAAACATGTTCTCATTAATACTCCTCAGTATGCACAATCATAAAGGACATCAATTGCTTACATTCTCAGATCAATCCTGCCCCCCACTGAAGTCAAAGGAAACTAACCTGTTGGTTTCAATAGCACCCAGTGTTTTATAAATTGGCAGACATTTATATGTAAAAAGCATGAAGTCATTGTAAGAAGCAATGAATTACTGCTCAGAAAGAGCTGTCAGTCCTTACACCTATGTGCTGAGTGCTACGAAACATTGGGATTGGTACACCTATTTCCACTAGCGTTCACAGAACAGCTGGGGGTAAATTTCACAGCTTTGAAAATTTATTCACAGATGTGTAACAGCCAAAGTATAAAACTGGATTGAGAAATATTGGATTGTTCAGTACAATAACAAGACAGATAATTAATACCACCATAAACGACACAAACCCTTTCTATGCAGATTTTTAATTGTGACAATGAATCTCATAGATCAGTATGACAGACCTAGTTGAATGGATTGTGTCAAAGTTCAGATTTTCCTAAACTCACCTCAATAATTTAATGTAAATTCCCAATTTTCTTGTTTCTCTCTGAGCTTTTGCTACTGGGGCCAAAGCCTCAGTTTAAAATTGTTTGGATATCCATTTCTTGTAGCTCTTCTTTTGGATCTCTAGTCCCCCATCCCAGAGCAACTTATATATCATCTTCCTTTACAGATATCAATCCCAAATCTATTTGATAGAATTCTAAACATGGTTAAACAAAACCTCAAGGAATGTGTTACATTCTATCAATAACTAACATCTCACTGTAAAGTTGTACAGCAGCACTCTATTTTCAAAATCAAGCACGATCCCTATCTAAATAATTTTGCTCAAAACACCAGGACATTGTTGCACTGAAAAAAATCCTAAAACTTTAAGCAACTGTAGACATGGTTGTGTGTTAAGCACATTAGGTCTCTTAAATTATTATCCCTTTATAAACAGATCCATATCAATACACTCTGTGTATCTAACCCCTTTTTATAGTGCTTAAATTAGCTTGATCCAATGTGATTTTCTGTTTCCATGGAGTCAATGGAAGTCTAATAGAAGAAAAAGTTAAGGGTCTCATAAACAAATCCTTGGTATAGCTGTAAAAGCATTGCTTCTTTTGTATTTCAGGATGTAGTTAACCCTGTCAAGAAGTTTTGTTGAAAAGCAGCTAGCCACAATTTTGACACATTTTAATAAGCATCCTACTATTCCCATAGGAAATATAGACTGGTTAAGTGTCCTGACCCAAAGCCTACATCACTATCACCTTTCTTGCTGAAATCAGAATTCTAGTATCAGCTTTTGGATCATTTACTGTTTATTTAGTTAAGTCACATGATGGATGAACAGAACAGGAATTATTACCTTCATCCACCAAAATCAGTGGGAATACTAGTTCAAATAATAAAGCTAGAACGAGATGAATTTAAATAGGGTGAATTTTGCTTTTTGTTGTAGTAGAAGCGTGGTTATTTTTCTCTGTGAAAAACTATAGATTTTTTTTCTGTTTATGCACTAAACATTTAGATCTAAAGCTAGAACTGATCCTCTCTAGCAAAATAAGCTCACAAAAATTCATGCAAAGTCCTTCAACTACATACAAGCATGGTTTTAAACACTTTGTTAAAGGATGTCAAATTCTATACTCTGAACCTGCTGTGGGTGAATAATTTACACAGGTTTGATTGTCAGACTGTTGGAAGTATACACATAGCAGAAGCTCTGGAGAGCAGGCAATCTGGAATATACATGTACTGTCATTTGGTATGTGCATTATAGACATAGCTTTATATATTTACTACATGTATTTATATTATATATTTCTATTAAATCCATTCCATCCACTCAACTATAGGTGCATTTTTCAAGGACAGTATAAAAACGTCTACTATGATATAGTTCATAAACTTATTGCTGCACTTCAGTCACATTCAAAATGTGTTTGAAAAATACACTTGCTCAATAATGTTTAGTTTGAGCAATTCCATTTTGATGGAGATTTTCTAACTTGACTCCCAAATTCAGCTGATCTAGATATGTGGCTAGGCAGCATAACCACTACGAAATCCTTTCCTATCACAGATGCTTATTGCCTTTGCAAATAGCTGGCTGTCAGAGGGTTTACAGGTTTGTAATTCAGACAACAATCAGATCAGTGTTTATCTAATCCGGAGGCAATTCTGTATCTGGGCTACTCTCTGCATTTAGTTCATCATAATTTTTCTCCAAATGTGGAATGTTATTGCCTGGAGGAAGTTTACAGCTTTTTCTGCTTAAAAATCCAGATTACCTTGATGGGTGGCTTGGAAGATGCAAAATACCATATATCCTGTCTCTGCCCTGAAGGGTTTTTGGCCACGATCTCACCTTTGCCCATTTTCTCAGATATAACGAAGTCAGTATCTCTGCTCAGATCACAGAATCAGGACTTTCTGGGAACCAGGAAGTTCCTAGGAACTTCCAAATCCTTCCTAGCATTTGGCCATGCATGTCAAGTGCAAATCAGGCATCTGGTTCTCTCCTAATACACAAGGATGATACGATACATAATTTAACCTAAGTACTACAAAATACATTTTGATAGGTTGTGCCAGGGAAGCAATTTTCATGCTTTGGATGTTACTGGCTGTAGCCTTGTGGTAAGAACAGTAGATTTGGGCAAAATCTTAGCCTCTTCTGGGGTGCTACTACTCCTGGTGAGCTGTTGTCAAAGCATACATTTTTTGACATAAACCAGGAGAAGACCTAGGAGTTGACTTATGCCCTTTTCAAGGATAAATGTAGAAGCACATATCATTTTAGAGTTTAGCTGAATATACTCAGTTCTAGACACAGTGAATTTAGTGCTTAAAGATTTTCTGAGATTCTCTGAAATTCAAAATTCAGTGAATACAGGAAAGAGTCCTGAAGGATGATTTTCAGATAAAACATTGCAGATTGCCTGATGACATCACTGAAGCCACTCTTTAGCTCAGGTGAAGCCTGCTCAACTAGGAAACAGATGGTACAAGGTCTAGCCTCACCAACGACCTCTCCATGAAAATTAATTAGTTGGCATGTACTGTACTTTTTTAAGGAATGGGAATAAGATGCTTCATGAATATGCATTAAATGCTTGTTGAAGTCAAGAGGTCTTCTTTTTCAACTACCTCTGTTTTCCCAATCAACATACCCTAGAGGTGCATAATGAAGTTGTAAGTAAATAGCATTTCAGTTATTAGGAATAGCTGGGGATTGTGGGGTGGAATATGGAAAATATACTTTTTCTTGCCAAAAAGTATTTATATGTTTTTTGGTTTTTTTTTACTTGATCACTGATAGACACTGTGTTGTTTGGGCCCTGCTGTTTACACTGTAAGTAGAAACAGAAGCATAAAATGACCTGCTATTTATGTTTAGAAGCTATATCTACATTGACAGTAGAAGTGTAGAAAGGAAAATGACTGCTTAGTGATAAAAATAATTTTATATTTCAGTGTAACAGCATCATAAGCTATACTCCTGAGAGTACCGCATGCTCCCCTTAGCAGATTTATTAACTTCAAGATGACTTCTTGTGCATGAGAAGGTTGTGGGACTAAGGTGGCAATGTATTGTTATACTCAAGGGACTGTCCCTGAGCCCATACCCACCAGCACAGAGCAAGGCAAGTCAGCCCAGAATGGAGCCCTGTCTGCAGCAGCACTGGCTGGCTTCTGTTGAGGACTGAAACGATCAGTCTTAGCACTGCTGCTCCAGTGCAGGCTGTAAAATTTTTAAGAGGAAGCAGGAGAGTAGGAGCTGGGAGGGAGTTCAAAACATGTCAGAAAAGTCTTAGTAGACAAAAAAGAAACAGAGAAAAAGAGCAGAAGTAAATTAATCTTCCTGAAGTATATTACATAAGGGGAAATGCCTGGTAGTCGTTATTTGCTGTAACAACCCAAGATAAATGAGCAGCCAGTGTGTTAGTTCTGATGAAGGACATGCGAGAAAGACAACGGCTTTCCATTTTTAAGTTAATCAGTACCCAAGTGATGTATTTCTGAAAAATAATAAAATGGATTAATCAGGAGCTAGGGGAAAGAAGAGGGCAGACATTTTATTTTCACCACGTGTAGATGAAATATACATAACATAATAAAGGGCTGCTGTCGACTATCTGCAGGAAGAGCACCTGGAAGATTAAAGCTGTGGACATAACATTAACAAAGTACAGACCACACTGAATTAATGAGCACTGGAGATAGACATTCAGTGGAGTCTTAATTTATTTTCCTTTTCTAGCTCATCCTTTAAGAAAATGACAGTGTCTTCTTATCGATTTTACACTCAGAGATCAATCAGAATTGCCCTGACTCAGACAAAATTTACAGCACTCCCTGACACTGCCTCGAGCATCTGGGCCTAAACAGACATTACAAGGAAGCAATATATCATGTTTGTATGTAGAGCTTGACATGCTTAAAAATAAGCTAATCTGTAGTGGAATTTCCTTCTTTTTGACAAGTTGTTCTGCCCAGCTTTTCGGCCCCTTGTTATGAATTTCTCTCCTAGCTCTACTATTAATTATAACATGCACATAGGATTCATGTATTTAGACCCTGAGGGAGGTCATCTGCTCTGCAGTTTTAGATAAAATATAAACTAACAGATCACTCCTACTTAAACAATGTGAAATGTCACTCTGCTGCACTCCATAAAAAAAACCTAGAGGTGTTCCGTCAAGAGCTATGATCAATTCTGACAACCCAACAATATCAGAGCTAAATGATGGGCCTCTACATTCCCAAACAGCCCTCCGTGGAAATTGCTGCATCCGGAAGCTCTTTTGTGCAAGTAACTAGCTGTATAAAATGCAATAATTACAGAAAAGTCGTGGGCTGGGATGCTTAGGCAGTAGCTGGTTAAGATAACTTACCCCTGCACTACAATTCATCTTGAACCTAGGGGCTGCCTCCCAGCTGACTTTTACACTGAAGGAAGAGGGATCTTTTCTGCACTGCAGACTTCAAGACCAGACAGTCCCTTCTGGGCTCAAAGGAGACCTGTTCTACAAAACGTTTGCTGTATTTCACTTGAAGGAAAGTATCAAGACCAGAATTGAGAAAGAACTAGCACATATCTGAGAACAATTGAGGATCAGCAGGTTTTTATAAATTTAATTCTGTCATCTCCTTCAGGCAGTAATTTATTCACTTCAGTACCTATAAGAAGTATTGAGGGACCAAGAACTACAATGTTTAGGAATGTCCCAAAACCAGCATATTTTTTGGGTCTTTGTTGTTTTCTTTTTAATCTTTGATTATCTGATAAAATACAGGGTGGAGGGGAGGACAGTTCCCTTTAGACATTAAGCATTTTCAATGTCTGTCAGTCCTCTGTTCCCTTTGTTTTTTGGGAAGTTCAGCATATCACAAGGTTCAGCCACTTATACATTAGTATTAATGGTATTAACTGAGATTAATGCTGGAGAGTATAGCACAAAACATTCCTCTCTCTTGGAACAAGCCCAAGTCACAGCCTACAGTTTCAATACTTTGAACTGCTCTTATTACATCCTAGTTCATTAAGGGTCCTGCTCACTTTTCACTTGGTTAAAAACTAATAAGCAAAAATATATATAAACTCTTTCTATTTCTGCAAGCAGAACAGTTGTAGCCAAAGGTTTGCAAACACTCATTGTAGCAGAGGATTCTGCTGTTTCCCCATGTCCTAATTCTTCATGATAGTGGAAGTAAAGACATGTAATTTTTTTTACTTGAAACAAGATTGAAGAAACAAAACTGATACCAAATTGTTAGCAAGATAAAATGATAGCTGACTTGCAATTGAAACTCTGATACATAGAAATATGGCTACATGCAGAAAATCAAATGTTACATGGTTTATTTATGATTTGCCCTCAAGTACTATGATAGTGAATTACTACAGTTTCAAAAAACAGTATGATGAACACTGATTTATTTTATATTTTCTCCCTTCTCTTCATTTGTGATTGTCTGACCCAGTGGGACTAACCCTCAAGAAATTAGAAAGATATCACCTTGTGAGGGATATTGCACTTATTTTCCCTGCAGGTGTTTTCTTTTTCCCCGGTATTGTCTCTGCCTCTTTTAGCCTCTGGTTATCCTCTGTTATGGGATAGACTTATGCTGCCTGAGCACCTGGCTGCTCCCAGCATAAGCTTGAAAAGAAATCAGTATTTTCTCCCAGAATGAGAATAGAGACAAGTTCTAAATTAAATAATTTTTTCACTTCTGTTTTCACAGACACTAACATTGACATTTGATATGACCAGCAAATTACCTTGCAGAAATAGACACTGAACTGGCCTGGTCTTCCAAGACACTGCAAACTTTGACTAAGACCAAAGGCCTGGTTTTTAATACAGAAAAATATTTACTGATCAGCACTGCCAACAAAGGCTGGGTTGAGGTTAAACATTTCAAATACGACTAGTAATCTAGAATCTGTCTGCTTCTGCCAAACTAACCTGAAATCTCTTCAAGGAAACTGATCTCAGACAATGTTGAGTATGAAAGTGTAGAAAATCTGGACTGTTTAAAGATACTGTAAATAGTTCAGAGCACAAGTCTACCACTGGGTCTCAGGGCTCAGTTCTTGCCTCTGACTCCACTTCAGACGTTTTAGTGTGTCGACAGACAGTCCATTGCCTAACTTTTGAGCTCTAAAAAGTACCTGTCCTAGCTGACCTTCCTCAGCAACCTGTGGAGAGGAACGTTGGACTCTGGAAGGCAATTCATCCCAACCTTATTTTTGGCCTTCTAGACCAATCCATCCCTTGCTAAAGGCAGTTGTTCAGCTTGCAGCCTGTGCAATGAGAGTGATGAGAGGTCTGTGCTGGCAGACACACATGGAGCAGAGCTCTCTGGTGATGCAGTGCTCCTACAGCTTGAGTCAAGTGAGGGAAATGTACTCACAGGATTCCAGACACACAGGATTTTTTAAATCCCTGTACGCAAGATTCATAGGTACAACCTGGAACAGCAAAGGAAACCATAACATTTACATCTGTTGCTGAAAGATTTACTTTCACAGCTAGTTATAAAAGTTTTAATCATTCACATTTCTAGTGATACCCTTCTAAGCAGCATATGAAAATCTTCATGAAGTTTTAAAGCTATACTTGCAAGTAAACCAGAAACTTTATTCACAAGTAAACCAGAAACTTTATTCACAAGTAAACCAGAAAACCTGCTGTACCCTTCTCCCTTTACAGATATAATATTTAGTAATTTTTTCTACTTTCTTTAATTTTTTTAGTATATTTTTCAAGCTGATCTAATTTCACAAAGTAAAATCTTTTTACCTTAGCATTTAAAGAAATATGTGTTTGGGAAAGCATCATATAGGCTGTGCAACCTGGTCAAGAATAAGCTATAAGAGTTTATGCACCTTCTAAATGTTCTCACACAGTAAGACATCTCACCTCTTTTTGTAAACTGATTGTGCTCAAGGAAGGGAAAACAAAGATTTAATGAAATTCAGTACTTCATAAAATTTGAATACTGCTAAATATGATAAGGTCCTGAGGGAAATAATAGTTACTGCTACAGTATGTAAAACACAGAATGGAAATGTTTACCTTTCAATGTACACATAATCTGTGTCAGAATCTCTTCATTAGAAAAGGAAGAAATAGATCTTATCTTCTCATATCTTCCCATACCAGGTAGAACCCTGTGTCTTTTCACTAGTCACACAGTGAATAACAGGTGGCATTGGTGTTGCTGTGCTCTCCTGGGTGTTCTGCCATGCAAGCAACTGTCATTTCAGTTTACAGTTCAAATGCAACAACAGACCTTAGGCGGAGCAAATGTGCAGCTATTCATCAAAACTTTTCCTTAATACCCAGTGAATTTCACCTGCCACCTGCAAAAAATTAATATTTCTGGCTGAGCTGCAATAAGTGCAGCATCACACACATCCTATTCCATATACCTGAACTAGCTGTAGAACACACACGAGATACACCACATCAACCAGACCAAAAGAGAGAAAATTCTGAAAAGTATCTCAGTATTTTCTCATTCTGGAGAAATCACAGCATCCCCAAAGCACAAGGTCAGAGACAGAAGCACTGAAGTAATTTTCCGTAAAGCTTATTGTACTTTCAAGAAAGGTCACAGCTCACCAGGAGCTCACCATGCCCTGCAGGATCTACTCATAAAGGGGGAAGAGATCTCAAACCACCAGCCTTTCAGACCAGGGCGGTAATCACCACTGCTGCTGAGACGATGTTTGATGTAGATTTACACTAGAATTCCCATTAAATTCCTGGAATTCTTGTTCATTAACTTTTTTTTTTTTTTTTTTTTTTTTTTTTTTTTTTTTTTTTTTTTTTTTTCTTTTTTCTTTTTTTTTTTTTTTTCAGAAGTAAAGGAACGTGTGCACTCCTTAGCAATTCAAAAGCCAGGAAAACCATCCAAAGGAAATTACACCATGTTTAAAAAATGTGTATTTTCATGTTTGACATCCTATAATCTCTTTGCTAAAATGTAGTTTAAGTGTCCAAGACATATTTTTTATATCTTTATATATTTATATATGTAAATTCATTGAAATAATGAAGCTCAGTTTCTGAGATCCCAAGGGCATATATTGGCAAAATTACAGTCAATCTATAAAACCACAATGCAGCCACAAAAAGAAATTAAAGTGTATTACTAGCTTCATGAATAATTTGAGAGCTCTGAATAAAGACTTTGAATACTCTACAGACACTTAGCTCTCATGAAGAGGGATGCTGAAGGTGGGTTAAGAAAGCAAAATCATTGCAGTGAAACACTTAGTAATATCAATGTTAATATGTGTCAATGGTTGGAATAGACAATTCCTGATAAATTTTGGAGGGGAATGTGTCCCATCAGACTCATCTGCTCTGACCTGGACCTACTCCTCTGAAACTGCTAGCAGCAACGAAGTTGCCCACTCACCTGTAGTGGGTTGCAAACAAACTATGTATCAGCATGAATATTTAGTTCATAAATCTGACCAAAATACTTACAACCTGAATATGGGCAACGAATTTAGCACTACTAAAACTGATTCATAAAGACAATAATAGCAAACTTCCAGGAATTTCAGGAATCAGTGGGTGTCAGGTAAATCACAGTATTTTTTAATTTTGAAATAGAAACTTTTATGCAACAGGAGACATATTATTTCATTACTATGTCTAATTTATGCACTGAAAGGGCTAAGAAGCCTTTATCCAGCATGGCTGCTCCGGTTCCTATGATACATCCCCTTTAAAAGGATGAACATGTGCATTGGCAGAACCTGTGGCAACTCCCCAAAGAGCACTGAAAGATCAGAAGACTTTAATGAAATAATATTTATGACATTGCAGAATACCACTCAAAGGAAGATATTCTTGTGACTGGGGACACTGATGGAGTGACCGTGGTGGTTTGCTTAATCAAAGAGAAATTTCTACCTTTGTTCCTGTAGACCCACACTGCAGCAAAGGACAAGGTACTATGGGCCGTAAGTAGAAAGGCAGAGAATCAAAAATTAATTTCTTGGTTTCCCAACGCTTTGCAAATCTGCTCGCCTCACAACCATAATCTGTTCATCATTTATGCACAGAACCTGAAGAACAATCAGTAGCACCAGAATCTGAAGCACAGAAAATGTCTTTCAAAAAATGTCACCAAGGACCAAAATGTACTTCCTAGGTCAGATCTTACTCAGATGTGTAGACTTCCAGTCTTCTTCCAACTGTGATAAACTGAACACCGCTGGATATCCTATCGTAACTTTATTTTGATCAAAGATACATCTTTCCTACTCAGCTAGTGAAGAGTTTCAAAGGCATCCAGTCACATCTTACAGGAGAGGAGCCTCAAGAAAATATTTGGGAAATGGTTGCAAATCAGCTGGTTTAAAAACCAAACGGGTGAAATGACACACAGGAATGTGCCACTCTTACAAATCTGAAAGCAGGCAAAAAAATTAACCAGCTTCTGACCTTGTATTACAACGATGATGTCTCAGTAAGAGCATGGTGGAAACGAATGCAAGAAGGAACTGAGTCCTAGATGGAATGGAAAGGGGTGGGGGGTGGGGATAAGGAGAGTGGCCCCAACTGCAGCCACATCTAAATGAATAGAATCATAGAATCAGCTCCCAGGCTGTGGCTGCTTTAAGCAGGCCAACCCCAGAAAGACATGTGCAAAAGTCCATGTACAAAGGGCAGGTGTACAATTATATGGACAGGTTAACTGGAGTATGAATTAGTTTCAAGATGGCTTGCTAGGGACTACAATGTACTGTTAAAGCATTTCTAAAATATACTTGATTCTATTTCTAAGCAAGACACAATATATTTAGGTGTTTAATTTTCTTCCTTGACCCCCACTGCTATAACTGCAAGACTGGGATGAGTAGGTGTTCCAGTACTGTGAATCTAAGACACTGTTACAGACCTGAGACAAATCTGGGCACACAGGAATGGGAAATAATCCAGCTCAAAGAATCAGAGTACATGATTTGTCCAGACAACTGCACAGTTCATCATTTCATCTATTTACTTCACCAGGTCTCTTACAATTCTAGTTAAGCTAAGAAATAAAATTCTATCTTAGGTAAATAAAAAGAAAAAAAGAAGCAGTGAGAAAGAATTGCTTCCATCAGTTTGGTCATAATGGGCATGAAGGGTTGCCTGTTCCAGGACAATAAAATTGTCCTGCTTCCTTCCATGGAAGGGAGAGTCAACAGATAGCATCTTGCAGGGAAGCTGAGGCACTGAGTTGTCAGTACATACACAGGGATTTTTCCTTGTCTTTCCCTTTCCTTTGAAGGTTTATAAATATATTTGAATAGGTGAATAGAACATTACAGGAAAAATAAACTGTAGGGAAACAAAAGAGTTTTTAATATTGCTTTTGGGAAATGTTTCCTCTTTGATTTGCGACAGAAAAGTCCAGGTACTCTGTGTAAGCACAGTTTTGGTTTTTTGTTTGTTTATTTGCTTTACAATAATCACTTTTTTCTTTTGTCTTATTTTCTAAGCTAGAAAACAAAACTTCAATTTTCAGGCATAGCTGCTGCACCATAGCAGGCTGGACTCACAGATACCTGCAAATACACTACTAAATATTGTTAACTAGATCAATCTATCTCTTCAGCTGTAGTTTATGAAGCCCAAATGCAGAAGTATGGACAATGATGGTACCTATCAGGCTTAAAATAAGGTAGTAATGTAATTATAGAGTAGTAGCAGATACCACAAGAAGAAGTCATAGAAGGCTAATGTGATAACTTACAGTATCATCCGATGAGTAGGAATACTAACATTTCTGTATTAAAATGGTATTAGTGGTATATTAGGCAAACATGATATGACAAAAAAATTGCAAACAAAATACTATAATTTAGTCTAGGGCATAAATGTGAGGGAATAAAACCAAATATTGTCATAGAGAAACACCCTCTTCATTCAGAAAAGCATGTAGAAATTTTGTGATAGAGTTTGCTGTCGTGTCATACTGATAAAGTTCAGGAGAGATTACATATTGCTATGTGAATTGTAAATTAGTACAAATGATATCTTATATCCACATATCATTTTTACTCCAAGGGATATCAAAGACCTTTGCAAACTTAAAGAGACATACAAAGCAATGCCTCCATGCTTATCATCCGCCTCTTACCTGCAGCTAAATAGACTTCCCAATAGTCCCCAAGTTTTTGATTAACCAAAGTTTTACCCAGTTGCTGATGGCATGATAGAATTTATGGAGTGGTTGACTTTTTGAACATTAAGCTTTTCTTAGGAAAATAAAGTCCCTCCAGGCTCTGTATCATCCAAATTTAGAAGAAGCTTTCACTTGCATGAAATAACTGGTAAATGTGTACCCATGTAAAGAAACCCCATACACATTTATAAAAAAATAGCATATGGATACTTCCTGTCCTATTAGGGCACAATCTTACTCTGAATACAATCATCATAGAATCATAACATTGGTTTGGGTTGGAAGGGATCTTAAAGCCCAGATAGCTCCAACCTGTCCCCTCCAAAGGCAGGGACACTTTTCACTAGAGCAGGTTGCTCAGAGCCCCACCCAATATGGTATTGAACACTTCCAGGAATGGGGGATTCACAGCTTCTCAGGGCAACCTGTTCCAGTGCCTCACCACCTTCACAGTGAAGAATTTTGTTCTAATACCATTATTTAGACACAAGACAAATTCTGAATACAAGTTTGGCTCTTGTCACCCACTCACAGGTCAAATTTTAATGATGTGCCCACTTACCTTTTAGAGTGGTGAATGACCGAGGACCGGGACACTTCCAGACCAGTTTCTGCTAAAGTCATCTTAGAGACATTCATCACAGAGCCCATGCTGCCAAATTTCCAATCATTGTCAGGAAAGCTGAAAAACAGGACATACATGTTATATACATACACACACATACAGTGGTACTTTAAAAATGAATGAATTTCATCAGGCCTTCATTTATAAGTTCATCAAGGCTTAATGACATTCCACCAAAGAATGGCTAAAGAGATATTAGTATGTATTCCTCTCTGAATACATTTATATGCTTTTACTTTACAAACAAAATTCTGTCCCACAATTTATAATTAATTTTTTAATACATTTATCTATTTATATTTTATTATAATTATGCACATTAAGGAGACTAAGTAACCAGAATTATTTTTCTATAGGATTAAAAATCCTATTGACAACATAGTGCAACTGGGCAGTTCAGCATCTAATGTATTAATTGAAAATTTTATTCAGGACAACAGTGTGGTCACAGATGACAATATGAACTTGCTGTGACTGTGTTAACATTATCCCATTTATAGCACTGCAGGCAAAGAGTCAACAACCAAATCCATGCAACAACTAAGCCTTAAAAAAATACTTTCAGCAAAGGACTAACAGGGAACTGTGGACAACATAACACAATACTTCCTTGTTTCTGTTTGTCTACTTTACACTACCTGGAATTTTCCATTTTACGATGAGGACACAGAGTTCATTTGGCATCATGAAACATTTTCAGCCGCACAAATCATGTCCCACCATCAATGCAAAATGCCTACAGCAAGCCCCTGGAATTTTCTGTCATTTTTTATATGCCCATTATAACTCCCAAAACCCTTCAACATATTCCTCACTGTGCTTCCCAGTGAATTAGCTACCACTTCTGTCATTTTGCTGCTTTACTGAACCTACACCAGCCCATCACAAAGCCATGACCTCCCCTTGCAAATACACTCCTCTCACTGTGCCAAGTTAAAAGTCCCTCCTCACCTTTGGGCTCCATCAGTTTCCTTCAGCTACTGACTTGCATCTTTGCATCAGTAATATCAGGTTTGAATGTCCACTTATTCATTGCTGCCACATCATGGAGTTGCTTTCTGAAAAACAGAATTTCTTTTGAGGTAAAGCCTTCATCCTTGCTATTGGCACTTAGAGTGATCACAGAATGCTCACAGAGTAACTGTGAGGGATAACAAGCTTGGCAATTTGTGTGTTCTATAAACACACATATGGGAAGAAGTTCCAAATATTTCATTCCTGGATTTGTGTCTCTCAATCATTTCTCATATCTAAGTTTTTCTGATTAAAAAAACCCCATATTTTTATCTTGGGGCAATCTGCATTGCTATGTTCTTACCCTCTACAAAGGTGGAGATACGGATACCTTCTTTTTTGTCTTCCCAAAAAAACTTTAATTAGAGCTGAGAGAATATCTTGGCATGTGCACACACACTGTTTTTATACATGCAATGACATACTTGAGATCAACAAGAATCTAATGCTGGCTTACATGCTATGGATATAAGACAGAAACTCAAATTTGTAAGTGACTTCTGCAATTTTCTGAAGTAGAGAAAATAAAGTTTTTTTTTCTGCTTTCACTGAATCACACTGCCATACTGTAGATTTCAGTTGTGCTCTTCTCTTACAAATAAAAAAAGACTATACAATTGGGAAAAGACTTGCTTTACAGAAGAGCACTGCTGTAAATAAATCATTGAACCACAACAAAAATACTAAAATCATCAGAAACCTTGACCAGAATATTTTTTTTAATTGGCAAAAGAATAAAGAACAAAGAGTAAAATAAATCCTTTCAATTTCTTGTCATTACAACAGAATTCTTAACTGTAGGGGGTAGAATGATGCATCCATTTGCACTTACAGTACCATATTAGGGAATGACTAAATTACTTGTAGAGCCCTTTCCGTGTCGCCACTTATGAGTAACGATATAATTTCCTAAATCACATAAATAAATACACAAAATAAGCTCTTGGAATTCTGTGGGGATTTTTAACCTGTATTACAAAAATAAATGAGAGTGGTCATTTTTATAGAATTCAATTTTTTTGTCAGTACAAGAACATGTTCAAACATTTGCATCCTATTATTGCTGAAACCAAAACCAAACTAGATAATATGCACCTTGTGAAATGTGTTCTTTCACTGTCTCTGTATTTACTAGACAAATAGCTGCAATTCCTGTTCTAGGAAGGAAACGGTAACATTTACCTTTATTTATACTGCCCACAGTATTTCAAAATATTTTATGCCTAAATGTCTGGAAAAGCTAAGACTCCTTAAAAATACATTTTTTAAAGTTATGGTGATTTGAATTACCATAGAAGCTAAGATTTTGTATATTTATTTCCATGTTTTAAAAAGGAATCTCATTATTAGTGAAGATAATGTATGTGTCAAAAAAGAGGCATCAAAAGCACTTCCTGTGCACTTGACAGGGTGACAAAATATTTCTCCTATCCTTTCCTAATTGAGCTGCTGTACAAAGGGAGACATTATGATAATATTAATAATAGTTACATGGTATTTGTAGGTACTGTGTAACCCTTCAGTCCATTTTCCCAGACAATGGTGACTACAAAAAGGCTTCAAAATAGAACATCACACAATATGAATGCCACTTTTTTCTATCTTACATTTTAAAAACATCATTGAAATCAGAAAGTTCATTTACAAAGGACTGGCAGTTGCAATCACAGCAATAATGTAGTGCTGAGAAAAAAAGGGTAATTGGTTTGGTAAAGATCGCTTTCCATTACACCATAAAGCACTACACAATAGGAAAGGTCGCCAATTAAGCAATCATGAATACCAAGTACTGAAGCTGATGAAAATAGGGCAGTGGTTTAAATAGATTTGCAAGCAATTTACCTTTTCACAATGTTGGCAATCTGATGCAATTTGCTTGCAATTTTGTCTGCTTTCAGTAGCACTTGAAGCTGACACTACACAGACCAAATGGCAAAGAGGCCTGCATAGAAAATGTAAAACTATCTTGGCTGCATCAGGGAACCAGAATGGTGGTTCATCAGGAAAATTACAACAATTAACATAAGTGCTGCAAAAATCAACACTTTAAATGTCACACTCACTAGTCTGTCCAAAGACTGTAAAAGTACCATCTCCATTGCTGGACTAACAGTAAATATGAAGCAATCACCAACAAGCCTTGAGGCTGATGGCTTTACAATTGATGTGACATTCTCTGAGTGATAAAATAGCCTTTCGTTTTACAAAAGTATTTTTCTTTTTCAGATTTAACCTGGATTATGTCAACCCAAAACTTATACTTAATTTTTTTTCAACTGTTCCTCCAACAAAACTGTTTTGAACTTGAGAGTGCTCTTTACTTGTTTTGATGTTCTAAAAAAACTTTATGTTTCAGGGAATTCGATAGAAACTAATAAAACTCAAATATTGATCCATTATTTTTCAATGTAAATTATACTCGAGATTTATATCAAAATGTGTTTGCTGCATGAGATGATGCATTCATGATTAGGTCTTGGTTTATAGTTAAGGGAAGGGAGCCCCAAAAGGTAACTTTAGGTATTCCCTCATGTTTTGGTGTAGAACACAGAATACCTGTACACATCTCTATCAATGTAAGCCAAACAAATGTGAAAGATGACTTTCGAAGTAATTGATACCCCATGTAACGGCTCCCATGTTAAAGACAGTTATAAACGTGTCAAATTGTGAGGTAGAATTGACTTATCGTGTATATTTAATGATTTATTCTTTTTTTAGCAGGCTGCAGCACCAAATAAAACAGCAGTTCTCTCTCTCAGATCTCACAGGAGAGTAACAATTTTTTTCTGTGACATCACATACTGAAAATAATGCATCTCCTTTGTCAGATTTTTGATCCCAAACCTTTATTAAGAGACCCATTAAGTGTCTGATTCAAAATATTGTCAGGTCTGTGGAAGTTCAGACATTTAGGACCTTATCATTCTGAAAATCAGCAAGATTCTGAGAATCTGACCATTGTAACAATTTTTTTTTTTCCCAAGGCTCAACAAATACTGATGGCTCAAGAACTGTTAGCTTCTGGAGTGATGTTTTTTACGTCATGCATGCAGTAAGGAATGGCTGATCCTATGGACTACCCTGGGCATTGCTGTTCCACTGATGGGACCATTACCATGTTGCATCTTGAACTGCAGTACATCCATCAACTACACGGTTTATATTCATTTAAATGGCTGACCTTGAACAGCACCACTCAGTTGATAAGGATTGGTAGCGTCAGAAAATTGATAAGAAAGCATTTCACAGCATTTTCAGTGGTGTAAAACTTCCAGTTAACAATGGTTACTAATCTTTTGCTGCCTCTGTCAAAAGGAAGAGGAGCACTGAGTGCAGTTCTGAATGGCACTGGACACTTGGTTAAATGAAACACAAATGCAAACATTAGGTAAGCAATGTGAGAGGTACCTACTTTTCCTTTGATGTGTTTCAAATGTCTCACCAGACATCTGCTAGTTTTTTTACTATGATTTGACTAATATTCTGACCAAAAGAAAGCAAATTAATTCTACAATCAGAAATGCATGCAAACCTATTGATTCCTATAGTAAAATAAGTAACAGATAAGGACCACAGAATAAATACATATTTCAGCTACTCAAAGGGTTCTGCTGCTATTCCAAATGCATTTCAGCTGAATCTTCTTTTTGCAGGCTTCCCTTGATGCCAATCCCTCACCAAGGCTACAGATACAATTGTAGTTCTAAAGCAGATTAATTTTAATCTATTTCTACTTTGAGGCAAGACACTACATTCATTTTGGCTCCCAATCTTTCAATTTCCTATTTATCATTTACAGTTTACTCCTTTACTGGCTTAGTCCCACGCACACAATGTGACAGTAACTCAGCATATGACAATTAATCTCAGCACTTTCCTTTTTGCACTATTCCCTTCCATGTACCTCAGCATCCTAACTTCAAAAACTTTGTGAATGTTCAACACACCTCATTGCCAAATCTGTTACATTAAGAGCAATAAAATGTCACTTCCAGTTAAAGGAATGCTACTGGGGGAGAAAGCCTAACTGTAGTTATTATCTGAACATAAATTGCACCTTCATTATTCTTTCATCTGCTGCTTTACCATCCCTGTCTAGCTGGTACTTGTTCACATGAACATTATCACATTTATTTGTCTGCCTTTCTAATGTACATCACACTTATCAACTGGATTGTTCCTTTTGAATTACAGTGTGTTCTTTTCTAATGCTTCAACAGGACAGCAATATTGACCACCACAAATACATGAGGATAAGATGATATAGAATGGATATAGATATAGATATAGATATAGATATAGTATATATAGATATAGATATAGATTAGATATAGATATAGATATAGATATAGATATAGATACATGTAGATATAGATATAGATTAGATATAGATATAGATATAGATATAATATGAAGATATAATATGATATAGATATAGATATAGATATAATATAGATATAGATATAGATTACATGTAGATATAGATTAGATATAGATACAGGTAGAGATAGAGAGAGAGAGAGAGAGAGAAATAGATACAGATAGAGATACAGATATTGATACAGATAAATAGATACAGATGCATATCTCCATGGCTGGAGATGTATTTTTCGCTGCAAGTTTTGCAAAGCAACTGTACTTATTTAGCTACAAATTCAGAAGTTGAAACACTTACAACCAACCTTAACAGCATCTCAGTTATGCTTAGAAACTTCCTTTAATAACTGTTCTTATAGTTAGACCATTTAATGTGAATGTCAATGTTCCATAATAATTTAAAGATCAGTGAGAATCCACTGAGGCAATATTTGAAGAAACCCATAAAACAAATATCTGGAGCCCATTTTAAACTGGCATAAGATGGAGTACAGAGGTGATTCTCACATCCTTTACAGCCCTCCATTCATCATTATCTAAACTTTAGTTGGTGGTCTCTTCTGGGGCTCTGAGACAAACCAAGAAGGGAGAGACAAGAGAAGATCTGCGCTACCAGTATATTCAGGAACCAAGCTGAAGGGCTCCACACCAACTTTTGTTGCAAAGCAGCAGAGATATTTCTTTTCTTTCCAGAGGATACAGGAGTGAGAGGTGACGAAACATTTCTGCCCCACAGCGATGGCCAGTTAGAAATTACACAACTCTGAATTTTCACCTTTCAGTCTCTTGACTACATAATAAAGATATTTCCTCTTACAATATTTCAAAATAATCCTTATGGACCAGTTGTTAGTCAGATAACAATCTAAAAATTGAAATTAAAGGAGTTCATCCTAATCTGAAATTATACAAAAGAAAATTAATTACTCTGCCACTAATCAATCTATTATACATTTTAATACTTTGTTTTTTCATGCCTGAAAACATTTGGGGATGAAGAAAACCTTGATTTTCGACTGAGCATTGAACTAGGTTTTGGAAATTGTGAACTGAAAAAGCCAAAGAAATTAATTTAGCAATATGATTTTCTTAGTTTGGCTTTAATCCTTGCTGTTGGGATGCAGGGAAATGTCAGTAATGAAAACACAATTTATTTTCATTGAATAGGACTAGGTTCTTAATCAATGTTAAGCCTGTGGACCTTCTTTAATAGAGTCACAAAAATTTATCCATCTGAGGAACTGCTTTTTTGCATTCAGGTGATACCTACGTAAAAGGACTGCTGCATAAAATAAAGAAACTTAGTACCCTTAATGAGTATTTCTACCATTAACAGTAATAAGATATCTGTATCTTACAAAATAAAGCATCACTAAAAACAAATTAAAAAACCCCTGCAAATATGATAAAAATTGTTGGAACCCCAAGCTAAAGGATGTCCATCTAGTATGGAATTTTAAATCTATGCATGCATATATGTACACACAACATGAGGTGTATTGTGTCCATATTTGTTCCAGCAAACTGATGCCGAGATATCAGGGAGCACTGTATTCATGAGATTTCTTCAATTCTTTGCCAGATTTTATACTCAACCCAAAATACCCTTATTTAAAAAATGAGAATTTAAAATAAACAGACAAATTTGTCAGCCCATTGTTATTTTTCTTTTCGTCACCCCAAAGTGTTGGCTTTAGCAGTATGAAAAGTCCTCCTGTTTAGTGAGCGGATTAGGTTTAGAAAAATATATAGACCTCAGCCTGACTGCTAGGAGTGCTTTATGTCAGTTTGTAAGTTTTGTGGGAATAAAAAAATTGCACAGATGGGACTATAACTGACCATAACCTGCTCTATTGTATTTCCAACAATCTCTAATTACAGCAACACACCAGAGGAAAAGATTTGAAAGGGCAGGTGATGGGATAGGAGAGAAACCTGTTTGACTTAAACAGCACAGGATCCCTCACCATCAGGGCTGATGTACATCAGCCTGACAGCTAATTAGGGTAGACATGAATTTTTCCAATGTAACAGATGTTCGCTAATCAGGCCAGATTTGGAGCCCTTGCGCCAGCAACATTTCATGCACAATTTAACTATCTAAAAGGAATAAACTACTTAATGCATTGTACTGGAGGCACAGCTGTTTCACAATCAGAAAATTTGCTGTCAAAGATGTTCTCTTTAAAACTGACATGTTTTTATATAACTCTGATGGGGTGTTTATAATGTATTAATAGTTGTCAGTAAGAGCTGCTGTCATCATCAAGAAGTAAAATATTTCTGAAGGTATATTAAAATGAACAGACTCCTTTCTCTTTCCAAAATCTATTTAGATAATTTACTTTGAATGTGGCCTGTTTAATTCTAAATGTACTTTAAACAAAAAGCTTAACATGTATCTTTCAAGTTACGTCAATAACAAAATATACAAGTTTACCTTCTGACTAGGGAGTAAAGCTGAAATATCTTTTAGCTATAGCGTATATTTATTTTATTTGCAAGAATAAACATAAAATATGTTGTGCTAAAATTATGGGAATGGTTTCCCTTCTCTTCATAAGAAATAAATCACATGATACAAAAGTCAGATGTAAAGTATCCACAGGTCATATGAAATAATATAGACCATTACTTAGGAGACCAAGGAAAGGGTATAAGAGATTTTTATTCTTGCTTGTGAATTTAACTGACCAGATCTGGATGTAAATGAGAAGTTCTATGTCAACTTACTGAAAGCAAAAGATCTTGCATTTTGCGTCTAAGTTTAAGATAAAATATCATCATCTGACTAACATAGTTTCTTTTTAATGGCCTGATCTTTGCAGTTTTTTGACAGTTTTTTAACCATGAGAAAAATCAAGTAATGCAACATTTTGAAGACCGCTAGAAAAGTTTGGACAAATGTTGTGTAATCTGTAAATTCTAACAATATGAGATAAAGCACAGAACTGGAAAGAATCTGCTGTCCTTGTGATAATGACATCTAAACACTGCACGAATCAGTTCCCAGTGAAGTCAGTTGGGTTTGAAAGTCACAAGATACCAAAGCTATCAAGCCTGGCAAAGATGCCTGTGGCTATATATGTATAAAACCCAGCACTGTCATCATTTAACACCTCATAAAGGACAAAGTCTGAAGCCTGTTCTCATGAATCTGGGCTCTACTTGCAAGCTAACCTTTAACAAGTAGTACAGACTAGATGGAGTTAGAGTACAAGTGAGCAACAGACAACAGAGTCTGGTTCTTTAGAGAGAAAACTGAGGTAAAGGATCATCCTTTCCTGGGTCCTCAAGTCCAAAGTTTGAATGATGCCATTCTTACCACCATTGCTCAGGAAATCTGGCTGTATTTTGGGAGAATCTGAAAATGGGTCAAGGAATTTGGCCAAAGATATCAAGTTCTCTGTAAAGAAAAAAAAAAAAAAACCAAAGAACTAAAAAAAAAAAACCCAACCAAAAAAACACCCCCCAAAAAAGTTAGAGATGTTAAGAACTTCTAAGAGTCAAAGACAAAGGCAACCTTAAATAAACAGCAGTTATTGATTGTGCCAACACACTGGGACTGATAAGGACATTCAGTGAAGAGGAAATATCCAAAGAGTCAAACAATTTCAGAAGCTTTCATGAACATAAGCAGAGACAGAAATTGACATGGATACAAAATTAGTGACTCCACATGAATGATGATTCAATACGACTATTGCTAATATTTTTTTTAAAAGAAAGGTTACTATATGAAATAAGGGAAACCCTTTTACAAATAATAACAATAAAGATGTTGAAATAAATTCCTTGTGAAATTCTAAAACTTTTAAACTATCTAAAAGACACTACAAATCCTTTGCTATAATGAGAATTTTTTTCTCAATAAAGATCTGTTGATTTGGGGATTTAATGACATCTACAGCATAAGGAACCAAAATCACCAAAATGGTGAAGAGCAGAAGAGTGATCTGACCAATAAAAAGCTAAACTAGATAAAAAAACAACCAACAGTGAGAAATGTTATCAAAATTACCAGCTATCTAAACGATGAGAAACCTTTGACTTTGGTTTATTGAGAGGGCCTTATCCTGGGCTTATTAGATCTCCTTAAAAAAAAAAAAAAAGAGAAAATTAAAAGAGCATTAAGATTTTAATCCTACATATGTGTTTAACTGTTCATTTAAGGAATCCCCTTGACTTCAAGCTAACACATATATGTTTATTGGTTTAAGCTGTTGGCAGTGGGACATAAAGGATGCAGCCAACCTACGTGGATTTCATTACAGCCTCAAAGCTGCATCTCACAACCTTTGAGTTTAAAAATGGATTGGTATAATCCTGAAGAAGAGGGTTTGGTGGGCTGGAAAGAAATTGCAAAGAGAAGGGAGCAGATTGCATTGATGAAAGGTGTTGTGGGAGGTTTACCCATGGAGAAAGAATAGTTTTGTTTTTCTTAACATCTTCAGTAATAATCTGAAAGAAGTAGTGAACTTAATGAATTCACTATCATAATGAGCTAACAATGGTAATTTAGGAGGAGCTGAAAGTACTAGTAAGAACAAAGACAAATAATACAAAGGCACCCTGAGAGATTAAATGCATAGGGAAAAATACTGTAACAAAATGAGGTTTGGACTGGAAAGACACAATTCCCAATGCATTTGTTGAAAAACAATCCAAAGCATGAATATTCAATGACAGAGTCAGACACTAATTGGCAATGCAAAATGGCTGAAGAGAAAAAAAAAAATTAAAAAATACCTCAACAACATATTTTGTGCTACCCATGCATCAGCTTCAGAGCATGGGAAGTCAGGAGTCAGCCTTTCCTACATTACTGATGAACATAAGAGAGGAATTACCACCCTGGCCCAGGCCTGCCAGCCATTGCAGTATCCTATACCTGATTGTGAATAGTAACATCCCTTTCAAGAAATACTTGGCTTTTATCACAACAATAATAGGAACATAATGGATTCTCTTTTGTAACTGCAGGTAGTCAGGTGAGGTGGCTCTTATTCTTCCTTTTACTCATTAGAAACTTTTGAGCACTTTAAAAACAAACAAACAAACAAAAACAAACAAACAAAAAAAACCAAAACAAACCAACCTTACAGAACTTAGAGATAGACATCTAGCTGAGGCCTTATAATGTTATAGGCATGATGTTACCAGAAAAGTATCCATGAAATGGTGGGGGTATGAACTATGGGGCATCAACAAATTCATCTGGACACAGAGAAGGCTATGCTTCAGGGACAAAAACACATGTACATTCACTTCCACTAAAGGCTGACAAAAGTACCAAGAGGATATAAGTCAACAAATCTTATTTTATGGTAACATCTGATCCTCTCCTCAGTAACACCATTTTTGCTGTTCATTTTTACCAGCCTCACATATACCCCTGTTCACTGAAGCCATGTATGGGACTGTGGACCCTGTGTGAATCCATTTCAGAATGTAAAAATATGTGCTTCACTCCTTCCAGCACTCAGGATAAGGCCAAAATACGTCTGCCTCTTCTTCCATCTTCACCCCAGCAAACTCACCAATGGAATAGCAGCTTAAAAGAAGCAGTGAATGTTTGAACCACATTTAAAGCAGATTGGACAAAGCCCTAGAATACCACAGTGTTGTGAGAACTGTCGTCTTACTGATCAATAGCATCTAATTGTTACTTAGGTTCCCCCATCTGTTTGTAGCCATCTGTTGTTTCTCATCTTATATGTAGGGTGTCTACTGCCTGGGTACAGAGACACCCAAGCTGGCCTCACACCCTCTACAGAAGCACTGAGGAGTATGTGGGGACAGAGAGACCCTGGGAGCCCGAGGAGCTCTGGAAAAGTGAAAGCTGTTTGCTCCTCTCATACAAACGTATGGCAGGGATGCAGTCATGTGCTGTACTGCTTTTCTAACCACACTGGTGTGACCCTGTGAAGAGAGTGGCAATTTTTCCATGTCCAACCTCTAAGATATTCCTCTGTGAATGGAACATATAGGTTAAGGGCTGATTAAGGATTTTTTTATGTGCAGTTCTGTTAGATCTTGAAGCCTGTTACAGTCATCTTGTCAAATACTAGTTTAGGAATTGTAAAGTTTTTGCAAAGGATTAAGAGTCAAGAATGGCAGTGAACACACAGGAGAGCTCATATGCCTGCTCAATGACTGCAAAAACTCTTTAGCTAAAATTATTACACAAATGCATGCATATGGTTAACATGAACTGCTATAGGGGATCTACATTCTGTTATTTCTTTTTAGAATCTGTACAGACTCAGAATCCCAAGATAAAACCATTTGAACTCTAACCTACCAATTTCATAATAAAATAAAATTGTAAAAAATAGCTCAAGAAAAGAATTAGCAAGACTATGCAGCAAAATTCTCTCACTGCTCAAAACAAACACAGCTCTGCTAGCGAAAACAAAAATTTGACAAACTACCCAAGACCTCAAACCTTCTGTGGTCCTTTATCAAGCCAATGTTTCAAAACCCTGGCCAGCATTCAGGAAATTTTATATCTCTGTCTTCCTAGTAATTGCTGGAATTTCTAATAACAAGGAAATATTTACAAATAATCAAACCCTCAAATATTGTAAAAGAGGTTTCCGAACTGCATGGGAAGTGTGAGCTGGGATTCTTCTATACTGAACTACTGGGCAATGTTCTTTCTTCCACAAATGGAATCAGATCAAGAGAATGAGCTTAGGGTCACATTTCAACTATTTTTAATCAAAGCTCCAAACTTAGATGTCAACCTTACTGCCACAAATTCCAATTAGGCCACAACCAGAAGTACCAGATGTATTATATATTAAGCTGAGTTCTGGAAAATTGAAAGCTGTTTGCTTCTCTCAGTACTAATACCTGGCAAGGCCATGCTCCTCTGCTGTACTGCTTTCCTAACTACACTGGTGTGCTCAAGTGGAGAAAGCGGCAATTTTCCCACTTTCAAGATCACATGCAAGAGACAGTCATCCACATACAAAAGACTGGTTTTTCTGTTGAAAATCTACATTTCCATGATTGTTTGGAAAAGACTCATGAAGACTTGGCTGTAAGTGTTCAGAAA
The DNA here is from genome assembly GCA_032173965.1 of Sitta carolinensis. Classification (NCBI taxonomy): domain Eukaryota; kingdom Metazoa; phylum Chordata; class Aves; order Passeriformes; family Sittidae; genus Sitta; species Sitta carolinensis. The sequence goes on along the minus strand of CM063284.1, from coordinate 31,419,294 downwards.
ATAGTGGCAGAGATTTCTAGACCTCAGTGAAAATATTTTTGCAATAATTAAAATAGAAAAAGCTAAAAATAGAGAAATTCAACAATATTTCTGTTGTAACCTAACATTTTAAAACAGATTTGACCTCAGTTTAGGGAATTCATGCTGCTGCATGAAAAACACTTGGGGTCAAGTTCTTGAAATTCATTGGCATTTAACCAAATAACAATATTGGATTCTGTGAGACATTCAGATGTCTCAGTCTTTAGCTTTGATCTTGTAGGTTTGTGAAATTTGGAACATCTAAGTTCTTATGTATAACAATATGTAGAGGAGAGCAGTCAATATATGACTGAGAACTTCACGTTAGCATTATCAGTGAAAGACAAGATCAAGTAAAATATCAATGGGTAGCTAAAAACCAACACTCATTTTCAAACCCAAAACTTTATGCTATGTCCCATGCTTTCTTTCACCAGTTTCTTTGTTACTCACGGAATGCCTGAAGTGACATGCTTGTGTCAAACACTGAACAAGTATACTTGGGTTTTGTCCCACTGGACATTTCAAACCATGCATTTTAACATAGTACAAAAAATTCCATTGTCCAGTGAATATTCTGGTTCAAAAATTTTGATAAATTCAATAGATATAAATATTTCCAGGATAGAAAACCTAAGACTAAACTTTACAGTTTAGACTCTAAAGCTTCACATGAAAGAGCAAATGCTGTGCTATCCCCTCACTCCTCCTCAATTGCCCCCAGTACAGCAGACAATGAGTTTGCAGTTGTTTAATTTTTTGCTCTGTATCAGTGTTAAAATATACAGCCACTCAACTCTCTGCCTAATGACACCTTATTTTAAGAACCAAACTAGTAAAAATATGAGGCACAGAAATGGCAGCTAAGTATATCCAGCTTGGGAGAGAGCTCTGTGGTTAATGTGCTCTGAGTCTTTGCAAGCCAATAGACTTTCAGTGGAATATGGCTGCAGATCAAGTGTAATCATTTCAGCCACTTTTCGATTTATGGACAGGGTGAGTAGATAGCTTATTCTAACATTTGGCTTTTTGAGGGCCAAAAAGCTTGTATAAATTAATGGCATGTATAAGTACATACTGCTGCACCATAACGATGCAAAACAGGAGGCAGTCCAGTCTGTTCTTTCAGCAAAAGCTCTGCTATGTTGCTATCAGCAAGTAGTGCTTTATTTGCATCCCTGCAAGCTATCATTGTGCTGCTACTGTTTTATCCTTTTCCTAGCTACTTCTGTTCATGAAAGGTTGTTTTATCTTGTCAATGTGAGTAAATCTCTCTTTTTATACCATGCATCTCATTTAAAAATCTAGCACAAGGGATAAACCAGACTGAATTAAGTAATTTTAATCAATTATTTGTTAGATAGCTTGCTTAATCAGCAGGTATTTTATCAACAGGAGGGTGCAATGCCTGGATGTGATCACTGATAGACTAGGAGTCAACTGACTTAGGTCAGTCATTGTCCCTCTCCACAAACTCACCTTAAGACAAACAACTTCATCTCCTCCAGCTGCTCTTCTCTCTCTGCCATTTATTTACCTTTTTGGTCTTGCACTGCACTCAGAGTTAGACATCTGAATAAGCATATTTCCAAAACTGGAATGTGCTACTACAGCTGCACTGTATCTTTGATGTATTTCTCTTATACTCTTCATCATCATCATCATCTTCATCATCATCATCATTATTAATAATTAAATACAAATATAACATGGAGTAAATAAGCAGTCCTTTCCAGCAGCTGAATTTACTGGGGGAGGAGATGTAAAAAGGCAACATGAATTGGAAGCTGTAGTCTGCCTGGATGGTTCCACTTGGTCTACTTAACAGCAGGTGAACTCATGGATCACCACGATTTTTGTAGGTGGGTTTTTTGACTTTTGGATACTTTATCTCCCAAAAAGACTCCATGCTTCTTCAAATCCTGCTGAGATCTGGTTTCAGCTAAACTGCCTTCTCTGAGATAACATTGCTCTCAGTTCTAGAACTTAAACTCTTCTGGAAACTTGCTATTGCAGAGCATCAAACTGTCTGTACTATTTATATCCATTTTTTAATTGCCCACTTACATTTCCAGGTAGCTGAGAATAGATTTAATTGAAAAATTAGGTAAATATTCTTATATTGATGACATTTTGATATTCAGTCAAAAGCTCAGGCTGTGCTAATTTCATACACAGACAACCAGCAGAGAAAACTATGAAAATCTTGCTGTTTTTTCAAATGAACAGATTACCATCAAGTATAGGGAAAATAGGTTTACCTGTCTGGTCTGACAGCTACTGTACCTGAAGTTCTGGATCATGACTACATCTGGTCTGAACAATATTAAGGATGTGTATGCAAAATGAAAGACCCACCTCCTTTACATACAGGTGAGACTCAGCTGCTGCTTCTACGACCTCAAGGAGTAAAAGACAGCAGAAATTCATAAAAAAACATCTTCTGTGTGCAAAAACACTCTTCATACAGAGAAAAATTGTAGCCTACATCTCTTCTGTTTTTTGCTATTTTTTTGCCTTTTTTTAAATGAAGGACAATAAATCCATTTTCGATGTTCCAAAATCACAGAGCTCACTTTTTTTTTTTTTTTTTTTTTTTTTTTTTTTTTTTAATTACAAAATCTCTTTGTAACAAGTTGTTATAATGTTGTTCATAGCATTCCGTTGTATAGAAACCTACAACGGTACCAATTGACACCTTAACATTTTCCTCAATAGACAGACTTAGCTCCTTTGTCTTTTTCAAGCAAACTTTCCACGTTTTTAACTTTTCTCATTTGTTCTGCAAGTCCTCTCCTAGTATATCATCATTTTTTCACAGTGCAAGCTTATGTTCAGCTGACTGCCTGCTCTGAGATCCGAGTGGCTGCAATTGTTTCTTGAGAAAGAATTCCCCGTGTGTATACAAAGCATCCCTTTGAACTGGACATGCCTGAAAAGGAATTGCATGAGAAGCTTTCTGCAATGGCCAGAGATAACCATAGTTCTCAGGAAGTTCCTTCATCACTGCATTAAAAGACACTGTGGCACTTTACTCATAGCACCCAAAGTGCAAATGTGTATATTCCAAGTCTGGATATGTAAAAAATAACTTATTTTCTTTCATGAATAATATTTTTAGCAGTTTCTAGCATGACCAATTGAACACTGGGTGAACATTCTTTTACAGAAACCATTTGGAGGACGAAATAGTGAAAAGAACCTAAGAGAAAACATTATTTCTTCCCACAATGGCTTTTGCCAATCCATTTGATCTCTCAGTGTCCTTGGCTATCCATCTAGGGGGAAGAAATGACAACTCTCTCAGAATCATTTCAATATGTGAAATTATTATTAAAAAGGGCACAAACAAAGTATTATGACACTGTAGATTTAGTCTTCTACATTTCCCAAAGTTGCTTTCTACTTATAACTTTGACAACAAACCTCTAACAAATTGAGAATATTTGTTAAAACAGGAGCAACAAACTGCTGCAATCACATGATTAACTTTCAGCTGCCAAGTCTCACCCGAGAGACAATTTTCATAGCTAAACTGCATAATCCTAAGAAAAATAAGCATTTGTAATAGAATTACTGACAGACTTTCAACTGCAGTATTTGGAATGGTGATATTTAACAAACTGATGGTTATGTTTAATTTTTGCCTTTTTTTAGAGTTTGCATATGTAATAATTTTAAATAAAGCTCTTAACAGACCTCAGCTACCTAAAACAGATCATGGAAGATAACCAAGATAAATCAGAGGATAGATAACACAAAATATATTTAAGTTGCTCTATATTTAGGAAATTCAGCATTAAAAAGTAATTGCTAAAGCACAGAATTAAGACAGCATAGAAAATTAAAAGTATAAAATTTACCAAGTGCAATTACATTTAGTTAAACTCAGATCATCTTTATAAATTCAATGGTTTCAGGTTCTCAAAAAACACTCCAATTCTTTTTGCAATACAGAAGTACTGACAAAACTATATACTTTTAATATTAAATAGTGGTAGCATGCATTAGTTGCTTAATAAAAATGTTGACTGGATGAACACAAAATAAGTAAAACTTTTTACAAAGCAATTGAGCTATCAGAAGTTTAGAAAAAAACTCAACCAACAACCTAGCATCAGAATAAGTAGAATGAAATAGGAGTATAGACTTATACTCAAAATAGGAACATTTTCTTCTGTCTAAATATAGATTGTACCTTGCTTTTCATATACAGAAGAATTAAATGGATAGTTAAAAAGTAGTGCTTGAGATAATACCTACAGTAAGAATGATTATGTCTTTTAGGATTTTCACCCTTTTGAATTTAACAATGCAAATTTAACAATGGATTCTGCCCAATGATTGCAAATTTCAGCAGTGACATTCTTGATGGAATAGCCTGATTAGAAAATAATTGTACTTCTTTTCAGCTGCTGTTACCTCACCCACACTTTTCATTTCCTATAAGGTACAGTGGCAAAACCGCATCTTTCAACTCTCCCTCTTTTATCTGATGTAGTGGATGACAGGTAATCTAGCTGAAAGTTCCTACAATTGCACCACCAGAAAAACACTGGCTGATGAAATCTGAGCAGTTATCACACTAACCATCACCTGTCAAGCCTCCTGCTTCAATTTAAGGTTGCATCAATTTTCTGAAGAGGAAATCAAGGGCAAAGAATAAAAGCGCTACAGATAAACACTGACAAAGGCCCTTTCTGGTGTTTTTTTTTTTTTTTTTTTTTTTTTTTTTTTTTTTTTTTTTTTATGATGGGATGTACTATCATAGGTTGCTGTGTGAGGTTTTATCAACTGTCCTGATACATCCCAGATAGCTTGGAATTCTTTGGCCATTGATGAAGTGCTATACTTGCACTTACTGAAAGGGCAGAAGATTTCTAACTGAAATTACTTTCACTAAATACCACAAAGCTATTGAAGTCAGAAAGAGCAAGGAGATGGAACAAATGACAGCTGCATATAACAATGAACTTCTCTGTTCTCTGAGCAGGCAGAAAAGGCTGATTAGAGTTAGAACATGAAACAATGTTTTCTTAAAGCCAGGGAGCATATTATGTAAAGTGTTGGGTACAAAGAGTTCATATGCTCTTTGTAGTGAAATGTGAACAAATTTGCTGCTGACTGTATTTGCCATGGACTCACCCAGTTCTCCAGAGTAAAGTACAATGGGACCTTCTTACAGGTGGGGGAAAATTAAAAATTTCTCGTGGATGAGTGAAAGATGCCTCAATATCAAAGTGAGGCAAAGTCAGGTTGCGAGCATTCAGCATCACTGACTTCCATGGAATTCAGCAGTCAGCCTGACTTGTGAGTATGAATAATGTTGGCATTTTCAGATGTTCTCCCTCTTGTTTGCAAAATCAGCAGAGGAAGAGACTCTCAGTTCCAATGTGACTCTTTGGAAGCTATCCTGAAGGGGTGCAGATGAAACAAGCAACATAAAGAGAAGTAATAGCAAGAAAAACATTCTCACACAGATACACATCTGACTATGAATATATGATGAGATTCTGATTTTGCCCCACTGCTTCCAGATTCCTTACCAATCAGAAGAGGATCAATACATCCCAATAAATCCCATGGGCAGCTTCCTGATGACTTCCACATGCTTTCAAATGAACATGAAATATTGAGACACATGCAACCTCTGTTCCAGTAAAGCATTAGCCATAGTAGACTGTTGTGGTGCAGGAAAAGCACAAGACCTATGAGTTCATGAAGGACTCTTTCATTCAGAGTGACCATTATGTTTTTCCCTTTTTTTGTTACTTCTTTATTCATTTGTTGATATACCAGCCCACAGTGAAGACAAGAGATGTGGTGAATGCTACATGCAGTCAGTCGTGCAAAATCCGGCTGCTTTTCTCAGCAGACAACATGCCAAGTTTGGGATTCAACAAGATATAATGGAGATAGATCAGTTCAAGAAAGTTCACAGTTCTCACTGGATAATATTCTGACATTCATGTCAGGCTCCAAGACATGGCCCTTGATGCTGACAGCCTTATCAGGTGGCAAATTGCAAATTCTGTCAGGAGTATTTTAAGTAGAGCAACCTTCAATGGAAAAAGTGACAGTGTCATCTGCAAAGTGTGCAAATACTAACTACAAAGCAATATATTAGGAAAAACTTGTGCTTTATTGGTCTGAATTCATCAAGCAATTTGCACAAATCTTTTCAACAACTGCATCAATTGCAGACTGTTTTAGATGACAACTCAGTAAAATAATCACAAAGAATTAGTATTGCTCCTTGTTTAGATGACAACATTTCTAAACAGAATAACAGTAATTCCACCAAAAGGATTTCTCTCTTGGGTTTCTCTAGCAATTCTTTGAACTTCACCTCTCAAAGTTAAATGATTTCTCAAGAAAACAATCTTTTCTAGCAGAAAGTAATTTTTATTTCTCATATTTGTGGAGAAAATTTGAAAACATTATTAGACTGCAAACAATAAACTTCTAAACCAGAAAGCAAGTTCAAAGTACCTAAGCTCTTTAATATTTTTTAACTTTATCAATGTTTTGAAGGATTGACTTAGGAGTTTGAGTATCTGAATCTGGCAATCGACAAAATTATAAACAGGAACAATTTGTGTCTGATAAGGGTTCCAGGTGAATATTTAATCAATTTGAAATGTATGACATCTTCTGGGTTCATCACTTCTTTCTCTAAATTCTGGAGATAATTTTAATAATCCCAGAGGGAAAAGAATTTACAAAAAAAGATGACTATGATATCAGGTTCATCTTCAGGAAATCATATTCTTCTCCTATTCAACCAGCTTCACTTAACAAATATTATCTATTCTACTTTTGCAAATATGCAGCAGGATGATTTCAATAGTTCATCTTAAATTATGCTAAAAATTAATTACTTACATTCAAATAACTCCATGTTTTAAAAGGCTGTGCTCTTGATCCACTTACATGATACATTTACCACATCTTTTCTTCTCCTTTCTAAATAATACAATTAATTTTACTTTTTTACTGAGTAAACAAAATAGTAGATTCTAATCCAGTCTTAAGAACACCAACCTAGTTCAGGCAGCTCTAGGCTACACCTAAGTCTGCCCCACAGAAATCTTGTAAAAACTCCAAAAAACCCCTAGCAAATATTCCAGTGCTATGGCTGAAGGCCCACAGCCAGGGGCCTCTATTCTGGGGAGGGACAGAGGTGATAAGATGTGGGAGTAGACAGAGAGAATGTCCCTTGCACTGGGTATGTGGAAGGGATTGGAAGAAAAGGGCTAAAACATGCAAATATAGTAACAATTGCTAGACTATAGTCACACTGCAAGCCATGCGACAGTTTAAACAAATAGGTAAAATGCATAGCACACTGCCCAAATTTTCCTAGTGAAAAGCAGATTTTTATATGCTAGGGCATGTCTTGTTACAGTTTTAGGATTATTTTAGACATCTGAAAGTTTATTGAAATGTCTACAAGCCCCCCATATTTCAAGAACTCATGCACCAAGAGCCAGCAGCAAGGGTCCTCATTTGGAAAAGCATGACAACACATATTTAAATTCATCACAAATCCAAAATTGTTAGCAAATATTTGCTGAACAGAAGTGGTTTTCTGAGAACTCACATCATCCTAAATTCAATTTACAGTTCCTATGTTTAAGCAGAGCTACAATCCTGCTGAGAAAATGAAGACTTTAGACTTTGGTGACCAGACTCAACCCAGAGTCTATAGACAGAGTCTGAAACTTTCCATCTCAAGATTATTGAATGCTTTGAATGTGGTTTGCTTTGTTTTGCTGTATTGTAAGACAGCAATCATTAACTTAAATCATTTACTGAAATCTGAACTAAGTTAGGATCCTAAAGTCGTAGAAACCCCAAAGTTGATACACCCAGAGCCTTATTTTGAATCCATCTGTATTAGTATGGTGTTTGTCCCTGTAGGGCTTCAAGAATGTGCAGAAAAGGCTCATGCTATAAAAGCAATATTTTTATAAAAACATCAATGTACATGATGTCTCAGATATAATGAAACCCAGCAAACCCCAAATATCACAAAAATGAATAAATAATAGTTCTTGATTTTATTGAACATTTGATGTAGCATTTACAGTACAATATTTTACAGTATTTAATCAGAGGTTTCAGTAAGAAGCTTGCTCAAGCAAATACTATTGGCAAAATTGGTTTATTATTAACCACTGTGCATTATTAAGTAATTTTAAGGAGAATAAAAAAAAAAAGAGAGGTTTTTAAAAAACCCCAATGGCTTAACCTAGATGACAATATCCAAAATTATTTTGCTTTCCTATTTGGCATCTATGAACAGGCATACATTTAGTGTGTATGAAAAATGTCTGCTGTATCTTCTGCTAGCTATAGGGGTTATGGCTAAAGAATTAGTGGGGGAAGGGGAAGGAAAAGGGAAAGGGAAAGGGGAAAGGGGCCCAAAGCATCCTCCCTCTTTGCTTCTTCAACCAAATCATATGTTTCAGCTGCTTCCATTTAAAAGACACTAGTTGCTAAAAAAATTTTTAAAATATTATTCAGTGGAAAGTCCTTTTCTTTTATTACCCAAACTCTGACCTAACTCCTTCTTTCACAATATTCAGGGTTGCCCCTACATCTATTATACTGTGTAGAACAATCCAAATCTAATGTAGCTACAGTGCAGTGGACAGGGTACACATTCCCCTAATCCTGCAGAAGTGCTTTAGTGGAAAATGTGACATACCAGGGAGCAAACTCAGTGAGGTCCATGTGCCATGTATGGCACAAGAAAACTGCAGTCATATCCAAGGTCTCTCAAGTGCAAATTCAAAGGACAGAAGGAAGAATTTCCATACTGGGGAATACAAATTTACCCTTTAAAACCTGTGGCTAAGGTCGCTGAGGTGCTGGACCTTTTGAAGCAAGGTCCATATTCTTGTCTGCAAATTTAGCCACCCGCATGCAGGGGTGTCTTGCAGCATGGTGTATAACATGCTTGGGAATCGATTCAGTAGGTCAGTTTGTTTTAAACAAGTGTCACCAAATTTTATTTTTTTTTTTAATAGTGCTGTGCTATTTCTGGGCTATTGAAGCTGGTTGAGGAAAATCACCCACAAAGCGCAAGGAACATGGCAAAATGTCCCTGCAGTGTGTTGCCTTAATACATTTAAATGATTTAATGACAAGTAGGGGATTACAGGAAAACACAATGCACGCTGGAGGTAGCAAAGGACACCTGCTGCCTGTGCTGTGAAATTCAAAATGGATTCCAGGAAGGGAGCACAATGCCAGGCTGCTTTAACTATTGCTCCTACTTCCTATACTATTATTACTGCTCACCAGTCTTGAAGCCTGAATGACAGTGGTCTGAGCCCTTTCAAACCACAGCTAGAAGGTCAATTTTTGTAATGAGAAAATGGAAGTGGTGGTGCAGAGGATCACTGAACCTTACAGTTTCTTCTATGATAAAGTAGCAGTGCTCAATCAAATTATGGTGTAGGAACACAGTGACAACACCACCATGAAACACACCACGGATGAACTAACAAAAGCACTTAAGTCTGTGTAAATCCAGTGTGATATCAAAGCTAAGTTTGCTACTACTTTCACACTGCAGAATGGCTGTGACCCCTTACCAGCGCAGCAGAAATCTGTAGACCACAGGAAAATCGCATTGCTGACAAAGCCACTCTTCTGTCCTGGGTGCTTAGAGCCCAGTCACACAGTAAATAAAATCTCTTGTTGGAAAGACTTATTGAATGAGCTATTCCAGAGAATTAAAATACTTCATGTATACAAAACCCTCCTTTGATTAATACTTTAGCTCTGCTTGTTCTAAGACTTTGGAACTTACTGCAGGTGAGCAAGCCAGCATGAATAACCTAGAGGTTTTAAAATACTGTCAATAGATCTGCAATTACAGTACTCCAAGGCCACAGTGTCTTTGTGCTTGAGCACAAAGCTTTGCAAAGGAACAAAAATTAACAGCTGTAAGCTACAACTATTTTACCCTTGAAGTCCTGCACAGTAGTTTAATGAGTTTGAAATACCTCTGTATCCTATTCACTACATCTCCCCACTTTCATGTACAGTAATATTAAGGGTAATGCCTAGCAACAATATTCACATATTCATCAGCTTCACATTTTTACTTTAATTTGTCCCTTAAAAATGTCCCTTTAACAGCCTAAGTGACTTTAATGAAAGGGAGAAAACCTCAGCACAATAAATCTGTGAAAGAAATTACAGACACAAACAAGAAATCTGAGGAATAAAGTAACCTGAATGTCTGTAAAACAGTCAAAAATTGTCTGGTACTCTGAAGTACCAGCTGATCAATAGAAAATATGCATTATTTGCTCAAGCATGCCAGATAAGGAAAATTAATTTCAAAAACTTTCACTAAAAATATTTTCTTAAATTGTACTTTTTCTAATGAGAAAGATAGAGAAACATCAAGTAGTACATGCAGGACTTTCATCCATAGACATATAGAAGAAATGGAGATGCTGGATCAACTGGAGAAGTTAGATTACCATTAACAAAGTCTGATAGATGTATCTATATATTTTTTTTTAATTTTGAAAGGATTGAACTAATTTTTTTTAAGGCTCAAAACCTGCAAACAAGATTTACTCAGATTTTCTATCACACTGACAAGCAGTTGGTGTGATGGGTAAACTTTTCTTGCTCAGTTTCTGTCAGCTAGTCTATACTTTAAGGAATGGTTTTGACTATTCATGTAATTTACTTACAGTCAAGAGCATGCTGTACTATGCCAGGCAGTAAAGGTGAAAAGAAATATGAGCCCTGTGCTCTGATGCACATTTTCCCATATTGGGGACCATCCTTAGTAGTCTAGTCCCAACTGTCATAGGAAGTCCTACCTGCCTCTGCAGCTCAGCTTTGAAAAATTCAGAAATAGCAAATACAAGAATAGCTTCTAAAATGTGAAAGGGACAATATTTCCTTAGATTACAGCCTACTATAAAATCATCATATTATATATAAAATTTTTACCCAATTATTTCTAAAACATGTCAATAATTGATGCAAAATATACTATAAAATTACATTCTTTAACAGTTGTAATATGTTCCACATTTTACTGAAATCAAAGCTTTATAAGGAAATTTGGTATTAAGCAACTTAAACTTACCAATCATTTTTGGAGATCTCAACCTCATGACAGTTATTTTTAGAACACAGTTAAAGCCTTATTTTCTGTCACAAGATTGGTGAGTATTTCAGTGGGAGGTCTTCATGCTCTTGATCAGAAACTACAGCTCTTAGGCAAGAGTTCATTAACTGACTTTATTTTTGCAACTTTGCCCCCCTCCACCCTTTTATGTGTTTTATTTATGACTGAAGTGATTGTGTTTATTTGCTCTTCCAACAGCACATGGAATCTTTAGGAAGCTTGGGATGGGACATATGCTGATTTTTTTTTTTTTTTTTTAAATGGTACTGATTGGCTGAACAGCTGAGTCATGATACCATCTCCATTCCCTTGGCTTCTGAGGTTTGCCATTGTTCCCTTGGCATTCCCACTCTCCAGCAGGCCAAGATTTGATGCAGAATTAGGAGTTAGTTTAAATGCATATTAACAACTGAAAGCCTGTTTTCATGTGAAGTTCTATAAAAACTTAAATACTTACTGTTTATGAATCATTTAAAGGGATATTAAAACTGTGGGATCACTAGTTTCAACCATAATTAATATGTGTTTTTTGCTGGCATGAAAATTACAGTAACTGTTAAGAGGCATGCACTGGAACAACGTATCAGACACAATATTTGCACTCCCTGAGTTGCTTTCAAAATATGGATAGTGTTTCAGAAGTCCTTTATCTTCCCAGTCACATAACTAGAACAAGAATTCTTCATACAGACCTTTAGAGAAATCTAATAAACTGGATTTTCAGCCCCTACAGGCACTGCCAACCAGCCATATGATTTGATTCTTCTCACACATCATAGACATGTCTTGGTTATGTCCCTGTATCTCTGGGCTGAGCACAACAGAAAAGCCTCCTTAGGACATATTTATTTTTTAAAATATATTAAATCAATTTTTTTTTTCTGAATATTCTGCACTCCCACTGAAATCAATGACAACTGGAAGCAGTTAGCAATTCCAAGAACTATGCTCTACTTGCTAAATACTTCCATACTGCTACAGAATACAGCATTATTTTTTAGTTACAAAGAATTCAAAATTCACACAAGAGCTTTCTTTCTCTCTTCAATCTAAAAATATTTTTAAGATTAGAATTCTCTTCAATAGTATTTATTTTATTTTTTTAGGTCTAGAGTTGTAATACCTCCTTTATGAAAGTCTTATGATAGGCCTATTAGTCCACAATTACTACTATTCATATACTCAACTATTTATCATGCAAACAGCCTGCTTTTGCAGTAGGTGTCTGTTTGATTTCTCTACTTATATTCATCTGTATGTTTTGTGTTCTTAGTTAATCAGCAGGGATATCACTTAGAATTTGCCCTTTGGGGCAAGAACTGCTTTATGCCTTAAGTTACAGTGAACCCTGCTAGGTCTTAGAAGAAGTACTATGCACACAATGATGTTTAATTTAATGAGATTGCTGTAGGCAGATCCTGCAAGGTGTCTACATAATTTTGAATCAGACTTTGCAACAGTCAAACAATTACTAAGGAATAAAAATACTTGAGAAATTTTTTAGCACTGTGTCAATATTCAGGTAGACCACAGGGCCGGATTTAATCTAATAGAAATTAGATTTAATGGATGACAGGTTGTAGGTCACAGGGACCTCAGTATCAGACTCACCAGGCAAGACATGCTCTGTCTGTGTCTCAAAGGGATAAATGTCTTAGCTACAGTCTGCTTACTAGATGTACTTTGATAAAATCTGTGACCCAAAACACAGTCTTTATGCACAGGCCACTTTTAAGTGCTACAGGATTGTCACACTGCTGAGGTAGTTCCATGAATAAGTGTCAGAGGAGCAGAAGTATTTCATTCATGCTTTGAGCTGCAAGGGAGCGAGCAGGGCACACGTACCACAGCTCCTGCACATGCTGGAGTTCTTGCCCTTGTTGCAATAGGCTGAGCCCAAAGCTGCTGAGAGCCCTCAGGACTCGGGCTGTGGCTGGTCACAGCATAGAGAAGGTGTCCCACTGAGTATGTAAAGTCAGAACTCAGGACTGCACTAGAGTCTGTACCTCACCTTTCAGCCTACAAAGCACTCTTCCTAGGAAGAGTTCCTAGGATGTTTTCCTTTAACTGCTGCAACAGTTCTAAGGCGGTGAAGAGAAAAATCAGTTCTCTGTTTTTCTGGTGAGGACAAGTAGAGATTTTAAAACAGGGTTCTAGCACACTGAAGACTGGTATCTAACTATTGTTTTTTGACAGTTGGAGGCCACCACTGGGAAAGGCCTGTTAAAACCATCCTGCAGCCATGCAACCAGTATGTATACAAAAAAATTCCCCACATCAAATTTCCCCCTCTTATTTAGGGTGCTGGGATGTGGGGGGTTGGCTTCTTTTTATTTTTTTATTTTTTAGAAATTACAGTGATTATGATCCTTTAAATCATCTTTAGTGCTTGACTTCAGGTCCAAGGAGCATGTATATTTCATTAGCTTAATATTAATCTAATTTTAAATTTAAAAAATACAGTAAGCAAGTTTGCTAACAAATTATTCTTATAGAGACAGAGTCATCAAACAATAATTTCATCTGAGAGACGGTTCTTGTTATTTCTTGTGCTCACACATATTATTGCCAAAGTGAACTGTCCCTTACTGGCTGGTATGCTCAGAAATGCTATCCAGTCTCCTGGGCAGTCCCACCCAAAAAGAGAATTCAGGCACATCACCGATATATCAGAGTTACATAGAACTAAAAGCTGGAATTTCATGTGAATGAGGTGTGGCCTATCCCTTTCATCCCACTGATTTTTTTATTATAGGAGCCTTCAAGTTCATAGCATGTCTTTGTAGCTCATTAGTCATGGTATATATCAGTTGGCAGGGGCTGGGTGAGAAACAACTGGTTGGAAACAAGCTGAAATAAGAAAACAGTAAGAGCTTTTTCAGCTGGGTGCATGTCTTGATTCTTGACACATTTCTGTGAAAGTAAAGACAAAGAGAGGAGATCAGCAGCCTGGAGAACAGCAAGGTCACAGACCTTGACATAATACACAGTCATGCAAAATATATATGGCAGCTGATACTTGGATAGAATGACAGGGTTGCCAAAGAGGTACGAAAAAAAAGGCTGTGAACATCTATTCTTTTTTGCAGCCCAGAAGATGAGTTAGCTGGGTGCTGAACAGATTGAACTGGTGGCTGGTATCTGTTGCCCTTTAACAACACTGCTGGTCAGCTTAACCTGAGGCACATTCAGCTGTTTCATCAGAACTATTTTTGGTCTAATAGGCAAACTCTTTCTCACCACCCCTGCAGCTTCATTTCCCAAGTCAAATGGGAAATTTCATTCTCAAAGCCCTGTTTCCCCATATGGCTGCACCATTCCTGTTCCTTAACCTTCTCTTGGTTTTCTATTTCAAATCTATGCAAACTTCCGCCAGTAAAATTCATAACACCTGCATGTTCCATCAGTCCCATCAACAGGTTTCTCACTGTTCCAGAGAAGAAAATAAAATGCAGAGTGTCTGTCCCAAAAATCACAATTTTGTGTGGTGCACATTCCATGTTAAATGTAGGGAGCAACAGTAAACTTGCCTGAGAGAATATTCCTCTGTTGCAGCTCATGCACTTCTGTGACTCATACATAAGCTTCTCTTGCTTAAAACAGTTTACTTCACAAAATAGCTTGGCATTTCTACTCATTCCAAAAGCTAGCCTACCCATCATCTTCAGTGAGGCCAATTGCTCACAGGTCAAACAGCCTCCAGATATTACAACACTATCATTGTTGGTTGCATTAATAATCAGTCTATCCTTGTGTAGGAGAGATGAATTCCCTTTTACAATAACTTTGATATGAGTTGTTTGATTGAAGGGAGTTTATAGAGCAAGACACAGGTATGTTTTCAGAGAGAAGAGAACAAATGTGTGACAGACGTCAGTCATGTTACTTAATGCACTGCTGGAAAGAAACACACTTGAATGCTACAGGATAATAGTTTCACAAAGACATCCAGAAGATTATTAAGCAGAGCATGCATAATGGACCCACAGACAACCATTCAAACAGATACAATTAGTAATCAGGGTTGCAAAGTAAACTTTCAGGACAACATGGCTTATCATTTGAAGGGTAAAGACATACATTTTCTTGTTGCTTATCTTCTTTATTTCCTGCTTGCTTGTTGAGACATTTGTTTGGAGGGAAAGCTTATGAGAATGTTGACAAAATTGGGACAACCCAACAAGCCCTGCAGTCAAGCATCCTCTGACAGCACTGCAGGGGGGTAAACAAAAGACAAAGCCTAGGATTGTTACCCTTGCACTTTACCATGGTCTCAGTTTTATTTTGTGGAACTTCTGTCACCAGAGTCTCATGCTTTATTAATTTCTCCACCATGCCAGGTATAAATCACCAAAACTAGGTTTAGCTCATTTTAAATCGACTCTGTTTTTCCTAAGAAGCCATTCCTATCTTTCTTCCTCTATCACTGTACTCACCCCAGAGCAAGCAAAATGTTGAACAGTGCAGCAAGTATCAGTGGTTTCTGAGGTGGTAGAACAAAGACCACAGTAATAGCGGGTTTTACATAAAATATGGCACTGGTGACAATAGAGAGGGAGAAGACACAGCTGCTGCTTGCCAGAGGGTACCAGTTTTTGGAAAAGGCAAACATAAACCAGGCAACACCTCACACCACCTTCTGTGAATGGGAGCATTTGCTGGTTCCAACCTCTAGAACTATTTTAATGGTTTGATGCTTTGAAGAGATATTTGATTCTCTTTGGACTTACACCTAATTAAACTAGTACTGAAATGTATTTGTCAATTAGGGAGAGATTTAAGACAGATACTAAGAACTGTTTATCTGATATTTTTATTCCCTAATGATTGTGCAGATCTATTATGGCTCTTAAGAGAAAGTGGTAGGAAGAAATGCAATATCAGTTTATCAGCAGAGATATCAGCAGTGCTCAGATAAATTCCTTGTCTTCAATAGTCTATACACAGACACTTTCTTTTATAATGACTTTGTAAAAGTGAATTCATGCAAAAGCTTTATTCTCAGGCTGTGTCAGTATCACAAAACCCACAAAGGATATCTGCTTCTTTTGCTCTGGATGTGTATGTGGAATGAGAAAAAAAGATTGCTAAATTTGCTCTCTATGTTCCAGAAAACACTTTTGTACCTGATTCTCTGAAAGGCTTCAGGTTGTCAAATATAAAATGAAAGAAGTACTCCTTCTACTTTCATTAGAAATTCTTAGCTAATGGCAAAATCATTAAGACAGAACATAACTAGCTGTTCATTAAGTGCTCAACAAAATAGTGTCCATGTGGAATTCTTGTTACAGAAACAAGCATTGTTTGTATTTGATATGCTTCCCATAACAAGATTATAAAAAACAAATACTTAAAACTTTGCAATTTCTGGAACAGACAGCACTGTGTACCTGAATTATGATGCAGGCTTAAAGACTGACGGGAACTGCAAGAGACCTGTTAGACCATGGACTGCAGCCATCATAAATCATCTTAAGGCATTATTTTCCATAAACATCTTGGACACATTTAAGTTCAATCACATTACAGTAAAATCCTCTTTTCTCATCATGCAGATGAATGAAA
Source organism: Sitta carolinensis (assembly GCA_032173965.1). NCBI lineage: Eukaryota > Metazoa > Chordata > Aves > Passeriformes > Sittidae > Sitta > Sitta carolinensis. The sequence continues at coordinate 31,402,538 of CM063284.1, read as the reverse complement.
CTTGCAGGGTGAACCTTCTCCAGGGGCTGTGCAGTGAATAAAGCTGTTGTCAGTCAGTCTTGTCTCACATGTTGAAGAAGCTGGGGAGTAAAAAGAATGTAGGAAACACGAGGGCAGAGTCATGGATAGCAAAATTACTGCTGAAGAGCAGTATTCTTTCTGTGACATTGTTCAAATTTCAGAAATCAAACTCCCATTTTGGACAATGTCTCAAGGCTCTGAGAATTAGTTTGATTTATTAGCCTTTGTTATGCCAGTTCTAAGGCTGTAAAGTTGCATGTCTTTGGGATTTCCTGCTCTCCACAGGCTGTATTTCACCAAACACTGCATTTGTATAGAACTAGTGGAATTTTATTGCCCAGCAGTCATAAAATGTTTTATTGCATGCGTAGTTTCACACACACAAATTCCAAAGAAATTATGAATAACAAACATTTTTAAAATTAAATTCTATGAAAATCCAGATAAAATTGATAATCCCTGCTACTCTTAAATTCTTCCAGATTTCGCAGACATTATTTCCATTCCTTTCCACTTTTACATGCTGTTCTGTCTTTCCCCAAAGAAAAACAATATAACAGAGTAACAAGATAAAAAGAAAATTTGGTGAGTTTCTTGAATCTGCTGGATATACTGCCCAGAAGAGAAGGCTTTCATTCATGATGTATAAAGATCTTCCCCCCTCCCACCAATAAAGTTCCCCAGTGCAAGTCCACTGAAATTAACAGAATGAGCCCCGTTGTTTTTAAATAGGCTTTGAGTAGGGGATCTCAGTGTTTGTTTATTGGCTGGGTTTATTCTGTTTTTCTTTGCTGTATTCATACATATTTTATACATACATGCATTATTCCTTGGAATAATATGAGCAATTTTTACCTTTCACTGCTCTCTACATTTCCTCAAATTCTAATGCAGTGCATTTGCTAAAAATGCAGATATCTTTTTTAGCTCCATTTAATGTTCTGCCTCTGCATTTGAGCAGACCACTTTGTCAAGTCAGTGAATTTGGTACAACGAGGAGACAATTTGTTGCCTCCTTCTGGGTCCCCAAAGACATCAATTAACTCAAAGCACGAGTTCTGACAGCACAAACAGAAGAGTTAACCCCCACAGTTATTCTTTATATTAGTCAATCCACCCTCCTCATTCCCTCCGTCCCTCTTCATTTTCCTTTCTAATGAACAGGGACAGATACCTCTTTCTACTGAGATACTTCCACTACAATGACAATTCCCTGGCTCTCCCCAGGTGATTTACTTTTCAAGCAGTGCCCACTTATTGATCTCTTCTGTGACAAATTTCAACACATGCACAGTCCTGGCAAACATTTCTGGAGACGAATCCTTCCTGCTGTTCAAATAGGAGGATTATTTTTATGCAATATCTTTCAAAAAATGGTTCATGGTATAGAATCACTTTCAATAAACTGTGTAAGAATTAATCTACTAACAAGTTAACAAAAATTACTTCTGAAATTCTTACCTTTATTATTAATTCTTATTAATGTGTCTGTATAAAGTTTAATTTACATTGATATTCTTCCGAACTTTGACTCAGGAAAGACTTTTTAATTTTTTTTTTAAGTCTTGTTGCTTTTTGATAGAGTATCTAGAACTAGAACTATTTCAGTTTAAAAACAGATGGCGATATAAAGATCCTTTGTAATTAAAATGTCAGGTAAAAACTACTTTAAATGTATGTAAATGAAGGGACTACATGTTTCTTTCTCAGAAAATATTTTATTATGGGTGGCTTCCTTATAAAGTTCTTTCTGGTTCACTCTGACCAAGTTGCAGACAAGAATGTCCCAGAAGAACATTATTATGGCAGTGTTAAGAATGCTCAGTATTAGGACCAAGTACAGAAAATAGAGTTGAAAATAAATCATAATTTAGCCTCTGAAAAACACCACCAGTCACACTTTGTAACGTTTTCTTTACCAAACAGTGGCTAGTGACTTTACAAGATCTGGTATAGGTGTCTTTCCCTACAGTAGCACTAAATGCTTCTAATTCCCAATTCTTGTTGCAAACACATAATCTGAAGTATGGCCTTTTCCACAATACCTGACACACAACTCTGGATTTTTTATTATTATGAAGAAATTTACCACAAACTGTTTCTGAAATTTTGCTAATGATAATTAGCTAAATTATCATTAGCTAATAATTAGCTAATGATAAAATGCTAGTCCTGCTTCTCCTTGGAGAACCCATACCCTTGATAGCCTAACCCTACTTCATGGCACCTGGCTGCCAGAATAAGCATCACTTGAATCAAGTTTCACCTGGAACCATCTATACAAACTGGATTCGATATTCCTTTTGTCGCTGCTTTCTGCATTGCCATATCTTGTGTTGCCTCTGACCAATCAGAAACCATGATCTTCCTAAAAGTAAAGTTTTTTCTTTGCCAGCAAAAAACATTCAGAAAGTAGTGCCTTCTACAGCACCAGCACTCCATGTTCTTTAATTCTTTCCTTTCAAAAGCTCCTTCTCATCTAATTCTTCAGTAGAATTCCCTTTTAATGCTTCTTCCTTTCACGTAGCCTCAGGCTGACCTTCTCCATCCTGCTTAGTCTTACTTAGCTCCATAACATGCTGCTTCTTTTCTACAAACACCACTGTACCTTGTTACTCTGTTCTCCTCTCACTCCTTTTACACAAACACTTAAAGAAGTAATTTCAGGTAATTTAGAAAGTCTTACTCCTCAGCCTCTTGGTTCTTTCTCTTATGAATAGTCCAACTGAATTGATAGATCTTTTCACACAGCAAAACTAAGAGAATTTTTCCCCCAAAATGTATCTTCTCAGAAATGCTAAACTTTAGTTATCTTAAACTTTTGTTCATAGATGATTCCTAAATCTCTAATTCATCCTTATAATTAGCCAAGCAAACAAAATATCCCAACATCCAAACCCACATCGCAAATACTGTAAGAACTTTTCTCTCTATTTAGCAACAGGTTTACACTTATCAATTAAACAAAATCAAGTTTTTCCTTGAGAAGATGAGTTATAAATAGCTGAAATTAAAACTAATTATTAATGTCAGGGTTGTTTGGATTTTTGTTTCTTTGTTTGTTTTAAGATTGGCTTCATTTTATTAAGTTTGGGATTTATCCTGATTTAAATTGTTAAGAAATTTTACACATCTTGAACAATTACCCCTTATCTGCAGACCTCATCTAAAAAAAAATGTAGCAATCTGGAAACTAGAGCAATATAAACTATGAGACGTTTTTACCCTTCACCCTCCCCACTTGTATTGTAATCATATGTATCTTTAAATCATTACCAACATTTTCTCTTTGCAATTCTAGGTTACTGTTGGTAAAATATATGACTGGAAGGTACACACAAACCTTATCACATATTGGGCAAGTTTTGGGCATCATCTGCATCTATTTAAAGCAAAAAAATAGTGCAGTGTTTTGGTTCAAAACTTACTTTGAAAGTTTATTATTGGCAGCTAATTTTTCAAATGGTCTCACACCCTGAAGTCTTGAAATATAGCATTCCTTCAGTTCATAAAATAAAACTTCTAACAGTTTAAGGGGAACTTGCACAGATCTCCCTGTCTTTGTAATAAAGTCAGCCTGTTTCTATTTCCTTGCAGGGCCATTTAAGGAGAAAGACAAGCAGGAGGCTTTCAAAAGACTAAAGGTTTTGCTCACTGTACGTCACAATGGAACAGAAAGTAAAAGTGGAGCTGCACTTTCTCCCAAACTTATGTTACAGTCTGAGCCTCTGTACAAAACACATGTCCTTCTGCAACACCCCTTGTGTTTACAGCCTGCAAATGGCAGCAGGCCACAGCTCCCTCTGAATGTCACATTTACCATTGAACCGAGTGGCAAAATTTCTAAGACACTGCCAGCACCCATTCAAAAGTGCTGCTACTCCTGTCCAGAAACACACACACCAACCTACCCAGGCCATTCACAAGCAAGCAGAAGCGACAATGACAGTGAGTAACTGTCACTGAAGTAATAATGGTGTAAAGTGCTCCTACAGGGAATTGTGTGATTTGAATGTGATTTGCTCTCAAAAATCCACTTTAGACACATCTGTTTTGAACTTTATGTGACCTTTGTGACCCATATCTCTTTAGGTGGGAAGGTTCAAGAAGAGAGGGTGAGATTGTACTTCCTCCTTCCTGTCACTCCAGAAGTGACATGATTTGTTTATCTAGTGCTTCATCTTGAGTACTTCTGACATCCACCATAACTAAATAATGCAAGAATTGAGTAAGTTTTAATCAACTTTGAAAAGTTGAACATTTGGATATAAATTCAGGAGTATTCTGTATGTATCCAAACCTGATTTCTCCTCTGAAATGCACACCAACCATCTAACTTGCACATACACCCAGTTAAGCTTTGTACTGCAACAAACAAAATTAATCACAGCTGAGGAACCGAGTGAAACTTGCCACAGAAGTCCAGCAGAAACAAAGTAAGAAACTTTACACATTCTGTCTCCCTTGTCATTTAAACAAAATCATTGAAAAATTTTGAGGTGAAAAATTTTCACGTATCAGACCATAACAAGTTATAAGAGGATTTTCCAGGAGCTGAGATATGTAACACAAATGAAAATGTGGATAAAGAAGAACAGCACCACAGTGGCTTTCTCCACTGCCTCGTGTTGGCAGACATCCCCTCAGACCTGCAGCTCAGTTTGTGTCTGCAAGAAAAATGCAGGGAGGGAGCAGAAGCAGTGCTGTGAGAGAGAGGCAACAATATAGAAATGGGGAGAGAGTGGGAGGGTGATGGCAAAAGCCCAAGGAATGGTGGGAGTGGGAATGGAAATGGAAATGAGGGAGAGAAGAAAGCGATAGTTAGGAGATCCACATAAAGCAGGTTGTGAATTACAGGGTTACGCATGGTAAGCCATCTGTCACTTCTCCTCAGGCAAGGATACTTGTTTGGTAGTGAGATGGATAACATTTGGCTGTGTTTCCATAGCAAGCATTCCCTTACTCCAAGAGTAACCAAATTTTAGCTGTGACAATCCCACTGCTTTTGAAGATGCATGGGAGGGCCATATGCTTTGATCAAAGCCATTTACACTACCAAAATCACAAAGAAGATGTCAAAGCACATCACTAGACATCCAGACTGCCTGTCACAGTCCAGTCAGCACATTTGTCCTCCATCCAAGACAGTCACAGACTCATCACATGATTTGTCCTGTGTCTGAAAAAACACAATCTTTTGATTTGTCAGTTTACTTCCTTCTCCACCTAAGAGTATGGCTTTGATAGAATCTCCATTCATATTATCAGATCTCCTACAGTTTAGGTGTTTGCTAAACTTTACCCTCATTATTTTTTTCTTCTTATGGAGCCACCCTTCTTTTCTGATATTTGTATAATGTGCTGGTTTTGGCTGGGGTAGAATTAATTGTTTCCATAGTGGCTAGTTTGGGACTATGTTTTGAACAGGGTTGATAATACAGAGATGTTTCTGTTATTGCTAAGCAGGGCCTGCACAGAGCCAAGGCTCTGCTTTTTGCACAGCCACACTGGAAAGGAAGTTGGGGGTGCACGGGAGGCTGGGAGGAGATGCAGCTGCATCAGGTGATCCAAACTGACCAGAGGAATATGCCAGACCCTGTGGCATCATGCTCTGTACATAAAGGACAAAGGATGAAGAGGAGAGGGTGATCTGGGTACAGAAAGGGGGGATCTGGCATCAGTCAGCAGGTGGTGAGCAATTGTGTGCATCGCTTAGGCTGCCCTTTTCATTATTATTATTAATATTATAATCATTTACCATTATTACTGCATTTTACTTTATTTTCAATTATTAAACTGTTCTTATCTCAACCTACAAATTTTACTTTGATTCTCCTCACCACAACAGGTTTGGGGGGAAGAGAGGGGAGTTTGAGCGAGCAGCTGCAGGATGCTTAATTTCCAGTTGGGCTTAAATGACAATTGCTATAGCTTAGAAAAGCACTGGCCAAGTGCTAGAATCAAAAAGTGAATTCCTGCCCCAAAGAGCAAACACTCTTGATGTAAATGTATGCCCGTTTTCAGGGAGCATTCAACTGGCCAATCAAAGTTCTACATTTGCTTTTTATTTAGTTTATGTTAGAAGGAACATAGAAACTCTTTGGATCCAAACTCTGCTTAAAGCAGGGCTAACCTCAAAGCTAGATTGTGTTTCCTAGGGTCTCATCCAGCTGAGTTTTTCCTGCCTCAAAGGATGGAGATTTGGAGATTTCACAGCCTTTCTGGGCAGCCTTTCCAGTGTTAAATCAACTTCCCTAGGAAGAGTCATTTTTCTGCAGAAGAGTTTCCCTTGTTCCAGCTTGGGTCCACTGCCTCTTGTTCTGTTGTGCACCTGCAAGAAGAGTATATCTTTTGTATAACAGAGATGAAGACAGATAATTGATCTCTTTTCGGCCATCTCTTTTCCAGGCTGCAGAAAATGCAGCTCTCAGATTCTTCTCATACTTCATCTGCTCAATGCAAATGTTTGCATTTTCCTAATCTGTCAAATGTTAATGGAGTATCTTCACTATTTGAAGTTATGGGTCCTAGTGAATGTATCACAGAGGGTAATCCTGACAGAGACACAGTGAGCAATCAAATTCTGGCAAGGCCTTAAGAACCTCTCTGGTGAGGTGAGGGTTTCACTCTGAGAGCTATCATACAGTTTTGGACAAAAAGACATCAGACCTTATTTTTTTTTCTGGCACAATTGTTTTCCCATACCTTGCTATCACCAAAATTTGTCTTGATTTCCTGCAAAGGGCACTGATTTAAGATGTCTGCATTACAAATCTGATTGCCACCTGTGCTGTTGTTTTCAGTACCATATTTGCAGTGGCTTATTCCTCAACACTATGATTTGATCTTACCCTCAAAATATGCAATACTGCACCCAGACAAGTACCTTGGAACAAATCAATTACTACACATGCATGCACAAACTCAGTAGCTTTTCTTTTGATGATACATCACACTGCAGATTGCATATACAAGGGCAGACTGAGCTTTTAAGAACATAAAAGCACTTAGAGGACTTCACTGTTTAACAGACACATACTAATCTCTTCCTCTCTGACAGTCAGGCTTCAGAGTTCATCATGTGTGCATACAGATACAAGATAATGAACAGATACTTATTCTATACAGAATTAAAAAGTAGAGTGGAAAATTCTCCCATTTCTACAGTGTGAAATTTCAGATATCTTGTCGCAGTAAGATAAATTGTCACCCTATATAACTAGCAATTCCATCTAGTATTCTTTCCCACAAGTGAATTGTGTATCTTTCATTATAAGACATTTACAATCTTACTTTTGAAACAGTTGCCTTTTCATTCCTACCTTTCTTTAAAGATAACAAACACAACAGTGCAATGAAATGTTAGACCATTTGCTGCACATACATGTCTGTCTCTTTGCACAGAGAATGGAAGCTGCTTTATGCAATTTGAAACATTTTCACAATGACTAATTTTGGTCTTCTAATCAAACAAGAGAGTGTGTTTTATCATTTAATTTTTTCTCAGTTCTTGAAATGAGCCAGCTGACTAAAGGGAAGTTTCTTAACTTCCACTTAAATTCTTATCTGCATTAGATGACTAGAAGTATGACAACAAATAAACAACTTAATAAACACAAAACATGCTTATCTAAATGTAGCTAGTGAGAGTTATTGAACCAGACAATTTACTCTTAGTTTTCTGAAAAAGATAAAACTATGTTATCTCACTTAATTCACCAGGGAAATTAATTTCTCCACTATCAAATCTCTTGCAAAGTTCACTCCCATTGAACAGGTTCTTCTATTTCCTTTGATTATCTCCTTTCTGTAGATACCTAGAACAACCACTCAATGACCTTTCTTGTTAATTTTGCTTTTGGAATGTAAGAAAGTTAGAGCACTGCTTTATTCTGCTCTTTTTCGGTTGTCCTTTATACCGAAAAAGAACTTGAAGTCCTACAAATATTTTAGGTTTCCTCAGAAGTTTTCTTTCACCACTGCCAACCACAGAGAATTAAATAGGTCTCATTTTGTGCCAATGTAGGCAGGGTTAAGAATTCAGAGTCAGCAGCTCTAACTGCTCTGCTCAGACAAATGAGTCCCAGAAAGGTCCCAAAGAGGTTCAGAGTGATCTGCTTGTGCAAAGCACTGCAGTTTGTCAGGTAGGGCTACATTTCCCCTCCTGTGAAACCTCCCAGACATATAATGTGGGTTCTCACACAGATTTTCAGCATCAGTCAAAGTCATTCTCACTTGCATTGCAATGTTCAGGCCTCTGTTTACACGGCTTTATGTTTTTTAAACAATTGGGTTTGGTTAAAAAAAAACAAACAATGAAACAGCCCATGCCAGCCTGATGTTCACTTTGTAGTCAGCCCATAAATCAGCAAGAACAAGATGGCAGCAATTCTCTCCAGAAATAATTGTAATTCAGACTATCTAGGAAATACGTTTAAAACTTCTCATGTCAATGAGTTACTGTCTTTAGATAATAGTGCGCTTACCTTTATCTTGGAACTTCTAACCTGGATATTTTTCATCTCTCTGGTATTTTAAAAATAGAAAAATGCAGCACTGGCTGTCTAATCAAAGATATTTCTGAATTTGCATTTTATAAAAAGGAGGAGTTTATAAATCCTAAAGACAATTGATTTTTTCCAAGAATTAATTTTGCGCAAATGAAACTTTTTACAAAAATCCCATGCTTTTTTACCTGCCAAGAGTCACAATATGAGAAGCAGCTACCACCAGAAATGCAGCCAGTTAAAAAATTTGAATCTGATCTCTATCAGGATATGACTAAGCCTTATTCACCATTTATTACTTTTTATTAATTCACTAACTGAATTATTCAACATAAAGAAAATCAAGGTACTGAGAAAGTATTTTTAGTTCATCGCAACAATATTTCCAATATTATTTATACAGAATCTTACAAGCTTGTCTGCAAACAGATGCTTCCACACTGAGGGCAAACATCCCTGAAGGTGCTAGTAACTTAAACATCTCATCTGAAGCATACAGGTTTGTCTTGTTTTATAAACATTAGTATTAATGGTATTTTAGTTTAAAATTAAATTATAATTATTTACTTGGATTTCATAGCATTAGCCATAGTTAAAACATTCTGATGATCAACCTTTAGACGTTAGCACTCAAACACCTTCAAAAATGTTGGAAAGGCTTTTCTGATGTTTCTGTCTTTCTGTGGATCATCTCTCGTCTTTGGGTTAATCCAAAGGCGAGAGATGAGTTTGTGGAGTTAAACACTAAATTGGCTGCATTTGTGTTGAAGCATGAATGTGCTGTGAGGAAAGGGAAAATCAGGCTCTGTTGAAATAATCAACAATTAAAACAGCAACAGCAAGTAGAGAAGTGAATATTTGGCATCTTACTCACAACAGATACTAAAAAACATTCTGTTCAACATTGCAAGTGCAATGTCTCATTTATTTGAAGCCCAGCTCTTCAACTACAATCTTTTTTCTGTCTCTGGCACATGCATACTGATGCAACAGGTATTCTACAGGTTATTTGGACAGATTGTCACAGTAGAATTTAATCTATAATAAAGAATGAGAAGTTTGTGTTGACTGAAAAGTAATGAAACTTTCCGTCAAGATAAATTTTACACATTAAATGTGCTCCGGGTTTAGATCAATGCAGATAGTGTCAAATAAAACAAAATACTACAAGGGAAGATTCACAAAAATTGATTGTGGCCAAAATACGCCCCAGCACTGTTAAGAGGTTTACTTCAGCAATGTCTGTGGTCATTGACTAGATCAATGAAACTCATTCTTTCAACAGCATCCAATTATCAGTTTACCGTGGAGTGAGCTTTCTAATAAATCAGTATACTTTACATAAAAGTAGACAAAGCTTCAATGAAACCTAATAGCAAAGTATAAAAATATTTTGGTTCCAGGAAACAGAGGTTTCTATCACACCTAAGAAAAAGACCATTACTTGCTTTATTTAAGGCTGGCCCATAGGTAGTAACATTTCCAGGCAGCAACTTTGTGTTGGCTAGTTTATGGTTAGCAGGATAATAGAGTTTGATTAAGCACTTAGGACAGGTGATCAAAATACTTCAGTCATATTTACAGAATAAAAAAAAGGCACACACAGCGAGTACCAAGCAACATAAATTTAGGCATATTATCACATAGTCAATTAAAAGCCACTTTCCACAACACAAGTTCTGAAATGCTTTCTTACCAATATTACGTGTCTCAGTTCTATGTTTTTCCATTTTCTTGGATAAATAGGCAGTCAGTAACCATTTGAGCTTTACAGCAGAGCTGAGTAGAGTGACAGACTTCAGGTTTTCCACAGCTACTCTTCTTTGTGCTTTCTAGGAGGCAATGGCATGACAAATGTCCAAAGCTTCATGCTGCCAGTAATAGACCCAAGACAAAGATAACCTTGAACACCACACAATCTGTAATGCTTTTGTCACAACTTTTCTGTAGAGCAGAGGTTTTCTATCTCAGAGTAGGGAAGTCAAAAGAGGGAGAGATGAAGGACCAGATCCTAGAAAGATCTTATGAAGATCAGTTTAGAAATCCCAGCTGGCTGTCACATAAGACCATGAGAAACCAAACAAACACATCTATGGAAATCATGCACCACTGAGAGCCAAAGGGTTGAGTCTCAGAAATCCAAAGTCACCTTGATTACCTGAGGGATTGAAGGTCATCTAAAAGGACATGTTATTTGAAAAAATATACCAGCAATTTTACCCAATTCAATGCTGTATGAACATCTCTGTTGTGATTACAGGCAGAGAGAGGCCAGGAATGGGACAGATGTACCTGTGTCCAAATCCATCTCCAGAAGCCTGAAGAGAGGTTTATAGAGTACAAAAAACCATCAGTGCCCTTTCTGCTCCTTGCAGAACATATATGTGTACATCCAGCACTACTTGATCCATATTTTTACACCAATAAACCATATTTTGCTGTTATAATCTCATTGCTCTCATGGGTTCTATCATTTAACCTTTAGAGTGATCCAAAAGTTCTACAAAAATGTACCTTTCATGAGATAAACTACAGTGTCATTGCTGGTGTATTTGGCCCATGCACTCATGGCAGGCCTGGTGCTGCTGCCAGTCTGGCTTCATTGCAGTGCTGGAATTACTAGGAGCAAATCAAAGGCAGGTGAGCGTGGCCACTGCTCTGCAAGGAGCAGAGCACTCTGAAAACACTCTCTAGTGCTGACTGCACCATTCCACCTGTCTGAGTTCTGTTTGCAGCACCAGGGATGTCTGTGGAAGCTGTGCCACATGCCCTGGGGGCATCTCCTGCAGCCACTGCACAAACTTGGATAAAAGAGCTGGAAAAGGGCAAACCCTGAAAGCCAGTTGTTATTTTGTCTAGCGAAAGGAGTGAATGCAAATTATTTAAAAACCTAACTGATCAATTAATATTGATTCTGCTTTGCTTCCCATTGATTGCCAGTCTCAATGTAAGAGGAAAAAGAAATTGTTCTCTTGTATCCTTGATCCTGAGGTATAGTTGTGGCAGCTTGGCATACAGCAGTAGGTTGTTCATAAAATCTACACAGAATACAATTCCTATTGGCATCAGCACAAAAAAAATGTCTGATAACTCCTTCATCACAGGTTTTATTGTACTGAAAAACTCCCACAAAATATATTTTATTTTATGTATACCAAAGATGGTATATTTGAACAGAGAACTCCATGGCTGTGGGAAGCACAAATTGCAGGCAAAATGTTATCAGTCTATCAGATATGGAATCAGTGAGTTATGGGTACTAAGACTGGTATTTGAGGGGATATGACTTTCATTTTGTGGATAAGTTGAACTTACCAACAAAGAAGGGAAGATGGGGAGAAGAAAAGATGGGAATGGTTAACAATCTTTTCAATGGCAATAAAAGCAGCAAGATTCCCATCTCCTTTCAGTAGCATATATTTTTTTGGAAAACCAAATGATAAGTTATGATTTTGGCTATGAAGCAATTTAATAAAAAAACAGTTAGTAATAGATATTTGTAATGACCTAGTCAGAACATAATGAGGTGGGGTTATGATGGTGGTGAAACATACTGTTTCTAGTATCAATTCTTGGATAATCCATGACTTATGCATTTACTTCCAGCAGCAACTAGTAACTTGTATTCCCTGAGTCGCTCACTCTGAAATATTGAATGCATTACTCCACAACCCTGACCTGCTATCACTTGTTGAAACCCTTACTATAGTCAGAAGCAGAGCCTGAAAATAATTTGAAGATACAAGATGCAGAGTTCCTTGGAGGAGGAACAGTTATCTATTTTGTCAGAATAATTCTAGCAATCATAATCAAGATATATCTGAATTACTAGTGTTAGAATGCAAAGCTAATTCTGGCACTGTAATGTGTATGAACAGAGCAGGACACGAGTTCTTGAGGACTGGATCATAATTTTATAAGCTGTTCAGTTACTTAAATATTTTGATGGGGGGAAAAGGTGGATGTGCAACTCCAGAGACAGAAGAAAAGCAGCTTTAGAGCTGCATGTGAATTGGAAGTGCTGCAGTTGAAATGGCTGCATGTGTACCTTGGTCACCCTTTGGCTTAGAGCATTACACAGTTACATGATGAAAATTCTCACCAGTGTTTAACTTTAACCACTAAGGAGAAGAAAAGGACTTATCTGTTTGGAATCAGACACTTGCAAACAGTTGACAAAAACCTTTGTGAACTTCACTGCCGCATAAGAGATGTTAGCTCTGTAACGAGTCAGAGGCTGTACCCCACATGAATTCTCTGTTGTTTAGTAATAGAATTTATACTACAGTCATTTTCTCTGTGGGGATTCTAATACATATCTTTTTTCCACTACACAAACACCTATTTTCATGAATTTCACCGGAAATTTGTATAATTGAACCATCTTTCATTGCTACATCCATTTCAAATTGATTGGTGAGTTAAAACTTTGATAAAGGGAGTATCTGGACATCCTCGACAGAAGTGTCACATTAGCCTCATTTCCTTAAGGAGGAAGGTTAAAAATACACATAAACTTCTTTTCAAGTATGTTACTGACCAAGTAATACTAAAATCTAAAATAAATGGCATATCCAGAGGGAATGCAATAATATATTAGGCTCAGCCTATTTAATTTGGTTGTCTCTGTGTTTTGCTGTTATTTCTACATGGCTACAGGACATGGAAAAATTGCATGAATTGCATTACTTGTTGATGCTCTGCTCCAGCACATGAGGTGTGATTCAATAAAACAGCACCAGAGATTCAATAACATCACTGGGCCTTGACTTCAGTTCCTGGTAAGAATTAAAAAATTCCATGAGCAGTTTCTTGTACCACATATTGATATTTATAAAATATGAGATAAAGCATCATCAGGGAAATGTTACTGATCTCACCTAGAAATAAAGTTGTTATTAGAATTTTTATAGTAGCTAGGGAGCTGTAGCAAGTGAGCTATACTATCAGTTGGCTTGCAAATGTCTCATGTTTGTGTTCCTAAGGCTGCTTCTACTGCAGAATTAACTTTTATCAGCAGCTAAGTCATTGCCTTGCTTAGCATTTGCAACACTTCAATACCTTATGTAGTTAGGAAATTATTACCAAAACTTAATGATCATCGGTTTCCATACTTCCCTCTTACATTGCTACAAAAATAGTCAAGTGAAGGTAATGGCTGAAAAGCCTTTGTATTGATACAGTGAGAACACCTTGATAAAGTGAAATATGCTTGTGCCATCAGCCGAGAACAGAGAATTGGTAGAAGCATTACTGGGAAGAAGAAAATCAGATTAAATAATTAGTGTCAATTAGCCCAAGCAAATAATTCTATAAACAATTGGTCTCTAGTGCCCTGTTTAATTATGTGAGACTTTCATCGCTTCTTATCAAGTCTGCTTTGATTTATGTTAGACTCTTGAGTATCCCAGAAGTATAATTAATTATTGTCTTGTAAATAAACCTTTGGTAATTAATGGAAGCAGAAAACAATGCACCATCTTTTTTAAACTATTCCACTATGTAAATAGGAATACTTGAAAACTATTTTATGTTTCAGGATAAAAGGGAGTCACCCTGCAGCAAGAGACATGAAAGTTGTAACTAAAGACAAACTTGCTAGAAGCAGTAATAAACTAACTACAATTGTATTAAACAACCATTCTGTATTACTACAATCAGTGTATACCTTTGTAATCTGGCTTTAGACTGCAATATCTGTTTTACTAGTATTAAATTCTCAATCCCTATACTAAAAGAAATTAGACAATTAATTATTTTCAAATGTAGGCAGCAAATACAATTACTGAAAAAAAAATCATTGCTAAGATAAACTTCTCATTAAATGACAATGCTTTGAAAGTTCTAGCAGTCAGTCCTTTCTAGATACAAGAACCTCAGCTAATCCCAGAACTACATGAAAAAAAGTAAATATGAAGAGAACGGAAAATCACTTCTGTTGCGCAAATAAAACATAGTACATAACCTGAATTGTGCCATTTGACTTTGCAGGTGCATCTCCTGTAAATCACTTGATCCTTTGATTACTCTATTTGGTAGCTTTGTTACACTTGGAAAAATAAATGCAGTATCCTTTGCCTTGAGTAGATCCTGATAGCTAATGCAAGCAATGGAACAGCAAAAAATAGGCACTGAAAATCATTGGCTAATATAAGTGTGTATTAGATATTTTCTAAATTCATTGGGAACAAGGTGAATTTCAAAAATGCTGACAGCTGGTCCATACTGGGCTTTAAACCACTCATAGTACTACTGATATCAGTGAGGAGGTATGTTACAGGGTTTTTTGGTCAGGTACTGCATTTTATACCATCACTGTACCTTAGCAGTTCTAGCATAGTTGGAGGACTTCAAGTACATCAAAGAGTATTAAAACTTCAGCCCTCTGAGACTTAGGTATACAGCCACGTGACCCACAATCCTGGCCACTTATTGCCCAGGTGCTGTGGCTGCCTTTCCTTCTTTTAATGCAGATTTCTCCCCCACGGAGATTGGGGAAGATGAGTCTAAGGATGAACATAGGGAGGAAATGTTGCAAGAGGAACAGTGCATTCTTCACCGTTTCCATCCCAATATGGTCTTGAGCACAGCATGCATTCAGATGAACAGCTGGACATTCCTGAAATTTTTGTTACAGCATAGTGGGGTACTAGTAGCCCATTGCATATTTTTTTTTTTTACCAAGTATCAAAATTGAGCTCGATTCCATCATTTCTACAAATCTTCTGCAAGCAGCATAAGGATGCTATCTTATTGTTCCTTTGCCTCCACTTTTCCAGATTAAAGACCAGCTTCCTCAGCCTCTCCTTAAAAGGAAAATGATCTAAGTCCCTGACCTTCATAACCCTCTGCTGCCCCCTCTCCATTTTCTACACATGCTTTAGGAACTGGAAAACCCAAGGAAACAAATATTCCCAGTACAGCTTCATCAGTAACAAGCATAATAGGATAATAACCTTCCCTAACCTCCTGGCCTCAGTCCTTGCAGTATGGCTCAGTAACAGATTTATTTTATTTGCAGTGAGTGCATACTGTTGCCTCATACTCAGCCTGGTGCCCACTGTTCAGGGACCTCTTTTGCCACGCTGGCTCTCCTCACCTGCACTGATGCATGAGGTTACTCAGGACTCTGCACCTCTTGCTAAACTTCACAGATTTTATGTTGGTTCCATTCCTAAGTTTCTCAAGGCCACTCTGGACTGAGTCTCTCCTGATTAGCACGTTAACTAATCCTCCTAATTTGCTAAGAGCACCTTCTGTTATATCACCGTTGTTGATGATGAACACATTGAACTGAGTCAGTCTCATTTCAGCATCATGGTGGTCTTTTTATTATTGGCTGTTAACCAAACAAGAAATCATCAATAAATGCCTATGAGTTCAAGTGCCAAGACAAGACCAAATGCATTTAGCAGTCTCTTATATGGAAGAGCTGTGGGAGATGGCATGAAACCCTTACTGAAGTCAAACCTTATATTGACCAGTCCTCCCCCATTCACACAGCCAGCCATTCCATTATATCAAGGAATCAGGCTGGTCAAGTCTGATCTGTTTGGCATTTGTGCTATAAAATTCATCTTAACAGTCTAAAACTTTCCTGGATTCCTTGCACAGTGCTATGCTGTCTTCCCAACAAATGTCTCTGCAGTTGAAGACCCAAGGAGGGTGAACACCTGCAATCAGAAGATTTCTGTAGCTGTTTGGAAAAGTCTTGTCCACTCCATCTTTCAGAATTATCATCTGTGTGGAAAGCTGTCAGGCTTGATCTTGTGTGGAGAGGCAGTTCTTCACCTGGAATTGAGAAGGCTGTTCTCTCCTGGGATTAGGACCTAATTCCATTAATTCTGACTGCCTTGTTTAAAATCAACTTCCCAAAGCATAGAAATATCTAAAAAGTCAAGGAAAATCTAGACAATGAAGGAAGCATTCCCAGTATAAATTGTAAATGTTATACAAAAAATCAGAATGGTCATAAGAAAGGGATTGGTATAAATGCAAATGCTGAGCCAACCCAAACATGACAAAGTCTGGGAGAAAACACTTCAGGTACAAGTTCAGAACACTGGGTTATGCAGAGAGTTAAAGCAGACAGCAGGCACAATGACATGTTAAATTACCCACATGATGTATAGCTTAATGAACCCCCTTGTGTTGATCATGCTTGGCATTAATCAAGAGCCATGAACAGATTCCCTTATTTTCTCAATGCTGCTCTGATAAACTGCAATTTCATTTAACCTTGGACAGGAACTTTAATAGCTTCCACGGGACAACTGTCAATACTTTCCCGGGTATACAGTGATTAAACTGCAACACAAGATGCATGTCATGAATTTTCTTCATTTGAAATTAGAATTTTCATTTTTAACAACCATTTGCATAAAATATGCTGAAAGTATGGAAATATGTAAAGGCTTGCATGATCCTTAGATAGAAGCACACCAAGACAAAGGTTTTTAAAAAGTAAAATAATTAACAACATACTAGTTAACATATTGAGAGCTTCAAATAACCTTATGTTTGGGAAACAAGACAACAAAAGACAATAATCCAAAGGGCTTGACCGTGTCTCCTTAAGTTAGCTCATTATGCATCAGATATTGGACATTGCACGCTTCTTTAGCAAAGGCAATACGTACAGGCTAAAGGATCAGCAAAGGTGAGGAAATGCTTAGTTCCTCAACTTCGGTGGTTTCTAGTCACACCTCAAGGGTGCTTTATTTCTCTAAAAGCAATGCTTGTTTCTGAGTCCAGACTCTCTGCCTCAGAGGCACCATTGAAGAAATAATTAGAGTTACTGTGTGGACTAGATCCACTCAGTCTGAGGTTACTAGTCCAGGCAGTCAAAGGGGACAAAAAATCCGACAAATACAAATTCATTGCCTTTCCTAGGCAATCCGTTCTAACAGAGCTCTACAAACAAATCTTTTTTCACTAAGTTCATTTAAAACACATTTTCGTCTGTTGTCACTGATGACAATGTGTCACTACAGGTCCGGGGGGCCCGGCTAGCCTTGTCCCCTGGCTGTGCAGTCAGGGGCTGCTGTTCTCAGGCTGTAAGCAGTCTTTGAATGGTAGAAAGCAGAGAGGCTTTCTGCTTTCTAGGTTCCTGACCCCTCAGCATTGCAGTTTGAAGTAAAGGTCCGAGAAGGCACTTTTGCAGAGATGTTTACTCTTCTCAAGGGAGTGCAAAAGAGGAAGCAGGACCCCAATGTCCAAGCTTTAAACCTTCTGGGGGTGTTCCCATCGGGGGACAGGTACAGTGGGACAGGGTGTGGCCAGCCAGGAATAAACCAAGCCCATTGTGGGGGTTAACAGGGAGACACCACTAGAAGAAAAACAGCTTAACTAACTCAATATTCATAACCACAACAATGAAAGAACAAAACTGGATCACAAATGACTGAGAAATTTGTTATTTTTAATCATCAAAAATCTTCATTGTAGTTATGCACTACAGTTACAGGAACAACCAAACTACAGATGCTGCTGCTTAGGCATCTTCAGTTACTTTTGCAATTTTTAGTGTGCTGTTTTTTCCTACAAAACCTGAATAATCCTAATAAGGAAAAAAAACTCCATTCTACGCTTTCCCAGACTGCATTGCTACCAGTTAAAAGCACTACTAAGAGTACTGGTAGCAAACTGTTTGCAATAGCACCAACTAAAATATCCTGGTGTTGACTGATGTGGGACATATAGCAGCAATTCACAAAAAACACACAAATTAAAGAATGGGTAGGAAGCAAACTAGAGAAGGAGAATAATTCCATCCAGGTCATGCACAAGCTAATATCAGAGATACAAAATAAAACCAGGAAGAGGGTGACCAGAGTAAACATAAGCACATGATTTTACAGCTTATATTAAAAAAAAAAAAAATGCATCTGTGAAGAAGGTAGGTAAAGGTAAATTTTCCAAACCTTCAGAAAAGGATCATTACTCTTAGACTAAAATGCTGTCTTGGAGAATTCCCATTTGTGCAAAATGCTTCATTTGCAGGTAGAAATGTACAAATTCTTCACAAAGGAAAAGTGAAAAATGGCAAAATATCCTGCTTCAAGTTAAAGGCAGAGCAAAACTACAGAGTAAGGTAGCACTGGAAATAGTTTACAGGGTTGGTGCCTGGAATGTGTACAAGTTTTCAAGCACTTGTCCTGATTCAAGCAGAATATAAACAGACTCAGACTGCTTTTAAACTATACTAAATCACCAGTTATACAGCTAACTACCAGCCCAGGGTGAGAGAGAACTGTTTTTTATAGTGTTACAACTATGAGGCAACAGTGGCAATTGATGTCAATGAATCAAACACTTTTTCAATATCTCAATAGGCCCTCATCACAAAATGGACTGTAGTTAAAGAGGGCCTGGAAAACCCTGGGTAGTCACAACAGCTCTGGTGTGAGCCCATTATGTGCTCTGAGCTACCCATTGGCAAACAGGTGAACTTAACACACCGAAGAAACAAAAGAAAGGTAGTGGTGGCGAAAATATGGACAAAGCAATTTTGGTTTCCTAGGCTTTTTCATTTTCCCACAGCTCCTCAATGAGCTAAGTTTAAGGTTTACCCCTCCCACGAAGAAAAATGTGATTCTGTACTCTATATGCTGAAAAAAAGGGCAGTCTGTGAGACCTGATACTCTGTTAAAAGGATTGTAATGACCTGGACAGCACTTAATATAAATTTAGAGACTCTGATGAAAGAATGCTTCATACTGCACTAGAACACGATTTACATTCCCAACCAAGACAGTTACAACTGTGTGCTCTGTCCTCTTGCATAACACATGCTACAGGAGTTCTCCCAACAATTTCTGCCTCAAGCCATGGCTTGTGGTAAAGCTGTAGCGTACCTTCAGGAAAACACGCAGGTTGGATTAAAAGTGTAAAAAATTGACTGCATCTTTTACAGTATTTTCCACTGGTTAATTGCTCTCCTTCCTCAGAAATCCTCATTGATTTCTGCCATGGAATCATGTGGCCTTTTGTTTTCGGGCTTTTTTTTGGTTTTTTTTTTTTAAAGAATCTTCTTACCTCAGCTAATACCTTGCTATGCAGAGGTTTATAGACCACATTCAAGTTGTTTCTTTACCTTTGCTTTTCAAATAATCTAAATAGATAAAGTTTCTTTGGGCTGCCACTGAAAAGAGCTCTTTCCAAGTCTCCAATCATTTCTGCAGCTTTCTTCTGAACCTGCTCCAATTTTCCATCATCCCTTTAAAAAGTTAATATCTAAATGGGATGCCACATTCTTATAGCAACACTGACAAGCAATTACTGCTTATTAGTGATAGACGAATCTAGGTACCTCTTTAATACATAAAACATAATTTAAGCTACGAGAAAAATGCATATGAAACATTTGAAGAAAGAGTTGCTTTTAATTATTACTAAAGAAATCTTTTTACTGGCAATTTAGCATCCCATCACAGTACAGTAAAGCCAGGAATAAATATGTAGAATTTTTAATTTAAAAAGAACAGCATGAATCTTGAAGGCTGATTTAACAGATACTGCCAAGCTCAATCACCTGATGTTAAGTTGGAAAACATTTCCTTGGTGCCATTAGAAAACACTGTTGGCTACAAAACTACGGCGTAACTAATGCTGTTAGATTTTACATTTATTGAAAAAGTAAAACTCCTGTTCCCTAACCTATACCATCTGACAAATCAAGATGGAGAATAGCCTAAAGAATAAGCAATGAGCAAGAAAACTTGGAAGGTTCATTTCATCATGATGCCCTGTGTACTCCAGTTTAATAAATACAAGAGCCTTGCAGTTAAGCTGTACTTCCTCTGAATAAGGAACCTTTAAATAAAAGGGAGCTTTTCCTATTTTTTTTTTTTCAAATAGCAAATACATTCCATACTCCATGACAAATCTAAGGAACTACAATAAATGCTGGCTGTGACAGCTGTAAGGCTATATGGACATGTTTCTTTTCACAGAGATAAGGGCTTTTTTGGGACAGATTTTGTGATCTTTGGCTTTGCCCATATCTTCCAATTTATTTGGCTAAGATTATAAATTCAAAGTCCCTAGATTGTTTTGCACCATCTTCTTTCAAATGCATCTTGTAAAAGGCTGCCTACTGTGGTCTATAACCCTGTGCCTACACAGGTAGGAAAATGACAGTTTCCACTGAGCTTTTTGCCCTTCCTTTGGGGTCTCCATAGACACCAATTCTTTACTCTGAGGGGGCTGGTGGAAACATCGAGGGAGCTGGTGAGATTTGCATCCAGATGTTTCTAACCATAAAATAACCTCAATGATTTGGGAGAGGTCCCAAGAGTTGGAAACTCCCCCTTTCAACCACAGCTGGTATGTCCTGACACTTGAATGTGCACATCTGAAATAAAATGGTGTCATGGTATCAGTATCTACTTAAGTCTATTTGTGTGGAATTTCCAACAGGTTAAAATACAATTTTTTATTTTGCCAGGTTAATGCTATTACTAGCTTTACGCTTATGTACTCAATAAAACTAAGTGTATGACTTAGAGATGAAGGTTTTGATTTATTGAGCTATGTCAGCCAAAGTTTAGAATTATGTTTATGCTGAGTTCATTCATGCTGTTAAAGAAAAGCTTTCCTGAGTATCAGCAGAACAAGCATTAACTAGATAGTTACTCAAATCTCTAATACACAAGAGAAGAGAAAGCTCAACATGCTTTAAAGAAAAAAAGTGAAACAAGAATTCATCTATTTAGCTTGCCAACACTCTTATTGCCAGCCAAAAGTCTGACTAACATAAATATTGGAGTAAAATATTCTTAAAACTGAAAACAGAATCTGCAATTCAGTCAATAGATGCAAATTACTAAGGTATTTTTGCAAACAGGTGTTTGGAATAGCTTTTCACAGAAGAGGGAATTAAATAGAAAAGTATATAAGGCAAAATTACCTAAGTCAGTCTGTTTGCTGTTTAACAGCATATTCTGAGGGTCAGATATTTTGATGATTAAAATATTGATAATACACATTTATATATCACCAGGGATCTGAAAGAGTCAGACCTCAGAGCGGTTCACAGACGGCCTTTAGGTCTGAACATATCTGTGAAGAAGCCTCAGAGGTGAATGGATGATGGATACAGGTAAATATAGAGAGAGCTGGTACTGGTTCGTGCTTTGCTGCTAAATCTAGCTAGATCTTGAGCAAGATCTCACTGCAACTATTCCTTGTAAAATATACCTGCTTGCTATAGAAGGCAAGAGGAGTAAGGCATTATATTAAAATCTTATGTTCTGCTTGAACTAGGGTCTCCATCTCATCAATAAAAGAAAGATGCAGTGTCTGTAGGGGAGAGACAGGGAAGGCAAGGTAAGGCAAAACATGGCAAGGCAAGGAATTGTTAAACCATGAAATTCCTGTATAATGCACATAAATACTCTGCATGATTCCATTGAATATCTTAAAAAACATTAAAATTTAAAGGCTTAGTGTTCACACTCCTAACTGTTTGTTCAGCTGTTTGCCACTGTGCAGACACCCAGCAGTGGGACAGGGGAGTCACCAGCTCCTCTCACTACCCATCAAGAAGAAATTAGACTAAGCTATAACTTTTGGCTGATTCAAGGTCTGAACAGGACAGCACACTTTGAGGTACTGTAGAGATCCTCTGATAGCTGCTTCAGAGCATGACATCAACAGTACATAATAGCAGCATCAAAAACAGCTGCACGCTGAGCAGTGCTTAAACTTTTTTATCTTTTTTTAAACTATAAGAACTGAATGGGAGAGGATGAATCCAGAACTTTCATGGTTTGGTATATGACCAGTTTTAACAGATAGAAACCATGTTGCAGAGTATTTGTAATTCAAATACTTATCTAGAGTTATTTATATTCTTGTCACTTTCCCCACCCCCAGTTAACATAGAGTCAGATTCTATTCTCAGTTAGCCCAATGAAAGTCCCCTGAAATCAATGGAATTACTCGGATTCACTCCAATGTAACAGAGGACAATGGCACCGAACACCACCGTTGTGCTTTTGCACCTAAGCTGGTCTTTTAAAATATAAGAATTTTTAAAATTCCTGTTCTTTATTTTCAATGGAAACACATCTTCTTCCTCTGGAAATTTAAAGTGAGTAGCGATGCCCAGTGTCTTTACAAATGCACTGTCTTTCAATGTTCTTGGTAAATAGTCTAAATTGACCTCCCTTCCCCCCTCCTGGTACCTGGTTCCAATCACACTCAAATCATATTACTTATTATTCCTGCTATGAAAATCATCAAATACAGTAGGTAAAGATTTATTGTATCTCTTTAAGAAATAAATAATTCATTGAATACATTAGATGGAGTATTGTAGACTTTCTGAAAATCAACAAGATAGCTATTTCACGCAGCTGATATGGTTTAGAACACTTTTAATCTTGGAGTAGTTATAATAAGTTATGTTTCTGAAAAAAAAAAAAAAAGTAAGATGGAGAAAAGAGAGTTGAGTAAATAAACAATACTGCTCTATCCTCAGAAATGTACCGATGTCCAGAAAAACATTTAGAAGTACAAGCAAAATTAAGAGCTTGCTTAAACCATTATGATAAAATATTTTAAATCCTCTCCTGACAAGGGGTGATTACAGTTTTCTCTGAAATAATCTTTGAGTTAGCATAATAAGAAAATACAAGGTGGAACAGGACTACATCTAATTGGGAACCCAGTATATTTGTTATGAAATCTGGGATAAAGTGAGAATAAAGAAAGGAGAGAAGCAGATATTTTTAATTGTCATTACATGACCAGTGAAACAAAATTTAAAATACTACTCTTGTTCTTTCTAGAACTCAAAGTATAAAGTAGATGACGGGTTTTAAATGACTAAATTGTGGTTTGGTCACAAATAACAGAAGGCCACCCTGTCCACTAACTGCTCCAGGTCACTAAGGAAATCCAAACCTTTGATCTAAATATAGATGACATACTAAAAATAGACCTACATCCTTGAGTGACACAAGAGCCAGCAGTCTTTTTTCTGTATTACAGAGGTCTTCAGCTGTATACTTTAGCAAGTAATCTTATCTAGAAATCTGGTCATAATTCAGAACATGTTTAGCAAGGATTATTCATTTGGATCAGGTAGAATTTCTGAAAGATTGGATTTACATCCAAAGATACGTACAATGTTTAATCTAACATCTCTGTCTTAGAATTTGAGTGTTGTGGATGTTGCTACTTCATTACAAATGAGAAAGGTATTCAGTCATGCTGAATGGGGATATTTATATGTAAATATAGGAATTTTTGCTTTGGCAATAACTTCATTTCTGGGATGGAAGTTTATGCAATTCTCCCAACGCTACATTAACCACCAAAAAACCTGACACAAAGTAAAGCCAAAAGACAAACCTGCTACTCTGTCCCTGAGCACATTTAATGCCTCACTTCTACCCAGCAGCCACTACAAAACTACACAATCAGACAAAGAAGATGGGAGCCAGACTTGCCCCTGGTGTTGGTCCCCAGAAAATCAATACATTTGTTCCCAGCGTGACCCAGGCCACATGGATGCTTTATGTAAGTGGTCACTGGGTTCACTGACACAGGAAACTTTTCATGTCTTCAGGAGGAAAGCATGAAAATACAGAGATGACCACACGAAATATTTACACTGAAAGTATTTTCATGTAGCAAATTTAAGCCCCCTCAACTTCAGAAAAAAAAGAATTAAGCTTGCTTTTGCAACCTTAATTTGAGCTCGTTGCACATATGCATGATAATAAGTCTTTAACTGCAGAGACACATACATCATTCAGTTCATAGGATGGACGATGCTCCCGGAGTGAGCAGCTGTTCAATATTCCTTTTATTCTTATCACTCAATATGTAGCTCCATGCCTTCCTTACTGCACATCATTCAAACCCTGTGCAGAATACTGAATTATTAATATCTTTATGGGTATTTCTGCAGCATTCTCTACTAGGGTTTCTGAGTGCTTCCCAAATACTAATTAATTTACTTTTAAACTTGAGAAGTGAGACTGTACTATTAGACTGTACTGATCTACTATCCCTTATAGATGGGGAACTGAAGTGCTGAGCCATTATGGCCAAGATGGATGAAAATGCCTACTAATTTGGGGGCCTCACTACCATGTGCTTAGATCTAGATTTTCCAAGATGCTTAGCATTTTTATGTTATTTTATATGTCTAAAGCATAAGTCCCATTGATTTCAGGAACATCTGTGAGTAGTCAGCAATTCTGTGAATCAGTCCTGAGTGTATGAAGTTGTGTACTCAGGAAATAAGTAGTGCACAAGTGCATTCTACTATAAAACTTTCACTTGAAACACATGAGGAACGTGAGTCTACAAATGGGACAAAATCAGGATAGATGAGGATTCACTTCTGGAGCTACAGTTCCAGGAGAATCTTTTTATCCATCATAACATAGAGCTGTTTTCAAAAGAGAGCTTGTTGTCTCCTTGCTCTGGTTTCATTTATTGCAGCTTCTCAGTTTTTCATGATACTTGATCAGATGACAGCTTTTTATGTTACAGTACCCCAGGAAACCCCTGTGCCTGACAAAGTGTGAATGTTGTAGAAAAAAAAAGAAAAACAAAAAGACTGTTCATTTTAAGACTGATATATAGCATGAAAGAGGACACTTAGGCTGGCAAGGAAATCTTAATTCTGTCCATTTCTAATCTCTCAGTTGAATGCACAATCTTCAATTTTTTCTATACTAATTTTTAATATACAGGTTTTTAACCCTTTCTTTTTTAAGACTAAACAGGACTTTTGCTGTGTAGAGCAAAAGGATGCTCAAGATGGCTCTTGGGCATGGCTTGTAATTCAGAACACCACCTCCTATAAGGCAAGATAACATAGAGGCAACAGCAATGGTAGTCATGGAGCTCCATATAAACCCATGGCAGGAGTGCACATGGCATTCTGCCTGTAGATTTGACAGCTGTTTGCTTTGCAGCCATAAAATCTTGAGGCAAGTCTTGACAGAAGTTTGTGCTAATAGTATGTTTTTCTCCTTCTAGTATAGCACTTTTGATCCTACATCTTCCTTTTTTAAGCCCATTTAGATGTATTCAAGAAGATAATTGTAAATTAATTCTTAAAATTAGCTAAAATAGGCTTACTTACAAAATTAATTTTTGAGTTGATGAGATTTTAAATTTTGAATTATATTTTTTTCTTTAAACTATTTTAAAGTTTTAAGATTTGGCATACCACTGGTATGGAAAATTTCACAGTTTTAATGGAAAAATTCACAACATTATAAGAAGTATAAAAACAGAGCCTCAAAATGGAAGCTATTGAGCTTCCTTAACTTCAGAAGTTTGGAGGAGGCAGGGGTTGGACAATGACAGTATATTTATTCCTTGTCAGATTCTAATTGTCTTCATTGCCTTCTTTTCTTACACTATTACTCATATCCTTTTGGTCTAAAAAAAAAAAAAAAAAAATTGCCCTGATAACTATTAAGCTCTTTTTTTGGTTATTGTTTGGAGGGATTTCTGGGGGTGGTAATAGGTTGGGGCTTTTTGCTGATAGATTCTCTTTATACATGGCCATATTCTATATTTGGCTATTCTGTGATTTTCACCCTATTTTGCAAATTGATTTCCTTTCAAGGAACATATGACTTTTTCCCTGGGATGCATTCAATACCTACACAGAGAGGCTCTCTGTGAATAGGGAAGCATTTGGCAGCTATAGCCACTGTACTCTGCTTCTCAGCAGCCTGTTGAAACGCTAATGACTGATCTAATAAGCCAGAAGTATTAGAGGGTCAGAGTGAACAACATTGCTCAGTTTGACCTCCATTATTTATGGTTTGTCACATCAGCTATCAAAGCTCCAAGCCAGGAGCTGATAAGGAGCTGAATCAGCAGCACAGGCATGACACTGCAACATTCTCACTTTGTGTGAATAGCGACCCTGCATTGTGGTGACCTGTGCAACCACCCATGACACATGCCCCTAAAGGTGGTCCCTGCCTGTTCACTATTTCATGTAGAAACTCTCTTTGTAAAGTTCAGGATTAACAATACAGTCGGCATACAACTTTTGCTTTTCTTTTCCTTAAAAGGTCTAGACCCTCAAATAATCTTTGCAATCAAAGATTCCTCTTTTTATAAGAGATCTATTTTCACACTGTTCAGACCATAATTTAATTATTAGATAAATCACTCGTTAAAACAAAACCAAAACCCCAAACAAATACAGTCTTAAACTTGGAGGTAATAACATCTTCTTCATCTGAGAGAGAGGGACTGAGCCCCAGCAGCAAAATTGCTTGATAAAGCAAAGACAGGTGGAGAGAGTGAATCAGTTCCTAAAATCAGCTCCTGTCTGAATTTTAGCACAGAATTAAATGAACCGGATTAGGGTTGGAGCAATCCAGTGGGTGAGTGTTACAGTCTTCACTGTGTTAGACCACACTTGGTGGGATCACAGAGACAGCAAGAGGACGGCTCATGGCATAGCTTCTACAGGCTGTGGGGTAGTATGGATGCTAAAGGGCCTCAGAAGCCACTCTGCAATCCAAGCCAGAAATGATGCACACAACCATCCAAGAGTCAGATATTTGAATGCTGCTGACTTGTACGCAGATCAGGGTAACCACATTAACAAGTGTTTTCTGTGTTACATTCCTTTTTATTCTGTCATGATGAGAATGTGAATGTTATTTTCTTGGATTCTGATGTAATAAATGGCAATGTTGCTCCTTACTTCAAGAATGATTTTCTGGAAGCTGACAAAGTGACAGTATTGGCCAGGTTATTAAAGGCTGCAAAGTTTTCTCTACCTATTTTGAATAATTTAACAAACCATGATGATATACCTTTGAAGGTTGCCAATCCAAAGCACAAACTACATGTCATAAGTAATAAAGAGTTTAAGTGTGATTCCTTTTCATAAGACAATGGCAGATGCTCTGAGTTGCTTCAGTGTCTATGTACACATTAAAATCTTCCTAAGCTTATTAATTTTCAGGATCTGCTTCCGCAAAAAGATTTGGAGGAGAGACTCAGTCAAAACATCCCCAAGGCTAGTTACAATGTTTATATTTTTTAAAATTTCATTGTGTCACTATATTTGGTGTTTTTTCCAAGTTATAGACCTCAGAAGAAAATGCTGCTGCAAAATTCACAGCTCTCATTAAAAATGCACACAACAAAACCAAATTCTATTCTGCACTATTTCACAAAAAAAAGGTATAAAATGAGTGTACACCCCAAACACATAAACCAGAAGGAAAATGCAAAATATTTAATCTCTATTGTCTCATGACAAGGCCATGCAGAATTGCCAATGGTCTGTTTGCCTTCTGTTACAAAGCACAGGAAAACTCCTGTACAGAGTAATCTGGAGAAAACTTACTGGAACATTTTTATTGGAAAATTAAATTTCCAGTCCAAGGTTGTCTTAGTTTGTTTTCTAAGTGTACAACAGCTGACAGGACTGTCTTTTCTGAGTGATGAAAGAAGAGCAACAACTAATCCAGTTACATGTTGTTTCCCCCAGCAGACACATGCAGGAGAATATTCACCTTTGGGCAGTCTAGCAAGTAAGTCCCTTTCCTTCCTTTAGACTATTGTCCTTTTGTCTAAAATCGTCACTCCTGCTCTAAGATTCCAACATTATGGAAACAGAGGCCTGAGGAGACAACAAATCAATTGCTGTATCCAAAAATCTGAGGGCTGAGATGAAGATGAGTATGTCACTCCACATAGAGCAGAGACAAGTTTGGTATGTACATGAAAAAAAAACAGAGGAAATGAAAAATATAATTTTAGATCCTGAACCAGAGACCGCAGGGAAAGCAGGATCTGATTGTTCATGATTCTCTTCTGTAGTGCAGGAGATTTTCCTGTTTCTGTGGGATTGGTCCAGCTATGGTACGAAGATGGTTCTTCTATCTGTAAATAATTAAAAAAAAATGTTGGTCTTTTATGAAAACTTGGTACCATACTTGCAATTGGTGGTGACACACTAAAATTTTCATTAAAGTATAATCTGATACAGTCTAGAAAGGTCTTGTTCTAGGACTTCATATGGGTAAATGCCTTGAGATAGACTGGTATTTCTATGGAAAATGTAATTAATTTATTTTTATTAAAAAATGTTAAATGAATCAATACCAGCCTTACTAAGAAACTGCCTCCTCTCTGCATTCTTTTAAGATGAGCAGATAAACAGAGGTTAGAGCTCTAGGAATCTAAGCAGTAGGTAACAGTGTGACTGAGCTGCTGAGCTGTTCTTTCCAGGGGCAGCATGGGTGTAAGCCAAATCAAAATCACCATGTAACCACAGCCTAACTATCACCAGGCACATGACAGGCAGCCTGACAGCCTAACTTCAGAGGGTATGTTCCTCTGGACAGCAGAGCTGAATTTCACAATGCCTAAATCCCTTTGTGCCTTTTGCACTTCATGCTTTCCCCAAATCTTATGACTGTGAAGCTGAAGTCGTAGGTCACAGAGGTGCATGATGCATGCTTCACACAATTGCTGCTGGATGGACTCCAAGGTTTGTCACAGTAGCTCTTAACTGTAACTTTATAACTGATAACAAGAAAAGCAATGCACATTCCACTATTGGGTACTAGTTTGTCTATGATTGGAAGAGGACATTACAATTAATTAAAAAATTACTTTAATTTCTATTCTGGGTTCAAGGGTTGGGCTTTTTTCCTATTTGTTTGTTTGACATTTTTGTTCATTTGTTTCTTTTTGCTTTTGACAAATTTGCTGGATATAAAACCAGAGATAATGAGGTTAAGCATTTCTTTTGCGTGATAAGGCATTCTTCTCAGCCTTCCATCCCCTTCTCTTCCTCCTCCACCCCTTCCCTCTCTCCTCCGCTCCACAGACAGTTATGTCAAAAGATGCCACTTTTGAGCTTGCAAGAAATAAGCTAAATCCCTCATTTTCATCTTCCTCCATTCAGCGCTGTAGTGTAATTCTGAACCTGTAAAAATTAATATTTTCTGCTTTATGCTCATGTATATATGCAATTTACATGCCCATGTGCCACATGCCTAGGTATAAATTACTGAACACTTTAATTAAAATTAAAATGTGTTTTATTAGCAAATGCAGACTCAACTAAAACCAACAAAACCACAAAAAACTCATAGTAGCATCAAAATTCCAAAGACCTTCTACACTGCAAATTCTACTGCTCAAGCAGTAGAAAACAATACAATTACATGCAAGGGCTTGTAGAGGCTTGCTTCATGCATGATGAACATGCTGACCAAATACACAGTCCTCCTACCTCTCTCTCCCAGAAGAGTCTGAAAGGAAGAGGACAGCTGTAGTCTTCCTGATTTTGGGCCATCACAGAGAATGGGATGACAGATGTTGAGCTATTCTTTCAGTGCGGGCAGGAACTCCTCTCTGTCAAACAAAGAAGATTGACAGTCTCAGAGCCCAGTTTATTTGTATAAAAAAGCCAGCTGCTTCTTTAACAGTTGAAGGCAGTATTCCTAGCATAGCGAAAGTAGATGAATAAATTAATAACTACTAACATGATGTCTGTTGAATGATTCTGTGGAAACAGTAATTCCACAAAAATGTAGCATAGACTTAATGTCACTTTTCCCCATGGAATGAAATGTGTCTTTACTACTGAACATACCAGGTTCCTAAATTTGTACTTGAAGCCGTCCTGAAATTTGTGCAAGCTCTAATTAATGCTTACTGCTATCACATATAAAACACTGACTGCATCCTAGTAAAAAATGACTTTAAACTTTCTGCCTATGAGAGTTTTTTTGGTGTAAACAGATTTCTAATTACCAACGAATGGACTTCAACCATTTCATAAAATCCATTTAGTATTCGATATCTCTTTTATCTACTTTTAATATAGCATGACACAAGCCTATATTTAAAGGGTCGTTCTTTACAGTAATATTCAATTTTTCATTAGCCAAGAACATCTAAGGAAAATAAAGTAGTTTATGCCATAAAAGTCAATTTTGAATTGCGGTGTCTGAAAAATAGCATCCACACACAAGCAATGGTCCGACTAAACACCTTTCCTAGCCACTAAAACTGCAAATTCCTTCTAATTAGCCGTCATCACGCCGAACACTCCGCGGGCAGACCCGAGCACGAGGAGGCGTGTGCTTTGCTGCCGTCCACCTGCATAAGCTCTGCCGCCGCTCTGCAGAAGCGAGGTCCGGCCGCGCCGTGCGGCTGATGGCGATCCGGGCCGGCCGCCGCCTGTGCGGGCGCGGCTCCCGCGGCGGGGGCGGGGCGGGGCGGGGGCCGGGCCGGGCCGGGCCGGGCCGGGGGGCGGGCGGGGGCCGGGCGGGGAGGGCCGCGCCCGCCCGCGCCTTTTGTGCGGCGGCCTCCCAGCCTGTCAGCGGGGCGGCCGTGATTGAGGGGGAGGCGGCGTGCGAGAGCGCGGGGCAGCGCGCCGGGGCCGTGCCCGCGGGCCCGCGCTGCCCGCATGCCCGCCTTGGGGGGCGAAGGCAGCAGCTTGTGGCGGGCGGGCTGGGCGCACGGGTGTGCTCGCTCTGGGCGAGCTGGTGGGTCTGGATTTTGCATGCGGGTGCAGTGGTCTGTGTGCATCACTATGAGTCGGGACAGGGTGTCTGCGGGTAGCGCAGATCGCGGCTGCTGTCTGTCAGGGAAGGCCAGGCTCCCTGCTTGAACTCCGGAATCTCTCCGAAGGGAGTAGGGATGTTTCCCCATGTTTTGGCCTGGCCATCTCGACGTGGCCCAAGTTTATCTCAGTACTTTTTCCAGCTCGAGGTCAGCCCTCTATCCCATTGTGGCAAAAGTCAATACTTCAATCACTATCATTTACTCCTCCCCACTATGAGACAGCTTACTACTGTAAACTTCGTCTGAGACTGCTCAGTGTTAGGAGAACAATTTTACATTTGCACAAAACCGAACACCATTTCAGTGGAGCAATGAGTTTTTCTACCAGAAATCATTCTGGCCTTTTACCGTACAGCTCTGATACAGAGCAGTTGCTAGACAATTATCTATGCACTCCAGGAGCAATGACATCGGCTTCTTCTTGTGCAGGCATCACTGGTCTGCATCTGCTGGATCTAAAATCTCAGATCTCCACATTTGCTTTGGACTGGGTCTCATGGAATGCAGTGCTGTCGCTACTTCGGCCGTTTCAAGAGGCCGTGCTGCATCTTGTTCAGCAGAGCTCTCCCCCTTCCAGATGGATGTTTCTCTTGGGTTGGTTATGGTAGTGACGCTGAATCCAAATTACAGCTTGAGACATTCAGAGCCTCCTGCTGGTTTAAACCAGACTCGCCTGTCCACAGTTGACAGGTGTGCACAGGGACAATGTTGTAAGAAATAGGGCAACGATTCCTACCCAAAGAGAAACAGACCCATGTTTGGGGTCCTGATGGAGACTGACCTTTCTGAGAAACATTCTGGGTATCTTAGGCAAACATGATAAAAAAGTCAAAGTAGACCCGGTAACCTGGACACCTAGCAACACAACATGTTAGACTACATCAGTAGGGTTATTCTCCATCATCTCACACGTGTCAGGAGTGAACTATTTTTCTGTTGTGAGCGTGGGCAGATTGAGGTTAAGAAGAACGTTACACGGGGTAGATGTCCTGAATAGTTGCATGTAGGATAGCGTATCAGCTGGGAGAAAAACACCTTGTCAGCACTAGTTGTGTTCCCCCAAGCACAATCCCAATGGGTGACTTGCCTCTTCCCGAAGCATTAGGGAAAATAAGTGAACCTATCGGTGAAAATGTAGCATATCTTACTTGTGTTCCAAAGGTTGCTACTATATGTAGTCAATGAATCCACACCGTACTAAGCTGGCATGAAAAAGTGGAGTCCCCTGAATTTTTTAGAACTGGCAGGTATTGGGTGTATTCTTGAAGATGTGAGCAGCAGAACCGTGTGATGGAAAGAAAAACCTGTCATGGATATGGAGATGTTACCAGCCTATCTCTTCGGGGGTGGATTTATGAAGTGCAGGCAAGAGAGAAGAATTTGCCAAGGTGATTTGGATCCTCGTAGAAGTAGGGCAGGATCGGTCCCTCCTTCTACAAAAGTAACTTAAACCGGGAGAGACGTAGAAATTCCGGGATGTAAGGACTCTCCCTCCGGGCTCAGCCGCCCCCGGCCGGCGGCACTCCCGGAGCGCTCCAGGGAAAAGGGTGCCTTTCTGTCGCCGGTATGAGGGAACAGCGGGGCTGGGGAAGCACTCGCTTCTCTTATCTCGCATCTGCGTTCACCTCGGCAGTTGCGTCTTTCTTAAATATATGTGCGTACATACATATACGTACCGCTCGCCGCCGCCGGATGAAGATGTTTAGCCAGAGACGGCATTGCCGTAGCGCTTTATTGCGATATAATGCACTGGGGGAAAAAAATAGAAGGGGCTCATTATTGTGGTTGATAAACATGGGAAAAGCACATCCCTGACCTTTCATTTGTACAATTAATTGTTCCAGCAGAAAGAAAATGAGTCTTAATTGTGCACAGCTTCCTAGAGGATCAGCTGTGTGTGCCCCTCTGCGTTCTGAGAAAAAACGCTGTGAAGTTTTCCTGAAGACTTTTACTTTCCACTAGAGCAATAACAAGAAGAAAGGAAGATCTCTATGTCCCATCCATCTGCTGTTTCAAAGAGGAAGGATATGGAACTATAGTTATATTTCAGTGACCTGCAGCATTTCCTTCAGTTTTGTAAAACGGGCTTTTCCGCTTGTCCAGTGTCATTTCGCCCCCATAATAAGAAATTTTTAATAATGCACAACCGAACTCCATTTCAGAGATCAAGGGTTAGCTCAAAGCTGCACCTTAAACCCGAGCTCAGAGTTTAGCTGTCAGATCACGTCGACAGCAGTGGGTGGGTGGTCAGGGTTAGGAACGGGACTTCCCAAGCCCTGCTGTGCCGGTGTCCGAACGGTTCTGAAGGTGCCGCTTCCTGTGCCCTCACGCAGGACTCTCGGCATCCAAAGCCTCTTAGGTCGGTGACTGGAGACATCAGCCACGGCGAGCCGAGGGACAGAGCGTCGCGGAGGAGGAGGGACGGGACGCGCCCGGGACGCCCCTTTCGCGCCAAGGGACACAGTGGAGCTCCGGGGCCTCGGGATGGACCGAATTCCTCTCACAGCACTGACTGTCCCGCCGGCCCCGGGGGGCTGAAACCCCCGGGAGACCGAAGTTTTGGTCCTTTAAGAACCGCCGGAAAAGCTCTTTTGTCTGGCCCCGGTTGATGATTAATAACCCCCGGCACCGATCCTGCCCTCGGCATCGTCCCTGGGGAGCCGCAGGGCTCAGCCCGCCCGAAGGAAAGGGATCGGGCCCTCCCCGGGGCGCGGGTGAGATCCTGCCTCGGGAGTGTGACCGTCTTAAACACACATTTTACCAAACCCGATTTTTAATCTCTAAATCACAAAAGGACACATTCTGTGCTCCTTAATAGAGCACAACGCCCATTGACTTCTGTCCCATTGACTTCAATGGGAGTTTCGCTCCATTAAGGACCGCAGAATTTGGCCTAAACTGACCGCAATAATTTTGTTGCCGGTAATGGAGCTTCAAAGCCCTCTCTAATTAGCCGACGAGCAGGAATCGTTAAACATGCTGCACAATTCCGTGTGCTACGTGGGGGCTACGGAACAGTTGAGCAGTCCCCTTCAGACCTGGAGAAGCTTAGAAACCGTGTTTAGCGAATATTCCGACTTTCCAGAGAAAACCTGGAGACAAGGGTGTCTGACGAGTCATTTCATATCTGCTGTGTTAATGTCCGAGCGTAAGGAAAGAGACGCTCTGAAAAGTTATGAAAGATCTGATCATACACTCGGCTTCTCCCCCCCCCCTTCGAAGACGACTTTAATGTATCATAGTATACGCTGCTGCTCCGATTTCTCAAAGATAAACCAAATTAGTTGTGTTTATCCTTAGCCCGGGGCGATCCTAACGAGTTATGCGAAATCCCGGAGTGCCTCCGAGCAGTGAGCAACTGTAGTTTGGGCTGGGATTATGCTCACTACGATCAGGCACATTCACGTCTAGCTTTATGACTAGCGCCTTTCTCAGTACGGGGGCGGGGGTAGAGGGGGAAACACAACACAAACAAATTCAATCCACTTTAGCTGAATTCATCTGTAAAGGCACTTGCATTACACGACGCTCCTGTCTTTAGTGGGCACAAACTCCTTCCTCAATTCCGCAGCTGTAGGTCCAGCAGCATGAACAAATATTTCGGCTATATTTACATTAATAACCTAATTGTTATAAACGTACATTTAACTCTCTTCAAACTGTCTAATACCTGTACATTTTAAACTGGAAAAAAAGCGTTTTCCTCTTGAGATCAAATATTGAATCAGTGAGAATGGAGTAAAGGCTTGCGATCCTTCAAGGTGAAATGCAGAAAGAAGAAAATAATAGTTGTTAAATAGCATAAACTTCTAAGGCGATTCATAAAATTTTCTCGACTAACTAGCCATATGAGAAAAAAAAAAAAAACAAAAAACCACCCTCTCGAAAACTCTAGGCACGTCCAGTATATTGGTCATCTATGTTTAAAAAAGAAAAAAAATGGGTTCGGAAGTTTTGGTCAATATTCTAGGCAAAATATGCTCAACAGATGATAGTGGAGATGCAGCCAGAAAACAACTCCAGCTATTTAAACTGCCAAATGAGACATAAAGCTGCATTGTAAAAATCATCTGGAAAACAGGTTTTCCTATTGAAGTCGCTATGTGTTAATTACTGTGATCTGGAAGAGCTCTGTATCTAAACGCCTGGAAGCCGACTTTCACCCCGCATATGTAAATGAAGAAAGTGCTGAATCTAAGCCAGAGGGTTCATGTTCGGATTCATTTCCGTGCATGCCTAGACATTAATATGTGTTCATGTAGGGTTCGTACAGTACGAGGTGTTATTTCCTTATAAAGAAACACCAGGTCTCGCTTTCCATTCTCCTTACAAAATTATTCGCATTATTTATGCTACATTGAGCGATCTAATTTCTTCGTGATAGTCAGCTAATTGCTCTGGCAGGTAATTAGAAGCGGTTTACAACGCAAAGGGCTTTTGCGGTGGCCCTCGGATTATTAAGTTGCTCTGTAAATTATACCATATTTGCCGAAGAGAGGGAGGGGGAAGGGGCTTTTGAGAAGTTCTGCTACGATCAGAGCTGAGACACGTCCCTGTCCACCCCCCAACTTAAAAAAATGGGGGGAGGGGCTCTTCCAGGGCTAGGAGTCGAATTATTCTCAAGCACGCGATCTGAAGCCCATTTTGTTCGTGCTCACTGGTCCAGAATAACTTGGCCATAATGGCCGGGAATGGGCCAGGTCTGCAGCAAGCTTCCTGCGCCCTGGCAGCATCCAGCAGGCATGTGGGAAAAGAATGGCTTAAATGGGGACATCTGTTCAGTGTTGCTCATCTCGCTCCTGCAGCCAGGTCGGGTTAAGAGAATAACCTGTTCACCACCTTGCCTCCCTCCCGCTACTCGTCTGCCCCCCTCCCCCGAAGTTAATAAGGCTGCTGGGGGGCGGGGGGGAGGGGGAGGGAGAGAGGGGGTGACCTAATTGCTCTGCCATATAGGCAAATAACGACAGGGAAAGGTGGCAGCTACATTGTAAGAGGAACAGTAAATATATCAATATTAGGGTCTCTCAAGTCAAATCGCAGGAGTTCTGCATTCAGGAGACTGCTGCGGTGCACACTGAGTGCGTGAACGGACGAGGGCAAAACCTTCCTGGCACAGTGCTTCGAAGGTACGTCTTTCCCTGAAGACCGGGGGTTCTTCCACTCCACAAACGACAGCAAGCAAAAATGTTTAAATTTTTTCCAGATTGACACTTCTGTGCAGTTGGAGAACAAATAAATAAATAAATAAATGCATACATACATACATACATACATACGTACATACATACATACATACATACATAGAAAGCTTTCCTTTTCTTCTGTGTTCTCTGCAGGCTACGATTTTGGGTGTTTTAGGATTTGCATATGCCAGTCTCTGACACGCACATTTATATACGTGCACATATCCACTGGAGCCTATGTGTATATATTTTTATATATTTGTATGTTTATATATAAACAGCATGTGTTTCGGAGCATGAACCAGCTTCAGGCAGACTATTTAATGGGAACGTCCTGCCTTACACACCGATTTTCCAAACGTTTACTATATCTTGGCACCCTCTTGAAAAGCTTGTACTATGATTTGAACACGTGTGGTTAAACCATCGGACTCAGAGCAGCTCCTAGATTATTTGTAATTAAGCACAATTCCCAAAGTAACATTTATCTTCCCGAAACTGCGATTGCAATTGTCAACCGTCTGGAGGAGACGCGAGGTAATCTGGAAGCATTACCTCCTCTCCTAACGGAGCAGAATGAAAAGAAATCAATACCGCTGAGGAGAAGAATTTAGTAGTTTTTAACTGTAAGTGGTGCCTGGGAGAAGGTGATATATAATAGGAAAAAAACAGAAAGCAGCTTAAACAAATCTATTCTAGGCAGACCGAAGGACCGGCAACGGGGGCTCCGCGCTCTGCCCCGCCCGGTGCCGGCGCGCTCAGCCCGGGCGCTCGCTCTCCCCGCCGGCGCCTCCCGGTACTTACATGACCGCCCAGGAGCCGATGCGTGCACTGCGATAACGTACCGGGAGAGCGGGGGGGGGGGGGGGGGGGGGGGGGAGGTGGTGGGGGGGGTGAACAGGGCAGGGAAAAAAACGGGGAGAAGAAGGAGGAGATGCGGATGGGATCTAGCCGCACACCGGCGATGTAAACAGAAGTGGGTGTGAAGGTGCCTCTTTCTCTCCCTCCCCAGGCATGCACACACCAGCATGCCAGCATGTGCACGGTGTCTTCCAAGGCTAATTTAATTACAGGGTCCTTTCGGAGGCGCAGCTAGATGCATTTTTTTTTTTTTTTTTAAGCACAGATCCAGACAAATAAATAAATAAACAAACGCCGAAAGACATCGAAGTGAACCGTGAATCCCCTCCGCCGGCTGCAGACAGCTCGGCATGTACCCTATCCATCTCCAAAGTGGCTCAGAGAGAAGCCCGGGCTCTGCAAGGCGCCTCCTCGCCGACTGCACACGGGAGCAGTCAGGCCGCTCAAAACTGGGAAACGCGTGGCGGGCCGCGGGACGGGGACCTAGGCAGGGTTGGCGGGTACCTGGGACACGTTTACACCGACGGAAGAAAAAGCCCACAGAGCAAGGGGTGGAGGCACCGGCGCACACGCACTGTCCGCTCCCGCCGCGCTGCATCCCGGGCCCCACAGGGAGCTCCGGTCTCAAGGAAAGTGCCCAGTGAGGCAGTGGGAGAAACGTCCCAGGTAAAGCACAGCAATGCAGACATACAGGTGGAAGTTAAAGAAAGACATTAACCACCCTCTTTGCTCAGTGACCGCCAGGCACAGCACGGTCCTTTCTGACTGGTGGCCGTTTTGTCTCGTTTGCGTCCTATTCCCCTTTCTCCGCTTCCCGAAGAAGCCGAGCCCTCGTGCGCCTGGAGAGTTGTTTGTCACCTCTCCGTAAATCTTCCAGGTGACAGGTTCTAGGTGAAGGTGTCGGGCGAAGGGGACACCTCCTGGCCCCCACCTACCCAGGATAGCAGGTACGGGGCAGTCGGACAACCACGGGGGCAACGCCGCCTTTTCCAGGGCACGGAGCCCCGGGAGGGCGAGGACAAGGCCCCTGCCTAGAGGCTTTCCCCCGTGACCACAGGAGCGGAGCTAGGAGCCGCTGGCACTGAGGAGCGGGGCTTCCTCCTCGCTGGGCGCCTGACAGAGCGGAGCCGCACCGCCAGGAAGGCGGCAGGAGAGTCTGGTTGCCACCCGTGCGCCCCTAAATTGGCGCAAGGGTGGCCTGAAACGCTTTCCCTCGCTAACACGGACATCCAGCACACGGCGTGGTCAGCCTGCAGTTTAATCTTTCCAGCTACGCCTTTTCAAATAGCACAGACCTCTGTTTCCTCAAAGAGAAATCCCCCTCTACACCCCGGTAGCGCTGTCTGTAGACAGGCGAGGACCTCTGGTACAAGGTTCTATCCATCTCTGTCCGCTTGCCGGTCGCAGCGTGGGGAATCGGGGTTTGCTCCAATCAAATCCACCCCCTTTCCCGAAAGGTTAGCGACAGCTATCTTTGTGGCTAAAGTTCCGAGATTGCTAATCTACATTGTAAACTCAAGATGTTAGGTAGACTTGAGCAAGTTGTTCCCATGATGTAAATTAGGTCCCAAAAGCTGTTGTCCAAATCGAAGAAACAGAGAAATTAATCTGGGAGACTATCCATCATAGGCTGTAATAAAGGGAGCGACATGGATGAGACAGATGATATGATTAAGGAGCTGTGGTCGTTTTAATTAACTTTTTGCTGTCCTGTAATGATCAAACTGGTCAACAGACCCGGTCAATAAGCATGTTAATATCAAACAAATAAAACCAGGGATGATTAAAAACCTCCTGGTTTATTAAATTTGAAATTCAAATGAAATTTATGCTGCAGATGCATACAGAATGCTAATAGATTTTAGCTTTATTGAGAGTGGATCCCACAGGTTTTCAAGAAACGGCACGAACATTTATCTCCTCCCGTACATTAAACTTCAAATGGGGGAAAAAAAAAAAAAAGTTTTAATTAATTTCTGGAAAACCTCTTTGCTGTCTCCCCCCCTCTCCCCCGCCCCCACCTGCATATTATGTTGATGTACTGCACCCTTAAGTGCAGTGGTCAATAAGGCAAATGCAAACAAAATTGTAAGCTTGCTTAAATCCTTTGCCCAGCAGGCAATGTATACAAAGGAGGAAGGTTACAGATGTTTCCGTGGCGAATTCAGAAAATATCAGCTCACCGCTCTCAAAGTTCAGAAGCTGCTGCTTTTCCAGTTTCGGGGAAATTATCAGAGTAGCAGGAGGATGCCCACTGGCAGGAGTTTTGTGATTTCAGTTCTGATGTATTTCCTTTTTTTTTTTTTTTTTTTTTTTTTCCTCCCTCTCAGTTGAGTTCCCTTGTAAAAACTCCCACGACTATTTTTACAACGAGTTTTTCATAATTTCCCACACGGTGCTTTTAAAGGAAAAGAGCACTGAAAAATTTCTGACTCCAATTTCGACCCCAAATCTAAAGAGTCAGGGCAAGCATCGGAACAAACAAACACGAAAAGATCAAAAAAGGACACGTTTCCTCTGGGCAGACAAGTGCAGACAAAATACGGATGCGAATGGAAGACCCACCCGGCGAGGCTGTCCTAAAAAGAGATATATCACTAAAGGCTTCTACTTCCCCGGTGTACGACAAAGTCTCTCATACTTTCTGGGGCTGAAAGGAATGCGTGTCGATCTTTTTACCTAACCTGGCACACCACAAAATGCGATTTTGTGTTCCTCTAAAATGTAATGCTCACGATGCTTGTTTTGCTCTTACGCTTCCTGATCTATGTCTTAATAGTTCCTCCCCATCCCCAGCAGATAAAGAAAGTGGAGATAAAAAGTTAATAAGTATTCATACAAGGGAGTATCTCCGAGAAATGTTCTTCCCTTCTTTGCTGGTGATAGTATTGATTAAATTAAACCCGAAATTTAAACAAGCGTGCGTTAGGTCTGTAAAA
Source organism: Sitta carolinensis (assembly GCA_032173965.1). Classification (NCBI taxonomy): domain Eukaryota; kingdom Metazoa; phylum Chordata; class Aves; order Passeriformes; family Sittidae; genus Sitta; species Sitta carolinensis. Next base: position 31,362,434 of record CM063284.1, on the reverse strand, counting down.
TGAATATCATTATAGAAGGAGACCAAAGCAATGAAGTTAATTCTTTTTTATTTGTTAAACGGAGTTCCCTCCTTCCCCCACCCCTTCCTCCTTCTGGGCTGGCCTGTCACGCCTTCTCAACAGGCTAAAATCATTCAGAGCAGCTCGCAGAGAGAAACGCGACATTTATGGTAAGCGTCAGCTTTCAGAGAAAGAAAGCAGTTCATTAATTTACTTCACTCTTACTTCAAAGTATGATAATGTACATTACCCCCTTGATCAATAGATATGATGTACAGTCAATATCCCCACGACACGAAAACGGGTCAAAAACGAAGCCGAGAGAAAGAGGAAAAGCATCCCTTGGGAAGCTAAGCAAAGCCGTGGAAAACCAGCAGGGCTGAGAGCACCTGGGCAAGCAGGGCCGGGCCGAGCGGGGTCCCCCCTGGAGGCAGGGGGAGCGGGATTCGCCCTTCCCCGCATCCGCCCAGGGCTGGGCAAGCAGCCGAGGGGAGCAAAGCGTTCACCTTCTAGGGGGACGAGGCGGCGGGAAGCCAGCCCCTTACTGTGCCGGTGCCGCCCGGGTGGACTCCTTTTGGGCAACCCCACCGCCAAGAATCACTCCTGATACCTCGGTCGGCGAGGGCGAGAAGAGAGGCAACGACAGGCGGCAGTGGCCTAAAGTGTTTCCCTGCCTTGCCGGGACAACAGGAGAAGAAGAGATGACCAGAAGACATCGGGACGGGGGAAAGGCGGGGGGGAAAGCGTGGGGGCTAGTGAAAAACGGGATGCTACCGCTCTCGCCAGTCCGTGCCGATAATCATAGTAAGATTGAGATGATGATAATGATAATATAAAAAATCAAATACAAACCGCTCCGCGGGCAAAACCCCCCCCCCCCCAAAACCAACTGTTGTCGAATTACGCACACCGGGGGTGGGGGGCGGTGGGGGTGTGATGGAAAGGGGCGGCCAGGACGAAGTAGCCCGACCCGGGGTGAGCGGTCCCTGCGGAGCGGGATCGCAGCTCGCGGCGCTCGCCGACGTGAGTGCGTGAGGTCATCAGCGCCGGCGGGGCTCGACGGCCGGGCTCGACGGCGCTGGTGACTTCACGCAGTCACGTCTGCGAGCGAGGCGGCGGTGGCGGGGATTGGCTGGCGGTGGCTCAGCGGCACTTCAAAGCCGGCGAGGGAGCTACAATTGTGGTGGAATGGGCGGAACTGATCATTGTATTGCACACCTCTAAAAAAAACACTGCCTCTGATTTATCAATATAAAAAAGATCCTCTGAGAGGAGGGCACTTTTGTGTGATGGCAACTTCACTTCTAGGGGTGAGTCTAAGGATTTTTTTCTCTTGCTGGTTTAATTGGTTTCTTTTTATTGTCGATTGGAGGGGGTTAAAATAACCCCTGTCTTGACCAGGGCTATCAGTCTCCTCTATTCAGCCTGAGTTTTTTTCTTTCTTTTTTTTTTTTTTTTTTTTTTTTTTTTTTTTTTTTTTTTTTAACTTAAGTACAAATGAATTTAGGAGAAAAGAAAGAGTGAGAGGGGGAAAAGGGGGCAGAGTCACTTTTCAGTGAGCAAGAAAAGGTTTTAAGGGCATTTGTAGAAACAACCTACAGCGCCTGGGCTGTGCTGTTCCTGTGCCCCCGAAGAAGTGGCTTTTCTTCTTTACATGTGACTGCTGGAAGAAAAAAAAAACCCAACAAACAAAAAAATTTCCAAAACCCATCACTACCGGGTTTTTTGTGTGCAATTTAAAAAAAAATTGCAACAGATTGTGGCTTTTTATTTCCCTTTAAAATAACACAACCCACCGTGTCTAGCAGGTACGTTCAACTCTTGTATGCATACATATTTACATATGTTAAAGTTATATGTGTATTTCATTATCGTTGCTGCATAAATTAGGCTGATTTAAAGGACGCTTAAAAAAAAAAAAAAAAAAAAAAAAAGTAGTAATTTGATAGTCCTGCGATTCTATATTTAAGAAAACAGCCTTACTGGCCTGAGGGACGGGGACCGGCCACGTCCCGGGAAAGGGAACAGGCTGAAACGTAGCTGCCGCCGTGCCGGGGGCATCTTTACAGCTGCGGCAGCAGACGCAACTTTTTTCCCCCTCTCTTTTTTTCTCCCCCTTTTTTAACCCTTCCTGAGCTCCTTCGGGGGAGGGGAGTTGGATGGTGAAAAAAAGCCCCGGAAGGCGTTTGGAGGCAGAACCGCGGTGCCGGCCTCAGCGAAGGGATCCTCCCGCGGGAGTCGCGAAACTTTGCGTCCGGGGCCGGGCGGCGGAGCGGGGCCGGGCGGCGGAGCGGGGCCGGGCGCGGAACGCGGGGCGCGGGGCAGCGGCGCGGGGCCGCTGCATCCCTGACGCCGGCGGGACGGCCCTCTCCCCTCTGTGCCCGCAGGAGGAACCGCGGGTAGGCTCCACGCCGCTGGCCATGCTCGCCGCGACCTGCAACAAGATCGGCAGTCCCACCCCCTCGCCGTCCGCCCTTTCGGACAGCGCGTCCTCCTTCGGCAAAGGCTTCCACCCCTGGAAACGCTCCTCCTCCTCAGCCTCGGCGGGCAGCTGCGGAGCCGTGGGCTCCGGCCTCCCGGGCTTCGGCGTGGCGGGCGCGGCGCGGAACGGCTCCTCGGCGGCAGCGGCAGCGGCGGCGGCTGCGGCGGCCGCCCTCGTCTCGGACTCGTTCAGCTGCGGCGGCTCGCCGGGCTCCAGCGCCTTCTCTCTCACCTCCAGCAGCGCGGCGGCCGCCAGCTCGCCCTTCGCCAACGACTACTCCGTTTTCCAGGCGCCGGGCAGCGCCGGTGGAGGCGGCGGCGGCGGAGGCGGTGGCGGTGGGGCGGCAGGACAGGAGGCGGCGGCGCACCAGCCCGTCTTCATCTCCAAGGTGCACACGTCGGTGGAGGGGCTGCAGGGCATCTACCCGCGGGTGGGCATGGCGCACCCCTACGAGTCCTGGTTCAAGCCCTCGCACCCGGGCCTCGGCGCCGGCGAGGTAGGCTCAGCGGGCGCCTCCAGCTGGTGGGACGTGGGCGCCGGCTGGATCGACGTGCAGAGCCCCAACGGTGCGGCCGCGCTGCCCGGCTCGCTGCACCCGGCGGCCGGCGGACTCCAGACCTCGCTCCACTCGCCACTGGGAGGCTACAACTCGGATTACTCGGGCCTGGGCCACTCGGCCTTCAGCAGCGGCGCCTCCTCGCACCTCCTCAGCCCCGCCGGGCAGCATCTCATGGACGGATTTAAGCCGGTGCTGCCCGGCTCCTACCCGGACTCGGCCCCCTCGCCGCTGGCCGGCGCAGGGGGCTCCATGCTGGGCGGCGGCCCCGCCGCGCCACTGGCCGCTTCGCCGCGCTCCTCCGCCCGCCGCTACTCGGGGCGCGCCACCTGCGACTGCCCCAACTGCCAGGAGGCCGAGCGGCTGGGGCCGGCGGGGGCCAGCCTGCGCCGCAAGGGGCTGCACAGCTGCCACATTCCCGGATGCGGCAAGGTCTACGGCAAAACCTCGCACCTGAAGGCGCACCTGCGCTGGCACACGGGCGAGCGGCCCTTCGTCTGCAACTGGCTTTTCTGCGGCAAGCGCTTCACCCGCTCCGACGAGCTGCAGCGGCACCTGCGGACCCACACGGGCGAGAAGCGCTTCGCCTGCCCCGTCTGCAACAAGCGTTTCATGCGCAGCGACCACCTCAGCAAGCACGTCAAAACCCACAGCGGCCCCGGAGGCGCCGGGGGCCCCGGCGGCGGCGGCCCCGGCGGCGGCCCCGGCCCCGGCGGCAAGAAGGGCAGCGACACCGACAGCGAGCACAGCGCGGCCGGCAGTCCGCCCTGCCACTCCCCGGAGCTGCTGCCGCCCCCCGAGCCCGGCCACCGCAACGGCCTGGAGTGACAGGCGGAAGCACGGGGCCGTCGCGCCCCCCAGTCCCGCCGCCCTCCCGGTCGCGCAGCCCCCCGAGCGCGCAGCCCTGCGGCGGGGACGCGGACACGTAAGTAGCTGGCAAGGCTCCGCAAGAACAGCGCTCAGCCCCGCGGCCGCTCCGCTGCCCTCCCAGAGCCCCGCATGGGGCTGGCGGCGCGGCCGGGCCGCGCAACCCCCGCGACGGGAGCAGGGGAGCGGCTCGGCAAGGGCGGAGAGCCGCGACCCTCCATGGGGCGGCTCCGCCAACGCCTCCTTTCCCCTTCGCCTTGAGACCCCCGCCTCGTGTTGCTTATAGAGCGGAAAAAACACCCACGTCCCTCTGGCTTTGCTGCTGGAAACCGGCCCGTGCTCCCCCCCGCCGCCACTGGCGCCGGTACAGCCGCGGTGCCCCGGCGGGGCGGGCGGGCGGGCGGCGGGGCTGCCCCGCGGCGGGGCCTCCGACGGCAGCGCCGCCAGCCGCGCTCCGAGCCCCGCACAGCGCCGAGCTGACACTCGGACCTGCTCGCATCCCGGTACCTGCACAGAGACCCTCTGCTCCTCGGCACCGGAGCGGCAGTGTGCTTATTTCCCTTCCCCCCCTTTTTTTTTTTTTTTTTTTTTTTTTTTTTTTTTTTTTTCAATTTTAACAAATCGTTTACCTCCTCGAGTCCGAATTTCACTGCGTTTGCCAGCACATTTGTATAATTCTCGTTTGAGCAGGAATCGCGAAATACGTTGAAAATAATTAGATTGAAAGTCGTATATTTTCTTTTAACTTCAAGCAAATGAAGAAGCACCGTGGGTTTCAAGAGAAGATGTATTTCCAATGCCAAAAAAAGGGAGGCCGGGGGGTAATAGGAAAATTAAATATTTGTAAAATGCGTCTGAACCTATAGGTTTGTACCACTGGGGAATCGTTCTAGATTAGCTAACAATTAAATAAAACTCCACCAACGTATCGGTGTGAGGTTCAGTTGTCCAGGAGACGATTTTGTATAGTATTTTTCTTGTAAATTTCTTCCAGTAAATATTTGAAAATATATTGGAGTACACTTGAGCTTTTTTAATTTCTTTTTGTTTTTTATTTCTTTTCCTGTCACGAGAAAACATTCTTGTTGCAGTCCTGGTTCACTGCATTTTTTTTTTTTTTCTGGACTCCTTGCTTGAAGAGTGCATCAAATCACACTTCAGGATATAGGTTTTGCTTGAATATTAATTTAGCTAGGCATACAACTGTAATTAAGCAAACAATATTTGATAAATGTTGAATGACATTTAATTTAATGGAGCATGTACTTATTTGCATTTTCTGGCAGTTCAGGTATAGTTATGGTGAGAGTTCTCCTATATTTCATAAAGTGGGTTTGCCACGACCCATGTATTAAATAAACTGTCCAAGTGAAACTGAACTAACGTTGGCCTATGTGTATTTCCTGAAAATAATATTGATAAATGTTAATAAACACTCCTGACACTACATTAGCGGTTTGCGATGCTGCAAACTAATTGTCTCATTGTAATGTTGAAATAATTTGGATATTTCACATTGAAATGAAAAACCCTTCGCTGGAACATTTTAGATTTGCATTTTAAATGCATGAAATGTAATTGATTTTTATCTGTAATATTTTAAATGGTATTAATAAACTCCAGAAAAACATTCTACCTTAGGTCAGCCAGTTGTTTTTCTTCCTTGTAAGTCCATCGTTACAGTCAATCATTTACTTTGAACTCATATGGCACGAGTTGTTCTCTAGAGTTTCAAAGTGAACATACAACGAACGTAAATTTTAGCACATACTGAGAGCAGCTTTGAGGCATTAAAATGGGTAAGTTGTTGTTCTGTTTCATGCTTTTTAAAATACACTGTCAGAGGAAACTAAATGAAAGACATTAGCTCTTAAAAAAAAAAATTATCAGACCAATAATACAGTGCCTCTCACAAATCCGAGTATGTTTGAGAAGCTGCTTTGCATATACCTCCTCCTTGAAATTATTTTTCAAGTCACGCCAGATCCATTGTGAAAGAGATTTAATATTGAAATGCTGAGGGTCATTATTGCTTTAAAGGACAAAATAAAAGGTGGTCCTCCGCTTTTGTTTTGAGGTAAGGTGGTTGTGGCTGGGAGCGATGCTAATTGCCGTAGCGAGCACTAACTTCTGCAGGTCTCAGGGCTGGGAAACTTCGCGGTGGTGTGTGAAAACTCCCTTCTTGTTCGGGGGCGTTTTCCCCACAGGTCCAGGAATCTGGGCAATTTCAGGGGCTGCGGGTGTTGTAAGACAGCCGGTCCAGCGCTGCCGTCCTTGCTGTGTCCTTTAAATCTTTTCCACAAGTTCTCTCTGGGCAACAATAAAACCCACAATTGTGCCTTTGGCATTTGCTTAGCGTTTTGGCAAAACCCCCCAAAACACCAAACCGAAACCCAAACCAAACCAAACCCCTCGAATTCCTAACACTTTCTTTTGCCACCTTCTTTGGGGGTTGGGGGAAGGGGGGTGGGGAAGCGCGTGGGGGTCGTGTTGTTTCTGTTTGGAAATCTAGCCTCTTGTGTTACCTAGGGAGGTGATGCTCACTGTTGGGGTACTGAAAAATAAGGGCTAGAACATGTAATCTGCATGGCAAAATGACCTTTTGTGCGCACATGTAAAACACATGGCTGTTAGTAGTATCTTAAACAACAGGTTTTAAACTGCAGGTCAAGAAAGAACAGGCTAGTCTCCTCCAGATGCATTCAGGATTTTGGTCATCTGCATGGTCTAGGGGATAGACAGCACTGTTAACTACCACTACATACAAGAGTTGCTCTGGTTGACTTTTTCTGAGCTGTATTCAGATTTTTCTTCATTACAAATGCAACCAGGAGACGTCTGCAAAGTTTGCTGCAGAGACAAAGCAACAGTTTGCTCTGTTTTTTTTGGTTTTTAATGCCATATAAATGGGGTGGTGTTGCAGCACCTGATTTTCCCAGTGGGACTGAGAGGCAGTGGTTATATTACTTGGAAATTTTGGTCCTGATCAAATGGTCTGAGCACCTAGTAAAAAGGGTAATGGAGCAGAGGATAACTTCTAATATTGCTTTCTCCAATATCCACCTGAAAAGACAGTGCTATCAAAATGTTATTGTCCAGCAGCTTGATGGTTTCTTTAGGGCACTGGTTGCTCCATCTCGGGACTGTCTGGCAGTGGGATAGAGTCAGCAGCAAAACTCATCCTTTGCCCAGGAAGGAGTGTGTGCTGCTGCTGTTCGGGAGCCGCCAGTTTGGATCCAGGCTGTGTGAGAACACATATATTTTTCCTTTCTTTTACCAGGAAAACCCAGCACTTGAAGGCTGAATAGCTCCTTTTTGTAGTGGACTTACTTTTACTAAACCCTTCCAGATAAGGGCATTGAGTTGCTTGATAGGAGCCAGGAACTTGTCTCTGAGTTGTGCAGATCAAGGTAGAGTTAAACTAGTTTGCTGACCTGCAGGTCAAACCGGTGTCCATCAACTTACCTTCCAACTGCCTTCAGATGATTGTGGCCATTCCCGTTTGCTCTCTGACCTTTTAAGTCGCTTCCCTTCAAGCTCGTAGCAATGTCTATCGAATTTCGTGTCCTGCTTTACCCATTATTCCGGCTTTTTATTGTCATTTTCCAGTTTAAATTTTCAATAGAGCAGTGATGGGAGATGTGTGGAGCTGAAGCGATTTAAAACACCACTTCATTTCTGCCTGCTCGTAGTGCCTTTCCTGCTACCCTCGGCCTGTACCTGACGAGACTAAACAGCGATCAAAAGGTGTTGACATCTCCTCGATTCCTAGACGATTCCAGTCTAGGAATGTGAAAGTAGAAAACAAGAACTGAAATCTCAAATGCTTTATTTGTGGATGCGACGGCTAATCCAGCCGTCAACACGTTCACAGCTGTAAAGGTGATGGAGTAAGGATACTTGATGCAGTCCAACAAATCTTTCACTACAAGTGGCTGAAAGTAAGTATGCACTTGCCAAAACCTGCCACATTTCAGTTACATTCCGTGAAGCGACCTCTTAGCTTTGTGAAGACGGAGCTGGGAAAAGGTGTGAACAAAGTAGATGTGCAGTTTTTCACGCTCTCGACAGATTTGTCATAAAAGGACAAAACTCTTTTGTGTATCAGAATAACCGTATGTTTCTTGGTATAAATCTTTTACTTTTTTTTTTTTTTTTTTTTTTTTTTTTTTTTTTTTTTAATGATACATATATACTAAAACTTCCTCAACAATTCCACGGAGGAGAGCACATTTCGCAATATCTTCTTTAAAAAGTACGAACATCAATTTTCACTTGTTGTTATGACATCATTTTAAGCAAACTGGCTGTCTTTTGCTACAGTGTATGGAGAAATTGTTGCACATCAGGAAGGTGTGTATTGAGAAAAACCGCGCTATTTAGGACAATGATTGTGTTTTCTGTTCTATGGTTTTCTAACTGCCACTTGGAATTTTTTAAAAAAGGGATTAGGGAAATAGGACATAATGGCAAGTGCATGGGAGCTTTAGTGGGGCACACTAAATACAGAATAATTCCATTTTACACTTGTGGATTTCGAAACAAACTGTGATCCTGTATTACTTTTGAGGAGCGCACAATTTTCCAAGAATATTATATTGCCTGCAAGGCCCGGTGAGGAGCTGAATAATGGACCTGTGGAGTAATCTTGGTCTTGGCAGTCGGAGAATTCTGCTTTTCAGGCTGAGAGATACTGCTCTGCAAAGCGCAAAAAGCAGACAGGGAGCCCCAACGCTTTCGCACAGTCGGTGTCCCCAGGGAGGCGATGCTGGGAGCAGCCCCCGCTCCCGGCTGGAGCCTCAAGGCTGCCCTGTGGGTCGTGGTCCCTTGTTATGGAAAGAGACGTGGTTGGGAGGGAGGCTTCTTTTGAACAGCTTTCGCTGCTGGGGCGATGTCAAGCCGTGCAAATTTCTTTTGCGGGGAAGAGAAAAAGAATACTTCTTTTTTTTTTTTTTTTTTTTTTTTTTTTTTTTTTTTTTTTTTAAAGTATTATTTATTATTGCCGGCAACATACTTTGCTTTACGCCTCTCTTCATCCCTTGAGACAGGAGGATGTGCACGCGTGTGCCTATGCGCTCAACGCAACCTCCAGCTGTCTCCCACGCCTTACCAGCTCTCCTTCCGCTGGCGATAAGGCCGGCCGCTCGCACATCCCGCTTGCTCCTGAGCAGAGGGATCTGCGCGTCGCCCGGACTTTCTCCCTATGGCTGCACCGATGCTTCTTTCGAGAGCGATCGGCTGCCTCCCCTTTACCCCCTTCCCCTCCCCTGCTCCGACGCGGGCCCAGCGCACTCGCGCACCGGGAGAGCGGGGGCGGCGCGGCCGGGGCTGCCGCGGGCTCGCAGCGCCACCCGGCGTGTGCGCCCCGTCGGCAGCGGCACCCCGAGGGCACCGAGCCGCCCCGGCGGGGCTGCCGGGCTGGGCCCGAGGGGAACTCTCGCAGAGCTCTGTGTGTGACCCGAGCGGTGCTGGCGGGAGCGGCGGGGAGCCGCGGGGCTGGCCGCCCGTGCCCGCATCACACGCGTCCCGGCCCCGGGTGCCGGCGTGTTCTTCAAACTTCGACTCCAAATCACAGCCAATTCTCTCCCCGTGGACGAAGTGCCCTGCTTTTCCCCAAGGGACAGACACACCGCGACACTCCTTAGGACGGTGGGCTTAATTTTTTGCAGAGCAAATGGTCCAGAATTCGTTTCTGCGGGCAGATGAGCAGCTCCACGCCTTTATGGGTGAATGAATCTCCGTGAAATCGCCAGGAAATAGGTGAGGTGGAGAAGGTGCCTGCAGCCCCCAGGCTCTGTCGAGCATTCACGCGGCGGCTGGAAATGGGGCGGCCGGGGATCCCCGCGGCAGCAGGACGATGTCCTCGTCTCGGATGAAGAAACGCTGGAAATGCGAAAGCAGCCGCTAGGGAAGAATTGGAGATTGATTTTAGATGTTTTATCCCCGAATTCTTTGAAAGCTGCTGGGAGGGGGAGGTGACAGTGACGAGGGCTTTTGACTGAGTTGCTAAACTCATTCACGTCGTTTAACGCTAGTTCGGAGAAAACTATGTCCCTAGGAGACGCTCCAAAGTACTTTCCTACATTTTGTAAATAGCTTCCCAGGGTAGCTCAGGTGTTCTCTCCACCGACTTGTGCGTGTGAAAGGCAGAAAATGTATTCCTGACAATTAAAATTGCTCCACAGTTAATTAACGCTGCTCCCGGGTTTAGTTTCAGAAACATTTTTTTTTTTTTTTAATCAAAATGTATAGCGTATTATTAAATTCTTACAACCCTGTTGGCACCCGGTTTGGGAAGGGCTAATGGGGCAGCCGGCAGCCCCGCGGGAGGCTCTGGCGGCGGCTCCCGGGGCGCGGGGAGCCGGAACGACACGGTGACAATGCAGCGGAATGGGCACAGCGGGCAAAGGTGTCCTCTCAAAGGAAAGGCGGTCGGCAAAGAAAACCCCTTCAGCCTGCAAATAAGGTGTTCAAGTGTTAAAGTGTTATCGCCGCCTGCTTCACTGCCTCCGACTGCAAGGAGCAGGCGGTCAGATTTTTAACTACTCGGAGGAAGAAGTTTTAACTCTCAGAACTTCAGGGATTTTTTCCCCTTTGCACTGCTGTCCCTTTTACACAGCTCTCGAAATTTTTAACCCTTTAGTGGCCTTCTCTCCTCTACTTTTCCGAGGTTTGGGATTTTTATTTTTGTTTGTTTGTTTGTTTGTCTGTGGTTTTTGTTTTTAGGTATTTTCATGCTCCTACTCGAGGATCAGATATGGATGCGTGGCAACAGGTATGAAGATTTTCTTTACCATCAACCTGTTGTGAGGATGTTGCCTATCCTTGCAAATCTTGCCTGTTGCAAAAACATTACCACCACTCTTCACTCAACTGCCTTTTCAGAGTTGCCAAGCAAGTCCTGTGAACCTCTCTTTTGTCAGGGTAAAGGAGGCATGCCACAATTATTTGCCTGTAGTGATTTTTCGTTTCTCCAGATAAATAAATAACCTATAAAGTGGAATTGCTGAACAGTGAAGGGTATCACATTTGAAGTGAAAAACTTCACCACTGTGAAGTTTAGGTGGACAATGCAAACAGGCTGTCCCAAGGAGGAAATCCCTACCTGGTAATAAGTTGGTACCTGGAACGTCAAGAAGAGCCAGCATCACTGTCTGCTGTTTGTGTTTGCTTCGCTTTGCATAGTCCAACCATTGCCACGCTAAGAATGGGGTTTAATTTGCTTATCCATATACATATGAAAGGACAAAGCCAAACGAAGAAAACACTTGCCAAACAGTTTTCAATTGTGCTGAATGCAGTGGCACACTGCTAACTCTGTACAGCCATTTGCTGTGTTAGGACAAACACAGGTCTCACTTTTTAAAGTGGTGCAGAGCAGGACTCCTTCCCTCCAGAGTACTGGTGTCACTCACATGTACAGTGACCCAGCCCTGGCTCAGCAGCCAGGGAGTTTATCAATCGCATACACCAAGCCCAAGATTTCCAACAGACTTCTGTTTTAATGCCCACTTTGACACTGGATCACTTCTACTTTCAATTAAACTCAACAGCCTGTGGGAACAGCTGCAGACTAAATTTATGTCTCGTTTTGCCAAGCACAGAATATTTAGAAGAATGAATGAATGAATGAATGAATGAATGAATGAATGAATGAATGAATTGAAAACACATGCAAGCAGCATATCTTTATGAAAAAAGAGCTCTCAAAGCTCTGTGAATTCTGAAAGACTTGGATCTTGAAAAAAATTGCTCTCATCAAGGACGTCCTTAAAAATACAAGTGCAATATATTTGTTTTCAGTTCTGCCTGGTCCTTCTCCCTTCATGTCACAGAAACCCAAAAATTCAGTCTGACCTGTTTCTGCTCATAAATGACAAAAGCTTAATTGATGTCAAAACCATGCTGTGGATCTTGTTTCTGTTCTAGAGAGCTACCGAGTACCCAAACATGAGTTCAGTTATAAAAACGGTATGTAAGAGTTCATAATATTTTATAGACATTAAATCACCACCTGGCTAGCATTCATGTTAGGCCCTGATAATTTTCACTTGCTGTGGCAGACATGAAGTTTTTCTAACTGTATGAGTCAGGTAAGAAAGATGATGGACTTCTATGATGTTAAGTTTCCACATCTGTATCCTCTAGTCTATTGTGAGGCAAATATTCCAAGGTACATTCAATTCAGAATTATGGCATATCCTAGAGGGAATGTAAAAAAAATCTATTACATATATAGTCAAGTTAAAATATAGATACTCAGAACAAAAGATTTTCCTCCTCTTGACACAGTATTTTTTGATCTTAAATGTACAGCAGGCAATGATTTCCTGTCGTCAGTAATACCACCTAAAGTGATTGTGAACGATAGGAGAAGCCATTTTGCCTTCTAGAGATAATACACATTTTACAGGTTAGACTATTTATTTTCAATATCTTTCAATCAAAACTTAATAAGAAAGCCATGAAAAAAACACACCCATGGTTAATGGTCTTAATTAACAAGTCTTTCATCTGGTAGTATTTATTTATTTTGTTTAGATTTTGTCATTTGGAGGCAGAAAGACATGTTTGTTTCATAATACAATTGCTGACCTGCTATTAAAATGCTCATGGGAGAATTAACAGAAGTTTTAAAAGAAACCCAAAATCTCAATAAAATATGCACGTTGTCACTTCTTTTCATGTAGAGGAGCAAGAGAGAGATTCCACAGCTAAATATGAATGAAAACATTTCAGCCTATTGTAAAAGAGTTGGTGAGTTGTACTTACTGATTGTGGGGCAAGCACACTTTTCATCTGCTGCAATAAATTTAAAATTACATGTGTGGATTTTGCCATTTGATAGCAGAGGAAAATGCACTTCTGAAGTCAGGCTTATTTCAAGAAAGTTATGTTAAAAATACTTTCATATAATTTATTGTGTTTCTTCAGGCACAAAATAGATCAGAAGGGAATAGCTGCATCGACTAGAACATTTTTGGCACGTAACTTAGCCACACCTCCCCTGTTTGTAGTAGTCATCATCATCTCACTAAACTTGCTATTCTTCCCTTTTTTTTTTTTTTTTTTTTTTTTTTTTTTTTTTTTTTTTTTCTTTTGTCAGCTGTCAGTTCTAGCACAAATGCAATAACTTCTCTGATAAAATCTCTGTTTAGTCTGTGTTGGACAAATTTTCATTCTCATGAAACACTGTTTTTACTGGGGTTTTGCCTGGGTGAAGACTGAGCTGAAGAACGATAACACATCAGGTTGTGTCTTCATGATGTTGTGCTTTAGGACACAGACTCATGGGAGAAGGAAGGATCTTGGTTATGGGTGGGTTTCAAGGCTGATCTTACTGTAGTCTTCTCCTGATGACATGGGTTTTTCTAGGTTGTTATTTATGTTTTCTGAAGTATAATCTACATTTCCATAGAGTACATTACCAGCAGAGAAAGTAAGCAAAGTTTTTTCTCTTTCTGTGAAAGAAAAAAAAAAAAAAAAATAGGCAAGACACAACCCAGTGAAGAGAACAGGAACAGGAAATAAAACATGGGCACTTGGCTGCTGTAAACACCTTACTGTACAGGTCCCTGCATGCCTAGGTATGGATGTTCCTACAAGATCTCAGGCTCCCTATGGCCACTTTGGCATCTTATCCTGCTCATCCCTTATGAGCTTGACCCTGCTCATACACATTGAGGATTCCCTCTGTGCACTACCAGGATTTAGCTCACCACACAGGTACAGAAAACTGCTTTTAATGAATTATGAGAGGAAGGTCACAGCAGTGTGCCTCCCTTTCCTGTGACTCACCTGGCCCCAGCAAGGCAGAACTTCCAAACAGTCAGAGCAAAGGTGCCCAAGCTGAGAAGTGAACAGAATTTCAGTCATTTATCCCCGGGCGCTGTATAACTGCTAAATGCACACTGACAAAACTAAGCATTTTCTCCAGAGATCAAATGATGAGTGGTTTTTCTTGTATTCGTGCCAAAGAAGAAAGAAATCTCCATCTTAGCAGAGATGTAAATGCTGATGAAAGCTGCTTCTGAAATGGGAGCAGTTACAAAAGCTGCCAGGCTGGAGAGATACCTTAACTTGTAATAAGTCGTGAGGCTGGCCTTCTCTTTAATTGGGGTACAGGAATGAACTGCACTACTTAGTTGCTTATTTTCTTCATTTTTAGTAAGATAATTGCACCTCAAACCAGCCAACAGACACAAGATTTCATGTGAGGAGAGGCACAGAGGCAGACTGGTGGTTTGATTATATGAGAATTGTTTCCATAAGAAATCACTTCAAACTACAGATGAATTTATTTTCACATGTGCACACTGGCCAACATTTAATTTAACATATTTAATTTAACATATTTAATGAACTCAGAAAATTTTAAATTAATTAATTGAATTAATTTTTTTTAATTTTTTGACAAATACAAGAATTATATAGTATGACTAGAGACCGCCTATTTTCTTGAGGTTGCATTTATATTTGACAAGTACCTTTCCCATTATGTAAAGCTGATCTGTGTAACTGAGGCTGTGGGATGGATTATTCTGATAAGGTATATTCAGAAGGGAATTGTAGCACACTTAACTCAGACTTATAAACTAATTAATTAACAAAAGACCATTCAATTCAGAATCTGGTACAAACAGACTTGCAAATTAAAGTAACTGAGTTCCAGATTACTTTTCTTAGGAGATACTGCCTTACAATTTGGTTTTACATATGGAAAAATTCTGGAATACTTTTTGTTTGATAAAGTTAAGTCAATGATTTTCCCTGAGAAGAAGTACCTTAGATTTCATTTTTTTCTGATGGGAAGGCACCTCACATACTGCAAATCTTGCCACTAGGACAAGTCTCATTCCTCCCTGTGGGATGCTGGGGGTACAAAACCCCTATTGTGATGCCATTCCATATCACAGGACTAGAACAGTTGTGGAAAGATGTAAATTTAGGATGGATTTAGGACTGCTGAAAAGAAACTCCTTCCTGCTGTGTAAGGAGAAGCTACGATCCTTCTTCCAAGACCGGAAGACTTAATGCAGCAGCATGAAGTGCACATTTATGTGGAAGAGAAGTGAAGATGCACATAAGTTATACTGAAGTTCAAATAAACAACTGGAATACCCAGGGTATTTTCAAAATTCGATCAGAAAGTTATATATCTAAACATATAAAATCTGTCTGTGGAACTCCACCAACACAGGGAGTTAGGACCTTCAGAATGAATCTGAAGTCAGAGGCTTGGTTAAACCAGCAGGAGGAAGGGGTGCTGGTGAATGACCATGCCTGCTCCCACTGGGGTGGTGCTGCTGGGCACAAAAGCAGGCACTGCAGTTGTGCCTCCAGGCATAAAGTGGCTCTTCTTAGCCAAATATGTGACATGCTTAGGGAGGGAGAGGACTGTCACACGTGTGTTGCAGAATCATCAAACATGCCTGTAATACAATTCTGTCAGAGGTAATTTTCACTTCCACATGGCTGCCTTGGGAAGCTTTCCTTTCCTAGGCTGAGCTGCAACTATCAAATCTCAACTGGTTTAGCTGAAAAAATATCATGGAATGATGCCTTTTGACTGAAATAGATTGCTTTGCACTGTGTCGTAATTAAAAGAAAATCTAAATTAGGCAAACTCTGTCTTCATCAAGTTATGAACCTGGCAATTTTTATGAGAAGACAGTTTTACTTTGCTTTATTTGCCAAATCATTTTGAGAAGGTTTTCACATTTTTACAGTGCTTTTCCACTTTAAAACTAAAAAGCAGATGCTGAAGCAGCTAGCTAAAAGTCACAACTGAAGTCCATAAGAATATACTGGTTTTTTTCCTTCCTATATTTTTGACACAAAAGCTGTCTTTTTACTAATTGCTTATTAGATTTATTTTTAGCATGAAAACTTCAGTGAGCATTGCAGGTTTTGTGTTGTGTGCTCAGGTCAATACTTGTCCTGTGTACTGAAAGGTAGTATGTTTTCGTAGGATGATTGACTAGACTCTCTGGTAAAGCTC
Source organism: Sitta carolinensis (assembly GCA_032173965.1). Lineage (NCBI taxonomy): Eukaryota > Metazoa > Chordata > Aves > Passeriformes > Sittidae > Sitta > Sitta carolinensis. The sequence goes on along the minus strand of CM063284.1, from coordinate 31,346,528 downwards.
ATATGGAAGTAACACTATCACAGCCAGTGTCTACTTGAGGATTTGAAAAAAAAATCCCAAACACTTTCCCTATAGGCATATTCACAATTTGTTTCCTAAAGCACCTGAAACAAGTCAAAACAAGTGAGCAGGACAAGAGGGTGGAGGGCCCAGGGGAACAGCAGTACTTTCATGCAGGGTGTCCCAGCTGAAGGTTCACAGCTGTTACATGGTTTTAGATTTTCCAGATTTGAAACTACAAATCAGATATTTCCAGCTAGACCACCAAATTACTAAGGAACACAAGGAAAATATTCAGCATTATGCAAAGAAGCAGAAAAAACCTTCTGACATTGTCAGTTTGCACCCATAGAAGAGGAACATTTCCCATAGCAAAGTGATGGATGAACATAAGGCACCCTGAAGAGAACAATCAAGATAATTGAAATTCTGAGAAAGATAACTCTCTTACAGTCAAAAAGCAATACAGCAAGATGAAATATTAAAAGTTTTGATGTAAAAAATATGAAGGGGAAATATTATAAGCTTATCTTTAACAAACACAATCTATTTGAAAACATGACTCTAACCTGTCTCTCAATAGTCTTCCTTTTCCTCCATTCCATTCCCCTCCCGTTTTCCTCTTAAAAGAACAGTCTGGTTTGCAGTTCGTTTGTTTTGTCACTCCAACTTTTAATAGGACATTCTCCTGCCCCGAGTGTTGGGTGGGCTGTCCTATGCTCATCAGTTACTGCTCATTTGCTGCTACCCTGGTTAGAACAAGTTCATACAAACAGAAAGCAACAGGTCTTTGTCATTAAGTGCAGAGAGCAGTGCACACACAGAGGACAGTGTGGAAGGTTAGATACAGAAATGTACGCTGGAATATGGCAGGAAATAAAAGGGCAGCTGAAAAAATCTGTAAAGAAAGTCCAAACAGTAGGAGATAAGTTATGGGAAACTGTGGCAATGCCTGCCTCCAGTGTGTAAGGGCAGAGGACTTGAACTTGAATGTTGTAGATATCTAGTGTTAATTCACAGAACCATAGAACGGTTTGTGTTGCAAGGGGCATTAAAAATCATCTAGTTCTGGCTCCCTGACCTTGGCAAGGGCACATCTCACTAGACCAGGTGGCTCAAAGACGCTTCAAACATGGCCTTGAACATCTCCAGGATGTGGCATCCAAAACATGTCAGGGCAAACTGTTCCAGAATCTCACTATCATCATTTGAAATGAAGATACTTTTAAAAACCTTGTCCTGTTCAAGATAACAGCTTGTGTGATTTCCTCAGCTTGTAATTTAATGATAATACTAGAATCTGGTGAAAAATTTCTGGTGAAATCAGATTGAAAGAAGATGCAGGGAAATATAAGGAGTATTTAGTGAAGATCCACAACTGGGACTGGATAAAAAAGACTGTAAGGCCATTTACTTCTATCTAGTGAAAGAGGAGAACTAGGGGTTACTGAAGTAATTGTATGGAAAACAGAAATATAAAAGAGAAAGGCTCTTGTGATCCTTCAAGTGTTATTATGTGTGAACTCAGCTGAAATGAGGCAAGTTTAGATTCCAGGCTGAAAAATTTTAACTGTGATGATAACTAGTCATTGGAATTAAAATAACTATTTTCTGGAATCATCAAAAAGACTACAGTAAAATTCTTGCTACTGTTAACTCTTTAACCACTTCTAATTTTTAAAGGAAATAAAATGTTGTCTAGGCAGAAATTAGTTTAAGGGACTCCCTGGTACATAATTTGAGGGTAATCACAGCAGTCCTCTACAATGAGTTTATTATCTCAGAATCCATGTAGATAAGCCAGCAGCTACAAAACTGCAAAATTATTTGACTGCCAGAGGCTGTAGGAAACTCTAATCTGTATTTAACATTTCAAACTCTGTGAGAAGTAGGAGAGGCTGACTCTGAACTCACAGATCTGTTCCAGTGAGGCCCACCATCAACTCATGCTGAGATATTTTTTTGATAATTAGGTTTGAGTGAGTTATTCATTTTTCTTAGATGTTTGTACGATAAATTTGAAAAGTGCTTAATTTATTCCTTGGTCATTTGGTGAAAATATAAAGTTTGAGAAAAATCAATTTTTGACCAGTTTTGCTGACTCGTTATGTAATTAATCAAAATATTTTTTTAAAAAAATCAAATGCTGACTTCTGCAAAACTTTATTTAGTGTCAGTGAAGGATCATGTTTAGCCTTTTTTCTACCCTGATTCATGGCCCACTGAAATTTATAGGAGCCATTCATTAGCTATAATGAGCTTTGAAATGGGTCCCGTGTGAAACAGACTGCTCAGATGAGAACAAATGCAATCATATTTGGATTTTTAAACCACACAGCTTGACTCTAAATTGTCTGTGTTCAAGTCAAAGTGTGCTGACTTAGAAGAAGAGATAATTGTAGCAGTTAGATGCATCTGCCTACTAACTTTTACTGATTGCTCTGCCATGAATTCCTCATGCAAACAGATGCAGATGTATAATATACAATATAACACTTATATACATATTTATTGAATATATATACATATATATTCAATATATGTGTTATATTCAATATGTGTGCAGATACAGATGTGTTTATTCAATATTTTCATTAATGACCTAGATAGGAAGAAGAGCACGCTTATTAAATTTCCAGAAAATGTCAAGTTGAGAAAGACTGGATGCCAGAGGACAGGATTAGAATTCAAAAATAACCTTGACTAACTGGATAAATTGTCTGAAAAAATAGGGCGAAATTCAATAAGAACAAGTTCTAGGAACTAAACTCAGCAGGAAGTCACCAGTTGCAACAATGCCATGCTATTGCAAAACACCCTCCTGGCATACACTAGGCAGGAATACAGATTACAAAAAAATGGCAAATAATCCTTCTGCTCTGCTCAGCACTGCAAATGCCTCAACTAGAGTGTGCAAGCTGGCTTTGGGCACAAGACTTGTGAAGGGTGTGTGCCAGCTGGAAAATATCCAGCAGAAAATAATAATGAACAGCAAAGATGATTTAGATTAGATATTAGGGCAAAGCAGTTCTTTCAACAGGAGAGTGAAGCAGAGGTTGCTGATGGTTAGGAATTGTCATCACTGGACATCTATTTGTATTTGAGAAAGTTGAAGGTCTACTTTAGTCACTCCACCTGCAGGTCTAATAAAATCTTTAAGTGAGATTAAGCTGTGTTTTTTCTAGGCTTTGTACACCACAGTGTGAATTAGCTACGGTTCAGTAAATGGTTTTAGAAGATAAGTCTACCCTAAACTCAGAAGTGGGCCACGTCTGACACAGGACATTTAGAAGTGCCTCAGGTATCAATAGATATGTATTTCAGCTAAGATTATTCTACATTTAAAAAATGCACAGATTATTTAGCCACAACATTTTTAAAGATCTTTACTACTTAAACAAATCTGAAAATGCATTTCTAATTTCTTAACCTATGACTCAATCATAATATGACAGATTAATAATAAAGCTTTTACCACTCTCATTTCTTCCTCTGTGTAGCTTCACTAATTCCATGTGTCACACAATAAATGCAAACCAAATCCCCTGCCATTTTCCAAATAATTGTAGTAATGATCATAAGTGAACTACCCAGTTCACTTATGAATCCATGAAGGATTCAACATCACAAGACATTGAAACTCAAGCATTTATACAGTCTATTTTTCAGATTATTTGTCCAGTTTGTCAAGGACACACATCTTAAAACACTTCTTGATATTTTGGTACATCCTTGGCAGCTGTGGGATTGTGTGCATTTCTCGAGAGTAAGCAGTCTTCTATTATGGGTTGAGATTTCCTATTCTGGACATATAGCTGTGCAGCATACTTCATCAGAGCCAGTGAACAGATGTTTCTTCCAGGAAATAAGCAGAAAGAAACTCATAAGGCAACCACGAAACTTTAGTGTTACATGCTGAAAACTGACTGATAAACCCAGTAAAATTTTCTTTTATTTTCCAATTGTCCCTTAAAGAAGCTCAATGTAGCCTTGAGGTTGTGCACCTACACTCACTTCATATTACCACAATGTGTTCTAACCACATTGTCAATTAACTTATAATTTATCTACAAATGTGTAAAAGATCAAGGAAAAAGAGACTGTGACGAATGAAAATTTTTCACAATCCTTAAGCTTCTCTGTAAAATGTCACTCTCATAAGAAATATTTTTTTATCGTATTTGCTCCTTATTAAGATTTCTCTATCCCTTGTTTTTGAGGTGCAAGTTTAAGTTTGAAGTAGTTAGCAGTAATACAGATTTACACAAAGAGAAATTGAAGCATGGGACACAAACATTTTGGGTATCCAGGGATAGAATGCAAATCTCTAAAACCCACCTGTAGCAATTTAAATTTGGACTGAAAATAATGAGTTAAATATGAACTGAGCTGAGATGCAGCCTGAAAACAGAAAAAAAACTATTTTACAGATTTTAATTTGTTTGATTTGTGCTTCCAAATCAGGTCCATCACTACAGTCCTTTTCACCAAGAGTTCAGTTTAATGATTTAAACCTCCTCTTACAAAAATTAACATAAAAACTAGAACAACAATTTAAGATTATGCAGCTAATTAATTATATCTGTCACTGTTAGTTCCAAGGGAATCTGCTCAGTTGCATATTTTATAGAGGAGGAAAAGAAGGAGTAAGCACTTGAGTGAAAAGGTGAAAAATTGTCTGCAGCCACATTCATATTCAGATCAATGTAAAAAGTGTATATTTATGCCCTGAAGGCAAGAATACTGATCAGGTTGAAAGACTCCCAGTTCTAAATGGGACTTCTGTGCTATGGAAAAAAGCCTGTAAATCCAGCAGGTCAGACAACGCCCTTTTGATACTAACTGCTCTTTTTTTATCCTTCCCCTTCTGACAGCTCATTTCTAAAGAAGACCTCAAGCTACAGATGTTTTATGGCAATGTTTGTGCATTTGCTAAATTAAAATATGCTTCATGTCTTGCCATTACTGCTGGTGAATTCTTTCTATTTTTTCATTGGTAACAACTAGAAGAGTAACTGTGTTTGGTGCTGGTGATGGTTGGTAAGTGGTCACAATGCAGGTCCTTCTGTTCCAGGCATAGGCAGGAGTTTGTTCCACCATATGAGGAAAAATAAGAGATGTTATAATGTGTCTTCATGGTCTGGCAAAAAGAGAAATGGGTTTGGAAGCCTCTGAAGGCAGCTCTGGATATGCAAATTAAGATTGATAGGATCTATTTCTATGAGTCTGCAAAGCATCTCTCTGTAATGTCTGTCACTGACCAGCTAAGGAAAGAGAATACTTTTGTAGGTCTGCTTCACTGGACAGGCTGCACACATTTAGGATCCCAGTGTAATGCCTCACACTCTGCTGGCAAAAATTGTTACTTAATTGACCCTTCCACCACAGGGATGGGAAGAGCACATGCAACTTCATGAAGTTGAGTCTAACGACCAAAATCAATTGAGTTTGATTCAAATAGTCAGTGTCTGATCCAAATAACATGGAGATTTACAGAGCATTGAAAGGGCACAAAAACCCACCAAATTAGACGATGACAGTATTTTATATGCTGGGATATATTGTCAAGTAACAAACAAGCCTCCTTGCTTTTTCCCTAAGGTTAAGCAGCTGTGTTATCTCTGTGTTGCAACTTCATCAACTATGTCTTATGAATATCAGGTCTGAATTTTCAACTTATGGACAAAACCTGAAGGGTTTGTCTAACCAGAGAAATTTACTGCCAGAACTACAACTGTGTTCATGGATACATTTATTCCTTCCATCCCCATAGGGAATTACAGCGGTATAGTTAAGTTGGTAAATTTTCCTATTTAGACAGGCCCAGACATCTCAAGAAACATTGCTATATGAAATATTTCTCCAGGGGGAGGAGCAGATACACACATACCTTCATTGGGTTTTGGTTATACCTACACACAACAACAAATAAGTTTAAGAGAGAACTACCTGCAGTTAGGTCACAAGGATTTTTTTTTATCCTGCAAACATCAGCCCAGCTTTGAGCAGCTTGACTCTGTGACCCTGGCCCAAATTTGTAAAGCAAAAATCTCTTAGAGGAATAGTTGCAAATCTTTTTCCTCACAGAAAACCTAAATCTAAACTGTGAAGTAAAGTTCATAGAAGTTCAGGTTAAAGTAGGAGCAGGTATCTAATGAGAGTTATTCTACCTTTTCTGCAGAAGTAGGAATAGAATCTGGTGGTAATCACATTCTCCTGTTTCTCAGTTTAGATGTATGTTGGAGAAGTAGTTGTGGTTTTTTTTACACTACATATAAAACAGAGTAACTTTAGACTAATGACAGAAGATGCATTGACATTACTTTTTGTATCCCATTTACTTCTAGATACATTATCAGGGGTAACAACCTATCTCATTTAAAGCCACAGGAATATTTTTTTTTTGTTTAGATTCTCTTGTAAAATATAAAGTATAAGAAGTTGCCCTGGTTTAAGGCATATTTGGGAAGAAACCTCCAAATGGGGTCCCTCTAGAAAGAAAATCCAAATGGCCCCTCCCCCAGCTGGCTCAGGAAAAAATATTTTATTGGAGGAAAGTGTTAAAAATACGTTTATTTAACAGGCAGAGCACTTCCCAGTACAACAAATGAACAGCACTAAACTACAAACCCTCTTGCCGCTCTGAAGAGATGACCAATCCAGCCAGTCTGTGCCGTGGGTGCAGCTCGGCTCCCTCAGTCCCTGTCACTCCCTGGCACTGGGAATGCCGGGCACAGGCCAGGCCTGGGGGGACACAGGGTGAGCTCCTGGTGTTCTTCTGGGTGTTAGTCCAGAGCAGGCTCAAACAGTTCCAAGAAAAAGGGAAAAAACTCACAGTCCGGAGAACTTCTCTACTTCAGCTAGCCAAAAACCAACAAAAAGCAAAGGAGAGCTCTCTCCCACCATCCGCACTGCAGACAACACAGCCTGTGTGTGAAGGAAAGCTGAAAACACTTTTCTTTATGTTTTGAAAACAACTGCCTCAGACGTTCCATCGCTTCTCTTTCTTCCTCCTTCACTCTCAGGTCCAGTTTTAAAGGTGTAAAACTTATTTCTGAGCTAAACAGATGAATGGGGATACAATTCAACATCGACCCAGGACATTCCACCCCTTATCCCCATATCATCAACCTACTACCAATAGTAATACATATTCTAACTCTACACACACAATATATATATATACAGTATATAGCCATATACAGACAATGGCAGTGACGTTCAACAAACGATATTTACACATAATTCTCACCCATCAATCAGACCTCTCTGAGGTACACATTGTGTTGTTCCATCTTTCTGCATTAGTCACCATCTGCAACCTGGTCCCTGAGCAAAGACACCCCCATGGATGGGTTTGTCTGTACTTGAGACAGAATTCATCCAAACTGTCTTTCCCTAACAGACCTCTGACATGCACCACTGGGACTTTATCTCCATCTACTGTATGCAGGGGCTCAGACTGGGCAGGGCCTGTTCAGTTGGTGGAGCCTTGGGTGTTAACTAACCAAGTGGCCTTTGCTAAATGCCGCTCCCAGTTTTTGAAACAACCTCACCCAATGCTTTCAAGGTGGTTTTTAAAAGTCTGTTGTACCTCTCCACTTTGCCTGCGGCTGCTGCATGGTGGGGGATATGATACACCCACCCATTCAATAGGTCCATGTGTCATCAGAAACTATCAATAAAGTGCTGCTCTATGTGAACGTAGAGCTTAAGCATCTTTAGTAGAACAGGGCTATCCACCCAAGAAAATCATTCTAGTGTTAGAGTTGGGCCAGCCACACACTTATGAACACCTCGATCTCTGTCTTCTGCTCATACAAAGTTCAGAAATTCTTCAGCCAGAGATCTGGCTCTCAGGGTATTAACTACTAAAATCACCTTCTAGAGCTTCTTGATGCCAGTCAAACTGATGACTGCATGTCTTTTACTGGATTTTAAAGGCTTTTAGTATGTATCAGTCAAACCATATTTTTAAGATTTAAATACCAATTTTAGTTCAAAACCCCCAAAATACTCAGAAATGCTCCCCTACATAGTCTAAAAAAAAATAATTTAAAAATATGATTTGAACTCATGACTCATTGAACTATTGGAATGTCACCAGAGAGTGGATGTGTCCAGATAAACTCTAAAAGAATACTGCTGTGAAAGAAGGCAGTGAAATACCTACTTGCATGAAAATGGCTGTTAACAGGCTTCAACAAGGTCTATGGTGGTTTTAAAAAATTCCTGAGCACTTAGTTTCAGTAGTTCATAGCAGCATCCTGAGCTTGTGTTTTCTTTTATGAGGATGTCTGTAATTTTTCTCCATTCAAGGATATCAGTAAAGGAGAGAAAATGCAGTAAAGAATTCCAATTTGGGAAACATTGCCTGGTTGTGTAAGAAAAATTAGACATGTGGCAACCTTAAACACACAAAATTACAGTAAAGTAGAAACTGTACTAGTATACTAGTATTTTGAAACATAAGCATTTAAAAACCAGAAGGGAAGAACAAACAAACTCAGAAAAATTATTTTCAGACAGAAGTAAGCACGGAACTTGCACCAAGACCCTGTATTTGCCCTGCAGTGTATTAGCTGAACATGTCTGAATTAGGAGATAAAGTGATAACCAGACACAGCTGTGGGGTGACAGTGGGATGACATAAGAAACTTGAGGGCCATTTGGTTCCTATTCTGTACTTCCACTGCTACAAGGGCAGAAATTAGTGTTTCCACCTGGAGTGCCCACACTGGATCAAATTAATCTTGTTCTCTCTGTCTTTTTTCTTTTCTCGTACCTTGCTAAGTAGCTCTACATTTTTATACAAGACCTCAAGATTTATGTTTTTTGAGGGTTTTCCTGGGAAAAAATCACAGGGTGTTTTTTTGCTGTTCCTTGGAGAAGGCTGGGAAGGGTAGATGTTGAAAAAAAAGCTGTCTGTGTGCCTGTAAAGCAAATTTGGTATGATAACATGATTTTCTATGTTAGATATCAGCAACAGAAAATACAAGAGCAGTCCTGGTATATCCCCTGGTGAAGTGGAACACTTATAAGGACAGGAGGGTTCACAGGATGAGAGGATGTGAATACAAAAGGGCAGAAGTCTCCAAAATTCAAAGCCATGGCTGTTGCTGAAGTTGAACCATCCTTTATTAAGTTTTCATCATCCTCCCTGACACAGAGCATGAAAGCAGCATTTAATTTCCACCTGTATCAACTGGAATTATTCCTCAGTAAAATTGGATCCACGCTGACATGGTGGCAGTTTATCCGTCTTATGTGATGCAGACAGGGATAGTTTAATCGGTGTCTGTGGAGTCATGGTGAAGTAGAATGAAATAACAGCTTTCCTCCTCTTAATCTGTAACTTGCTGATAGCAATTTTTAAGATGGTTAATGAAAAATAAAACCTCTTTTCTTACAGATTACAATATTAAACTTCACAATGTTAGTTATAAGTAACAGTAGTAATCACTCTTCTTTTAAAGCCTTTGAGACTGGACAGTAGTTCTCCTTGCATAGCTGTGGCACTAGTTAGATAAATCAATAAAATCATCAGTACAGCAAATTGCAGTCTTCTACAGTGCAACAGAAGTGCTTTTCCTTTATCCACAGGTGTCAACAGATGATAGTATCACCAGTTTCAACTTGAAGGGACAAGCCTTCTAGAATGAGGATATCTGAGTGAGGTAGATACACAAAAGAAATGTCACAGAGCCCTAAACTTTCATCAAATGTGCCCTTTGAGATGTAATTAATAATGCTTATGTGCTACTTATGTTCTGAAAACTAATAATTTCATATAGTCATTTGTCTTAAAATGCTCACATTTGATTAAGAACTTATTGTAGACATACATTTTTAGGTAATTCTATCATACTTGGATGCCCTGAAGTATTATATTCACCAAAAGATTTCTGCAGTATCCCTGAAATGCTGCTGTGGGTGTAATGGTGACTAACTATTCTGAATAAAACTTATTAGCTGTTCTTCTGTTTCATTTATAATCAGCCTTTAATTTTAGGTCTGAAGCTGTATTCTTATCACAGGAAAATAATTTGTTCAGAGTTCGAATGGAAAATAATGGCAAGCTTGGCCATATATGTCTACTTTTAGGAGAATTAGTGATGTCCTTCCCAAACTAAACAATTTGAAAACATTCACATAGGTTGCAATAATATAACTACACTAGCCTCTGGGCCTCGAAACTCCTAATATTTAAATACCACACAACTCATTTGTGGTCTGAGTGCCTGTTGTCTATGATTCCTTGAAAATCATTCCAGGACGTGGAAGCTCTCTTATGTTTTAAGATAATGAGATATCAGATGTTCTTGTCACCAATAAGACTGCAGCATGAATTATGGTTGTATACTGTACCACACTGTATTACTGTAAATGTAATTAAAACACCTACTTTAGGTAAGGTCATGTTTGATGGGAGCTTAATTTTTATAGATTATAAACCAACTGTTGATAATCTATAAAAACATCACAATTTTTTGGTTATTGAAGACAACAGTGACATATGGTCATTTTTCACTAGGCTGTTTCTGCTTTATGTTGCTGATTTCTGTGACATAAGGAAATTTTTACATTAAAAAAAAATCTCAAAAATCAACATTTTTTCATCACCAGATTCTTAATAGCAAAATTTATGACGTGTCTAGCAAACTGTGTTTTTTATCTTGCCTGATTGTAGACCTTGGAGCAGACCTTATTTAATGTCATCTTCTATAGTAAAAGAATTGATAGGAAAACCAGAAGTTTTCAGGAATGGGAGTGAAACACAATATTACTTTAGAAGGATTATCAGTTGTAATGCAGTTACTTTGAGGAATTAGATAGAAAGGGAAGTAGAGAACCTCACAGTAATGCAAAAATAATAAATAAAAGGATCTCTCCTGCATTGTTTATGACTGTGCATCAAGTATTTATTTCTCTCTCCCAGACAACTTCTCTGAAGATTCTGCCTCTTGGCAGTGACTGAAACAACAGAGACCACCTGTTTCTGCATTAACCCCACATGAAGAAGGACTATATCAAGGCATTGCCTCTGAGACACTGAGCTCTAAAGCAGACCAGCAGAACAACATTCTTTTGGGTTAGTGACTAAAGTTTCAGAAGAAATTGAATTTTTAGACTGCATGTAGGACAAAATCAAGCCCTCCCACCAAAAAATATAGCTTAGCAGATAAGACTAAAAATGACCAATAACTCTCAATACTTATTTTTACTCTCTAAAGGCTTCAAATGAGGCAAAGAAGGGGAATGAGTCTTCCATAGTGCAAGAAATTATCTTAATTTCCAGGTAAAATCCCACTTATTTGTTTTGTATCCTGTAGTTTTATGAAAACTGACACATTTTGACATAACAATGTATTTTGGTGAAAACATTCCTATACTTTTAAAAAGAAAAAATGAAATTGCATTGACAAAATGTGCCTTCAAATAGAATTCAGAAAACAGAAATTTAAAAAATCTTTGCTCCATTGTTTTGCTTTGGTTTTCAAAGATATAGGAGGCAAGGGGATCATTCTGCTTTTTCAAACAACATACAGCAAGGCAAGTTCATCAAAGAGCTGGATTTGCCTCTGATATGTACGGAAGTTGGCCGTGTCTAGGCTTAAATGGCCTAAATATACCAGAGATATTACATACCCTGCTGTCCTCATACAGAAGAAAGAAACATTACACTGTAGCCCTTTTCCATATATGCCTTGTGTTATGTGAAGCTCATTCAAAATATTTGCCAAATCAACCTGTTGCCTGAACTCTGCTTCCCAGCAACTGCAGGATGCTCTTCTGTTTGTGAGCTCTATATGTAGTGCTACTTGAATGTCTGGCTTAGGACCCACCCTACAGTGGTCAGATTTATGCTTTAGAATGCTGTTTTTGCATATTTTCTCATTTTCCTGGAACAGACTTAATCTAACATACTGCATACAGTTCTGGTGCCCCAAACATAAGAAGGACATGGAACTGTTGGAGCAAGTCCAGAGGAGGGCCATGAAGTTGATAAGAGGACAAGAGCATTTCCCCTGCAGAGACAGGCTGAGAAAGTTGGGGCTGTTCAGACTGGGTATGAGAAGGTTGTGTAGAGATCTCAGAGCAACAGGGAAGCTGGAGAGACACTCTTGGTTAGGAACTGTAGTGATAGGGCATGGGGTAATGGCTTCAAACTGAGAACAGGTTTAGATTAGATGGTAGGAAGAAATTCTTTGCTATGACACTGGTGAGGCACTGGAACAGGTTGCCCAGAGAAGTTATGGATGCCCCAACCCTGGCAGTCTTCAAGGGCAGGCTGGATGAGGCTCTGAGGAACCTGGTCAAATGGAAGACATCTCTGCCCATAGCAGGGCAGCTGGAATTAGATTATCTTCAAAGTTCCTTCCACCCCAGACCATTCTATAATTCTATTGTTCTATGATTATGTCAAACTCTTGATGGACACCCCAAAACTGAACATTGCACTCCAAGAGTGACCTTACAAGTTCTGTATTGTGTCACTACAGCTCCGGGGGGCCCGGCTAGCCTTGTCCCCTGGCTGTGCAGTCAGGGGCTGCTGTTCTCAGGCTGCAAGCAGTCTTTGAATGGTAGAAAGCAGAGAGGCTTTCTGCTTTCTAGGTTCCTGACCCCTCAGCATTGCAGTTTGAAGTAAAGGTCCGAGAAGGCACTTTTGCAGAGATGTTTACTCTTCTCAAGGGAGTGCAAAAGAGGAAGCAGGACCCCAATGTCCAAGCTTTAAACCTTCTGGGGGTGTTCCCATCGGGGGACAGGTACAGTGGGACAGGGTGTGGCCAGCCAGGAATAAACCAAGCCCATTGTGGGGGTTAACAGGGAGACACCACTAGAAGAAAAACAGCTTAACTAACTCAATATTCATAACCACAGTATTGACTTTCTTCAGCTGGTGCAGTATTGTAAATGATGCCCAGCATGTGGTTATTCTTCATCACCAGAAGGTCATGCCACCCAACCTACCATCTACCAGGATCTCTCAGGTCCTTCTCTGCAGAGCTGATCCCCAGCCAGTCAGTCTCAAACTCTCCTGCTACATGGCATTACTTTTGTTCCAATTATGGTATCCTCATGAGGTCTCTGTCAGTCCATTTCTTCAATCTATCTAGATCCCTCTGAATGACAGCCCTATTTTCTGATATATTGATCCTTCTCACAGTTTTATACCATCTGAAAATCTAAGTTGCTATGAGGACATTTTAAAGCTGGATATGTAAGTGGAAAGATTGTAAAAGACATTGGCAAAGTATAAATAGATTCAAGTGACATATAAACCAATGTTTTCAATAATTTTTGTTTCCAAAGAATAGCCCAGATTAAAATATTTTAGTCACTGGATTGACTTGGTCAGTGCTGATAAGAGGTCCTCCATGATACTGGCCCAATGTGATGGATGGCTGGAGTGTCTGATGGTCAGGGTCACTGGTGCTTGGAAAGGCTGTCTCATCCTTTGATGGCAAAAAGGAGGAACAAAATTATTGCTTAGCCTAATTCTCCTTTTAAAACAACATTGCCAACACCAGAGAAAAAATGAGGACAGAAAGTAGATTTCATAAAATTTCATTTTAATAATCAGCTACTAAAACCACATTCCTGCACACCAGTGGCCTCTGTCTTGCTTTGTGCTGTGCTCTGTCCACTGATGCAATTCTCTTCCCTGGCTCTGGGTGGTCATATTACACCAATACCTGTCTGGAACAAGATATGTTTTTGTTTAGCACGTAACCATTTTTAACATGACAAGCTTCTTTTCCAGACACTTCCCCTCTTGAGGAGCTATTTAATTTTTTTTTATCATCTGCCCTTCAGATGTCTCACTTACATTGCCAATATCTTCCCAGATATTACTAGCATATATGATTAGGCACAACAAGAGTAAATACATTTTGCTGCCAGCAGTTTGACATCAGAATCAGATAGGATCCAAAAATGTGTCATCCACTGAAAGGCTTTGGATAAAAATGCAGAGAATGTCTAGACTTTTAATTTTTCAACTTAAATATCTTTCTACATATTTTACTAATTACTACAAAATGCAAAGTAGTAAGAGGACAGAAGGGATGCCTGAAGAGGGGATAAATAAACACTGACAAGATGAGAAAGTTATTTTAGGTGGTTTCAATATAACTGTAAAATTCTTAGGAATGCATATTTCATATTTTCCTGAAAAACATTCAAATCCTTCTCTCCAGCCTCAATTTATTTGTGTGCTTGACACGCTATGTGGTGTTAGAGCAATTCCAGGCATGTCTTGCCTTTTGGATTAAAAATATATTGGAATCATGGTTGTGGTGAATTTAAAAAGTTGTACCATCGCATCTGAGATCAACAAGGCTTCCTCCAGCTTTCAGCCACTTCTTGCATGACTTGTGCTCTAGACCCTTCCCCAGCTCTGGACACTCTCCAGCACCTCATTGTCTTTCTTGTAGTGAAGGGCCCAAAACTGAGCTCAGGATTCAAGGTGTGGCCTCATCAGTGTCGAGTACAGGGGGACAATCACTGCCTTTTCCCTGCTGGCCACACTATTGCTGATCCAAGCCGGGATACCATTTGCCTTCTTGGCCACCTGGACACTCTTGTTGGCTTACATCCAGCCACCTGTCAGCCAGCACCCTGAAGTTACTTCTTGCTGAGCGGCTCTCAAGCCACTCTTCCCCCAGCCTGCAGTGCCACCTGGGGGTTGTTGTGATCTGAGTGCAGGACACTGAACTCATTGAATGTCATGCAGCTGTCCTCAGCCCATAAAAGATCTCCATGCAGAGCTTTCCCACCCTCCAGTAGATTAACACTCCAGCCTAACTTGGTGTTGTCTGCGAACTGACTGAGGGTGAGCTGAATCCCCTCAGCCAAATCATCAATACAGATATTAAGCAGGACTGACCCCAGCACTGGGCCCTGGGGACCCCCAATAGTGGCTGGCCACCATCTGTGTTTAGGGCCATTCACTACCACTCTCTGGGCCTGGCCAGTCAGTTTTTCACTACACCATCCAAGCCATGAGCAGCCAGTTTCTCTGGGAGAATGCTGGGGGATGTGGTGTCAAGCACTTTACCAAAGTCTAGATAGGCAACATCTGCAGACTTTCCGTCATCTGCTGAGTGGTCACCCCATCGTAGAAGGAGATCAGATTGGTCAACAGGCCCTGCCTTTTGTAAGCCAGTGCTGACAGGGCCTGTTTCACTGGCTGTCCTGCACATCCTGATGGCACTCAGGATGATCTGCTCCATCACCTTCCTTGGTACTGAGATCAGGCTGGCTGTAGTTCTCCGGATAGTCCTTCCAATCCCTCTTACAGAAGGACACTAAATTTTCTAACTTCCAGTCAGCTGGTACTTCTCCTGTTAACCTGGATTGGTGGTAAATGATTGAAAATGGCATGGTAAGCTTTTTTTGCCAGCTCCCTCATTACTCTCGCACCCCATCTGGACCTGTACACTTGTGGGTGTCTAATAGGCATAACAGGCATAATCTTATCTTCCTGGATTATGAAGGTTTCATTCCCCATCACTAACTTCCAGCTCAGGGAGATGGGCAACCTGAGAACAACTGGTTTTGGTATTAAAGACTGAGGCAAAGAAGTCATTCAGTACCTCAGCTTTTTCTTTATCCCTGGATGCTATGCTACTCTCTGCATCCAGCAAAGGATTGAGCTGCTCCTTAGCCTTCCTTTTGTTGGCAATGTATTAATAGAATTTTTTTTGTTTGTTTCTTTAACCACAGTGGCTAAATTAAGTTCCAATTTTATCCAAAAGGCTATTGCTGAAATAGGAGCTGAAGTGTTTTGAGAAAGTCTTTAGTTTTTTAAAGAATACAGATGTAAACTAGAATTTATTTCCTTCTACTCAGAAGGCAATTTATCTTTGTGACAGTGAAATATTTTCCAAGATGTGAAGGGAGGTGTAAATCTGCACATTCTTAATAAACACATTTATGTTTATTAATTTATATGGCTTGCCTGAAAACACCCTTCACAGTCAGTCTCACATGAATAATTAGATACACCCTCAAACAGAGTCCTTCAGTACAGGGCAAATACAGAAAATCAAGACAGAATCCTTACCAGGACCCACCTATCTCAACTCTATTCTAAGTATTTCTGAAATACTCACTATTTAGAAGCATAAATCACTTGAGAAAAAGCAACATCATCTCCATTGGAAGAGTCAGGGAGTTCCATAAACAAGACAGCTTCACTACTAGATGTGGTTCATATATGCAGGAAGATCCTGTGTGCAGTAAGGTGCAGCACACACAGACTGCTTGCACAAGTGGAAACACAGATAATATTGTCTAATCTCTTCTATGCTTTCACTAGGGAACCTGTATAAGATGCGACGAATCCATGTGCAAATGACTGCTTGGTGAAAACCTGAAAATACATTTTTTAATACAGAGCACCCATAAGTACAGACCCACACTTCTGAAACCCAGCTAGAGTACTTCATCCAACTCCAAAGTCCTCAGACAGGAAAGACATGGACATATTAGAGAAGATCCAGAGGAGGGCCACAAAACCAGCCACAAAACTAGAATATGTTTCCTATGAGAACAGTCAGAGAGTTAGGGCTGTTCAGACTGGAGAAGAGAAAGCTCAGAGGAGATCTTACAGCAAACTTTCAATACTTAAAGGGGCTTTACAAGAAAGATGAGGACAAAGTTTTCAGCAGGGTCTGTAGCTATAAGATAAGGCATAATGATCTTAAAGAGGGTAGATTAAGACTATATACAAGGAAGAGGTTTCTTACACTAAGGGTAGTAAAACACTGAAACAGATTGCTCAGAGAAGTGGTAGATTCCCCCATCCTGGAAACATTCAAGGTCAGGTTGAAAGGCACTCTGAAGAACTAGATCTAGTTGAAGATGTCCCTGCTCAGTGCAGGGTCTAGATGACTATTAGAGGTCCCTTCCTGAATAATTCTATAATCCCCTGATTCTGTCCAGACCTCATATTTTCAAAGCCACCCATCACTTGAGGAAGTAGGAGAAAAGCTTTCTGGAATCTTTAAAAACAGCATCCTTCAAGCAAGGCAATGTTTGTTAACAACCTATCACTCCATCAATATGCCTTGGAAGCCTTTCTGTCAGTGCATTCAGTTTCAGTGAGAGGACAGTTACTCTGAATGTTTCTGCTTCTAAGAAATCAACAGGCACTTGGTCTCAATTTGCTTCAGGTACCCAAAGTAAAAGATACATTTATTTCATATACAAAAGCAGAAGTATTTGCAGAAGTCATAGAACTACAAAAATAAATGTTGTTTCCAACTGTTTTTAACAGGTGAGTGTTTAGTCTCTAATCAGCCAAATGCTTTCCCCCATAAGAAATACCTGAATATGAGAAATGATGGTCACAGGAAATATTATAGCTAGCTACAAAAGGACTAGAAAATGACAATGTATGATGCCATACTATCTGTATGTCTTCTGCATTATTTTATTTTCACTTTCAAGTTGGTATTGAAGGTTGTTTCCTCCCTAAGAAACCTCTTTACTCATCTACACTGGACAGATTTTTACTAGCTTTTCCCTCCTCTTTTTGCTTCTGAGGGGTTTGTAAATTGTCCTGTTTTTTTAGGTTATATGACTAGGAAAGAAGGAATGTGCCTCTGCATCCCCCAAGAGTTACACGTGTTGTCTCTATATTTGCTGACCATGCTTGACTTGTGTCTTGTGGATTTTTTGAGTTTTAACTTTCTCTTTATCGAAAATAAAGTGGATGTCCCTCCCTACTGATTGACAATATTATCAAGTTTGTACAAAGTATATTTGTAAAATATTATAGTTATTGGACTACAATTGGACTACAATTTGGACTACTGTGCTTATACTGTGCCATT
Organism: Sitta carolinensis; assembly: GCA_032173965.1. Taxonomy (NCBI): domain Eukaryota; kingdom Metazoa; phylum Chordata; class Aves; order Passeriformes; family Sittidae; genus Sitta; species Sitta carolinensis. The sequence goes on along the minus strand of CM063284.1, from coordinate 31,328,685 downwards.
AGCATTGTGATAGCTCCAAGAGCTTCATTTATAGGATGTCACTATGGCAAATATTGCACAGAAAAAGAGGTAGAAAGCTGTATAGAAATAACATCCTAACAAGGCCATATCACAGGCACAGTCTTTAAATTCTGAAGATCAGGAGTGGTACTGACTTGCCTTCCCTAATGCCTGCAAGTCCCTTTTCATCCTTGTTGTCCATGGAACTTACATCTTCTATGCACTTACAGCATTCCTGTGACAGAAAGCACAGATGCTGTGGAAAAGATCAGCCATTATACATATATAAAGGAGACAATGACAGAAATACCAAAGATAGAGATGTTTTTTATTGCAGCTCCAAGTCTTGTGCCAGTAAGCTATAATCAGGTAATTAAAGAAAAAGTAGTTTGCCACTGAGTGTTAAATATTAATTCAAAATCTCATCCTCTAGATCACAGCAAGAACTATAAAAGAGTTGTGAAATGAAGAGGAGAAAAATAAGAGGCCATGAACATGTCATGGAAGTCATTCTCCTTGGTCTCATCTCCCCTGACAGAAATGTGTATTGCAATCTGTCAAGCAGGCAGTGACCATTTTTTATAACACCCTCTCAGGCTTCATGCATCTGTAGTCTGTGTGCACAGAACTGCTGGTCACACAGAGCTGGAAGTGATGGGTTTGGAGAATCACCCTGCCCTTTTTAGGACACTTTGAGATTACACAATTTCTCTTCTCCCATTTTAGTTTGCATTTTGGCACCTGCTTTTGAAAAGTAAACTATTCCAGGATTTTGTATTAAGTGGCTTCAGTTCAGACTGGAATACAGAACTAAAGACATTGAAAATAATGTCATGTTTTAGTCTGGCAGCTGAACCACAAAATAAAAAAATTACATACAGCTCAAAATCAGTCCTGATCAGAAAATCAGTGTATTTTTCTGTGATTAAAAAAGTTAATGACTATAAAAGTTGTTTAATGGTACTCAAAGTTATTTCTTTTCCTTTTTTAAAATACTCAGCTCTCTTTGAATGATATTTGAAAAGTTGAAGCTCAGCTTGAACTGAAAATACTGTTTTAAAACAAAGTTTCAGCTTGAAAATAACAGAATAAAATGTTTTGCCTTTTGCAAATCCTAACTTTTCTATCCCTTGCTGAATATAAGAAGTTATTTTGATTCTTGAGAAATGTGACTGTATGGGGAGATTAACAATTTTTTTTTTTTTTAATCTCTTACCTGTCTGGGATTGATTCCTGTAACAGTTCAGTTGATTCATTAATTCATTAATTCATGCATTCTGTCTCCTTCCTTCTCACTGATTACTTGCTCTTTTTGGAATTGGGTTAGTCTGAATTCTTGTGTCAAGGAACCCTTAAACTTTGAAGAACCTTGAAGTTTGGCATCCCTCACTGTTGCCTGACCTCTTAATCCAAGATCTGAGAAGACTCAGGCAAGGTTGTGATGCAAACTTCTTAACTTCTTGTCTGATGAGTATTATCTCTTCATCCTTTGAGCTTAATTAGAATTTGATTGAAACTCATGTGCTTTACATTCATTCCCTGAAAGTACACCTTGGGTTCACTTGGGTTACTTTCCCTACTGTCTAAAACCTGCCTCTTTTTCTCTCCCTAGTGTGACTCATTTCTTGTTTTGCAATGCTTCACCATAGGAATATGCACTCTGTAGTAAGTTTGATGTGATTGATACCCTTTAAGACTGACCATATTTAATGACAATGTAAAACTGAAAAAGAAATGTCATAAACAGACAGAGGCTAAGACTTTTTTCTTTTTCTGACTAACTTGTCCCCAAAGGTGCAGTATTTTTTTTAATAAAGTAGAGGTTTTCATAAGAACAAACTTAAGGAGCAAACAGAGAAAGCAGAAAAGAGGCTATTCAGTGTGTAAGAGGCCTCTTCTCTCCTTACCACATTGTTACTATTAACAAAGTCTTCAGTGTCTGCAAATGCATCTGTTTGCACATGAAAAAACCATGACAAGCATTAGTTCAATAGTGCTCTTGCTAATTAGTATGAACACTTACACATGCAAATCAAAATAACTATCAGTTTGTGCATGCAATTACTTGATTTATGCAAATGTCCAGCTGAGGCCAGATCTTAACCTGTTGTAAACTGGAATAACTCCACGGGCTGCAGTCAAACTATTCTGATACATATTTGCTACAGAATTATTCTTTTTTTTTTTTTTTTTTTTCCCAGGCAATTTTCATTCTTGTGGAAGTATAGAGGCACTTATAGACTTGCTTTAAAAAGTTGACTTTTTGCACTCCTAGTAAAGACAGTCTGACACTAATGATGGCCTGGATTTGGTATTGTTTATAAATTCTATATGCTGAAGCTCCTCTTTCTCCCTATGAGCTCTGACTATGCCCTATAAACCTGCAGCCAGATTCCAAGGCTGGAGTGAAGGTAACTGTAAAATGAAGGTCTAGAAAAGGCTTAATTTTTCAAATATTTGTCCAGCTTAAACTCCACTCTAACAGTAAGCATTTTGATGCGTCATATTTTGATGTAGATGTTGATTCTAACTGAGACTATTTCCATCGTGTCACTACGGGCCATGTTGCATTTGATTAGGGAATGTTGTGGTCCAAATGACATCAATGTGGTCTGAAAAATATGTTTTTGAGGTTGTCTATGTTTTTAGCCTTCTAGAGGCTTAAAGAAAGAGTTTCAAAATCATTACTAAAAGCTTTGCAGTGGATGTATTGCAGAGCTCATAAAATATAAAATGTCATTTTTCTTGACATGGGATAAGATCAGTCCGACCCTAAAGAATACAGAGATGTTCCACTGGCTCTGCTGGGAGGAGAAACAGGCCCTTTAAGCAAGTCAGTTGTAAAATAACCAGAATATGATATAAGCTCTCATTTGAGGGTCAGCTGCAGCAGGTAATTTGGTTATGGCAAATACTGCTGGGCAGCAGGTACACAGGAATTCTCCATCTTCATCCATTCACCATTCTGAGTGTGCATCCTACATTGCTGACCTGGTCACATTTGTAAGCATAGTCATTCCCACCCAGGGAAGTGCATGTCACTGGTGTACCATGGACACCTTGGAAATGGTTTTCTGTAAAGTGACCCTGAAATAACCTGCTGAGCCTGGCACTGAGATGGCCAGAAATGAGCTCCCAGAATAATCTTGAGTACTGGGATACAAAATAAGGAGACATACAGGTAATTCTGGACAAAAATTGTTACTTTCAGTCAGATTTGCTTGTTTGATCTTAGCTAACAGATTTGGCAGAAGGAGCAGCATGGAAAGCAGGCAGTGACAACAGCCTCAGGGAGACCTGAAGAATGAATTCTAGGACACACAGCCAGAAATATGTGGAAATGCCTCCTATTTTCTGAAGCAAGGTCCAGGTTTAAAGAGACTTGTGGTTGTGATACTCAGAAATCCTGAAAAAATTTGGAATCTATGCATGTTGTGGTGAGACTTTTTTCAGTAGCAACATGCAGACAAGACCTGAGGAATAATCAACTTGACCTTCTAAAAGATCTGATGGGGAGGCAATGTTAGCATCCTGAGGTGACTAAATATATCTTTCTGCTCCCTGGCAAATGAAACAGCTATTTTGTCCATGAGCTCTGCTTCTTAAAATTGCTACTTGATTTACAGCTGTTAAGTCATTTTAAGGACCTGATTAATCATTTGCTCTTGGCAGGCAGAGTTATGGCTGCTAAAAATAAGAAACAATGTCTTATGTCTTAATCAGCAAAATAGGGATTGTGGCCAAACAGTGGAGATTCTTCCAAACTTTCTGGGCACATATAGGTATGATGTATGTTGGGGATAAACATAAAAACACTTATTGCAACATGTTTGGTTAGTTGATCCAGTTATTAAAAGGAAGCTGAGCTCCATTCCCACTGCATTTTAACGTCATGACCGGTGAGGAAAATTGTGTGAGAAGACAATGCTCAGTTGTGGGTGTAACTAGCAAAGGTCTCTGAGACTGACAGGTACACCAAAAGGTAGGTAGCTAGCAAATGCTTCCAGTATCATTTTTTCACTATAGAAATTGATACAATAAAATTGAACTGGACAAGAGTATAATGTAAATAGAACTATTTACTAGTAGTTCGTGTTTTTGTTTTCATTAGTATGCTTGACAACAACCCACTATATTAAGACTTTAAATTCTATACACATGAGCAATGTTTGTAGAATTTCTCCCACTTTCCTATAATGAAATCCTTGAAAGAAAGCAACTGTGTGTGTACCATATTTCCCTTTCACACTTATAGGCACTCTGCTATTTTTACATACTCTATATAGGTTATTGTAGTAGTCTTTAAAATAGAACATTCCAGGTAAATTCTAAAGGGACTGGATAAAGATGGTTGCATAATCAAACACTTCCTCACGTCTTATGTCATGATCCCTCAGCTGTGAAAACTGAATCTATCCCAATGTAAACAAGAAGACTAGAAACTTCTTCTTCTAAACCTTATTCAATTAAACTTAAGAATTATCTGCAAGCCTTCACTGATTAGCAAAGAATCACTAATGTGGTAGAAAAGGCATTTGGTTCCTTCTGAGTCCCTAATTATCATTCTTTAGGAACAAAAATTAAAAAGACAAGCTAAGAAATAACACTGACTTAATAACTCACTGAAGAGTGCTGTAGTTCATGATTTTATACAATTTTCAGTCACAGGCATGACAGTGGAATAGAGAAGGGAAGAAAATACTATATGAGTGATTTCCAGATTGAGAATGAACACTCAGTATAAATTTTTTCAAAGCAGTTGTGTTGCAAACTCTGTAAAAGACATTTAATGAGCATTTTGAAAGAACATCATCTGTGTGACAATATGGACTTCATTAGTTCCAACTTCAACTGTGTAAATAAATTCCTGTTGAAGACACAGTCTAACCTTTCTATAACAAATCACCACTGAGCTCAGATAAATATTTATGATTTCAAACTGTTCAGGGTAATAGGGCTTGGCTGTTTGCTGCATTAGGAAAAATGGAGAAACTTGTAATTTGAATTAAACATTTATATATAGTACTTTAATGGAAATTGTTTCCCACACAGCAATATTTAGATGAAATCTTAAAATGGAAGCCCAAATTAAATGAGAATGGAATCAAAAGGACATTTCTAGATCATGTACAATACATATTGGGAAAATTTTTTGTAGGTTTATTTTAAGATTAATTTTGCTTTTTTTTCCCCCTACAGTCTGATCAATAAAATTAGTTCACTCTTGCTGATAGGAGAATTAAAGCAGGATGTTCCAGATGAAAGTTACAGTTATTTCTACAATTTTAGGATAAATTGCTCTTAGTGCTGTCTTCAGCTGCAGGAGGAATCAAACAGAAGAATCCTGAGGCAGCAGAGAACAAGGGTGAGGATACAGGTCTGAATCATTCCGTAATGTGCCTAAGGACCAAAAATAACAACAGAATCCAATCTTAATAACTGTATTATCCATCTCTTTCTCTCTCTCTCTCTCTCTCTCTCTCTCTCTCTCATCTATATCTATCTATCTATATCTATATCTATATCTATATCTATATCTATATCTATATCATTCTATATCTATATCTATCTATATCTATCTCTATATCTATCTCTATATCTATCTCTATATCTATCTCTATATCTATATCTATTAGAGACACTAATTTTAGAAAGAGGAAACAGTCCTCCTGATCACTATAGATATAGTCATTGACATGTTCTGAAGAAATGATGTCAGTGTGAAAGGGGAAGTGGTGTGCAGGAGCTCTCACCAGCTGCCATAAGCTCACAGAACCCTGTTGGTCAGAAGGAATCTCCAGAGGTCACCCAGTACACCCTGTGCTCCGAGCCTGGGGCCTCACTGCTTGAGTCCTCACCAGCTCCAAGGATGGAGAGTCCAGAGTTACACTGATTGACAAATACTTATCCTTTTCATGTCAGTTGGTTTAGGGTTCAGTGAGATCCCTGGACCTTTAGCCTGTGTTGTTCATTACTTTTTGAGGGGTTTATTCTTCATCTTCTTATTATGGACCATGATTTCCCTTTTGCTCTATTTGGCTTCAAACTGTTGATGGTTGATCCAGCCTTAGAATCTTCTGTGGTCACTAGTTCCTCTAGTAATATTCATTCTAACTAATTCAAGGAGAATAAGATATGAAAAAAAAAATCAATCAGTCAGAAATGTATTGTGTAGCTGTAGCTCTGAAAAGTGCACTAGTTTCTTTTTAGTTTCACATAAGTACTTTGGTACTCAGTTTTAGATTTATTCATCTCAACAAATTAGCCTCATTTCTAACAGCTATTTCATGAAAATTGGTGATCTTAGATGTCTTTTGCAACCTTAGCAATTATGATTATGATTCTATGTAATATTATAAAAATTTCCCTTAATCATCAGGAATCCAAATACAAGTCTATCGTATAGCAAGAAAAGGGCAAATAAGTTTTTTTAAGCCCTAGGAAAACAGTACTTGTTTTTCCTCAATGGGAATAATTCTGTTGTGATTTTGGAAGGTTTCTGCAAGTATCTATTGATTACAATGATGTAATAATTATTTAGCACCTATTCAGATTAGCAAGTTTGCAAGCAATCAATAGATTCTTACATCCATTGACAACTTTTAATTCCATTTTCTGGAATTCTGTCAAATTCATGATGAAATGCTTTTGGTGGGTGCTGCAATTTGCAAGCACATTTTTGTCAGTGTCTATGGTTTACCAAAGATAACATCATGTCAAGTAGAGCCAGATTTCACCCTTAAAATTTTGCAGTCACTTTCTTTGTGAGTCCCTCTAGCTTTAGCCACCTTTACCCCCCATTTTAATTCTAGACAGTATGCCTGAAAGACCCTGGCCAGAGCACACTGACATCAATGACAGAACCACACCTATCAAATGGCTTACATGGCACTCCTGGGCAGGTCCAGATAAGTACATGTTTTAAAGTAATTTTCCAGAACATAGCTTTTAAACTGGGCTTTAGCAACCTCTGGAAATCCAGTCCCACTGCTTTTACTGTCCATTTCAACTTGGTTTAACTTGATGTTAAAAAGAAGTATCTCAAGTTACGCTCCTTCCAATAGTATGTGAACTGACAATGCGCCAGGTCGAGACAGTGTCGCTTTCTTCCCTGTCATGCTGTCAGAACTTTTCTGCCTGTCAGAGTTGCCAATTACTCAAACTTCATTAGATGGAGTGGTGGAGAGCCTTCCCATACCGAGCCTCTTTAACCCTTTCCAAATACTTCCATTTGTACTTTTTATTTTGCTGTTGGAGGTAGATCAGTATGGAAAAAAGGTCCCAGCAGTTAATTTCTGCACACAAAAAAAGATGAAATGTTTTCTGTGCCCTCTTGATTGTGTATTCAGTTTGGCTCCTACATACGTATTGGGCTCAGAGTTACAGCCTCAGTTACTGCTCTTGTCTTCACAGCCCACTCTGAACTGTGGAAACCTTCAACCACACTTGTAACTGAGACTACAGGCAAAATTGTTGCCAGGAGATTGCAGAGGAATGATATAAAGAGGTGCAATCTTATTTGGAGGTGAGCTTTTGGTATCTCAGTACCAGGCAGCACCCAACAGCAGAGCACCAAGGGTTTTTCCTGATGATGGCCATGGTGTAGCTGTTAGTTCTGTCCACGTGTGTGTGTCACTTTAAAGATTGTGCTTGAATCATGGGTCACGTTGTATTTTAGAGGTCATCTGAGCCATGCAGAAATAAACAAACTCACAGTGGTGCAAGCAAGAAACCAGTACTTGTAGAATTGCTGAGTGACAAAAGTATCTATGCATGATCATACTTCCAGCTCCCATATCTAAAATACAGCTCAGTAGGGATTTGATCCATGATATTTCCAGCCCGCATACTATGTTTATGTAAGTAATAACAGCAATGAAAATCAACATACCTGTGAGGTTGCAAGTGAATAATATGGCTCTTTTTTCTCCATCATCTCTGTGTGTGTTCCCATTCAACCACCGCGCCATCCACAATGCCCACTGTTACATCCACAGTCTGAGCACTGAAGGGCCAATGAGCAAAAATGAGTGGTTTGACCTCCTGTGGCCTGTAAATAAAACACCAAGCTGTAATTTATGTCCCCTGTTGCTTGGTGGTTTGGAGTAATTCCTCTAATTTGTCATATTGATATGCTGTTACATCCCAATGATCCCATCTGCCGAATATCCATATAATCCATGATTCTCTCTCAGCTGACTTAACTGACCAACAGCTCCTTTCCCTGGCAGACTGAAGTCATCATCTGTTTTCTCTTTTGGCTTATTGTCTGCTCCTGCTTTTCTTGGAGTATGTCTTTTTAAAATGCTGTTGAAAAGCCCAGCAAAGATGTACAAAGTTGGGAACTTTCCTATAGAGAATGGCTCACTGTTGAAGGACACGTCTGCTCCCACTGTCCCATAGATTCTAACAGCATGACACCAGTCATTTGCCACTTCTAAATGTTGCTCAGCATTATCTGGCTAATTATTATATTACAAAAAATATAGATGTTATAATTTGGTAATTTATGGAGGAAAGCTATTCATCTCATATAAGCACAAATGACAAATTTCCAGGAATAAACAAACACCCAGGTTAGTATCAGCAGACTGCCTATACAACCAAAGAAGAGAGACAAAGACCTTTTCCAAAATGCATCTTACTCAGTTTTCTTCCTAATGAACTGTTGAGAGTTAAACATTCAGTGCTGTTAAACTGGGGTGTTGCAGTGAGGGTTCTTCCTCCCTTAGGGCCATGGTGCCAGCCCAGCCCCCAGCTAGATGAACCAGGGGGAAATCATTGTTGCACTGATGGTGAGGTGGAAGAGATGAGAATATTGTCACAGAAAAACAGTAGGCAGCTTTTTGCTCTGAGTGGGAAATAATCCTTGTCCTTGTTACAAACCTGTCAAGGAAAATGGTAACAGTCACTTGTGTCTTCTATCTGAATTTAAATTAAATTCATGATTGGAGAAAAGAGAACTAAGAGATATATCAATGACAAAGCACTTACTTTTTCTAGTCCAGCATGAACTAGCAATTACTTGCCTAAATCTAGAACAGATACAGTGTCATCTAGTAATAGAATTTTGGGATTGCACACTAAAGGTCATCAATAGCAATCTGGTTTCTGACAGCTGATTTTTACAGATTTCTTCTTTCAACCAAAATGCTAGCACATTTTGAGAAGAAGGGTATAACATTTAATGCTTTTTGCACTGAACAAATAATGTCTAATATGACCTAATTGAGCATTAAGATAAGTGGCAAGATCCCCTTTGCTTCTGCGAAGTTCAGGCTGCAAAGGAACGGGATCTAAAGGTAATGTTTTCTCACTAGGTCACATTTTCTTCTAGAAACTGAGAGTCAGTGAAAATCCAGCCTTATTCGGGGTGTTTTCCCGCTGACAAAACTTCCCACGTGTGAGCAGGTCTCCTGGCAACAGCAGCAACATTTATGAGCTTTAAGTCCCTTGGGTGCCACACCTTGCTGAAGCAGAGCACTGGGCTTTCAAAAACAGATTTCGAGCACTGCATTTTCCATTTTCGACACAAGGTGGCTGCAGAAAATCAGTTTGTGGTTTAAATTCATGAGCACACACCCTACCCCCTATGTTTTACTGCATTTGCAGGGAGGCAGATGTGACCCACTTGGGAGCGGCATATTGCCTCCGATGTCCCTCCAACATTTCTACTGCATTTACATTCACTCAGCCACTCTGTAGCTTTGGACGTTTTTCTTGTTACCTGGCTGATCATAATTTCTTATTCCCAGTGTGCATGTAAACCCCTTCATTTTCATTTCATTGACTTTAGAGAAAAGTTAAATTTTAGAGATAAAAAGGTTTATAGACAAGAACAAAACTTCTCTACACACATGACAACCCCCCAGCTCCTATTCAGTATTGAACTTTGTGTCAATTCATTACCAAGGAAGAGAGATTTGAATATCATAACAGAAGATCCATTAAGATAGCATAAACACAATCTCTTCTTGTTCATACATTGCATTTTCTCTGCCATGTCTTACGCCTGTTTTATTAGTCATCCAAAAATGATGGCCACCTATCTGACCATGCCTATGAAACCTCATGCCTCAGAAACCTCTTATGATTTTTAGGTCATGTTCCTCCAGGATGATCTACAGAAAACATCACACCCTTCATCAAAGTACAAGATTCCTTTTTATGGCCTTTCATCTCTGGAGTGATTAGACTGATATATATGATAGGGAAATATGATATCAGATTAACAAGGCATTAAGTAATGTTCCCTTTAGGTGGGTGTTCAAATATGCCTGTAAGTAGTTAGACATCAAACTTCTGGATGGATGGCTAAAGCCAGGTAAAATAATGCCCACATGAAATGTAAAAATGATAAAGTTTAAACTAAAAATGTTTTATAAGATGAAATATTAGACACTGATAAATAGATTGCTTCCAGGCTTACTCATCTCCTGTGGAGAAAAAGTGATTATCACAAAAAGACAAGAAGAAGGTAATTTAAATATTTATCAGCCTAAAAAAAATAGTTATTATTACAGTAAAATGTTGTTATTATTACAACAAGTTTTACATTGGCTACATAGTAAACATCACTATTTCATTATAATCTTGCATCAACTAGTAAATCAAGTTTCAGTTGTATATGCGAACATGATATGTATTTCCAAAAATTTTTTCAAGCTTGCATTATAGTCTACATTGTACTGGATTATCCATGTATTTTTGTGCAGTTTTCCCTCAGTTCATCTATTTAAAGCATCCAAGAGAGAAGGGTTTACAAGCCTGAATGGAAGTTCCCAGTTTTGGCATGCACTTCCCTTATTCTTCACTCTGAGGGGAAATACTATGAATGACTCATCTCATGCAATAGGCACTTCCTACACCCCTTGTATAAAGACATATATTTCATCTGTACCAAAAGGGCTACAACCATGAGGAAACACACCATATATAGGCAGCACAGCATGAAGTTTAAGAGGGTTTTCCAAAGGCATCCGGAATTGCCCAGGGATGAGCAGAAGCTGTGTAGCAAATAGCAGCTACAGATCATTTCAAGAGAAATATTAGTTCAACTGCAACCAATTTCCTGCCCTTTGCCTTGGGACACTATTTTGCATGTGTCTATTTTTAGCTTGGGTTATTTCTTTACTGTGTTGTGGTAGCTGCAGGGGCATTACCTTCAGTTTATCAAAGCAAATGTTAACTTGGAAAAATGGACTTATTCAGACTCAATATAAAGGAAGAAATTATACTATTGCCTTTTATTTAACAAGCAAAAAATCATAGTAAAAGACATATGGAAAGAGCTGAAAGTAAAGTCTTAGGGACTGAGAAGAAAAACATAAAGATCAGCTTCTCTGGCAGATATAGCCTTTTGTACCATCTATGCCAAGAAAACCCAATTTAAATCCAAGTCCTCCTGCTGGCTTTGCATGTGGTGGACAAGGGGGCACTCACAAAGATTGCTTCTTTTTCCCCCTGAGCCTTTGCTGCTAACAGTAGTTGAGGGTCCCTAAGAACTCCTGAGGCTGTCTTGTGACAATTTAAATTTGAGGGCCAAAGATCCCTTGAAATCGACCTCTTAAGACCTTTTGCACCTCCAGATCTGCATTTTCTTACCTCCGTGTTTTACCTCTGGAAGCAAACGAAGCCACGCCACCACTCTACAGCATTGCTTTGTGGAGTATCTTTATCCAAGCTGTACTAGGAGGCCAGGTAATGCCACCAGCTGCACACCTGTGCGCTGAGAAGAACTGTCAGAGGTGTAAGGGTGAAGAACTGACGGGGGTAAGTGTGTCAGTACAAAAAACGACAAGCACTGCAGAGTAAGAAAAACTGGTACAGCTCTTTGCTTTCAATTCTACTACAGGGAAATTAGCATGGGATGAAATCTCCAAAACAGAGGATAAAAAGTGGTTAAAGACACTTTTAAAAATACGTGACTATTCCTAATCCATGAATTTCCATTTAAGTACTGCAGATCTATAATAAGACAGTCTCGAAAAAGTTTCTTGAGTTAATTTAGGATGATTGGCAACACAAAGCTAGCAATATATGGGATACATTTTAAAACTGAAAGACAGATGCAATCCTTTTCCAACCATCCTAAACCATTCCTCCAGTGAGTTCACCTGTCATCAGGATCATAAATATCCTAACTGAAACAGTTTTTTACGAATTTGTATTCAGGTGGATTGAATATCCAGTGAAGTCAAGTGAGCTATTGGACTGAATTTGAAAGTTGTTCTATTTAGAAGAAGCAAAATCCACCAAGAATTAAACTGCCTTAGGCCAAATACTCATCTCAAAAAGAGACTACAAGTGGACAAAGAAACTGGGGAAAGGGAAAAAATATATTTATTACCAAATTTAGGATGTTAGGATCATAAAAATGAAGATAGAATTATGTCAAATCAAGCAGACTGGGAGGCTGCAAAAAATTAAATCAAATATCAAGCAGTTCTCAAGACACAGAGAGAGAAAATGAAAGAAGCAGCAAGGCCATTGTGTATAATTGCCTCCACCACGACTGCATAATGTAGACATTAGGTAACTACAAAATTATTACCTTGTCTCAGCTTCCCAGGAAGCTGATGACATCATTTATGTGGGAAAGGCAGAATCACAAAGGGGTCAGACAGCATGGAAATGGAAATGACCACGGCCAGGGAGCTTGTGGGCTCAGCTTGGATAAACTCTGTCTGGAAAGGAAATGACATCTGTGATTCTGCCCAGAGGCAGCCACTTGGGGACATTCTGGGTACATCGGAGGTACATCGCCTGCTTTACTTGGCAGAAAAGAGATATCACAACTTCTTTTGGATGTGAAGAAAATGATTAGAAACGACTGAGTCATATTCTAAGCTTGTGCAAATAGTTTAGGCAATCCTAAATTTATTTTACTGAATAAATAGCATGTCTATAAGACAAATCAAGGGAAAGTGCAATTTGCATTCAAATTGATGACCAGTAATTTAATTTAATGAACTGTTCCCTCGTCAACAAAAATTGAATTTTAAATCACCAGGTCAAATAAAGAGAACTTTTCAATGCATATCAGGATTTGTTATGCACATTATCTGTGTTAGGCCAATGATGAATATGACCTATAAATCCAGAAAAAAAAAAACATTTTTATGGGTTGTTAACCCATTAAGCACATTTTTATGTGCTGGCCACTGCCACCAGCACATTCCACTCATAAGACATGATAAGTTACAAAATCTGTAACTCCTTTAAATTCAAAGTATATTATAGTATGTGAAGCTCCTGTTTAAGGCTAGTGATTCATATCACTACTCTTGGATATAAAACAGATGCTCAGACCAGAAATTATTATTTCATTGGTGCCTTTATCTGGTATAAGAGCACCTCTAGGACTGCTAATGTATAAATTACACAAATATCAATATAGCATCATAAATGACACAACTCACATGAGATGTAGAGAATACAACCTGATTTACAATGAGCTATGGTTGCAAATACACTCTTCTGAAAAATGTTTCTATTTGAAGTGGCGGAGTCACCATCCTGAAGTGTTCAAAAAATGTATGGATATGGCACTTGAGGACATAGTTTAATGGTGAACATGGTAGTGGCACTAGATTGACAGTGAGACCTGATGATCTTAAAAGTCTTTTCCAACCTTAATGATTCTACAATTCTATGAAAATTCTGTAAATTACTTTAATTTTTGTTTATACTTGAAATCATGAGCCTACTTACATGCTTTTATGTATTTGCAATTAAATAAATACTATCACATATTTATGATATAAATTTATGACATGTAATATATTAAATGTACTAAATGCATCTTTGCATATGATATATATTTATACACCATGTATGTGTTGTATAATTAATATTTTCTTATGTCTGGAGATATATTTACATGTGTTTCTCCAGAAAGAGTACAGAGATTTGGGTCAGTATACGGTATTTTCTTCATGAATTAATTAAATCCTTGATTTTAGAGTATAACTTGTTTGAAATAAGAGCTGTGATCTATTTTTACATGTTGTGATTAAAGGCTTGCTTTTGACTAATGAGCATTGTTGTCTTTTTGCACTTCCCCTTTAAAATACCAGCAAATTATATTTATTTTCTGAACAGATTCCACCCAGACCTTTCCTGTCCTTTCCCCAGAATTAATACTCTTTACTCCTAGAACAATTCTGCCAGCCCTCTAAGGATGTATTGAAAGGGTTTTCTTTTTAGTATCTTATCTGTGTTTCTTGGTAAGACATTTGAACCCGAGCATATAATCAACAGTTGGCCAAAATGTAAGTTCAATGGGATATCATCTCAATTTTATTCAGAAGCTTTCTTGTATTAATTTTTTTTAATTATTTTTTCTTTCTTTTTTCTTTTTATTAAATTTATTTTTAATTTTGATGGAAATAAACATTCCCATGTTGACAAAAAATAAATTAAAAAATCATGACCATACACCATAAAAAAAAGCTTCATATTTTACCAGTAAATTTGAAATGATGGAGGGAACATGCCTGAAGACAGCATGGAGTCTGAAGAAGGAAGATGCTTTCTGAAACAATATAATTATTTTTAAACGACAAGCCTTTTTTCTCCAGAATTGTGGAAGTTGCTGTTCTTGGATTAAGGATAGATGTGATACATATTGGAGAAGATATTTTTATTTAGAACATTTCTCCTACAATTTTCTTTCATCTCAGCATGACACATGGGTAAGCATGGCTAGAGGGGGATCCTTGTGTTTCAATCCTGCAAAACAGCATTTTTTGCAGAACATACTGGAAAAAAAAAAAAAACCCCAAAAAATGTGAAAAGTTGCATGTCCATCTCTCCTTGCAATAATGTCCATCTTCAAATACCCAAAGCCATTTTAGCTCTCCAGATTCATCATACACGTCAATACCTGTCAGGATTTCATTTTAGAGACAAAACTAAAGCTTAGGACTTCTTCCCATGTCCAAGCTCAGACTGGTAATGGTGAGGTCATGGTTTTGAGCCTGTATGAGCTATTCACTTAAAACTCAATGATCCTTGTGGGTCCCTTCCAACTCAGAAAATTCTGTGATTCTGTGAGTAGTAGTTTTGACACCCCAGGAAAAGACACCAAATTAAATCCGGAGAAAAGCAGCAAGCCTGTTGAATTACTCTTTTATTCTGTGGATTTTTTTCTCCTCAAACTTGTCTCCATGTTAATATTTCTCTAATACTCATTTCACTGGCTGGCCTCCCTAATCCTCATGCTGGTGGTGGAATGCTTTGCTTGATGGCTCCCCAAGCAATGCTGTTCTGGAAAGCTTTATCAAGGAAGGACACATGTGCAAGAAAGAAGCCAAGGTGGAAACATGAAGGGTTTTTCCGAACTCCAGCAAATTGTCTTTGCTGCCAGATTTTGCTGGTTTTTTTCAGACACTTTTAAAAGCCAAGCTTATCTGCATAATTGATGAGGAGGTATTGCAATTTAATGAACGTTTAATGAAGAAATATAGGTCATTAACAAGACGTTGCTGACTCTGGCTTCTTGCATTTTCTTGATAATGGTGGATAATCTGATCACTGTGTGCATCATAGCTCCTAGAGCAATGACTTGGTTTACAATCAGGATCAAGAGCCACATGTCTGGATTCACAAATATAACCAGTTATGAGATTTGTAGAAAGCACTCAGATAAAAGCTATACTTTAATTTTAATAAGAGAAAGAAGAAGTGAATGAAGCTTTGTGAAAAACTATGAATTTGCTCTCCCTTGCCTTCCTTTGGCTCTGGTTCCAAGGACTCCTTAGCAAGTTGTCACCTTGCAGGATAATTACTTATGGAAAGAGGGAAAAACTTGTCACCCAGGGGGTATCATCCTGTCCTGCTACATACAAGTGCTCACTTAGGACAGCTCTGATGCCACGCACAGCCCAGACTGCTCAGAGGGGGGTTTCTTGCATCGCTGCCTAGGAAAGCTACTGTATTCTTATAAAGGCGACATTTGTCTCTGCTTGGGCTCTATTTTATTAATCGTTAGCAGTAAATGCATCGGTTACTGCTTCTCCTGAGAAAACAGCAGTGGAAATCCAGTCTCCTCCTGTGCCTGCCTTCTCTGCTTTTGATACAGAAGATTTCATGAAGTTCATGATGAGCAATCTTACTCAGCTTAAGTTTCTTTACAAACAGCTGGCTTGGATGTGAGAAACCTAAAACTCACTCATACAATAAAACTTGATAACACTTTATTACCAGAAACAGGTAAAACAGAAATTAATATCTACTTTAAAATTAGTTTTATCTCTTTTTTTCCCAGGCTTCTCTGCTCACACAAGGAAACCAAGTCAATATTTCTTGGTTAAAATACATAATCCTTTAAGTTTTCCCTACATCTCTTCGGACCCACATGGTCATAGGTAAATTACTTGCAAATCAGAAAATAATTTCACTGAAAGAAGTCTTAAAAAAAACCCCTAAAACCCCTAACAGAATAGGAGATTTAAACTGGCTTAATACTCCTGAAATACTAAAGCACACTTTATTCTAGGAACTCAGTTTATCCCCTTGCATTGAACTACACAGTTTAGATATAATTATGGAAAAAAAAAAGAGGAATGATAAGAAGAGTTAATATCTATTAAACCACATACTCAGCTAGAATCATTATTTTGGTGACTCAGTAAGCAGACAGCTTCAGTTAGAAGCAAACCTCAAAACACTCAAAGCATGCCACCTTAAATCAGAAAAGTTGAGACTACAATGATAAGAAAGGGAATAAAACCACCTGCCAGGCAACGAGCAGCAGATATAGTGTCTAATGCCCATGTGTAAACTACTACCTTGACTAAATCTCACTTTTCCTCTCAGTGCAAAGGCTTATTGACAAATAGATGCAGCGCAGGATCTGACTGCAAAATTCCCCGGGACTCTTTCTTAGGAGAGTTACTACTGTGTGGCAAATTTGTTTTTTGAACATATGAGCATGGGAAGTCAAGTGATCTAAAAACTCCAACCCAGGACTTTCTAAATTCACAAGCTAGTAATTGCCTCTTGGGATGAGTAATCAGAAGGTTGAAAAACACTGCAGTACCCTGTGACTGGACTTACACACAGCCCCACGGATTTTACATCTAGAGGAAATTGTTTTACTAGCAGTCTCATTTCTGACTTCCTGGCCCTTGGAGAAGCACAGGCTTTCCAAGATAGAAGAGGTTCTTGAGGTGAAGTCTTTCCCCACAATGCATCATGTCACAAGACAATGTTTTTGGTACAAATGAATGTTTACACAAGTGGAAATTTCTTAAAAAAAAATGCCAAAAAGAGGGGGCCCACTGTGAGTGGGGATTGCAGGAGCACGGACTCTGCAGTTCGTTCTGTGCAAAGAGAATAGGCTATCACGGTCTTGACTGAATTTTTCAGTGTCCTACTGTCAAGTTATCCCAGAAGCTCTTTATGGGGCAGCTCTGCCAGCTTGTGGGGCTGTGCCCTGGAGTGGCAGTGTGCTATTGCAGCAGTGTGGGGCACTCACTCATGGCACTGCAAACGTGGCTAAAAATATTGCCACAGAATAAACAAGCAGAGATCAGTACACAGTTTGTGTGCCAATAGATGTCAGTGTTGCATATCTTATGTAGCTTTACAGTTCTAGCAAAAGCTAGCTATGCTGGGAAAGATCTGTGTATGTGTCCTGTTTTGTTTCATGGGCTCTTGTCTATGTTTTTTTTTTTTTTTTTTTTTTTTTTTTTTTTTTTTTTTTTTTTTTTGTATCTAAGCCTGTCCATATGACAAAGAGCAAGTAAGCTGGGGCATCTACTGGCTAGTTCTTCATCATTTAAATAGTTATAAATAAGTTTTATCTGTCAAATAACAGTAGAAGCAGACTTCTTTCATTGATCTGGTTAAATTTGCAGGCCAGAGAATTAGCAATACATCTGCAATCCAGTTGCTAATCAGACTTCAGAGAGAGAACAGAGGTGAAATGGAGGAGCTGCAGAGCTGCAAAGAGCAGCACACAGCTGCTCCGATGGCTGATATTATCTGCTCATGTGCCGAGTTGTTGTGGGCACATGTAACTGAGAGCAGGACTTGGCATGTATTTTTGGCAACCCCTGGGTCTGACTCATGCTCTAGGAGAAATACCAGAGCACTGGGAAAAGGTGCCTCTTCCGCACTGGACACATCAGCAGGAGCCTCCACTATGCAGGAAGGAGAATTTTCAGGGGTTTTTGTTCTCTTACGAAGGGTTTGTATTCCCTTGCTTGCCACATCATTCATCCTGGCCAATTCCTTTTTCACTGCAGTCCCCACTCAAGCTCCTGAATATGTGGTTACGTAGCAGGGGAATCACAGAAAATGTTACTATAATTAATGTGCCACTGCAGGATCCTGTCCTGCCTGTACTCTCATTCTTGACTAGTGACTCAGCCCTTCTTTTATTCCCCCTTATGGCAATCAACACGCATCAGTGCCTTTACCCCAAATGGAAATGTTTTGATGAAGGACAGCTGGCATACACCTTGCTTGGTGATGTCAGGTAGAACACAAGCAGTTTTGATACTACCACCGCAGCAGAAAATCCAGAGAGATTTTTTGGCCTCCTGAATTTCCTGTGTCTCATTAGACTGTCCGGTGCACATCTGTAACAGTTCACAACCAGGCCTGTCAGCGCACGGTTCATTAAAAAGCCAGGGCTGGCAGCTGCTTTTGGCCAAAATCCTTCCCCTCAGCAGTAACACAAACACTGCTCTGTGCACTGTGTACCTTCCTGGGAGCCTGGAGGGAACGCAAGATCTCTTATCTGACAGCTCACTTCTCCGTGGGGGGTCAGTGAGTGCTGATGTGCAATGGCCTCTGCTCTCCTCAAGAGTGGGGACGTTGAAAATCCCCAAAGATGAGACTGACCTGAGGAATTTGCCTTATAAATTACACAAAAATGCCCAATGGGTGAGAGGCTATGTTCTCCTGAATTTTCTGTTTGTTTTCCTTCTCTTTCTTCCCCAAGTCATATTGTATGTCATGCAACTCACATGATATATACCTCAAAAAAAAAAAAAAAAAAAAAAAAGGAAAAAAATAGATGAGAATTTAACTTAGGGCTATTATTTCCAATTCCCCTTTTCTCTGTCCAAGTTAAAAAACCTTTCTGGAAAATTACTAGAATTTAATTCTTGGAGCATATGAGCTACTAAACTTACCAGAATTCCTTAAGCTTAAGCTGCCATGAGAACTTTTTCATCCCAGTAACAAAAGCTGGAGGTGAACACTGAGTATCATCACCTTGCTCCACTAATACTGCTCTTCTTCAGGAATCTTAGATATATCCTGCATTTAGGATCCAGAGAATTTCTCATGAAAACATAGCTCAAGGCCTATTTTGGCTAAAAATATTGATTTATGGCAGCTTAAAAATATTTGACTGTCTGTTGAAGCATTAAAAGGTCCTGAGAGATTTTGGGCCTGTTTTAAGGAAGGAGGAAAGGTGGTACTTTATCAATACAAGGAAGATGGGTGCTGTTTTTTTTAATAGCAAAAGTATTAAAATCAGTTAATCAAATTAAATCAGGATGAAAACAGATTACACCTTTCCTCCTCCAGACCCAGGGGGCAAAGCTTGCTCAGAAGGCCCATCCAGGGCACTGCCAGCAGCCCTGGACCCCAGTGGTTGGGAAGGAGTGTCCCACCTTGGACAGCACTGCATGGGTTCCCTGGGATGGTGCAGGTGGTGGCTGTGCTGGGCAGGTTCAGATTGGCACAGGCACCCTCACCATGACAAAAGCAGTTTTTGTGTGGTGAGCACTGGCAGAAGGACTCTGTGGGTTATTACTGTGCTTCTTGTGCTTGAAAGTATTCCGACAGGACTGAAGCTGGATGGTGCCAGCCATTTCATAAACAACTTGGGGAAATTCCTCCCCATCTCTTGACATGCTTGCCATTTATTCTGAAGCAAGACAGGACAAGAGAATATGATGAGCTGAAAGAAGGAAGGCCACACAAAATATGGATGGCTAATGTCCTTGTAGAACATAATTTATGCCTTAATCCTCATGAAATATTTCCAGAAAACACCCACATCTGACTATCATTCAATTCAACCTTGAATGGTTGCCAAGTTTTTTGAAAGGTTAAAATAATGCAGAGTCCTGAGAAAGATTTGGAGACACTTCTGTTTGTGTGTATTTACCTATCCATGTACTTCAAGTGTTTAAGGTTTGCAGGTTTTTTCTTGTTTTCATTTTTTGTTAGATTGATTTCATTTGGGACAGGATTTTCCTTGCTTCATCAGAACAAGGCTGGCACATTTTAGAGGCAATTGTTGAAATAGTAAATACGGTAACAACTATAGTAAATTCCCATCTGACTCTGACTTGTCATTGAACTAGGTTTACATGCAGTAACTGCAACTCAGTATTGAAAGTTCCCAGACTTTTCCAGTTCTAACAGTTGATCAGGACATCTTTATCTCCCTGCACAGTAGATAAAACACAACAAGACACTTTTTGTTTGCTGCTGTTTCCAGAGAAACATTACTTCAAGTAATGTCTCACTAAATGGGGCCTTGCTAGTCTTCGTGAAGGATGAACTACCTTAGTTTCTCTCTGTGTGGCAGCTTCTGCCACTGAAGCATAAAACTTGGAGCAATCTGAGAAGAAATAATGGAGATGAAGGAAATTCCGTCAGATTTTGGGGAAAACAGATAGAGCTACTGCTATTAAAAAAACAAAACCACATATGTATGTAATGCAGTAGGTAGTTTTTAGCAATGTTCTGATATTTACAAATCACTTCTAATCAAAGAACACAACCTTTTATAAGCAACATTTAAAAAAACAGTCTGTCTTTGTGTTTTTTTATTAAAAACCTGAGATTCAGACAAAATACAACTAGTGTTAGTACAAGTCTACTGCAAATACCTATGGATGTTTATGCAAATATGCCACTCCTGATAGCATGATGACTGAATGTATTTAATGTGAAAGAGGATAAAATGCAGTTTTATGTGAACTATGCTCCCCATAAAGATGAAAACAAGCTAAAGAAGTTGCAGCAAAAGCTGAACTTTAATGAAATGCATTTTATATGTCACCACACCACAGGTTTCTTCGCTGGTGCTCGGCAGTACTGTGTGATGATGGTTAGGGTAGAACAAGCTGTGCTGTCATTGGCTTGGCATGCTTTTTAAGGGCAATCAGTGTGAGGGTGTTGGCATGGTGGGTGGCACTTCTAGGCTCTTCTGTGCTAAGCATTTTCTAACATTGAATGGGGTCCTGAGCAGCAGCAGGGCATTTCTGTTCCCATTTGTTCAAGAATGATGCACAACTGTAGGATGGATGGGGGAGGAATGAAATATGAAGCCTTCACAGAAAAACTATGCTTTCTGGAAGAAAGGATGCCTCTGGCAAAGCAGAGAGATGAGGAAAGGTTTAATTTTGCTGCAAGTATTTTCAGAAAAGCTGTTTTGAGCTGTGTAGTTTTTCATAATATCCTCTCTCATGAAAGCTGGGGGCAGCTGGACAGACCCTCTGCTGCTTTCATAGCCTGAGCTGTCTGGGCTTTTCAAATGCAAGGAGTTTAATTGCTTTCTCAGGAGGAATGGCTAAAAGGCCTAGACATAAAACTAACAATTGTCTATCTACTGAAAAATAGAATAAATGTGTTTGAGTCACTGGCATCATGCGGGCAAGTGCAGTATGTGAGTCAAGGGAGAACTTAAGAGTCTGACTAAGCTGAAAAGAGAAATTGCATCATCAAGGCTTGATGAGAGAGAGATTTTCAGGAGGAAATGCTAGTTTTGACTCTGCAAAATTGAACTAAAATGCTGACAGCAAATGGAATTTTCCCATGATTAATTTTAGTTTTTCTTGGATTATTTTCAAACATCCTAAAGCAATCTACAGTTTATATAAGTATACAGCAGTATATATTTTATAAATATAGAACTATATAACCATGTAAGTATGCTCTCATATATGTATATATTGAAAAATGTATGATTTGCTCTTTTCTATAAATGGAGCAAATTAGATTTTTTCTTCTTAGAAAAAGCATTTTCATAACAGCGTTTATTTGTTAAAAACAATTATGAAGTGATAGATCAAAGATTAAATGATGGTGGTGGATACAAACAAATTCAACACAATGAAAATACACTATCACAGTGTGCATCTAAATTTATGAGTGTAAAACAATTGCAGTGAGGCCCTAAGATACACCCTAAAAAAAAAAAAAAAAAAAAAAAAAAAAAAAAAAAAAAAAAAAAAAAGAGAGAGAGAAAGAGAGAGAAAGAAAGCATTAAAACATGACACTGGAAGAGTCCCAAAAGAATTGGCATCAATTAATGGAAAAAGGTGTTCCAGGTCTCAAAGTATGTGTGAAATAAGAAATTCAAGAAAGTAGTGTAAGTCTAATTGGGAATCTTATTAATTCCAACTAAAACTACATTACTGAATACTGAAAAGCTAGCCACATTACAGATATCTCCTCATATTGTTCTAGAATAATAAAAGGCACCCATTATAATTTTGTATCCATATTCAGTGTTGCTGATACAGACTTCATTTGTAGTAAACACAGATAGTGGGTTTATAACCAAACCTATAAAGTGATAGTTCTTTCTTTGAGTTTGTTTTGAAGAAACACATGCTGCATTGTCAGGGATATGTTCATATGAGTAACAGATGTGAAAATAGGAACTATACTTATCATTTTAGTGTGATTTCATAAAAGACATATGTAGGTGTCAGACACATCAGCTGTTTTGATTCCTGAAAAGGTTAAATCCCTATTTAAAATTTTCCACATGCCATCCAAAAGGGAAAAAATGCAGATTCTCCTAATTCAGTCATGGTTAAAAGCTGGTTTGGGTTCTTCTGCAATCTGTATGTTTCCTTTTCATTTTTGCACATTTGGGATAAATATTTCCTGTTTCCTGAATGTTTTTCCCTTCACTCCAAAGCTTCTTGCACTGCTAATGCCTAGATGAAGAAAACTGGCCCTTGCTTCCTGCATAGACCCTTTACTCTTTCTTGAAGCACTTGGTTGCAAGACTGGGCTCCCCTGTGCCTATCTGGAGATTCCTGGAGATCCCAGGTAAGGATCTCCAAGAATTATTTGCAGGACTGATAAACCGACCTAGCGAGCTCTTTAAGAAAGGTAAAGCCATTCAGAGCTGAACTCCCTTCACCTGATGTAAATGTAAATGCATGCTCTGACTAAAAACTGACACCGTTCATTTCAATTTATGGTAAGAAATAGGCACTTCCCTGATGCAGTTCACTGTTCAGGCATTCAGACATTTGGAAACAGAAGAGTCATGTCCTAGAGCATTTTAAAGGCAATCAGATTGATTGCTTCAGACCCAAATGTCTGCAGTTAAGTGGTAATTACCTCACAGCAGTGCCTCTTCCAACTTGTTACCTTCTTGGCAGAATAACATATAGATTCTCCATGAGTGCTGCTCACAGTGGATCAAAGACCGAGGATATCCTTTTTTCATTGGGGTGAACTTGAAAGATTTTTTCCACAAAAATAGCCATATTCATATAGTCATTCTTTCAGACTTCAAGAACCATAACAAAAGGGACTATTCCAGGAGTGATTGGCTGCAAGGTGATATTGCTTTGGACAACATAGGAGAGAGAGGGCAGTAAAAACATTCTGTTCATAAGGACTAGAAAGAAATGAGAATATTACTCCTATGGAAAGAACAGTGCAATGAAAAGTACATTGGTCAATTTAAACATGTCCACAAATCTATTTCTTGAGCTAACATGACTTTAAAACAGCTTTCTGTCAAAGCATTCAGTAAAGACTGACATCCTCAGTAGAATTACAGGAAGTCTTAGCAACTTTGCTTTGGAGCTTGTGATCCTAATGTCACTAAGAAGGCTGGGAATATCTCCAGTGGATGTGTGAGCTTCCCTAAGGGCAGAACCAATTATTATTTCCAAATGGAAAGATATGCTTCAGGAAATAGTTTCTGAGCTTAACTGCTGATGAACCAGGTAGGCAACAAAATGTTAAAATGAGATAACTGCTAGGGTTTCAGGTAGATAGGAGCTGCCTGTACTCTGGGTAACAAAGCACAGCACAGAGGCAGATGAAAGCAATCCAGTGAAAATTATTAATTTACTGAATGCAGTGACCAGTTTTCTTCTGAGAAATTTTTGTTAGTTTTAGAAAGCAATCCTTTAGCTTTGCTGTTGTTTTTGTTTTGTCACTTCCCCTCTCATCCCTGTCTGCATTTGGCATCAGATCACATGGTGGAGCATCTGTTGTGTGTGCTAGGCAAGGTGCTTGAGGAGGAAAAGCAGTTCAGGCAACAGGAAGAGGACAGTCAGGGAGAGTCATAACCCCGGAAAATGTCAAGATGATGGGCAATCTGTGGTTAAGCTTATCTATGGGGCAGCTGGGAGGTGATAAATGATAACAAGGCAATTGGATTCTTTTACCTTTGCATCCAAAACTACCAGTCATTTACTAGTACCTAAGGATCAGGACTAATCAAAATAAGCCTTTCAAGTGCATTTTTTAATGCAACAGGGATTCCGTTTGTGACCTTGTTGCCCAGGTATTTCTCTTCTTTACTAGGCTGACAATCTTAGAAACACTTTAAGGTCTCAGACACGGAGAAGATATGTTTTACAAAAGTCTGGTTTGTCTACATACAGCAGCAGGGTTACACAGAAAGAGGTAAAGTACAGGTTTTCATTCACTGTTTTGACCAGTTTATTTGCAGTTTGGATATAATTCTAGTGATCACCAGACCACATTCCTCTAATATTATCCAAATCCATTAAGAAACAGAAGAGTTTGAAAATACCTTGGAAAAGTTACCATTATATTTCTTGCTTCATCAAGACACAACCACATCTCCAGATAAACTGTATGAATTTTTCTTCTCTCCATGGAATCACAGATTGGTTTGGGTTGGAAGGGCCATGGAAGTCCCAGACAGCCTACCATGGGAAGGAACACCTTCCATAGACCACTTTGCTCACAGCCCCATCCACCTTGGCCTTGAACACTTCCAGGGGTGGAGCATCCTCTCTCCCCTGGGCAGCCCATTCAAAGCTTTGCCACCTCCATACTAAAGAATTTCTTCCTCATATCTGCTCTTAATCTACTCTCTCACTTTAGAGCCGTCACTCCTTGGCCTGCCACTGCACGTCCTTGTAAAACGTCCCTCTCCAGCTTTCTTGTCAGTCTCCCTCAAGTAAGCTGTTTGTTTCTCCTTGGAAAAGTTGAGTTCCCTGGGCAGAGCACCCATGGTTGCAGGCAGATGAGCCCTAAATGGGGGCTAAGCTGGAGCATTGCTATAACAAAACCACACTTGACTGAAAAGAACCCCTTCTTCCCAGAAGAAACTCCATTTGCCCCACACCAGACAATGATGAGGTGGTGTAGAATAACCTTCAGGTCCTGGCTCAGCCCCCTCCTGGCTACTACAAAAAACTAACCCTGTCCTGTCCAGAACCAGGACATGTTTGTAATTACATTTTTTTTCTGAAATACTTGTTCTGTGCTGCTCCTCTAATCCTGCACAAGTGCTGGTGTTCTCCAAACATGCCCACAATATGTTGAGTGACTGCTGGTGTCACTGGGGACCTCACCCCTAAAACGACTGTCCCAAGGATAGGGGTGAAGGGAACACATTGGCCTGTGCTTGTCAAGGAATGCCAAAGGTCTCATTCATGACTAGGAGAGGAGAACTTAGCTCATACACTTGCTTAATGATAGCACTGATCTAAGTCTTCTATGGAATTATTAAGACATGTCTTCCCAGAAAAGAGAGTGAAGACTTCAGAGAAGGCATTCAGAAGGCATTTTGAAGGAAAAATTGAGTGTTTACTTGGTGGAGCCAACAAATCCTCTGTGAGGGTTGATTCTTTTGACCTCTATATCATATAGGGCTTAGTGCTGAAATAGGTTCTTTTGACATACATTTCTTTCTTAATTTATGTCTGCTTTTAATCACAGCATAAGCAGTATGCAACCTCTGTGAGCATACCCAGCCAGGAAGGTGACTTGGATGGTCTGAAATAAACTATCAGAGCATAGAATTTACTATTAGTGCCTACAAGCTGGACACATTTATCTCTTTATATCTCATGGAATCAGTAAAGTCATCCAGCTCCATCTGTGTGCAAGTAGGCAGGCACAGCAGTGTCGAGGGACAGGATTCCATTTCATGGCACCAAGGGCACTCTGCTCATAGTGACCCCAGACAGAACGAGAGAAGTAGCAAAGCAATTAACTCCTCCTCAGTACCTTGACCATCAATGCAGCATCTTTGCATCCCTGAGGAGCAGGCTGGCTGTTACACATAGAGGTTGACACCTGGAAAAATCCTCAGAGCGGGGAGCTGTTTCCAGCCTCCATTACTGGACAGATCCAAAAAAATGGAGGCTGGTGATGGAAAAGGGAATTGGGCAAAACTTACACACTGCTAAGAAAAGTAATGGATATAGTACATTAAAATTTTTAATTTCAAAACTGAGAATCATAATCTAGTGCTTGTAATTGTAACTCCAGTACAGAAACAAAACAGAGAAAAGGGAATTAATTGGAGGTCACATTAGATAACTGGGAATGTAATAAGGGCAGTAGTTCCGTAGTACGTGCATATCACAAGAAAAAAGTGATCACACTAGAGGGGTGCCTGAATGAATAAAAATTCCTCTTGAAACAGTCTCTGAGAAAAACTGCGAGGGAGAGCAACTGTATTCATTTTGGCAAACCTGGGATCAGATTTTGTTTTTTGTGTTTTTTTCCCCTTGTAGATCCTGATGCCGGAAAATAATTGAAATGAGCAAAGAAGACGGTAATTACTGTAAGTTTGTCTGCTACAATCTGGAAATGATAAAGTACTGCAGGTTGCTCCAGGCTATAAATCCTAACCCAAAGCCACGTGCAAAGCCTTGGAAAATTAAAATGCTGCAATTGGGTTTAACCAGCCAAAAAATCCCAGCTGCTGAGTCACTCTGACTACACAGTACATATTCTTCAACAGTTAAAGGATGCATTGCAGCACCCTGAGGAATAAAAAATTATTAAAGCATATGTATAAACAAGCTTTTCCAACACTTAAAAAAATCTTTGAAATTATTCACAGAATAATAGAATCATTTAGAATGGTAAAGACCCTTTAAATATCAAGTCCAAATGTTATCCTAACACTATCAGGTCCACAACTAAACCATGGCCCTAAGTATCATGCCTATGAAAAAGAAAGGAACTTGTAAAGAAAACAATTTTTCCCTTTTTCTTTATTTTAAAGAAAAGCTGTTTACATGGCTGACAGAAGTCTACTCCAATAGATGCCATCCTAGCTCCCCGCAAAACTTTTGGAATTATCTTAATGGATATACAAAGAATTACTAAACTCTGTAAGGTCATAATTTGAAAAGTACTCAACAAAACAATGGTATTTTTTATGCAGTTTATCTTGATATGGAAAGGTTGTAACTATTATAATTATTATCTGAAATAGAGTATTGAACAAGAAATATGTGAAGCACAGTAATATGAGAAATGTGGCATGAAGTAGGGATAAATCCCAAACCCATGCATTAACATCCTTCTCTTTAATGTAATTGGTTTTTCTGAATCTCAGTTTTCGGTAAGAATTGATAATCATCTTTACCTAAAAAAGACTTTATGACTTCATCTGGCTGGTGGAGAAACCCGAAGAGCAAACACAAGCACCAGCTTGCTGTTTATCCATGATGCTTAACTGCTGTCATACTTTGTTATCACCTTGGTCTATGGCAGCTGCTGTGGGCCTGGGTTTGAGAGAGACAGGGAGAGCAGGGTACCTACCTGAGCTGTGGGTGGGACTACACCAGGTCTGATACCCTCCAGAGCATGTGACACACCAAAATGCCCAACACATTCAGTCCCTACAACTCCTCTGCGCACCTTCTGTGATCCAGCACCATCCCCATGGATGTGTGGGCCAAGGGTTACACTGGATACAGCAACCAGGCTGCAACATAGCTCCTGCTCAGTCAGCACAGACACAGCCAACAGCGATCCTCTGTAGAGCTTTACATGTCTTCCCATTAAAAAAAACCCAACAAAATAAAAAAACCCAACTCGTCAAGTAGCACTAATTAGAGACTTGTGCATTTACAAGGGCATAGTAGTGTCCTTCCTTGGCCAGCAGCTGGCTGTGGGTGCCCTGCTCGACCACCCTGCCGTTCTGGATCACCACGATGATGTCGGCTGTCTGCACGGTGGACAGGCGGTGAGCTATGACGATGCAGGTGCGGCCTTGCCGGGCGTTATCCAGAGCTTTCTGGACAATCTGTACACAGATAACATGACAGTACTGTTAGCATCTGAAAAGGCTTCCCTTGTCCTAGAACCACATTTGATTTCTCACTCTCTTATCAGCTGAATACACGTCCCACACATGTACAAGTCAGTGCACACAGGAGACCTTTATTCAACAGGATTTCTCACTGAGGTCAGTGAGCCTGATCAAACAAATGTGAGACATGGAGAAGTGGGTTCTTGGGTCAGGACACAGATACAGTATTTACCATCAAATACATCTGATAGGAAGACAGCTGAGGAGTATCAGATTAATGTGGAGTTTTATATTTAAAGTTGGGTTTTTTTTCTACGTTTTGTTCTAATACAGTTCAACTCAAACCTTTCAGGTGGAAAAGCTACTGTGATGCACTTGGATTTTTTCACAATTGAGCATTTGTAGCATGTTTGCTTTAATTTTATTCTACAGAAAGCAACTAGCCATGTACATAGGCATAAGTATTTCACATAATAATAATTATTCACCTTTTCACTTTCTGTGTCAAGAGCAGAGGTAGCTTCATCCAGAAGCAGAACAGCAGGATTACGAACCAGAGCACGGGCAATTGCTATTCTTTGTTTTTGACCCCCAGAAAGTTGTGTTCCTTTCTCACCCACCTGGGTGTTATATTTCTGGATGTTAAAAATAAAAAAGATCACCAGTAAATACTCTTAGAGAAGGAAGATTAGAAAAGCAAAATTTATTCATGGGTATAAAAGCTGAGTATTTTCATCTTGAAAGAAAGAATACTGCAAGTGGTTTTAAGATAGCTAAGGCTTTATAAAGATCTCCAGTACAAGCAGTTATATATACAGCCACACATATTCATACCCAGTCTGAAAATTCACTCCCTCAAAGGCTGGAATAGGTCTTGAATGATACCAGCAAGTGAGGCAGCCACAGAGCATATGATCATAAGATTAACTAATATTTTAATGCTTACTGACACATACACAAAGAATTTGATGCTGTATTGCTTATGAATTAAGAATCTAAAATATTATTAGTAGTAATGAAAATGAAATATTTTTCAGCATTATTACCTCAGTTTAAGGTACCCAGAACTACAGTGAAAACAAACTATCCAAGCAATTTTCCTTGTCAGCACCAAATTCTTGTCAAGCATGAAGGTCAAATGTCATGCCATTAATTTTTTATTTACCGCCCCTTTGTATTTATTAAGAAACACTCCCTGTATGTACCCATTCAATTAGAAATAGACTACTTTTTTTACTAATTTATTTTTTAGAAAAATAAAATGTCTCTATTAGAGTAACTTAAAGATTTTCTGCTGTCAAAGTAAAAAAATATTAGAAAATTATTATGAGCACTTACTTATTCATAGAACATCCTCTCATTTCCCTCTCCCTCCCTCACCCCCTAAATATTCTGGGTTGTCTACCACTGTAATAATGGAAACATTAGCTTTTTTGTTTTTTTTTTTTTTTTTTTACAAACTAAAAATGATTTTAAGCCTGAAACACAATGACATTTTAAAACATAATGGCTATTATATTAGGGGAAACAAAAGAGTTTAATTTAATCTATGCAAGTGATCACTACACTGGTATCTCTATATCATTCTAAATATATGATCTCACTGTGAAGAGAACATCACTTTTTCTTACCTCTGGCAGTTTTTCAATGAAGGCATGAATATTTGCTGCTTTAGCTGCTTCTTCAATTTCCTCCTGACTAACCACCCTACTGTTGTCTCCATATTGGATATTTTCAGCAATGCTGCAGTCAAACAAAATGGGCTCCTGTGACACCAGGCCCAGCCTGGACCTCAGCCATTGTAAATGCAGAGATCTGGTATCAAATCCATCTGCTAGCTAGAAAAAGCAACAGAAAAATGATGCCAAGCTGGCTACTCTGCTCATCCACACATACCTGTTGAAAACAGGAAATGTGGATTCTAAGAGAAAGCCCATTATGTGCTATTTTACCAGATGCAATCAAATACACTTTTTGCATGCTAGATGCAAAAGAACCAGCAGAATAGATGAAATATTTTCCTCCATTAGTTTTTAATTTTGTGTTGTTTCGCTTCCATTTGCTAGCAGGCAGAAACAACATGCAGGTAACAAGTTGTTCTTGCAGCCCTTCCAGCCCTACTGACCACAAGAAGCACCAGGAAGCTCATGGGAAAGCCTGTCCCTTAAGAAGCTGAACACAACAGTAAATATTCTCAGCTGTAGGCCTTTCTATCTTACATATCTTAAAACCTCCTAAGGAGGTTTCTTTCAAGTTTTTACACCCATTAACAGGGGTTGCACCAAAAAGGCCACTGGGGCCTCCTGATGGTGACACAGTAACACCTATTCGAGATTACATTTGTGTTATCTGAAGCATGTATCTCTGTCCCTAATGTGTTAATTCCCATCAGCAAGAAAACTTACACACTGACAAGCAAGTTACATTAGTGTTATGCCCCTGTCTGACCAGGGTGTGAGGAGCCCAGGGGAGGAAATGCAGTCGGACATGGTCATTCCTTTCCCAGGAAAGATCTGTGACCTGAGGAAGCACATTGTGCCAGCATGGATGCAAATGCACAGGGCAGGCAATGTCGGGAGTTTGGGGATTGTCTACAGATCCACTAGAGGCACAGCATCAGTAACTCACACCTCTAAAAAAAGGCATCTCAACAGAGAGACTGCCAGGCTTTTCAAAAGCCTCTGAAACCTTGGCAGATAAAGAGTTCTGTAGATTTAATTACCATTAATATCCACACAAGTCTATTCTTACCACTTGTCCTTCCACAGGGTCATAAAACCTCTCCAAGAGCTGAATGGATGTGCTTTTGCCACAGCCGCTGCTTCCTACTAATGCCAGAGTCTGTCCTTTTTTAACCTTCATACTGAGTCCTTGCAAAACTCGAACTTCTGGCCTTGTTGGATATACAAAATGGATGTTTCTGAATTCAATGTTGCCTTCAAAATGGCTCTGAAAAGCAGTAGAGAGTTCACATGCTCATATTAACATTTATTAGCCTTAACTATAACAGCACTTGTTAAGACTTGGTTATTAAAGTGAGAGATCCAATAAAGTTTGGGAAGGGGTTTTCAAAAGTGCATTTGAAATTGTTTTAAATGACATATTGGTCTGAGCATAGTATCACTAGTTACAGGGTGATCTGTAAGTCACTACATCCTTTTGGAGAAGTTTTCTGCATTTTCTGTGCCTATTTTTCACTTCATCTTTAAAAAGAATTTCCCAGAAGCAAAGAATAAGCTGAGGTGGAAGGGACTCTAACTGCACAGCACCATTCCCAAAAGTGACACCGTGTGCTTGAGAGCATTGTCCAAACACTTCTTGAGCTCTGTTAGGCTTGGTGCTGTGACAGCTTCCCTGGGGAGCCTGTTCTAGAGCCCAACTACCCTCCTAAGAAAAACAGACAATATCCAGATTTTTAATTTCTAATACATTTAATTGAGACACTTCTACTTGTGATATAAACTGTATCATTTGCTTTCCCAGTCTTACCCTGCAGGCAGCACAATGTGAGCAAATGTAACACAAGGCCAAAATCAGAGATTAAGACAGCAGAGCTAAATTCTTCAGTAGGTTATTCATGGACATAAAGGCCAAGCTGTGTTTTAAAAAGCAGTGGTAGTTGTTATTTAGCATCCCAGCCAGGCTGATATCTAAGCACAAGTGGAAGAGAGGGAGCACATGCCAAGGCTATTGCCTGTCCTGTTCTTTGGGGGTATGAGCCAGAACCCTGTACATGCCAGCAGCACCACTAATAGCAGGATCTCAGAGTAGGTAATCTAATTTGATGGACTCGAAGCTCTGCTTTGTTAAGTCACAGGCATCACTAGCATTTAAGTCCAGTCTATACTAAAAATATTTTCACTTAAGTTTCATTCTACTGGAGACCTTCTGCCAAGTCTTTCAATGTCTGCACCAGAGAACCCTAGTTCAAGAAAACATGTAAGCATTCTCAGAACTTTAAGGCTGAAAATCCTGTATATAAGCTTGAAGTTTTAGAAAACTGGATTATGGCTTCCTGAGTAGGAGCTACCATCTAAAACTACATGGGAAGTTAATTTTAAATTTAGATGAACCTGGATGTGCCACTGTAATCCTTCCAGAACATGTAAATTGAAAGCATTACATTGCAGAAATTTGACAAGTGATGAAGTCAGTCTCCTTAATGGCAATTTTGGTTTAGAAGCGAGGCTCTTTGAGGCATTTTTGGGTGTTTTTTAGCTTTTTCTTCTTGTGTCTTTCCTCCCCCATCTTTAGAGAAAACTAAATTATTCATTAAGCTTGTGTTGACTTCACAAGCGCACATTTTTAATTGTAAAAGTTTCCACAGATGGAATAAGATGGCTTTTGGCAAAATGCCTGTCTGTAAAGGAACTAATCTCTCTTATTTACAAAATAATTAGAAAAATGCATTAGTACTATATTTCTCCTATAAATGCTTACAAAGACAACAAAACTCTTATTGGAACTGGCATCAGTGTTTTCCTGAAGCCATTTATACTGTGAGTCAGTAGAATGAAAAGTATTTTTTTTTTAATAATTTAGAGAAAAACTACCTTGAAGGCTGTACACTTTTGTCTGAAACACAGAAATAATATGGTCCCTAAATAAGTCAGTATCACTATTTATATAGTGTCTGTCTTTTGACAGAACAATAGAATGGTTTGGATTGGATGGGACCCTAAAGAACATCTAGTTCCAATATCCCTGCCCTGGGCAGGAGTTACGGCTCATATTTTTTTTATTCTATTGGTTTATTATTAATGGTTTTAATGCTGATGTTTTGTTCTGGTGTTCCCCCTCATGTACCCCCAAATTGATTTATCTCTGAAAGCTGTATCCTCCCCTAAACTACCCTTTATGGCAATCCCCTCCCTTTGTTCCAGCCCCTTACCTATCAATCATTGTTACCCTGCCCCTTGTTCTGGTCCCTTCCATGTCACTCATACCTTGGAGGCAATCCTTCGAGTGTTCTCCCCCAGGTGTTCCTGGGGGGCTCTAAATCTTTGACACCCATTGGGACATGTGACCTGTTCTGTCCCCCCACCTTCTGCAATTGGCCTCAGGCCAGTGCCATGAACCTCCTCATCCCTCCCCTGACACTTCCCCACAGGTTTATGATTTGTACCCATCCAAGAATTGCTGCAGTTTTTAAACCTGTGCTGAGCAGAGCTTAGGGCTCTCCTGTCATGACCCCTTCAGCTCCAATAAACCTCTCCTGCTGGAACCTCCTACAGAGAGCCTCCTCTTTTTCCTTTACCTGACTTCTGCCGTGGCTGGCAGACCCTGCACTGCAGAGCAAGCAGCTCTAAAGGTTTGGCTGTTGGTAAAACCCCAAACCACAGCTGTTCCCCACACCTGGCATGGCACTGGTGTGATACGAGCTAGCCTGGGCTCCAGTGAGCTGCATCAGGCAGGGACATCTTTCACTAGACCAGGTTGCTCAGAGATCCATCCAACCTGGCCTTGAACACCTCCAGATATGGGATATATCCACAACTTCTTTGGGCAACCTGTTCCACCCTCATGGTAAAGATTTTATTTTCTAATATCTCATCTAAGTTTACTCTCAGTTTGAAGTCATTCCCCCTTGTCCCACCACTACATGCTCTTGCAACAAGTCCCTCTCCATCTTTCTTGTAGGCTCCCTTCAGGTAGGAATTAGGTCATCTAAAGCCAGCATCCTTTTGTGATACCCTAAGAAATAGGCACCTGTGAAGACAATTGCTTACAATGATAATTACTAATTTAGTGTGTTACAATATTTCTTCCTGTGATAAAAGAACAATCCTTCAAAAAAACCCCAAAAAACACCCAAACCCCAAAAGCCCAAAGAAACAGATCTCCAAACTCCCCAACCCCCCATGCGAAATACTACCAAACCCTTACCAATTTTTCACCTTGTTCACTGTAACTGTCGATTAGAGGTTTTCTGTCCAAAAGCTGAAAGATTCTTTGGGCTGATACTCGAGCTTTGCCATAGTCTGGCGCCATGGAAGAAGACTGACCAACATTCATAGCTGCAAACACGACAGAAGAGAAGACTCTAAAAAGCAAAGGAAAAAACGTGATTCATTCCAGGTAGAACAATACATTCTTTTCCGACTGTGTAAAACATGCCTTCAGAATAAAGGTTTTAGCATCTTTAAGTTATGATATTTCTAGAATTCCTCACACTGCAAGATGTTCCAGTATTAGGAAGGTCCCATAGCTACTTTATAGCTGAACAGTGGTATCATATAACCTCTCTTCTGAATACCCTCTGCCTGGAAGGGATGTCAAAGGGGAAAGGATTCTTCAGAGTAGGTGTGCTGAGCTTGCTACTCACTCTTGCTGTTTCACTGCCCATGTACCTTTCCCTTTTTTGTTCCCTAAAACAGCCCTTATGCCCAAAGAACACACCCAGTCAGATTGAATTCCTGGCTTCCCATGCCCCATTACCTCTCTAACCTGATAAAATAATTTGTATGCTTTGAAATCATTATGCTGTGTACTGATTTCGATATTTTTTACATTTTATAACGTTTACTCACATAAACACATTTTCAAAGTTGGTCAGACAATTAGCAATGAGCCATGCTCCAAATCTGAAGGCTGCTGCGTGAATAAAGTACTCTGAACCTTGAGCTAGTCCATAGGTAAATCCATAGAAAGGGGCTTTTCTCAGAGATTTTCTGATAAAAGAAGAGATTTTCCATAGTAAAAGAGAAACAACAGATGCTAGCTGGGGCATGGCCAGACTTCTGGAATAAAATTTTCAAACAATCCAGTTCATCCCCAAAAACACAACAAACCAGCCCACAACACACACACTCACAAACAACCCTTGCCAGAACCTAAGAGCCCCTGGCTTCATGACACAGAACTACCCTTAGGACAGAAAGCAATGAAATTCTTGATCCTCAGTTATGTTAAATTGAATCCCCTTGCTTTGCTTTTATAGCAGAGCAGGTCACTAGAGCAGTTAGTTAAAATAAGTTAATAACTACCCGATATAACCCATTTTATTAAGAGAACAAGCAGGCTCCAGCCTGGCCTAAGAACTGCCTGCAGGCTTCCACTAGCTCCTCCCACTTAAGAGGAACAGGGATGCATTGCTGGCTATCCTCACAGGAATTCAGACCATGCCACTATTTCTCAATCTGTCCCTCTGGAAAGATTTCATTTTGTATAGCTAATTGAGCACACACCAAATAAGAATCTGGTGAACTCTCTGTCCTCATTGTTTAGGATGCTCTCTGAGGAAGAGGAAATCTCCTTTCTAGTCTGAGCTGTAAATCAGACCGGGGACAGTCCAAACAATCATCCTGCCAAATCTGAGGTCTTAGCAGCTCACCAGACATTAATTTTTAACACTATTTTGGCTGAGGACAGATTGTGCAGTACATAATTTTCAATTCCTTCTTTTACATTAGAAGCAATTTAGGTTTTGGGCTATTTTATTTAAATAAAATGGAGCTAGAAAAATCTGGCAACCACGGTGATTCAAATGCATTTCAGTGGAGAAAAGGCAGTGGGATGCAGTGGCTCAAACAAGGGAAATGTATGATATTCTTTTCCAGGTTTCAAAGTCATATGAGGGGAATAAAACTGGTTTATGATATAAAGGGTGTGGTGGAATTGTCAGTTCCGAAGGTAAGTAGTACCAGTGTAATACACTGACTTGGAGTGAACATACATCCTATATTGCAGGCAAACACAATATTCTGTAACACATATGAAGAGAATGGAGTTTATAAAGTGTTTTCATAATAAAAGAGAAATCCTACAAATGTTTTTTTCACTCTGCATCTTTGCAGAGTGTATATTAAATGTATATTAAAATATATAGACTATACAAATTTCAAAGCTATATGAGCAACTATTGATTTTCTTATCACAGCGACACTTCCCAGTCTTTTGGGTATGGGTTAGGTTCCAAGAAAGGTATTTACAGTAAATCTGAAAGACTAAAATGTACTGTAAAATAAAAAACCCACCTATATGTATGATCCAAACTAGCAACATATCTTTCATAAAATGCTTCTTCCTTGGTCAGTGAAGCTATGGTTCTTATGTTTTCAACTGATTCTGTTGAAATCTAAACACAGAGATTAAACAAATAAGAGGTAATCTCTTATAACTGCAATCTGCAAGGTATCTTCTGAACACTTGACTTCTGCTCTAGCATTTACTATTTTAGATCAGAATGTGCTTGCTTAAGAGTAAGGATGAAGGTTAAGGAAAGTCCTGAGCAATGAAATTATTCATCAGCAGTGTTTTCCCTAATCCATGGGTTGTGGCCCTCATGAATTAAATCCAATTTAATAAAATGGGGACAAGCACTAGTAATCTGGAAACAGCTTGCTCATTTGCATGGACTACTTCTGCCTCCTGGAAGAGCCCTATCAGGTGAATGAAGGCAGTACCCTAAAACTCTTGAGCACATTAATAGCTTGCATTTATTACAGAATAAAAAGGTATCAGTGTTGCAACACTTCTGGCTGCAGCAGAGCAGTGCAGAGCCACGCTGCTCACCCTAGGCACAAGGTGCACCAGTGCTGGGGCTGCTTCTGCTGCAGCTGCTACTTCCCAGAAATCTACTATGGAGGCTTCCTAAGGCATTTTTATATTCTAAGTTGCAGATGGTTTGTGTTATCTGTGTTTTGCTTTTCTTGAAGATGTGTAAACACTCCCTCAACACCCTTCCTTTATCTTGGACAATTGAGTTAGCTATAATATGACTACAATGTTGTCCTTAGAAGTGATCTCAAATCAGAACTCTGAAGTTAAAATTGAAGAACTTACTCTTCCAGCCTCTTCCAAAGCTTTTTGATCTTCTGCAGCATGACCAGACATAGAGCTGGCACTTATAGCATTTGCACCAGCAACAAAAGGAACGCAGGCCAGGACAAGCAAAGTTAGCTGCCAGCTATACACAAATGCAATAATGATGGCAGTTGCAAGGGTAACGACAGTCATAGTCATCAGTGCAAGTCGGCTTCCAGTTGCCTAAGAAAACCCCAGAAACCCCCCAAAATACATCATAAGGTTTTTCTTTTTGTTGCTTAAATTACCACTTCAAATTGCTGTAGTCAAGGCCAAAGGTTTGACTGGAAAATGAACACATGTGCAACCACGTTTGTGTACATTATGCACCAACTTCTATAACCATTCCCAGAGATTTCTCACACCTGCCAGCATTCAGGCTTTCAAGTGGTATTAATGTAGTCTAGAGAGATGGACATGACAGTTGTTTAATGAAATATTAAATAAATAAATATTAAATAAATATTAAATAAATATTAGGTGGGACTTCACACCCTACCCCCAAGGTAGCAAAAATTGTGACCACTGTGACAGTAGGGAGAGTTGGCAGTTAGATGTCCAGCACCAGGCAAGAGGGGCTTGGTTCTAACAACAGCCATCCACTGAGACCCTCCACACTAACAGTGGTGAAAAATATTCATCCTCAGCTTCTTACATTGCTGCACTTGAGATTGTGGTCTTAGAGAAAAGACATATGAACTTAGCCACCCTGCAGAAATGCTTTATCTCAGTAGGATAGTGAGTAGGAAAGATTAACTCTGACTGAAGAATTCTCACCTCCTCCCTGCCCATATAACCTTTTCATCAAAAAGTTTTTAAAATGAGAGTTGATTAGCATCCAGCATCTGGGTGGGCTCTGATCTGCAGAAAGAACTTCTGCAAATAGCCCCGTGGAAATAGTTCATCTTCCAGAGCTTGGCTTGATGATAAAAAAAGTAACCCTTGGGTGGGAAGCAAATATTCTTCTTTCTTTTGCCAAAGGCTTTCCTGCCCTGAAAAGAATTTTCTTGTTCAATAAATTTAAAATATTAACAATTAAACCAATGCCAAGCTGAATTGTTGCCATATGTCCTAGGTGTTGCACATAAAGATGGATTTGGAAACTCCAACAAGTGCAGCATGAGACATAGTACTGACTTACTGATGTCTGGCACTCCAGAGAACACAATAGTTCTGGAGATCCATTCATGCTCTTAGGTGTTTCTTGTAGTTAGGGAACTGTGTGCATACCTTCTTTTTACTGCCCTGACAGGGTGATAGACTTTATTGCCACAGAAGCAAACAAACTTTAAAAGATGAAAATTACTAAATTTTGTCAAAGACTACTTTATCCCTGCAAGTTCACAATAAAGGGGGGCTGAAGAGATACAAAAACCTACAGAGAGTGAAAAATGTAGGGATTAAAGGATTAGTGATGCACAAATATAAAGGGAAAAAAAAAGACACCAGTAAACTTTCCCCCTCAAGTCCTGCAGTGATTTTTTTTCCCCTGAAAAGAGACATGAAGAAACAGAAACATTTGGCAGATTGCCATGTTCTGCTGATGAGGTGAGCAGTTGAAGGTATTGTGTGGAATTTGCCATATTCTCTCACCAGTGTCCAGTGGCCACCTCTCTCATATCACCGCTTCTTGAGTAGTTCCCTTCCTTGGCCATTGGTCTCCTTGGTGTTTTTTAATTAAGTTGGTCTATTTCTTACTGTTTGTAAAGCACATTTTGTGACAATGGGAAGAATTCTCTTCACTGAGGTCCGTAAGGGTTTGTATCCTCTGCAAATGCAACCTCTTTGTGGCATTCAGGTGACACCCATAACAGGATGCAAAAACCTGGGGTCCAGTGACTGTGGTCCAAGCATACATGCAGATTTCACTTTCCATGGTGAAATGGTCTACAATTATTATATATTTAGCCCAAAGACTTGCGGGGGGTGTGTGTGTGTACATGAAAGGTTCATGAACATCTGCTGGGTTTTTGATAATTGTAAATTATCAGCTGAGAAATCATTTCCAATGTGTCTGTAGCATGCTATGTAAATGCATCTGCCAGTCTGTGGGGTAGATTTCCTATTTTGTTTTCTGAAATAATCTTAGAGTTCCTTGACAATTGCAGTTAACATTTGTTAGAAAAAAAAAATATTTAAAAAACACACATAAAAGAATCAACATACGCCCTTAACTTGGGAAGCATCTGTAGCAAGACGAGTTAGCAGAACACCAACAGCATTTTTCTGGTCATCATACCATCCAATCTCCTGCAAGAAAAGAGATTTATTTTTCTTTCAAAATATTATATGAAAGTACAAAACAGGATGGCTAACTGAATATTCTCTCTGTGCAGTCAGAGCACTTCCAAGTAAACAAAAAGAAAAAGCTTAAAAAGCATTATTCTTTTGTGGACATTTAATTGTTCATAATCAAAGTGTTCTTGGCTGTGATATTTTCCTGAACATGCCTATTTAGAAACTTTTATTATAACCGTCATTTACTTAGACATTCCCTGGTCATGAAAACTATCCTCTTAAAAATTACCTATCCCATCAGCTATAGAATCAGAATACCCTGAATTGGAAGGGACACACAAGGAGCTGTACATACAGAAAGTAAGTTGGTTTTTTTTGTTTTTTTTTTTTTTGCAAAGGCTATGTTTTTTTCTTCCAATCATCAATTTACTGTCTTCTGGTCCCTTTCGGATGTTTCTACAAACACAAGGGTTCTTGTCCACATCCACTGCTCTCTTGCTACCCCAACTGCTTTATTCATACCTGCTGAAGTAAAGCTCTGAAGGACAAAGAGCGCAGTCTCATTGTTAGGGCTTCCCCAGACTTCCCAAACATGAATCCCTGGGGGAGCAAAAAGTGGCATTTTCTCATCTGATGCTGCAACTCTGTTTATAAATCTGCACAACAAAAGTAATCACACCAAGAATCACAACAAAAGCCATCTGTGAATATATATGTCCTGGGAAAAGCATCATTCACATTCTTAAATCTGAAGCTTGATTTTCTCACAGAAAGGAAGCAACATTACAAAGAAGGCATCAATATATTACATACTTGTATCACAACCACCCCAGCAAGGGGAGATTAAGTTTTTCTGGTCAATCTTGCACACACAGAGAGCAGCCCTACAAGATAAATCAACCTGTCTAGTGATTTGCCTCCCTAGCCTGACTGGGTACATTCATTTACAGCAGTCATACCAATGGATTTGCATGATATGGACATCAGTGGGCACTAAGTGTTTTCTGCAAGCTTTAGAGCAGTCATAAGAGGACAGCAAATGATGGAATTTACTTGATGATATGAAAAGTACTGTGTTCAATGGAAAGAGTGAGTCTGCTTTATACTTACTTTGGTAAGAGCCTATAGACTAGCCAGTGAGAAATATCATTAACTTTTTTAAGGCCAGATGCTAAACTTTGATTTCAATCATGCTGAATTAACATTGCCTTCAGTGGATTATTTAAACCACGAGCAAATACAGACATATGTCTTTAGGTAAACATTAACATTAAACCTACGTATCTCAGGAAGACCCTTGCACTTGTACATATTTTTGTAAGCTCTGATTGGTGATTTTACTTCTCAGATTGTGTTGATATGAGTTATACCTGCAGCCTGCTGGAGACTTCAGAGCTTTTAAGATTTCAGTGTAGTGACACTTACTTGGATTATGTATGCTGCTAAAATAATCACTCCAAGTAAAAGGAATATTAAAGAAAGCACCACAGTGTTTTTACTCCTTTTTTCTGGATCTCTTTCTTGAAAAGCCTGTGAAAAGAAAAAAACCCACGAAAATGAGTACATGGACAGGCATCCATTACATTATCCAGTCTTCACCTCAAGAAGCTTGTCTACTTTAATTTCTTTTAGCAAGTATCCTGTATCTTAAAAATCAGTCTGCAGTCAACTTTCTGTTGAGGACCCAGTAGATAGTAGCTTTCCTTTTAACCTACATTGCATTAATTTTTTCTCCCAGATCCATCAATGTTCCTCCTTTCCTCTGTTAGTCAGATGCAATTCCACTATCCTCTGCTTCTAGAGAGTCCCTTCAACATTTTTCGATGGATGTACTTATACAAATTAATGCCTCTCAGATACTTACATGGAAAGAACTGAGTGGTTGAGCATGAGGAAAGCTCAGGATTGCAACTTCCAGTTGCAAAAAAAAAAAAATAAATCCAAACAAAACAAAAGGCCAAAACCAATCCCCCCAAAAGAAATAAAACCCCCAAACAAAACAAAAACCTGCCAAAACAAGCCCCCTGCCAAAAAAGAAAAAAAAGAAAAAAAAAAAAAGAAAAAAAAGCCCCCAAAACTTACCCCAATTATTTTTCCAAATATAACAGCAAATGTAGGATTGACTGCACCTATGATAGCAGCAGCAATCATTCCCAGTAGTATGTAGAACCACTCAGGTTTGTTCAGAGCCAAGATTTTTAAGTAAGGCACAGCGGGAAGATTTTCTTCCTACAGGAAAAAGTTTTAAGTTTTCCTTAAAAAGTTGCAGAACATAGGATTCCCCAGACAGTGGGTGTTCATTAAGCCTTGAGCAGTGAACTGTCTTGCAAAATGCTGAAAACCCTCTCTGTGCACTCAGATCAAGGAAACATGCTGGAGATTTGCTGCTTTGCTGTTTCATGTCCCAGAACGTCAACTGCACTGTAACAATTTGGAGGCAAAAAAACTTAACAAAAGGCTAGTCAAGAGGGAAGAAGGGCCAGGACAGTTCACTGAAAGTCATATAGGAGTGGTCATCATGAATGGCAACTAACATTTCAACCATTATAAAGAACTGAAAGTCTCACAGTTCAGAGGACAGAATAGAACCCTCCAGTTAGCTAAGTGTCAGCTGGCTGGCAATTGAACAATTGGGTAGAGAAGTAATTTTTCTCTTTGGCAAACTATATCCAGTGAATCATTACCAAAACCAGGAATGAGGCATATGTTAGAGTCATTTAGCCTAATTGTACTTTGAAGGCACAAAAAGCGTTCTGTCTTGTTTTACCAACTTATTTAAGTGCCTATGCCTCCAAAGCGATACGTCTAGAAAAGTAAATAATGAAAATATCAGACAAAATATTAGTCAGGATTATAAGCAAGTTGCTCTTGCTTCCTGGTTATTTTATCCTGTGTTTTAGATGCTGAATGAGGGTGGCTAAGCCTCAAATATAAAAGTGGGCTGATTTTTTCTGAAATAATTACAACTGCTGGATATGTGACTTCTTCATTTTTTTCTGAATGTGATGAATATTGTATTCTTGAGCATGAATATCCATTACTTCCCCTAAGGTCTTAACCAGTATTAATATGCAGCCAAAAAGTATCTTTTGAAGCTACATGACTTTTATATGGTCCAGCTTGTTCTTGCTATTTGAAATATTCATTAATTGGAAGATGAATTTTAGAGAGGAGGAAAATATATAGATAATATTATACTAAGGATTTCATAATTATTTAAAATATTATTTATTACAGATGAGATCTTATCTTCCACAGATTTAGAAGAATTAATTTTACTTGGAATTTATATTTTAATTCCTCACTTTAAAGGTCTTGAAATCAGGTGAAAACCCACAAAACTAAATAAAAAACTCAAGCAACCTTAATATATCGAATCATTCTTCCAATATGTTTCATGAAAAAAGTACTGCAAAATAGAAAACAAAATAAAGTCTCTGTTGAACTGCTCATCCCAAGTCTGATCCAGAACACACCAGAAATCTGATTTTTGATGCTATGAGCAAATTTTATTCAACTTTGATGAATAAAAATAAATTTTCTTAACCCCAAACTTCCTACGTGACTTTTATTGGTGTATGACATGTTAACTAGGTTGTTTAATCTGTCAAAACCCTGCAAAACTGAAGTACGTACTAAAACAGAGAGAGAAATGGCTCTTTTAATAGAAATGCTCTTCAAAATGTCAGGGTTTTAATTTTTTTTCCCCTTGACATAAGTGTAGCAGGATACTTCAAAGTGCCTTCAATATGGGTACGCA
Source organism: Sitta carolinensis (assembly GCA_032173965.1). Classification (NCBI taxonomy): domain Eukaryota; kingdom Metazoa; phylum Chordata; class Aves; order Passeriformes; family Sittidae; genus Sitta; species Sitta carolinensis. The sequence goes on along the minus strand of CM063284.1, from coordinate 31,285,618 downwards.
CACTCCAGATATTATATCATCCAGCAGTATTTGCAACAGTAAGTACCAGGGAGTAAAGAATCTTGCAAATGAAATCTCATAACGTGTAGAATTAAAACACCTGGAGCACTGAAATAATACTCTTAAATTGTACAAAGCAATGTGACAAATCAATAGCAATTTTTTCCCATTCCACATTAACTCTGTAGTGTTAAAATGAAGATCTTTGTTAAGACAAATGGTCCTCAGATACTCAGCTGGGTGAGTACTGACTGAAATAAAAGCAGAGTAAAGGCTGCATGAAAGCCAGCTGTCTAAAAATAGGCATGTGCTTTGATTTTTATGCTTACATCTTACAGATAAAATTCTAAACTGAAGTTCTAATACCAACCTCTACCTCCTTTTTTTTCTTCTCTTTTCCAAAGGGTTTTTTAGATGACTTTCTCTTGGTCTTATATGTGCTGGATCTTCTTCGAATGCTACCTGACTCTGGTAACACAGATGTTTCAAAATGATCTTGAAGGGTCAGCTCTTCCACTGTATTTATGTTTTCCTCATATTCATCAGCTCCTGTGCCTTCACTGTCTTCTGATGTGCCATCATCTTGAACATTACTGCTACAACCCTAGTGAAAATTCAGGATATACAATTACAATATACATTTTGGGTAGAAAGAAAGAAAAGTATGAGTTTGTTTGTTTTCTCATGAATACTGCTGTTTCAGTTGTGTAACTGCAGGTGTCTATAGGCCACATATATTTCAGTCTGCAATTGCAGAGCAGCAGACTATTTGATTCTGATTTGTTCCCTCTCCTTTTGCTTTAAAGCAGTCTATGGAATCCACCTGGAATCTAATACCTCTGTGGTTATGCCATAATTATGCAGTCTGTGCCTTAAACTCACTTATGTTTTTAACATATCGGATTGCTTACATACGAAACACTTCTGGGTAAAACCCCCCAAGAATTCCAAGGCTGTGTCTGTGCCCAGACTAGAATGACTGAGCAGCTGCCAGCTGGACAACATGCAGGAACTAGAGAGAGAAAATGGCTCCACCCACCATTTGACAACTTTGCAAAGTGGAGAAAGCAAGCAAATAAATTTGCACTTACCTGCTGCATTACAAGGGAATAGTAGACTCCCTTCTGCAGCATCAGCTCGCTGTGTGTCCCTTGTTCAACCACCATGCCTTTCTCAAATCCAGCAATGGTGTCAGCAGTCCTGATAGTAGACAGTCTGTGAGCAATCACAATGGTGGTACGCCCAGCCCGAGCCTTACAGAAACACACGAAACCCAGTTACAGTTAAAATGTGCAAGAAAATAGCACAAAAATAAAGTTATTTTAGTCACCTGTAATATATAGTAATCAAAGCTTTAAAAATGCTTTTCTTTCTTTTAAAGTAAAAGATTACTATTTTTTTCCTGGTTTCATGTCCTTGTTTAGCAGTCCAAGGACAGTTTTATTTGACTAATTTAAGTAGAAAAAGCCACATTAATCTTTTTAGACACACAACAAGTATTAAACACCATAATTAAAGTTAATTTATTGTTTGACTTTTTATAACACTTGAACTGTTTGAGAAAAAGTTGCACACAAAGTGTTTCCATGTGCATGCAAGCATGATGGGGAAAAACTGAGAATAGCTAGGTCTTTCTGAAAACAAAGCTAGGATAGCAAATACATAAGTGCAGATATTTTTTTTATATACTGCCCCTGCAAATTTTTGGAAGTACAACATCAGCATAATTTCTGACAAGACTCAGCAGGAAAATACAGAGGAGCAAAATATCATCAAAAATGGGTTTGAGCCACTCCCTTCTGAAACAAACTTATCTGACAATAATCCTACTGGGATTTGGCAGGAGGAGCTGCTGAAGTCTCAGTCGGCAGGTTACGTGTTCTGCCCCTCTCCAGCTCCCTCACACAGACCAGTGGCACACTCAGCCCTCATGCAGCAAATTAACACCTTGTGACTGCTGGAGAGGCTGGCTTCCCTCCCCTGATGCCTGGAGCAGATGGCAGCTTGGCAGGAGGAGAGATGCATGCAACAAATACGTTCTGTGGTCCTGGAACCTGATGGAAGTTTCTTGCTACGGAAGTTGTATGTCATATGGGAGCAGGGGTGTGAGGAAGATGAGGCCATCTGCAGTAGAGGACTGCTCCCATCGAGATTTGAATTATTCCCCCTACACCCACCATTCTCATGGACCTGGTGCAAGTCACTCCCAGACAGACTGGATTTGATGCGTCTGGCCTAACACACAAAGCCTTCAGCACTGCAGCTGGGAGCTGTGATCAGAACCAGCAAAATGCTTTAGAAGATGCAAAGTTATCTGAAAAACTGCAGGCTACGAGGAGCTGCACATGAAGGCCCAGAAAGAGTGAGCATTCATGAGGTTAATATCGCTGCTCCTCAGCTGTATAAATAATGAACAATAGTAGCACCATTTTTTCCACTCAGGGATGTTGAAAAGAAATTTGGAAATCTCGTTAGGGGACTATGTTGATGGACATCAAAAAGCTGTGAAAAGATGACTGTTATGATTCAGGGCTCATTTTGGTGTGTTTTGAGAACAAAGAGGATGAGAAAGAGCTCACTTAATTGAGTGATCTCCCTCTGTTATGCACTAAATGATGCAATAAGCTTCTAGAAAAGCTAAGCACTTGATTACAAAATTAAAAAAAAAAATGAAACAAAAAACCATGCAGAAGAAAGATTATATGATTTTTTTTTTTGCATCTACATGTTACCTCAATACTAATATCACTGGAATGACATTAATATAACAGCTGCACTTTACCTCCGATCTAAACTGACTAGCAAGCGAAAATGACAAATTCTGTATTTCCCTTGAGCCATACTGGTAATTTGTATCTCTCTGTGTAACTACCAAAATGAAAGACAGGACTCTTCACCTCATTTAAAAAAATACATTAAAATAAATATTAGACAAAACACAAAACATTCAAGCCAAACCATGAAGCTTTTTTTCAATCAAAACAAACGGGTTCTACTGTATGTTGATGGAAACTGCTGATGAAGGCGGGCTGTGAGGAAGGTATTGAGCGCTGATCAGAGACATGGGTAAAAGATCTGACAGCTGTGCTCTGCAGCAGTACTAACCCTAGAGCTGTGAGGCTGCTAAAAGCAGGAAAAGAATGAAAATCATTAAATCCCAAGAGCTTTTTGAAAATTATGAAGCAACTATTCAATAAAGAACAAATACTAGGGATATCAGTAACATATATTTTTCTATTAATCCACCAGGAAAAGGCCATTCTGTCCTCACAGCTTGCCTTGATAAGATGCCATCAATATTTCACCAGCAAATGAACAATTATATTGTCCATTTATATATATATATATATGTGTGCGTGTGTGTGTGTGTGTTCATTTATATATTATATTATTTGAGAAAAGGAGTGCAGGAGACTGAAGCTACAGTTCCACACAACTAAGGGTCTTCTTAATTAATAATAATGTAAAACTAAAACACCTAAAAACCCAAAACTGATTTCCAATTAAATTTTTGATAGTTCAAACTACCTGTTAAAACACTGAAATTGAGGATCCAACAAAATTTTATTTTCCAATGTTCTTGATTCTAGTGGAAGTCTGTACTGAAAATTGTACATTAATTTTTCTTAAGTGCTTGTTGTACTTTTCCATGGCATATGCTACCTTTAGTGAGTCCTACCTTATCAAGAGCTGCTTGCACTATGGATTCACTCTGAGTATCTAATGCAGATGTAGCTTCATCCAGAAGAAGAATCTTGGGATTTCTTGCTAGGGCACGGGCAATAGCTATTCGTTGCTTCTGTCCTCCACTCAGCTGAGCCCCTCTTTCACCCACCATAGTGTTAAATTTCTGATAATGGAGAGAACAGAACAGAAGTTGTCAGACATCTCAAATCCTCTCTTCTCAGTGAAACCTCAAGTACTCATCTAGAAGATGTAGCTTTTTCCAGCTAGGTTAAGCACAGGCAGAGCAAACATGGAAGGACATCCATCCAGCTGGCCCTTAGCCAAAATCTCTTACCCCCACATGTTGTGCCTGCCTAACTTTGAACTTTGACCTTCTTTAAAGGTCTATTACTGCTCACTCAGTGGTCCAGACCCTGGGGTTTCTCAAGACAAGCCTGTAAAAGCGATCTCTATATTTTATGAGGATTTCCTACCTTTCCAAAAGGGTTGGAATTATAGGGACACATCAAGAGTGTGCCTGCTCTGAATCTGAGACACTCCCCCTTGGAGCCATGGTTTGGTTCGTACTGACCATATCACTTACTGCAAAGTGTCAAGCCTCAAAATTCACTGCAGTTTTCTATTATATAGCTGTTAGAGAGTAAATATGATCAAATCACTCTTCCTGAGAAGAAGGAATCTTGGAACAGATTGACATGCTTGAAATGGCACATGCTTGAGAGATGGGGCCAAGCTTTCTAAAGCAACAAAAGGAATTTAAATGAAATCCCAAGTGGGCACTTTTCCCACATTTTTTAACTTCAGGAGCAAAGGGAAGGACATATTATCCATTTATGAAGATGTGTTTAGAATGTTTGGCCTTGCTTCTCAGCCCTATCCTGAAAGGAGGAAGGCACCTACTGCTAAGAAATGGCTCAAAGCTGTGAATCTCAGGCAGAGGGAGAGTTTAAGCTTGTAGCAGCTAAAAGGGTCTTGGTTCAGATCATATTTACTTCCACTCATTCCCCCCATTTCCTGTGAATGTACAGATAGCTCCTGACAAAGGGCTTTGGATTTCTCATTCTTCTTTTTAAAAGCTGACTCTTACAGAAGAGATGGGTATCACCCTTGTGAGATGGGTAGGGATGGCAATACAGCTGTGAAGCTTCCTTTCTCCTGAGCTAAGGCATTGACCTTTTTTCCCCAGACTCCAGCACAAGTCCTTTGAGAACCAAAGGCACAATATTTAGTTAAATACTAAACTGAACTAGAGTTTTAGTTGAAAAGTAAATTCTAAACTGAAAGCTGCTGGAGTCAATAAGTATATTTTGAGAAGTTGTAGTATAACTTGGTTTCCTGTGCTCTGCCTCTCAGAAACAGGACATCAGCCTAAATGGACCTTTCGTTCTTAGACTCACAGTAAGTGCATGAACTTACATCAGGCAGTCTTGAAATGAAGTCAAAAGCATTGGCTTCCTTGGCTGCTCGCTCAATTTCAGCATCAGAAATGCCTTCTCTGCCATAGCGAATGTTCTCAGCTATTGTGGTTGCAAACAAAACAGGCTCTTGGCTCACAATGCCAATGTTTTCTCGTAGCCACTTTGTATTAAGGGTCCGAATATCCCGACCATCTAAGGTAATCTGAGAGGAAAAGAACATGTCAAAGAAGTCAAGGAAATGTTCAAAATACAGTGATTAGTTACTCTCACTTGAATGAAGTATCAGCCTGAAGATCGAGAAAAAGAAGTTGTCTTAAATAGAAAACTATGTTAGGGGAGAAGCTACAACTGCAGTTTTTCCATCCATTGCACAGCAGGAAAATGATGACGAGCAGCATAAGCAGAGAAGAAAGCAGAGGCTTTTTTTTTTTTTTCTGTCTGTTTTCTCCCAGTAACCATCCTGTATGACTTGGCTTAAGAATTTTACAGTTTCCTTGCACAATTTTTACATGATTCTCAAGCTCCTATGCGATGTCCTCACAGTTGTGGCTACACAATCATCTCTGTGGCTGTGCTTTACACCGGATCAAAGAGAGTTCAAGTTGACTAAAAGGAAAGGGAAAGTTATTTTTAACCTAGATAATTTTCAGTGTGGTCACATGAACATTGGCATTGACACAGCAAAATGAGGCATGGGGGCAGGAATGAACTGAGCCACAGGAAAACTAAGTTTAAGAGAGAACTGTGTTGAAAATAGTTGCCTTGATACCTTATATACTGTTAGTTCAATTTTTCATATTTGAAATGTTTACTTACTTTCAATTAGCAGTAGCAACTATTAAGTAGCATCCTTCAAATATCAAGAATAAAAAGCAAATTTTCTTAAAAATACATTCCTTAACTTTTTTCCTTTAGAAATTTCTTGTGGGAAGAATCTACCAACTATCAACAGGATTTAGTGTTTAGTGGTAAAACACATACAATGTGTAATGATGGAAAGTTCTGCCATGAGTTAGCAGTTAGTGAAAAATAAGCCAAGAAAACAACCATTTAAAATAGGAAAACTCTCTTCAGGTTTTAGCTTACCTTCAATTAAAAGGAAGCAAAATACAGTAGGATCTGATGGATTATGCTTTGTTTATAAAACTTCAGGGATTTTTAAAAATTAACAGTCGATAATTATTATAAATAAATATCTTGCAAGTCTATTCCAAGACTTGTGGCATTTGCTGTTTGTGACATAGTACTGCAAAAAGGAGTAGAATAATGAAGTCAAGCCAACAAGAGAAGACCACTCATTTGAAATTTAAATTGTGGAAATATGAACTAGGCAGATATCTGGTCAAATTCAGTCAAAATAGAAAACAAGGTTCAATCACTATGGGAAACTCATGCATGTCCTAACAGCTCTGAGTTTTTACAATTCTTTTGCAGACACTCACTTCTCCCTGGTTAGGATCATAGAATCTCTGCAGCAACTGAATAGTAGTGCTTTTTCCACAGCCACTGGCACCAACTAAAGCAATCGTCTTCCCAGTTTGAACTTTCAAGTTTAGGCCTTTGAGGATCTAGGAATAATAAAAAAAAATAAATATATATCTTAGTTTTTAACAAGTTTGATTAGAGAACAGTCTGTCAAGGTAACTGTAGCTGTTGCTATCAAGGCAGTAGTGAGTGCCACAATGTGAAAGTGTGATAACATTAGTAAGTTAATTGTACCTGGGGATATCCTGGAGCACTGATAGGAAAAATCTTCCCCTATGCATGTGAAATGTATTAGCCTTCGAAACAGGATGGCTGCATGCAACCTGCCTTTAGGGAATGGCCCCTAGATCCTTCTGGCTACCAAAACAAGCCTGGGAACTTTTGGAGAAGATTGATAACTGGAACAGGCCAAGTTTATGCCAAGAAACATTTTGAGAGTTCCCTTGCATAGACCATTGCATTCCATTGCCTGGGAAAATTCCCCAGCACACTCAAATAAACTAATACAGACACGGCCACACTACTCTGAACTTTATAGCTCATTTTCTCCAATTTGTGTGATCTGGTAGCAGGCTTGGGGTCTTATATTCTCCTGCTGTCCTCCGTTTTCCAGAGCATAATAATTATGAATCTTACAGAAAATTATTTTCAGGTGCTAAAGGGTATCACTGAAAACCAAGCCTGCTTTCTTCTATTTTTAAAACATAAATAATTGTTTTGACAAAGTAATTGTGGGAAAGCCCTTAATAAATCACGTTCATTGTTAGGAGCCTCAGCAACCTGGGGAGTAGTTAAGATTATGAATATCACTTATTCTATTTTCACATTTAGAGAACATTTCACCTCAAAATATGTCCATGTCATTACAAATAATGCTGTGTAGTTGCCAAAATATTTGGCTGCTATGGGAACTCTTCTTGTTTATACCAGGCTGATTTATAAATTTGCCTACACATGTTTTTGCAATGAAAGATTAAAATAGTTGCAATATTCCTATCCTCTTCTTGTATTAAATCCACCCAGTTTTTTATCTCCAGGAAGCTGATATCCTGGTGCCTGCATTATCAAGAACAAACTTTACTCTAGATACAATAATATCTTCACATGCAAATAATCACTACCTCATACTGGGTTAGTTCTCTTTCATCAGGCAATGTATTGCCAAGATTAAAACTAATAACAACTGTACTCCTTAGATCTCTTTGATTTGGTTTAACCTGGACAGGGAAGATTATACTGTGTTGCATCAATTGCTTGAGAGATTGTGGGTAACTTCTACACATCTTTGATGATTCCTTTTGGCTGTACTAAATAACACTGATGCTCTTTGGGAGAGCTGCTGACTCAGATTTGGGAAGAATGAGAAATATTTCTTATTTCACTCCCATTTGGTGTGCTCACAATATAGCTCATCAGCCTGAAGAGGATTTTTAGGAAGAAAGATGAAGACTCTGCTCAGTCCCCTTCAGATTTTTGGGCCAAGAGGGATAGAAGACGCATTGTACAGAATTCAATTAAGGAGAAAGCCCAGCTCTCAATCTGCCCTCCAGCTGTCCTAGTGTCCTGGAAACAGATTTGATGCACAGCAGGACAGGCCTCAGATGACTGAGTCAAGAAAAGCCACCTGAAGAAACTGCCATAGAGGTATAAACCTTCCCATTCTCACCACTACATCAGAACATCAGGCTTTTAATTGTTGACATTTGAAATCTCTATTTCCACTTTTTTCTTCATCAAGGAAGAAACAACATCAGCAAATTCCTTTTCTTTTCACCTTCATTAAGGTGTTCAAAAGATTATAAACAAATACGGCAGAGAGGTCAAACCAACTGTGTCACCATGAAAGTAATCACCATGACATGATGTATACAGGTCACTAATGGAAACTGAACTAGCAAAGAACAGGGACAAGTTTCTTGAACAGCAATTTTAACATATGCCCAAACCAATGTTTGGCTTCCAAATGTACAATTAGGATTATATGTTTCAATACACTTGATAACGTATGGTTGTAAAGTTTATCTCTGATAATTTTTCACATGGGATATCATCACTCCAAAGAGCCAAGAAACTGGAAAAAGAGTAACTTTCTGGTTTAATTGCTTAAATTAAATCAAATGCTTAAATTAAATTCTGTAAGTCTTAATGAAGGATTTTGAAAAATCTTATTTGATTTATCATAGCTCTTGTTCATAGAAATTCAGACCTGTACTAGATTTGTCCTACAGAAGAGAATGAGATACACAGTGACAGTCGATCTAGAGTTTTGTCTTTGTGCATAACTGGGGGGAAAATTATGCCCCATCCCCCAAAACAGGAATGCATTTCACATTCAAGAACAAAATTAGACAAACAATATGAACACAGGCTGAGGAATTTCAATACAGTAATCTAAACAGAACACTTACTTTAACATCAGGTCTGGAAGGATAACTGAAATCGATGTTTCTGAATTCAATTTCTCCTATGAGTTTGTCTGGCTTGTAACCTTCCTTAGAACTGCTATCTATGAGCCGTTTCTGGAATGAGGTTTTAAAATAAATTGGTGGTTATTTCACATTTGGAACTATTATTTCTGCTACGTGTATTGTTCTTTACATTCTCAGATGCTGGTTTATGCTGCAGTACATCATTGCAGAACTGCTGCATTTTACCTGCAGAATTCTGAATATGGAGGAACAGCAGATTGTGAATTATACTTGATAAACATAGTACATTTCCAAAAGCAACAAAATCCATAGCAAAAAATCTGCAATTGCAGAACTTAACTGCATTCTCTTGCAGCCAAAACACGGGCCTCAGTAATCTTTTTAGGAGGGTTTTATACTCACATCTACAAGAATGATATAGCCATTTCTCCATGAGCTCTTTAGTCCTACTTTAAAATATTTTATATAGACAGATATGCAATTGCTGCATAGCACAGCAAGACCAAGATAATGATATGGAAAATTTTTTTTATAGCAACATCAGCATTACAGATTATTATTGTTGTAGCTTTCAATCGTGATATTAATCCCCTCCCCACCAAATCCCCCTCCCCAATAAAGCCCATCTCAGCTGAATTTGTGCATACATGCATTTTTAAAAATTATTATAGTGCCATACTACTTTTCCTCTGGAGCTGAAAGTCTAATATTAGAGAAGAACCGCAATCATATATCTCAGACACACATGCCAGGTTTTCCAGCTTTCACTGTAACAAAGAGCTGGGTTTTTTTAGACAAATGAAAATATTATGACTTTCTGTAGTAAACATCTATAGAGTTGATGATTTGGAGCTTTAGAGCACTTTTGTTACATTTCTCAAGGGAAAAAAGAAAAGGAGAGGGAGTGGAAGCTAAGTTGGTTGGAAGGTTTCTATTCTACATAGTTAAGTGTTTACCTTATTGATAATCTTATATACTTCATAGGCAGCCCCACGTGCATTGGCCACAGTCTCCAGGTTAGGAGCTGCCTGGCCCAGGAGAAAGCTCCAATAAGCACAGAGAAGAACACCTGTGGGAGATGGAGAACATTGCAATTAAGGATTACAGTGCCACCAGTGCCCGCATGGGCACTAGGAGTTAAGCACTAGCTCTAGGTTATTCATCCCACTTTACAAATAGAGTGCAAGACAATCAAATTTGTTATATTAAGTTCTAGGCAAGATGAATACCTTTTCAATTGTTTTATACTGAGTCCCTAACAGCTAATTTATCAAGCACATGGCAGAAAACAGAGACATCACTTCACTTTTCCTGAAGATACAGAACATTTTTAAAACCTACATTGCTGTACTTACAATTAACACACGGGTGATGTCATAATGTGGATCCTCAGTAGTGAGCTTGGTTCCATACCAAAATGCAAGAGCATAGGATCCAAAGATAAGAAATTGTGAAAGACCTAGGCATGTGTTAGTGGTAATGGATTTTTTCATTCCAACATGCTTAGCCATCTCTAAGTTTGCATCATATCTGAAAGTGGGTAGAAGAAACCATGAATTTGACAGGTACCACATGCCATTCTGGTTCCCAGTGCCCTTTTCTTAATTAGCAGGATTTATGTAAGAAAAACAATTAAAATCTCAACGAGAATACAGATTTTTTTTTTCAGAGGACTATTAGAGAGGTTATTAATTTGAATAAATCTGCTCTGACATATGCTGACAATATTGGCATACTGTTATGGAAGACATTCGGAAAAAAATTAGGCACATGACGTTGTTATCTTAATGGAAGACACGGTAGCACTCTTGAACGCATTTATACTAACCCTGAAGGGAAATCTTGAACAGGTTTTAGCAACATTGTTTACCACAGAGGTAAAGGTTAGTCATCCACATTAAAAACAAGCAAAAATAAAAACCCCAGGCAATAGGGAAGGAGATAAATGAGAGCTCCCTCTGACCACAAAATTGTTCACTTACTGGCCATTTTGGGATGTTGAATATCTTTCCCTTTGGTCATTTTACTGATTAACAGATATAACCAGTGGACACAGAAGATCAGTGTAAAGACTAACAAGTTCAGCTAGAGAATTATTTCTTCTAAGGGTGGTTCAAATTCATCCCCTCATCTATAGTTTTCAGCAAATAACTTTCATTTACTGAAGCTCATTATGCAAAGTACAGCCTAGGAATAGTGTCACTTTCTACTTGTAATCAATAAGGTCAGTAGCTTGCACTCTTTTCCCAATACATATTTTCAATAAAGTACAACCCCATCACAGGAAGACATGCAATTCATTCAGCTGGGAAGCAATCTTAAAAATACTGCATTAATTTTGTTCATGTAAATTTCTAAGATGCCACCAATGCTGTGTTTTTCAGCCAAATATATTGAAATATTTTCACTTGATTGTGCTCTTAAAACCAGGCCCTACGTTTGAGTCAGCAGCATCATAGCATCCAAGGAAATGTGTACTGCATTTGAGTAGTGTGATATATATATGTGATCACTCAAGTAATGAGGAAAAGCCAAGGCACTGCCAGAAACTAAAGGTGACTGAGATCCCTTGCAGGAATAAACTTTCACCATCAGTGGAGGCACTGTGCAGTGAAAGGATGCTTTTCCTGACCCTGAGGTCAGCATTCAAGAATCGTGTAGGAGTCACAATCCACTCTCTGGAAAATGCACTCCCTAGCAGGATTTTTTCCCTAGTAGATGTTTTTAGGGAGCCACTATGTGTTTTGGGGGGTTTTAGATTAAATGGAGGTAGAACTGTGGAAGAGGCTGACTTGACTCAGGTATCAGTCATTTTGTCTTTAGACAAAGTATTTTGAATTAATATTGACAGCTCCTGTCATTTGATGTTCAAATACTGCTAATTGCAGAAGATGGGGAGGTGTGGGAGGGCAACTTATCTAAGTCATCTTAGGGCTATTTTTTGCCTTTACTGTGCAAGGAGTCTTAATACTGTTGCATCTTAAAAACAAATTCCAGTAAACAGAAGGCAGGGCTATAAGACAGTCAGAACTCAGACCCTGGAAGCAAATGCAGGAACAGGCTGTAGGATCCTAAGCTAGGGTTGGCACCACCTTAAAAATTTTGCACAAGATGAAGGTAAACATGAGTTGAAAAAGATAGAAGAATTTCATAGGGCATATAGATCAGGTCATCTGCTTTGCCTTTCCCAACTGCAAGGAATCAGTGATGCCTTGTATTTGTATTAGAAAACTCATTGCTTATGCTTGCTGAGTTATCTGATATGCATGTCAATAAGTTTATGATCAGCTACAATCATTTCCCCTCATATGTGTAACTAGGGCCAACACTGGGCAACTACACATGTTATTTGCAAATCATTAAAGCTGCAAATCATTGTAAAAGCCAGTAATGTGATTTTACCCAAGGGTGTTATCCAGTGTAGTTTAAAAATAAGCTCAGTAATCAGAGATCAGAGCAATAGCACAAATGCTCTAGAAGATAAGCCACTGATTGCATGCTTTGTTGCATCTGACTCATGGGTGAAGGTAACCTTCCCACTACTTTCACATTCAGTTCAACTCCAGATCTCAGTCAAAGGAGAAATCTTCATCTATGCTGCAGTTACAACACCATGTAACCTAGTCAAGAACTGACTAGGTCTATTTACACACATTTGTTTTCAGCTGATTTGTCCACTTATAGAAAGACAAAATGACACTAAGGAGAATCTCATCTCTCTGCCTGTCCAAAAAAAAAAAAAAAATCCCCACAAACCAAATCCACAACTAGATTTCCATTATATATTTTAAATATAATTATTAATTGAAAAACTTACTTCTCTAATGCCTTCTGCTGTCCATTGAAAGCCACAACAGTCCTGATTGCTGTCAAAATTTCTTCTGCCACAGCTCCTGCCTTGGCATAAGCAGACAGCTCTTTAGCAGTAAGGGATGCCAGGAGCTGAAAAGTTGAAAAACAGCTGTTATTGCAGCCTGCTGAAAGTAAACACACACACTGTCTTGGTGAATAACAACTACAGAAGATGCACAAGATCAGACTTTAGCAATGTGGGGGTCAGCTCCTCCCCACATCCTGAATTTCCCTCAAATAGGGTTCAATTTAGTATCGTCTCCTCATTACAATCAAAGGCTACACAAATATCAGATGAGCTTCCTGATGATCGCTTTTGTCCCGTGCTGAGGACAGCCTACAACCTACACTAGGAAGAGTGAAGGAGGGAGTGCCGTCACTGCTCTGGGTTTCTGAGGGTTCAGACACTAGAGCAGCAGCAGATATTGAAGTAAACAAGCCAACCACATTACAGCCTCCAGCATTCTTTTTCTTAGCTTATTTGTAATGCTTCAGGTAGGAAAAAAACCCTTAAAATCATGTAAATAGCCACTCAGTAGTATGAACCATGCACATTAATGTGGCTAAATAGTGCAAAAGGGGAAAAAAAGATTTCCTGTCTGAAAGGGAAACCTCTCCAGCCATTTCACTGATTTATATCACTTCAGTTTTCAGCAGCTGTCTGTATCTGCATAGCTGTATAGTTCTATTCTGTACACAGCAGGAAACTTGGTATATTATTAGCAAGAGATGTGGTACATGCATGTACAGATGGAAAAGGGTTGAAAGGTATTTATGCCAGGAGGGAGAAGGAAGGGCTTCCCCAGTGCTTGCCATGAGGAAATGGTTGTGCCAGAAAGATGCTTGATGCAGTTTACCCTCCTGCAACATGGCATGAGGACAGGATATGCAGACAGAAGGAATCAACTTACAAGTGTGTGCTTGGGAACCCAGAGAAAGGCTGCAGGAGGAGCAAAAATCAAAGTAAGAGTGGGGCCAACCTCCCATCTTAGAAACCACAGTAGGTTTCTCCCATTCTCTCCCCCTTTTCTGTCCATTAGGGTTGTAAGGCTTTTCTGTTTTTTTTTGTTTATAAATTCACACACACTTACAGCTGACCAAACTGCTGCTGATGCAGCAAGAAGTGGGCTGACTGACATAACCACCAGTGCCAGCTTCCACCCATAGATGAATCCGATAATAAGCCCTGAGACAAACGTGGAAAAAAACTGCAGAAATATACTGATCTTGTCTCCGATGCCTTCGCGGATGGTGTTGATGTCACTTTAATAACAATAATAAAAAAAAGACTTGTTAGTTTAGTATGCCTCTTATTGTGACTCCCTCCCGCTTCTTTTCATGCTCTGTGGCCTCATGTCAGGAGCTTTGCCATTTCCTAACTGGCAAAAGAAAATTTTAACCACAGCTACTGAACTGTACCATTAGTGGCCAAAACACAGCAGAAACTTCCTATTTTTAAGGACTTATTTTCTGTATTCTCAACATTCTCTGCTGTTTCTATGCCGTGTCACTAGGTCACCAATGACCTGGTTTCCTCATCTGGCATCCAAATGGAGCAACACTAGTAAAATCAAGCAGCCTATTCACCCAAAATGACCACCCCTAAATGATTTCTTCTGCTCAGCTCTCTGATGCATTTTATGTTCTTAATTTTGGCTTCTGATTCAGATGAAGAGCTTACCTCCATTCCATCATACATCATTATGTGGAATAACCTCCATTTTTCATAAAAATTTTCTTCCCTATTTTCTCTTCCCAGAACATACGGATATTACAGTTGAGAGTGGTTTCATTAAGCTTTATAGCTTTTCAGGACAGATCTGTGTCCAAAGCTACTATAAAATCCAGAAAACAAATTTTAAGAAAAGTAGTGTTCACACATATAATCCCATAGCACATGGCATTACAGTCCTCACCTCTAAATCTATTTAAGGTTGTGGAAAAACTCCAAAGACTTTAACTGGCTAGATAGAATACTGCTGGAGATCTGACTGGGTGCAAGTACAAACTCATTTCCATTCAATTAAGTGTCAAATTTGATGTTTATAAACTAGGTGGAGAGAGCAAAACTGTTTGTTTAGCAGTGGCTGACATGTACTTCATGGACTTCAGAAAGCCAGTGTCAGGCATTTCATGAAAAAACCCCCAAACATTTCCAGTGCACATATCACAGAAACTGCATAAATGAAGCTGGAAAGGATAATGAATTTCTCACTTTGAGCTGGAATATTTCAAACTTTAGGTTTGGTGGGGTTTTTTTTTGTTTTGTTTTTTTAACTCTCTATAGGCTATTCTGCTGAGATAAATGTCATTTTTCTTTTAAATGCCATACTTAGGGGTATGTGTATATGTGTTAAAAAAAAAAAAAAAAAGAAAATACAGAGCCCTCACTCTGTCAGTCTGGTGTTCAGTGTTCCTATCTGGTGTGGTATCAAACCAAGCCATCTCCTGATGGAGCACTGCAAAAAAGAACTTCTGTCGGATCCTTGCAGTTTGCCTTGTCGCAGTAACCAAAAATGTCCACACTTGGATGATGCTCAGGATAAACACAGCAAAGCCAATTCCCACGTAGTAGTAAGCAAACCTGGGATAAAGGAACAAAAGCCCTGTCATCCTACTGTATCTCATGAGAGAAGCTAGATATACAGAGCAGTAACTAGTCTTCATTAATCACACCAAAGTAAATACTGAAGCCCGTGATGCATTATTGGGAAGGCAAACATGGCTTCTGCTCAAACAGTTAACTCAATAAAAAAAGACCCTTTAATACATTATTAACAGGACAAATACAGACCCTTACCTTGTCATTTCACCTTCTATATCCACACCTGGGTTTGATGGGCAGATGGAACTGTTTCCTGAAGTATCTGTGAAAGGGAAATAAAATGTAGGAATATTTGTGGAAATGTTATATAGAGCAGTTGATTCATGGCTGTAGGGGGTCATCATTTTGCAAGTGGGGCCTTGCGATACAAACTTTAACACAAAATTAACAAAATTTATTCATTAGATAACTGAGGTTGGTTTTACTCCCTGCTATCTCAACAAAGTCAAAGTTCATTCATACAGTGCACATAAAATGCTTTGGTTTTGCTCTGGTCTAGTCATTAAAGATGGATTGAAATGACTGGGTTATTTCCAGCAGGATGAGTAATGCTCATAAAATACTTCCTTAGATATGTACCAGTGTATAGTCTAGGGGAAAAAAGAATCTTAGCCCTTAGCAAAGCACTATCAATATGTTGAGAAATTTATTTTAAACTTTTTACCATTGGATTGCATGCCACTTAGCACAAAGCTGTTTGTCATCTCTCCAAAGATAATGATCAAAAGTGGCATCCCAGTACCATTGGCAGCAGCTGCGACCAAACCAACTATCATCAACAGGACATCCACCCCATCAGCATAACAAAACTATGAAAACATTAAAAAGAGAAAAAAAACAAAAAAAAGAGAGAGAGAGAGAGAGAAAGTCAAATTACACCTGATAGTTCATGCATTTGCTACACTACAGCAGACTTGTAGGCATGCTTCATCCACATATTCTACGTAGTAACACTCCAACTAAAGGTAAACTCAGTACATAGAGATTTTGTAGTAGTCCATCACGTCTTTAAATCAGTACTTAGGCTGCTAAGAGAATACTGGCAGGATGCAGATTCTCAGTCTGGGAAAAAACTACATGCTTGTAAGTGATGATGACCTTTATAGAATATATTGTATTTTGTGTTCCATGGAGTTACATATTTACTAAGATAATGCCTTTGCAATGTAAACAAGAATGAGTTATTGACCAGCACCTGGCTTATACCTACCAGTAGAAAATGTTTTCAGCAGAAATAGATTATATCTTAAGACTTGTCTACCCCTGAAGCTTTGTTTTCTTTAAAGAAGGATGTGAATTTAAACTGCAATAGATATCCCAGGATATGGTTAATTTGAAATTAGAGAATTTTATTCCTGACTGGTTTATGAGAACCATCTCAAAGTGTAAAAACACATGGAATCAATCAGAGAAGAATAAAACTTTTATTGTTTCAGAGTATGCAGGTCCACATGCAAGAGATATTTTTGTATGGGAATAACTGTCCTATAGAAAAATTACACAAAACCATATCACTGGTTCTCAGAGAGCAGATCTAGAATCAGTAGTCCTCAGGCTTCTTCTCTTGTTTTTGATTGCCTGTGAATTGTACTTCAAAAACAACTCACAATGGTAAATAAAGAAAAGAAAGTATAAAGCAGACCATCAAAGAGCACACTAACCAACTCAAGAATGCCAACCATTCGTTTCTCTGGCTTCTCATCTTCTTTCCTAGAGTAAAGTACAAAAGACTAATTAAGATTTTTTTTAAGGGTTTTTTTTTTTTTTTTTTTTTTTTTTTTTTTTTTTTTTTAGCAAACCTGTATTAAGCTCCTCTCCTCCTCCCCCTGCCCCTCTGACTTTCCCTAAATCCAGTTAACTTTTAGTTAAAAAAATACCTACGTTTTCTTCTTGGGCTTTGACTGCTCAATTTGTTCTACATGTTCTTCATGCTGGAGTGAATAACCATCACATCCCTTGCTTCCAGATTCTGTGAAATACAAAACACTTTTTAGCATAATACTCCATCTACTGTACTACCATCTTAGGTCTTTCACTGCTGATTCTTTTGCATTTGAAAACTAGTTTTTCCTTGTGTTCTTGGGAGGAAGTTCCAAGAAAAATTCACCATGTTCTTTCTCTTCAAATAATCTTTATTCCCAGAAAATCTTCCATGTCCATTTCTGAGATGGAAACAACTTTCATTTTTATAGTTAAAATATATTTATACAGAAAGTTTATGAAAGACTAAAATAAAAAGAAAGAGTTAATTCTTCCTTCAAATACCTGCAAACAACTGAATGCAAACTAGAAGAAGTCCTAACAAAATGAGTGGAATTGCTTACAGTGAAGGTTATAACTGCTGTATGTAACACACAATAGATGGCAGTTAACTAAAGAATCATATTCTTGACTCTAATAACCATCTTCACCATTCTATTGCAGTAGTTGTTACATGTCCCACTTCCTTTGTGCTTGGGGCTTGAGAAAGATATATGAAAGCATAATCCTACCCGGGAATATTATAGTTCAAAATGCATAAAAAGTTGTAACAAATATATAAAAAAGGATGAGTAACCACAGTGGGGATTCAACTGTAAAACAAAAGGAGAAAAGGTGCTCCCTGCACCAGCCACTCCCAATTTACATTTACCTTAAATTTAGCTGCTGACTCACAATGAATAGAGTTTTCTACCTATTGTTTTAATGTTAGTTGGCCTATAATGTCTGTTTTAGACAACCATTTGAAAGCGGTAACGTTCTTCCAGCTTACTGAGCTTACTTCAGGAGAATTTTCATGCTCTCCTGAACGGTGTTGCCAATGTAAATTAATTTTGTGGAACTTGATGGAATGATTCACACAGAAAATAGGTGTGACTTTAATTCACTTATTCATAGGAATCTCACCGTATTATCTCCTACAAAATCACTATAGCAATCAGGAGAGCTTTCTTTTGTTCCTTAGATTCAAATCTGTAGGAACACATTCTTCAAACACACGTGTGGTGTTCCTTCTTACCAGGATCAGAGAGGTTCTCTTCTGTGGAATTTGCAGAATAGTCCTTCATTGTTCTTTTTGTTGTAGGCTTATGAGAGTCACATTAATAAGAACCTGCAAAAAACCCTCCCAAAAAACACTTTCGATTTAGTAAATATTTAAAGAGTTCACATATGTGGGTTTTTCCATGACTCATCACATTTTGGTCTCACATTATTCTGCTTAAATAGAAAGACTAAAAAGAAAATAAAATAGGTAATAGCATGAAAGAAGAACTACTGTTAACAAGCCATTAAGAACTGTTCACCCTGCTACTAGGTGACTTAGGTTAGTAGCCTGTTTTAGTAGTCTTTTATGCAAAATCCTGAAATCGTTCATATAAAAGTCATTGTAAACGATCTATTACAAAATAGATGATTTCCCTCATTACCTTATGTTTGATTAGAACCAAATGAAAAGCCATAACATGGTCATGAGCACAATGATAAAGTGCACTCCTTATGCCATGTGGTACTAGGATGCATTTTGAGTCAGTAAATAACTGATGCTCCAAGTCTCCTGAGGCTTTTCTTCTTGATCTACCAAATATACTGGTTTAAAAAAACAAACAAGACCAACAACAACAACAACAAAATCCCAAGCAAAAAGCCACGCATGAACCTGACAAGGCTTAAAACAATATTGACAAGAAAATGCCGAATAACCTCAGATAAAGAAAAAAAAAATAATAAAAAAAAATAACGAACACCCCATTCAATTTCTGACTGTGCTTTTCCCCTCTCTTATTTCAGCTCACCTTCACAGCCCACTCTGACTCGTGGCTGCGGCCCCGACGGCCCGGCCGGTCCCCGCGGGGCGGGTCCGCAGCGCCCGGCCCGGCTTTATCGCGGCGGCTCCGCCCGCCCTCGGCTCGGCTCGGGTTGCAGATGAAGGTCGGTGCCGCGGCCAGGCAGAGCCGCTCTCCGCCCGTCCTCCGCCCACCCCCTGCTCGGGTTGTAGATGAAGGTCGGTGCTGCAGCCGGGCAGAGCCGCCCAGGGTAAGGGGCCCGCCGGGGGATGCCGGCCGGCTCCTGCCCTCTGCCGCCCTTCGGATGCCGCCCGGGCGTCTCCGAGCTTGCGAAGGGCGCACGGAGAGCCCTTCAGCCCCTTGCCGGGGCATCCCTTCCGTCCCCAGTCTCATAGAATAGTTAATGTTAGATGGGGACCACTGTATGTCATCCGGCCCAACCTCCCCGCTCCAGCGGAGTCATCTAGGGCACATATTTTAGGATTGATCTGTACAGACATGTTTTGAATATTCCCAGCAAAGGGAATATTCAAAAAAGCAGCAAAAAGGACTGCACAGCTTCTCTGGGAAACCTGTTAGAGCACTCGGGCACCTGCACAACAGAGAAGTTCTTCCACATGTTCAGGTGCAACCTTCCATGTTC
The DNA here is from genome assembly GCA_032173965.1 of Sitta carolinensis. NCBI lineage: Eukaryota > Metazoa > Chordata > Aves > Passeriformes > Sittidae > Sitta > Sitta carolinensis. The sequence goes on along the minus strand of CM063284.1, from coordinate 31,265,735 downwards.
CAGGTTTTGCTTGTTGCCCCTTGCCTTGTTGCCCAGCATCGGAGAAGAGATGCTCTGTCCTCTTGGCACCGGATACTCACAGGCACTGATGTTTAGCCCTCTCAGGATAAACAGGCCCAAATCCCTCAGCCTTTCCTCATGAGCGAGGTGCTCCAGTACTCCCATCATCCTCATAGCCTCACACTGGACCTGCTCCAGAAACTCCATGTCTCTCTCATACTGAGAAGCCCAGAACTGGACACAGAGTCTCATATTACTAAAACTGGATGAATTTAAATCTAGACAACTCAGCTACTAAGCAGAGATGAAGGGGTATTTGAAGAGTCACTTGTCCAGGGAAACACTCAGATTTGGGAAAGCTATCTGCAAGGTCCTGCCACATTTGGGAAATTGCATCATTGTACTTGGAGAATTTCAAATAAGACTGAAGATGCTGGTGAATTTCAACTAAGAAATGTTATTAAATAAAGGCTTTTTTTGTTCCACTTCTAAACGACGTGACAACTGAAGCCAGCTAAATTCAAAATTGTTTTAAGAGAAACTAAGCAACGTGTTTTGCTCCTTTGGTTCTCACTTGTTCCCCACAATTTGTGTGAGATTTTGTTTTGCTTTTTTTATTCAGAAATTTGTTTTGGGTTAGTTGAAAGGGTTGTGGTTGGTTTTGTCGATTTGTGTTTTTCTCCCCTGTCTGAAGAAATCAGGCAAACTAATCAGGTTTTCTGCACAAGCTTAAAAATAACAGTTCTTCAGCTGTCCCACTGGTACATATTAAAATCTATATAATTTGCTTTCAGTAATGCCTCTAGGGTTTATGATATATAAACTCCTAGTTGTTCTTCCATCCATTCAAATGCTGGTATCCCAAAGAAGACTCCCAGACACTGAAACTAGTTACTCAGCTGAAATTTTTCTCTAGTAACTAGCTCAAGGCTTGGCCTCATTTAAGTTTCCCTTGTCCACCTCCCACTCAGTATTCAGATTATGTTTATGTTACATTCATTGGTCGTGATGCTCTGAAAGAACCTCAGAAGAAAATGCATTATTTGGTATTATTGTCTCCTGCCCACTGGAGCACTGTATGTTCAGGTAGAGTCTGCGTGTCAGACCTATGACTATTTTAGTACTTATCTCATTAGAATTACCTAGCATTTATATTACTTATATTCTATATTACTTTTATGTATATATATGGAATTTATATTAGTCTGGAGAAAAGGAAGAGCAGGGAAGCCTTGTCTTTCTCTACAACTACCTGAAAGGAGGTTGTGGCAAGGTGCACATCTGCCTCTTTTCCTAAATAACAAGTGACAGGATGAGGAAGTGGCCTTCAGTTGTGCCAGAGGAGGTTTAGTTTGGGTATTATGAAACAAACATCTTCACCGTTGGAATAGGCTGCCCAGGGAAGCTGTTTTGTCACAATCCCTGAAGGCATTTAAGACCTGTGCAGCTGTGGCACGTAGGGACATGGTTTAGTGGTGGACTTGGCAGTACTGGGTTAATAGTCTGATTCAATGATCTTAGAGTTCTTTTCAAACCTAAATGGTTCTATGATTCTACAGCTCAGTGTTAAGCCTGCATTATGCATAAACACGTCTGTTTTCTGTTTCAAAAAAGTAAGAAGGGCTTTGGCTTCTGCTGCCATGAAGAATATGAATTTACAGATTTTTGGAAAAGATAGAACAGCAAAGTGAAATTACTTCACTTGTCCCAGCCTCAGGCCTCACAATTTTATGCAGTATTTCCTTCACCAAATGTAACAGGTTTTCTTCTTGCTTATCTCAATGAGAATGAGAACATCTCCTTATCACACCTCAGATTTTGTTTAAACCAGTCATAAACTGTTATTTTCAGAGGAAACTATCTTTGCATATGAAATTTTAGACAGAATGACATCCCACCTGGAAAGCAAACTCCTGATGTAGGATTGAGAGCACATAGATAAAAAAGTAGAAGAATGGAGGTAGCATGGATCAAAAAAAAATGACTAATACTCAATTTCAGAGCTATGAAATACTCACACATCGTACTCAACATTACTGGCATCTAGGGAGTGTTTAATATCTCCAAAACACAGACACATTCACTTTTCAAAGCTTCATTATCAGTTATTCACACGCGGTAACAGTGAAGTGTCAATCACAACTCAGATCCATCGCTCTACACTCCACAGGCCTGGCAAGAAAGAGCCTCGGAGCTCCCCTGCATAGAAAAGTTGGTCCAAAAGGGGTGTGAGAGAAGAGCAGGGCAAAGAACCGATCGTGCATAAAAAAAGAATCACAGGGTGTAGAGCAGGAATTTGTTTCCTTCTCTCTCCCTCCTTTCCCTGTTTCTTCCTTTGGAAGGGATGCTATGCTCTATGCAAGTTAATGAGCATCTTCAAAGGGAGAAAAAACCCACCCAAGCTATAAACAAAGAGATCAAATAGAAAATGAACAAAAGAAGGAATAAGAAATAGTCTCCTGGAAAAATATTCCCCATCAAACCTACTGAGAAACATGGGCTCATAGTCTATTTACAGCTAATCACTCTGTGCTTGAGTGAAAAATAAATCAGTATATGCCGATGGTTTTGCAGAAGAAAAAATTCTGGACTAAAATACTCATGTAAAACAAAGAAGACTCCCATCAATAGAAGGGAGAGTAGCAGCAAAAAAAAAAGTTTACAATTTTGCCTTTGTAATTTTAGGGTGAGCATTTCATGATAAAAATATCATAATGCAATTTGGAGAAGAAATACTATTTTTCCTTCATCCAGAAATATCTTATGTCTTTGGAAAATACTAGATGCATCTGAAAATTATTCTATTCCAAACAACCAATATGCACCCATGTCTCCATTGTTTTGGTTCATCCATTTAAATATTGTCACTGACAGGAAGAGTAATGTTAAACACAATCAAATATCATTAACTAACACCAGCCGTAATGGACTAGAAAAGATATTTACTTTAAAAAACTTTTATCCCTAAGCACGTTATTAAAAAACAAGCAAACGAAACAGCTTACCAGAAACACCCTGTAACACAAGCTGGAAATGAAAACTTTTTTTCCCAAGAAAACCATTAACCCTGAAAAGAATGCAACACATGTTGTACAAAACCAGGTGACACCCAGCTTTACTGAAACATTTCCTCAAAATGACAGTCAAATACAAAGACAGTGTAATGTATCTTACTGGTATTATAGCTCCTTACCACTTTTTGATGTCTCCAACAGACAAGAAGAACACCAGCAAGACACTTCTCTGCACTCAGAAATAAACTGTGGGAAGTCAGGGCTAGTATTTGACCCTCTACCTTAATTACAGATGATTACCCTCATATTTCATGCCAGCTTGTAATTCACAGGGAGGGCCTATAAAAGACCGTGTTGCACTTTGGTTTTTGGTTTTTTGACTTTTTCTTATGTGACCTAAGATGCAGCCAGAAAGGACTTGACAGAATCACTTTAAGATAAGAAAGTGGTGGTTTCTCATTTATTTGTTGGCAACCAGACTAAAAATGGGAAACTGCTATTGTAGGGCTTGGGTGCCATTAGTTATAATCCCCTCCCACATATCCACAGCAGTACAGTGACAAAAGTACTGTACTGAAGCTCAACAGTAAAACTATTAGTAATCACTGGGAGTAGCTGTAGTATGGCACAGTACTTGGAATTAAGAGACTGGGTTTTAGTGGGCACAAATGCAGCGTCTTAATTCTCCAAACTGAAACAATGTTACAGTTATTCTGCTGTAATTTTGGCAACTGCAGAGCTCTTGGAGATTTAATGCAGTGAAGGGAGAAGGTCTGGGGAGAGGTGAATGTCGGAAGAATGAAAAATCAGATAAAGAAATACGTCCCAACACTTGAACTTTCTGAGAAAGACTGAGCTATGTTGTCCAAAAGTCCTAATTCTGTAACCAAGCAAAACCATTATTTGTGGTTTCCCAGAAACTGAGAAGTAGGCACACATCTGATTCTTTTAACTAAACATTAACATCAGATATAGCTGTTTATTTATAACAGTTTCTAAACAGAGCAATTTGCAAGAATTCATTAACGCTGAAATGGTTTTACAAGTTGTCTGTAATACACATTTTCTCAAAGAATAAAAACAAGGAAATGCATTTATTCTTGCCTGTGAAGTTTGTAGGTCTGTTTTAGGAGACACTTAAGGGATAAGTGTGAAGAATTTGGCAGACTTGCTATAATTATTTCTTGCCTTAAAAAAATGTCAAGCCAACGTGATTCATTGCTTTTTATAAAATAGAGATTTTTTCATTCTTTTCTCCTTTGAAGTAAAAGAACAAGATAAGTAGAAAGAACATATCAAGCAAAGAAGGCAGTCTTTCTACTGAAAACTTTGTATGCCTCAAACAAAAAAAATCATATATTATGAAAATGGTGACTTAAGATGGTAAAGATATGTAGAGATAGTTCAGGGGAGTGGATGTTGTTATACACATTTCAGAAAAGACAGGGAGGAAAGAAAGGAAAAGGGAGGAGGAACTGCCTCATCAAGTTATTAATTCTAGAGCCTTCTATCCTGTATCAGGAGAAAGACAGAACAATGACTTTTTAGGTGTCAGTTCAGAAGCATTAAGTGGGCAACAGAGATGAGATGTAAAAAATGCCCCTTAAATTCTTGGAAAGTGCCAGGAACAGATTTTTCTTTCAAGAGTTAGAAGTAACTGGAGATGGGCTTTTCTACATTTCATCCTGAGAAATGGAATGAGATCAAGGAAGGAGATTTACATAAAAGAGATGGTGATATTCTACAGTTCATGATTATTTAGAGAAAAATAGAGGAATGATAACAGAATAAATGAAAGCTTGAATATATGATTATTTTTACTCAGCAGGATTATTGTTACTCATGGAAAGGCAGTCTAAGGGCAAAAGGACCAAAAAGAGTTGGTTGGTAATTAATAGAATCTATTATGAACGTAAAACACAAATAAGAGAACATTTCATACAGAAGCACAAGATTCTTGTGTAGGAATAATCTATCAATAAGCAGAAGCTGGGAAGGACTTTACAGGCAGCTTTTCTGCAAAATAGCATCTGGGAGATGTACTGGAAGGAAAACTGAATAAAAGCCAACACTGTCAAAGACAAAAAACAAAATTCACAAAAGCACAGAAGAGTCACATGTGAAACATATGGAGTAGTCTTTTCTCTGTGTAACACTGTCAAGTCCTCAGCTGGAGTGCTGTGTCTAATTTTGGTTGTTTCAAAACAGATGTGGGTAGTAGGAATTAAAGAAGAAAGTGAAACTAAAGACATAAAAGATATGACCCTTGATGAAAGACAGATGGAATTGGATTTGGTATAATGGAAAATATGCAATCGATTCTAGAAAAATCTGAGAGACTGTTGCAAAACCAGTATAATCCAGGGTCTTCCATATCTACTGTGATACTGAATTACAATAAGAATGAAAAAAACCCAGAATGCACTGTGCCAAAGAACTGATTAAACTCTTTGTGTTCTAGACTTTTGATACATTTCCTTTTTTTTTTCCTCCTTTTTTTCTTTTGAAGTGAAGCAATTTTGTCTACAAGGAAATGAATGGTGTAGCTGATTTTGCCTTGAAGATTGGGAAATGATGAAATTGTCTTCTGAGATCTTCATGAGCTCTGTTCTCCATCGTGCTGATAAATATAATGAAAGGTGAAACAAAATGACAGTGGTTTAATCACAAACAATTTGTATTGTGATTAAAGACATGAGTTTAGCAATAAACTGAGTGTGGAACAGCTGGCAACAGTTTTGGTGAAGGATTCTACTGGCAAAAGACGGGAAAGTGAACAAATGGCAGTGACTTCACAACCCAGTCTGTACCCTGGCATGAGTCATTGACATGGCCCATTGAAATTAATATAAATTTTTGGGCTTCTTTTTCAGTGCATCAGTTATTTCACTTTCAGATGAAAATGAGGTTTGGTTTTGGGAATAGTTTATTTATGAATTTACTCCCAAGAGTTATTTCTACAGAACACTTTTAGTTCTTTCCTTCTTTTGCCGTCCTGGAATATTGTCCTTGTGGCTTTGTTTCTGCTCTGACATGATACATTTTAGAGAATGCAATGCATATCCTTAGCTTTGGCCTACAAAAATGTTTCTCTGTGTTTTTTTTCTTTCCAGATGCCGAGGAAACTCTGGCTAAGTGGTATTCCATAGAAATGTGGTTGTCCAGAGGGACTATTTCTGAGCAAAATCAATAAAACCTGTTAAAGCCATGAAGTCCATGGATCTCTTCTGCAGGTAATGGATATATTTGCAGCAGTGTAGACATAACTCCTTGTCCTGGTTTGACCAGCCCACGGAAATTACCTACCTGAGTTTGAGATTGGCATTTTATTGGACCACTGGGAAAGCATTTTCTAGTTCTTATTACCTTTGAAAGAAGCCTGGGAAGCTCTCTTTCCTTCCAGCTGTCAGAGCACACATCTCTGCCCTCTCTCAGTCCTGGGCCGAGTGGGGTGGAGGGGGCCAGGCAGGGGCAGCTGATTTGGGAAGCATCTGCCAACCCGGAGTCTGCTCTGCTGCTGGCCCGAGCTGAACCCTGCCTTGGCTGAGCCTGGTGAGCAAAGCGGGTGAAACGCAATGAGGCAGGCTGGAACACCTGATGAGACCGAGGGGTGGAAAAGGAATTTTGGGAATCTGTCCAACTTTGCCTTCTTTACCTTCTGGGCCTGAACCCTTTGAGAGCCCTCCCCAGCACGGCTTTGAAATATGACACCATAAACTACCATGGCCAGACACTGTCTTTTGTTAACTCCTTCAGTGCATCAGTGCACAGATGGGACCTGGAAAGCCTCCATCCTCTCTCCAGTGAAAGAAATCAGAATGCAAATGTGTAAAGACCGCATAAAGTATCAAAGTCAGTCAAAAAAAAATGAAAGTCCAGGTGGAAAGAGTGTGGGAAGTTACTTTTAAACTGTAAAATCTCTTGCAAGCTGTAGTAGTTAGTTATAACATATTGAAATGTTTCCTTTAAACCATAAAAAAGTATGGGGGAGATAAGAGTTCAAATTGTAGACCTGAGCAAAGGAGTGAAATTTTGAGGGGACTGTTGATTTAATGAGAAGCTGAACAGAGAGATGAAGTGATAGAGAGACTCTTTGCCCTGGAAGAAGAAGTGAATCTCTGTTCCTCGGAGGTGAAGGTGGTCCCATAACCAAAGAGAACCTTTGTTTTGAACAGTTATCTTTAAAATAAGACCCCATACATCGATGTGGTCCAGAGACACAACTGTGAACATGAGAGGAATTCATGAACGCAAAAAATCCAGGCAGTTACATATTCATGAAGAATAGATATACAAGAGAACTGTTTTCTTGTGGAAAACTTACTGTAGCAAATGAGAGGTGCTTCCCTCCCTAAGTTAACTGAAGAAAAACTGTTTTAGATGTAAAAAACTGACTGAGATTTCTGAGTGTTGTTTTTCTTTACATTATTGGTTAAGAGAAAAGAAGGTGTGGGGAGGGATGAAGAGTGTTTTGAAAGTTCCGTCCTCATTCTTGTTGTTTTTATTTCTTTTAGTGTTAGTTAATAAAGTCTTATTACTTTTAAACTTAAGCCTGCTTTGCTCTTGATTAAAAGCTTTAAAATTAGCAAAAATCAAACCAGAACAGAAATTAGAGTTTCTTCCTGGTTTTGAATTGAAACCACAACACTCCTGATACATTTTTTTCACTGGTATGATTTCATAGCGTTTCATGAATATAACCCTGGATGATCAGAGCTTTGTGAAGTAAAACCTTTCTGTGTCTGAAAGATCTTAATCAAGCACTCTGTCTCATCTCACATCAAAAAGTTAGGTGATAGTGAATTACTGACAGTTCACAATATAAAAATATGAAGAAAATAATGAATGTCTTTGCTTCAAGGATTGTACCAGCCAAGCTCCTGTCTTTGAACAGAACAACATTTTGAATGTGCTGCATAGTGCTGGACAGGATGTGAGCAGCACAGAGAAAGTTCACTTTTTGGTCTCAAACTCTCAAAGGGAATTACCAAGTGACAATAACTTTCTTTTAAATATTTGTATTTCTCAACATGATGCTAAATCTTGAGGGCAAGGACCTCTCTCTTTTACTTTACCATCTCACCCTCCAATAATAGAGCATTTTGTACATATATATAATTTAAATAACATGACTGAATCAAATGGGTGTTATTCATACACATAGCATGTGTTTACTACTGGAAGATGTTCTGATTAAATGTTTATATGCTCCCAAGGGTCAGCAAATATAGTAATTTTCATCTCAAGGAATCAGTGTAAACATCTCTCTGAGCATGCTCTTCGTGACTCATGACATATCACTGAATCTTTCCCTTGTCAGGACAGGCCATGATAAAAATCAAGGTTTTTAAAAATTTTATAAAGGTGCAGAGAGGAACCTTTAACTTATACTATTTAATCTAGGAAAAAGAAAGTTAAAATGCAGAGGCAGAAAAAGAGTGATGACACATAAAACATTTAACCCTACCTAAAATAAAACACTTATAACTGTGGGTTTCGTATTTAAATAATGTATACGGACAAGTCCTGACAGATAGAGAGAGTGGCTGTCTCTGGATTGAGCTGGTGTTGATGTTCAGGAGCATGTTTTTACCAAAAACATAGTTTTTCCTATCTGCTCCCCTACCCAGCTCTGCACCCTAGCTGTCCCCTCTTCTGTGAGACACAGCACCTGCCTGTGCAGCTGGTGTCACCACTTCACCCATTTCAAACCCACATTTTTCCTTTGTTTAAAAGTTCCCATTAAGTTCCCATTTCTTTTGGCATGCCTCAGGTGTTGAAAATCTTCGCTATCCCCAAGCATTACATCTCATAGTCACTTCCAAGGTATGTGGTCTCTGAGGGCATGAATGGCAAAAACATCCTAGAATTAAAAATAAATTGTCTCAGAACAGAGGAGATGGGAAAAATTTCTGAAGGCACCTGCCTTGGTTCCAAATTACAATTGATCACCAGCATAAATCACCCTAATTATAGACTTGGCTTAAATCTCTCAGAGAAGTTGTTGCTTCTGCTCATAAAGTTGTGTTATATGATCACAATATTTTTTCCCATAGGCTGGGATCTAAAACTACATCTGTTTCCCATAAGTTCCTGACCCAGTCCTTCAGCTGACAGGTGAATAGGGTTTAGGAGCATGGTGTGGTCTTGAACAACTCATATTCCCAAGAGTGAAAGAAGCCTTTCACAGGGACTGAGGAGTCCTCAGCTGACTAAAGGGGCTAGTGAGATACAGATCCTGGTTTTTGTTGTGATGTAAACTCTAAAGCAGGAATCTGTACTGTTTTCATGCAGGGCTGAACTTTTAGCTCTAAATGTGTTTGCAATATTAAACTAGTTATGTAAGGGTACATTTTTGTATGCATCATTGCACAGTTGTGCCTGGGCTCTCACCAAACTTTCCTTCTGTTGTACCACTTCTAAAGAGACTGCAGGAACTCTAAAGAACTTCTGGTTGGGCAGAAAATAACATGGCTGACAAAGAGGTCTGATGAAAGATATTTCCTTTTAAGTAGAATTTGATGCTCCCAAGGTATGCACAAGAAAAATGCCTGAATAGCTCTTAAAGATTGAGGATATGGTTAACCTTTCGAAATTAACAACAACATCCCAAAAAAAGATTAGATTACCAGAGACTAGGTTTTGAAATATATTGATCTTCCTTTATGTGCCTACGATTATAAGAGAAAGAATAGGAACACTGAAAAATAATGGTAACAGGTTTTAATTCCTCTTATACTTTTTGAAAGGATGTCAGATTATCTCTGCAATGCTACCAAAAGCTATTTGAATATGCTGAATGGTCTCACCATTGCCTAATGAATGTCTTAGTACAGGAACAAATTCAGGTAGTACATCACTTAATTAACTGGCTCATAAAATAACTACATTCAGAGAAGTAATACTTCATTTTAAGGGATCTTTAGTTGCATTGCATAATGATAGTAAAATAGATATTCTAAAAAGTAATCATTTGGGATCAGTGTCACCAAAATTAAACTCAAAGTACAACAAGAAATTCAGTTCTAATACGGTTGCTACTCAAATATTGCTTTGATTTATAATTTGTTTTATGATAACAAATTTGTTTAGGTAAACAAAACAACAAAACCAAAAAAGACTTTTTCTTCTTGTCCCTCCCTATAACAATCTGTGTCATTCACTATGACCCAGTTGTACTAATTCTGATGAACTGATACTTATGGAAATAATTAGAAGATCCCAGAAGTACCCACTACCCATTACCAAATATCCTCAAAATCAATATGCACTGTGTTTCCCTTTTTAATGTCATTCAGAAAAGCTTTTAATGAATTGCAAGTAAATTCTTACCATATGTCCAAGAGAGCAATCAGGAGGAACTCTCAGCCAGTAACACTGTAAAAGCATTGGATTTTTTTTTTTTTCTGTTTATATTGGATGCTATTCTATTGCCAATAAGAAGACACAATCTGAACATTCATCACTTTTACACCTCCAAGACATTTATACTGTAATGTCACGGAATGTAACATTTTGCAACCTTGCCCTAGCTATACACTTGATAAAAATGAATAAGCTCAGAACCTATATATTTCTCCAGAGAACATGGAGATTTATGTATTTTTTAATCAAGGAAACTATTGATGTGTCTTTTCCAGCCAAAGACCCCAGAATAACCTATCATAGCCTTAACCAGAATCCAACAGGGAATAATCCCTCTCTTGCCAAAAGCACATAAAAGTTCATCCATGGAACACGACAAAGCCAAAAATTACTGAAGCGCTAAAATCAATCAAGAGTAAGGGTAAGAAGCTCTTATCCACCAGCAGCTCAACATTCTGTGGGATACACACCATTTAAATTGCTGCTCTGCTGAGTGTGGGTCATGAGTGTGGCTCTGGGAGCAGGACATCTTTACAAGCAGACAGCTAAATTTATGTGTCTGAAGGTGGGAATGGTGTCCCATGCTGAATGTAAGCAAACATCACTGTGTTTTTACAATTATTAAGGCATTTTTCCCCAGGGGAAAGCTTGGAAAGATGATGGTTCAGGATGGTCAAAATTTTCAGGAAGCATTTTTTTATGTTTAAATAAACCAAGTCCATAATCCATTCTGCTCTTCCATCCCCTTGAAATGTTACTGTGGAGCAATCACAGAAGTCTTAGTTGTTTTCTCTTGGAGAGCAAAAAATTAAGGTCAGCTTAAGATAACTGTGTCTCTTGCTGTGTGAGACTCACTGCAGAAGGCTCACTCTTCCAGAAAAATGAACATCTGACTTGGTTAAACATTCAATTATAAAAACCTGTGCTTATGGATGTTTCCTTCTGATGATTTTCATTTTATGTGCCAACATGCGTTTTGAAAATAATGTGAGTTTAAAGGAACCAATAACATTGAAAAAGACTTGTGGCATTGGTAAATGTTATAGACTTGCATTTAGTGATTAGAGCATTTACATACAGAAAAATCATGTAAATGTTGTGAGAATGGTCATAGACATGAAAGGAGATTAGCTAAATCCACAGTTTAAAAGAAATACATTATATTGCCTGCTTTGATGGCCTCTTTTATAAAAAGCCAGAAATGTTACTGTTTTGGATAAAAATTGCTGTCTTCAATAAAATATTCTATAGAAGAAGAAAAACTACACTATTATACTCAAGACTTATCCTACCCATTAAGGTAGATTTAATACAAGCAATAAAATAATGAAATTTATCTACACCAATATAGCATAGTATTTCCACTGTAACTTCCAAGAAGGAGTTACTAGTTGAGTAGAGAGTCAGGGAGAGTGATATATTTTGCTTTTCTTTGCTTTATTTCTAAGTATCACAGGGACAGTATAAAGCATGATGTAACTTTTAAATTTCATACAGGTGAATTGTAGGAGTGAGAATACATGAAGTGTTTCTAAAATGATGCTGTCATATTTTTATTCTATGGTGTTGAATAGTGTTCAGGTTATCTCCTGATGGTTGTCACTTTTTGAAAAAGAAATCTCTTCCTAAGGATTTTGGTCAGAAGAATACTTTGCGCTAAATGCAGAATACAGGGAAACTTTCAAAATGTATTTAAAATTACTTTGTGGGTAAATTAATTTTTTTTATAGGTACAAAAGACAGTATTTTAAAAATATAATATTCTCCAAGTGGCTAGATTATTTTTATGCTCTTCAAATTACCTCTAAAGCTTTCTTTAAAATACTACAAAATAAATGTTCAAAGTAACTTCCTTAAGATAGAGTTTTAAACTTTGTCTACTGAGTATACCTGAACATGTAAACTAAGAAGTGAACACTAAAATTAAGAACCATCTGCTTCTATGTACATATCCTGAATTAAATTAAAGTTCTTTCACCATGAAGCCAGAAGGTTCACAGGAGGGGAAAATGAGATGCTGAAGTTGTCGACTGAGCCTTGATTCAAGAATACTAATGTGGGGATCTAAACTGGAACTCCACACAAAACTTTCCTTATATTATATCCTTTATTCCTGTAATGATATAACTCCCCATAACTTCTAACAATAGGAACTTCCTTCTAAATATTTAGGAAAAAAATTGTTAGACATTAGACAGTCCAGAAAGTGGTCATTTGTATACTTTTTTAGCTTCTCAATCTCCAACTTATGTGATCTTGGGCAGATCATTTTCTCCTATTTACTTAAAAAAGAAAAGGGAGAGGTTTTCCTAATTTTTTAAAATTTTAATTATTTATGTATTTATGAAATGGAATTTATGAAATACACCTTTCCTGATCCACAGAGGTGCACTGAGAATACAAAGAAAGGGTGAAATACCCAAATTCTACAGACAGAAAAGTCAGATATGTACACAGCACTAAATATCAGCTAGCAGATGAAAAAAAGAATCCAATAAAATTTTATTTTCTTCTGAGAGGATGAACTGTGTGGGCTGGAGCTCAGAAATACAAGTTTTCAATTGGGAATGGCATTTGCCCACCAAAGAGGAGCTAGAATTTCTGTGGTTTTAGCAGACATGTTAAAGCCAAGGTTTCAATTTGCAGAAGAATTTACTAGGATGAGTCACACCTGTTCAGATTTTGTTTAATGCTATGGTGTATGAAAGAAAATGTTGACCTTTCTTAAGGAAGAACAGAAATGTACCAGGCTGGTCAGGAAACCTCGGCAAATGTGGAAGGCCACAGCAGGACATACCTTCTGTTTAAAAGTCAGATATTTTGTAAAGCGTTTTGTGGGCTGTAAACTACAGAAGAGCCACTACTGCATTTTATGAAAATGTCACCTTCTATTTTTCATTTACTCTTCCACATGATTTATTTAAAAGAGAGGGAAAATATCTCAGAAGCTGAAGCTGTTTCTTAGCTCGGTAACAACCCAAACAGTGAGGACACACCAGTGGGAAGATCGTGAGAAAAAGCTGAAGAAGTTGGTGAATTATCAGTATGCAGGGTCATGCACATGTACGATCCTGCTCAGCCAGCATTCGCAGGCTGGGCTCTTGCTGAAGCACGTGATAAAAAAGTGAAGGGCAATCTAATTAAGAACTCGAAATGCAGAGCTGAGGCCATTCCTGTTTACCTCCCACTTTAAAAGAGGTGCCCTCTGTTGCATGCTACATAGTAATAAACAACCATATAGCAAGGCACTGTGGCAAACAGGATACCTCCTGCTCTAATTCCCAGGGCTGTTCTTTCTCCCCTCTGTCCTCGACCTTAAATAACTCCTGTTTTCCTCCACCTCCAGCCCTCCTGGGCACTCCTGGCCAGGCTGGGCTGTGCTCCTCCCTGCCATGTGCCTCCCAAAGGTCACCAAGTCCTGCTGCTGCTCTGCTGCTGACAGCAAGTAAAGGCAGTAAAATCCCAGTGCTGGCTCTGTAAGAACTTGCAGAGCAAAATGAAGAATCCCTGGGCATCAAAGGAAAATCCAGGTGTTTCCCTCCCATCTCTGGTCATGCTTAAGATGCACCCATTAGCACCTCACAGGAACAATTTTATTCTCGGAGCAGTTATTACTTAACACCCCTAAATTAGTAATATCCTGAGTTTGACTACCGTCTGAGCCTAAGGATGTTTTGTAACAATATTACAGTATTGACTGGATTTCAACTTCCTAGTGAAACAGTAAGACCTTTTATCTCCCTTACTTTTTATTAAAAAAAAAAAAAAAAAAAAAAAAAAAAAAAAAAAAAAAATGCTTGAGTAAATGATCACTTAAGTTAATCATAGTAAAGTAAACCTAGCCAAGACAGGCTGACCACTAGCACTGAACTCCAGCTACAAAACCATAATTTCTAAGAGACAAACAAAATGTTGGGACATGACATCCCTCCCACCACAAGGCCCTTGTGAGTGTCAATAGAAGAGAGATAATTGGTGATCAGTTCAACCAATGTTTAGTTTGAACTTTGCTACTAAATCTGGTCTCCGTTTAGTGTGGCGGTTATCAGCATTAAATTATGCTTAAAACTTTTGGGAACAAATGACTAGAAAATAGACCAGGGATTTATGCAGCGGCAAGCAGATAAGTGAACCACAATCAGAGAGAGATAAGATGCCTTCACTCACCAAAGGGTCCATAAATAGACAGGAAGCACTACTGATTTGTTGGACAGGTCAGAAAGTGTTGAAATAAAAACATCAGTTCCTGTTACTTCTTATCAATTACTATTTGTAATTATTCAAGAGCTGCAGTGCCTCTCACACCTTCAGTTGGTTACTGTTGTCCTCTCCCACACAGACTGATTTTAAATGCAGGGAGCAGGAAATTCCCTTGAGCCAGAGGGGAAAATTTAAGTCAAGTTTCTTAACTACCTTATCTGTTTTACAACTCCTTTACAAAATGGACTACCACTGCTTATCAGAGGGTGGTTTATGTTTAATATTTTCAAAGAGATAAAAGGTTATGAACCAGGAAACTGGCCCTGATGTTCATGCAAGGTGACAGAAAGGGAGTGAGGTACATTTCAGCTTACCTTTCAGTATAGAGAAGCCTCCTCTCGCCATGCACATCACCGTGCTGAGTAGGACATACCTCTTTCTCCTGTTAACGTGTTCATTTAAACAAACATCACTGGCAGAAGGCAATCTGCTCAGCTGCTTTGCTGTGCAGAAGGTAAGAGTTACCCTGGTGCAAAAGATCAATATTTAGAAACCAATCATTGCTGGATACAGCTCAGTAGATCTTTTATTGTACCAGGTTAATGTATGCCAGCAGGAAGGGAGCTCCAAGAACAATCTCCTCATTGTGCTGAATTTTTTGTATGGTAAGTCAGCCCAGGAAAAGTCCAGTTACCACCTTGTGAGCAGAAAGAAGTCTGTAATATCACAATAGAGTCATGTAAGGATGCAAAAGTATGAGAAATTTAAAGGTTTTCTTATTGTCTCAGTGGTTTTCTTTCCAAGGATTTTTAGACACTTTTCTAAATTTTTGCCCATCAGAGCCCAAAGTTTTAGCTGTTGCAGACATAGTCTTGTCCAGTAACAGGAAAAGGGACATGGTTTGGGAGCTGGGGAGATCAACATTTCCGTTTTAACTTTTGGAAAATGGTATAACTTGTCAAAAATAAAACAAAAACTCTAAAGTTACTAGTGAATAAGGATGGTACCAAAATCATGTATTTTTCACGAAGGTTGTGCATGATTTGGGAAAGTTGCCACCCATTTCATACAAAAAAACCCCAAAAAACCAAAACAGTTCTGTACAATATGGAATATTTCCAGCTTTAGTGATGGTGTGTGAGTGTTTTTAAGCAGAAATGTCTTGAAGATTGTAAATTAATTTCTGATAAAAAGACCTGCCACAGAATTTATGTTTTTGTTGTATAATTTATTATCTGTGAGAATTATTGTTTGCTTCTTTATGATCAAATCTTACTGATTTTCTGGCATGTTTATGTTTAAGAACTCAGAGTCTCAAACACATAATAAAAATGAATTTTCTATCATTTCATCCAGCACCTGGGAAAACCATGCCCAGGAAAACAGGAATTGTTTCATGTTTCCCTAGAAGAGATCCACAAATCTGTCTTCCATGCTTAAAAAAAACAAACAAACAAAAAAAAAATTTCCAAACCACTTGTCTTTCTGACCTATCTTCTCTGAACAAGATTTCAGTCAAATTTGACATCTGCTTTATAACACTTGAAACATTTTTCCTATCAGAGTGGCACTGCATCTTGAATTTTCCAAAACACATTTACATTTTTTAAATTCCTATCTTAAATTATCCCTGTGGCTAATTTCCTTGATATTTCCAGTGTTTGGGCTGGCAAGGTCTTACCTCTAAGGCAGTAAGGTTTACTTTAATTTCAAAACAACTTTAAAATGACAGGGCTTCTAGATGTAGGATTTCTGAAATGCATGTAATTTCCTGAAAAATTAATAAAATAAATAAAATGGATAAGTTTATTATTTTCACCTGATAGGATTTAGGTGTTTTCAAAGAAATATATGAGCCACTGATATATCCTTTATTTCATTCCATATTATATATATGCATATATATATATATATATAATTTCAATTATTCTATTACATGTATTTCAGATCTTTCTTCAGTGGCAGAGAAGAACCAGTACTTTAATATTTGGTCTTTATAGAACATGTGATAATGAAAGGCATAAAGAAGAGGAAGACAGCTGAAGGCTGTGAAGGAGTTTTCACAGGTCTCACAGACAAATAGTCAGATTTTACTGTGGGGTTACATGAACTTTGAATACACCAAATACTTTGGCAAAGGGAAAGCTGAAAAAAAGAAAGGCAATGAAATCTTTATAAAATTAATGACTTTTATTGATTAAACCGCTGGTATCTTATGTGAGGGAGATGCATTAATTCCACTGTACCTGCCATTCCTTAATGCATTTGCTTACTACATGGAGAAATGCAAGTAAATCTGAAGCCAAGCAAAGGGGATCAGTATGATTTTTGACCAAAGTAAATATGTTTACTGTGAAGTGAATTTTTTTTCCAGGATCTGTTTTGCTTTGTGGAGGAGGTTGTTCCCCAGAACTGTTATCCTGCCCCAAACAGAGCAGGTTTGCAAATTGACTTAACACAAGGCTGACTTTACATTACACAAAATTTGGGTGAATGTTTCCCTGCTGGTCAGAAAATTTCTTATACTTCAAGATCCTTTTCCAGGTGGGTCTTATGCTCCAAAGCAAAATTCTTACAGATAGCTGTGACTTTAGCTGTAACTTATAGCGGTAGCTATTGGATGCACTGTGACAGATCTAAACATAAGTGCTACTTAGAAATTCAATCGCCTCCTGATCCAGTTCACTACATCAATGAATATGTAAATGAAACAGAATGGGCCAGCTTTTATGTAATCTTGAAACTCATGTAGTTGACTTCAAGAAGAGCAAGACTGTACGCCTTTTTCTTTCCCTCATATGTAGTTTACTCAATTTTTGTCCATAAGCTGTTATCAGCAATCAGCATTATGTATTTATCTGTTTCAATATATCAACCAAAAGTAATAAAATATTCATTTACCCTCAGGGAAACAAAGCAGAACCAAACATTCATATAAAGCATTAATCCATGATTTGCTTCATTTGCTGTGTACGGTTCCTGTCTCGTGGAACATTTGTTTCTTAGTATTTCATGCTCTACTCGGTGGGTTAATCACATGAGACTTCACTGGCACTGCAAAAGTCATAAAGCTCTCTAAATTTGTATTTATTATATGTTTAATACCTGAAAGAAGATAAAAAATGTGGAAAACAGACTCCATGGTGTAAGTCATGTGATGGGAAGATGGCCAATCCAGAGAGCTTGCAGACACACTGCACATTTTCAGGAAACTAATTAAAAACGTTCAGATCCAAGGAATGGGAAAAAACCCAACCACAAACAAATCCAAAACAATGGCCAAGAACGGTTAAAACAGATAGTGCTTTTCCTGAAAGTAAGTTATTTCCTGCTGTTACATTTTCTGAAATAGTGATTTCCTTCTGATGCACCAATCAAATGTTAGATAATGGAGCTGGATGACACAAAAGAATGTGTTTGGGCTCACCCCAAACTTAGTATCCAGTATTTTTGGAGGTTTTCTCAGCTCAGCTCTGTTTTTAGAAAAGTGAATTTTTTGTATCTGCTTATCTCAAATCTGAAGAACCCAGCTGGGACTGCAAGTAGAAAAACCAGAATACTGTTGGAAAAAATTTGCTTTTAGTATTTCTAAAACATGAGCAGAGTTAACTCTCTGACAGAAGATTGTTTAGGAGAAGTGTAGCCTCTGTTTTCAACTTGATGGTGTCCATTTACAAGTGCTTTCCAGCTTCCACCACAGTTCAGGGTAAATTTTGGTAATAATATTATTTCAGAGAGATTTTTCCTTGTGGCAACATTATTTGAAGTGGAACAGAAAAATATAAAATATTCTTAAGAAAAAGAAGAAGGCCTTCCTTCATAATTTAAATTATGAAGATCCAAGATTCTAAAGTCCATTGAATAGCACATTTCAGCCAAACCCCAATATCTCCTACAATACTGGAGAAAAAACTGTTGAACCTTCTTGAACCTACTTGCACCTGCAGAGTGGTACAGCTAACAGAAGTTAAGGTATTAGGGGATACTGTGCTCTATGTGATTAATTAATGAGGCTGAAGTTATGAACACAGTGGGAAACATTCTATTAGGTAATGAGCATATATGAAAATTTCATAACCTTGTCATATTTAGACTGACACTTCTGTAAATGATTTTTGGGCTGTTTTAAAAAGGCAGACCACATAATCCAGAAACCCTCTAGAAAGCTAGTACCAGGAAGAGGTGGGCATTACAGCTGAAGGAAAGAGGAGTGGAGCACTACTGGCATAAAGAGAGAAGAGGTGCAGAGCATCAAGGGTGATGGCTGGTGGTCAGTGTGGCAGCTCTGTTGGGGCTGCCTTTTCAAATGAGTAGTTTTGTCAGATTTTGCATTTCCTATTGCAGGTAAAGAATGCTCGAGATGCTCCACTTCATCTTTGTGTAACTTGAGCATAGATTTTTCTCATAGATTTTTTGTTGCACTTTTGAAAGTCTCCTAAAATGACAAAGAACCCCAAACCACCAAAAGAGAAATCTGATGGCTGTTATACATTGCTTTGCTTGAGATAATATTTACTCCATGCTATCTGATTTGATCAACACTAAATGAGGAAAAAAAGTACAGCCTGCTTTTAAATAGGCATTGCAGTATGAAAGTATGTAAATAAAGTAACTATCATTTGCTCCAAATAGTTTGTCTAATACCAACTCCAAGGCCTGCAGGGGATCCTCAGAAGTACATGGGGAGAAAGAAGGTTTGCCATAAGAGAAGCCTTATCTTTCCATGTGGAATTAAGAACTCCAGATGGGCAGATGAAGTATTAAGCCAAGTCTAGAAGTAACTAGTTTTCACTCTGGTTGAATTCTGGCCTGTAAAAATTGTTAGTGTAATTAACTGAAAGAGAGTACTGAGTATATGCAGAAAAAGTGTAGCTTTCATTGGATAAGTAAATTGGAAAAGAAAGTGGAAGCTCTAAAAGGGGAAAATTGTCAAATATTGAAGAAGTATAGAGAACAAACACATTTTCAATCACGATTTCTAGTGCTGTATGGATAAGTCCATTGCAATAAATAGAAACCGTGAACTGAAAATAAGAATGGGATTACACAATCAAATTAAATTTATCACTCATCCTGATGATTTATACTTCTGTCTTGAATAAATATCTGTAGCCTGTATTTGAAGCCTGGAATTTTCCCAAAGCCTTCCAGCTCCTCCAAACCATGACAGGACTTGTTCTCTTTGATGAAGATGGTAAGAAAACAAATTGTGCAGCTGAACAGCCAGAGGACCAAGCCTTGTGCTGTCTCTCTGAGGTTTGGACTCTTGCTATGGATCACTGACGTCTTGGAGCCTGATTATTGCTCTGGACTCTTCTCTGCTGATTTGATTTAAAACAGAAATGCAGATGTTGGAAGCAAAGGATAGCCTCTAGGGCTGTGTCTTCCTGCACTGGCAGGGCACAGCTGGAGATACTGAACAGGAGCAGTGACATGTAGTTCACACATTCCCCTTACTTGGAGGGATGGCTAGGGCAGCTCCCACCACTGAGAGTGAGATTCCAAATTGAAAATAATCCTTCTATTGCATGGAAAAATGCAGCTTCCTGCTGACCAAACCAGTTTGTAGGCCTTTAGCAAATCTTACACCTGCTTCTGATACAAGACGCTCAAATGGAAAGAAGGAGTTTCATCACTGGCATTCAGTCTGTAATAGCTTATCAAAAACCTGTTTACTCATTCTGAAGAGCAAGGCTGGGAGACAATTCATTGTTGAATAAGGCACCTGGTGAGTGAAAGAACTCTTATGAAAGGAAAACAGATTTTTGTGGTTTTTTTTTTTTTTTGTTTGTTTTTTTTTTTTTTTTTTTTTTTTTTTTTTCCCCAAGTGCCCATTGACTAATGGCTTCTGGGTGGTGAACAGTTTAAAATGTCACCTTGTACTTGGGAGCAGGCACATTTTAAACATTGTCTCTGGTACTTTCAAGTGCATTTTGTACATCCACAGCAGACTGTGCTGTCTGGTATGAATGCCTGGATTTTCCTTTAGTGTTCATAAATTCAGTGACAGCAGAGAAGGAGAGCCTCTTGCAGAGCAGGTCTTCCATTCCTGCTACAAAGCAACCTACCTTCAGCTGTGGAAATATCTGCAATAAGAAGCAGAAATGATGTGAGAATAAGCTGCACATCTGCTTGCTCTCAGCATTTAATCCATCCTGAGGCAGGAGCACATCTACTCACTGCCAGCAAAACCGTGTCCCCACAGCTGCCTTTAGACAAGTGCCTGCTCCTCCTGGGCCTTGCCTCTCACATCTCCATTGCTGTTTTGCCCTAATTTCCTTATTTTCTCTCCCTAAAATGAATCACTTTATTTTCCTACCCTGTGTTAACAGATGTATTTTATACAGCTTCACGTATTGTATCTAACATGAAAAGTCTGCATATTGGTCAGAGCATCTTTGTGCCTCTTCAATAGAAGTAAAGAAAATTTAGTAACACGATTCCATTGTTCCCAGCAAAAGAAAACTGTAAGGAGCAGCATTCAGTCTGATACTGCTGGTTCCCAGACCCTGCCAACAAATACTCAGCAAAAACCTTTGCTCTAGTTTTTAGAAAGAAATTAACACCACACCTTAAAAGATAATAGAAAAGTAAATAAATAACCAATTAAGTCACCACAAGTTCCTAAGTCTTTGGTTTTATCTCAGAAAAATCTGGCAAGGGTTCCATGTCTATTGTATTTTACAAAAGGAATTTTGAATTAAAAACTCCCTCAGAACTTGTACAGTCAAAATTTACAGGGAGCAAAGTTTTTTTCAGCCTGTTTCTACACATACATTATTTGCTAGAGAGATGACAGCAGCTCCAAGAGACCATTGACAAACTGGATCCATAATGATACTGTGCCCTCAAGCTTTGCTCTGCCTTGATGTTATGATGGTCAGATCTAGCAAATTTACTGAGACCAGTTAAAATCTACAACATCAGGGTGAAATATCTGTCTGGACAGAGGAGCTCCTAATGATTTGTAGGGAATTGCAAGAGAGAAGACTTCATAGCTGTGTGATGGTGATATCTGCCTTTTATTCAATATTTTCTCTTTTTCAAAATGTTTATTCAAAAGAGTATGCATACCTTTTTTCAAAACATTTTTTTAATATTCACTTGATTCTTGGTAAAAATTAATTCACTTAGTAATTCCTACAGTGAGGTGTGCTAAAACGGGTCTGATAACATTTGTGTTAACTTTGCTCCTTTGTGTCATTTTCCCCTTTCTATTCTGTAGATCTCATCAGAACGACTTTATCTTTTTGCCCTTTATCTTCACATGGTATAATTTTATGACACTCAGTGTTTTGTGCTAATCCAAAGTAAAGCACATTTGTGCCTTTAAGCATACCTACACAAAAAGACTAAGTTTTCAAATGGCTCTGCCACTGTCTTGACACAGCCTTAGCATTCTGTATGTGGTATGACACAGCTGGTAGGGTGCAGGTCTCTCCTCCCTGCAGGCTCACACAGCTGCATGTGCTGGCACACTTCTGCCCCACAGCTGGGCTCTTCCTGGGTGACCATAGCAGCCCTGCCCTCACATTGCTCATTTGAGTGGGGGGACCTTGAGAAGAGTCATGTCCAAACAGAACAGAGGTATTTCCATAAACCCTTCCCATAGAATCTGTATGGAACAGTGTTCTGGTTTAGAAATGGTATTCCCCAATTTAGTGTTCCCACCAAAACTCTCCAAGCCATGTGCCGCTCATTCAATCCCCTGTCTCCCCTCTCCATCCCCTGTGGTGGGATAGAGAGGAGAACTGGAGGCATAAAAGGCAAAGATTACTGGTTTAGATACAAACAATTTACTGGAAACAGCAATGAAAGAAAAAAAAAAAAAAAAAAGAATGACAATACTGATACCAGAGAGCACAAGATACGAGGGACTCACATGTGAATGCTCACCAGACGTGACCCCCCCAAAACACCTGACTGCACGATGCTCCCTGACCTGAAAGGGACCCCTTCCCTCACTCCCCCCTGGACATGAGGTGTTATACAATAACCTCTTGGTCCTGGGAATGCCACTCCCTGGCTGTGATAGAATATTTAGCATGTCTTGGCCAGAAACAGGAAAAACAGTATCCAACTCCCTGAAACCAAAAGAAAAGTCAAAAACAGCAGAGTCAATAGCTTTTCATCAAATCAGCCAAAATTGGGCAGAAATGAAGACTGGGAGATTTCAATAGGAGAAATTTTCTTAGAAGGCAGTGCTGGAGCTACTTTGATCTGTAATTTACACCATGTTTAGTTGCTATCAACACTGGCAGATGATTATATCTTCCAATAAGATTTTATGTCTTTTTTAAGCATTTATTAGCAGCTCTACCTGTAACCACACAATGTGTATTTATGACCCATCATGATCAAGTATGTATAAAAGTCAGACCTTGAACCAACATTTACACACCAGAGGTTGCCAGGGTCGGAAGAATAGTTTTGAGGAAACCACTTCAAAATCTCCTTCCCTTGCCATAAAAAGGCCAGCACCAGATGTGATGAGCAAAAGCTTGCACGTTTCAACACAATTAATGTTTTAACAGTCCTCAGCTCGTCTGCTTAATTGTTCTGCTTCCATTCCAAAAATTTTAGTGGTGCTGCAGATGTGCAAGAAGGTACAAAAAGAATATGAAGCTCTGGAACCAGCTTCATGAAATATTAAGAGCTGGGAACTACCCTGAAGTGTCTGTCCTCACTGTTTTTTAATGTATATATATATATATATATATAATATAATAAATATAATATAATATAATATAATATAATATAATATAATATAATATAATATAATATAATATATATAATATAATATAATATAATATAATATAATATAATATAATATAATATAATATAATAATATAATATAATATAATATAATATAATATAATATAATATATATTATATTAATAAGCAATCCGAGCAACAGAAATATTTCTGAATTGTCTGAAAGGACAGAAATACTAGAAAGAATTTGGAGAACTGTTGCATCTCCAAGACATTTTGTCAGTACTGAAAGCAGGTAGTAACTGCTGATTGGATTCTGATCTTTAAGCCAACATATTACTGAAAAGTTTCAAAGTAAAACCTTAATTTCTCTAAAAGTGGAAATGAATCTTTGAAAAGTCAACCGGAAAACACAGGAGGAAAATGATGCATGGGATAACACAACTACCAATGGGAAAAAAGTCTGTTTACCTTAATTGTAGATGGTGAGAAAAGTTGAGTGAGCATAGATTACCAAGTTGCTGTAGATCTGGATATGAGCATGAAACAGTGCAGCCAAAAGTAAACTTGTTGCTGAGTTCTGGTAGTTCATCTCTGATGCTGTATCCTTGCCTGAAATTTCAGGGATCAGAGTTGAAATTTGCACACATGCTCATTACTTGTGATTAATGAGACAGAACAAAAAGAGACTTGGCATTTTCCCCTGGGTGGTGGCTGCTGTGAGAGAAATTAATTACTGAGAATTATTTTTTGTCAGAGTAGCTCGTAATAGTACTGCTGCAGAAGAATTCAGAATTCGATAACATGGCAATTGCTTGTCATGATAAATGGAAATGACCATTGCACACTGCCAATAAAGTGTCCTCAGAAGAGGTCAGGCATGGCTGTTATATCCTGTAATAAGTAAGCCAGAGATGGAACAAATATAACATCCTCAAAAAGAAGAGCCTGCTTGCCTCATCATTGTTTTTGTGTATTAATATAGCAGACTCTGGAAGGTGGCCCAGGCATATCAAAACTATCAGAGATTAGCTTTAACTGTGACCTGAGTTCATGCCTGTAGGACCAAGAGCCCTCCAAGAACAAGTAACATAGGCAGACAAGCTGAGGGAGTAAAAAATGAATGGGAAGGGAGTGGAGTGACTTAACTACGGAACCATGAAAATCAAGCACACAGGAATCTGAACGCTGTGAGTTATCTCAAGCTACACACACTCCAGTGGAATGAAAGTTCAGCCCAGTGAATGCCTCTTTGTTTGCAGGTCCAGCCTAGCTCTAGCTTTGCTTTAGCAGGGCAGGGTTAAG
Source organism: Sitta carolinensis (assembly GCA_032173965.1). Lineage (NCBI taxonomy): Eukaryota > Metazoa > Chordata > Aves > Passeriformes > Sittidae > Sitta > Sitta carolinensis. Next base: position 31,241,136 of record CM063284.1, on the reverse strand, counting down.
AGTCAGAGAGCTAATAATCACAGCCTTATCTCCTCCCTGCTGAGATTTGACTCAAAAAACTGTGCCAACACTTCTAGCAAGAGGGTGAAAATGGAAAAATATCCCTACCAAAGCTTCCTTTTGTTTGGCTAATTATTAACTACAAGGCCAGGGTATTTGCCATGGTAAAACATTAATATTGTTTTTACTCTTGGTGTTAAATATGAGGATTGTTGTTTACATACTACCTTAGGTCCTCTGTCCAGTAAAAATTATTCACCAGAAATTCATTAATGTTTCCTCATGACAGCTCAAACTTTATTTTTTCATCCTTTGATCTGATCACAGCAATGTTGATCTCATTCACAATTCTGTATCCACAGCTAGTCCCAGCTTCAGCTGGATTTGATAAGTGGGATTTATACAGGAAGGGTGGCAGAGGTCTGCCCAGCAGACACACATGTAGTGGGAGTGAAATAGTGACAACTGTCAACACTTTCTCTCTTCAAAGGGCTGCACAGCAGTGAATTTTTATCTGACTTGGAAGGCTGGGTCTTGTGCTTGAGGAAGATTTTTTTTTTCTCCAACACAAACATTCAAAATTGTCATTTAGTCTCTTTAGAATTTTGCAGCTGAAAAGCTGAGAAAAATTTGGTTCTTCATCCCTCCTGATATTTTGGTGCTGGGCTTTGTGTTCTTTTATTTGTTTGTTTCATTTTTTAAACATTAGCTTTTTGTAACAATTTAGAAAGGACAAAACCAACAAACAACCAGCAGACAACATCTGCATTTAGTTGTTATTCATCTGTTTTCTGAAAATAGATCTGTATATATTAGAAATTACATGATATAATAAAATAGAATGTATACTATATAACATAACATAACTCATCTATGTATTATATTTATGATAGTTTATATGTATCATAGTCTATATATTTAATATACCTTACATTACATTAAATATAGGTAGTAATAATAATAGTAATAATAATAATATCTCATTATGAAGTGCTAGTGGTACTTAAAATAAAAAAACATCTCTAACAATATTTTCAAATTTGACCAGTGATTTTGTTGCCTTATTTTTAAGAGGCTTTAAAAATGCTGGATTCTTTCCAGTTGTTTTAAGTTCCTGTTGGACTGGCCCTCTCAAAATGCATTCTAAATCTGTAGACACCTTCTAAACTTCAGGTCAAGATACACTTTTGCTTAGAACTGAGGTTTTCCTTGTGGCAGAACCTTCCTGTATCTCTGTAGCAAAAGGACCATCACCATGTTAACTATTCTCTCACATCTCATCATGGTGAAGTGCATGTGGCACTGATGTGTGGTAATTCATGTCCCTGAGAATTAAGGCAGCATTGCAGAGAGATTTCCTTGGTAGTCCTGGCATAGGGGAATTGATGCTTGGATTCAAAAAAATACATTAGGAACGGCTCAGTACTTGACAGATAAGTTTGAGATATAGTGATTGACATCTGTGCCAGGAATGTAGAGAAGGACAGTGGGGAGGACATGCCAGAATGGGAGATGGTTTGGCGGCTGTACTGCCAGAGAGAGCTTTGCATGGGATCACAACATGTATTTGCGCTGCTCCTGGCAGAACTACACAGCTGGACTACATGAAGACCCCAAGAACTAAAAACCTGCAATTAAGACCAAGTGAAAATGGCCGGTCTATCTGTTAAAAGAGTATGTTGCCATGGCTGGGACAACACAGGGCTCTCATACAAGAAGAAAGCTGTCACTGTGTGCTGGGACTGGGAGATGTCCCTTCATGAGTCATACCCACAGCATGAGCCCCCCACTCTATTTTAATAATGCACTCTTTCTCCTGGTGACAGTTTTCGGCATGTGCAACTCCTGTGCACAAGGTTAATGTTTTAAAGGCAATGGCAAACCACTTCAGTAAGAAAAGGAACCAGATAGTCCATCAAAATCTGTTTCTCTTCCACAGTGTAGCACTATGTGTAGCACAATACGTTTGAGATTCTCTGCTTGCATTTTGCCTCCACCAAAATAAGCAGCTGCTTATTTTTTTCTTTTCTACTGTCACAACCAACTTGGTAGGGAGAACAATGTTTGTTATAAATTCCCATTAGGCAGAAGAAAAACACCAGACCACTTGTCAGGGAACTCTCTTCAGCTTTATTATATAATTGTCTTAGCTCTGGCAACTAGCCCACTCTTTAGTCTCAAAAATATTTTCTATCAAGCCCTTAACTTTTACAACACACTTCAACAAGCTCCCAGCTTCTGCAACAAACTTGAGTATGAAGCACAGGATTGAATATGATAGTTGCACTTTGACAAGACAAAGCAAGAGAGGAGAATAAAGGTGGAAAGAGAAAGAGAAGCAAGAAGATCATCAATTCTTAGATCTTGTGATGGTCCTACTATGTGGATAGTCTGTGAATCCAGAGTAGAGAGCCTAAAGGAAAAAAGAGGGAAATGGACTGATGCACCTCCTTTTATAGTTTTTCTGATGCAAGCCTCTTTTGTAAAACTGACTTTTAATCCCATTTCATCCACAGACTCAACCACATTGTTTGCATCTGTGCACTCAGCCCTTCTGAGCCCTCCAGGAAGGGAGTCAGGGGAGGGTAGGAGTGAGTCTCAAGATGGAAAAAGAAGTTGGCTCAGCAAAGTGCTGCCCCACCTCTGTGGGACCCTCTCTTCTGATCACAACTTTCCTGCCCCAACAGCTGGAATGTTTGAGACAAAATACACCTGCATGCTTATGCCTGGTCCTCCACACCCATGCACAGAGTGTTGTGTTTGTCCAAACTTCAGGCTTCTCATGGATGCCATAAGTTAATTTGCACAATGAAACTTCCCCCAAAGCAGGCCTGCAGATCACTAAAAAAATGTTGTAATCAGGGAGGTTCTTTTTCCTTAGAAGTGATCGCAGTGGATTTTGGTTTGGAAACGATGATATAATTTCAAGTTGTGACTTGTGGCCACATTTCCCAATCTACTCAGTACAGACTCAAGCAATAAGGCCCAGAGAAGTTCCTTAGAAATTATCTTCAAGAGATGATTATGGCATTTAAGAATGTAATCATACCGTAGGATTATTTTGTCATATTGTCTGCCCCCTCTGACTTTTTCTTTCAAACATTCACAGAGTTGTTTCATGAACCAATTTATCAACTCAGTCACAGCTGTTGTTGCAAAAAGTTATGTTGGGAACACTTTGTTAAAGTTTCTGCCGTGCTCCATGGTCACAGTAGATAAATGCTATGTTTATATTTGCTCATTGTTGCCAGTGGTCCATGACACTTACTAATAGGCTGTGTAATAACCTGTAACTTATACTGATCCAGAAGAATATATGGGGCATCTTATTCCTCTTTTGGGCTTTTGGTTTAAATAATGTAGAAAAAAGAAGTTTGAATAGAATTAAAATTTTATTGCATATGTAAATGGGATGCAGCCATGGAATATTGTACATTGCAAGAGTTATATATAATTTTGACTAAGAAAAAAGAAACACCAAATAATTGTGTGAAAGGAGAAGACGAGTTAACCGAGCTAGCCACTGGATGGCACAATTGCTTTATTTAACTATTGCACAACTGTGTTGTTCTTCCCTTCAGATTTAATTGAATAAACAAATCAATCCAGATGCAAGGGAATTATTTGCAGTCTAATAAAGCAAACTGGAAAGCCATCATACTCCAAGTAGGAAGTACAGATTATTACTGTGCAATTTAAGATGTTCTGTTAACACCACTACTTTAATAGATCAACTGACCAAAAAAATTATATGAACATTTTTTCAAATACTGAGCTTTGCTTTGTGTGCTGTTTATGCAGCTCCAGTGTCATCAAATTTATGAATAATAATAAAAAAAAATATAAAATGGCTGAAAATGTAAAGTATAAAGGTCTATCAAATGAAAATAGGCTTTCTGATCAAAAACTTATTGTTGTAAAAATAAACTATAATTAATATACCAAAATGCTGAAATTTTGGAAGTGTCCCTAATTTCCCCATTGATCTTTTTGGAACCTCAAAAAGAGGTTATCCTATTTCAAGGCCTGTTTCATGGTGTTGCATGTACTGATTGCTTGATGCTTTTTCTTGCTGACATTCTTTGGATCTACACCTTTTTTTCCTCCCTAGAGGAAAAGTGAGACGTCAATAATTCATAACATGGAAGGCTATGACATATGAATTTTGCCTCCTGTGGGATATGTTCCTATTTACACAAATAATATTTCAAGAAAAAAACCAATCACGTAAGACTGATATTAAACCTTGGAAGTACAGTAATACTATACAACAACAGTAGTGTCCTTTTGATAGACTTTAGTGGCAGCCTATTGCTCTTGTGGGACCTCTCCTTCCCAGCTCCATCTTCAACAGTGATTTTGGCTGGTTTCTCATGAGGAAATATAAACACAGTGAGAACTGCAAAGTGGGTGGGCACCATCGTTTGCCCAAATCGACCACAGGAAAAAAGTTTAAGAACTGCTGATTTAACTCTTGTGGTTTCTTAAAAAGAACAATAAAAAATAAAAGCAAGAGAAAGAGAGATTTGCACGATCGCTTAATTTTCAATTGGCCACTTGCCATTCATAACTTCTGAAAGGTGAAATCTGCTTACAGTTCTTAAATGTAGAAATTTCACCCAGTTTGGTGTTTGGATAAAATGGTACCTGGGGACAGAAGATATGGGAACAATTGTGTTCCTCTGCCCTTTCTTAAGGTGGGCTGTTGCTGGCCTGTTGGCACATCAACCTGCCAATGGTCATATGCATTGTTTCCACCCTTTCTGTGCCAACCAAATAAACAGGGACATGAAGGAGTGTGCTAGGGTTATCAGGTAAAGATGCAGAGATTTCTGGTAGATGGAGAGCAAACAGATTTCATCATATCCATGCTTTTTAATTTGTTTTAAAGTCTGAAAGGCACAATCAGATACCTAGTTTCAGGCACACATCAGAAAAGGAGAAAATAAATAAGTAATGTTACCCTTGAAGGGCTGTCAAAGCACAAAGCCACAATGGAAAGGCTGAGAGTAGCTCCAAGGGTTTGCATGTGGAAACCATGGCACGTGGCCAGTCCCAAATCCCAGGGACGCCTCTCTCGCAGCAAAGCAAATTCTTTAATAGGCATAATTCAAAACCAGAAGAATAAACAGTATTTGTATGAATAGCTGACCAGTTCATCTGTGGAGGAGGGATCCCCTTGAAGGGGGAAAGGAGTAGTGCTCTTGAGACCTAAAACCACTGGATGAAACTGAAAAAAACATGTACTTAATATCACCAAACACTCCTACACAAACCCAAAGTATGATGATAGAGGAAGAACTCATTTTTCTGTAAGGAGAAGTCCTGGCACACCACCAGTCTCTAGCACACAAGTCGGCTCTCCTATAGAAGGCATATGAGTTAAGGATCCTAATCCTTTTTCCTCAGACTATAGAAAATAAGGAAAAGAAGGGGCAAAAAGGAGTGTGTTACATTTACAGAGACTGAAGTTGCTGACTTATGTGGGCATGGCTGCGGTGGGTCTGTGAGAACAAGACTCTCTTTACAGGGCCCAGATCATGAACTGGGGTGGGATTTCCCCCTGGGGTTCCTCCTGAGTTGGCCCCTGCTGGCTCAGCCCCACAGCTCTGTTGTACTGCTCTGGTCCTTCTCCTGGTTTAAAAAATCAGCTGCAAGAAAAAGTGTTGAGGAAAGCATGACAGGTCAGTGAGGTCCAGTTGTGGGGCTTTGGGTTGGGTAAGCCTGAGTGATTTCTTTCAGGTTGTCATGTTCCATTTAGGTGACCTGGAGAACCCAGCTTCAGAGCAAAATATGACATTTAGAGACACAAACATGCCAGTACTCATGAACCTTCCATGGGAGCCATATTTACAACCCATAAAATTATCATGTGTTCAAGCCTTCACCTTACAGATTTACACACCATGAAAAATATTAACTATCACAAATTTATTGCCCCAAACTTCTGTTTTGTAACATATTCAATTCTCAGTCCATAGTCACACTCCATTCCTTAGGCTGCAGTAGAAGACTGGTGGGAACTTATTTCAGTGGACGCTCGGTGGCAAAAATGACATTCAACTTTTTCAACACATAAATTACCTTTTTTTACACTTTATATTATTTACACATAACTCTGGCAGGTAAAGAAAAACAAGCTATTAAAATATTAAAAAGACAGATTCATCTCAACATTGGTCTAACATTACTCTAAATGCATCTATAAAACTGGAGTTCTGCCATAATGAATCAGATATCAAAGCAATGTGCTGTAAAATGATGGTTGTAACCAAATATAAGTTTTATTTCACACAAAGGGATCTCTTGCTATTTGTGGGTTGCAACACCAGTAGAGCTGTATGTGCTCTAATTTCTTGATGATTGCTTCAATTTCTTTTATAAAAAATAAGCACTAATGTACAGAATGGAAGATTTTTATCCACAAAACTTTTATTTCAGTGAAACAAAAAAAAAAAATGCTGATTTTGCCTAAGGATTCAGTAAGTCCAAATAGCCCCATGTATCAAGTGTGTTCACAGTGGGGTTAAGGCAATACCATCCCACCTCCACTTGGGATCCTGTCTTCTGGGATCTTAAATTTCCCCATAGTCATTAAAAGAAGGAAGTATCATGGACTGCAACCATGTGGTTTGTCATCACCATGACCTGCTGACAAGGATGTGTGCTACTGGTCACCTCTTAGTCTTGCCCTTGCAGACTCTGCCCAAGGAATCATATATTGACCCATTATCAGGAGCACCTGCAAAGAGGCCAAACGAGCAGCAGTCTTAGTTCAAGCTTGGTGACTGCATTTTGGGTCAGCCCTTGGAAATAGTCACATCTGGACAAGCTGACACCAGCTTTGCCACCACTATTCCACTGAAGACAGAAATGGTTGTACAGAAAGCTACTCAGAGTAAATTTTAACTTAGAGTTCATAAATGCACTCAGGATCCTCTGTGAAGGAAATTCTGCAGTTGTTAACAAGCTGCTGTTCTACCGTAGCCCAACTTCCGTGCTGCCAAGAAGATGCACTTGCCTGTTGGGCATGAAGGAAGTGCTGAGATGCCAGATGGTGGGATACAGCATCTCTCCCCACTCCCAGTACTTGCCACTGTGCCTTGTGAGGGACCACCTGAATAAAGCACAGGAGTGTGTGTGTGTAATCTCATGCCCTCCTCTCCTAGGTCTCTGTACCTGCCCCCAAAGGCAAATCAGAGCTGATTTCACATCCACTGCAAACACTGCAGCAGATGGACAAGGCCAGGACTAGTTCAGAACAGATATAAGGTTCAACTTTCAAGTTTTTGTGGTAATATGTGGATAATTTTGCATAATCATTTATGCATTTCTAGAAAAATGGCATAGATGGCAGCTGTGTCTATTATATAATATTTCATCTTGCTAGTTCTATGGATGCAGTCTGTACCTGACCTTGGAAGCTGCTGTCAGAACAGATGTTGTGGATATGTGAGGTTTTCCTTGAAATTTTGTGGACATGTAATGGTGTAATGGACAAACTTCAGCTTTGTGGGAAAGAGAAGATTGTGAGAAGGAACATTTTCCATAGGAAATATGAGAATGGACTATATAAGGAACATTTGGCACTTCTCTGATATGTCATATATATTCCACAAGCCTTTCAAACACAACTCATGAGTGGGAAGAGACCATGAATTACAGAACAATTGCATAATATTGGGTCTAATATTGTTGCATGACACTTTTGGCCTGAAGCAAACTTGTGAATTTGTATTTCAGATTACCCATGGTGTTTCTCAAGAAATCTAATTAAACTTCAAAGATGTTCCCACTAAATTGAACCCTATAACTTCAGCAACAGGAATGACATCAGAACCTTTGGAAAGGAAAAAGATGAATATTGCAAGAAAAAAATAATGTAGGAAAAAGTGCTTTTAGAAGTCTATTGACCATGGGCCAAGCCATGCCCTCAGCTATGTGCATGCTATTCCCACTGAAGCTAAAGGGATTTGTATATGCCTTGGAGCAGAGTATGGTTCTTTGCTTCAGATGGCAAAAACTTCCATGTCCAGATAAGGAATACGCATTCAAAGTCAATGTATGCTATAAATGTCACTGAATTGAATTTCTTTGTACAGCTATTTCTTCAATGAAGAGTATCTGTCTGCTTTGTTAAGGAGTGTGATGATTGCAGCTTTTCCTTCCTAGCAGATCCTTAGCAAACTGCCACGAGCTGTACCACTGATCACCCGCATACAGCCATCCTCTTGAAGCAAATGTAGGTAACACAGAGGGAAACAATGGTGTGTGCTTAGAGTTAAACAGGCTCCACATGTCTCACAGACTTCTCCAGATTGGAATGGACCTTGAGAAGTCTCTAGTTCAACATCCTGTTCAAAGCAGAGCAACGATGCATTGGAAAAGTTTGTTCAAGACGTTGTCCAGCTGGATTTAAAAAAAACAGAACAGAGTTTTTTTTATCTTCTCTGAGCAAACTCTTAGAATGCTTAATTACCCTCAGAATGAACTTGTTTCTGACTCTCCAGCCTCAAACTCCCATTTCAGCCTATGTCTACTATCTTACCATGAATCTTGGTGAAGAGGTTGATTCCATGGTCTTGATCACCTACCCGTTGCCCATAAGCACTGGCAGGCTGCTCTTTGGTGCCCTGGAGCCACCTCTTACTGTGGCTGAACAAGCCCATGTCCCTTGGCCTCTTCTCACTGGGTAAGTGCTGCAACCCTACCATCTCAGTACCCCTTTGCTGAACTTGCTCAGGGTCCTCAATGCCTTTCTTGTACCGAAACCCAAAAGTGGATGCAGTATCTAGGTATATTTACTAATACTTATTATTTATTATTAGTATTTACTAATTATTAGTATTATATAATATATATTATACTATAAATTATATATATTTATTAATATATATATTATTAGTATTTACTAATGAGTGCTAAGTAAAATGGGGAAAATTTCTTCCATCATTTCACTTGCTGTGCTTTCATAAATACAGCCCAAGATGATGTGGTGTGCTCTGGTGCCAGGACTCTCAGTTGTCACACATGCAGCTTGAAACCACCAGGCTTCACAGATCCTTCCCAGCAGAGCTGCCCCCCGCAACAGAAAACCCTGGTCTAGATGTCTCCAATGGGTTAGTCTGTCCCAGGTGCAGGACTTGGCATTTGCTCTTGCTGAGTGTCACAAGGCTCCTGTCAGACTCTTCTTTCAGCCTGTCAAGATGCCTACCTTTATCTAAATACATACTCCATGTGGAAAAGCAGTAGAGATTAATACTGTGGAAAATACCTTAACAGATTTCAGTCATGATGACTCTTACTTTCAGATTTAACCCAGTACTCTTTTCTTGTTTTTAGTTTTCGGCTTCTTGTGATTCAACAAATGTAGGAGTGTATTTGGGACTGTGCTGTGCCAAAAATTGGAGGAATCTCTGCCAAAATTTTGAAGTTCAAAACTTTAGTCTTTGAACAAAACCTAGGCCTGAAGTAGTGATTTACCACCTCCCGCCCCCAAAAGACTATTTTTAAGATGATAATCACCATAGTAGAGGACATGATAATCCTTGTTTTAACTTTTTTTTCAGATGCACTCTTGTTTCTGTCTCATTTTAACTGTCGTCTAAGAAACAGTCCTTTCCATTGCCATAGTTGTATCTAATGAAAATTCTAGTTACAATTCATAGTTTTATCTAATTAAAAATTCAACTTATAATTCAGGGAGACTTGCCTACCAAATTGTCTAATTATCAGATGCTATCATTTATAGCAGGACTGTTTAGAGCTCATATATAATGTTTTCATCTTCTATGTGTCTTGCATAGGACACCAAGAATCACACCATGTGCCTGAGAGCATTTTCCTTCTTGAACTCTTCTTGAACTCTGCCAGGATTGGTGCTATGATCATTTCCCTGAGGAGCTTGTTCCAGTGCTCAACCACCCCCTCGATGAAGAATCTTTTCCTGATATCCAAATTAAACCTCCCTGACACAACTTCCATTCTCTTGAGTCCTGTCACTGATCACCACAGAGAAGAGATCAGTGCCTGCCCCTCCTCTTCCCCTCATGAAGTTGTAACTGCAAAGAAGTTTTCCCTCAGTCTTCTCCAGGCCAAAAAGACCAAATGACCTCAACTTCTCCTCCTATGGCTTATCCTTCAGAACCTTCATCATTCTTGTGGCCTCCTGGACACTCATGCCTTTATTATATTGTGGTGCCCAAAACTGCCCGCAGCATTCGAGGTGAGGCCTCCCCAGGGCAGAGCACAGTGGGACAATCCTCTCCCTTGCCAAGCTGGTGATGCTGTGCCTGATGCATCCCAGGATTTGTGTGGCTCTCCTGGCTACCAGGGCACTATGGGAGGTTAATGAAAAGGGAGCAGCTGTGAACAGAAACTTCAGGAGGTGATGTTGTAGGTGTCCAAAAAGGCAAAAAGAAAGAAGAACACTAGAAGTGCCTTTCCTTCAAGGAGAGAGGGAGACTCACATAAGTATTGCCTCTGTGGAAAAGCCAGCATATGTGTGTATGGATATCAGAGTCAGATAGCTGGCCCAAAGGGAAGCAGGCTAATGGAGACATTCATTGAGGACACATTGCAGTTGCTGAATATTTTGTCTTAAAAAAGGCTGTTTACTTCTGCTGAGACATGGGCTGGCAGATGACATAACCAGGAATGTCATTTTGGCAAGTGAAAGGAAACATGATTCCAGTAATAGGTTTCTCTCTAACTGGATTGTATGCGCCCTCTCTTAATGCAAATCTTCTTCTGGAATTAGGATGTCCAGCAGGAAGGGGAGAGAGGCAAAATGCTTTGATATAGCATGAGATTCAGACATATAGGCAGACATACAGTTTGCCTACTAAGTGCAAAGCTGGTTAAACTCAGAGGCACTGGGTTGCAGTGGATAGTATTTAAGTAATGATCAATCACATATAGCAGAGAGAAGGTAGGGAATTCTGGAGGAAAAGATTTTCATGCTGGAAAAAATAGCTGGAGACCAGGACTTGGGTGTGAACTTTCTGTGAAGCCTTTACTATACTCTGTGCAGAACTGGAGACATAAGCAGAAAGGCAGAACTATAATACCAGACGGGGGTAACTGGTGGATATTCCTGCTTCACCAGGAATAATGCTATGCGTAGAAAAAGCAGAAGCTACGAAGGAGAGAGAAAAAGAGAGAGAGAGGGAGAGAGACAGAGATTCTTCTTGAGCCAAAAGGGAACTGAACTTCTAGCACTTGTGTACAAGAGAGGCATGAGGAATCATCTTTCCTTCATTCAATGGCTCCAGAGTTAAACATGAAAGTATGCTGTAATTTTTTATAAGACCTCTGTTGAGGAGAAAGACATGGAAATTCTGTATTAAATGAAGTCATAAAAATGTTAGGAAGCTTAATAAAATGAAAAGGAAGAAAAAAAAATATGTCCCGAGTAAACAGGTGGGTTGTTTACATTCTGAATTTTGAAAACAGCTCTACTCCTTCATCCTTAAAGAAGGAAAGGAGAATGTCAGTGATAGGAGAGGATCTGAAAAGGGTTGCAAAGATGATCAAGGATAAGGACAGGCTTTGGTATAAACGAGTCTATACACTTGGACTTCACAGCCTGGGAAAGGTGACCTGGGGACAGATGACAAGTTTTCCAGAAGAGTGGCTGGAGTTCAATGTCCACTCTGTTTGCTTGGTTGCCCATAGCTCCTGCATTCCAAGTGCTGCATTCAAAACCAGATGAAGATCTTCATGAGCAGTTCTGGACTTGGAGGCTGACTTTTGTTTCATTTAAGTTCTTTGTTTAAAGTAAGCTCAATGGCACATACTTGAAAGTGAGGGTTACTGATTTACCTAAGTAAGTAGATGTCAGAAATTCCCCATGCTGAAAAATAACTTGAGGCTAGGGGACTTCATGGAAGTAATATACATATATAGTAATATAGTAGATAGTTGGAGTGGGGTTATGCTTCACATGACAGCTTGTCTCCACTGCTAGAGACAGATACACCATGGTAGATGGACTCCAGGTTTGAACAAAACCTGGCTATTTTCAAGGGGACTGATATAAAAAGTAAGGACTCTTGTTGGAACATGGTTCTAGTGCTGTGAGAGCACTTGTCACTTCCATATTGCTAAGGTAAGGAGGGCACAGGATCATTCTTCTTCCTTCTGAACACTGTATATTAAATCCTATTTTAATGACCTTTAGAGAGACACCAGGGGGAAATAAAGCATCTAAGAATATAATTCCAAGAGGGATCTTAAAAATACTTGATTAAAAAAACAGTTCTTCAAGAAAGTCGCTCACATCATAACCCTTAGAATTAGTGAAATTTTAGGTACGTTATACTGCTGACTTCAGGGCAGCTGTGTATAAATTGACTCTACAATTTATATTCAATAAAACTTTGATAGCCCAGGTGTTTCAATCATATAAAAATTACAATACTGTCCTCTTTGCCAAAGCTTGCTGAAGAATAGCAATTCCCTTATTTCATGAGTTCAAAGGGTAATTGCAGTCTTTGCTGGCAAGCACTTGCATTCGCCTAAGGAAGAAGCAGGAACCAAGCACTGACCAAGCAAGGGAGTAAAATTTGGCAAGGCAAAAGCATTTTATTCCATAGGAATTAGGGCACTGATTATCAAATGACTTAAATAATAAGCAATTACACTAGGTAATACACTTTCTTTTGAGACATTTCAAGTGATGCTGACAGACAGTTAATTTTCCTTCCCCACATAAAAAAAAAAAAAGGAAAAGAAGGGAAAGAAAAGTAACTGAGTACAATAACACTTGACAAAAAGCCAGCTAATTAGACAAGCGAAGTTCTTAGGTACAGGAAATTACAGTAAATTATGCATTGCATTATTTTCAGACAGTTAAAATCCAAATTTTTTTTTTTTTTTTTTTTTTTGTGGATAAAAAGGGACAAATAGAAAATGTAAGAATACTCCACAATATTTGCTAGCAAAAATTCTTAGTGATCTAAGACATCACATCAGCTAAGAAAATACATAAAGCTTCTTATGTTTTGAATTACCAAACAAGTTCTGTAAAAGGTTGTGTTTTTGTAAAAGAAGGACTATAACATATTATATTAACGTTCCTAAATTGCTATATATCTGATATCAAAGTGGATCTTATGGATTTGATATTTAAAGATGCTCAGCATGTTCACTTCTAACACAATCTTCAGCTGAACCACAAGAGCCCAGCAATTTCACAGAAGAGAACCTTGTTGAAACCAATTTGTTTGGTTTTGGGTCTGGAAACGAATCTACTGTGTTTTCATTTTAGACAGCATGAAACACTTTCAGTCTGTCACACAACAATAAATCTTCCTTTTGAGAATGACACTTTTTGAATTTACAAAATGATATGACACATTATCTTTTCTTTCTTTGAGCCAAATGATTTTTCTTTAAAAAAAAATCAAAGGTGCGAGGAAAAACCTGCTTTCAAAGGAATGAGATAAAAACTGGCTAAGAAAACATAAATTTATTATTTTTGACATCGTGATTAGGACCTATTTGTGAACCAAAACAATCCCTGGGCAAGGTGCTGTGTCTGTCTTCTGTGTTTTAGGTTTAATGTGCTAGGCAGCAGGAAAACAGGATAAACCCACAAGGAATAAATAAGGACACCAGGGAACTTTTCAAGTCACAATTTCAACATAACAGCCTAGCCATTAACAGAAACAGGAATTTTAAAAGGAAGATCTTGCTATGCATAAGAAATTAGGGGAAGAGTCCCATTTTAACCATAAAAAAGGTGTGTGAGACTATGTCTGCATGTAGACAGACAGGCTGCTTAGCAGAAATGGACTTCTTGATGCTGAGGAAAAGTTAATTGGGATGGAATATGCAGACAGACAAAGACACACATACATGAGAAGTCATACATGTGGGAGTTCTTTCACTCCCACATCTCTCCCCTGTTAGGGGAGGCCTTTGCAGAAGCCCTCGTTAAGAAAGAAGGCAGACGGGACTCTTGGTTGTTCTCGTTCTTCAGGTTGTTTATTGTTTTCTTATCAGCAATCTCAGCACACCAGGCTTTTCACCAGCTTAGCGTGCAGGAGAAAAGACACCAAGACACATGGAATCAGGGTTCTTTTAAAGATAATTCATCCAATTATCACCAATAATGTACATTGTTTCTATTTTTCTACCAGTAACTAGCTAAAGTTCTATTCACATGGCTCTACATTGTGGCAAATTCCAGCTAATCATCCTGTGTCCTGAACACTGCAGAACATGGAGTAGGTGAAGAAAGAGGAAGAAGCCTAAAAACAAGGATTGTTATGTGTTCTTCTACTTACCATACTAACAAACACAAAAATCTAAATTTCTCAACCTGTGAGAAATGACATGCGATGCTACTATCTAATTTACATTCTTGAGAATTCTGCTTCATCCCAAAGCCTAGGAAACCCTTTCCATGGATGAAGGTTAAAAGTAGTGTTTGTCAGAGGGTTTGGACCCTTCAAAACATGCAGAGAAATATTCTCTGCATTCTGGATTCCAACAATACAGAAAGAAATATTTACAAATAAAAAAAATTGTCATCAGACTGGGGACATTACAGGAGAAATTCGGGGTTTGTATGTTGCATACAACTTGCAGAAGCTGTGATTTAAAGCTTACAGCAGAATTCCTGTGGGTATCTGAGGGCTGGTTGGTATACCAAGAAATAGCCTTGACTTCTTAACTCTGGAAAGGAGCAGGGGAGTAGGACTGCACCTGACCAAGTTCAGAGATGCTCTGTTTAGCTTTGCACTACAGATTTTAACTTACTCTTTTCTGACCAAATTAAAAAAGTTTTCCTCAGCAATTGTTTCCTGATGAAGCCCTCTGATCCCATGTCTGCAATTTTCAAAGAAGACACAGGTAGAGCTCAATTTAGATATAGAGAGATGCACAGAAGAGGAGAAAAGAAGCTGAGAAAGACAGAAAGTATTTATTTTAGCTGTTGTGGATTTTTGGGTTTTTTGCATTTTTTCCACAGGAGCCTGGGTACAGCTGCAAAATGATTCAAGGAAAGAAGCCAACCATAAACACTCCTGAAGAACAATCTAGAGAACACCATGATTAAGTTGTAGAAGTCTTTGAAATTCCTGTTTTGTCTAGAGCAGAGTAAAGCAAGTGTGTCTAAAAATTTTGTGAAAAACCCATCCACTGTCATGTCTCCAGTCTCCTCAGCAGGCCACACATCTTACAGCCTCAGTGGTGCTTTCAGAATGCCTGTGGTAAA
This sequence comes from Sitta carolinensis, assembly GCA_032173965.1. Lineage (NCBI taxonomy): Eukaryota > Metazoa > Chordata > Aves > Passeriformes > Sittidae > Sitta > Sitta carolinensis. The sequence goes on along the minus strand of CM063284.1, from coordinate 31,225,913 downwards.
GCTATGGTGAAAGCTCAAAAAGTCAGAAAGGGGTTTGTGAGAAAGGCTTCTCCTGTAAGCAGTTTTGAGAGCAGGGGAAGAACACCACTCAGAAACAGGTCCTGGACTCTCCAGATTGCTCAGGCATAAACAAGAGGCTTAGGATGAGGCTTAGAGCCCCAAAAGGGGGACTTGGCAATCTGTAGAACTAAAGGAAATACATCACATGTACTGATTTCAATAAGCATATGTGACATAACTTGGCGTTATTATGCTTTTGTGGTTAATAATTTAGTTTTATCTGCTTGTGTACATATAATCTTTATTAAAGAGTAACTGTCCTTCATGAATCATTCAGTTCAAGGCCAAGAAAATAATCAGAGACCATGGTATGCTCTGTGCTGAGGCGATACAATGGTTTGCAAAAAATAAGGAAAATTCTGCTTTCTGCCACCCACCACAGTTTTCCTGGAATGAGGAACCAGATGATAATGTTGGGGCCTCTTGAGTACTAATAAATCGGACTAGCAGCCTGTGTCTACTTTATATGAAGTCTGCACAGTACTACCCAACTTGGACAACTCCAAGACTCCCAAGCAGAAGATGAGCAGCCAGACGAACTGACAGCATCTCTGTTCTAATCACAGCTTCAGACCACAGAACTTCTGTAAAACTAGATTTTTATTTACTTTATACAATATATTACACTGATTGATTTTAAACCCAGGGTAGCAGGAATGCATTTCCAAGGGTCTTGTCTTTGTTGTAGACCTGAAAGCAGAAGAAAACACTTATTTGTCAGATTAACTCCTTACTAGTCAAAATCAGACTGTTAACGAAGTTTTTGTTCTTAATTCTAATCATCATCTTTTGGTTGTCATCAGGCATATTCAGATACTCACTCACTCAAACTCTCTCTAATGCCATTCTCTCTGAATATTGGATCAAATTCTGCAGCTACCACGAAAGGAATCATGCAGGCAGAGAAATTCTGTGATAGCATACACCTACATGACTGGTGTCAAAAAAGTGGCTGAAATCAGGATCTCTTTCCTCCTCCGGCTTTCGAGGCTGTAATTTAGGTTTCTTTTCTCTTTGGAGAGTCTGGGCAGCAAGCTTCTTCCTTGGCAATGGCATCTGCAATGAAATAGCAGCTGCTTTACCTTGTTTCCGTCTGGTTGTACCCTTGCTGACAACTGTGTATATGTGGGTAAAGTTTTTCTAAATACGATGCCAGTGTCAAAACCCATCATTACCTGAATTTTTAAAGGTATATAGGCATGAATTAGTTACTGGATTACAGAACACAGGAAAGAAGAGAGAAAGAAAGATTTTACACAGAGCACTTACCATCATTTCACAACATACAGGATATGCAACACAGCTTGGTGCCAGGATCACTGGCTATGGGAGACTACAGTGTTAACTAAACCTCAGCTTCACGAGTGCTGCCAAATGGTAAAATGGAGGCCTATAGCTCTGGCTCAGGTTATACGCTTGAATTCTATGCCTGGAATTCAGATCTAGGTTTATGTTTACTCTGAGTAATGATAACATCATTGTTTTCTCAATAAAGAGCTTTCAAGGAAAATGTATATTTCTGTTTATAGGACTCATTGTTTCTGCTTGCTCTGTGTCAGTGAAGGCTGATTATGGTATCTGTTTAAAGGAAATTTCTCAGACATAGGCTCACCATGCATATATTAAGATGATGTTCCTTGCTTTTATATATAGAAGCAAAAAAGATTTACAGATTTTCCCTGTGATATTTACTTACTTTCTTCCTTCCAGTTTTGACCTTTTCTTAGTGTTTCTCTTTTATTGTTAAGTCCTGGACACTAAGTTACATGATGACTGAGAACACATCAGTTGTCACTTGATGCTAGCTCTCTCACTCCTACAGCAAAAACTGGCTCATATGAGCAGCATGGACGAGTAGTTTTACCAGCGATGTCTGGCTGGTGTCTTAGTGCCACAGATGTTTCTTACAGTGGCATCACAGCAAATTTTAAATGTCCTTATATAGGGCAAGTCTAAAGTCCTTCTCAAGAGCCATTTTGTGCAAAGCAAATGCTATAACTGATTCTGCACAAGGAAAGAAAGTCTCACCTTCCCCACCAGTGACATATTTTCACCAGTACTCATCAAGTGATCCAAATGTGCAGTGAGTGGCACAGATGAGGCATCTGCAGAGATTCACCCATTCCCAGAAATCCAGCTCCTCTACCACCCAACAAAGCAAGGGAGAAGAGGGGCTATCACAACCACTTATCAATCTAGAGTTTGTATTTACACAGGAAATATTTTCTTGACTTCTACAAAGCACCAGCACCTCCTGGTGCATTCAAGCTTCAGTAGGGTTGGGCAAAGTAAATCAGCTGCACCTACAAACTGATAAATAGTGTTTTGTTCCTTCCCATCTTCTCAAAGTTCATCCCAAATGTGCATCTACCCATTTGCCTACATCTGATAAACAAAGTATTCTTTATATTTTATCTCTCTGGACACAATATTGTTCAATTTTAAAAAAAACCACAATCATATTCTTCCCTTTGCAGATATTGGTGCACCTCAGTAAATGTGCTTTATTAAGCTGAACATATCTTTCTTGTCATAGACATATTTAATATTAAAAATATGAAAAATCCATATGGATTAAATATTGATTTTATTTTTTAGAGAGCAAGTACAGTGATGTTGCATTAAAATAATGCTATGTCATAGTTGTTACAGCTCTGATAGAAAAATAAACATCTCAATATGCTACAGAGTAACTCATTAATAAATATCACAATAGAAGTTAGTAGTCAACTGAAATTAATCAAATAGCTATAAAAGTATACTACTTTAAATAATAAAATATTCAGTATATTTCAGATGAACAAAAGTAGTGATTTAAAAGTATCATTTAAAATGTAAAATGAGCAGTAAGAATTTATCAAATTTAAAACCTCTTCCCCTACTAACATTCTCTATGCATAAAATCTAGACACATTATTTATCTCTCTATATTTCTTTTTTACAAAAGATAGTATATGTTAAATAGAAAGTTTAAAACTGTAGTACTATTAATAGCTGTCACACAATTGCTAAGTAAGACACTTTAAAGTAGCATTATTTTTGAAGCAGTAGTAAAGAGTGAAGATGTCAGCACAGTGAATTCATCGAACACTAATGCCTCTGCAAAAGACTCTTTCATTTTTCAACATCTCCCTCCAAAATATAACTGAAAGAGCCCAAATACAACATAGGTATCAGGATGAAATGTTAGAATTTGGACAAAAGTCATTATTTTAACAAATGCCAGAGTTTTAATTTTTTTTTAATAGGTACCTTTTTTTAAACATGTTCAGGAAAGGAAATGAAGATAATGTGCAATTCAGAACAGCATTTCTAAAGCTTAAGAATCTAGAAACGTTAGGTTTCTTCTTTCCTCTCCTGCCCCTGCCCCCTCCCCAGACAGGCCAACCATTCTGAGCTGGCTTGCTCTCAGTGAAACCCCACCGATCTGGCTTGCTATAAAGATGCATTACCACTGGTTAACTTTAGCCTTTTCCTCCCTCTCCATGAATTTCAATTCTCTGTAAGAACAGACAACTGTACATCAGGGCAGTCTCAAGACATAATTAAAGATTAGTGTTTTTCTTCAGTATTGCTTCATTTCTGTTTTCCCCTCCATTGCAAAATGGTATCCAGGACATTGTCACCACGTGTCACTGGCAGTGGGGGCAGAGGAGTCACCCAGCACTGACTCAGCACAGATGCCTCTGTGAGAAGTGCTCTTCACAGCTACTGCTTACATTCCTTAGGGCTGGCTGGTAGAGATCCAGAGACTGGTGGGAAGTCAATGGGCAGGTGCCCAAACGCTCCCCAGGAGCTTTAATGGAGGCCTGCAGCTCCCAGGGGTACAGGCTGTCCCTTGCTGGGTTGTGTGCAGGCATTTCTGACGTGCAAAGATGCGAAAAGCCTGCAGCAATAGGGTTCAGACTGCACAAGTGCAGTCCCAGTGTGGGGCCACGTGCCTGCCATGCAAACCTAGGACACTACTGCTGCCAAGCCATCCTACTTTGAAGAGGTTTCCTGACCTGACAAAAGGCTAAGCACCATTTCCCAGAGCACCATTTCTGCAGGGATGCTGTGGGGAGCCCCAGCACTGACCCTCTTGAAGTCTCCACATAGGCAGCCGTGCCCTTGCATGTCTCTGCCCAGGGCATCACCAAACACTAGGTTTATTTTAGGATGGAGGGTTCCTTGAAATCGTTTCACACGTTTACTCCCATGGTCTGTAAAACATGCACACTAATCAGGAAATAAATATTATATATGATCAGACTGGGAAAATAATATTTTTCCATTGCAGTCTGAAGAATGCTTTACATAGCAGGTTTTCATGATATCATGGAAAGGAAAAAATAAATCCAGTTTTAAATAATAGCTAAAATGTAAACTATGCCCATACGAACATCCTTCCTTTTTAAGGTTAATTTTTAACGTCCTTGCAATTGTAAGGGAATTTCAGCTGGGCACAATGAAAATTCCTTGCATACCATGTGCACGTTTTCTGGATGAAACAGCTATTTTCCCACACACTTCTGCAGCAATCTTATTAGTGTAGTTATGATGTTTGGAAATAACTATTTCATAGCATTTTTTCATTTCATAGTACTCAAAAAAATCTGAAGTAAAATACATATTTTTTAATTACATAAATATGCAATTTCTCAAGTGTCAGGCAAATAACGAGTCAAAAAAAGAGGATCAGAATTTGAAAACTATACATATGGATTTTAACAGTAACAAATATGCTGTGAAAAGTCATGCACGTGCTCCATTTGTGGGACCAAATCTAAAAACAATTCCCCAAACCAATGATGAGATGCAGCAGTATCTGCTGGCATATTTTTGGATATAAGCATGCAGTAGAATTGTTTGACTTCTTTCTTATTCTTTTTGAAGAAGCCCAGTATAAGAAGTGTTATTGAGAACTTTGGAACATTCTGTTCTGAGGTTAGTTATTTTCCCCCCTATTTTTATGAGCATCTTTGACGCACAATACATTGAAAACTAATATGAACTAATTCATCTTTAATATCTCCCATATTAAGCACTATAGGAAGCACATTTCTTCTGCAATCCTGAAGAAATTCCTTGTGAATTAAAGGCTGCTTTCTCATTTAAGGTCATGTGCTGAGGGAACACAGCTCCCTAAATAGTGAGGCTTTTGTTGAGCTATTCATCTCCTGCAGCAGCTCTTCTGAAAAACATGGTCAAAGGCAGAGGGAAACAAGTACCAAGAAAAGCCAGAGTTTCTCATGGATAGATTCCATCCCTAGAAACAAAGCCTCCTCCCAAGAATCCTGCTCTGTAAAAGCTCCCCACGGGCCTTCTAAAAGCCTTGACCTGTCACATTAGCAGCAGCTTATTCTCTTTCACCAGTCTCTTCCACAATACAGCAAAACCATGACGGAGATGCAAAAAAGCTTTTTTTTTCTTTTTTTCCTTTTTTTTTTTTTCTTTTTTTTTTTTTTTTTTTTTTTTTCTTTTTTTTTTTTTTTAATATACATTTTTAAATCTCACAACAGCAAGAAGTAGCTTACAGTGCAATTTGTCCTGTGAGTCTGCTCTATTTGACCAGAGCATTTTAAACATTCGGGCAGGTGTCTGATAAGGAAATACTGGCCATGCCCATTCACAGGCTGCACTCCAATGCCAAATGCTACAGAAGAAAAGCAGTAGCAGCGTGGTGTGATGTGTCTGGAAGATGGGTATTACAGCTCAAGTCTTTCTTCCACCCAGAACCCAGTTCCATTATCCCCCACCCACAAAACAGAACTCCCTCTAACAGTGAAAAGTAATTTCTAATGAAAAAAGGATAGTTATCAGTTCAGTAAATGCTTTAAAGGCCATTATGGGGTGAAAATACATTCTGAGGAATCTTTTTTCTTTTTTATATACTTAGATATACTTCACTAAGCATTTTTTTGGTTTAAGTTAAATAGACAACGGGAGATTGTTTCCTACTCACAAATAGACATGAATTGTAACAAGGGTAACAGTAGGTCAACCCTTATCAATCTTTTATCGTTATACTACCAAACCCAATTGTTTGGAATCTTTTATTTTACACAGGAGAAAAAGGGCCCTATACACTTTAAAAGAAAATGAGAGTTTAAGGTGTATTTGATAGACTACAGAATTAATTCATAACTAAGGTTCTACAATTAAGTTATCGCTAAAGTCAGGGTCAGTGTAAAGAAACACTTTTGTTTGGTAAATGAGACAATTTTACCTGTGTGGTAGAAAGCTCGGGACCTACTTTGGAGACTGCTTTAAAAATATTTAATAGTCCAATTTACATTTTTTTTTTTGTTTGTTTGTTTTTTTTAATCCCTAAGCTTTTATGACTAATGAAAGGCCCATTTTCTGTATATTATTTTTTTCAATCCCACTTGATCCATTACCCAAGAAACTTAACACTCATAAAACACTCATCATTTTTCTACATCCTGCCTCCCTTTCAATCCTCATAGTCCTCGGGTTTCAGTGGGAATTTACAGAAGAAATACAGAATAAGAAATACAAGTAATTTCTAAAGACTGCACATAAGGAAATCCTGCTTTGTTTCTGTAACTTATCTATGACAAACAGTGACAATATTTAGTATTAGTAATAAATGTTGTTAAAATTATATACTGTCTTCTGAGATGATTTTTCTTTTTGACAGCAAGGTTTTAGTTCATTAGACCAGATTGACCAGATTTTCACAGGGTTTCAGCAGCATAGAGCTAGTAAATCAGAGTGACGCTTCCAATGAGCATATAACAGTATCACTCTAGCTGGTTTCAGAGATTAAAAAAGAAGATGCTTCTGCTTAACTTTGTAGCTCACATTCTGCTCTCAGATAAGCCTATATTGGTCCCACCATGTTTGGAAAAGTTTTGCACATTTCTGAAAGCAGAATCTGATCCATATTTATAAAATCAATTAATGTGCTCTCTTGAGAAAAAGAATCCTGTGTTCCTCACTTTCTTCTAAATTGCAGGTTCTTTTCTCCATCACGCACTGGACACATTTCTCAATGCACAGACACAAAAAACTGTAGTGGTTACAAAAAAACTTAGAAAACTTAATCTCATCAACTAATTTACATAGAGAAAAAGAGCACATGTAAAATCAGACTTATGCCTAACATCATACAAAAAGATCCAAGTCCTTATTTGGCAAAACACTGACATGTAGCTAGCAAACCAAACACAGCTCTGGTGTACTTTATCTATTTGCAGTGGAATCGATGCTGCTGACTCTAAAGGTGTAGTCTGCTGGCAGTGATCATCATGTAGACTATTCTGCTGAATAGAGGAACTCTCATTTTCTGCAGCCACTCAGTTTCCAAACACCTTAAATTTTGTTTAAATTGGGGGGGGGGGGGTTATACTGAAACAAGTAAAAAAGTTAAAAACTACTCTTTATCAGATATAAATTATCCTTAAGTGACATCATCCATACAAAAAACCTACATATATATAATTTACCAGTGTGTGCATGCACATAACATACACTCATACCAGGAACTAAACACTTGTTTAATCCCATCGTTTTTATGAGGAAAAAGATAAGAGGCATAAGCAGACAAATCAGTGAAATCTGTCAACTGGGAGAGTTTTAAAAGTACCATTTACTCTATTTAAGAGCATTTTAATAGTTTCATCTATTGCTATAATATACAGCAATGTTAATACTTCAGTCACAGCTTTTGTCCATTCCCACAGAGCACATCAGTACTAGCTACATGTAGAGTGAGATCAGTGCTTTGTCAGACGGTTTGTATCTACATTCTAGGCCATAACTAAATAAATTAGAATATGCTAAAGTGCTACATCAACACTAATGTTTCTGAACAGTAGTAACGCACATTTCTCTTTCAAAAAAAAAATTTAAAAAATACAGCAGCTATAGTTCCAAACATAATCACATAATGTGAATATGTTTACATGTCACTTTGTTACAGTACTCAACAAAATGCACAACACAAAACCACATGGCAACAGTCAAGACTCCTACAGAGTACAAAAGGTAATTTTTTAGTAGTCGAGCCTGATGGAAATAGACATTTGCAGTCTTCAGAATTCACACTTGAAAGTTTCGTTTAATCGTAACTTGCTGATGTCGATATTTATTTCCTCTGGTTTGTCACGTCTGTATGTTACTGTTCTCGTACAAACTGTAGGCAAAAACATCTTATCCTTGAAGGAGAAACAATTTTTATCAGAAATTAGCTAACTTTTATATGTAAGAAAAAGAATACTGAAGATGATGGCTCTGAAATCAATTACCTTCTTTGTTGCAGATACTCTGTAATCAGATGAAGATTTAACTTTATTGCTACTACTCCCCTGCAGAATTATTTGCCTGATGATAAGGACAACAAGCAACCCAATCAGAAAGGTAACTATGAAGATTATGGAAAAGACTCTAAAGTAGTTTCGTCCAGAGAAACAATCTGCAATGAAAGGTAAACACAATGGTAAAGCCTAGTGTATGGAACAGACACATCCCTCTATCACAGGCGTATCCACCACTACTTAGTAATATTGCATAAATGTAATACAAGCCTGATAGAAATTAAAGGAAAATAAATTAGGGGACATTAAAAGGAAAAGTTGCCATATGCAAGCTTCTAAAGTTGGGCATATCAAGAAAGTCAATTCAGATCAAGACCCATTGTAGAAAAGTAGTGAAACTATATTCCTTTAATCTACAGAACTAAGACTCAGGCTTCATTGTATTGCCCACCATAAATTCTCAGTAGATGAGCGAGGTTATAGATGAAGTAGAGAGGATGAAATATTAGAGATGTTTGGGGCAGAGAGAATGTAATCTCCACAAGATGACAGTGAAGATCGGTAAAATTTGAAATAAAATATGGTTTATTGAATCCTTGTCCAGTGCTCTGCTCACTGATAAGCTGACACAGTAAGCCTTTCTTAATACTAAAGTTATGAAAAAATTATTCACAATTACTTACCTCATTTATGAACTGTAGTATAAGAAGATTTATATAAATGTTAAAAGAAAAAAGGTAACCATTTACTTGTATTTTTATTGCTGCATGGAGTGATTGAACTTTATGAGATTTTATTAAAAAAGATCTTATTCATCCACAGCCCTTGCAACTGCAGTTTTTTATACTTGAAAGGAACATTTAAACATTACTGAACTCGAGGTAAGTATTCTCCTTCTTTCTTTCTTGTTTCTGGTAATGTCAAATAATATAAGCATGTTCAAAGTAATAAAACATACAGATGCCATAACAAATTTTATAAATATTTCTTTAAGCATTGCTCGAGTAGGATTCATCATTATTAGACGTGACTTCTCGAGGAGCTGGGAAAACTGAACTTAGTAATGCTTGACAATCTTATTTCCTGTTACTATTTATCTTTTACTTTCCCTAAAGTGATGAATGATTTTTTTCTTTTTCCTGCTTTCTTTCTTTGTTATTGTAATAATGTGATATACTTCTGAAAGACATTCAAACACTGGCAAAGTCAATTACTAATTGCAATAGATTTTAATCTCTTATTAAAATTACCTAGAAAATGCCACTTACCTGAAGTATTGTCAATATAATGCAGCAGGTAAGCGCAGGAGGTTGTGCACTGGTCAAGTATTACTTGAGATGCATTGTTAGAATGATAGCACTGAACACAGTTCCTGTAAAATAAAAGTTATAATTAAAAACTTATGCCTTTCTCTGCACTCCCCTTTAAGAGATTGTATCACAGGCTGACGTATTGCTTGCACATAATGCTTTCCTGTTGTTAGCAAAAACATTGCGACATTTATTTATTTTTTTCTGAAATGTGATCCCTCTCGGCATTTTATCCCTCTGATGCTTCTCAGAACCAGCTAGTCAGAAGATGCAAACTAAAACATGTCTTTGGCTTTGAGCCACCTTCATCCAATCCCTGCTCTGCCTTTTGTGATGCAAGTTTTTCACACGGCTTAGCTAATGTACAGCTCTCTTCAGCTTTCAGCCTCCAGGTCCTTTCTAGTCTTTCCTTACCTATCAGTCTCATTCAGATGCACGCTGGAACTGAAGGGTAGAGGTAGGCAGGTAGGGGAAATACAGCTTTGTCAATAATTTTTGGATGTTAAGACAAAGCCAAATAAGTCTGCACTGCTGGGCAGTTTAGAGAGAAAGCACTACAAGTGGGAGGCAATGCTCTCAGTCTTACCATCTTCACTGTATAGCCCTGAAGGAGACAGACATCACAAGAGATCCCCAAAAAAGCCCTAACTGAATTTTTAATGAAGATATGCCATCTTCTGAATTTATTAAAGGCAATATTTCACAGCGACTTTGAACAAGTCTAAGCCATAAAGGTTAACTGCATTTTATCTAGTGAAATCTTAGGAGCAACCTTTCCAGATGTGACCAAACTTGGCTCTCCAGCATTTTAACCAGATAAGCTATAATTGAAATAAATACAAATAAACAATGACTCTGTTTTGAGCACAATGACCTCTCCAATGAAAGGCTGATTTTTCACCCTCTGCACCACAGTGAGATGCAGACCATTACACATGTGATGAGAAAGCACAGAAGAGCCGTGCCCAAGGAAAGGGCTTCACTTGCTCTCTCTGCCAGGACCACACAGTGAACCACTGAGAGCCTGGTCTAGCTTCTCTCCTGGCCTTGCTCATTTCGACTTCCACACTGTCCCTTCCTTCACATGAGTAAGGAAAAATTACATGCTTTAAGACTACCATGGCAAAGACTAAGTGTTTTAAAACTGAGCAATGAAGAAAGTTGTCCTTTGGGTAAGAACAGCTCTGCTGGGCTGATCAATGACCAGTACTACTTGACTTCTACACCTCTTTCTTTCAGCTGAGAAGCACAAGGAGTGTGCAAAAATAAATTGGAGAATATTATTGTACCTGATGGCATTCAAAAGTAGGATCTATTTTCCGTTTTTAAAATTACAAATGTATGGTTTTATTTCCTACCAAGGAGATCTCATATGAAGAATGGTTAAAATAGATGCTGACATGCAATTCTCTTAATTGCCAGTGTGAATTCAGCTATTCAGAGAAGTATCAAGTATGAATTGCACCAATTTCCTACAATCTAAATAGCTAAGAAATACAGCATCTAGGCAAGTAGAAATATTTCATGTTTGAACACTAGGGAGTGAAAAAGTCAAGTCTAGCACAAGAAACATACCAGTTTTCTTCACAGGCTTTGTTACAAGTAGGGCAATATTCACAGAAACGGCCAAAGCTTCTTGGATCTGTGCACTCGCACTTTCCACATACACATTTTCCTCTTCCACTGCAAATTTGGCCCTTTGAATTCAGGCAGTGCTTTGCTGATTGTGATGAGCACTCACAGCGATCACCTTCCCAGCCAGCAAAGCATTTGCATTTACCACCTTCACATTCACCATTACCTACAACACAGAGAGCCTGGAGTCATATGCTTCCATGAAAACACAGAAAATAAATTTTAGATAGACACATTTGTATTGCTTGTGCTTTAACTTAAACAGAGCAGATTTAGACCTGGACTCTCTAATCAATTTTTAAGTTAACAACTTGGACTGAAGTTACTGGCATGATCAATATCGAAGGCTGTTGTTCATTGTTGAGTTGAGAAAAAGTTGCAACTATGATGTCACCCTAAAACCTTTTTCTAAAATTTTTCTCTTTTGCTTTGGATCAAAACAATGGAGATTAGGAACTACACAATGATCATGAAAATAGTCTTCAGGCAAACTAAACTTCTCTTAGCAAGAAAACATTCCATTCAAATAAACAGCAAGATTCAGTGGAAGAAGGAGTATATAAAGTTCACATGCACAGGCCAGGTTCCATTCCCATTTCCTTTCCATTTTTTTTTTTTTTTTTCCCTCTTCCTTATCATATAGTGGACTACAAAAAGAATAATTTCTAACAACTGTTTCATGTAGTCTCCTTTCTGAAGCAGGCATTCCCTACAGTGTTTGTGTTTATACCAGTATTTAAAGTCAAGTGTCACTGTATCTCTCACAAGACTGACTTAGGGTGGTTGAACATAAGAATGCCACCTGGCAGCTATGATCCCTTCCTAATCTCTCAGTATCTTATATTCTCATTAGACTGAAATGTATCAACTAGCTTTCTGGAATAATGTTATTTTTTGTTTGAGAAATAAGTATCATTACCTATTAAGAATTTTGAGATTTAAATATCAAAATAGCTAAACTTGGGAAAAAAAATCAATGTATCCCCTAGAAAGTGGTGGTGAAATTCAAGACAGTGTGTATGCCTGTGATGAAGAGAGCCCAGGAGTGTGAATTCCTAACAGGATGTTCAGGGCATTTCCCAAACTAATTCTGCACAAACAATTCTTGTTCTTGACAGCCTCATATCATTGTTTTCAGCTGCATCAGTAGCCTCAGAAAACAAAACAAACCAAGAAAATATAGACGAAAACACTGCAACTTACCAGAACATAAGTTTCCCTGGTGATACGGGCAGGAAAAATCATCCATTTCACAGTACTTGCCATATACCTTGCCTAGTTTGTTTTTGTAGCAGAAACATTTTCCATCTATGCAATTTCCTTGACCACTGCAGATGGGCTGGTCCTGGTGTTGCCTGCACTCCTCTGAGGGAAGCATGTCTCTGTCAGAGTTACAGTTGTTGTCATTGCACTGGGACTGTTTGCTGTCAGAAGTTTCATCAGCCCACACTCTTTTGTGCCCTGTGCTGTCTCCATACTGGCAGGCACAGCTTTGCTGCACATTAACAATGGCTGTTTCATTGAAACCAATAGGCTTAAGTATGGCATATTTTCTTCCTCCAGTTGTATGACATCCTTTCATTGTAACTGATACATTGAAAAGTACCTAAGAATAAATAAAGATGAATTTAACATTATTATTATTTTCTTGCTTACACTCACTTAAAATTTTTGACATAAATAAAGCAAAATCTTATATTGTATGTGAGTGTGCACTAGCTGATATAGCAAAGTACACAGTGGCCACTTGTCAAACATGATATATTAGTAATGATAGGCATCACAAATACAGTTCAAATCCTAACAATAGAGGATTGACAGAAGTCTACTTTTCAAGTTAAGAAAGCATAGTTGTAACAGAAAATTTTAATACAAATTAAATGGAAACAGAAATAGAAACATCCTCCTGGCATTGTTTAATGTGTATATTCTGTTATATCACAGGATTACTCAGGTAAGAATTGAGACTAGAATGAGCAAGACAATACACAAACAGAAACAGAGATACTCTTCATAAAAAAGAATCTATAATGAATATCTGGTTGTAGAATTGGTCATGCACAGAGAAACCACCAAAAGTTTTTGGATAGCCCTGGCTACTCCTACTAAAACAGAGAAATGGCTCACATGTTAGTAGCTACTTTTCCCAATTCCATTGACCCAGACCCTAGCTCCAGGCTATGTCATGGCCATCACCACTGTCCTCCAGGTCCTCATCCCAGCTGTGCCCACTACAGCAGCAGCTCCCATGGCTATTTGCAGTCCTGGCACAGGACTAAGGATCATTTTGGTGGTCAGGCAATTGCCATGGAGTTTCCATCAATCACCCCTAAAAGTTTTTGACAGCTCTGACATGTGTGACACACTAGATATCAATCTCGTATTTCACAATTGTTTTTGTTTTGTTTTTTTTTTTGACCAGTACACTTCTGATGGGGTATTCTCTCTAAGGTTTTGATTTTTTTCAGCTTCCTGATGTAAAACAACTCTTTCTCATCTCCTCACAAAGAAAATGTAACCAGGAGGAAAAAGTGAGAAAGGAACACAAGAGAAGCAAGTACCTTTAATCTTTACTATCAAGAAATAAAGGTTTCCAAATAAATAAGGAGAAGCCCCGAGAAACTGATTATATATGAGGCTGAAACGACCCACAAATACTAAAGCCATTCATCTCTCTTCACTGTCTCTGCCTCCCGCTGCGCCCCCACACGAGAACAACCCAGCCCTTGGGGACAATGGTGGCTTTGTGGTGAGTGGGGCTGCGGCTGCCTACACGGACAACAGGAGAAGAATGCTGTCCAGAAACATGCACTTAATGTCATATTGAGGGGGCACAGAGGCTTTGTCTCACCCTTTGCTTTTCTTCTTCTCATTTCTCAAATGTGCCAGTACACACATAACCCCTCAGTAGCCCACACTCTCCATGCATTGAGATTTCTTCCCTTGGGTTGCAGGGCAAAAGTGTGGCTAAAGAGAAATTGATTCATACAGCAGGTGCGTATCACGCGGGAAGGACAGGCTTTAGCTAGGGAATGTGCTTTTTATTCAACACAGAGCCCTGCCAGGAAACATCATCTTCATGTACAAAACAGTGCTGGAAGAATGGCAGGGAAACGGAAGGGAAGGGAAAATCATGTCGTGCATGAGTCGTGAAATTTGATTCTGAAGACAGCAGCAGATAGATTAAACCTGTGATGACTAAATAATTACAACACCATGACACTTGCTAATAGCCAAATTTAGTTTTGCACCCTGAAGAGGCCACAGGATCCTTCCAGAATTTAATCCATTTTGTGTTTTGGTAAGAAAAGGAAGGGAGAAGGATTAGACAATGAAAGGAATGTGAGAATTAAGGAAAAGCATTTTGTCTGTAAACAAATACAGAAAGAAGGATTTACGGTTAAAATAAATTAATCTCTTAAGGATGGCTCATTTTCAACAGCCATAGAGGTTTAGGACCACATGCAAACTCTTAAAATCAACTGGCTTGGCTTTTTATTAAAAAAAAAAAGATATAAATATTTTTCTTTTCATTAAACAGAACAAATTCCAGTCCTGTTTCTTATGACATGCCCGGGGAGCAACAGTGGAGAAAAGATGTGGTAAGAATAAAACCAGCAAATGTCCCGTAAACTGTAGAAGCTACAATCAACATCATGCAGAAAAAATTCAGAAGAGAACAAAATATATTTAAATTTACATTACAATACACACATTTAATTTGTTTTCCTATTTTCACATGCAGACACGAGCTATTTCTCACACTAGCTGAGACATATGTACATGTCAAGCAGGAAAAATCTCCTTGACCCTGCTCTCTAGAAACACAGACCTCTTCCTGGCAAGTGAAAAGAATTACTCCAGTAGTCCAAGCAATTAAATAAATATATCAAGGCACAGAGAAGTTTTTCTGGGAAGAAAACCATTTTCTTTACATCAGCCAGATATCTTCCCCTGCATTTTCATGGTGCACGATGCTGTGTTTCATTCAGTAGGTGGCACCAATTAAAATGTGAATAAATTATTTTATTAATTTGATTTATAAAATAAACTAATTATCCACAACCCTGATTGAGCAGGAAGACTACTAAAGTGAGAACAGAGAAAGGTGACATCCAGTACAGACCCAAGGAACACAAATTGCAGTGTTTTTTTTCCACTGGCTGATTATCTTTCAGCCTCTTTACGTACAGATTTCATCACAATGGATGTGGTGGTTGTGCCCAGTGGAGGACAAAAAAGGAAAGTTTTAATGGACGTTAGCTTTCAGGAAAAGCTTTGAGCCTTAGTTCCATGGGATTAGTGAGAATTAAAATAAGATTCAGGAAAAATAAACCCAGAGAATAATAGAGAGCCTGTGATCATTAATCACATAAATCCATTTTCAGTTTAAGTAAATCCCTAGAAGATTTCACACCATTGAAACCCAACCAAACAGAAAAATAAGTATTCCAGTTCCTTGAAGAATGAGAACTATCAACATACTTCTTTATTATATCCCACATTTTTACATCCTTCCATGCCAGTTTTTTTACTTCCATCAGGACAGATTGCAGTGATATTGAAATGAAGACCTTGGATCTGGTTATCCACTTGAATTTTCACTTCAGAGATTAGTTTCTGCAACCAGAAAACAAGTTTTAATTGCATTGCATCTCAAAATATAATGCACATTAGTGACTAACACCAAATATGGCTTCTATGTCTGACTAAAAATGAAGAAAGCTTGTCTGTGTGAATAAAGGAATGAATTAAAGCATTGTTTCCCATGTAGAGACCCAATTACATTCCAAATATACACAACCAGTGAACTGGTAATTCTGATAAAGAGGATTAGGTTTTTCAGATGAAAATGTTTTCAGCTTTGCTAATGTGGTTTTGAGACTGCATTTTTCACAATTTGAAAATCTATTCCAACAATGATGCACAACAAAAGCTGCTCATTGTTTGAGTTTATGCTGCTTTTCTGCTGCACACCTAAAATAAAACAGTAAACATACATACAACCACTGTTATCCAACAGAAAAGTTTCCTAATTGACTTGACACTTTAAAAACTTACTGTATTCTGCATCTGTCTTAGAAAAGTTTTCTCTGAACAAACCTTAGGGTGAACTAAAGGCTATTTGGATTATTCTTACTAATTTTTCTGGGTCAGCTAAGACTATATAAACCAACCATTGGCTGATCCCATTAGGGCATTTTGCAATAAAAAATAATGAAAAAGCAACTACTTTGTATCTTGTATTTACTACATGACCTAAAATCCTGCTTCCTTCAAAGAAGAAGCACTGCTCCTTGACCATTTAAAAATTTATTAAAGCTCTGTACAAACTTATGAGCTGAAAATTGCACAGAGGGATTTTTAAAATTCCTGTCATATTACTATTAAAAAATGAGTTTAGTGGGATATTTTTACTGCTACAAATGGAAATGAAATTATATGAATCTTAACACACTTTTATCTTAGTAACTTTTTGAAAATTAATGACTCATCTTTGGCTTTTTAGCCAGGGATTTTCAGCCAGGGTTTTCCATAGCTAAGCCTAAAGTTTCCCTGCCTGAAACAAGAGTGCAAGAGGCCCACTGTCATTGAATATGAACACTAGATTTATTTTCTTATCTAAGTCCTTTTTTTTTCCAGAATGCAACATATTCAAGACCTGTTCCCCATGTGTTTATATATTAAAAAGCCCCTAAAACAATGATAAAAATATCAAATTGTGAAATCCAGTGAAGGTTAGGATGGGAAGAAAGACAGTGTATAAAAAATGAAAATAAAGCAAAAGCAAACTGAGGGTTGCTGGACCAGGAAAGTCCCACTGAATCTTGTATTGAACTAAATAATTGTTCCAAAAAATTTCATTTCCTCCACTTGAATGTTTTCCCTGCACTGTGTAAGAACTGTGTTTCAATTTAGGAAGGACGGTGTAAAAGCTGTCATACAAAAGGACTATAATTTTCAAAATTTTATGCCAGCAGCTTCCTGCAAACCTCCATATTCAAAGTGAGATCTCTTGACTTTATAAAAGGAAGTAAAAGACCAGTGAGAACTTCTCTGCAGTTTGACTATCCCTAAACTCCTCTGCTTTTGAATGTGATTGCCTTCTTCCCAGTGTCTCCAACATCACAGTGAGAAAAATGTGTGCAAAAGCACTCTACAGACTAGGAAGAGACAGGGGGGCTGGCTCTTCATTACAGCAAATTTGCTGTAAGCAAATTGTTTGATTCTGTGGTTAAGCAAGTGAAATGGATAATTTCAGCCTCCCAAATCCAATGAATTAAAAAAAAAAGATACCTGAGGATACCTTGGATATACTTTCGTAGCAGAGTTTTCAACTTTCTGAAACTGAATGTTTGTTTGTAACTGCACAACTTAACAGTTTTCAACCATGTAACCCACCACATTCATTTAGATGCTGCTCTATGGGCTCCCCACTCACTAGTATCGCAAATGTCTATTTCTTGGCTTCATTTTCAAAACTGTTTATACCCTCTTTCCTTCACTAACAATATGCCTGTTTCACTTTCAAACTGCCATTGTGTGTCAATCGTGTGGAAAATGACTTTATGCTATTTCCCATACTATTACTTTCTCTTTCCCAAACTATTATGTTCAATTGATGACTCCAAGCAAGAGTTCACAAAGCCATTTCCATTGTTCTCTCCCAAATCCCTATCAAAACTCTCCTTCGCTTCTATGCCTCAAACCCCCAAGTCATTACACTGCTTCTTACAGTAGAGATATACTGCTTTTCATGATATCCACCCTTCTCAAACTACCTCCTTGCAAATTTCCATCTCTTGTGTGTTTCCTAAAATTATGCTGCAAAACTCTCCAGATACTGCATTGGGTTCTTGCTCTGAATTTATATGGTGCCTAGACAGAGGTGTCTGGTCTGTAACTAAAGATCTGAGGTGCCAAAACTCAAATAAATAAACCATCTTTTGAAGTGACACAGCAACAGGTGCAGAGAATCAAACAGGTTATTTAGAAGTATCCTTAGAAATTAAAAACCAGTAGCTTTTGGCTTTGAGACTCTGACAGCCTGGGACTTTGAGAGCTATCGTAAGATAGTAACACATGTCCACTTGGACATTCCTTGTGGACTTTGGATGGAAAACAAGATCCTGGAAATTCCAACATCAGGCTATGAAAGATGAAAAATGTACAAATATTACATACAACATTGTCACTCTCATCATACCTGATAGGCTTCTACCACCAAATCATTGAGATTTGCTGCTTGTGATTCTATTTGTCTTGCAACAGTACCAGGCAAGAGAGGCAACAGATCCTATGAAAATGAGAATAATTTATGCACAGTTTTAATTTTAAGTATAAATATTGTGCCTTCAAAATTGAAAAAAGAGATCAGGTTTCTAACCTACTTTATACCAATGAAACTGGCTTCCTTGAACAGCAAAAATAACATTGATGTTATTGTCAATCAATTTTTCAGAGAGCTGCCCAAGAGATGGATGCTCCTGCAAAACACAACAGGAAAGAGAAGACTGCAGATTAGTAGGGAAAAAAATCTCGTATTTCATATAAGACACATTTTAGATTTCCAAAAACAATCCAATCTTAATTTTTAAATGTACGGAGAATTTTAGACCAACATCAAAACCAGGATGGGGCCATCCAAAAAGACAATTAAAAAACAATCATCAGGGCATCAGCCAGGCTTATCTGTTGCCAACAATGTAGATCTGCTGCACAGTGGGAGGACTAACTCTACAGTACTATTTCATTGGTTTGAGTCTGATGCTTAAGAAATATGGATATGATGTGGTCCATGGTTCATCTAGAAGAACAGGGAATGATAGGTGGGTTCTTGTGCAAAAGTCAGGGAGAAAGTACAACATGAAGCACTGAGATGAGCTGTGCTTTTGGGAACAGCAAGGAGGGTAATTAAAAATGTTTGATTCTCAGACATGTATTTTGGCATCAAATGCAGCCACTGGATCAGGTTCTGGCAATGTCAGTATTCTGTGCTTATCTCACAACTGACTGCTTTCTCCTCTGCGTGTTCAAGACCTGCCTAAGGACTGATGACTCCAGTCCTCACCATGATGATCTGCTACATTTTCTTAACCATACCTATGCTTGAAGAAGATGGCATGAGTTTCACAGCTCTCCTCAGAAATGCTTTGTTCTATTTGGTGGAGGACCTATGATAGCATGTCCTGTGCCAATGACCTGCTCTTCTACACTTCTCATTGAGAGATCTGACATGGATTTGAGAACAAGAGGTGTGTTGCTATCTCTTCACCCAAGAACTGGGAAAGTTCAAGGGTATCTGTGTGGTCCCAATGGTCTTTTACACCTGGGTTATGTGAGATCCTTTCTGACTCTAAACCAAATTGTATCTGAAAGCCACCACTTATTAACCAGCCTTAAGTGAATAGTTATTAAGAATTAAATTCAATACTTAAAAGTCATGACTAGAAAGAAAGAAGTGACTGGGACCTTGGTCTGTGATTCTACGTAAAGAGATTTCATCTGGACGCTTGCACTTAGGTCAAGTACTTCAATCTTTATTGAAATTAACTTTAATAACTTAACATACTCTTTTTGGTCTTTCTTTTCCTGGTGTTTTTTACCATCTGCCCTGTATTGTCTCTCTCTTGCACAAACACAGTCTGTTACCCTGAAAAATTCCTTTCTCCTCAGATTGTTCCTTCTTATTTAAGGCACCCTGCAAGTCAACAGCAATAATCTGAATAGCAAGTCAACTGAGATAAAGTTATGCAAGGGAGCAAAATCCATTTTCCATCATATTGCACCACTATAAAGAGCCTTGTACAGAGAAAACAAAAGAGTTTCTTGGTGCAGTTTGACATTAACCAGGGTACACGCCTCTCTCAACATTTCAATGCTTTGGTAAAAGATTATATTCCTTTAGATAACTGATAAAAGGTTGATAACACAGTATTAAACAGGCCTTCTCACAGCTCCAGCTGGAGAGAGTAGCCTACAACCCAGACCTCCTTCTTTCTCCATGGCACAGAGCACATGGTGGGGCCTCCACTATGCTGCACAACCCTACAAGCCACGTGCAACTGGCTGGCAGATCACAGACACACCAAGTGCTTCCAGGACACAAGTGGAGCCAGATGTTCTGCAAACACCCCCTGCACCATAAATATGGGAATGGCAGGGGTAGTATCAAGGGATCATGAGATGGTGGCAAAGTAAGTCAGTCTTCCTGTTTAGCCCATGATACTAGACCTGTTTGAATTCCAGCAGAGTGGCCCCTCAACAACTCTGCAATTACTAGCTGAACTCCAGAATCAGGAGTATCAGAAATAGCTTCCTAAGCCTTCATAAAAAAACCCCCAACTTATTGAAATGGAGATTACTGAAGTCAAGAGATGACACCTATAGATATGCAAGTGCTGCAGGCACAGGATTCCCAGACTACCTCTTCTCACAAGGAAGGCTGAACTTCCATGTACGTGCTATCAATAACTCTCTAGAGCGTCCAGCTTCTTGTTTCTTTTTATTAGAATTGAGTTAAAAAACCCACAAAAACAAAGCCTAAAGCATCAACAGACCCATACCAGCATTTTAATTTTAAGTATATAAAGAAATGACTCAAGGCACCAGTGGTTACTCATGGAGCCTCACTTTTCTTGCTGTGAAAACCTAGCTGTATTTTATGTACTTTTATCTTATCTCTTCCCACTACTGCCCAGGTAAATGTACCTTAATTTTAGATCATTTTTCTTGTTACAATTACATCATTCATTTTATTATTTTAACTGACTGTGTTAAGCTGAGAAGATAACTAATAAAAATATTAAGAAAAAATGTTTCAGAAAGGGAGTTAACCAAGCACAGGTCTAAATAAAATAGACTAGATTTCTTTCCTGTCATGCATTTTTTTTTTTGCTGACCTTTCTGTGACTTTAGCAAAAGTTATCAAGAAACATATAGAAAAATGTCTCAGTGGAAACATTGCTGATGTAAAGGCTAAGCTTATTCAAATAAATAAAGCAAAGTCCTCTTAACTGGCACAAGTAAATAAAAATATGCCAAAATACATTCTTATGGCTACTCAAAATTAAGAATGTGGAAAACAATGTGTTTACAGAAGTTTCTTTAATTTAGCACAGCCAAACAAAATTGTATTGACATGAAAAAATCCAAAAATATATTTCATATTATGTTTTCTAAAAGACTGACAGACCTTTATGATATTTCATTTAAATATCAAATAGTCTTCTCAGACCCCTGATCTCACTCATTCATTTAAGGTTCATTATGGATATCTATGAATAAAATAATCACATGTACCATGGATGAGAAGATAAAGTAAGAAACAACAAACTTTCCCTTACATACACTATTGTGTTGTCATTAAATCTGCTGCAGAAAATGCAATTCCTAGTACTAAGTGCATGCCTACTGTTAACATGTTAACATGTTAAAACTAATTTCATAAAATACATCAATAGTAGTAATCATGGAGATTTCTTTTTCCATACGGGGCAGTAAAATTATGATCTTTAAAACCAGAGTGCAGAATATGAGTTAAACACCTTTTTTCAGTCAGCCATCAATCTATCATAGCTGCTTAGAAAGATATTCATTAATTTTGTCTATATTTTTCATTGGGTGGGTTTCTCCAGTTGCAACAAAAATTAATTCCTAAAGTTAGACAGAAAATAAATACAGTTTGTTATTTTTTTTTTCTGAAACAGACAATATCTTTATTATCAAAGGAATCCTGAACACCAGAAAAAGATTTGTACCTTTATCAATTATTTGATAAGCAGAGCAAACATCCTCTGAATTATAGCACTGCATCTAGGAAAACTAAAAAGAAAGAAAAATAGACAATATTCTGCTTTGGGAAAGAAAAGTTTCAGAAAATTTTTGAGAAAGAAAAGGTTTTTTTATTTGCTCTAAGTAGAATAAACTGAATAGACTGATTAGAATGGAAAATAAAATTCTGACATCTGTGAGGAAATATCCAAGAGGTGACAGAGGGAGTATATGAATGCAAGAATGTCAGATAATCGGAAATCAAAATAATGTTCCTGTTAGCACACACTGCTCTCCCTCCTCCACTCAGCAAGGTCCCAAACACTCACTGCTTCCCAGAAACCTCCTGTAATTCATGACCACACAACAGCCAGCAGCCTCTTCCTGCTGCTCCAACATCCTTGTAAATAACAGTTGCTGGGATTATATTCAGGTCTAACCTCACTTACACATGCCCTCACTGGCTTCACTTGCATATTGCTGGCTCTGTATGAACACAGGCTGTACACTTTAATTAAGTGCAGCCAGCACAGAGAATAAAACTTCAACGTGCTCTTATTGTACTACAGCTCACACTTCTGCTTTCTGGGGATTACATCGCAATGAAGCGGTGATTCATGTTTCCCAAATAAACAATTCATATTTATTTAAGAAAATATCCCAAGCAGTTGAAACCTACAACTCTTAGGCAAAAATTATTTTCTTCAGTCACTTATGACTTCTTTGTCCATTACTGAAGAAAATATTTTTTTAAATATTTTGGAAAATATTCCACAGACAAAAGTATCTGTGGAAGGCATTTTATTTTGCTACAGCAGATTTGATGCAACTTTTTGCAGAGGTGTGTATTATCACACATTGGCTTTCTACTGTGAAATCTGAATGCATTTAATGCTAGTCCATCCATTTGAGGTAGCTCATTGCTGTTGTATGCCCTCTGGTTTACTCTTGCAAAGCCTTTTCAACCAACGCTCTTGTGCATCCTCTGACCATAAACCATAGCCACTACCTTTGTGTTTGTGAGCACAGCTGTACAACTCTTACATATTACCAGCTTCTACTTGTGAAAAATATTACACCACACACTTCTTACTTGTATTTTATACAAAATGAGTATCTCATCTTATGAGATGCTAATAAAAACCCACACCAAAACCATAACATATCCTCCTTTGCTGTGCACTGTTTTTTTAGACTCCAAAATACTTTAGTCCATACAAAAAGAATGCCAATATGCCATGTGACCAATTCTTCACTTTATTACTTGCCTACCTGGAAAAATACTATTCAAATAACTGAAATAAAAGCAATGCTTTGAGAACAGTCTAAACACCTCCTTTACACAGTTTTGCATTGCCTCTCTGAAGGCAAAATCTATGACATATACCTTACCATACTTGTAGCTTTGATGTACACATTATCTTTCAAGTGACAGTTTCCATCATGGGGAATTACAATTCCTGCTAATTTACTATCAAGGGCCAGATGAGAAGTTTGATCTGTCATCACAAGAAGCAGTCGCTTTGCCTCTTTACGCCATCCAATATGGCTCTACAAAGAAACCAAAATTAGGCATAAGAAAGCAGTAGCTACCTATTTCCTAAAATAATCAACAACAAAATGAAAAATTAACATGAAAGACTACTTTCAGATATTACACTGCCTGGCAACACTGTGTTTAAACTCGGCTATTTAAAACATTTTGTGTGGAAATAGACATAATGTACTATATCTGAAAACTACTAATTTCTTTGCTTTTTTCCATTTATCATTTTCTTTGCTTTTAAAGAAAGATGCCCCCCTATACATGTCAGTTATGCTTTATATAGTGGGCTTGATAACAGCTGCCACATTGTCTGTGTCACTATTACATACAAACACAAAACACATAGTTTGTAAAATCCTCTGGGGTCAAAGGAAGCACTACAAGCAGTAAATATTCATTCATCCATATAGATACTTGGCACTCTGTTCTATTTTTACTTTGATTTAATTACTTTTTATTCTCATCACTCTGTAATTTCCTTTTCCTACACAATTTTCTGGAAAGTACATTAGTATGCAATCACAAATCAATAAACTAAAGCTTGAAGGTCTTCATGCAATTAAGAGAAATAATTAAGAAATTCCTTATTATGCAGTAAAATGCTACATTTATCCACTACCTTAAGGGATTGATAGCAAAGTGGCAGCCTCGAGGGTAAACTGAATGCCTTTTAGGAATTCAGTGATGTGAAGGATGCAGCAGGGTAAGCTTACATCTAAATTGATTTAGACGCCAATTTGTATTTTCAAAACATTTATCTCCCTGATTATAATCAAATTAATCAAATTTCTTAGGCACACAGGAAACACATCATATGCTTTTCCATTATTCCCTGTCTTGCTTATTCCATCTTCTTTTTCACTGCTTCCATTTTATCTCCCTCCTATGACACAGAATCTCTACCACTGTCATGTGAAACATGTACCTGCAATACAGTCTATGAACTCAGCCACACTTTGTGACCTACCCTCTGCCTTCCTTTTCCACAGAAAGGGACTTAGCCCCCTTCTCAGGCTCATTCTCTACTATCTCTGAATGGGGAATAAATACCTCAAGCCAGCAAGAATAACAAGTACAGAGGGGTGCCATGTTTTTTCCTTATCCTTTAGGCATCAGTCTCCCTCAGACACTCCTAGATAGTATTCCTCTAAAGGAGTATTTTATTTGTAAACAGGTTTCATCTTAAATAATTCCAAATTCTCCTCCAGCACTGTAAAACCCTCTTCTCCTAAGACTCTGTCATTTGACTTGGTCACTCTAAGACTTCTTTAGTTTTCAGTAATCCTGTGAGGAGCAGGGAGTTGGACTTGGTGATCCTTGTGGGTCCCTTCTGACTTGAGATGTTTTGTGATTCTATGATTCCTACCTACGTGTCACAGCAATCAAAATTTTAAAGTAGCCCCATGTCCTAACCTGCTACCTCTTGCAACTATGATGTATTGGTTAAAGCAAGATGGAGCAAGTTATAAAGGTCTACTGTAGACAAAATGAGTGCACATTAATATAATTTATACTTCATGATGGTCATTATGAATTGCATGTTTTTCCCATCCTTATTATTAATTCACTTAACAGGAAAGCCTCCACATTCTCAGGAATGTTTCCACTCTATTGTTCTTGGAACATAGAATATATTATTCTAGAACTCACATGTCATAAGTGTGGAATGTGTCCAGTGAGATACACTGAATTTTTCAGAATTTTTCCGAAGTTCCTGAATAATTTTTTGTACTAGCTTCAATCACAGTGTTAACGAAGAGTGATTTTTACTTACCTGTTCATTAAAATTTGAAAATAAAATTGGACCATACTATTAATTTTTAGCATAGTTTGGATTTCTTTTTGCTTGAGATACTGTACTGCTCAGAAAAATAGTGTGAAGATGGACAAGATAAAACAATTGTCCTGACATCATTCTAACAGATGAGAAACATGCCAAGCCTGTGATTTGAATAGCTGAATATCTTATAGAGCATTACCAAACCCATGAATCAGTCAAATTTCAAAATTTTTATTGTATTAATATGCATAAGAAGAAAAACAACAAAAATAACTCTGTAGAGCAAAACAAACTCTCTATCTAATATGCTTATAGCCTGAGACTTACTGATGCAAACCTTTTCCATCCTTTTCTGCATGGGAGAGACTGTGATGAAATTTTATCCATATGCAAAAGTTAACTTTTAGTTGATTTGTACTGTTTTAAAATTTGAAATCCTTAAAAGCTGAGAACATAGAAGTTCTTCTCTTTTCCTTGTCTACACAAGCAGATATGTAAAACTTCTCACTCAATTTTCAAGTTCTTAAGGAGAAGAAATATCAAATGATCTATCTTCATTGAGGAACACAAGCACTGTTTAATGATTTTTGAAACTAATTATGTAATTGACTGAAATTAATATATGTGTCTGTTCAAACAAGAAGTAGTTGATTTCATCATCCAACCTATGTTGGTTAGGCTTGTTAACGCCAAAAACAGAGATCCATAACCAATACTGAAACATGTTCCCTCATGCTCTCCTTTTTCAGTTTCAAATGGAAATGTATAGTTAAGGGGGAAATAATGGAAAAGGAGGAAAAAAATCTTAGTATTATCAGGCACAGCACTGGCATTTTGAATTCAGGAACACTGATTACCAGTGTACATATATATATATCTCAAAATACTGCCTGAATTACTGAATTACTATTTCTTTAGTCTTTTCTAAATAAGCTCCTTCCTTACCTGGCACACAGCTGCTTGGAGCATCGCATCGAAGCCCCCTTCAGGTGTATCAATATTCCCAGAAATTTTTTGTTTATTCACTGCATTTCTGAATTCAGCTATATTGTCAGTCAGGGATAGCACATGAATATAACCATGAGGAGGCATACAATCCAAATTGTAATCACTGCACAAAACCAAAACAAATCAAAAGCATTATTTTTCCTTTGAAGGAGGTGGAAATATTGTATCCCCACTAATACATAAAATCCTGATACTTAAGAAGATGTAGACAGCACAGAATGAGAAACACTTAGAGAAAAAAAAGCAATTATATGTGAAATTAAGTTCAGTAGGAAGTAGGCAAAATTAACTACAAAAAATGTATATTATCTTGTATTTTATGGAATTGTGTATATAATAACTTAGATAATATGTTAACAGAATATATGTGTTGTTTCACACAGAACAAAAATGCAACAAGTGGGATAGTATGATTACAGGGAGTGTATAGACCTCTTAGGAATATCTATGGTGTGGTACAGCTTTGCCTTTCATTATTCTGAGAAAGGACTTTCACACTGCAACAGTAAGATCTTTTAACAGGCTACTGGATCAAATTATAACAAAATCTAAGTTCCTATATCCACTAGTTTTATATAAATGTACATAAAATTAATATTGATATTAATAATGATTACCTCAACAAAGAGATAAGAAAATCCATTTTCAGTAACGTCACGGCAAATGATACTTTCTCAAATTATGCATAAGGGAGAAAGTCTGATTTTTGTCATAGGCAAGCTAGTGAAACAGGTCATTGATCTGGGACCCAGTCACAGCTATGATTTATAGCACAAGTTGAAGTGCTCATTCATTTCAGAGTTGCTGAGCAGGTTTCAACTCTCAATTTCTACTGCATCCAGACTGTAACCTGTCCTCCTCCAAATCAAGGTACAGCCAAAGAAGGGAAACTGGCATTGAAAGGATTAATATCTCTGCAGATGTCTTCTCTTAGGCAAAATGCATCATGACCTAGAAATACTAATCAATATCCACTCACTATATATAGAGGGTCCAGATGACTGCTTTATCCATAGATAGCCACAGCTCTAGAATTAATTCCACTACCAGGACAATTCAAAACCCACTGAAATCACAAAAGGTACTTAGGGATGTCACAAAACTTTGGATCACGTCTTCCCAGGAAAGGCAAGCAAGAAAGTATAAAGAATTAATATTCACTTTTCCAACTACTATCATCATTTATACAGCTCTGAATTTGTTGTGAATAATCTTGTTCTCCATGGGGCTTTGGAAGTGATCCCTCAGTTGAACCCGAGGTATATAAGTCATGTCATGAAAAAAGAAATGCAGGCCAAAACATCTTTTTTATTTAAAAGAGGAGTTCCTTCACATTAGAACTGTGGAAGTAGATCAGAGAATTGCTTATGTTCATTAAATGAGCTGAAAGAAACTACATCCTGTTGACAAAAGCAGAATTTTCAGGAAAGAGTAAATGAATACATGAGCATACACTAGAAAGTACATAGGTCAGAAAGTAAAAACTTTGCTACGAATCTAGGTAACATATCCAAAATAACCAAAACCACAACAGTTGAGTTTAAAATGAAATTGAAAACATAACCAAATGTTCCAAAGCAGCATGGGTTTTGACTTGTTTTGCTAAAAAAATATAGAACAGTTTTTCTGATACAGAAATGGTTTTTCTGAAATCACCAGGTATTTCAGAAGTAATCATTGTAAAACAATTTTCAGCATTTCCTTAGGAACTTTGTCAAAGGACCATGGTAAAAGGAAACAAAGATAAATTCTGAATAATTTAAAAAATAAATTATATATAAAAATGCATATTTCTATCATTAAATACATGTCTCAGTGCTACAGTAAATGTAAAAAGACTACATACCTGCACTGGTTATGGATTCTACCTGGATGAATGCTAATATAGGGTGACACAGTTTTATCCACATAGGATCCAAACCCAAGTCGAAAATCAAGAGAAATGTTCTCCATTTTTTTAGATAAAGCAAATCCAACAGAATTTAGCTTTTCTATATTGTTGTGCATAGAGGCTGAGACATCAACTAAATAATAAAGATCCACTGGGTATTTCTCTAAAGGACGAACTTTTAACATAAAGTTTGCTTCACTTCCTGGTTAAAAAAAGAAACAAATACGTTTATTCACTATTTTTGAATGGACATGCTTCAAAATACATTTATTTTTGTAGCAATCTCACCACAAAGTTGTTTGTGTCAGCAAAGAGAAAATCAAACAAGAAAAGCTCCCAAGAGTAAATGAAAACTTGAAGAAGCATTCAAAAATATGCTATCAAGTGGTGCTTTGGGTTTTTTTTCTTGCAGGAACACTGTGCAATTTATTGTAAAAATCTGACTTTTCCCCATTTTGTTTTAAATTCATGGTTACGCAATCTCTTTGGCATTATAACAAAAAGCAGTTGTGGCTCACAAAGGACAGATCTGCATATAAATTGGGGTCAGTCACTTCAAGGTTGTGACTTCAAAGTATGTAAATGTATCCTGCAAATAGTTTGTCATATGACAGAATCTAAAACTACATACAAACCACAAGGACAGCACAGCCTGAAAAACTCATGCAAATAATGATACATGTTTATCCCAAACTGCTTTCAAAGATTTTATGAGAAAACTCTATAGGATCAATAGATACATATTTTTTTAAATGTTTTAATATTAAAAATATCCATCTTTGGCATATACAAAACAGAACTCTTATTTCAGGATGATAAATGTCTGGGTCTCCTGCAGAACCACAACATATTCTTTACATAAACCTAGTTATTACATATTCTCATATGTAATAAAAAATTAACGCTTTGGAAGCTGCTAAAACTAGTCCTCACATTTTCGCTTGTCTAATATTCTGTAATGTCAGCAAAATGAGGGAAGTGATTTGTATTGGCAGAGCGGGTACAGTAATGCATGGCTTCAAATTAGCCATTGTTTTATGTCACTCAAAGTGTGAGCTCACAGCAGAAATGAGTTTAGGATCTTCATGTGATGAGTGGAGAACCTAATCCAGTATTGTGCAATGAAGATATAACAAAGCAGGAAGGAAAGTGTTACAGAAGAACTATGCAGATTCTCAATAAAAACTATCAAAAGGTACATCCAGTACAGAGATCTCACTCAATAAAGTTAAATATGCAAAGTACTTTCTTCCAATGGTCCTTGAACATAATCCATCTGAAAATGTCAGGATCTGTCTGTATTAGGTTCTGCATGAGGAAAACAACTTTGGTGTGCTGTAATTTATGTTTTCTCTTTGCCAATGTAAATTGAATTACTTTTTGTAAAGGACCGTTGCAGGTCTCCAGTTTGCATATAGTGAGATACTGAGTGCAGCTTTTTTTTTTTTCCCACATAAATCCTAAATGATGAGTATATGTAAACAGTGACAAAACCCCCCACTACCAAAACAAAAGCATTTTTGTCAGCATGATTATACTGTATGAAATGTCTGTTTTGAGGAATAACTATAGTGGTATATCTGTGTTTTTCCTTGGGCAAGATATATATATATATATATATATATATATATATATATAAAGCTTTTTTCTGTAGTCCTTGAAATTTCATTCTTCTGCATCTCTGATGCAAAAACTTCTGCAAAGCATAAGGAACTCTAAACTTAATTTCATTATTTACTGGAAAAAAGGTTAATGAAACCAACTTTAGAAAATTAACGTTTTTTTTTTCTATTAATCCAGTATGCCTTTGGAAATGAATGTGATTACAGACAGAGCTTAGAGGTAGCTCAGTTCCTGAAACCATTTCTCAGTACAAAGCAGAGTATCAGTCACTTCTTTGGAAGGAGAGGGAGGAAAGGTTAAGTGCCGATGTTACCTTGCCTGTTTTATTATTATAAAGAGTGAAAAACAGAGCTCCTTTGTGCTTTACATTCATGCAGATCCTTCCTTTTTCCCTTGTAATTGACAGAAAATTATAATTTCTACAGTGAAGATCAGCAAAATATTTCTAAACATTTCATGTTTTCCTGACAGATTGATCCCTCTCACATATTTCTTTCTCCAATTATTCTTTGCAAAATAAATAAATAAATAAAATTTTATTGAGTGAAAGATAACCCTGCATCCCTTTATATCACTTTCACTTCTGCTATTGGCTACAGTTTTTTTAGAGAATAAACACTGATTTAACTAGACTTGAGCTGAGGGCATATAGAGATATACTAGCTATAAAAAAATCAGGCAGTGAACATTTAAGTCTTCTTTAGGAATTTAGTCTTTTCTTATATAATGGTATTTTTTGGTATTTTTCTAGTTGCCTAGTCAATGCACTTGAAAGTAAAGAAATAATCAAGAAGTTTATCAAACTATGAATTTCAGAATTATAACTCCTTTTACTTTGAGAAGAAATAGTTTACACACATGTAAGTGGTTAAAGAATCAAGAAAACACATAAGAAAACAGGAAAGACTAGGTAAAATTGCCTTTCCACTTATTACTCTCATTATTCCAACCTCCAGCTGTGTTTGATAGAAACAATTCTTGATGAAGATGATACTTCAATACGGGAGCAATACCATCACAGTTCTATAATACAATGCTATAGCATCATTCTCCAAGTAATTATTCCAGATACCTCTTCACAAAATATCTGTACTTAGAAGTACTGTTTTTATTTTAAATTTATTATAATATCAATGTGTTAGAGACAACCCAACCTGGACGCAGCTGGACTGAAACTTTTCCTGGTGTCACTTGTGTATTTGTTTCGTGGTCACTAGGTATGGTGACATGAACCGTGGGGTTTTCAACCAAGTCTGATTGGCAGCCTCTTTTCATTAAGTTGAAAACAGTGTCACAGCGTCCCTTCTGTGTTGTGCCAGCCATGAAATCCTGTTTAATAAGAAACAAACAGTACAAAACAATCTGAGCTGAAAAAAACCCTGTATTACCTTAAAAGGACGAAGAAAACCAAAATAATAGTCTTTGAAACAATAAAATATGTACTATAATTGCACAAATTATAGAACAAGTATATGAAGCCATATGTTTTTAATAACAGCAATGATGCAATATTTAAATTAGAAGTTAAACCTAATTGCCACATGGACCCTTTTCTACACAGAAATTTTTTTTAACGAGAAATAGGAACTTGCACAATCAGAGTAAGACAACTTTGGAGAAAAAGGAAATTACACACTGTTATTATGTCACTAAAAAAAGCTTTGTGCCATGCTATAAGCTCATTTTAGCAAGAAAGTTGATTCCCTCAACATCAAAACAGGTTCGTTTTCAGAAGAATTCACTGGTAAGGTTACTTAGGCTGATATTTAGTAGGAACACTGGAGGTCAGCTCTAGATTTAGCCAACCAGAATTTGTCTATCCCACTACACAAAATCCAAAGACCTTCTGAACTACATAATTTCAATTCCTGGAAAGAGGAAACCATGTATCATTACAGGAGTGGACAGTTTAAGATGCCACCAACATAAAAAAGCCCTTGTAGCAACAGAAAAGTGATTAGTAGAAGGATGATATCAGAAGCAGCCCATCCTTTGCTGCATTGAAAGAGAAAAGTTGTCAAAAATTGTGCCAAAATGATCCGAAGCAAAATTCCTTCCAGAACACTAATCTGATGATGAATACAATTCTGAATGTGCAGGGAAAAAAAAAAAAAAAAAAAAAAAAAAAAAAAAAAAAAAAAAGACAAGATCTTTGTAGTCTTTCAAAGTATTGGTCCATCTAAGTCAAAGCTGGAGACCAACCGAACAAAGGACTCTGTTTGTCAAAAGACAATCTCTGATCTTTCAGATGCAAATGGGGAAAATAAGCAATCTAAAACACAGTCAACTGTGTATTAGATAATAAATTGCCATCCAGACCCTGTAAAGACTAGAGAAAGCCCCTGAAGAATGAAATATGACAGTCTTATATCTTGTTTTTCAAATTCCAGCTTAATTTTGTAGTCGACCTCTGATATATTTTTTCTATAACCTTTTTTATTAAAAACAATAGGGAATACTTTTTTAAGTTACTACTATTTATATACTCTTTTTAGTGTATACTTTTCAAAAAGCTAGATTTTTAAATGTATAAAGACTTTAGCTACTCTCATTACCAGTAATAACTAATAGAATTGTAGTGTTTTCTGAGGTCCGCTGTGTGTAGGTATAAATTCAAAGCATCTCAAGGGTTCCTCAGGGCTGATTATCTTATTAAAAATATTGCTCTCATGAAGCAGGCAGGCTAAGCTGCACTGCAATATTTCCATCTGCAATAATATGGGTTTTGCCATTCCATAACCATGGATGTGGTGTGCAGGTGAACCAGCTATTTAAGAGGGTTTGAACATAAACAGCTCTCAGGATTGATTTGAGAAGTGAGGTAAGACAAGCAGAGCAGGAGTGGAACTGGCTAAGTCCAAATGCCCAAGAAGGGAACCTGCTGCAGATCCAGAGCACTGGAAAGTTAGCAAATGCTGTTCTGTGATAAATGCAGATGGAGGAGGATAAAGCTTTGCCCTTTGTAAGATGGGACATGGGGTCAGAATAACAAACCCCTCCACACTGTAATCCATAGTGCAATCTACACATGCTAAGCCTCCTCTGGGAAAACAAGGCCTGCATGTCTCTACCCATCCTTGCATTACTTAGCTTTGCACCTTTGGCAGACTAAGTTAACGATTCTAAGACATAATATCTGAGATACTGCCAGTGCTTTACACTCCTTGTCTCTGCCAGACACACCCCAGGAATTTATCTACCTTCTCTGCTAACATGAAAGCTACCACCGGTAATTTCCACGTGAGCTTAAAGAGCATAGGAGCTTGAGATTGTCATTGATATTCTTCAAAATTTGCTCCTCTGAAGTGATTGCTTAAAATAAACATTTTTTTTTCTGTCAAACAAAACCAGAAATTCCCATATTCTTACAGTTTACAAAGTAACAATAATTTCAGAATAATTCTTGTTACCTAAGATCTATCTTTTGTGCTGTCTCAGAACTGATAGTTTCAAGTGTCAAAATGAGAAAAGCATAATTTTTTCCATTTGTGATAGGATCATAATATAAGGCAAAGGCAAAGTCAACTCCACTGTTAGTACAACCTTTTACTAAATGCAGTAGACATTTATGTATAGACTTGTTTTCATATATGATGAGGACTTAATATATAAGTACTGATAAGTAATTTTGCTTTTGAAGCCAAAACCTGTTAAATTCTCAAAGCTACTGTAAGTCAGCCAAATCTATCTACAAAGCAGATGGAATGCATTAAAAAGGTCTCACTTTATTTAAAATTACTGCAATTTTCCAAATAAAAGATTGCATTTTCTCCTTTGGAAACAAAATACGTTTCACATGATTTCTCAGGTTCTGTCTCTAGGGATCCTTCTAAGATTTTCCTGCTATTTCTCACTATAGTCTTCTCAGTTTAAAAGTCTTTATCTTTATAAAGATCAGAAGCATCTAAAATATAAAGTCAAATGTAATTAAGCAAAATGCCATACCTCTTGAGCACACCATCCACACTCTGGACCCAAAGCAAGACACTTTGTACATGTTACTGCATTTGAAGTGGCACATCTGTTTTCCGCTGCAATGAAATACAAACCCAAACATTCATGATTTATGATTATATGTGAAATTGTAAAATACCTAATTTTAAACCAAGATTTCAAAAATTACTTCTCCAGATTAACAGTGATGACAATGTATTAAAACAGAAGTAAAATAGAACAAAGGCACTGTGGTGACAGAATACA
This sequence comes from Sitta carolinensis, assembly GCA_032173965.1. Lineage (NCBI taxonomy): Eukaryota > Metazoa > Chordata > Aves > Passeriformes > Sittidae > Sitta > Sitta carolinensis. The sequence goes on along the minus strand of CM063284.1, from coordinate 31,191,826 downwards.
ATTTTCTTTTCTCTACAGTCTAGAACTACATGTACAGATTGAATAAACTACATTCACAATTCACAAGGCCAAATTTTTAAGATCCTGATTTAGAATGATTTTGAAGTGCAAGTTTATCTTTGGCATGCATCTTGCTGATTTACTGCATACAGAAAAAAAGTACTAGGTAGTTTATCTTTTCACAGACATTTTCCCTTTAAGTCATTTACACTTGACTGAATTATTCATTATTCACTCCTCATGAAACCCAAAGTATTTTCTCACCTTCTATAAATATTCCCCCTCTGCATAATCATTTTTGCAATGAATAGTTTCCCAGAAGAAGATTTTCTTTTCCAGAAGCAAATAGAAATGTATCCAACACTACATGTGTCACAGATTGAAGACACATCATTCTGTACCAACAACTGCAAAAATTGTGCCTACTTACATGTCTACCATCAAAGTTCTTTATATCCTTTCCACATCTTTGTTTTATAGATCATTGCCTAAGTTACTACCCTTTCCTATGAAACTTTGGCAGGTGGTATTGAGGAAGAGTCTTTTCAAGGGACTTGGTCAGCTCAGCTTGAAAGCCAGCATTAGTGTATCCTTTCAGCATGTTGAGCACAAGTCTCTTGCACACCAGTGTACCTCTAAACAAGACAGAAGTCACCTGCTAAGAATTATACAGAGGGCCCAAAATGCACAGCTTGGTAGTAGTGCTTTGACAACAATGCTTTGCGGCATGTTCAGCACGCCACATTAGAAAATATACAGGGAACAAAATAAATTTAATTTCTGCATACAGCAAAAGGCTACATATGTTAATTGATCCATTGTGGCAGCATGCATCGTCATATCAAAACAGTTTGATGAAAGGTTTGGTTTTCATCCAAAGTTTTGCCTACATGCACTGTCTTTCAGATTATTTCTTTCCAACCTGCAATAATAATGCAAACCATCTCTCTTTTTAGGTAAAGAGACCTACTTCTCACAGTAAACAGCTGTATTAGGAAAATATGTACTAAAATACTTTAACATATTTATTTTGCTGATTTCAGCTATGGATTTTAAGATGAGATCCTATATCATATAAAGATAGTTTTCAACAGGTCACTCGGAATGATGGCTGATGCAAGGCACTAATCACAGTTTGCATGTAATTAGTATCAAGAACACATTTAACCATTATCAGTATTAAAAAGCCTAGAGTAGCACAATTACAGTATTATACTGATAATATGTAAGTTAGTGGCAATTTAAATAATTTCAAAGGTCAGATCTATATTTCTATTTCATATCAACTGCTGCTGACAATTTTTGCCATGAAGGCAATGCGAGGAAAAAAAAAGAGAGCTACAGGTATGATGTAAACAGTAAGTTGAAACGCAGCCCAGGAAGGTGCTGGAATGCAGGGAAAACTGATTAAAGGGTGGGAGAGGTTGGTAGGGATAAATAAAGGAGGAGTTGCTAAGGAGAGAGAAAAGAACAAGACAAATCCAAAAGGTTTTTGTTTGGTCTTTTTTGTTATAAAAACAAACACAGCAAGTTTTACTTGGATGTGAAAGCAATCTCATTCAGCACTAACACAATAATTTTTTTTTTTTTGCATTTATAAGAAGATAGCAACGGCACTTTTTGTTCTGCAGTCTGAAAGAGCGGACCTGGAGGCCATAGAAAATTATACTGAAGGAGAGGGAAAAAGTATGAAGATTTTGGGTAGGTACTGACATGCACAGGGGTTGTAGACCTTGCTACAGATCCCTTTCTAGACAGTATTCATAGAGTGCAAAGACTCAGAATGAAAAGTTGTTGAAGGAGTAAAAATAAAAGGAATGTAACTGTTCTTGGTACACAAACACCCTTCCCATCTTCAACTAGATATCAAAGACAGCAGAGATGAAAGGCGTTGCAAGAAAAAGAGTGATAGATTCAGTAAAAGTGTCAAAGGGCAAGGAAAAATAAAAGTTGCTGATCTGCAGCATAATAGTGGTTTTAAGACCACCATGGAGCAAAATAGGGAGAAAATTACATGAACTTTGAAGTCACCCATTCAGGTTAATATCCATTGTAAGAGACAGAGCTGTTCTGATAAGAATAAATAGCTGACATGAAAAAATGTGGAACCTGTGTTTCTAGCTATTCAGATAAGGAATAAGGAAGATTAATTCCTCGTCATTGCAATCAGTAAACCAAGTAAGCCAAATAATAAGTATGGCCTAATTAATTTCTTGCAATAATATCTGAGACTTCTTTCTTAAGTTATATAATCCTATCTGCAAAACACATATTTTAATTTAAATGCCATTGACCACATAACAAAATATTGACACATTTTCTTAATATGCATTTTCTAAAAAAACCCAACAATATGTGTCTATGTGCCATTTTCCAGATGCATTGGAAAACTGACTGAAAAATAACTGTCATAATTTTTTTTCTGATGGTTAGTTTATTGAGTCTATTGAAACTTCATTAGTTTATTAATACAGCCTGTCTAGTAAAATATAGTGGGGTCTGTGTGCCTTTGCAGACTGTTAAGACAGAAAAAATATCTTAAAATCCAGTTTCAGTGATCACAGCAGATAAAACACTTTAACAAATGAGATATACAGTACTGCTGGATAAAAATCTCATTGCTGATAACTCTCCAGTCTCAAGAGCTCCATTTTCACAACATGAAGTCACGGATTGGCAATAGACAAGCTTGGTACCACTGGAGCAAAAGGTTGAATTTTTGTTTTGTTTTGTTTTTAATAAAGAGAAACTTGAAAAAGTTGAATTAATTAATTTATTTATTATTTTTCTACATCACTACTCTGGTTCCCAAGTACACAGTCCATTCTAACAGTAACATTTATGGACATGCTTTCATTCATCAAATATTTATTATTTAGTTGTAAGCCTACTTTAAAACCATAACTGTTTAAGTATAAACTTTTCAGTTGCTCTAAAAAAATCATGGTAAAGCAAGAAATATTTTTTTATGAGTTGACTTAAAAAAGAACTGAGATTTTTCCTGCCACTTCACCAAAAACAGAGTCCAGACAAGACTGAGTTACTGTTCAGCCAAAGCTAAGGGCTAGTTTCTACTGGCTTAGTTTGAACTGATGTATGCCAAAAGGTATTTTCGACAAGGGCCAAATTCTGTGCTGGGAACTGCACAGGCATATGCATATAATAAAAAGTGCATCAGGTTAAACTACACTTTTCCAGCCTACTCCACAAAATTACAGCCATGCTCCAACAACTGCAGCTATTTACAGTCATCACAGGTGTGGCAAGCCTAAAACTCTGTAACAAGAGGGATCAAGGCAAGACAAATATCATATATGTTATAATTACATCCTTCCTCCTTTTTATGAAAGTAACCTTATCACAATCATGGTATTTATCTCAGAGATGAAATAGCAATAAAGCACTCTGGCGTCTCAGAGGGGATGTTAAACAGGTTTTCAAACAGACAGCACTTTGTTCAAGTACAGCCAAGAATTTGGATCAGCTTCACAGTTGGTAAATGTTTGTGCTGGTTTTGGAGGGTCTACCACTTGCTTTCTTAAAAGAGAAAGCCAAAATATAGTTTGCAGCTTATTCTCCCTGATCATGGCCCTCAGGCTGGTGAACACTCATTAAGGCAAGAAGATAGGAAAATATCCAGCTTCTACAAAGCCGATTTTCCTTCAATTGTGCATCCAATCTTGTTCTAGGGCAGCAATCAGCCAGGCTATCCCTCTCTATGGGTAATGAATGAGGCCTTCAGTAACTCATGTACAGACTAAGTCATGAGGAAAGCTGCAGCTTTTATGCAGTATACTGCAGTTACCTTCACCCTTCTGTCTTCAGAGCAGAGCAACATGATGCTGCAGAGGGGACAGACAGTGGCTGTCCCACCTAACACATGGCTTCCCGATTCACTTTGGCTGAATGTGCAGCTACAATGAAAAGCATTATACAAACGCTACAGAGAGGGATTATTTTTCCATGATCATTGTGTCGGACAGTTACTTACTCAGATTACAGGAACAAAAATGAGTGCCTGTGCTTGAATTGCCAATCCTAAAACCCAGTCCTGGAATTAGGGATTTTTTCCCATTTTATTTTTTTTCCAAACAAGAAATAATTCTCTCTGCCTTTTGTGCCATGCTTTGAAAACACACTATGTCATCACTCGATTTTCCAAGATTACAAGGTATGCCTCAAAGTCAGCCTTAAGAGGTACTCAACCTTGCCTAGGAAAGGAGGTTTCAACTTGAATAGTGTACACTTTTTATGCCTTATAATAAAATCGTACAATTATTTGAGAAAAATACCAAACAACTTTTCTTTCCTCTCCCTTTTTTTTATTACATATAGAATTTATTAATTTATTTCATTTCTCCATTAATGGTTGGCACTTTAGTTTCACTATTCAGACAGAAAGAAGCCAAGCCACTCGTTGATTTTAAAATGTTTTTTTTTCCAGCAACAGAAAAGCAATAAACTAAAACTCCGCATGGCAGAGTCATGTTTTTACTAAGAAAATAAACATGCATAAAAGGTAGAAAACACTGTTAAATTCCAAGCTCTCAATAAATACTTCTGTAAACCTGGCAAGTACCTAAAAACATCTTTCCAAACAATGAAAGAAGCTAAACAACACCCCCCACACACACCAAACCAAACTAATCAACTGTTACAGTATTCTTAAAAAGAAAAATGGAACTGGAAGAGATAAACCATAACATGGTAACAGAGATGCTAAGAGGTGAGAATTGAGTAAGAAGTCTTTGCATATGTAAATATATGCAGTGAAAAGAATCACTAGTGAAGAAGTCCTGATAACTGAAAGGGACTTTCCATTCCTAACTCTGCCAATATAAATGCCCTGAGAGTTTTGGGGCTCCAGAATTAATCTACATTACTGTATGAACACAGTACCTTTTAAACATGAGGGTCATAAGTGAGAGAGCTACGGTGGTGATTCAAAAATCTATTAAAATGCAAAGCAGTGCAGTAGTCTGCCCTGCATGAGTTTGTAAATCATGCAGCAAAAAACACCAAGGTTCTCCTTTTTTGCACATTGTGCAAGGCCTGAGTGAAGCCACTGGAGAGAGCTGATGCTGGTTTTCAGATGAGCAGCGCAGACAATAGGGGAGGACACCTCTGTCAACACAGCAGTAGGAAAGCCCTGGCAGAAAGAGACAGTCATAGCTGATGCTGGAGGACAGAAAATGCATCCTAAGTCTGCTCTGAACTGGCACATAGACATGGAGTTCCTGAGAAGTGCATGGGTACTTCTGTAATTAGAGAATGATATTCATACTAGGCTTTGAGCCAGTTATGTAAGGCTCAATAAGGGGAAGTGCTGGGTTCAGCATTTCAGTCAGAGCAACCCGTGTGGCACCACAGGCTGGGGGGAAAGGGGCTGGAAAGCTGCTAGCAGAAAAGACACCGAGGTTCTGGAGCATGTCCAGAGAAGGGCAATGGAGCTGGGGAAGAGTCTGGCACAAGTCTTATGAGGAGCAGCTGTGGGAGCTGGGGATGTTTAGTCTAGAGAAAAGGAGGCCCAGGGAGGACCTTACCACACTCTACAATTACCTGAAAAAACATTGCAGCAAGGTGGAGGTTGGCCTCTTCTCCCAGCTAACAAGCAATAAGTCAGAAGGAAATGGCCTCAAGTTGTGCTGGGGAAGGTTTAGATTGGATATCAGGAAAAAAATATCTTCACTGAAAGGGCTGTGAAGCCTTGGAACAAGCTGCCCAGGGAAGTAGTAGAATCATCATCCTCTGGAGGTATTTAAAAGACATCTAGATGTGATGCTTAGGAACATATTTTAGTGGTGGGTTTGTGCTGGGTTAACAGCTGGACTAGAGAATCTTGTCTTTTCCAGTCTAAATGATGCTATGATTCAAGGAGATGAAATTCTCTCAGCCTACATGTGTGTTTCTTATCCTTATCTCTCTGAAAAGTTCCAGCACTTACATGAAGATTGCATATCATTCAAAATGAAGACTTGGGGAACATATGCCTCAGACAGATGCGTAGCAACCCAACTTCTTCATGTATATATATCAATTCTGAAGATTTTTTTTCCCGGAAAGATGTAACAGCATTTAGAAAAGGTACACCATAGTAGCTACTGGTATCACAGTTAGGCCTCAAGAACACAACATCCAAAACACAGCCTCAGACATGGCCTTGACTATGAGAGACAGAGCTATTGCAACTCCAGTCTGACTTTGTTCCCAAGCCACAATGCAGAATGAAAACAAGCAATGCAACCTTGAAATTTTTCACAACACAATTTTTGTTTCTTGGCCAACTTTACTTGTAGCTCTCCTTTCTACGAAACTTCCTGCTTTTCTGGGAGATGGTTACATTTTGTTGATACAATTATGCCTGCAAACAATGAGTCAAAGACCATTTGGCTTCAGAAACTAAGCTATCCTGTCTCTTGCAAATAAAAACACGCAGGAAAATTTACTAGGATTATATCATTAGAAGAGACTCATTTCCCACAGTCATAAAAGCTTCTGTGGCACAGGTTTGATGGTCCTGTTTGCACAGCATTATACCAATAAAAATGCAAAGCATATGGAACCAGAGAGCTTAAATTAATTTTTTTTATTAAATCCCTTGATTTCAAGGAAACTTCAAGATGTGTGGAGTTGTATTAATTCTGTTTCTTAGGATGGAACATGGGCATAGGAATCATTGTCTTCCAGTTATCTACAGCTGCTAGAAGCTCTCTCGGAGTTGACCAGCTTGAACAGTCTTGAGCAAAGCCTGGAATGGCTACTGCCATCTATCACGCTAATTTAATATCTTGTGTATTAGTAAGCACTGCTAGCGTAGCCTAAAGACAGACCTGATTGATTGGTACATTCCTGTGTATTCTATTAAGTCTTACCTAATTAGGAGGTCATGACGGTCGTAAAGGTAGATTAAAATGACTGTTTTCTGCCTGCTTAAGAAGTTCAACCTGAATAAAAGACAAGCCTAAGCTTTATCTCCCACCATCTGCTATAGCTCTACCTCCTCAAACCAGCCCTTCAACCCCAAATTTTTTCTCTAATGCACATTTTTATTGCATATCTAATCATCACCAAGTTGTTGCTTTCTGCTGCACAGGAGCATGACCTCATCCTGGCACTGTGTCCTCACTCACATACCCAGCAGCAGTGCAGAGGATCGGCAATTGCTAAGAACAGCTCAGAGCTATTTCTTCCCACACAGCAACCAAAGACCACCTGAGAGGTTCTTAGTCCATAGCATTGCAAACAGCTTACTTCACTCCATTTTATCTGCATACAAGGTAATTTGGAACAAACCTACTCTGCATTTTAGACTCTAATTCCCAAAGCTGACAGCCTAGGGGGAATAAGTCCCTCAGTTCTGAACACAAAATGATAAACCAAATTGTGTTTTTACGGAAGACTTTTCCTGAGACAAAACAAAAGCCCCAAACCAAAAGCTGTGCACGTGTGGATGAGGGAGACAGGTCAGAGCTAAAACAAAATATTAAACACGTAATACATAGTTTACACTTGCAATGAGAAAACCTCAAGAATATTAAATAAAAGCTAAGACTGATATCAGAGAGGATAACCATCACTCCCTTATGACTTGCATGTAGTCCCCAAGATTGGGAGGAGCATTTATTCAAGAGGGCTATTTAAAAAATGATGCTGTTTTCTAGAATACCAAGTCTTTGGGATTTGTTATTTCTGTAATTTCCTTTTCAATAGGATTTTCAATCTCCAAAGATGGTTACTGTCCCTGAGAAAAATGGGTAAAAAAATTTCTGGGATTTTTTCATAATTAAAAACCTCAAAACCCAACCTACCTGTCTAGGAACAGACACTGGCCAACCTCTATTTTAGGTTTAGCCTGTTGAATTTTTGTAATTTGGGGGCAAAGATTACGCAAAACATGACTGTGGGCTATAAAATATGCAGACTCACATACTAACTATAAACTACAGGTGCACACAGACTTGTTTGAATGCAAGGTCCTGCTTCTCCTTCAAGGAAGTATTCACATTAGTTTATGGTCTGCAGGTGCAGCTTGAATGCTCTCTAAGGGATAGACTTCAAACGTGCAAATTCTAGGTTTTAAACAGGTAGTGGTTTATTTACTGTTCTGAAGTACTGGCCACAACATTGTTAACAGTAAAATGCACTCCAACAATTTTGCTTAGATTGGAAGAGCCTGCTTGCTGATGTCATTATTTTTATTTAGTTATTTTGTGCCATTTGTGCCAGTGTGTAAGTTGTTACAAGTTTTCTTATTTCCTGGTAGTCTTGTTTGAACAAAGAGATGAGAACTTGGTTGTTTCCAGGAAGAAGCTCCCATCTGAGAGAAGCAAGTTGTCCTCAGCACAGTACTAACCCTTTCCACCCTGCAGAGATAAGACGGAAATAAACTGTACTCTCAATTACAGAACAAACAGAATTCACTTAGCCTAATTCCTTTGAACATCGAGAAGAAACAGAATTTACTTTGGAAAGGGTAGCTACTGGTTTAATCAGTGTTGGACTACTTTTGTGATGCCACCATACAGCAGCTGTACTCGTAACACAGCTACAACTGTGAAACACCAAAAATACTAAAGTATTCAATATCTGAACCCAATTAACTACTGTGCCTAACAACCTAATTCCCAAATCAGTGGGCAGAGAAGAGGCCTGAAGTAAAATAAAAATCAAACATCCAGGAACATCATTCTACCTGCCTGAAGCTGCAGAAATTTCTTCCTCCAATAATCATAGTTAAAATATTTGTCTCAGTATCTTTGGATGACCATAAATACTTCAGACTCATTATTATTGTCACCATGGGTAAATACCAAGAAGTCACCACAGGCATATGACAATGAAGCCATGGGAAGCAGAGAAACATATAAAGAAAAACGCCAATTATGAGCTTTGCAAAGTTTTCAATTTAGGCCAATTTAGCCTCAGCTAGTAGTTGCTTTTTTGGCAGCTTTCTAATGCTGTAAATTCTGATCATCCTGAAACACTTACATTTTGCTCAAGGGGTTATTCTTGTTCTGCCACCAGAACAAGGGGGAATCCTGAATGGCTGGCAAGTAGCTTACTTTTCTTCTTGGAGAAAGGTTCCATTACACTGTACAGTGAACTAATTCATTAGAGCCCTGCTTCCTTCCCAAAAGTTAAACTAAATAGCCCAAGTCCATTTATGTACACTGCCAAAAGGAAAAAAAATTAATAAAGTTGAAGTACTTAGAAAGGAATAACAGGCCATATCCTAGTTTGTCCATCAAAAATTATGTTTGCTTAAGCAGATGAGAAAGAATTATTACATCTTTCCACTGGTTAGACAGAAGTCAGCAATTAGTAGTGGAGATACAGAAACTTTGCAAACAAGATTTTGCTGAAAAGGAAGATGCAAGTAGAAAGAGAAGCACCGAAGCCTTAAGAATTTTATTAAAAAAACTCCAAACAAAACCCACAGAAAGTTTATTAACATAATGCAACTTGTATTCTTTTCCAGTTTTCTGTTTTCAGTAAATTCATTATGAGAAGTCAAATTTATACCAAGATGTCTGGATTACCAGGTACACTAAAAGCACTAAATAGTTCACATATATAAGTTTCAAAAATATAACATATGACTTTAGTGCTATTAATATATTTTAAGAACATTGAGCAAACTTTAAAGGTCAGAACACCAAGCTATTCCACTTGTCCTTCTTACCCTGACAGAACTCACTAAATCCCAATCACTGCCTAAGATACACCTATCCTGATCTAAAAAAGGGGATTTTCTATATGTAGTTTTTAAAATAAACATTGTTTAAAAAAAATAATGTAGGTAACGTAGATTTAATTCATACATTAAGGTTAATGTTTCTTACATCAGATCAATTCATAGAATCATAGGATAAAATTAGAGCAATTTAGGTTTGAAATGACTGCTAAGATCATGCAGACCAGTGCTTGACCCAACACTGCCAAGTCCATCATTAATCCTCTAAATTGATACATATTTACATAAGAAACTCTAGTTTATATGCACCTGTCTGAGGCTTCTGTTCTTTAAGTTTTTGTCTTGAATGATTTCACCTTCATATAAGTGGTGGAACTTTTCAGAGATGAGAATAAGAAAGGCACGTGTAGGCTCAGGAGTACCTCCTTGAATCATAGAATCATCTCGGCTGGAAAAGCCCCTTTAAATCATCTACTCCAACTGTTAACCCAGCACAAGCCCACCAATAAAACATGTTCCTCAGCATCACATCTATGTGATTTTAAATCTATGTCTTTTAAATTTCTCCAGGGATGGTGACTCCATTTCCCCAGGCAGCCTTTTCAAGGCTTCACAGCCCTTTCAGTGAAGAAATGTTTCTTGATATCCAATCGAAACCTTCCCTGGAACAACATGAGACTATTTCCTCTCATCCTACGACTTGTTACTTGGGAGAAGGCACCCAGAAATGTGAGGTCTCTAGTTTCTAAGTAAGAACTAACAAAAATAATGATGACTCTGACTTTCTGAAAAAGTGTTGGTAAATATCAATGGCCTATGTCAACTTACACAATTTGTAAATAAAATGTCTTCAATTTTTCTTCTTCTATGGTAATTTGTAATTAGTTCTAATTGTCCCAAACTCAAGACACAACATGAACAAGTCATCACAAATTATTCATAGGGATTTGAAAAATATTACCAGCATTTATGTGCTCTATAATGTATAAGGGAGATTATCATCTGACATTTTAATGTCCGCTTCTGGAATGGGGGTCATTTAATGAAGATTTCCTTCAGCTTCCATGAAGCTCACAATCTGACATCTTTCTGATGGTCTGGGGAAGTAAATTAAACTTAGATTGCACTTTAATGGAAAATCAGATTTATTCATTCAGGTCTCTTGATTAATGGGTTTTAAGTTTTGCTTTCTCAGTTGTTGCAGTTCCAGTCCTTGAAAATTTAAAGGCCCAAAAAGAAGCAACTGTCTCTTCAAACTGTAGAGAGTATTTCTGCTGCATACAATCTTCAGACTGCCTTGATAAATTTCCTCAGCAACAGCATACCCAAAATGACAGAGACAACCTTTCCAGAGCATCAAGAGTATGGCTATTGCTCTTCTAGTTCCTAAACTGCCCTCTCCTCTCTTTTCTCAGTCTCATCTCAAACATCTGTAGCATGAAAACATTGTAAATACTACATATGCAACTACGAGTTTCATTCAACTTCTAAAAACCATAAAAGAAAAAAAAAAAAAAAAAACCAGAACAAAAACCAAACCCTTACCACATGAGCCACCCAAAGAGACAAAGTAAATGTATGCATGTTATTGGCAAAATCTGCTCCTTGACCAGTGCACACAGAAACAAACCTTCCCCTCACAATTCCTCAGAACTGCAACTTCCAGCCCTCTCAAACACACAGGTGCTTTTTCCAAAAGGCTGGTGCCCAAAGATTGCCAAAAGGTTGGATTTTCCAAAGATGGTCCATTACCAGTAGGGAGAAGATCACCCACGCAGACTCAGGAAATGAAAAATGGGTTTTTATCTTCTTCTTGGAATGTTTAAAGCCTCAGGAAAATCCGAACTGGCTCAGGGTTGGGTATTCCATACAACTTGGCTTCTTCCACTGAGTCTCAAAAGAAAATGGGCCACATGGGTACACAAGAGAATTAACAAACACCAATTAAAGCTATCATGATGTATCTTTTATTTCAGACTTTATTGTGTGCTTGTGTGCGTGTCATGGGACATTTCCTGATCACCTCTCTTCAAAAACTTCCATGGGTGGTTTGAATAGCTTTTCTTATTCCTTTGAGAAGTAACAGAGCAATGGTTTATAAAACCTTCTTACTAGAGGGAACACATGGAAACCTGATGTGACAAGACTAGTGAAGCACCAAAGACCTTGATGAGAAAAAATTAATGAATCAAAAGTCATGCTATTGGCATAAATCAATTAACAACTGTCCTCCTCATCATTACAGTGGTCATGATGAAAGTGTCTCCACTTTCTCCAGTGGTCTTTCCAAATGATACTCTCAAGAAGACTGAAAATACAAACTTTTAAAGTTGGTATTTAAAGAGACTTGTCAATCACAACTATCTAAGAGAATTTCTGTGTGGCTGTTCTCCAACTTCTAAATCAGATATAAAAATTTTAATTCCATCCTAACCCTGTTTGCACATCACAAGTACACTCTGTTTACTTGAGCTTCATAGAGGAATAACCCCCTAGGTATTTTTGAAAGCACCAAATATCTTAGTTTTCAGATTTTAATATTAATTAGAACTGGTTTTGAGATACTGCTGAGATTTGAACCAATGTCCTCTGTTAACCAGATCAATCAGTCATTCTTCAGTACTGAAGCTCCACATAACTCATGTGCTTATACAGCAGGTAAAAAAATAAGAGTTTCAGCAGTTGGTTTCTGAACAAGGCAAGGGAACTCTCTTCACTGAAGTGAGCACTTACTCAACTGGTTAGCACAATGCATACACATGCTCTTGCTGTAGAATCCAGCTTTTATTCAGTTCACTGGTTTACATCTTTAGGAGTTTGTCAGGTTTTAATGTTCAAACATAAAATGTAGGGATCTGTAGAAATCCCTACAGAACTAGCTTGATTCTTATGTCAGATATTTGTTATAGTTGGCTTACTGAACTGCAAATTTCCTTTTGGTGAGACTTATTGAACAAGGGACTCTTTGTAGAAGGCAGCAACACTACTCTTTTTATCTGAGCTTACAGAACCTGTAATTTGGGAATTGCAAATTTACAGCATTGTGAGATTTCCTTTTGCGCTCCTTGTAACTTCAAACTCTGTGCCAAATTCTACCTTTACATATCCCCAAGCAATGACTCACATCTCAAACTGCAGCTTGCAGAACAAATACCTCAGGTAGATTCGAGCTCTCATTTTTCAATTAGATGAGCCACAAATGCTCTGACAAGAATGAAATAAATCTGAGTTCCATCTACATTTCATATTAATTCCAGTCTCTTTTAGAACTGGAGATTCAGTGCAACAAATATGCAGGTTCTGCCAACTCTGCACATAAATAAACTGGACTTGCTGATGGCACGGGAACAGCACGATGCTTTTCTCCATGCCCAGCACTGTTGATGCAGAAGCAAAGAGGAGTGGCTGCTTGAACAAAGCCATGCTGCCAAATATCTGTACATGGAGCTGCTGCCCAGTCTCTCTCCAAGCAGCCTGCAGACATTCAAAGAATTCAGGTGGTGCTGCACTGGCTATCACAACCAAATGTAAAAATCGCAAACAACATTAATATTAACAAAAAATTTCATGTGTTCATTCACAGAAAAACAAAACAGAACACTCTTCTTGTTTCAACTGCGGCTGTAGTCTGTAAAGTGATTATGTATGAAGGAAAGAATTCAGTGTGCCTTTCAGCTTTCATGAATTAGTAGAGGTTTCAAATGAAAAGGAAAAAAACAAGGTCTATGTGAGTTACAGTCTGCCCAATCTGAGAGCTGTTGTCACAATAAACACATAACCCATGACGCATCGCCCATATATATTTTCACTATGAAGCACAACAAAGACAGCAAGCATCCTTTGGCACAAAAGCCCCATGCACAACCTCCCCCCTGTGGCATTCTGTTCGGATGCATTATTTGCACTAGTGTGTACCCAGGAACTACACTCATGAGCAAGCACAACACTGCATTCAGGCACAGAACCATCCTCTTCATAAAGTTTCAATTAGCCTTTCAACTCAATCACACTGCATAAAAAAGAATCTGGGATTCTACATACACGACGTCATGTTTCATAAGAAATTTAGCAATATATTTTTTTTTCCTATTGACATTTAGTTTGGTTCTGAATTCAAAATACAAAGCCAAAAAAGCAAAATAAATTATCCTATGAAAGTTAACAAATTATACCATTGTTTTTAATAGCACTGGGCAAATTCTACTGAATTAGGCATGAATTTGTCACATATGCAATAAAGAACTTAAGACTAATACATTGTTCCCATTGTAAATCTTAGTTTTAGAGGTTACATGTTAACATTTTAAATCAGCTCCAGGCTTAAGCTGGGAAATGCCAATTATTCCACAAGCAGAAAAAAAATACAGAAAGATGACTGACAGCCAGATCTGCTTTTATGACCACTGCTAGCTAAATAAGATCCTTTATGAAATACTTGATTAACCTGCTTGCTCTATCAACTGCTGCATTATCTAAGGTGCATTTGCATGAACTTCTCTCAGCCTGCACACATTAAAACTGATGTCCGGGGCTTTGGGAAGAAATTCCACAATGAGAGGGGTTACCCACATTTACCAGAGCCTTTTTCACCCGAGGACCACAGCTCCCGGGGAACTGTCAACATGCACGTCAGCCCAAGGTAAACATAAGACCATCTTCGCGTAGCTCTATCCCTATTTAACCCTGCCACTGCATGCCATATAAGCGACGTAAAACAGAGCGTTACCATCCCCAAGAACTGTCCATCGCTAGCTCGGGCTCCCCGGGCCGCTTCACCGAGTGTTGCGGAGGGCGCATTTCAGGACCCGCAGCACCCCGAAGTGCGATACTCACGCCGGCTCGCCGGCAGCTGCCACGGCTCCCCGGCGTGGCCAGTTAAATCACGGGCTGGCCCTGGCGGTGCGAGGTTTGGGCAGGAGCCGGCAGCTCCAGCCCGGCTCTCCCTGCAGGTACCGTCCGCCCGCCAGCTCGGCCTGCCCGGCCGGCGAGTGCCGGGGGCGCCGGGCGGTCCCCGCGGTCAGCGCTGTGCCCCAAGGCGGCCGCCGGGCCCGGGCAAGCCCCCGCACACGCACGACCCCGCGCCAGAACCAAACCCAGCCGCAACCCCTACCAGCCGGGGCACGGCAAGCAGCCCCAGGCGCCCGGACACTTACAGCGCTGGCAGAGTCCCGGCACGGCCGCCAGCAGCCGGGTCGCCCCAAAGAAGGCACCGGGGCCGCGCTGGCACCTGGGCACGGAGACGATCCCCGCGGTGAGGCACGCCAGCAGCGGCACCCACATCATGCGCCGCGGCCGGCACCGCTCCCGCTCCCTCGCCCTCTTCTCGGGGCCGTGTCTCGGCGCCGCGGCGCGCTCAGTCCCGGCCCCCGCGGGGGCGGCGGCGGCGGGGCCGGGGGAGGGGCGGCGGCGGGCCCGGCACAGGTAGGGCGCTCGGCGGGGCGGGCGGGGGCCGCTGCATCTCGGGGGCAGCGCCTGCCGCGCCCCCGCGCCCCGCCAGGACCGGCCCTCCCCCGGCGGCAGCGGGGCCCCGGCCAAGCGCGGAGCTTGGCTCCCTCCATCCGCCTCCAGCCCGGCGCGCCAGGGGCGCCTCGCCGCCCGCCCTGCCCGGGGGGCGCGGGGAGCCTCCTGGCACCGCGCGGGGAGCGGCGGCTCCGCGCCTCCCTCGGGCGAAGAGGGCGGCTGCCGCGGGGGGCGGAGACAGCCGCCCCCTGCCCGCCCCCGCCGGGGCCAGGTGGGCGCTGCCCACCGCTGTGCCGAGCCGCCGCCGGGGGGACGGGGTCTGCTGAGCACGGGCAGGGCAGGGCAGGAGACCGCGGCCGGCGGAGCTGCGCGCAGTGTGCACGCCGAGGCTGCCGGGCCCCGCGGGTTGCCAGGAGATGGCAGCGGGGCAGGTTCGGCGGGCGGGAGTGCGGGGGCGGGCCCGGCGATGAAGTCACAGCGCCCGCCCGCGCCTTTGTTCGGCGGCCGCTCCGGTCGCGGCTCCCCAAGCCCGGCACGGCCGCTGCCCCCGGGCGGGGCGGCGGGCGAAGGCCGCGGGCAGAGCGCTGCGCCGCCAGCCCCGCCGCACCTCGCCCGCCGCTTCGGCCCCGTGGCAGCCGCTCCGCCCCGGCCTGCAGGCGGGGCCGGCCCCGCTCCATGTGAACCCGCCGCCGCTTGATCGTGCGACCCTCGCCCCGTCAGCGCTGCCCCCCGGCCCTGCGAACGCCGCCTTCCCCCGGGCTACCCGCTGGCAGCAGCGCGCCTGGCCCTGGTGCGGGTCGGCAAAACGCCCCCGGTCACTTCATGTCACCTCAAAACACCTCCCCTTCTTTACCGCCCTCCCAGAATGATTTCTGCGCGGAGTTTCCACCCCTCCGGGCGCAGTGGGAGTAACGCAAAGGTTAACTGTGTCCGGAAAGTACCGCGCTGTGCGGGCCAGGAAAGCCCCGCCGGGCCAAGGTGCGACCCGCCGGCCCGGCCCGGCCCGGCTGCGCTGCCCGGTGGAGCTCTCTGCGGCTCCTGTCGCTGTGCTCCTCCGGAGTGCTCCGCTCCCCGGGGAGGCTGTGGGTGGAGGCGTTTTCCCGACAGGTAAAACCCACCTGGGCACCTCGCCCTGTCACACGCCGGTGGCCGGGTTCCCTGCCTGGCTGCTTTGCTGCGTAGGCGCGCCGACCTCGGGTCTCAGGTGGCCAGCCCTGGGGCATCCTTCATTTCTCATGCCGGCACCAAATGATAATGTGCGCCGGATCCTAAAAGGATCTCTATGCCGCGTCCAAGTCTGCCTATTCAGGGTACAGCGTTAATAAACCCTGGAAATGCAACCAGTGTAAATAATGTGCTATTTCACTGTCTTTACGAATGAAGGGCTGCGGAAGCCTTTTCAGATCCTGTGCTAAGCCTTGAGGAGCTATGGATGGTTTAGCATCTGAATGTCAGTCAGAAACTGAAGTCGGTGGGTTTGTTCAGGAGTACTAAGGAAGAGTCGACAATGAAGCAGTCCTGTGGCCCCACTCTCGGGAGTTTTTAAATGATGTATCATCTTTTTTTGCTTCATTTTGGAAAAATTCCCCATTTCAGACATCTGACTATCATTCATTGAGTGGTCACAGCCCAAATGGGGATATGGGATGTGAGAAAGCCATATGCAATGAAATTCAGAAAGAAATATAGCATCTACAAGACTTCAAATTTTGTTGCATTCATAAGCTAAAAGCTGATTTCAGAGGTTACAGTCTCGAACACTGTAGGTGGAGAGCTACATGTCCCTTGAGAACACAGATGGGTGCTATTTGAAATAAGATACACTGGTGACAGGAGAGCCTAACTCAGTTTATTCCTGTTGGGTACTGTAGTGTCTAGTTTGTAGATCGTGATGTTGCAAATTTATGGTGATTCGAATGTATCTGGGAAAAAAGGATTCAGATGATACATGAAGAAATTCAAGTAAATATCTTTAAACAAAATGCCAGCAGAAGCGAGAGTGACTGAAACTGGGATCTCCCTATTTTGGATTTTTCACCTGCATAGTCTAAGTGGTGCTGATGGCAGAAAGGATACCGTTAATATCCCATACAGATATTTTGTCTATGAAACTATTTATTAGACAGAATGTAAATTATCATAGGCATCATAAAGAAAATGGCTATGTCCTCAACAGCATGAGTTATCTTCTGAGTTTCTAAGCAAAGTCTGTTCATCATACAAATAGGAATCAGTTGTTACATGCACTACTCCTGCAGAGAACATCATGCAAAGATTTGGTATTCTGGGCAGAAAGACAATACCTACAGTTTAATGTGGAAGAAAAAAAAATGATAATTTTTATATAAAATCTGATAATAAAGTAACCAAAATTAAACCACTCTGATCATTAACTTAAATCCTGAAAACATAATGAAAATGATGCTAATATTGGCTGAGAACTATGCACCCTGAATAAAGTAAAAAAGCCAAGAGCTGAAGTTGTCAATGGTTTAGGCCTCAATGTGTAGAGGCTGCTGTAAGAGTTTAAAGTATAGTGTGCTGGTTTATGTAAAATGCCCTTTTCCTTTAGCTTCATTCTTCCCATGGTGGAATCCAAGGACTTAAAAACATTTACTTTGCAGTGATAGCATCTTAGAATATGTTGTTATTTAGACAGTGTTTATAATGCAATAATATAATTAGGCAGGAGTTTGGAATAATAATTCTAGGCTTGCAAGTGGAGAAACTGAATCATCCAAGGTCACATAAGAGAGGATGTAATTCTTAAACTCCTGTAACAAGGAATTTAACACCACTGAAAATTAATTTAAAATCTCAATCCATTGTCCTGTCCTTGAAGCAATGTGTTTGTGGACTCTCTGTCCTTGGAGAGAGTTGAAACTCAGCTGAACATGTTCTCAAGCAGACTGAACTAATTGGACCTGTTTTGAGCAGAGGCCTCGGGGGGCTTTTTCCATCCTAAGTTGTTCTATGAATTTTTGTGGTGAGAAGTGTGTTATTATATTACATGTATCCCAAATTTCTTGAAGTGTTATAATTGTGGCTTCTTTCCAGTATTCACATTTGCTTTATTGAAACAAAATGCAATTGTCTATCACCTTGTTGGTGAATAGTCTCTCTTTTCAGGAAACAGCCTTGAAAATATTGCATCTGCAATGAATGTTAACTAAAGCCAATCAAAAACCCCAAAAACTTTTCTTGCAAAAACCATGTTCCTTTTTTGGCTGATTGTTTCCAACCATATTTAATGTGCCATTTCATGGGGGAGAGTCCAAACCAGGACTGCAAAGGGAAGATGATGGTGTTTTACAACTTCTAATATCAAAACTTTATTTTAAAATAAAAAGCGTTCATTATCCGATCTTGTGATTTTTTACATTATCATGGAATCTTAGACACAATTAAAATACCTGTAAAGGACTTTTTGGTATTGTTAAATTAATTCTACTTTCCTCAAACTTCCCTATTTTAATAGTATAGAATTCCTGCAAGAGTGCAGTAATTGTTTTGGATTTTGTGGCTTCACTTGATCCTACTGACATGCAAATTTAGATTTTTTTGCAGTGTAACTAACTAAAGAACCATATGCTAGTCTGTCAGATACAATTGCATTAGCTATCTCTTGGGTTCATTTCTTTATATGACATTTGAATCTAAAACTACATCTGTTTCATATGAAAAGGTCAGTGTATTATGCAAATCCTTTATAACCCATCAATTAAAGAAGATGAATGATTCAAAATCAATGACTATTCCCAAAATACAATTGCCAGGAAGTCATAGGCCTCTTCCTTAGAAATGCAGACTGTGAACAATCCACCTATACTGTTTACTATATACAGAAAAATTCAACATATAATTCCAGCTGCCTGATGCAGTACACAATTTTTTTAACAAAATATGCTTTTAGTTTGTAATTCTGAAAAAGTTGTAATGCATTTCCTTATAAGATATAAAAACTGTGTGCATTGATTTTAATTTCTAAGCTCAGTTCTTATTGGGAGAACTGGTAATGCCAGTTTTCAAACTAGAAAAATTTTTACTCCACAAAATAGTCTTTTTCATTATTTTTTCATCAATACCTACCTTGTTTACCCATGCTACTGAACTTCATGATGTACATTGCACAAAGAGAATATGATCCATTCTGATTTTCTGAGAAAATTACTTGCAATACCTTGCTGATACACTTTTCTTCCTTGTTTATGTAACCAACTGAATTGTAAAATTTTTGTATTAAAAATAGAGTATGTAATCTTCCTGAAATCCCAGAGTGATCTTGTGTACTTCAGTGCTTCTGACAAGTCCACTGAAGAAGACTGTGTTATAAGACAATAAACCTGAGATATTTCAGACTACAGCAAGGACAAAGAAAACCAGTGCAGATGAGTTCTCAACAGAAATGGTCAGCAAGGAGTTGAGACAGACATGACAGCCACTTCACAGGTGAGAAGGTATCACTCTGTTTAGGGTACACTCAGTTAAACCCAATATTTTAAGTTCTATCAGGCACTCTTTTCCTGAGAGATCTGTAGTGCAGACGGCTGATCTGTAAATTAGTACTGAGGGTGTCTCAATGAAGATGTCTCTGTCCTCTGGTTAAGAAAGAGTAGGATGATTTTTCTAGAGACGAGGAAACATAAGAAATTATCTATGTAATCCCCGAGGATGCTCAAAACCATAAAAATATGTATTGTAACAAGCGGTCAAATCTGAAGTTGTTTCTTGAAATGGTCTAAAAATCTCTTTCTGGAAGTAATTACTGAAAAACCCCAGTAGTACACTTAGTTGAACAGATGTATTCTGAAAGAAGAACATTTCAGTTGTCACATGAAGAGTTTTAAAGAACAGTGTTACACTAAGATTTTTTGGTATTTCCACTATGCATTTTTATGTGACAGAACTGGTATTTTAGACAGAAGTGTTTTCTTTTGACAAATACACTGTGTTGTGTTTTGAGAGTCTTTCTGACTTCAGAGAGATGAGCTCTTCTGTGGTCTGTCTTTGAAGTATAAAATTTACCTGTAATTCTTGAATATGCTGTCATTAATACTTTCCAGATATTACTTCATGGACTTACAGGCACCATGGCTTGATTTCTGAAGGGAGTAGACAGAAGAACAGTAGGCCAGATGAGTTATTTCATTAACCTTATTTCAGTGGGACTTTAGCTGAAGGGCTGAAGACCTGACCCTGTATTACTAATCCGTGTGCCATTTTTCTGTTCCTTCAGTGACTAACAGAGAAAGAAGAGCATATAGTTTAAATTAGTTTTATATTCACGAAGGACTGCAGCCCACCTATAACACTCATAGCATCTGTGAAGCTATGTTGTTTTCCAGCTCCGTGGAGGATGGATGAAGACCAGATTTTATTTTGATATATGTAGGTATAGATCCACCAACACTGAGTCAAGTGAACTCTGGAAACACACATTTCACAGAATAGTTTGTGACATGCACAAATAGCATTTTTATTTCTACAGAGGAGCAACAGCCACTATGAAGTTTAGCAAGTCACACACTTTTAATTTTTTGGTTTGTTTTTATTGCAAGCTCAAACTGTCCATAGAACACTGGCACTCCATGTATTTTTCTTTATTTTACCTCCACCTGTTTCCTTCTGTTCTTGTTGCCTGTCTCCTACCTTTCACTCTGGTACTTGAATAAAGTATGTAATCTCCACTTAGTGCTGAGAGCCAACATAGGTGCCCATCAAGTGACTGTATTACACCTCAGGTGTTTTCATTTTCTTCTTCCTCAAAATATTTTTTCCTCTTTTTTTCTTTATTTTTTTTTCCCTCTGAGGACTACTGCTCCCATTCTGCCTTCTTCCTCATCTGCATTAGAAAGTTTTTATTATTTCTTCTCACCCTCCCTCCTCCCAGTCACTTTGAATGGATCCTCAGATACTTAAAGGCCTCTTGCTTTCTCCACCTACTCGTTCTCTGTGTCTCTCACTTCCCTAACAGAGTCCCAAGCCCATGGTTGCTGCTGCTGCAGTTATCTCAAGCAGCATTGCATTGTCTTCCTCATCCTCCCTCCACAGCAATTTCACCCTTTTCTGTCCACTGGATTTAAGATCTTGGGTTACCAAGTGTTCAGATTTGATATTCTGTAATAGTACAGTAGGCCTGACATTTTTGGAGGTTTTCAGAGAAAATTCCCACATTTGCCCTGACAACCATTAGCTCACTTGTTATTTCCCAGAGGTTTCCTATGTTATATTTTACAAGGAACTGATAGAAAGTAGGTAGAATATAGTAAGTAGGAAATACTTTTTTGGACTTCTGAAAGATTAAAGTTCCTTCTGAGAAACTTTTGAGGAAATTAGCTGTTAGAGGTTGAAAGGGAAAGTTAAGATGTGGTTCATAAACAGCACTGGTACTATTTAACAGAAATTAAAGTTCATTTCTAACTCAGTTTAACTGGCGTGGATCAAGCTCAAAAGTGTCCTACAATTCAGAAGCAGGAGTTTGTAACTGGGTGACTGAGTGCAAATCATTTCTCCTGCCCATAGCTAAGCTGCTGAATTGAGCAGTGGCTGACGAGTGGAAAAATCCCACAGGCAAACTTTGAGGGGGGGGGGGGGGCAGAAGGTGGAAATGGGAGGGGTGGGGAATATGGACAGGAAAAGAGTGGTTTTCCAGAATTATCAAAGGTTCTGAATGTCTCTGGTAGAATTTCATCTGATCTTGTCCTCAGTCTTAAACATGGTGTGCACATTACAGCCTGGTTGCTTTCTGTGTGGTATTTACTTTCATATCCTCTCCCCTCTCTCAACAGATTGCTGCTCAAGATTCACTGCTAAAATGATAACTAAAATAAATTAAGAAATAATTAAGTGTAAAATCAGGAAAGCATGGAGGCAGATGGAGAGGTTTAGACATAGTAAAAAAACAAACATTGCTTATTGATTTTTTTAATTGTTTGAAATATGTGTCCACATATATTTCTTCTCACTTCTTACATCCTACTTATCCTCAGACTGTTTTCATTTTGGCATAAGAGCCTGTATGTTTGGGCTGCACCTCATACAAATTCATCCCTTCTTCTGAAAGATAGCTCTACTTCTGATTTTTTTTTTATTCCTATCTGTAAGTCTTCTGTTGTCTAATTCCAGGATCCAATGGAACTACAGTTATTGGTTTTACTGTTCATCCTTTAAGCTGTAATAAAGCTAAGATTCTTTTAAAAAAAACATATAATTAACTCTTGGAATTCATTGTCTGTAGATGAGAAATCTGTAGGATTTAAAGATAGATGAGATATTTATATGAATTTTATGTGCCTTTATATTAGCCAGGATAAAAGTTCATAACAAAGGTAAGCTTTTGTACCTCAGAACAAGAACTTGCCACTTTCTAAGGCTGCACAAAAATTTCTCCTGAAACCACATTGTGACATTCTCCTTTAAAGATAATTTCCACTTTTGATGAAGCATCTGGTACCAACTGTGGCTAAAGTTAGGGTAAAGCATGAGATGGACTATGGGATTAATGTATTAAGAAACAGAGACTTTTTTTGGGGACAGACAGTTCTAGCCTGAGTTTTGGCTGTCAGGAGTAATTGAATTGTTCAGCAATTTATAAAAATATTGTACAAAATTAAGTTACAGCCAGGCTAATATTTTGTTTCATTAAAATTTAGTTAATGTGATATTGTATCAGCAAAAAATCCTTGTTGACATGACACACTAATGAACACTGGAAGATGAGGAGATATAGAGATTGCAAAGTATTTTAGTGATCCTAACTATGTTTGAAAAAAATTTTTCTGATAAAATATCTTCTTTGACACCATTTTCCATCACAGGTGGTCTTGAATTCAAGACTCAGTGGTTGTATGAGAGACAGACTGCAGATGACACAGAAGCATTCATGTTAAATTTCTGGGTGAGGTTGTATAGCCTGTACAACATAAGAGGTCAGAAAGGATTGCCATTACAATTCTTTCTTGATTTAAATTCTATCAGTCTTCTAAATGTCCACACTTCTACAGATGGTTAACAAAACTATATGACTTGGCCTTGGAAGAGAAAACAGAACACACGAAGTTAATCTGCAGATGTGTCCTGACTCTGAAACCAGTAAAGATTACATTTCATCAAATTAAACTAAAACTCCACCTTGCTGAACAGAAAAATACAGGTGCAAAACCAAAATAAAGGACAAAGAGCCAGCACCATAGGCTGTATGAGAAGATACCAGTGCCATGCTCCTTACCTACAACCGAACAATCCTAGTAACTACCATGGGAGGCTATGATCACAAGAGATGTGATTCAGGTAATAACCTCAAATATAACTGTCCATGCCACAGATGACATAGACACATGGACTACTCAAAAGGACAGAAGAGAATGACTAGATCTTTAGCCCTTAGCCATTAACTGTGCTCCAGGGAATACTGCAAATACACAATGATCACAGTTTGAAAATGCACAGTTATGAGTTTACTGATTACTTGTGGGTTTTCAGTTTTACAATGGAGGCCAAGATGACGCTGTCACTAAGCTTCTTCCCATGTGTGGGTGGAAACCACTAGTTCTCTGTAGATTCTTGGCTTATTTTTCAGAGCATCATTATCAATTTGTCAGTCCGCATCCCTGTAAGAACATGAGAGGTGCCATTCCTGTAAGAGGAGTGGATGAACCAAAAATAAAACAAATCAGATCCTGTGGAAAGTCAAAATGGAGTTGAGTGTGTAAATAAGGACTAAACTTCACAACTCGAACCATAGGACTAAACTTCAAAACTTAAAAAACGAATTTTTGTTGTCCAGAATTTCTTTGAGTCTATGATACTATGAGGTATTTTTCTATCTTGAAATACCTTCTGCTTAATATATCCTTTTGTTTGCTGTTTGTACTCCAGCATATAAGGCATATATGATGAACATGGAAATCATACAAAGTTCATCAGTAATACAGAAGGTTCATTTCAAACTCTAGGCTGATTCTCTGCTAGTTTTATATTTTTGCTTGTTGGCCACATCATTTCAGAGCATTCGTTTTCATTCAGATCCACACCCAATAATCTAAAGTCTAAGGAAAAAAAAAAAAAAAAAAAAAAAAAAGATCCCCTTTTAGGAGGAGCAAAGTGTAACATTTACCATTTACCATGCAATGTTACAAATTCTAGATACATTATAAAAAGGTTTCCCAGCAAATTATTTCATTGTGTAAAACTGATAGTTCATTGAACATGAAAACTTTATAATAGATTTTAAAGACCTCCGAAAGCAGTCACTACTGCCCAGCTAGTACAGACACTGTGAATAAGGAACAGTGATTTTGAGTTAATTGATGACAATCAGATAGTCATACCTAGCTGGAGAATTGAGGCAGAATTCTGCAAGCTGGGGCTAAAAGGAGCCCTGGCCAGGATTTTCTTTTCCATCTCAGCTCCTTCTATTTTCAAGGAGCTTGAATTTCCAGAGTGTCTGGAGAGATCAATCTCTCCTAGGTGGAGAGGATAAGACCTACACAAACTGCCTGCTGCCCCCATTGTGTTGCCCAAATGGTGCCTGGGCACACCACCCCCTTTTTTTTTTGTTCTTGAGCCATTCATTGAACTGCAGTTTATACTGTTTCTTTGTTCTGGCTCTCTTCTTTTATCATAACCAAGTAGCATGTTTTGTTTATATAATATACATACATATATATATATATATATTTTAAAGATTTTAGGTTGTCTTTCAAACTGAAAGTGATGCAGAAACAAGAAGTTATTATTTCTGTAGTACTATTGAACTACTGTGGATTTTTTTATTCCTTCCTATGTTTTGTTTTGGTGGGGCATTTTGGGTTTTTTTTTAGAACAAATATTTTTTTCCTAAATCTCTTTTAGTAATAGTGACCGTGGAGGTTGCCTGTAGTATACAAGCGTTTTTCCGTTCCAAACACGGGAATGGAGTCTGGTGGTATCCCTCTAAAGGAGTATAGCAAACCTTTAGGTGGCAGCCAAGGGCTGCAGTTTGAATCCCTAGATTTATTAGTAGTGTGTTTTATTGTCTCTGCCTCAGTTAGCAAGGAGAATTTGATGAAGAATGAATTTCTAACTCAACCAAAAGTAAAACAAACAAAAATGCAGGTTAAACAATCTTTTAAAAGCTAGCTATATCTGGATATACAGGAGCACACCTGGAAATCTCTGCAGTCTGTTGCCCTTCCACCAAACTCTGTTCTCTTCAACGAATTCTTAAAAGCACACCCTAAATCCCAATGTCTTACTCCTATCGATAAATTTACCATAAAAATGGTATCCAATATAGTGTCTTCATGTTGTGCTCAGAACATGAATGAAAATTTGTGTGCAGATCTGGGTGGAGATTGGAAACCCTTAGTGGTTCCTTAGCACATATATCCTGTGCCTCGTGACCATCATAGCAAAGTGCTTGCTGGGGACTGCTGATCCCCTTCCTCTCCCACAAAGTAATTCCTCCTGAGCATCTCCAAATGCGGTCATTCAAATGGTATCTTCAGGAATTATTGTTCCTACTTATTATTCCCATTCCACCCTAAATCAGAGTTCTGTGAAAATGGCGGGTTGTTGGTTTTCATAAATTGAACTGTCCTGAGCTTACCCTGCTGCATTTATGCAGTAGATGTGTTGAAATGTATTCTAACAATGTGGATTTTAATTATCTAGAGGTATCAAAATGTTTTTAGTGAAAATAAAACCCTCTGAAAGAAACTGTAGGCTCACGGGTCTCCCTTAGGGAAAGAAATGCATCTTTGTTTTTCTAAATAACTGCACAATGATATCTTTTGATGCAGAACTTGCCTTTTTTTTTTTTTTTTTTAAATTACTGCCATTTTCATACAGGAAAATACAACAGCATTTGTATTATGTAGTTTGGAAGTTAAAACTAGAGAATGAGAGATTTACAAATAACCTCATTTGTTTACTGTACTGTTCCCAAAGTTTTTCTTTGCATAATTAAAAATCACATGCAGCTACAAATCATGTTGTTTACCTCTGCAGTCTAAGCAGGATACATTGCCTCACTGCTGCACAGAGAGGCTCAAATATTCAAAATTGCAGTGCCAAAAATCTACATATGTGCAGAACAAATACACAAATACAGTGTTGAGACAAGGAATTGTACCCTGACTGTGAACCAGATGTTAAAAATCAAGTAGATTAACTTAAATGACTTGTGGTTCAGCGACTAACAAGATTTACATTAGAATATATTACTTTCTTTTAAGGAGTTTCTGAAGGTGTGAGGTCTGCCTGAGTGTATTTGTTAGTTAAGATTATTTTTTTTTCTTCCTTTTCCCTACTCTCTTTTTTCTCTTTTTTCCTTTCCATATTCTCTATTTTGTGACTGGAGATACACATAAGCCCGATTTCCGGTTATTTCTGAATCTTCAGGTGCCAGCAAGGGTCTCTTCAGAAGATGTACAGCTGCAATAAAGCATAGCTGGACTGGGGCTCACACAGCCACCTCCCTGCAGAGCCTGTTCTCTGGTTTGTGTCCAGTTAGCTCTGAGTGGGAACAGAGTGGAAGGAAAGAGGAGAGCAAGGCTTTCTGTTCCCACCTGTGGAGAGGTGCCATGCTTTTCCTAAGGCTTGTGCATTGCTGCATACCTCAGGCTGCAGAAAAAGGGCAAGCATCAAGCTTTACAAATTCTTTGAATTTTAACTGTTCACTGCCATTGTCTGGCTCAGACTTCCACTCATTCACATCTCTGCTTGACTAGTTCCAAGAGGTTTTCATTCACCTCCAGAAAGCAAAACAGGCAACATCTAATTCACATGGTTGAAATTACTTACTAAACAGAATGGGCTGGACTGATGTGGAATACAGCCAAAATACTGAAAAAGATGCCATTTTTATTCAAGAGGCACCAGTTGAAGTTTACAAGATAAAAAGGGTAAGGACGAAAGTTTTCCACCCATAGGACACCCACTCCTTTTGCATGTATATTCCTTATTACTGGCATTTTTTGGTTCATATCTGAAAACATTGAAGGCTGACTTAAAGAAAGAGAGTTGCTAGATGACCCACTTACTTTTTAGTTAACTATTTCATTAATTCATAAGCATTTTCTTCAAGTAAAAAATGCCCATCCACTCGTATTCAAACAGGCAAACTCTCTTAGGGGAAAATTTATTTGGAGGCTCTGTCTCATAATCATGATTTTCTAAGTGACAATGACCAGCTCAGCATTTATGTGCTTGCCTTCTGGACTACACTAAGATATTTTGTGGCGCATTTCCCTGCTCGGGGAATATTTGGGATATGGGGCTGGTTTGTTTGGATGAGATGAGGAATGATCTCAGAAGTTACCAGAATGAAGGGGATTATTGAACTGGGAGGTAAGAGAGGACGTGTCCAGTATGGTGAAGAAGGAATTACACATTAGCTCATATAAATAATAATAGCAGGTGTGGGTAATTGCACTTTAGCAATACTGTGTTTGAAAGCAGTAAAGTTGTAGTTTCTTAGCAACTGCTGCTGACGGCTACGTTTTAAGTGGCCAAGGCTTTCAAATTAGACAACACCCTCAGCAGTATTAAATGGAGGGAAATACTAAAGCACAAGTGTTCCTACTCTGTAAACAAAACACAACAGAGGCCCAGAGCCACAGAGGAGATGATGAAATAGAAAAAGCAGAAATTACATCTACATCTAGGGAAGCCTTTTCAGGAACAACTGCTGAAGAATATTTGTGGAGAAAGGCATGATCCATGACATACTAGATCAAATGGGTAGGTAGGCCTTAGGGAATGTTGACACAGACATAATTTTTAAGTAGGTAACTTTGTTATTATGTGGGCACATTTTGGTCTGTCTTCTTATATATTTGTCACGTAATATCTACCTGTCTTAATATAAGTGTGCACATAAAGGATTTTATGTTAACAAGTGTATCTGTGTTCAGTGTGAAATGTCAATGTTCTAACTAATGTTCATCACTTTGAACCATACTTTCAACTTAATGTTGAATAAGAATATTTTCTGGAAGAAGTCTGTGATAAAGCCAACCAAGAAGAGTTGAAGAAGTGTTAAGGAGTCTAAAGGGTTCATCCTTTTGGCTAATTGATGCAAATTTACATTTGGCTGGTTCATATTCTAGCATCTCAGTTGTTTTCAATTCTTTATGGATGCTCCACAGGAAGATTTTTCTGATTGTTAATATTATCCCTGGTTATCTAGGTCCTATTCTAGCAGTCAGTAACATGCTCATAGTTCCATACAGCCATCAAGAAGTTAACTGGAAATTTTTTTCCTCTTTTGAAACCAGAATATTTTCTGGTAATGTATAGGCTTGGAAATTCATTCTGGGTAAAAGTTCTCCAACCCAAGGTGGAAAAGCTAGTGTAGTATTGAAGGCATATCCTGGATTAACAAGATTCAAGTTCTGGAACACTGCTCTAACTTCCAGTTTATGATTTTGGTAAGTGGGAATGTCAACCTGTCTCTTACACAAATGATATACTATGTTGTGCCCTTATTCTGGCTCCATAAAATTCTTTTTACTTTAAGTGGAATTGGCTTCTACAGGTTTTAAAACACTAGTTATTTTCCCATTATCTTCCAAGTGCAAAGCACATTTCTCTAGCCTGTCTTTCTTTAACAGATATATAGGAAGATGTTTCTGAAAGAACCTGTTCTAACATTACTTTCCACTGTGTCCTTCATGAAGACAGCATAGTGTTTATTTAGAGTGAGACAAGACTATACAAAATATATGCAGTCCCAAAGGCTGATAAATAGTAGTCTGGTTTATTTTGCTGAATTCACCAGCTGTTTAACTCTTATCCTATGTAGCCTCATACAACCTCAAGTATGACAGAGATGCCAGAATAACCATGCTTAAAAGTCGCATTGTTATTATGTGGTCAAAAGCACATACAGTATTCCCAGGGGCTTCCTATGATAGCTCTGCACATTTAGAGACAGTTCATGGATTTGGAGGGAGGAACTTATTTAACCATGACTGTTTGTTATTAGATGGGGACTCTCCAAATATTATTTCATTGGGAAAAGGCCTTTAGCCTTTTAATAACATCTCACTGAAGCATCCTCCATTTTTACTGTAATTTATTGAAATGAATCTGATGTTTTTTTCTCACATTTCATTGTTTTATTCCTATCTTTCTTGTAAATTCTCCTATCTTCATGTGACATAAAAATGTCTTTCACTGTCTTGTCTTCAACTGTCTGAGTTGATGAATGCCCATGGCTTTCAATGTGGCATGCTACACAGATGTTCCAACACAGGATATATTTACTGGCTTGGATTTAGGATAGGAAACACTAACACTGCCCAAACTTGATTAATAATCTGTTTTCAGTACTTTAATTCTGGTGAATATGCTCCTCTTTCTTTCTGCAGGTGTTCAAATAGTTTTCCAACAGAAGTACTGTTGGAAACAGAGGTACAAATATGAGTGGACTGTGATATACTGAGCCTAGATTTTCAAAATTGTCCTGGATTCAAAGTATATTGGAACCAACCAATGCAATTTTGATATCCAACTTACACAAGTGCTGATTTTCCTTCTTGTTCCCACTTAAACCAAGTGGATTGTAATCTGAAATCTGAAGATGGTTGCACACACCATTTTTCTTACAGAAAGCCAGACTTATTTCCAAACAAAGCTGTCACCCTTCTCTGTGTTCCTTTTTTACATAGCTGAACTAGGAAAAGTAGGCTTGTAGTATTAACAATCAATTGTTACAGATACTGCTATGTTTTTTTCCCACTGTAGAATAGGAATTTATTTCTTTCAATATTTTTATTAAAAATTACTGATACCATCTTTTTTTTACTCTGCTGATATTTCTCAGTTATTTTTTGTATGATTCAAGCATATCATTCTAAGTGATATTCAGGAACCACTTCCATGATTGCATGTCCTGTTCTCTTAGGCCATGTAGGTTTTTAAAGCCATCTTCATTAGTTGATGACAGGGCACCTATCCTGCAATTGAACATAGTTTTTATTTCAGTTGAAAAGAGATGATGCTGTCTCTACAGAGCTACTGTCTATTACTCCCAATTCAATCATTGACACTTCATTTCTATTTTATTGTCTGTAGCCTGTGACTAAAATGCAGCAGTGACTCACTATTATATAAAACAGGTCCATATTTTTCTTCTTAACTTTATGCTTCTTTTCAAAGTATGGGCGTGCCAGTTCTAATGTGCATGTGGCATCATTGGGAAAGAATTTGGAGGCAGAATAAAAGTATTCATTCCCTTCACCAGAAATTCCACCTATTTAAAGATTTTAAAGCAGGCAGATGGGAAATGCCTAAAAAAGTACAAACCCAGGGGAAGCAGAAAAAGAGCAGGTTGGAATGGACCATCTGTGAAAACTTTCTGAGTATCAGATGTAAGGCTTGAATTGCTGGCATAGAGAATGAAAGCATCATTATCTCCAGATGATGCAGATGTTGGGTCTGCCTCAAAATATTGCAAAATTGTTCAATCTTTGCAGCAGTAGTTTTCTAAGTTGGATGAATGGCATAATCTGAGCTGGATTCAATAGGCTGACACCACCTGACCAATCAAGTACAACAGGGGTCCATTCTTTTATGCCAGTTTACACATAGGATTTTCAGTCTTGTTATTTTGTGCATTGCAAAAAAGGTAACTTTGGTCAGACAAATCTGGCAATTACAAGAGAATTCCTGAAATTATTTGACTGGAAAACTAGCTGGCTCATTTTACAACTAGACTTAGGAGACCTACTACTCTATGAAAAGTCAGGATAAAAACACACAATATGTAATTAGGGATATTTTTTTCTTAGTTTTCTTTCCTTTGACTTTCTTAAAATTAATTTCATTTTCCAGGAGGTTCCGATGAAAACATCTTATTTAAAAAATCACTTTTCAATTTTATTTATTTCTCTGAAAATGTGCATTTTAAGAAATAAAGAAACTAATTAATGAATGAAAGCATTAATTAATGCATTTTAAGAAATGAATGAATACTAATTTTATTAGAATTAATGCTAAAAAGCAGTTATATTTTTAAAAAAACTTATTTTAGCACTATTATCTGGTAACAATAAATAGTTTTTAGCTATAAAATCTTTCCCTGAGATGAAAGAGTGGACAGTGGCAAATATGAACAGGAAGTGGCACTGGCTAGAGTTTAGAGATCCTGTAAAATGAACTTTTTTATTTTGAAAGTAATTCTAAAGTCATCTTGCCCTTATTTTTCCCCCCTCTCCTCATGAGATTTTTGTTTATTAGGGTTTTTTTTAAGTGTAGATCCCAGCTTCGAGTAAAACTTTGGATTGTGTGTGTATATGACAACGTAATTAGTGAATACAGTGAGCCATTGAAATTTGAATGAACAATTCCCCACCAGATTTTATAACAGCTGCTGAAGTCATGTGGATAAGCCTGCTCCCAGTCTGAACATCACGGGAAAGAGATCAAAGGATTGTTCAGAGCTAATCATGCCTAGAGTAGGGTAAAGGAAACAAAGGCAAAATTATGTTTATTTTTTAGTTTTTAAAAATTGCTGTTGTTCGTAATTATTTAATAGAGAACTGAAACCTTGTTTCAAAACTTTCAGGCTCAATTTGAAATTATTCACACAGATTCTCCATAGGAACAAACCAGAGCAAAGACAAAATATAGATGCACATAGGTTCTCCTGAGGAATGCAATTTGAGGCATAAGTACACTGCTTAAACAGTATAAACAGTGTTCTGGTATGCCTTGTTTTCTTCATCAAAAGTACAGCAAAATATTCCTAATACTAAATGATTGGTTGTTGTTTTAGGACAACTTTTAAACCTTTTAAATTTTTAAAGGTTAGCCATTCTGCTGACATTTTGTTAACTTTTTTATTTTTTAATAAAAGACAATAAAGAAACCTCTTTGATATTGTCTAAGTGCTCTTAAAAGAAAAGGGTAAATCAGCAATAAATTGGATAAAATTTCACAGAAAAAGCAGTGGTGAAAACTTTGCTGATGTGAAAGGATCTTGCTTGCTGTGAGTTTAGTATTCCTAACAAATGTGTAAAAATGCATTCATTTTTTTCCATTGCTGTAAAATATGCTGAGTCCATGTGGAACTTCTGAGGGAGAAAAGATGAGTGCTTCTGCTCTAAAACCCATGCATCTGCCACTTGGCATAAGCAAAAATCTTTGTTAAGTTTTTGGATCAAAAGACCTCTTCACAGCAATTCACCAAATGGAAATTTCCTGCCAAGGTCAGTACTGCATTTATAAAAATGCTATAGCTCCTGTAATTTTACCTTTTGAGCATTATTTTCATAGGTCTCTCATTTTTATCCAGTGGCTTGTGAAATTCTGTATCTATGGCCTTTTGTGGTACTACATGGCCATTGCATTGCAATGTACCACAACAAGAGACTACTGAGAGGCGATGTCTACAAGTATCCAAAGAGGGGATGTCAAGAGGATGGAGCCAGGCTGTTCCCAGTGGTGCCAAGCAGGACAGGAGGCCCTGGGCAGAAACTGCTGCACAGGAAATTCCACCTGAATAAGAGGAAGAACTTCTTAACTGTGCAGTTGGCTGCACTCTGGAACAGATTAACCAGAGATGTTGTGGAGTCTCCCTCACTGGAGATACTCAAGAACTGTCTGGATGCGATTCTGTGCCATGTGCTCTAAGATGAGCCTGATTGAACAGGGAGGTTGGACCAGATGCCCCCTGTGGTCCCTTCCAACCTCATCAATTCTGTGAACACAAAGAAGAAAATATTCAAGCTATAAATTAGATAGATTGGCTTCATGGATACCATGTTCTTAATATTACATCTGGAAGCTATCAAAGAAAATGGATTTATCTTCAGGGATGTTTTATTGACAATAATTTGCACAGATTTAAAAATATTTCTCTACAGCTGGGACCACCAGCCAAGTTTTTGACTGGGATTTTTAATAAGTCCTCTACATCATATGTATTATCTAATATAGATGTGTATCTGTGCTCCAAATTAATCTTGTTAGAGAAACAAAATACTTGGAAACCCTTCCAAATAAGTGCTTGATCAAAAGGGAAGTAGACACCAGATTGCCTCTTTCAGAGTGCTTCTATATATGCATGAATACCTCTTCTTTAATGAGTTTAAGATCATTGAAAACCTGAATCTTGAAGGTGGATTCCCTGTTTCTCTTGCATTTTCATTTCTTAAAAAAAAAATATTTTTGGAGCACATTGATTATTTTTTATTTTCCAAAGCTGGTCACTAATGTTTGGTTAAGAAGTACTGTCAGATCCTCTTTCAGTTCTGGAAGTAGATTATTAAAGTAATGCCCTTAGAAGTTCAGAAATACTGTTTGTACCTATTTTTTACCTAGACCCTAGCTGAGCTCTTAGGGGCTTACTCTGAATAATTCTCTCACTAGTAATGTCAGATTTAAAAGGGATTTATGTATGCCCATGGAGGTTCTTTAGAGGGAAAGTTTAATTTCCAAGATACACAAATGCTCCCAGTGCTGTCTGAACCAGTCTAATTTATGTGTGGGACAGAAATAGCTTAGGTCTTGAAAACAGAGGAGGAATTGATTGAAGTTTTGGAGAGGTTTCAAAGTTAACCAAGTATCTGTAACTAAGGTGAAACTAAAAGCTTAAACAGGAAGGTGAAATGCTAATGCTCTATAAAAAGCAATTAGTTTGAAAATTCTGCTTTTATTAAAAAAGGAATAGATATGCCACCGACAGACAGGAAAAAACCAATCAAAAAGATGCAAGGCAAAATGTAACCTCTGGGAACTAGTAAGAGTCACAGCTATATTAATATCCCATCAAGTGAAGAAAGCATGCTCCAAACCACACAGACAACAAATCAGAGGCTGGTGGCAAGGCAGAGACAATGCATTCTTCAGGCAGAGGTAGTGCATTAAAATGTTTACACTTGGACAAGCTGAGTTTCTACATTCAGAACAAATGCACTTCCAGTGTCAGTAGGCAAGACATGAACGCAGACAATTGTTTCTAAATGACCTGTGGCACCACTGTGTATTCTGGCACATGTCAATTTTTTTGGTAGTGGTTGAGTATGGCATAAAAGTGACTTATTTGGCTATTGACAACATAGAACAAGTTAACTGGAAGTCTAGGAATCAGCAATGGGCAGGTAAGAAGCAATGCTGTTCTAGTTGTTGAAAAGTAGAACATTAGAACTGTAGGGATGGCTGCCCTTCTGCTCTTGCAAATTAATTTGGTACATATGAAACATAAAGCAAATTTCCCGGAAATCCAGCTGTGAATAGTCTCTTTACATATTCTCAACAGACAGAAATGTTTTAGTATTTTAATTTAAAAAAAGTAGATTAAGGTACCACAAATGAAAGTTCTGGTGTTACTTGGAGTTCATGAAAACCAAGCACTTTATAAAAACAAACCCACAAGAAGAAAACCTGCCCCCACATGCAGTTATGCGCAATGACTAGAAAAGCTCCCCAAAACTGAAGTGTAGAGCATAATGGTTTACACACAATGTAAATGATAAGCAGAGAAATCATAGGAGACAAAGTCATATCTAGAGATGAAAACCAAACTACTGAAATGTGAATGACTTACCAAATGGAAAACAATTATGTGGAATCTTTGAACAGGAAATGATGGTTTAGTGACATCTAGTGATATTAAGACTTGCGTAGGTATTTCCATCAAAATATGACATCAAATATTGATTTGGAGTAATCCATATTATACTCTATAGGAAAATATGGTTTGTGCAGATGTTCAGGTTTTTGCTGGGAAAATCCAAATGATGTGTATAATTTTGGGGCCTAACAGTTTAAAAGTCACTGAAATTGAAAGTGAACTATAAGCAATTTTGGTTCAGATTGGAATAATGTAGTTGAATAAAAATTAGCAAAGTAAAATGTAGGCAACAAAAAAAATTAAAAATGTAGCTGGAGCATGATTTTACCATGAAAATAATTCTCTTGAGGGACCTTCTACTCTTCAAGTTGTTGAAATTTCATTAGTTTAGATTCTCAAATATTCTATAGAGTCAAATACACATGCTCTCTATTTTCTAGGTGTAAATACTGATGCTCTGAACTGACTATGGCACATTTTTATCTTAGAAAAAGAATCATGAAATGATTGTAGTTTTATTCCCTGTCTGAAGAGCCCCAGGAAGAAGAAGTTATAATGGAAACACTGAAAAAGTTAAGTGATATAACTTTTCTTTAAGATTGAGCTTTTGTGGAGTGATAAAAACAGCACAGGATACTTTAATCAAATAAAAAAAATGTAAGACATTATTTTCTGCACTTTCACTTGCATGGGAACATTAATTTAAAAAAAAAAAAAAAAAAGCCCCTCTCTAAAATATCTGAAGCCATACAATGAAGTATTATTTTAAGGCAGGGGCCCAGTGTTGGAACATATTTGACTCAAGCCAAGCAGTATAAATTCCTATGTCATAAAAGTGGCATGAGCCTGAAGCCACGGAAAACATTGTTCCAGACACACTACTGCTAATCAAACATAAGTCAATAAATGTATCAAAAGGTATTTCATAATCAGATGTCCTAGATGCAAGTGTCAGATGGGAGTGTAAATATGTGAAAATCAGAAGAAATGAAGAGGACTTTTTCCACTTTATGCATATTTCTAACAGCAGATGACCACTGATAATGGGTCAGTCTGTCTCCCAGAACTCTTATATTTCCCCAGAAGTATCTCCCATTTTGGCACTCAGCTTTCCTGTTCTGTATCTACCTCATCTATAACCTTTTCATCTTGTCTCTTTTAGCTTTAACAGTTTGCTATATTATGGTTTCTTTATCAATCAGGCTCAGTACCATCTCAAAGCATTGACATCAATAATTTTTTTTTTTTTTTTGCTAAACCAAGGGGAAAATCACAGTTCTTTAATATGAGACCATAACTTCTCGGTTCCAAGAGCAAGCTCATTACTTTACAGTTAAGGAACAAACATACTGTAACCACACAAGAAAATTCAACTGCTCTTTTCTACTTCTTAAACTGCTGGGTTTTTTTGGCAGGGGGAGGAGGATATTGTTGGCTTTTATTTGTCTTTCATTTCATACCATGCAAAGCTGCCCCCAAGCACCACTGGGCATGACACCCTTTGCTGTGATGCACAACATGAATTGTTGATGTCCTGCCCAAAGAAAGTCTTGGAAAGCAAGATGTCAGTGTGGTTTACTGAATGCCTGCTTCCTAATGTTATTCCAAGGAAAAACTCAAGTTAGCACAAAACCCAAAGCATCTATCGTAGAACTCAGAAAGGTTCACGTGTGCTACAATAAAATAGGCTTTCAAACTGCCTAGAAAGGTAAATGCAGATTTGGCATTGAGCAGAAGCCGATGTATGATCTGTGAAGCTGGAAGCAGGAGACATGATAAAATGATGTATTTTGTGTGTACAGGCCCATCATGCAGAAATAATAATATGAGAATGACAGCTGGATATTTTATGGTGTGCAGTTTTCCTGCCAAAGAAATGTTGAATGTTGATACCTGCAGACACTTGTTTGGCTTTTTCACAAAGTGAAGGGGTTTCAGACTTTGGCTGCTGATCTAGACATTAGGATCCCAAAGTTTTCATCAACTGGCTCTTCAGATACTGGCCACCTCCTGACTACCAAGAGTGCCATCCTTTCAGGACAGTGCATGTGAAAGCTCAGAGTCCCTGGGAACTCATTGCACAATTATCCACCCACTAAAGAGCCACTAAAGTAACATAGCTGCCTTCAATAACATGAACTCAGCCTTTGAAAGCCTTGGCTTTTTAGGAAATTGTTGCTCCTAGACTCCCATTTCAAGCAGAAATCAACTTTCAAAATGTCATTTTGATTTGTGATGCTTAAAAAATAATGTTACCTTAAAAATGACCAGAGAAGAATGACGGGAAAACAAAATGAAAGAAAAAAGGGAACGTTCAGTGGAGATGGATAAGCTGGAAATAATAAATATTATTAAAATTGATAAGTTGGATGTTAAATGCAAGAAAATGTGTCAGTATAACACATCAGTGGGACCCTTTTAAAATATTCATATTCTCAGGTATAAATAGCATCCTCATATCTGTGTTTTCTTTGGTCTTTTTCCTTTGCACCATCATCTGTTGTATTCAGCCTAGAGCTACATATCCCCATAGCATTTATTAGTACAACACCAAGGGCAGGAATACTCACAAATATATAGACCTCCTAGACTGCTTCTCAAGATTATCAGCAATTTTGAACAAAACCCAGGGGTGAAATTCTGGCTTGATTCATATCCCTGACTATTATTTTTCATGAGACTATTATTGCATACTATTTTCTTTTCTCAGGTGCTATACAGGTACATTAACTTAAGTAGTATTATTCTGGTGTTGGAGCCAACAGATCTCATTCATTACTTTCAAGTTGAATAGAATTTCTTTCAGTTCTTTCTGTTTTTTCCTGTGATTTCTTTAATATTTTTTTAATTTGTTGTTTTTTTCTTTTCCCATTATGCAATTTTTCATTTCACACAGCTATTCTGTGAAAGGGGTTCTCTAGACTGTGATTAGAATTTCTCTGCATATCTGCCTTTTTATGCAGAACTCTCCCAAGAAATCTAATTTTCATTCTATGCAATGTCATTCTTTTGCCCTCGTTGCTGGCCATGCATCTGACATGTACTTTGTGACTTGCTTAATCATCATCTAGTTCAATGATTAACTTGACATTGCTGATTATTTGACATATTCCTGTTGTGGTAATTTTGCAATTTATTCATCCTGACCACTAACACTTAAACTAATATTTCTATTCCAAATCACTGCCTGTCAGCTGAAGTATTTCAATTCTTGTGCCATCTTTATACATGAGCAGAGATATTTGAATGCTTGTATAATCCTTATATAATGAATTTTTACTGTGTTCTCTTTCTCATCATAACTTCTAATTCTTCTTCTGCCAATCAATTTTTAAAGCATTTTTCTTCTCATGTAAACTACTTAGAGTCTAAATATTTTTTCAGCTATTGGTTTCCCAGTATAATATAATCTTAGACTCACATGAAATTCTGATGGAAAGGAACCTCTGGAAGCATCTAGTTAAACTTCCTGCTCACATCAGCTGTAACGGCAGCCCAGGCTTCTCTGGGCTTTATCATGAAAACAAAGAATGGACACAACACACCCTCCTCATAACCAGGCAACCTGTTTCAGCTGATGAAAGCTTTTCCTTCTACCTAGTCTGGACTTCTCTTTTTTCAGTTTACGCCCATTGTCTCTCATCCTGACACCACCACATTGTTATGAACAGCCTGGCTCCCTTTTCTCAATTACACTCCATCATTTCGTAGGTAGTTCCTTTGAAATCCTCTCAGCAGGATAACCTCCTTTTTATTTGGCCACAGAACCAAAATCTTTGTGATGTTTGATCATTGACCAACATCTTAAAAACCTAAACTAATACCAGTGTGTGTGACTTTTCTATTGCTTTACCCTTTGCTGCAGTCACATTTGCTCTGTCCTGTGCTTCAGATAGAAGTTGATTAATTAACTCCATTAAGCTCTCCCAGGAGTACTTTGCCATGTTTGACAATTTTCTTTTGTCAGGAGGTAGTCAGATTGTGAAATGATGGCACTGTTGTTAATTTAATTAAGTGATAACCTCCCCATTTCCAGTGCGGATTTTGGCAACAGTCAAGTCCTGGGCCCTGACTGACTTTTCCTGAGCAGCCTCCTTTCTGTTTCTGAAGGCATTCACTGCAGACCTTGCTGTGCTTCATTAGCCTATTGAGATCTATCACCAGGCATGAACCTTCTGAGATTTTACCATGCCTTTATTTCAGCTTAGTCTTCAGCTCTTCATTTTTCTTTTCAGTATTAGTATTTTTTGGCATTTTTGTTTGACTTTTATTCCCAAATATCAGCAGATAACAATTGAGGTTTCATGTGTAATGTGAACTTCATCAACTAATCAAGCATAATATCTTTGTTTGGAAATTGTAGTTATTCTTAGGTAGAGGTTGTGCTGTACCTGATGTCTCACAGCTGCCCAAATCTATTTATAGAGTGCCACGGTTTTATACCTTTACATTAGTTTAGAGCACCTCTCATATCAGGGAAAATAACAGAAATGCATCTTCTACACACCACTTACAACACTTTCTAGACACCAAATTATTTCTTAAATTTCCTTAGGCCAGATTTCTGAGGCATATTGAAGAGTCTAAATAGATAGGAAAGCTTATAGCAATTTATAAAATTCGTCTTTTCTGATGTTCCCAGCCAAGACAGAATTCTGCATTTCTTGGTCTGTGCTGTAAGTCTCCCCACATTGAGAATCCTAGAGTGAGGATGAGGGAGTGGTATGTGTACGCAAAACACACTGCTCAGAATATTTTGATCCATCTCATCCACTGATTGTTCACAGTTATACTGAGTGAACTGTGGAAAATTCCTTCAAGATTTCTAAGACGACTCAGAATATTTTATTATGGACTTTGATATGCTTAGGTATAAGACCTTGTCAAGAGCTGATATAGACTTCTTTTTCCTTTATTTGAAAAGACAATGATATCACACCTTGGAGCCAAACACTAAGATCTATGAGAGATTTAGCAGGCTGCCTTTTATAAATCTTTATTACACTTAAATGAGGGCAGGCCCTACAGATTTCTGACCAGCATGCAAGAAAAGGATTACTAAAAGTGACAGCAAGCTGGCCGTGAAACTGTAGGGGAGCTACTTAAGACCAATTTGTCCTTCTCGCAGAGTCTGATTAGCCAATTCTTTAATTTTAGGCCCTTGCTGAGTTTTTGCTCATATAAATTCCTGTTACAATTATCTTAATCTTAAACCCATGACTCAGTTTCAGAAGGTCACCCAGCAGGTGGCACTCCCCTTCTGACTTAAAACTGATCCAGGAGCCAAGAAGAGAGAGCTCTTGGCACTTGCATGCAAGGCAGACCTGCCAAGCCTCATATCCTGGGTGGTAGACAGGTGCCTTCATCTCCATCCCCACTTTCCCACACAGCACAACATGGGGGTGTCTTTTCTGTTGACCCACTTGCAGAGGAACGTTTTTAGGTTTCACATCATCTCCAGCATCTTTATGCTGTGGTTCCCTCCCTACTGCACAGCCTGCTGCTTACCCCAGAAAAGGCTGAAAAGTGCAGCTGGTGTAAAGGAAGCTGCAGGTAGCAACGACCAGAAATGAGCTGTAGAACTGAGGTGAAGGGTGACACAGAAGTCTGTAGAGTGCCTGCCTGAGAAAGGCTAAAATAAGCTTGGCATTGGAGTGAATCCAAATAGATTGACATGCATACGCATTTGTCCCAAGACGTATAATTTTCATTTCACTCTTCTGTAGGTTTTTGTGACCTTTTCAATATTTCAAGTTTCACATAATTAACATATTTCTTCTGGTTAGAGAGGCTGAAAGGTTAGAAAAGTTGAAATCAGAGATAAACGGATATTTCCTTTGAGTCAACAGATGAAAAAGGCACAGTTTGACACAAACTAAAATTATAACTAATGGAAAATATGAGACAGTAAAAAAGCTTCAAATAATGAAATAAGATGTCAAGTATGTAGAAAAGTTGAGTCTAGGTGACTTCTCCCTAGCCCCTGAGTTTTTCTGCATTTTGGTGACTTTCATGCTTCCTCCTCTCATTTTTCCCATTGAGAAACACTTGAAATGTCTTTTACATTCTTCCTCTCACTACAGGTTCTGTTTCCTCTGCGTCTCCTATAGCTTTAGTATTCCCATGTTCCCAAAGAAATTGTCATGGTGTCTTTTCTTGATTGATTTTGCTGCCCTACATCCTTCCACTTTGTACTCTTTCATAGTTGTTTGCACCCCTGGAAAAATCATACAGGAGTTCTAAATTTAAGCAAGATTTTTTACATATTTATTTCCTACATCCAAACACATTAGAGGAAGTTCTCTTTGCTACACTGGAAGAAATATTCCTTACAGTTTTAATTGAAATGCTGGGGTTTTTTTCCCTAATTGGAGATATACTTCAGAGTAAAGGAATATTATTCATAATTCATGAGTTTGTATTTTAAACTTAGTAACTAATCATGAAGCTGATATTATCTGAATTTTCATATCATAATAGATCATTATACTACTGGTTTTGTTCTGTTGATTATTCTAGATGTTCTTATTTCTCACCCATGTCCATTTAATAAATTTCTGCCTGCCATTACAGATTGCAGTTTATGAAACCAGACTTATGAAATGCATAAATCCTGTTTGCTAAAAAGATGCATTAGAGTTTGCTGTATCAGAGACTTAAAACCACTGACCATAGTTAAAGGCTTGACAATCTGAGAGATATGGCAGGATTTTATTTTCTCATATGATGCTGGTGAGGTGCTGAAGTGCTTTGTTTATATGTGAGAGAATGCATGTTGCCTTTCTAGAATCAGAAATCCTTATTTTTACCCTTCAGGGATTCCTTATTTTATCATTTGGTGTGTGGTTTTAGGGAAATAAACAATCTGCATTATGGATCACATCTATCAAATTGGGGATCAATTGCAGCACATCTTCCACTTTCTAAATATTGCATGCATACATACACGTCATATGTTGGTGCATGTGAATGGCCCTGTACTTTCACTATGTAAGCTCTAAACGCATTCTAAATTTATGCTATATAAAAATGAGAAAAGGCTGCCACAAACTGTGGGTTCCGTAATTATCTTGTCCTAGGCAATATTCCAAGACACAGAGAATTATTGATGTTATTTCTGTTATGAAGTCATTACTGTCAAACTCAAACCCTCAATATAATAAGCCATAGCTCATTTTCCCAGAACTGTTAAATTACATATTTTTAATTATCCTGTCATTTTAAAATCTTATTTTTGGGGATTTTTTTTTCTTAGCTATTCTCAATCTCTATACTTTGGATACACATACCTATGTGTACTTTTCTATATTCTTGTGTAAGTATGTGAAAGTCTGTGCTTAGTTCTTACTTTTCCATATATGTATTCATTCCAGAGGAAAATCAATTCCAGTTGCACACATGTGAAATGTCTGTTTTTCATAGCCTGTCTGGCAGAAAATACTTTGTTCTGTTGGGACTATGATAACAGGAAGCTATATGAACTCTTTTATGTCTGCATGCATATGCTCAATCTTCAATTTACAATGACCTATATTGTATTTTAGATGTCTCAAAATTTTCTGATTAAAGAGGCTTGTCATGACAATTAAAAGTAGCCTAGTTTTTTGGTGGTTATCATATATTAAGTTCTAAGTATTTTAATTTACTGGCAGTGTCATCTTGTTTTCAAAGACAGAAACGGACAAGTCTGTAATTATAGTTTGTATAATTTCACCATTTTTTCCCAGCAAGAACAAATATGCAGACTACATCTATAATGCTTCATTAACAGCCTTATTAAAAAAAATTCTTCAGCATCTGACTGCATTAATTTTTAAAAGTTATTTTTTGTTATGATCTGTAAGGTGGAAAAGCCTTTTTATCTCTATGTGCCAAAAACCAGTACTGAAGATAGAGAAGTGGGAATAAGGTCTGGCATTCAAAAAGTTTTAGTTTCTTAAAAAAAAAAAAGAAAAAAAGAATCTGACTACTTCAAGGTCATATTGGAAATCTGGAGGAAAGTAAGGTCTCAGATTCCAGGCTAGTGCTCTCCACACAATGAATAATATGCTAGGTAGCATACTGCTAGAAGAAATTACTGAAATCTCTTTAGGGAAAAGGAGAAAAAAAAAAAAAAAAAGAAAAAGAAAAAGGATTCATATCCTTTTGAAAAAAAGATATTCGTCCTATAAATGTTTGAACCTTCATTCGTTTTCCTCTGCTTTTATTGAGAATTGAAAGCATGTACTATGTTGCAGGTCTGTTCACCTACATACTGGTCCTTAGAAATGTATGAGTGTTTTTTATTCTGCCGAATAAATGCATGCTGTAGGGTACAATCATTGTTCAAACATTCTTTGTTGCAGGTTGTCACTCATGTATTTGAATTGCACGTTTTTCTCCAAATGAACTGAGAAATCTCTACCCAGTTTTTTTCTAACCTTTTATGAGAAATGGACATGTCACTTGATAAAAGATCAATTTTTCAAAACACCCCCATCCCAAAGCTTCCTTGGGGCTTAGACACACTGTTTTTCATATTGTATGGGTTTGACTCTGTTACCAACAAAGAAAAAATTGACTTTGCTTTTTTCTTTCTTAAATTCAAATTAAACATAGGAAACAGTAAACAAAAATTCTGAATTCAAGGTTTTGCAAATGCAAAAGCTTAGACATAAAACTAGAAGAATTTTTACAGTAATCCTATGAACTATTCAGAAAGTCAGTCCATTTTTTGTATGAGATGCTGATGTACTGATCGTATGCCAAAGCACAAAGCCTAATATGCTGAGAGTCTGTAGCCTTGGTTTTTACTGTTTCTAGGGTCAAAAAATTACACAAGAAACAATGTACATTGCAGTTTAAAAATGACTGGGACCTCTTTCACTTTCATTTTATGTCTGGTCTGTGTTTTGGAGGGACAGACTGTGAATTGTATGTTGCATTGACAGACACAGTGACTGTAAACTATTACTGATATGTATTCTCGTGACTGTAATGCACTTTTCTCCTTGTCCCGTGTTGCAGGCTGAGTAGCCAGACAGGTGACTGGGAGTAGCTGCTCTTCCTTTGCATGTTGGGGAGCCTGAGAAGCAAAAGCTTCTCTCCAAGGTAAAGCCACTCTGCATTTTTTTTTTTTTTTCATTCCAATGACAAAAGTAACCTGGAATTTAATTTCATTTTGAAAATGCCTTTTTTATATTACTTCTTTTGATGTGGTCTTGAAAAAGAAAGTAAGAATCTTCGTCAAAGTGGTTTATAGTAAGTTCACTTTTATCCATGGTCTGATTCTAAACAATAAAAAGAGCAATGCAGAATCATCCTCATGCAAAATAGTAATATTGTACTTCAATGAGAGATCTGCCTTCAAAACTTTTAGCAGCTCCAGCTGAAAATTGTAACTATTTTGGCACTGAGACCTCTGGAAAAAAAGGAGATAGTAAGATAAAAAACTGCAAAGGAATACTAGAAGTGGAATAATTTTTCCTGTGTGTGGCAAAGTTTCCAAGGCTTTATCATACTGAAAACAGAACATTTTAATTGTATATCTAACTTGCTACCATCAGATCTCAAGACCAATACTTCCTATTTTTGAATCACAAACTGTCCCCAAAAAGCACAATTGAACATGTATTTTTAGTAAAAAAACAAACCTTTTTTTAAAAAATGTTTAACTGCAATTATTGATGAGGAACCCTGCAAAACTTTGCAGTTCTGTTTAATTTCACAAGTATTTCAAAACACAGATTCTAGAACTGTGGCTATAGAGTACCAATGGGCAATAGCCATCCCCACTGACTACTGAAATACATACAGAAGTCATATTTTTGTTCTAAGAGTGCTGATTTTCCATGGGAACTTGATAATTGATAACAGTCACTTGTCCTGCACTGCAATAGAAAGAGCTATTCAGCCCAGGGTGGTGGAGATAGACAAAACATCCAAGAACCAAACATGCA
This sequence comes from Sitta carolinensis, assembly GCA_032173965.1. Lineage (NCBI taxonomy): Eukaryota > Metazoa > Chordata > Aves > Passeriformes > Sittidae > Sitta > Sitta carolinensis. Next base: position 31,147,173 of record CM063284.1, on the reverse strand, counting down.
TAAGGCCATCTTAACTATTTTCCTGAGCATTTACTTGTAGTCTGAAAATTATAATTTCCTCTCAGGGGTCATTAGCACAAGGAAAAGGTGTTACAATTCACGTCCCACAGAGCTTGGCAAATACCTTACAAAAACTGTGTTGCCTCCAGCTAATTAAGACCACAGAGAGGTGGTTTGTGTGTTCACTGCTCTGCATTCTCTGCTCCATTGAAAACTTGTTTTCCAAAATCAAGGGCTCAAGGGAAGATAGGAAACACTGCAGCTAAGTTGGTTTTGGTTCACAGTTACATGATTCCAAAGAACTTTTACCTCTGTTCCAGGAAGCACTTTCTTTCCAGATCTCAATGACCCATGGGTTAATAGGTCTCAAATTCCCTTAAGGTCCTGTTACAAGTCCTCCAGTTTGGAGCATTTTAGAAAACCCCCAAAGTGTCCTCAATCTCTTCCTCTTCTCTGTGGGTTTCTTTTAGAGTATAATTACTATTACACAAGACAGCAGATGCAGAACTGAAACAGGTTACCAACCCCAAGTATTTGTAGGCTTTCTGAAATGACACTTGCAGCTTTTTGTAGTGTATCTGGCAGTGATCAAGTGTGAACCCGTGAGCTTTATCTTTGGTCAGTGTTATGAAAATAATGCACAGAAAAGCTGCCCTGGAACAAGAAGAAAGGTTTTCTCTCTCCCTTGAGACAACATGTGCAAACTGAACATCAAAGACAATGAATGAAAAAGAAGTAAAAGGATGCATAAACTCTGCTAACTCAAAGACATCTAGCAACATCTCACTTAGATAATTGGGCAACATCATTAACAAAACCCACGGATCACCTCCATTTCATGGGAAGAGGGTATTGTGGCAATGGAGCCTTAGTCATCCTTGTCATCCTTGGCTCCTGAAGCTGGTGAGGTTACTTCAGCCACAACCTCTGGACCACACTTCTTTGCCCATGGCACTGTCATGACATCCATGAAAAACCTTCCTATGTGCCTACTGTGTTCACCCTGTTTGGTAAGGAATGATATGCGTGGGACATATTGACATGGATCAATTACGTTCAACACAATACTAGTGCAAAAAAATCAGCCTTCGAGCACATTTTAGGGCTGTGTACTATTCTCTGCAGTCAAATGGGATTTAAAGTGGATTCTCAGGTAATTTTTAAATAGGGGGAAGAAAAATTAAAGGCTGACTTATTGATAATCATTGCATGAAAAATGAAAATTGTGTTATCTAGGGAAGTCTCTGTAACAAGTCTTTTCTTGATGCATCTCACTCAGTTATCACATGACCCAAAGAAGCCTTTTTACATCTTTCATTCCATTAAAAATTCTTTCATCTCTTTCTCTCAAACACTTAGCTGTGTTAGCACAGTGCTACAAACCATCCCTGGCCTGCTGTCTGTTGCTGTAGTACATTAAACCAGTCTTGGCTCTATAAATTTTCTTCATAGGCTTGGCCATATCTTTGTCTCAAATACTTTTCTGAAGTTTATGGGATCCTTCATTTTTCATGGACTGTAAAGTTAGAATGAACTGTTGAGCTATCTGTTTTGCCCTCCCAGATAAAACATTCCACATAATTTCTCTGTAACAGATTACCCTTGAATGGACCTGCCCCAGGCCTATCTCACAGCTCTGTGTAGACCCCTGTAGAAATGCCAGGCAAGTATTTTGATACAATACTTTCCTCACTTTCTGGACTCTTTCTTGTCTGTTGGAACTGTTGCTGATAGAATCTCAGTAGTACAGGCCTGTGTAGCAAGTTGCAGGTTTATCAGGGGTGGCAGGGTGCCCGGACTGCCGGGTGCTCTGAAGGTCATCACCTGCAAGCAATTGCAGCATGCAGCATCTCTCTTCTGTGTTCTTAAAAAGCTCTGATCCTGGAGCAAATTCTGGAAGGCACCAACATGCCTGATTTACATCTGCCTGCTTAACCTTGTGTCTGCAAATACCTTGGAATATGTGAGCCAGAGATAGATTAATTACATTTTTATTTTACACAAACAAAATCAAAGCTTCATAAGGTTTTGGAAATTCTACATTAGTTAGAATATGTGTTATAAACTTCTCTTTTATTTCTGTTTTCTTCTTCAAGAGTATGTATTCTACATATAATGACAAGCATAAAATTTTAATTTAAAATATGAGTTCATTGACTGAAACATCAATAAAAGAAAAATATACTTTTATTTTTAATTGCATTATCCTGTTAAAAGGACGCTCTGTGAAAATGTACATGCTTTTCTGGTGATTGAGTACACTGTGTTTCCAGCATTGTATTTCATGGGGAAAGCTCCGCTGTTTCCATAGGGGGAAAAAAAAAAAAAAAGTAAGTTGGCAAAAGAACATGTTCTGGAATAGAATTATTCCACTATCAAACTAATGAGAGTTTCCAACAATTTCTCTGTGTGCGTGTGGAATAGAGCCCTGCTATAGCAGCTTTTTTATTGCGAAGCTTTGAGAATATGACTCATGGGTGTTTTGTCAGTGGAAGTATTTGTAAAAGATGTTAGAGTATTATTTGTTTTCAAATTGTCTATTCACTCTGATTTCAAAAGTTTACATACAGAGCACATTCAAGAATCTCTTGGTTCAAATCATCACAACATAATATTGTATGGATAAAAACCACTTCATCACATTTTTTGTGCACCTTTCCATGTGATATCTGTTATAGAAGAGAGTCTATTTTTCAAAATAAGTTGTGTTACTGCAGAAGTTGAATTTAAAGACTTTTTTTTTTTTCGCTTAACTATGACATTAGAAAAGCATGTAAATACATACATCAATAAATGCAAACTTTTCAAGTTATTTATTTTACTTAAAACCTTTATGCTCAAAGGGTAAATTGATAATAAGACTATCAGTACCACTGACCAATGAGTAATTGGAATAAATTCTTCATAGAAAAAGTAACAATGAAAATAATTATATTATGAATGTTATTAGGTATGCATAAGGTCGTTATGCATGTCGAAGAGAGAATTTTATTTATTAGTAAACATGACAATAACATCCAAACACACACAATCAAAATATAAACCTCTATTAATTTCAGAAATCATAGAACAATGTAAAGATTTTATTTTTAATAGGTGGAATACTGCTGGTCATGATATTGACTGAAGACAGGACACTTTAAAAAAAATCAGAAGGGGAAGGAAAGGGACATGGAGAAAAATACACTTTTCGTAGTTCATGGATGTAATTAAATCTATTTCAACCTGGCTTTTTTTACTTTATAGAACCACTGAGTTCCTGGTGATGAAATGAAGAAAGGATAGTTCATTTCTGTTTATTTAATGGAAGTCTTTTTCTTAGTCCTCTAATACCTTAAATAGTGTTTTATATTTAACGAAGAGTTAAACAAACAAAAATCCTTTGAAATTATGATTTGGCAGCATATTTTTGTGTAACTTCTATCTCTCTGATTCATTAATCTTTCACTGATGTTTAATGCTACAAAGACATATTTGACTTATGGTAATGTTGCTGCTTGTCATGAAAATGAACCTGAAGCATTTGGTGGGTTATGTTCAAAAATAAATAAACAGTAAGGGGCTTTGTTTTGTTTTTTAAACTAGACATAGCTCTTTTCACGGTATTCTACTGTTCAAAATCCAGCATAAATTAAAGCAACATTTACAGCCAGGCTGGTGCTTATTGAAAGTTTGGTCGATGTCGATGTCATTTGGGAAATTTGTAAGAGGCACTTAAGAGTGGATCTTGTGGAGAGGTTAGACTATGATTGAAAAATCTGCATCATTTTCCCAAAATCTGTTGTGATTTTAGGATGATTCTGAAATAGAAGAAATCAAATTTTTTAGTTGAAATGTCTGCTTAATTACTTTATTTCTCTTGGAAATATTTTTAAATAGAAGAATTTTTATGAAGTTCAAAGACTTTTTTTTCTAAGAAAAAGAAGGTTTATTATAAAGATATTTAACTGTATTTTTCTTTTTCCCCCCTCAATTACAAGCCTAACATTCCGAATTTCCTTTCAACATTTTGCTGATTTCAGATTACTCTATAAACAACAGTTGACAAATAAATCCCAGAGCAGCTAGACAGTTTCATTTACAGGTCTATATATTTTTAGAACTGAAATAAGTAGAGACTGAACAAAATAATGAGAAAATAAAATATTTTCCTGAAGATAAACTTAAATATATTTAAAATTGCATGTAATTTAGATGCTTTAGTAAAAAAATGGAATTATATTTCTAACCAAATGTAAACCTTTATTTTCTTGTTGCAGTAATGAACTGTACTGCACCTGAAACAAATAGAAATAGTACTTGATCCCAGGAAAACAGTGGAGTTTCATCAGAGATCACTAAATCCCTTCTTTCCATGCAGCTCAGGAAAATTAAATCCTTTCTCTGTTCACTGTAATTTCAATATTTTCAGGATTTTTATTTCAAAGTCTGTGACCATGTGCTCCATCTCTGTGGTCATGCAGCTTTTAATTGAGAATAACTTCTGATTAAATGCATTTACTTGACAAGGGTTCCCTAATCAGAAAAAAAAGTTTGAGTCGCCATAGCTCTCACTTTTCCAACAACCACAAGGAATACCAGATGACACGATAAGTTTTCAGTATTCAGTGGAGAAAGAATGAAAAAGGCAAATGGTAGCAAAATTCTAAGTTGTATTAGTTTTGTAAGACAAAGATTTTCACTGCAAGGTCACTGTATTGAATAACCTGAAGACATGTCTGTCTCTCAGAAGCTGAGTACAACTTGTTTCAACTGCTTTTTACAAGAACGGGAAAAGGGTAAAAACCAAATGTACAACTCCAGTCAGTTAAAATTAGACAATAGAAATCATGGATCTGAAGATCTTGCAGTGGTTTCTTGTAAATGATATCTAGCTATTGTAGACGACAGAGCAAACTTTTCTAAGAAAAAGCAATTGACATTACTGGAGCACAAGTGGATAATGACAACAAGTTCATATGGAGTCTTCAAGATTACTCAGTGTAAAGAAGTTGTAGTGATAAAGTTCCAATATTATTATTCAGCTCTGAGATTCAACACTCGTCATGGAAACTTCTGTAAGGATTCCAATAGTACTGAGAGCTTGGTGACATAGGTAGCAAAATGGAGATGGCAAAGGCTCTTTTTGCTCATTTTGGAATTTGTCATAACTTCAGACTGTAATAATACTATTATCATATGTGACAGCCCTGTGGAGGTCTAGCAAACTATAAGATTTAATTCAAATTGCACAAACAAGATGTTATTTTGCAGGCCAAATAAAAAAATGAAAAATCATGATGATGATATAAGGAATTTATATCAAAAGGATAGCATATGTGTGGAGGAGAAATGGTTTCAATTTCTGAGCTGACTAGAACAAGTAACAATAGGAAAACTTGGACACATACAAAGAAAGAATTGGAAATGATTGTTTGAACTGATTGAGAAGTGTTGTGAGTTTTTTAAATCACCTTCTTTCATATTTAGTTATATGGGAAAATTCCATTAGAATTTTCCAGAAAATTCCACTAGATCTTTCCAATGCAAGTTGTGGCAAAAGAAGACAAATCATATTTGTCTCCACTCCCGAAATCTAGAAGTAAGATATCAAGCAAAGCTTAGCACCTTGTAATTCAAATGGCAGAATGGGCCTGCTGTAGGAGATTTTTCAAAGTACAGTTTCAGATTATGTATGCAATGAGGAGCACTCTCTCGAAATGTTATCCTAGAAGAGCTCCAGCAACAGAATCTTTGGCAAAGAAGCGAGGATAAAAATCTGTGAAGGGTGTAATTTCTGAACTGCCACAGACATTTTGGAAGGAATGATTTGTTAAGGGCAAGTCCACCAAAAAGCTGTCAAGTTAGGAATTTTTGAAAGTGCTTGAGATTCCAAGGAAGAGGAAAGCTCCAAGGAAAGTGTGTCTGACAAAATTAATTCATCACTTGAATTCATCAAAGTATTTTATGACATTTTTCCTTGGCTCATAAGTACATTTCCCAATGTCCAGCAGTCGGTGAAACTTTGAACAGAAGAGACACCAATTATAGATCTGGTCATTCATATAAACTTAATAGAAACATGCATGCAGACGTGCTTTAGATGAATGGCTTTAAGTGCAGCTTTGTCTAGCAGTTTTTACAGCTTTATTAGTATTTTTCCTGTCACAATTTGTCCAATTCAGTACATGAGGAAAGTTCTGGATAATGGAAAGGGGGAAGTGAGATTGAGACCCCTGAGTTGTAGGGGCTGGTATCAAGCAGCACTGTTTTGACCAGAGAAATGAGTCCTGGAAGAAAGTGTCCCAAGGGGCAGTCCAGCATGCTCTGCTATTCTGCAATTAAATGCTCTACGTGCAGCTGGTCAGCAAATTAAGATTGGCAAAGGAACCAGAGTGAAGGCAATGGATGGCCAGTGCAGGAGATGTGGCCCAGGCAACCGAGGAACGGAAGCCCAGATTCACACACAAGCCTTTGAGTGAGTGAGGCTTGACAGGTCGTACCTGTTGCAAGAGAGCGTGAGCTCACAACAAGCTCACATTGTTAATGCCAGATCAGAAATATGTATATCTGTTCAACCAAACAGCTCCAGTTTCTGTATTCAAAAGCAGCAAAGGCAGTAACAGTGGGCTGGTGGCACTGGTAATGAACACTCTTTGTGGGCGTATTTAAATACTCTCTTCATCATAACGAACTGTGTCTTTGATCCACAATTTAACAATCATGACTGAACTTGTATATGATTTTACATGTTTATGAGGGGAAAAAAATTATCACAGCTTGCAGATGTTGAAGAATCCATTTCAAGGCACTCATCAAGAGGACTAGTCTCTGAATCTTTTTCCAGTTAAGTTAGTGGTTCTTTTCCCTCATATTTAAAAGATTAATATTTGAGCAGTACTTTGCTATGATTAAATTTATCCACTGTTAATAAAGTGAGATAATGATCCCCTATTCCAAAAAAATATTTTTGCATTTAGAAATTAAGTCTAAGATGCCAGTAAACTAACCAAGTGAAATGATTGTAATATAAAAACAAAAATGTAGGGTTTTACATGTGCGAGTATTTATGAGGTTTCTTGCATGTTTTTGCATCTGCATTACTATAGTCTGTAGGTTTTGCTGAATTATGGCAGCATCACAGTCCAATTTACGTATGTCTTTGAAGTTCTCCTTCAGCAAGAAATGCATGGAAAGGGAATCCTCATAGATCCTCTGTGATCCAGTTACTCCAAACTCTCTTAGACTGATTAGCTTCAGTGCAGGCATTTTCTGAAATGCAGCTGTTATTTTTTTCTTACCATTTTGAGGTAGTTTTATAACCTTTTTTATTCCCTGTTCCTACCTGAACTTCCAGCCACAAGGCAGCATCACTGCTGATGGAAACTCAAAAGTTGTCAGAAATCCCATCAGATGTTAACATCACAATCAAAAGAACTGCAATTTCATTGCCTCTGAATAATCACGGGTTCCTCACTGCACTGGATTTAAAACCCAAAAACAATTGTGTGTGACACTGGAATATGCCAGGTTAAGCACTGCTTGTATTATTTAGATGGAAAGTGTTTACTGAAACCACCCATATCATTTAAAGATGTTTAAAGCAGTTCATTATTTGATCTTATCTGCTCCTGTAGGTGTCAACGAAGATAAATAATTGCATTCAAAATGAAGGCAAGAGGAACAAACCTTGCAAGATTTTTGAGTGAGCACTCCCTTGAGCTAGTCAGTGCTCAAAATATTCAGTGATTTGCAGAGACCTGTCTTCCAGAACAGGTCCCATAAAGACCTCTAAACCAAATATGCTTCTGTTTCCACATCTTTCAGTTAATAGTCACCTAGTGTACTGAAGTGATATTCCATGTTTAACAGCTTTGGTAGGGATCAGATCCTCAGAAAATGCAAACTGGAGTTATTCCCTCCACCTCAGCAGTTGTCCTGATTTTTAGCAGATCTGGCATTATTACCTTTTTTTATAACTGCATTCTCAACATATGCTGTACTTAAATCCTACTGTTTATTGCACCTTGTAGGTTTTCTCTAAGCTGGAAAATCATTTTTAATCAGAACCTTTGAAAGCCTGGGAAGAGAAAAAAGAGAAATATGATGTTACTGGAAGATGAAGTCAGAATATTTTCTTCTTGCATTACCATTACTCCCATATTGGCAGCCTCAGTGCAAGAAGTGTCAGTACAGGCAGGGAGTGCTCAGCGGCCGCCGCCTCGTGTGCTGCAGGAAATGGCTGGGGGTGCCAGCCGTGGGTGGAGGGCTGCTGGACCAGCACACACTGCTCTGGTGGTGTAGGCATTAATTACAGTCATTATGGTAATCAGAGGCAACTGGAGGTATTACTGAATAAGAGGTTCTCTTTAAAGAACCATGCGTACAGAGGTAACATCAGCTCTGCCAAGAGCTGGCCAGGTCTCAGAGTTCCTTTTCAGCTGAAATGATCCTGGGTTTCTTCCTTATTACTCCTAAGGGAGCCAGAAATGATCTTCCCTTTTGGTAGGCAACATTAAAGACTGTCTCTGGGCCTTTATGTGAGCTTCAGATTGGCCTTGTGAGGTTGCTTGGGAATTAAAGCCAGGTCCTGCTTTTAGGCAGCAAGGATGAAAATGCCAGGCCTTTTCTGAAAGGAGTGGGGTCACTGAGTTAGGAGTAATTGTGATGTACTCATAGTGCATGAAAACTTCCTTGTTAAATGAGAAAAATTCCAGTTACAGAAGTAGTCTTTTCAGGTCAGGTGGGTGTTTGTAGAGCTTTTTGAAAATTGCATTTCAGTTATTAAAAGGTGAGACAGAATTATCAGGATAGCGTAGCATGGATTTCTTGTGAAGGTGAGAGATACATACTCCAGAGCTCAGCTTCTGGCTTAGAAAAAAACATCCATATGCAACATAAGTATGATAATACCATTCCTGAAGAACAAAACACCAAAATGCATGGTTAAATTTGCATCAACAACAACAAGATTAACTGATGTTTTGCTGACTCAAAAACCTGACTGAACACCCAAGTGAATACATAGCTGAACAGTTTCTTTATCAACAATGTTTTCTGTTTTCTTTGCATTGTTATAAAAGTTTTGTTTTGCTTGATGTACTTGATGATGAGAAACAGAGTGGTTTTTCCCAGGAAATGAATACACAAAAAGTAAGAGCTCAGATGCACAATCCTGTGCCAAAAATATGTGACAAAGGCATAGTAGAACTTAAGTGATTAGAGTCACTATAAAAATAAATATGACCAAAATATCTAAGGAAAATGTAACCAAACACAGTATCTTTTTAATCTTCAAAAATTATGTGGAAGTAATTGATGAATAAAACATGATCAATCCAGATATCTCATACAATTCTATGATAGTTGTAATGATAATTGTTTTTTATACTATAGATGTTGTTGAAAGCCTATCTACTATTTCTAGTTGCACACACCATTGGAAAGGTAACCTTTGCACTTCTTTATCTACCATACCACACAGTAAATATGACTAATGAATACTTAAGGCATTAGACATAAAGTGCTGGATATGATAGGTGAAAAATGTTGTAACCTTGGAGTACTGTTTCAGTTATTGCAGATATGTGCAGTCATGTGGCTTATTCTAACAGATCACATTTCAAGGATATGTCACAGTGAGCAGCACCGTGATGTTGAATTAAGGAGGCCAGGTAATTGTGAGAAGGGACAAGAAATCATCTTTTAGCTCCACTCACAACCTCTCGTCTCACTTCTTATTTCTCCATTCTTTAGACCACAGTTCATAAAAACAATTACATTTGGGTTTATTATTAATACAGGCTAAAGCATCCTTAAACTTAGGAGAAATGTTTTCTACTGAACTGCAGAAAGGTTCTCAAATGGAGGAATAAAACCCAAAAACCTAACTCTCACTTTGCAATGAAGAAAACAATGAATTTGTGATTTTTAGGTTTCCGGGCTTATTATTAGCTCCTCTATTAGTGGAGATAAAATCTGTTTCAAAGGGATGAATATCTGATTTACAGGAAAAATTTATTATTATGATGCAGTTGATAGATATTTAGCAAATAATTGTTCAAGCTGGTAAGAAGGTATAAACAAAAAAAAGATATTGCTTTTGAGCCTTTCCAAAACTGCGTTTTTATCAAGCTGAAGCAAAAATGTGAAATCCAAACTAGTAAGTGCTTAATTTCAGCTTTAAATGGCGTAAAGAATATGAAAACCTTATTATTATCATCAGTTTTCCACCCCTATCTAATATGAACAAAATCACTTTTTAGCTTTTAATTGTGCTGCAATGCATACTTCGGGTCTTACCCTGATGTTTTAAATCTGATTTTCAGAAGTGGCTGTTTTCCATACAGGCACCTAAACAAAGGCTTGTCTTTCAAGGGTGTCTGGTATCTCCTGACTCCCAGAGTGAGCCACCCATGGCCAGATTTTCAAGTTCTTAACATATGCGTTGCTGAAAAACAGGTCCATGTTGACAACGTACATGGTCAAGGCGAGCCACCTACTACTTAATTCAACAGGGCTGCTCGGGATCTTCAGTGAGATCAGATTCTGGCTCTTGATATCTCTGTTCCTATGAGCAAGAGCAGCTTTAGGATTCAAATTTCTTTTGAATTTCTGTTTTGAACTGGATTTTTTCCTGTTAAAAAAGGAAACCTTCTCTGGATTTTGTGCTTTGATTTCAGTACCTCTTTAATTTGTAATTTTCTGTGAGTTTCTGAGGTCTAATAATAGAGGAACCTTTCCTCTACAGATATCCTCGGCTTTCTTTTTCACTTGGATGAGCCTTTTCATGAAACCTAGTGTTCTACCCAGTCTGAGACTTTCGTGCCTGCATTAGGCAGGCTCATGAATTCACAAACTAGTGGCAAGGATCAATTAGTGTCTTATATAGAAATGGCATGATCATGTAGACCCTTTTTCCTGAGGAAATCAGGCTAAAAGTAACAAGATAAATCTTATTTTCTCCTTCTCAAGTAATCTATTCTACCCAAGAGTGGCTGAGTACAGTGTGCTAATACTTTCTAGAGATATAATAAAAGAAAATATGAGATTTTTCTTGCCTCATTTCTCATTGCTGTTTAAGACATGAACATTTTGGCCCCGACCCCGTGCTTTTGCCTGAAGATTTTTATTTACTGTCACATGGAATATTTTCCTTGGTGACATGTAATACACGTGAAGTGAGATTTAATGAGGAGCTAGCACTGAAATAGGGTTTTCCCAACCTGAAAGATGCTATTGTTTAGCCCAGTATAATGCTACATGAGGAAGTTCCATGTGGCCCTGCTCTCTGCTGCTGCTTCTGCATCTGGAGGCGTCACTGCAAAGACTTCAGGACCAGTCTCTGCAAAACACTGCTTGGGCCATGGGGGTCTTTGCCTTCATTTTACTGACTGAACTGATAGGATTGTAAGCTCAAGCCAAACTTGTTTGCCTTCTTTTGAGGTCTCTTTGTACCTCTTTTCTGTAAGAATGGACTAAGTGAACCTTCCCTGCAGAGTGTTGCAGATTTGGCAGTGGGAGAGAGACCTTTGCTAGTGACAGAGTGAAAATGGTCTAAACAAAAAAATGCTTTGTTTAATGAACACATTTTCCATACAGTAATTTAGCAACTAACCAAACTAAACAGCTTTAGTTACAGAGAGGAAACAAATGTTTTCATGGTACAAAAGATAGCTTGTGAATCTTTCCCTAGGGCACAAGTTCCAACCCACTTGTTATTTCAGGAGAGAAAGAGATTTTTCTCTACCACTTTCAGAGCTCTTCCTCCAAGTCCCTTTTGGCAACCATATGCTCATCATTCAGGAATGTTCCTGCTGTGATCCTCTTCAGTCCAGTTTGCCAGCTAATTTAACATTGATTGAATGATCCTCTTTAAAGCTTTTGTTATAAAAAAATGTTCTCCTTTTAACATAATTTCATGTTCCATCAGCATTAAGGCATGGTATACTCATTCCTTCATTAAGATAAATATTAGAGGAAAACAATGATTTTCCTTGAGTTGTTGATATATGAAAACCAGAACAATTCTATTTTATGCAGAGCTGGGAACTCTTTAGAAAAAAAAACCAAACAAAACCAACCAATCAAATCTAACAAACAAAATCCTGCCTCCAAAATAAAACCCCCAAATCAAACCCAAAATTAACAAACAAAACCCAAACCCCCCACAAAAAACAAACTCACATTTTAGTTCTTGGTCCAGATTTCCATGGAGAAATGATAAAATTTATTTTTCTTCAGAGTGTGAGCAGATCTACTAAGTACAGATATAGCTTTTGCTGCTCAATATAGCATCTTCCTTACAAATTTAATTGCTGGACAATATTGTTTCAATTTGGTCTGCTGCTGCTTTCAGCAGTTTCAGTACACAATTGTGCTTTGGCTGTAGCTGCCCATACCATGGTACTCTTGCCACAAATTCTGTGTCTTCATTAAAGTGTGATGTCACAGATTTTTTTAAACTAAATCCTCACCGTGACTAAAGTGTAAAAGACAGCCTGCTGGGGTTACAAAGTACTTTGAGAGCTCTTTTTCTGATGTTTAACATTGCCCAGAACTGTGTCCTGCCCTTCAGAAACAAGGTAAAATCTTTCTGATTCCTTTGGTTCACTATTTATCAGGAAAAGTGGGTTTGCCTGCCTAGGTGGGGTATTTATTAGAGTTTGTAAAGTCTGCTTTGTTTTAGATACGTGTGTTAGTGTAAGTCATATATCTTAAGAATGTGATTTTTGGCAGTGTTTGATTCTGGCAAGAGCCCTAATGTGATACAGAACTGGCAGGAGTGTTTTTGCTGGTATGGACTCTGCTCAGAGGCCTGGAATCAGTAAAAACAGCCAGAACTTCTTTTGCCAGCATTACCATATTATTAAGCATTTTCTAGCATAGACCTGTCAGAATACCAGTTTTCACCCCCACGCTTCTCTTGGTTATTAATTATTATTTTATTGGAAGGAATGTTGAAGCTGCTACCTCATGAGTAAATATCTTTGGCCTGAATATTTTCTGCCACAGAAGTTTTTCTACCATTTGTGGGAAGAGGCAGGGGAGGAATAATATATTTGACCATGTCTGAATTGATTCTTTACATCCACAATGACCTGACATCGAACCTTTTTCTCCTCTCCCAGATGCAATCATAAATCATAGTGTGGTGACCACAGCTAATTTATGTTGGAAATAATTATAGAGGTAACTGTCACGTAGCCTACGGTAAATGGTGCCTCTCTTCTAATGTCTTCATGGGCAAGGAGTTTGTATTTGCTTTCTCGTAAGCTTTAGGAACAACTGGAACAAATGGGATGAGAATGATACACAGTGTACAGTGAGACCTTGCTGTTTCCCATTCTTCTGATAAGAACTGCAGCAAACAGGTGCAGGTCCAGGAGTATATGCTACTTTCTGCCCCAGCTATTCCATCTGCTGCAAGCAAATAAAATATGTTTACACACAGAACCTAAGTGTGCCCTTTGACCCTACAGTCATTGCTAGGTTTAGGCATCAAACTATGCAGTTATTTAAATACAAAATCAGTGAAGGGGAAAGTGTAATCAGACAAGAAGCAAAGACATGGCTGCCACTCTCCACATATGTTATGTTACTTCGAGCCAGCAGCATGTATTGTTTATGCTCCCAAACTTTCCAGGATACTGTCACCATTACCAGTAAGGTTGCAAAAGCTAAAGGATGTGGCTTGGTGGCATTCACCCCCCTCCAAAACAAGGTTAATTATTCTGTGGTGTTGCTTTTGCCCTGGAGTTGGCAGCTGCTGGAGACCAGCTGTACTGCTATTGCTGCATGTTTTCTGGGCTCAGATGGACTGACCCACCATGTCTGGATTTCATCCAGGGCTTACCATATTTATGTCCTCCCAGTTTCCAGACTTCCCCTCTCGCAATTATCCTCATGCACCCCTCTTCTGTTCAAAGAGATTTATCCCTAAATTCCACTGATTTCAATGACAGAAATATATCTGAGAAGTAGGTAAAATTTAGCAAAAAAAAAAAAAAAAAATATATATATATATTGCCAGGTGAGCCTGTCAGCATCTGCCATTGGTTTTGTCTATGTGTACAGCATGCATGTAGTACAACCAGTGCAGTTAATTAAACACATCAAAGGGCTTATTAACTGTCCACATATTATTTAGCATTCCTAAGGCCTAAGAATCTAAATCTCTCTCCAGAAGACTTCTCTCTGAAAATGAGTCAAACTGCAGAAAACGGCTGTGTCTCATCAAACAATGTTCAAAAAAAACCTGTTGCTCAGTCTGGGTTTCTGAGGAGACTGGAAATGAAAGCTTACTGAAATGTTTCTGGAGTGGTAGCAGACTATGCAGTGCTGTCTTTTAAATATCTGGTTTAGATGCCTTCAAGGTAAACTTTATTATGCAACAATGTAGAAGTGGCAGACTTTAATAAATATGTGGGAACTAATAGATGGTCACCCTTGTAGGGAAAACTCAGATAGACTATGTTAATACTAGGGCCCTTTTGTAGGTAGGAGTTTTCCAGTGCCTAAAGGGACGCTACAAGAAAGCTGAAGAGGGACTTTTTAAAGGAATAGGTAGGGACAGGATAAAAGAAAACAGCTTTAGATTGAAATAAGTTTAGATTAGATATTAGGAAGGAATTCCATACTGAGAGGGTGGTGAGGCACTGGAACAAGTTGCCCAGAGAAGTTGTGGATGCCCCATCCCTGGAAGCGTTCAAGGACAACTTGGATGGGACTTTGGGCAACCTGATCTAGAGCAAGATGTCCAGCCCAAATCATTTTATGATTCTGTAGTTTTATGAGGCCCAGAGATCAACTTAAATGTTGTAGATGCTTTATATGAGTCACCAGGGTCACCAGCTTTATGGGCTCTAAATTAATTTTCTACCTGAGAAACAGCCAGAAGGGATACTATTTTAATTGAGTTTTGATTCATCTCTATAAAAAGACAAGTTAAAAATCATCACCCTAATCTTAAAGCCTTTCTGTTTGAGGTAAAATGCCACTAATATTTTTTTTTAAATTATTATTTCTTCAGAAGAAGAGGTCGTTAAAAAAACATCTGGCTCTGAAAATATTTCTACTTTTAACCAACATTTCTTTTATGAGGTAATGATTCATTCAGAGAAATGAAGCCTAGGAAATGTATCTTACCCAAACAGAAATTTTGAAGAGTAGTCTGAGATAAGAAAAGAGATAGAAATTTAGAGTTTAGGTCACCAAGACCTTAATTTATTATTCGATTATATTAATATGACAGTGAGTTTCAACTGGTTTGGGTTGTCATCGTCATTAGTATTAGACACACATGATAGACAATATCTACCTCGAGAAAACTCAAAACCCCAGAAAACTAAACATATAACAAAAATTGAATACTTGCTTTCTTAATAGATCTGGGTAAGCCTCTAAATGTCACTGGAAATTTTTCCCTTCCCCTCCTGGTGTCTGACAGGACTTATATGTCCTATATTCTCTATTTCCAGATCTTCATTTTCCAAACTATGCCTTTAGAGAAGCAGTGGTAGTAGAAATCACCTAATTTTTCTGTAACTGGCAGTTTTAGCACAGAGTGAATAACCATGCTATATTATTATAACATCCTGCTTCTGACAGGAGGATAAAGCTCTCAAAAATCTATCTGGTTGATTAAATAATTTGGAGATGGGGCATCTCTTTTTTTCAGCTTTGTCACATCTGGTGAGGTGGGAAAGGCTTTTTTCTGGATCGGGTGGGAGAGAAAGTGTTCAGTTCTCTGAATGGTGCTGTAATGGATTGAACATTTAGTTGAAATAGTTGGCCATTTCAACTTCATTTTTTTCAAGATGAAACTATTTTCTGAGTTTCATCCACTTTGCTCTCAGATCAAACATAACCACCTATTTTGGGAGGTTTCTTATTTGGTGGAAATTACACACCAATTAACACTATTCATAAAACAGCCAGGATTTTTTAATCCTGTCTGAGTTATACTTCAACTTTTTGGGTGCAAGTTTAGCAAGCCTGTGAAACCTCTTTCCATGAAAGGGGCATTTCAGCTGTGAGTCCTAAGTGTCATATACCCACAGGTAGCAAATAAAAACAGGATAGGCAAATTATCCCTTCTCCAAGTCCCTGTGACATTCCTGGCACGTTTTTCTTATCTCTCTGTTCCTGTGACCTTTGTCCTTCTAAACCTTATTCTATGAAATTCTTAAATCACTGAAAAAACCACCTCTAATATAACATAAGGGAAATTTTGCTATTTCCTAAAGGACATAGGGCTAAAAAGGAACATTTTCTTCCTTACCCTGCCAAATGTCCTGTATTCCCTCCTCCGTAGATATGCTAGGCCACTGCCACCCCTCCTTCACTTGCTTCCTTATATCCAGTTGTCTGATTCTCTCACATACACAGAGATGCCTAAACCGGTCATACAGGTTCAAGCAATTTCAGTCACTGTATTTACTGCCAGTAAATCTAATTATTTCTAACTTGACCTTAATCAGAAGGCCACTCTTTGAACCCCTTCCAGCAATTCAGTTTATCTGCAATATGGAGTGTGAAAGTAGAAAATCTTCAGTCTGTTCCAGGGGCACACAAGGAGCACATGCTTCCTCCTTCCCTTCTGTGTATCTCTCTCTCCCCTAAGGTGAAACTCCCACACCACCTCCCCTGGTTTCAGGTGTAATCGTAAACCAGCTCAAGGCAATTATGGGTAATGTAGTCCCATGGTTCACGCCTGTCTGTTCGAAGAAGCGGTGCCAGGTTCCTGCTAGACTGCACATTCCAGCAGGCCTTGCTCAGCACTCTGAAGAGGGAGGCTCGCCAGGTGTGCTCCAGCAGCACCTGAACCCAGAGCACGCCAGAGTGTTTCAAAGCCAGACCAGGAATAAGTGCTCCTTCAACAGTACTGATGTCTTGAACAAAAACATAACTTGGATCTAGGGAAAAGCTCTTAGTTTCCAGAATGGTGAGTTTGCTTTTTTTCTTTCAAGTATATTTTGCTGATTACATTTAAATTACATTGGAGGGTCTGAAATATCAGAGTAGTCTTTTTCCTAGCACTGTTGCATCAGTCCAGTACTATCTTTTGGCCATTGCTAGTTCCAGGTGCTACTGGAGAAGGTGCAGAACTTATGTGCATTTTGAATTTCATGATATCGTACCCTAGGGTGATTTGGGATGTGCAGAGAAAGGCACTTAGTGATCGTCTGAGAACATAAATAATGGTGAGCTCCTAAAAGTTTTAATCAGTCTTAAGCTCACCTTCTCTGTATTTTTACTTCTGTGAAACGAGCTGCTGTAGCTCTGTATGCGTGTGCACGCATGCACCTCTGTGGGGTTTGGTTTTGTTTGCTGGTTGATTGGTCGGTTTGGTTTTATTGAAGCACTATAAGAACTGAAACAATCCACGCATGCAGCTGTTGGGTTGGCCTCCGGCTTTGTGAGTTGGAGATCAGGATGGTGAACACTGCCTAACAATCATCCCTGCGAACAGGGCAGCCATTAGAAGTCAGAAAAAGAGAGTTTAAAGAACACATATATTTCTGAACACCAGATTTTTCATTTTTTAATAAAAGAATCCTTGAAAGGTAATACCGCCAGCCTAAATGGAGGCAAGGGCTATCATGCTGACATACCTTGAACCGACTCCCTTTATGACTAAAAAATAACAATCAGAACCGGCCAGTCTGTTTAAAAATAGAAAGATTTAAGTGAAAGACAAAAAAAAAGAAACAGTTCTTGTTGTTTTCCTGCCTGTTATTACCACTCAGATAATACCTCTTTTTTTCATATGGATGTATTGTTTAGAGAAGAAAGACCAAAATTTTAACAGCTGGTAGCTGGAAATAGTTTTTGACTGGCATTATTATGAAAGGGAAATAGGTCTGCTCCTGAGTAACTGATATATAGAGAGAAGAAGTGACAGAATTATTTATGCTGGGTAGATTTTGAGAAGTGCATATTGCCACACTGGCAGCACTTTCCCTGGCCCAAAATTGTGTCTTTGACAGTAGTTAATATAAAAGATTCTGACCTTGAATTTATACACTGAAGACAGTTGCACAGTGTCTGTGTTGTTTGGGTGGGACATGCACAACGGGATTAAAAGCACAAGTTCAAGCTGGTTATTGACGTGTTAGAATCCAGAGAATGCTGTTTGCCTTGGGTACATTAAAACCAAGACATACCTACCTTTGTATTCACTAAACTACATAGTACAACAATATCCTGTGGGAGTTTGTTCAACTGGCTAATTACATAGAGTCACAGAATCAAAGAATTGCTTAGGCTGGAAAAGACCCCTGAGAGCATAAAGCCCAACCATTACACCAACACTGCCACGTCCGCCACTAAACCATGTCCCCGAGAGCCACACCTACACATCTTCTAAATACCTCCAGGGATGGTGACTCCACCACTTCTCTGGACAGTCTGTTCCAAGGCTTGACAAGCCTCTTGGTGAAGAATACTTTCATAATATCAAATCTAAATCTTACTTAGGACAACTTGAAGCCATTTTCTTTTGCCTTAATGCTTGTTAGCTGGGAAAAGAGACTGACCCCCTCCTGGCTACAGCGTCCTTTTCAGGTAGTTGTAGAAAGCAATAAGGTCCCCCTTTGAGCCTACTTTTCTCCAGCCTAAACAACCCCAGCTCCCTCAGCTGTTCCCCAAAATACTTGTGTTGTACACCCTTCATCAACTTTTTTGCCCTTCTTCGGACTTGCCACAGCAATAGGTTATAATAGAAGGTTTATTCAGCATTTAAATATTTGGTTTAAGTTCTTGTACTGTCTCACTTGTCTTTTTCCTATTATTATGAGAATGGCTAATTGGGTTCAATTGCACACTTCTTTGTTATTTAATGTTTTTGTAACTCTATCATAGCAATTTCCCCCTTTGCCCCAGGAATATTTTCGTTTGGTAGACTATCTGTGCAACACTTCTATGAATGGTATCCAAGGAAAATAAAAACCTTTGATGCTAACTATCCCTGAATTTGGATGTCATTCCTCTCTATTTTTCAAAATAGATAAACTCAAGACCCATGAGAATCTACATGTGTTCAGGCTACTGTAAACTTTGGCACAAGTCCCTGCAGGGAAGTCCACCCTTGAAATATGGATGCAAAATATGTTGAACAAACACCAAAAGCTGATAAAGTGCAGAAATATAAATCACACTGCTGTAAAAGTCAAAAGACTGGCTTTTTTTGGACAGAACAGCCAATTAGTCAGCCTAATCTGATGATCTCTAGAGTATGTCCTCCTGTCTGAAGAGCTGAGCTCTGAAGTAGTGACAGCTGTAGTTCATCATATTTCTATACCACAAACATGGTGCATACTTGTAACAGAATTTGTAAAACAATAAGCATAGGTCTGTCTGGAACTATAGGCTCTCTTATCACTTCTCCAACTGCATAGAATTGTAATTTACCTCACATATCCCACAATGGGAAATAAAACATGATTTGGAAAGATAAAAAAAAGTTACTTGAATATCATCCCTTTCCTGATATCCATATTCTGCTGCTATCCCCAAATGTTCAGTCTAATTTTACCTTATATCTTTTTAACTTCTACGGAAGCCTTTTCTTCTCATCTCTTGTCCTCTTTCTGGCATTATTTTTAGTTCATCTCCTTCAAGTCTGAAATTTCAGGAGAAAATATGAGGCTTTTTTTCAGAAACTGAATTCCAGAGTAAAGGTGATATCACATACTAATGGAAAACATGTACTTCAATTAACCCTGCAATATTTTGCCATCTTTTCATCTGCTTCTCAGTACAGATGAATATCCCATTTGCATTTCTGCACATACTTTTTAAACTACTGAAGGTCATGCCTAAGCTTTTCCTAAGAAATTTCAACTAGATTAGAAATCAATATTTATCAGTAATTTCAAATTGTTCCTTTTAGATCATCTCTTCTTATTTACAACAACCTAATCTCACACTATCTGATTTATTAGGCTTTCCTGTAGTTCTTCACAGTGTTAACAATCTCAATAATTTTGGTTTGGGAGCAAACACAGTCAAATCGCTCTTCACTGACTTTCCCTTTCCACCCTCCAGAATTTCCTCAAAGCTCCTATTGTGTACTCAATATGTGAAGTCACTGCAGTACATCCCTACCGAGGAGCAGAGGAGAAACAGAATCACAACTTTGAAACACTGAAATCATCAGAAAGCTGAAACAATTGTATAGCTTGTGGCAAGGGAGGTTTTGGGCTCTGGTTTTGAGTCCTTTTGGTGATTAACAAAAGTTTTTAGGTTTGGAGGTACGTGAAATTTTATTGGAGGCATGTACTGATTAATTACTGTAAGAGTAGGAGGCTTTTTCTTGTGCAGCTGAGCTTCACCTTTTAAGCCAGCCTGGTCAAGGAGAGGATGGCTGACTATTTAGCTGAAAACTATATTATATGCTGCCTGTCCCTTGCTGTGTGAGTGATACTGCAGGCTGAAATGATCTGGAATTCCACAGCTCAGAAGAGAATAACTGAGACCTTATGTTTGGAATATGTATTTACAAAAGACTTTAGAAGACAATTATTGAGTCCAAAATGTAAAGAGCACACTATGTTGCCACTTTCTTCTGCTCTCTCAATGGGAAAAGGATCTTTTTTGAATTATTAGAGGAAATCTGCCTTCACTGGATACTCAAAGTACTTACAAATCTTTGTGTTCTTTGCTGTACACCTATGAGATGGAAAGGTGCCACTTTACTTTGGGTAACTCCTTCAACTCCAGTTAAGCTCGGTAATGGCTGTATGCTGCAGGATGGGGCAGTCCCCTTTCTCATACCCAGCCACTGCTTCCTGCAGGCCAGCACAGGAGAACACTGAGTCACTGTGCCTGGACCAGCTCCTGGGCAGACCAGATAAGCACCCGTGTTGATGCAAAGGAGATGCAGGACTGCTGTTTTCTGGAGCAGCCAGCCAGCCAGTCACCAGTCAGATGGCATCCCCAAGACCAGGCTTAGCCTCAAGCACAATGCCACATGATCTCATTTCTTTTGTAATACTTTGAAGACTTGGAAGACTTGACCCTTCTATTCCGGGCTTGCCCTGAACTAATTCTTTAATGTTAGATATAATGATATTATTTCAGGCTTCATCTTTACCTACTAATAACTGCCAATGGCCTTGCTTGTCCATTGTGCCTGTCATCCTGTGATCATGCCAAAGGAAGCAGCTCCTTTCCCCTGGCTGAATAAGCTGTATCACAAAACATTCATGTAACAACTTGACAAGGAGTGGTTCAAGCTCTCACCTGAGCCTACGTCTGTAAAAAATCTCAAAAGTTTCACGAGTCAATGCAAAGCTTGTGACCCATCTGTAGCAAATCCTAAAGCCTAATTTCTGTCCTATGATCCTAAACAGGACCAAAGTTTGGATATGTATTTACATTGAGAATAAACTGGTCTTTTACATGCACTAAGCTGCGTAATTAAAAGGAAATGACATTGTCTGAAATAATTTGGGGAGGGACAACTGACGAGACTTTGAAGTGCTTTGTTTATATTCATACGGGATCTCACACAAGACCTCTGAGCCTTGGAGAAAAGGCTGTGATCTGATGATAGCCTTCTTGGGTCCATTGTGATCCACTAGTTTTAGCAGGATCTCTGGAAAGGTGGGAGGGGTGGGGCACTGCAGAGAGACAAGAAATATCAATTTATTCATAGGACTGCCCTAATTCCTGTAACACTAATTGCTACCTGTTTCTCTGTGTGAAATTATAGTGTCTCAAACATGAGTAATGACAGATTGTTCTGCTCAGGACTTTTCTTTTCTTTTCTTTCTTTTCTTTTCTTTTCTTTTCTTTTCTTTTCTTTTCTTTTTCTTTTCTTTTCTTTTCTTTTCTTTTCTTTTCTTTTCTTTTCTTTTCTTTTCTTTTCTTTTCTTTTCTTTTCTTTTCTTTTCTTTTCTTTTCTTCTTTCTTCTTCTTTCCTTCCTCTTCCTTCTTCTTCCTTCCCTTCCTTCCCTTCCCTTCCCTTCCTCCTTCCCTTCCTTCCCTTCCCTTCCCTTCCCTTCCCTTCCCTTCCCTCCTTCCCTTCCCTTTCCCTTCCCTTCCCTTCCCTTCCCCCCTTCCCTTCCCCCTTCCCTTCCCTTCCCCCCTTCCCTTCCCTTCCCTTCCCTTCCCCTTCCCTTCCCTTCCCTTTCCCTTCCCCTTCCCTTCCCAAACCTTCCCTTCCCAAACCTTCCCTTCCTTCTTCCCAAACCTTCCCTTCCCTTCCCTTCCCAAACCTTCCCTTCCCAAACCTTCCCCTTCCCTTCCCTTCCCAAACCCTTCCCAAACTTCCCTTCCCAAACCTTCCCCTTCCAAACCTTCCCAACTCCTCCAACCTCCAAACCTTCCCCCAAACCTTCCCAAACCTTCCCAAACCTTCCCAAACCTTCCAACCTTCAAACCTCCAAACCTTCCCCTTCCCAAACCTTCCCTTCAAACCTTCCCAAACCTTCCTTCCCAACCTTCCCAAACCTTCCCAAACCTTCCCATTCCCAAACCTTCCCAAACTTCCCAAACCTTCCCTTAAACCTTCCCAAACCTTCCCTTCCAAACCTTCCCAAACCTTCCAACCTTCCCCAAACCTTCCCAAACCTTCCTCACCTCCCAAACCTTCCCAAACCTTCCCAAACTTCCCCAAAACCCTTTCCCTTCCCAAACCATTCCTTCAAACCTTCTCCAAACCTTCCCAAACCTTCCACTTTCCCAACCTCCTTCCCAAACCTTCCCTTCCCAAACCTTCCCTTCCCAAACCTTCCCTTCCCAAACCTTCCCAAACCTTCCCAAACCTTCCCAAACCTTCCCAAACCTTCCCAAACCTTCCCTTTCTTCTCCTTTTTTCTCCTTTCTTCTCTTTTCTCTTTCTCTTTCTCTTTCTCACTTGCACTGAGCAGCAGATACTAATATGGCAGAGCAAAGAAGTGCTACTAATCAGGAAAATATGTAGGAAAGCCCTTTGCACCTCGGAATTCCCTGATGTATTTTAACCAGTAATGACTGTACTATAGTCACAAAACACACAGCAAAAAGTATTGTGTGCTCTACTCACGTGCTCCCCAGATAAGTAAGAACTTCCCTATACTTTTCCTCATCTCATGTAATAAATGGTGCCAGAAACAGAAGGAAAATATTTTGGAAGTCTGAATTTAACGAAAGTTGCACTTTCCACCATTACAAATTTTTTTCAATAATAAATAATGTCAGACTTCTAAGTTTGGCTACTATTAAATAATTTTACCAGATAAATGAAGACATGGGAGAGGGAAACACTGTAAGGTGTGTGTTTGTGTATCAGTAATTTTCTGCTACATGTTATACATAGCTACAGTTTACTTGTATCTGATTTCTCCTCATAGCTGGAAAGAGAAGACAAACAGCAGTGTCAAAGGCTGCCAGGACGTGTTATGAATAACTGCCTTGCTCCAGTTAATTGCCTTTCCAGGGTGTGAGCACTTGAGAAAAGGGCTCTTGTGATATTTATGCAATTATTTTCATCCCTTTGGTCTTAGTGACAGTTCTCTTCCCATGACACTTTCAAGTCCTGTTCCCATTCACTGATTTTCTGAGTGATCGGGGATAAATTGTTTGGAGATGAATTTTTAAGGAGTTAACACGTTTACACAATTCTTATAGTAAGGGTGGAAGACATTAGAATATAGTTATAAATATCTTTGTGGTTTAGTCTTCCCATCTTGGTTTGGAGTTTGGACTAGTTAACCTTCAAAGATTACCTTCAAAGGTAACCTTCCAACTCAAACTGTTCTATGATTTTATGATATGCAAACTTGTCTATCTCCATTTTCCCCCATCTCTACCCTTTCTTATCTTGTGCATTAAACAATTAGTTTGTTGGTATGAGGATCTGCTTTTTATGTGGTTTTACAAAGCTTGGCAGATGGTTACTATTCCAGCTACTTCTAATAGAGTATCAATGAAAAAGTAAAAGAAAACCCTAATTTGGGCCCCAATACAATATAAACACAAGCTCTGAGGCTCAGATTTTTTTTTTTTTTTAACATTTTCAGTTCAATAAAAAGTGTTACAATCACACAATTTGTCCATGATAACAGCCAAGTAAAATTCTGTGGCCTTGATTCTTCATAAGAAGGGGAAAGATGGTTGTTTTGTTGGTTTTTTTTGCTTTGAAATCTAGGAATAAATAAAATTTAGTGGTTCTGTAACTATCAACCATAGGATTTGCCAGATTTTTATGCCTGTGGTGCCAAAAACTGTCTTGGCACAGATAGGTCTGTGAAGCTGAAAAACCTAAATGTTTCCTACGTGGCAAATTATGTCTCTCCTAATATGGAGAAAGTGCAGCAAAAATCTCACTCTGTTTCCCTGTAGGCAGAAAGTTCTCATGGATTATGTGTTAAGTCCCAGGTTTTGTTAAATGCTAATCTCTAAAGAACTCTAAAATGAAATTACTTGCATGGATGCTAGTGATTCAACATACTGAATGATGATGATAGACAGTGACTTACCCTTTTAAAATATTGCTAAAATCAGCAATTTGAGATGAATCTGCACTGTAAAATAAAATTATGTGGACCAGTTTTCACAACAGAGTGAACTGTTTAGTCACATTTATCAAGGCTGTTGTGGCGTAACATCATTTCTTCTTGGTGTGAAGTGAAATTTCCTGAAGTTTTGAAGATTAGAACTTGGACCTTAGGCAAATTTGTTAGACAAATATCCTCTTATGTTCTCATTGATGAGCTTCTGTGTGATACTTTTCACTTCTGATGGATGCGACATATTTGTATAATAGCTAACAGAAAAACACTACATTATAAGACGTGTTTAGATCATAATGATTCAAGTTTTGAGCCAAGTTGTATATATTTTTATTTTTTACAGATGAACAAATTTATACAAATACAACCCTCGGCGGTGATCTGTCAGGAACTGACCTAAACTAACTTCATGCTGGCCAACATTTGGACCATGCACCTCCAAGAATATTTGCCAAATTAAAGTTTAGATGAAGTTTTGGAAGCAGAATATATTTAATTTGAGTATTAATTGACATACTTCATGCTTTTCTTTCCCTTTCTGTACTAGACATTCTTTGTTGGAGAATCTTGTGCTCTGCAAATATCTGCTTGTCATCATCAGTGACCTGAAATATAGATGAATAATTTCCATTAAAGGGAGGCTGAAAATCACGTTCAATAAATTGCACAATCAGGATTACATGTGT
Organism: Sitta carolinensis; assembly: GCA_032173965.1. NCBI lineage: Eukaryota > Metazoa > Chordata > Aves > Passeriformes > Sittidae > Sitta > Sitta carolinensis. Next base: position 31,122,008 of record CM063284.1, on the reverse strand, counting down.
CTGTAGGATAGAGATAAAACAAATAACAGGTCTCCTGTCTCATTACATCCAAGGAAAATGCCTTAAGCAAAGTTACTTGGTGTAATGTATCAAGGTGCACATCAAGGTGTGTGTTTGATTTGCTTTTTGTAAGCTAAATGTTAAAAGGATGTTTATAATATTTAGGACATCATGACACTTGTATACTTTAAATCAAGGAACCACTGACAGTGATGGCAAGGATATATGTGCAATGGTAGGAGTGAGCTGATTGACCTAAATCATCTTTCAGCTGCACTGTACATACATTGTGTATGTTGATCTCTACAAAAAAAAAAAAAAAAACAACCAAACACCCAAAAAACAACACAAAATAACAAATTTGGCTAGGAGAAACTAAAGAGGGGAATTTTGGTTCTACAATATTTCACGTAACAAAACACACATTTTGAACCTTATTATCTTGAGGCGTAGGAGCTAGTTAAAGGTGTAAAACTCAAGACTTGCTGCCAAGGAGGTGAGATGGGTAAGGGAATGCTTTGATCATCAAGGTCAGTGACCTTATGGAAGGGCTGTGAATTCTTCCTCCCACGTTGTGGTACAAATGGAGCAAGGACAGTAAACTTATGAAGGTGAGACCAGAAAATGTTTTTCTTTAGGGCTGGCATTTGGAAGGTGTTCCTGAATAGGCTGAATTCTCTGAGCTAACACATGGCAGGTGCTTTCAGGTTCCTAACTAGGAGCACTAAAAAGCTATTGTAACTGAGGTCTGGATTTTAGTTTATTCACTTGTAACCTTATATTTGGTTCATTTCTGTCTAAAGCAAATGCTGCTCTACTGTTACTGATTACACTGAAACAGGCCAGCTAGAAAAGGTCTAGCTTCCCAGAAACATGGATCTCAAAAGAAATGGCCTGTGCTGGTACCTGTAGGGACTCTGTGCCCTGGGCTCTTTAGTGATATTTGAGATCTCTTCCTTTCAATCTGCTGTAGCCAATGTATGGGACACTGTCTTGGTTTAAGGCAAATTTGGGAAGGAACCTCTGAATAGGTCCCTCCAGAAAACCAATCCAATGGCCCCTTCCCCCAACTGGTTCAGGAAAGGAAAAGAGGAAAAACAAAACAAAACAAAAAAAATTCCTTAGAGGAAAGTGGAAAAAATGTGTTTATTTAACAGGCCAAGCACAACAAATGAACACCAAGGAACAAAACCTCCTGCTTCTCCGCAGAGATGACCAATCCAGCCAGTCTGTGCCGGGGTGCAGCTCGGCTTCGCTCAGTCTGTGTCAGTCCCTGGCACTGGGAAATGCCAGGCCCAAGCCAGGCCCGGTGGGCCACAGGGATGAGCTCTTGGTGCTCTGCTGGGGGTTAGTCCAGAGTAGGTTTGAACAGTTCCAAGGAAAAAAAAAAAGGAAAAGAAACTCACAGTCCGGAAAACTTCTCTGCTTCAGCTAGCCACGAACTAACAGAAAGCAAAGGAGAGCTCTCTCCCGCCGTCCGCACTGCAGCCAACACTCCCTGTGTGTGCTCCAAAACTGCAAACTCTTATCTTGATGTTTTGAAAACACCCGCCTCAGACATTCCACTGCTTCTTCTTCACTCTTAGATCCAGTCTTAAAGGTGCAGAACTCATTTTTGATTTAAACAGACTAATGGGGATACAATTCAGCAGTAACCCAGGACAGACACTCTTGGTAGTTTCCTCCAGCAGGGAGAGATTATCCTCCTCTCCTGCAAGCCAGTCTGCCAGAAAAAAGTAGCTCTAGACATCACATGAAAATTTCATGTCCCAGTAGTAGTTGTGAAATTAATGTGATTTTGTGTGATGTTTAAATATTCTATTGGTCTCAAATCAGTTTTCTGTAATTTCTGTAGTCTGGTAATAGCCTGTAGAGCAGTTTCACTTTGTATACCAGATGATTATTCTTCCTAGTGAGTGGAGCATCACATGGCTACAGAGGTGGGTATAGATGATGAATGTCACCCAGGGTTTTTGGTTTTTTTTGTGTAGGAAGCCAGTGAAACCATGGAGTTTCAGCTTTTTCAAACACTGAATAGTATAAAATATTGAACTTGCTTAGTCTGTATAAAATTGAAAGAAAAGCATGCTCAGTGCCTTTGATTGGGGATGGTAAACAAAGTATTGGCACTAGGATTATCACAAGGCTTAAGAGTTGCCAGTTCTTTCACCAGTTTTCTTGGTGAAAATTAGTCTGCTGCTTGTAAAAGTTCTTGGAAAAATGCAAGAGTGGATGGAGTTGTGGATTTGTTTTGGTTTAGGGTTTGGGTGGGATTTTTTTTTTTGTTGGTTGTTGTTATTGTTTTGTTTTGTTTTTTGGGGTTGTGTTTTTTAATTGGAAGAGGGGAAGGGGACAGGGGCAGACCAAGGGAGAAGCTGGACATAACATACTGTATAAATGCTGTGATTCTATCTAAGAGTTACTGATCTATGGCCTTTCACTTCCACTTCAGCTGTGGTGAAAAATAGTAAAACTTGCTGAGACAGAAATAAATTGAAATAAAATTCTGGGTAGATATTTTGAATAGATGGAGTATAATAAACAGCATTTCTGAATCATTGTCCTGGAGATTTTCTGCAGAGGTGTCTGAGAGACATTCTGGGAATTTGATAAATTTGCTCTCAACTTTCTATGCAATTTGAGACTACATCTCTTAAACCATTGCTTTTATTTTAAGACATCAGCCAGATTATTTTTTGACAAATGACAATTTTTCTGCAACTAAACTGGCTATTTTTTGTATATAAAAGGATTAAATTTATGATAATTTAGGGGTTGGTTTGTTTTTTTTTTTTTTTTTTCCCTTTGACGTGTGACTGGAGTGGAGATTTTTTTCTATTATAGAGCTTGAGACACTGACATCCTTGTTTTCTGTCCTATGCTCCTTCCCTCATAATCTCTAACACAGTGTCATATCCAGTGAACAGTGTAGAGATAGGGAAGGAAATAAGAAAGAAAGAAGCAACAACTTTATGCCTTCTTTCTCTTTACACCTCTGCCATATTAAATGCAGAGAAGAAATAACATTAAGTTATTATTAACATTAAGCTTTCTTCATGGCAAATGGTATGGAAAGCTGTTATAGAGCTGCGTGGGATAAATTTCTTGCATCATTAGGCACCCATCAGTGTATAGTGCCAGGTCATACTATTCCTGAGCAATTACAACTCTCTCAGCTGCTTCATCAAATTTTGCCCTCAGTGATGTTGGCTCAGAAGGAAAAGCAGGAACCAGTAGGACGGTAGGGTGCCTGTAGCAACCTGATGGACAGGGATGACAGGAAAAGCAAGTTGGAGCTCTGCTGGTTTTTGGAGGGGAATAGAGACAATGTGAGATAAAAGCACAAGAATGCCTGGGCTAAAGTGGCATCCAATTTGTTGTGCAAACATTTAACTGATTGATTTTGGAGATCAGCCAACTGTCTGGTGAGAACCTCAGGGATGGCTTCTGTGTCTGAGTTGTTCAGGGAGCCAAGACAAGAGAATACACAACCTTAAGTTGCTTCCAGTAGGTAATACTATCAATCACAACATAATAGTGTGGTTTTCCAGGGTGGGAAAACTGGCTTTCCACTGAGATACTGCATTTAGGCTAATGGTGTGCATCACTAGAAGGAGAACTGCTACTGAAAACAGTTGGATACTGTGGTGCAGTGAAGGTGGTTAAAGAATACAGGGATGGAAGGAAGGAGAGACCTGGAACAGTTATCTCTTACACTTCTTACTTTCAATTCTGTAAAGAGAAATTTCTTGAAGAGTGACTGTAACTGCTGCATAAAAAGTGGATGAGATTGACATGTTATTGTACCTGCTTATTGTACCAAACATTAACAACCAAAAGTATAGATGCCCTCCTCGAAACAGGTAGGAATAACACAGTTCAATGAATGAGCCTGTAAAGCAGCTAGATGTAAAAACTACATTTAGACACATAAGGGCATACAATGGAAATTGTATTGGAAACTTGTTGCCTCAAATCTTCCCAAACTTGATTGCTCCTTTAGAAGAAGATCCCCAGTGACAATGAACACTGTATATATTTTTATTTTTTCTTTTAATAGAATCACCATCATTTTCGTTCTAAAACTACCAGCAATACTGGAATTCAGTTCCTCATTTTCACAGTTAGGACTTCTTTTGTAATTAGAGATGGATCATTAAATGGGACCTGATATTACATGGCAGTTTCTCTTTCTTTGACTTAATTTTTGTTGCTGGATCTTGACCATTTTAGAGTTGATCTGACAGTCGTGATATTTCAGTGAAGGTATTCAGTTAACAATACTATTAAAGACTGTTAGAGGAGAGTACAGTTCAGAGGCTCAAATATCCTTCATTAGTAAAGAAACTATCCATTTGAACATGTATCCTATTTGATAGAAATAATTGGGCCTTTTCTTGTCAAGAGTATGTGTGATTGTTATGTAAAGGGAGAGTCTGCAGTATAATGAGAGGTGCTGTTTTTGGCTTTTAGAGAACAAAATGCATTTTTATGAACTCCCTTCCTTCTTCCCTTCAAAATTACATTGTCAAAAATAACTTTAAAATATTGGCAGGTGTAACAACGGACAGCTCAGACTATTATTAACAACACAGGCACAAATGTTTTAAATGCAATGATGTCTCACTCCTGGAGAAAAGATCCAACCAAACTTTGGGAACTGTAATTGCCATAAAAAGCAACGAAGGAAAAGTTCACTTTCTGCAGTATATCTTGGAAGTTGTCTCTGTGATTAAGACTCCCTCTCTGATGCTCTTTTTGCCATGTTCCTGAAGTGTCAAGGATTATTAAACAAGTCCTTCAGTCAAAACAGATCAATACACAAAAAATAGGTAACAGTTTTTCCTTGTGAATTTGTGCTACTATTTGTGCTGGTACATCCTCCCTGTGTCTGTTATGTGGTCAGTCAAGTAGAGCAAAATGTAATTTGTGGATGCATTGAAGAATGATTATGCTTGCAGTTATTAACTCTCTGAACTAACCTCTAATTATAACCAGAGTAATCCTTGCCAAATGGATTTACTTTATTCTACTATATTTAATATAATTACTTTTCCCAAACAGGTAGTTACCTGTTTTATTAATTTTTTCCATGTTAAGCTGATCATGTGTCATACATTTTCCATTGTTTCTGCCATCTCAGTATTTATCTTCCTATATATTTCCCAAGAGAAATGGAACACATGATTGACATGTTTCCCCACTCTTCACCATGTCATTCTTCCCCTACAAAATTAGGGTACCTTTTTTGCTAGTTTATGCATTTTGAAAGTTTGCCTGAGATAGTTTAAACCTTGAAGAAAATTCTTCATGTGTGCTACTATGTTAATTAATTTTTGGTTGCTATGTGTTTAGGGGTTTTTTATCCCCATTCCAAGTTAACCAACATCAAACCAAAGTGGTTCCATGTAAAAAGGTCCACCTGACAACACAGATTTTCTGACATGTTTTTCCTTTGTGTTGTGGCAGAATTCTGTCATGCTTATAGAAGGAAGCTTTTCTAGTGCTTCATCTCATCAAAGGCACACTTTGTAAGGTACTCATGTATCCTTCTCTGGACACTCACCTCAGCTGGCTGAAACCAGGACACCAGAAGCCTATGGCACCTTTTGCATTCCTGGATATCAGATTCAACTTCCTGCAAGGCTCTCATTGTGTATTTTGCTCATGCATCTTTAATCTACACCTGTCCAAATTAAAGTGTCCCTATCCAGGCAGCACACTGACAGGCAATTCAGTTCCATAGCGGGATGTTCAAGACTGGATCCTGACAGAGTGTCAGCCACATCACTTTGTCATATCATTCTTAGACTGAAATAGCAGAGAAAATATCCTACATATTTGCAACATATCCAGATGATTTGGCTGCTCAAAGTCTGTTGTTAATATTAATTACAATAATGATTTCAAGAGCTTTAAGAGCTGTGAGCAACTAAAACACACTTTCTCTGTGGGTCATTTCCTTGATGTATTCTACTTTACCCTGATTCTGTGAAGAGAGCACAGCTCTTGCAGGACTTTTTTTCTCACATCACTGGGCCAGATGAGATATTTAAATGTTGAAAGTCAAGAGGGATTTCTTCCCTGGATGTGCTCAGCCCTTAAATTTTAAAGTAATTATTTCTATGAAATATGTAACTCAGAAGTGCCTGATTGCCAATTTCTATGGAAGAACTGAAGAGCTGCTTCACTACTTGACCTGGATTTATTTGTCTGGAAAGTGGATCTATTGCTTGCTTTTCTGGCTGGATAGTAGATGTGCCATTTTCTATATATAACTGGAAAAGCTGGAAGAGTGTTGCCAGAATCAAGTCTTTGGGGCAGAGGAAGCATTTTTTTTCCCTTTTTGGTTATGTCCCAGTGACTCTGAGGCATACGAAGGATTTCAGTTTGTGCTACTGCTGCTTCTGTACCCAACCACTGTTTCCTGCCCTCAAAGACCTCAGCTCACATCTATCCTGCTCAAAGCTGTCTTGTGGCATTAACAGACTCAGACAGGAGCCTTTCCAGAGAAGGACATAATAAATACTATGCAGGGTTGGGTGCGCTCTCTAAGCCAAGCTAGTGGGCAGATGTCTCAGCCTTTATCTCCACTTGCCACTGACAAGCAAGCTGCTCAGTTTAAGACCCAGTGTAATTCCTGCAAGCAGCGTGGATGTGAGAGAAAGTCTTAGTGGAAAGAGAAGAAGAAATCAGGGTAATGAAATATAGAGTACTTTGGAGGTATCATGTACTTAAAAACCTGTGATCACAGCTATAGTTCACAGGGATATAGATAGCTAAGAGAGATTTTGAGAATCCTGGTAGCTCCCACTTCTCTAGGTTGATTAAAAATGTTGATAGTTGAGGTTTCTGTGTCATCCTAGCAAACATTAAAAGTACTTAAGGAAAAGCAGCAGGGCTCTAGTTCACAGGCAGAACATGGTAGATACAGGCTTTGCCATGCTCTGCAATGTGTAATGCATTTATTATGATGACACTGAAACACTTGTGGCTCCTAGAAAGGGAAATTTTATTTTTTAAAGGATCTTCTTAATTAAAGGTGCTCCTTACAGAGTACTTTCAATATCCACTTTGAAGAAACAGTTGTTGAATTCAGTCAAGAGTACAATATTACAATACTTTTAGTATTGTAGTCTCTGTGAATTAAAAATTGTTTCACAGAACCTTCAAAAGTGAAGAAACTAACAGTGCTTCCAAAACGTGTACAAATATACACACTAAGGGAGAATCCATTGTGATTTTTAACTATTTTTTTTACAGGTGTAAGGACATCCATAGAAGAATAAGGCTAATAAACTTGCAATATTTTCTCTGTTCCTGAAAAAGGAGAAATATTACAATTTCATAATACAAAGTTGGATCCTGTAATTAATGTGTTAGTGAGATCTTTACATTCCATTTCCTGTTCTTGAAGAAGTTACTTAGTATAGTAAGTAGAAGACAAAAACTTTCTTTTCTCTTGAGGCCTAAGTGAAACAGTGGAGTAATTCAGAGTGGTAGCTACAATCTGAAAGACAGCATCAAAACATAACTACACATTCCTGAGGCTTTTGGAAAACAATATTCCCTAATGTGAAGTTTATAATTGAAAATAAACACTCTACCACTTATGCTTATAGCAAGCATCTTTCGAAATGTGGGTGTGTGGAAGGGAAGGAAGGATATTTGCCTTGTGGAGGGAGTGTCTATGGTGTAGCTATTTTTGTTTGCAAAGTGTTCCCCAAACAGGCTGAAAAGCAGTCAGTTCTGGGTTGCACAGACCTGAGCAGAAGCTATAAAAACCCACCTGCAAAATAGAGGAAATCTACTGAGAGGATGACCCACTTCAATTCCCATTTTTGTTGTGCTGAGGGTACCAGCTCTACCCTCCAGCTCCAGCTAGGGTGAAGCATTACGAGTGGGGATAGTGTCAGTTCCAAGCAGCCATGCAGACATATGTTGTGTCTGCAGAAAGTCTGAGCCTTGGGTTCAGTGTGAATGGCTCTGCTGTTCCCACAGGGTGATACATTTTCAGAACATTGAAAAAGAAGGTACCAAACTTGGCAACTATTGAACAACAGAGTAAATTAGTAGATATATGTATTGAAAATTCCTTCCTAAAATTACAGTCAAAATGGCAAGGTGTTGGGTCATACTAAATCATTAATGTTGCTGCTGAGTAGCAGCATGTTAGGGGTTGAATACTTTCAATGCTGAACATTAAAAGCCAATTTTGTCTCTGCTAGAAGTGAGATGTAGATGTATTTTCTTGACTGCCTCACTTGCACCAGACTAAAATAAGTCAAAGGCTTCCTCTCTTCAGCTGAATGTTCCATTTGCTATGCTGCACTGCCTCTGCCTACAGTACCACAGTACAGCTCTGTGATCAACGATTGCTAACCTGGGTCCAAGAGCCTCTCATCGAGCTCTGAGCTGCATAAAGCTGTTCTAGGCCTCAAGAGCCAAGGGACAGTTAAAATATGGCTCATTACTGTAGGTAATGTTTACTCCAAAATATGTTAGTCTGCTGAGAATGGGCAGTGGTTTAAGTTTGTTGGAGATGTGGAATCCTTCTGAAATGATCCCTCTTCTGTGTATTGTTGTCTCATTAGATTTCCTTTTCTTCTCTCTATAAAATGGAATTTAAATAATTCTGTATGCTCAGTATTTGATTAGATGAGGAGCATTTTATTTAACATTCTGCTGCATTTACATTTCTCCTTTGTTAGAAAGAAACTTGAAAGCCTAACAACCCAACTCATATAAGTAGGAAGTCATTTCCCCCCCTGTACCCCAAAAATGAACCTGAGGAATGAGACACATCACTATCACCTGTGTCTGTTTCTTGCTCTGTTACTGCTAATGCATAAACTTCATCCTTGGGATACAAAGGCCATGAATCCTTTTGAATAAGGGTAGCACTGTCTGTGTGGGAACGTGTAGAAGTCCATGGGGAGACATGGCCACAGGAGAGGTCTGTTCTTAACAAAACCTGCTTTTGAAGAAGGATTAAGGTAAAATGGAATATAAATTGCTAATGTTTTATCCTGAGATATTGATACTTAAAAAACACAATGGAACACGTTCTCTACTATTTTTGAAGGCAAAGACAGTGGGAAAGTGTTTGCCTTTGTGCTTTTCTTATTTTCTTCATTACCAATGTTTTAGACACAGCAGGATATGTTTTGGTTTTGGTTTGTTTTTGGGTTTTTTTTGGTGTTTTTTTTTTTTTTTTTTTTTTTGGTAGTGACACTGGAAAAAAAAATAGGTGCACTTGAATTTTGAAAGACCTGGAACAAATTTCTGGAGGTGTTTTATGCAGCAAAAATGCTGTCTGCAGCAAATCTGTCCCCTGATTTCTGTGAAATGGAACTTTCTACCCAAAACTTTCTTCTCCCTCTAGGGCATCTAGGTACCTTTTATTTCCCCTGTAACAGTGCTGCCAGCAGAGCCTTGGGTCCTGAGTTACATGGTCTTATGTGTCAAGCAATCCCCAGCATAACACACCTGGCTAAGTGTTGCTTGCCCTCATGCAAAAAGTGCCACATCTCTCAGCAGTCACTCAAGTCCACTCACTGGCCACCTCCACAGCTGATCTCTTTCCAACCTCTTCACTTCTTCATTCCCTCCTGACTTCCCACTGTGAGCTGACATGCCGTCAGTCAAATAATTCCTTGCACCATTAAGCACTTGTCAGTTTACATCTTTCTTATTCAGTTGCTACAGCAAATGAAAAGCTTGGTCTCTGGTACTTCCTATACATAGTTCCCTATTTTTGCAGTCAGAGATTTTTATACCTTTCTTTTTCAATGTTGATATCCCACATACATCCATCTCACTTCTCTTGTGAATGACTGTACTTCAGAATTTGTTCAGGTAAGTTCCTAGTTAACAGGTTCACGTTATCAAAACTTTAATTTGGGATGCTATTTTATCACAGAACGTATCCATGGAAAAGGATAAGCATTTGGTTTTCTTTTCTTAGTCTTGTAGAAAGAAATGGGCTTTAACCACTGCCAGCACTCAGGCTGGAACAGAGAAGAGGTGGGACCTGAGCCTGGTGTCAGGTCATGTAACCTTGTGCAGGAGGCACCTTGCCCAGTACCCCGGGGTGTGTGTACAGCTTGTCCCCAGCATTTCCCACATCCCTTGACATGTGGGCCAAATGTGGTCATCTTTTGTCCAGGAATGTTTATATATCCCCCTTCTCTCATCCTCTACTTGGCTGGCCTGAAGACGTGCCTCAATCACAAGGGATCCCTCATCATCCTGTCAGACCAAGAAATGCTTTCATGGGGGTGGAGGATTATTTTTGAAAGTGGTTTTCCTTTTCAGTATCTGCCTTTTCTATCTCTATGCCAGACTAGTGATGAACATTTTGATAAATTCCCAGAGGGAACTTTTAGGAAATGGTTTCTTCTATTTGCAAAAGTCCTTATTGTTTAAAAAAGTTCCACATGCAGTCTTCTTGTCATGTCTCTTTCAATATAATCCCCCTGTGTAAAGAGATTGTTTTTCTTTCTCTCTCTCTTCTCCCTTCTCTATGGGTTTCCTATTTTTGCCCCTGTACATTTGCACTCTTGTGCCTTTTCTTCATCCTTATTTACTGCCTCTTGCTTTATGCAGCTACTGAAATAATTGTAGGTGTTTTAACTGTTTAAAGAACTGTTCTTAAATTCGCTTGAGAATTGTCAGTAAATTGTCAGTCAGTGCTGGCAACAAGTACACTGGTATTGTAAAATGAAGACTTACTTTTTGTAATTTTATGGAGATTTTAGTCTATGGATACCTTATGCTGGCATAATTAAACCTCCACAATGTGTATGCAGAAGCCAGAGATAAAAATCTTGTCTGTTTATACAATGTGTTCAGTTTTTCAGCATTTTGAGATGCAGCAGCAAAGCGAAATTTATTTCCTTTGAAGGAGTCTGTGTGTATTTTTGAATATACTCACTTTTCAGAGACAGAAGAAAAGGTGACATCTTTATACAGATGTGAAAGGCCAGATCTTTGAATTTATGGTGCTGGGATTAAGGAGGCATTTTAGTTTCCAGTTTTGTTCTGGTGAGGTAGTAGTAGCAGAAACCAGAATGTATTGGCATTGGAAGCTAGCTTTACCTACTAGCTAAAATCAGGACTCCAAAGGCCACGTAAAAGAGATTTCTGGTAACAAAGGAACCTGAAAGTTCATACAGCCCTAGGAGGTGCTGGGTGACTGTTGAGCTTTGCCTGACCTCAGCCTTGTACTCTTCTTGTGCACAAAACATAACCTGAGCAGACTGCCATTAGCTGAAGGTACCTCTTGTGGTAAGAGCAAAAAGTACCAATTTAGATTTGCAGGGAAAAGAGATACCTTAAAACATGGCATTGTGCAATGAAAACAAACAGCTGGCTTTCATTGTGCAATGAAAACAAACATTATATATACATGATATAATGTATGATTCCTATTCCTATAATTTATCTACTGGAACTGGAACTGAAAATTCCTTTTTCTCATTTTATATATGATAAATAGAACTACTTAGACTGTAATGTTTGCCGCAGGAGTAACTGGCAGTAATATTTCAAACTCCCAAACAAAGTTGACTATTGTATCCCATGTATGAACCCAAAAACTTCTGGATTTTTTCCTTCTCTCTTCCTCCCCCTTCCTTGTTTCTTTGTTTGTCTCATATTTTTCCTCAGATATCTTAATGTATTTCTTGGTCATCAACATTCTTATCTCACTACATATAGGATGTGTGAGAGGATTTTGGGAAAGTGATGTCTTGGTTTTTAGCATTAACTTGAGGAGCTTTTCCACACAAAAGATCTCATCTTTTATTTCCTCTAACTTCTGTTTCTGGGATACAGTAATTTCAGCATGTAACATACAAACTGATCTCTTGAAACTTCTGTAGCTCCTCTTTCTTTATGAGACACAACAATTCCTTCTTTCTTCAGCATTAGGCAATGTACCTTGAGAGGCTCATTCTTCTGTTGCCTGTCTCAAAGGGACTGCACCAAAATGAAACAGAACTTCTTGTAGCCAGAACAAGAAGAAGAGAGATCTGAATATCCTCTCTTAGGCTGTTGTTGTGCTGGTGTGGTCTCTAAGGAAGGATACTCTAAGTCATCCTTGGACTGACTAAAAGGAAATCTGACCTGATCTTCTTTCAGGGAGGAATATAAGAATAATAATAAAGCAGAAAGGGATAAAAATACTTTCATTGGCATTGAAAGTAACTGATATAGATCTTCCCCTTTAATAATTTTGCTCAAACTTACCTGAAAAGAGGAGTTAGGATATCTATAAAAAAAAAAAAATTATTCAAGACCTGAATGGAAGTTTTTGTATAATTGTCTCAGTTCCAATTGCAAGACACTTAATTTTGTGAGTTGTTGGACTTCTCTATGGGTAGGGTGTCATATTGTACTGCAGCTGTAACATCTGCTGGGTTTGATGCACATACAAACGTAAGACTCAGGATTGTCTTGTGCAGAGTTCATAAATTTACTCACAATCTATACCATTTTTTTTTTTCCCCCAAGTCACACTGCTCGTACAAAGCTCTATCATTCTTCAACAGTTTCCCCTTTTTCAAATTTCATACTTGCTGATGTTTTTATATGCTTAACTCTCTTCTAGGAGGAAAGTTCTTCCAGTAGTGGAACAGATTCTCTAAGCAGTGGAGAGATTCCACGAAGCCGGTCGGAGGGGACTTTGATTGATGTGGATGACCAGACACCTTCAGACAGCTACAGTATGGCTCTTCTGCTGCTTTCTGTACAAAGGCTCTCCAACTAAAGTCTTTGGGTCAGGCAGGTTGGGAGGAAGAGTTGGAATCTTTAATGTTACGTTAATAAATGCTACGTAGAGTAAGATTACTGGGGGCCAAGGTGGGGAAGAGAAGAGGAAGTTCTTAGCCAAACTAGATTATTTTAGGGTTTTAAGAATATGAAGGAAGCATAATTTTGAAGTTAGCTTGATTTAAACACTGGAGTCTTGGCAAAGATGTTTTGATATCCGTGCTCTTTTAACCCCAAAGCTGAGAAAACTTTGCCCTTCACAAGGCAGGCATTCTCTTAGCTTCTTGTCCAGTATCAGATATAACAGCAAGCCTGACACTTGCTGTGTAAGTTGTGGAGCAGGAATTATTTCTTTGCTGACAAGCTGCACCCTCGTAATTGTGCTGTTGCCTTGGCATGAGAAAACATCTGTCCTAGTGACTCAGGCTCCGACAGGGTTTTCTGCTCATATTTTTCCTGTCAAAACATGCCCTTTAGGATGGGGAAAAAACCCAAACAAAACCCTTATGGTTATTTTGGAATTAATTAATCTATATTTTTAATATGCAATACTGATCTGGCTGTAATAACATCACAGCACAAGGAAAGATTTTGGCCTATAGGCAGAGACAAAAGAACTTTTCTGTGGGTGCTTAAACAGCATATCCCCCTCTGGTGACCCTGGTCAAGACAAGGTTCTCAAGGAAGAGCAGGCTGCCCCTGGGCTCAATTCCCCTGGCAACTCATCTGGAAGGCTCTTGTCAAGGGAATGTTAGAGCTCTGTAGATAGGCAGCTGGAATATAAGTAAATTCCACTTTGGTTCCTCCAAACTGTGAATTTTCTGGACCCATGGAAATACTTTATGCTTTTGGCTTTTTATGACTATTTAAAAGAGGAAACAAGAAAGAAACTACTAACATTTAAAATTATTTTTTAAAACTTTTTGTGGCTGTATGCACTGTCATGCTTGCATTTGAGCAATATAGAGTAACTGTGGAAATGGAAATTACCATGGAAAGTTTAGTAATGTAAGCTATAGATAAGGTGAAGAAAAAGAAATAGCACCTATGACTTTTCCCTCTTAAACTCTTTGCAAGAATGTGTAAGGAAGAGATGGTATAGCCTTTCTATATAGAAAAAAAATGGCAAAATGAAGTAATGGTAACCCTTAGCATAAAATGTTGCAGATATTCCATTGCAAGAAGAGTGAGTCACAACCATAAACCAGTTTATTTGAACAGTTGTTAATATAAAATGTAAGGATGTCTCTTCTTTAGAAAAAATAGATATTACTGCTAATAATGAGTATTTTATTAGAAAACATATGTAAATATCACTTACATGCCTGTATTTGTCTATTAAATGCAATCTCAGAAAATTAGTAGCCACACAAACATTTCTCTCCAAACTTCAAGTTGTACAAGTTCTCATAAATTATAATTGTAAGAGTGCTGTTATCAATTAAATGCAAGTACACTAGCATGAAAAGGAAATGTTTGAAAAATAAAACTGTAGTTGTTTAATCTTTGCAAAGAGACAGACATGAAGGAAAGAAATTCACAGCACTTTGTAAGAGGCCAAAGATTAATGGGATATAATGGTTTGAAACTTATGGAACTTTATCATACTCCATTACAATTAATAATCATACATGTTGATAATGATCAACACCTCAAAGAAGATGCTTTACATCCTTCAACACTAATTTGTTATTCAGCACTAATTTGTAAGCACTCTTTCTATTAAGAAAGATTCTTAATTAAATCAACATTGATACTGTTTAAAAACCTGAAGGAGAAATGCAGAAATTATCTGTATTATGTGTATTTGAGGAGGAAAAATGTAGTCACCTCTTAGTTTAACAGACTATCAGTTGGACATGAATGGCACGTCTCAAGTCTCTGTGCTTTTGGAAATGCTTCTTTTTTTCTTTTAAACAGATGCCAATGAAAGTAAACTGAATTTGGATATTGACTGGCCTGGTGTATTCAAACATGCCCAAGCTGTTTCCAAGACTAATCCTTTCTGGAATGAACTGTCAGGATCCAACCCTTTTGTACATGACATTGCTGCTTCCAATAGAAATGAAAATAACAAACGTCTTTCTATCTTAAAGGAAAAACCTTATTTGCTCTCTAAAATTTCTAGCAATAGGGACTCTTTGGATTCCTCAGGGGATGAGCTAGATATTGATTGTCTCCTAAGAAAGACTTCAGCGAGAAGATCTGGACGATCCAAGAGTGTGTCTGACTTCCTGGATATAGTTGATAACAGAAGATTTAACCCTCACAAGACAGTGCCTCAAAAAACTACAGCTTCTGATACGACATGGCTTCAATATGACCGTGAAGCCTACAAGATGGCTTGGTTGAGTCACCGCCAGCTCACCCGGTCCTGCCTGGATCTGGAAGCCATGAGCCACAGCCCTGGGTGGGCACAAACACAAGCTACAGACATTCATGTAGTTTGTAAACTGAGTCATGAAGGGGGTTCAGTGAAGCTGCCTGACTCAGATATCAACATTCATGTCCCTGTGGGTCATGTATTACCAGGAGAATTCCAAGAAGTTGGTTTAAAGGCTATCCTCAACCCTCCATTGTCGTGCAACAATGAGCTGTCCAGCACAGTGAGCCCGCTGATAGAACTTACACTGAGCAACCTCAACACGAGCGAAGCCATTTTCCTAGAAGTGAAAGTTGGGGCTAAAGTGAAGAATGATCCACTCAGCCAAGTTATGAGTGATATTGTGTGTTTTTTCAGTCTCAACAAAGAAGGACCTTTTAAGAAGCTAGAGAGTTGCTCTATTTATCAAGACACCATACAAGTGAAGCTAATGGACCTAAGTCATGTGATGTATGCAGTGATTGCTGTACAAGCAAGAAAAATCCAGCCTCCAGCAACTAATGTGTGGGACTATGTCCATAGAACAGTATCAGTTGGAATTTATGGTCCCAAATATATTCATCCATCATTTACAGCAGTTTTTACAGTCTTTGGTCATAATTACATTCCAGGAAAACTCACAATTTGTGATATTAAAAAAGGCGGGAAAAGTATGCCTCCTGTGGTGTTTCAGCTGTGGGGAAAGCATACATTTCTGCTTGAAAACCTTCAAGATCTAAACATTTCTTTGATATCCTGTGATCCAGACTTTCAAGTAAAAATGGAAGATCAAAGCAAAAATATCAAAAAGGAGGAGCTGAAAACCGGAGAAATGGTCCACCAACAATTCCCTTTTTCCATGCTTGGATGCAGAGAGATGCATTTCTTTGTTTTCCTTGTTCAGATTAAAATCTTGAAAAGTAGCCAAATAACACAGTTCCATGTTACAACTCCTGATCCAGCTCCAAAATTAAGTGGAATAAGTAATAGGCCAAAGCGCCTACAAAACCGCAAAGAAATCAAGTCTGCACCATGGCTTTTGATACCAACAATAAAATATCCAAAGTTTCAAGACAAAACTTTGACTGTCAATACTTATGGAGTGGCTTTGAAAACTGTGTTACGTCAAAATAAGATTGATTATTTGCTGGAATATTTTAAAGGAGACACAATAGCACTGCTTGGTGAAGATAAAGTTAAAGCCATTGGACAAACCAAAATGAAAGAGTGGTATGTGGGAGTTCTCAGAAGAAAAATTGGTCTTGTACATTGCAAAAACATAAAAGTGATTTCCAAAGAACAAGCTATGGACACTGCTGATAGTGAGATAACAACCAGAAATCTTGTTGAACAAATTGCATTGCCATTCAAAAAATTGACTTATATCTACTCAATAGTTCTGACTACAGTATCAGAGAGTGTTTATGACTGGAGAGCTTTAGCTGAGGTGTTAGGATACTCACATATGTCTTTGGATGACTTTAATGAGGCACATGTTGATAAAGAATCAGAAAGAGTTGCGCATGTTGTAAAGAAGATGAAGCAAGACTGCCATGCTAACAAAAGAAAAAGACTATTTCTTTATGAACTGATTGTTGTAAGTATTGCACGAACTAACTGGCTTATTTAGAATGTGTTGCCAAGAAACTACTCAATAGTAATGTAGGAACAAGAAAACACGATTCTGAATCCTTGCAAGATCTTTATAAACCTGAATATATTACTAAAGGTTGTAGACACCAATAGGTGGAAAATACATTCAAATTCTCATGAAGAATAATACTTTGATCAATTTATTCTGAACAGTCCTCTGCTAATGCTCCAGGAATTATGTTTATTTAGTAGGTTGACTAAAATGATTTATTTTGTTTTTAAATAGCCACGATTGAAATTGTTTTGTCTTTTGTCCTGGTAAATTGCTTTCCTGAGAAATTCACATTCCTGTTGTATAGTATTCACATTATTATACTGTGTGAATTCCACTATACATACATAGATATAGAGAGGTATCATTATCTCTCTCTCTCTCTCCATATATATATATATATATATATACACACATAGATCTTTCCATATCCTAAGTTGCATGTCTAGCTTAGCTTCATGTGTTTAAATGGGACATCTTGATCCAAAGGTTGAGGGTAAAATTTTCTATCCACACCTTACAACTTCATAGTCAATGTTGTAGTGGCCTAAAAAGGATATTTCAGGTATTTCAGTATGCATTTTCATGGATTTCATTTGTAAAAAGTTGTAAACTTCTGTGTGACTAAATACTGCCAAATGTGAATCAAAAGTTCATTCTAATTTCTTCCAGGTAATAAGTTATGTTATTAACAATCCAAATTGAATTACTGATCTGTGTACAAATTAATTTGAAATTAATGGTCACTTAATACTCACATTGTCTCTGACAGAAAAATAGACCAACATATTAAGGAAAAGAAGATGATTAAATTTCTGATATAAAAATAAAGTATTACAAAAATGGGTGTTTAAAAACTCACATTGTTGCTATTTATCTGAAGCCTTTTGACTATCTTCAACTGTAAACCACAACTGAGTTTATTTCGCATAATTTGTCTATTCTACTTTGAAATGTTGACAGAAATTTCAGCAGGATTCAGAAAATTTTGGTAGCAGTGGCCACTTACAACTCTTGAGACCACATCAAACTTTCTGGGATAAAACTGAGCTATCATGAAGTACAGCAAAATCTGTCATGTCTCTTTACAAAAAGGAAAGGGGGACCTAAAGGTGAAAATTGTCCAAACTTTTAACTGAATACAGTGAAACTGAGTTCATTACAAAACAGGCAAAAAGTGGAACATAATTAGCTTAAGCTTATAGAATCATAGAGTGATTTGGGTTGGAAGGGACCATAAAGATAATTTAATTCCAACCATAATGTCATGGGCAGGACACTTTTCACTAGACCAGGTGGCTTAATGTCCTGTTTTGTGAGATTTATGTATTCTTGCTAAGAAGTGCCAATGCAGATCCTTATCTTTGTAGAGATAGATATAAATCTAGATGTCATCCATGTAATTTTTGGGTAGAATTCTTAGTTACTTTTAGGAAATGTCTATTTTCTGGTTTTTTACAGGGTTCTTGCTTACCAGAGCAAACACAAACTGAACAATTTTGTCTTCAATTCAGGGGTATTTTGTAAAATACACTGCAATTAGCTTCTCACTGCTCTGTCTACCAAAGTTCTATTGTTTGCAGTGAGGACTGTATCAGTTAATACTTTAAAATTAAATCATACATAGATCTGATTTCTGCAAAATGCTTGATATTTCAGCAAAAATCCGTATCTAAAAAACAAGGAAAATTTCTGTATTTTGCTCTTGATGTTTCCTTGAAACCTCAACTGTTTAATTGGAACATTTTGGTGTTAATTTGAAGAGAAGAAAAAACCTAACATTTAATTTTCCCTTTAGCTCTTATCCAAACAAATAAAGAAAGAAGAATATCAATATTTCAAGGTTTTAACCCTTCAACCATTTTAATTTGAGTGTCATTAAATGCTCATTTAGCAAGGAGGAGGGAAAGGTTTCATGTTTACATTTCTCCTTAAAGGTCAAGAAATTATTAGTTCTGTGGGAGGAGTAAATCAAAAG
This sequence comes from Sitta carolinensis, assembly GCA_032173965.1. NCBI lineage: Eukaryota > Metazoa > Chordata > Aves > Passeriformes > Sittidae > Sitta > Sitta carolinensis. Next base: position 31,103,249 of record CM063284.1, on the reverse strand, counting down.
GTGCTGGGCAATGCGCTCAGTGATTTTCCATATAAAGCCCTAGATGAAGGACCACACCTTAGTATAATAGTGTTCTAACTTAATTTTCAAGTTTCATATTATACTTCTAAGAAACTAATATTTCTTTTTTTGTCCCAAATATTTTTGTTGGAGAAATATATTTTTCCTTCAGGATCTGTAAGCTTGGCAGGACCCATTTGACACTGGAATGCTGAAGCAGCTGAATGCCAGCTTGATTTTTTCTTAAGCTCATGGGCAGTTTTCTTCTAAAAGTGTTGGCAACACTATTTTGTAGAAAATAAAACCCCACATATTTGTAAGAATTCAATAGTAAAGAAAAAAAAATAAAAAGTCTACCTGTTTACATAGAAATGCAGAATAGTGCTATAAAATTAAAATAAATTAAAATGTTCTGTTTGTAACTACTGGTGGAGGACCACTAATGAAAGTCATTTTTGCAGGCACTTTTGAAAATAGACTGCCAGGGATTAGTGGCACGTCTTACCCAGGACACCATCATCTTGACTTCAGCTGTCAAGCTTGGCAAAAGCTGGCGGGAGCTCGCGGAGAAGCTAGCCCGACTCACAAAGCAGCAAATAGAGGCTTACGAAATGCCCCACCAAGGGAAAAACGGAACAGTAGCTCTGGAGGTAAGGGTCTGGTGTAACAGGGCATGCACATTTCCTCCTCTGCACAAACACAGCGGGGAACTTCCGTCTTCCTTGTTTTGCTGGCTTCTTTCCTTTTGCAGTGAAGGTCTCAGTCCCTGCCTTCAGCTTCAGGTATAGGTTCAATCTTTTTTTTATTGTCCTGTACTTATTTGCACCTCTGCTGTCATTTCAGACATTGTGAAGAACACCAGCCAGTCCTTGCAGGAGCCACTTCTAATCACACTCTGTACAGCTTTTGTTATTTCCACAAAAAGGAAGCTGACTTCTGTCATTAATATTTTACTCTGCCAGCATGACATTTGGCTTAAGTGGCATGAGAAGAGGTTGGAAGTCCCGACACAAATTTTACTCCTGATGTATGAATGTGGCAAATCTATTCTTTAAGTTTATATTATGTCAGGTAGATCATGATTTTTTTTCCCTTTGTAAAACCTTATTCTTATACGGAAGTTTGAGCTCTGTATAAAAGTCAATTTATCCTCATAGATGTATTTTAGTGCATACACATCTAAGGAGCAATTTAGGTGGCTAACTAGATCTCTAGTGCCATTCGAGGTGACCAGAGGTACTCGTGGCATCCATGCAATGTCAGATATGCCACAAGCCTTGGAGTGAACCCCTGTCCACGCCGCTGAGCTGAGGGTCAGCCTGTGCTCCTGGCATACCTTTGCCTGGGCAGCCAGGTTACCTCCTGCCCTTCTCTCCTCTAACACCAAAGCATGCAGTAGGTCCATTCTTTCCCACAGAGCTATGGGACAATGACTTCTAGGTTCCAGACTGGTTTTTACTCTGAAAATCCCTTTTTTATGAGCATTGCTTAACGATCTTTCTGACTTGAGAGGTAACATTCAAGCTTGACTCTCCCCCTGCCTATACCATCATCTTCTGACTGTTGCAGGTAATGTACATTCCCTCTCTCTCACCTCTTAGTGACAAAGGAGTTACTATCTCTCATTCACAGGTTTACAACTCAAAATAATTTTTTCTTCCTTTTTTATTTCCCTGTAGCTGTTCTTCTTATTCCCTGCCAAACATATTCTCCTTTCCACAGTCTGAATCCAGTGAATCTGTCATCTCATTTTCATCTGCTTGGTGATAACTATCACAATATTTCTGTTCTAATCATGAACTACTACCTCTTATTCCTTTTGAATGCTTTGCCCTTCCTTTCCAATTAATATTTGATCAAAATTCTATGTGTTTACTCATGTGCTTCTTCACTTTTCAGCAAAATTGTCTCCATAACTGTTTGCAATCACTGCCTCCTTCTCGGATTAAGTTTTTCTCTTTGAGCTATTTTGTGGGGGTTTTTTCTGTTCTGGGTACTTAAGTCTGGATGCACCATCCTCCACTTTTTTCTCATAAAATTATCAGCCTTTCCAATACCATGTCTGCTCTCTTGGTTTTTCTTTTTTACTGTTAGACAGTGGATTGTCTGATTTCCTACACTTTTGTTCTAGATAGTAAGCTTTCTGTGTTTGGCTATCAAAACCCCAGCTTTCTACAGAAGGAATTATTGACATGAACAACATACAACTCTGATGGTCTCCATGTTACTTGGGAATGTTTCTCCTTTGCTAATAGACAGTAGAAATAAAACAATCTTATGACTGGTTTTTTCCAGCATCATACCTATTTATTTTTGTATATTAAGAAAATTTATAAATGAACATTTACTTCTCTTTAAATGGGCTTTGATTTTCCATGAAGCCTTTCTTCTACCTCATACACCCTACTCATTTGTTTGCAAGAGTTTTTTGCATTATTTTTATGGCAAACTACCCAGAAAATTCTCAGCCTTTCAGTGACAATGTCTGCTGACAAAACATAGTGCAGTCAAATTCATCATAATTAAAAGCCCGTAATACAGTACACACTATTTTTTTTCAGAGAATATTCAACAAACAATCAAAGATAAAAAATTTTGCTGTATTTCTGTGTCAGTTCTCAAGGATTATATTTGGCCTAGGGAGGATTTATCGGTTTGGGGTGAGCTTTTTAATTGTGCTTGTTCATATGGGTGTGAGTTCAAAGCACAAGGTTTCTAGCACTGGTGTCTTGTGTGATCACTCAGTACCCTCGATGTCTTCTGAATCTAACCTAAATTTCAGTACTCTCTAGTAAAAAGCAGTGCTTTCTTCTGACATCTAAACTTTTCTGTTGACAGTAGTTGTTGACCTTAAAATCTGAAACCCAGCAAAGTTGTGGGAGGTTAATAAGTTTTGACTAGTTATTGAGGACAATATGAAAATATTAACTAGTTCACTCTCCACCTAGAATTGTTCCATCATCAGGAGGATTGAAAAATGTTTCTGCTTTTAAACTTCATATTTTTCTTGGTGGGAGAAATCTTCTTGCAGGTGATCACAGAGGCAACTTAGGGTACATACAATTGATGCCTAGATTATGAAGCAGTTTTCATCAGTAAATTCCAAATCACTTTGCAGTGGATGTAGGTATCATTATTGTGTACTCGGCAGAGAGAGTGGGAAAGAGGGAAAACTCATGCACACAGCAGATATGAGACTTGACCAGGATGCAAGAGTGATTTAATTTTTTACCTGAGATTCTGCTTTGATACAATTCAGGAATTTTGAATGTAATTCAGTCCACCCATTGCATTAGAGTACGTGGATGTGGAGAAGAATCTGCCTTAGGACCACTGCTGTGTTTACAGTATTAGTTTCATGTGATGAGTGTATAGATGATTGCTGAGTTAATTATGAACCAATGGTGACCAGTTTGTAAAGCTTTTGATCCCTACATCTCCTTTTTATTCCTTCTTTCTTTCTTTTCTTTTGTCTTAGATTAAAATAAAACAAAACAAACAAACAAACAAACAAACAAACAAACACCCAAAACCAAAAACAAAAAAACCACATTTGTGATAGATTAGAGGAAACCAAGGTTTGTATTTAAGGATATTTCAGCCAATTGTCTCATTACAACATCAGACTGACCTTCAGCATAAGTCAAATCATAACATCTTTTCATATTCGTTGTCTTTTCACATTCTAGTGAAGACAGAAGACTGTATTCTCATCCTTTAAATATTCTGGTCTAACAGAAATGTAAGAAAAAGAAGAAAGAGACCCAGTAACAGAATTTCAGTAGATACCAACTTTTCTTGTAGGAAATACCAGCTTCTTTTGTTGGCTACTTTGGCTATCAAGCTAAAAATAGCAATACAGAAACGTTCTGGTCCCAGAATAAATACAACAGTGGTGACCTGGTTTAGTTCCTTAAAATATGCTATAATATATAATATTTACAGTAGTACATTAAAAATTATTTTCAACTTAGTGTCTCTAAAAAAACCTGAAATTATTCATCAATCTCATTCTTCCCACCTGCCACCAATGTACTTTTCTCTTCTCCTTCTCTAACTTTATGGTTATGACTTAAGATAGACATGCTTAAAGGAAAAAGTAGGTGCCCTTCATTTGGGTAAATCATGATACTTTTCTCTCCTGTAGACCTACAATAAGAAAATTCACTGAAAACATAGGTAGAATTTATTTTTTATTATTTAAGCTCTAGGTAGAAACTAGGCTAATCAGACTGTGAGACAGTAAGTTTAGACTAGACTAGACTAATCAGACTGCAGGGCTGTAAGTTTTCTTTCCATTTGGGTATGGCAGCAGAATTTGAGGGAAATGTTTACATAAACAATGACAGAATCAGCCTTGGGTAAGATCTTTCAATCTTGGCCCAAAAATATGGAGAAAAGTTCAGAACTATGAGCAAAGAAATTCTCCTCCTACTCAGTTTCTCCAGGGATCAAGTAAACAAAGCTTAAAACAAGGAAGTAAAGCTTTATGTTGTGTACTGTTTGTAAATAATAAGATAATATTGAGGAAATAACCAGTTTCCTTCAGAATTATCCTTTACAACCAAAAAACCTGTTTTTTTTTAATAAAAGAGGACGCTAAAAAATCTCAACTTCCTGATCACTTTTGTGTATATATAAATGTGCAGTCATCAGTCCACATACATTTATTACTATGCATAAGTATGTTCCTGTTAAAACAGTGAATGACAGAACCTTCTAGTAGTGATTTTCTTTGTGGATTTGTGCATCATCCCTGCAACGGTTAACTCAATTGCTGTTTGCCAAACCATTATTGCCAATGAGGAGAGGAAAACCAGAATTTTGATTGCCCAAGTAACATTTGGAAAAGCAGTAGCTGGGAAAATAATTATTTTGTTTGTTAACTGAGCAAATTTACTCAGCACTTTGAAAGATAAAAGTCCAGCTTGGTATCTGAATCATGCTGCTATAACTTAATTAATATCATTAGACAAATGACAAGTTACACCTGCTAAGGATCTGCTCCATTTGTTTGGCATAAACCAAATAAATTGTAGTTTGAAAACCAAAAAAGCACTAGTAACCCATTTTATAATTTCCTTAGTTTCTTTCAGAAGAAATTTTAGATTTTGTGTCCTGATTTAAAAATACATACATACATATATATATATATATATATATATATATATATAAGCTTTTGACTTGACTGTTTTAGAGTGTTTGGGTGGTTTACCCCCCTTTTTTAAAATAGATTTTACAGATAAATCATGTTAGAATCATAGAATCATTAAGGTTGCAAAAGACCTCTAAGATCAGCAAGTCAAGATTATCTAGGACAGCTGTTAACCCAGCACTGCCAAGTCCGCCACTAAACCATGTCCCTAAGTACCTCTGTACTTTTTAAATACCTCCAGGGATGGCAACTCAACCACCTCCTTGCGGAGCTTGTTCCAGGGCCTGACCTACCTTTCAGTGAAGAATTTTTTCCTAATAGCCAATCTAAATTAATTAAGGGGACTTCATTCTGCTCCCCATCCTTCGGCAAAACGGATATCCAGAAAGCAACTGGTCTGGGTATTTAAGCCTGAGACAAGCAAGGCGTTAAGTACCTCAACCTTTCCCTCATCCTTTGTCACAATGTTGCCCCTGAATCCAATAAATGTCAGAAATTAGTCCTCCTGGGGATGCTGGCATCTTTCCAGAAGCACTTTTTATTGTCTTTTACAGCAGTAGCCAGATTAATTTTCTGATGCTGTTGTCAGGGAACATTTCTTAAATGTAAAAAACCTGTTTAAAATTTCCAGGCTGAGTAGAGGGACAGTAGGATGCTGATTAACGGGGCAGTAACCATCAAAAGCACAGCCAAATAGGGAAACTGTTGCTGGGTGTACCATTGCAAAATATGAAAAGTATTTTCCTTCCAGTCTTGTTCTTTGACTTATAGTTTCAGACAAGGATATATTTTGACTTGGTGATAATCATATGAATGAAGAATTTATCTATTATTTGCCTCTCTGAGAATTTGAGAGTTTCATAAAAATAATGTAAATAAGATTACTGGAGTTTTTATATCAACATGCCTCTTTTTATAAAGCATTTCAGACTAGTGATTAAACACTTCCTTTCTCTTCTTTCTATGACTTTTCAACTATTTAGTGCTTTGTTTTCTCAATAATTAAATTTCCACCACTAAATCTTTTATTTTTTTCTCTTTATTTTTAGATGATGTGGAAACCTGCATATGACTTTCTTTACACTTGGGCTGCCCATTATGGAGATGGTTACAGGGACGTCCTCCAAGACCTGCAATCAGCCTTGGATAAAATGAAAAACCCAGTAACAAAACAATGGCGAGAGTTAACTGGAGCTCTGATTCTTGTGAACTGCATGGAGGTGTTAAGAGCAAGTGCCTTCTCCAAAATGGAGGAAGAGTAGATTGCCAAACTATGTTTCTGGAAAATCTGTTAGGAAACTATACCCCTGTGTAGAGTTATTTGTGTACATTTATGTTTCAGTGATACTTGTTGAGCATGACAGAATGAAATTTAACTGAGTAGTTATTGGGTCTTGCCCTATGGTTCTCAACTACAGATTGCCAGAGCATGCTGGTGGCTTCTGAGAAAACAGGAAAAGAATGGGGGATTAAACTAATGGGGTCAACAAAAATTACTTATGTTCTGTGGGGTATTTTCTAAAAGGAGCTCTTTCTGATTGCACTGACTTCTAGGCAGAGATCAGTTTTAAAGCCAGAACTATTTAAGGATGAGTTCAGCATGTGGAACCTAGGTTTACATTGTTTTCAGTGAAGTATTAAAATCTAAATATTTAACACATTTAATATTTGGTGCTCAAACCCCTCAACTCTAAATCAGAGGGTGCAGGCTAGCCTACAAAAAACCCTTTAAGATTATTTTGTCTCACAACAAAGGAATTCAATGGTTCCTGGAAAAATTGGTGTGTGCTGCACACCCTCAAAAAATAGGTGTATGATGCACTTTTCCAAAACAGCTTCTGGTATCTATTTTAAAGACTGGAAGATGGACAAAAGATAAAATCTCAAAAGTGTTTTGTTTTGATTTATTTGTTGATGTAACTCAGCAGGGTTTTGTCTCTTTTTATATTTTTGTTAGTTTATATTTCTGCAAATTTTCTCTACATTCTGCTGAATGGAAATTCCAGAAAATTTCAGAAGCCTTATTTACATATACTGTCCATCCCTTTGATCATTTGTGTAGACCTTCTCTGTTTTAAATAAGTACATAGGGAAAGGAGTCTTTGTAAGTACAAGAGCTGGAAACAATTCATACCCACATCTGTTGATTGTTTTCTTCTACCTCACTGAATATGGGACATGACTATTATTTTCTCAAAAAAAGTTAACAGTGGGGTGCTTTTTAGATTAATTTATTTATGGAGCACTTAATTATAACTAGTCATATATTCTAAAAAGAACCCTGCTTAGATGCTATCACTTAAAATCTTTCAATTACTGAGTAGCTTATTATAAGTACAGAAAATACAGGCTGAATAATAGTTACAGGCTGACCACATTTTTCAACGTGATTTTTTAACATATTAGATATATTTTTAGTTTAGTGGTAGATCTAAAAGGTTAAATCTATTTTGAACTCCTTTGATCAACATTCATTCAGAAGCATCAGCAAATACTCATGTCAACCAGTTGAAAAGAAAATTGGCATTCTGCCGTCACTTGTGGTTGACAAGACAAAGCCAAATTCTTTCAGGAGTACCACAAAACAGCACTCCAGTCCAGAAACTGTGCTTCCTCTGTTATCTTAGTTCATTTCTGCTAAGGGAGGTTTTGTGATTCTAAAATAAAACTACGTTTAGACATTTTTCTTCCCCTCTTCTTTCCTCGAACCTTTTTCTTTTCTACTTTCATTAAGCTTTCCCGAAGTACCCATAGCTCAGGAAGGAGTCTGAGGAAGGAGTACTTGCCTGAGCAATAGGTAAATTAATTCAGCAGAAGGTCCTCTAGCATCAGGACATTGATGGAATTAGCATGTGTGCAAATTGTCTGGCTTAAGAGGACTTGCCCTTGATTTGCAAGACAATGAGGAATTCAGTCCACAGAACACTGTCTGCTATTGCTGATCAAGGAAAGGTGGAGAAAAAGGAGACAGATTATCAAAGCTCCCTGTTTCAGGCACCAGCACCTGATTTTATGTCTTTCCCCACACAGTTTTAAGAAGAGTTGTAGAGAAAATATAAATTTCTCTTGTGGTCTGCATTTCAGTGCAGAGGCAGCTTGTCCTTCCTTCTGCAGGTAGTGAAGCTCCCCAAAAGGTGAGAGAGTAGGTTGTCCTACTCTTTTGTGCTGTTAGGTAAGGAAAAGGTGCATATTGATTTCTTAAAATATATTAATAGACGTTTTGAAAGATAAAAAGATGCATGCAAATATTAGAATATAAAACATTAAAATCTTCTACAAGCTCCCTGAGAATTTTTTTAGGGTTCTCAGACTGCTTCTGCTTCCACCTTAGACCCTGCTCATAGCAGACTAACCTGAAACCTGAGTAGGACTTTGTAATGGTGCAAGAGGCCACACACCAGGGCCTGAAAACCTCATCGAATTTAGAACCTCAGGGAACTATATTTTTTGCTCCCGCAGAGCTGAAATACCAGAGAAGATCACAAAGCAAATCTTTCAGCTTCACCAGATCTTACTATCTGCTTTTCATGCATCCCAGCAAGCCATGCTCCCTTGCTTAAAGCCCTATGAAGTCAATTTTAAAAATATTTTTCTTTCATATTTTCCCCTCTTTGGTTAACCTGTCTGCAACAGCTAAGCAACTCAGCTTACATCTCTTTCTGAAGATGAATCTGTGCTTCCATCCTTTTTTTTTTTTTTTTTGCACATCTTAATTTTTTATCTTTAGTAAATATATGTTTACTTTGTTTTTCAACAGGACAGGTAGTAATTTCTTTGTTCAGTCCTGTATTTTTCTCTTATGAATACTAATCAAAAGAGTGGAAAAAGCTACCAGAAGCACCAATTCCTAATGGCACAAGTCTTCCAAATATCAAATGCAGGACAAGCTGCCCAAAGCCTGAAGCTGAAGGAAAATCCATCCTGAGAAGAAAAGCAATGGTTGTGTGGTGTCAGGAAGAAAAGGGCCCACGGACCAGAGGCTGTTGGCTGTAAGTCTCATGGCCAGGCCCTTTCTTTGCTCTGAAAGTTTTTTCTGTCTTGAACAAGAGTTGAATTTGGCCCAGCAAATTTAGCAAATATTGACTCAGTGAGTCAGTGTTCTCCTTAGCTTGAAGAATTATACAACTGGTCCTCTAAGTGTGTTTCTTTAAAAGGAAATTTATATCTGCCTGTAGCTGTACTGTGTTCCAAGGCCTTTGACTGCTGGTTTTGATTGCTAATTGCACTCCCATTTTTGTTTTAAGCTTCTGCTCATATGAATGAAATGTGCACTCGTGCAATATTCTGTTTACTTTAGCAGCCCACACTGTATATATTTTTTTTAAAAAAAGTATTAAAACCCCATATTTTATTTAGTGGTCTAGTGTTCAAACCCACAAAATGCCAGCTCAGAGTAAAAGCAGCTGCACTCAACAGCAACACACAGCTTGGAGCACATGGCTTAGGTAAACATGCTCTGTTCTTGACCTTTCCTCTTTTCCTCCCACCCTGTCAAGAGAGAACAGCTTTCCCATGAGCCTGCACACATACTTTCTTGGGTTTCTTCAAAGTGAGATGAGATTAACAACTCCTTGGGAGGAGACAAGGAAAAATACCAGCCGCTGGTCCTTGCCTTAAATGACCCCTTGTTTCCAGGTTTCCTAATTTCTTTGTGTAGAAAACAGCTGTGTCAGCCAGTTCCATTTCCCTTTGAAGTTGTAGGCAGAAAACCCCTTCAGTCTTCCTCCATCCTTCTGTCCTCTGAATAGGTGTTTCTTAAGCAAATGAAATTTGTGAGTGCATGTGTTGCTTTACGATTCCTCCCACCCATGAAAGCTGGAATAATGGTTCCCTAGGTTGAGTCAGTGCCTGAGTGGTGCAGACACCTTCCATGGTGGCCAGTGGCAAGGAAAACCTGTCAGTCATACTAAAAATGCTCTTTTTCCAGTGAGGTTGGAAGCCATTCATCTTGCAGGGCAGAGGTTTCATTCCATTTAATGACACAGTGCAGTGACATATTTCTGAATTAACAACAGTCAAGACTGGAGAGAAAAGGCAAATTATTCCCACCCCCCACCACCTCCCCCAAGTTCCAACCCTCCAATTGGGTTTGGGGAAGGGTTCAGTTTCATAGGTTTCACTTGATTTCTTTGGACAGTAGAGATTTAGGGAAGGAAAAGGAAGTTTCTTTTAAAATGTAAATAAAGGGCTACTCCTCAAGCCAGGCTCCAGGTAGAAGGCTGGATGCCAAAACCAGGCTACGTGTTATGGGGTGCTCTTTGTGGAATTGTCTAGGGAACAAAATGGGAGGCAACAGCCATCTTTCTTTCTACTGAGAACAGCAAAATGGGGAGAAGCAGGCAAGTGTTTATAAGGTAATTTTTTTCATGAAAAAGACTGTATTTCATAAATCCTTTCTGTAAACCTGAGCTGTGGGGAAAACAAACACTAAGCAGTTCCAAAGGAGCTGCTCAATTTTGTTGTGTTGAGCTGACTCTAAAGACCTACTCCTAAAGTATCTCTGGGCTCAGTAAGTGATCCAGCTGACAATGACCTACTAAATAACAAAAGAAATTGTGTAGAACTGCAGATGGCAAAGCTGTATTTCCATCTAAAGCCAGGGATCCTGCTTTTGCATCATCTAACAGCTTGTTCAGCTAAGGACAGCTGTACCAAATAGGAATATTAAAGCTGTGTTGTTTTGTTGTGTTTGTGTATATGAAGATTTCCTGTGAAAGATGGGAGTAAAATAGAAAATGAAAGGTTGTATTTCCCACCATGCCCAGAATCAGAACGTAGCAAATTATATTCTTCACATTAGTGTGAGACACCAACTGTTGAATTCTCTGGCAAGGCCCTAGAACAATTGTAGATATGTAAAGAAAACATTAGTCCAGAGTGAGTGATAACCATTGTTCTTGATAGTTTTGTTGCCAATAAGTATCTACAGACACTATGGGATATTCAAATAACTTTTTATTATTCTTAGTACATAAAGTGTCATTTTCTATTTCTTGCCAATGTATATATATATGTATATAGTCTATTTTTTTAGCTTACATTATATATTTTTAAACAAAATAAACAAAATTATATTGTCCACTTGAATCCCTTGTGAATTTTATTTTGGTTTTGTAAGACTAGGAAGAGGCCATGAGGTGAAAGATAATTGTTCTGCTAATACCAGGAAATGAGCAATGTCTTTATACACATTTCTATTCATTTATAAATCCTGTGTGTTAAAAAGATGAATGCACACTCCTTTTTCAGTGTCCATAAGCAAAAGTAACCTGCAGATATTGCTTCCAGAAACAGAATTATCTCACTCTTGAGAAGAGGGCAGTTTGTGGACATTGCAGTGGAAACCAGGCCTTCTCACAAGAATATGCCCTCAAATTTTTATTCTTTGTTGGAGTATCTTGAATGTAAGTTAGAAAAGAGAAATCCTCATTTGAAAAGGACATTCAAAACTAACACAAGCTTCTGAACCTTCCACAGAAGGAAAATAATATTGCTGATTAGTTTTCTAACTGAATTTTTATTTCAGTTTTCTCAAATCAAATTCTTATGATCCTTCCAATATAAGTTGGACAGGAACACAGTCTATATCTTAAATCCTAAATTTATGGTTAAGATTTAAATTTAAAACTATGTATTAGGAGATACTGTATGAACTGAAAGGTCAATTTACATATCCATTCTAAATCCCAGGTTTTAAAATGTAAATGAAGTGGTCTGGCGGGAATAGGGATGGCAACACAATAGTCCCAGGAACGCAAAGATGAAGTGCATTCAGCCCCACTCCACAACTTTAGAGACTTAAACATTATGTTTGTGTTAAATTCAGTACAAGATCTAAAATACAGCCCTGTCAAATACAATACCCTGAGAACGATGGGAATCTGCAGTGACAAGGGGAAAGTGAATATGCAATGACTGCTCAGTCTGTCTCATAAGAATGAAGTTATCAGGCAATGGGTTTAAAAATAAACAAAAGTACCCTTATATACAGTGAGGAATTGGGAAATGTGTTGTAATGGGATATTGCTGAAGACAATATCATACATAGGTGCAAAAAAAACCCTGACAAATTTACAGAGAGACAAAAAAGTGTCTAGTAGATGTGGTGGTTTGTCTGCAGCCACCCGCTTCATAACACAGAATTGGATACTGAAAATGCAGCAGGGAGAAATATTACTCTTCTCTTATTCCGTTTCTCACCATTTCCTCTGGAGACTGTGGGTCTGGAGTGGGCAGATGCCTGCTCTCACCCAACCCTTCCTTGTACCCTTAAAACCATGAGACTCACGTGGTCCTCACACATCCCAGCAGTCTCCTTTCCAGCACTTGCCTCCCTTCTGCCCCTGTTCAGGTAAAGTTCCTCAATTTATCTAGCAACAACCATGCCTCTTCTCCAGCTCTGTGGCCTTAAGTCCAGGAGCAGCTGCACTGAGCTGTGATCCTCTGACATGCTGCCTCTGGCAATGGGGTCACTGATAGGAGAGCACAGCTCTCAACTTTAGGCAAGGAGACATCAACCTAGCAAGATTTCTCAGGGATGACCCTGCTCCATGAGCTTTTCTCTCAGGATCCAATGCAGCCTTATTTTATGCATCTGAGGGAAAATCATGAAGAGGAGAAAGGATGAGTGGTGTGAAGGAGTAGCAGATTTTGAACAAAAATTTAGTTTTACTCACAAGCAGGATAAGTTATTATTAGAGTCTGAAATTATTTCATATAATGCCACCCTCTGTTCTTCATACAAAAGGCTCTATTGCTATTAATAATGGAATTTAAAAATACCAAACAGCCAATGGATGATTTAATAACACTGCTTATAAAACTAATTGTGTGTAACTGAAAAGCTCTCCCTGGGGTCCCATTTGCAGGAGGGTTAAATAGGATTATCAAATCTAAAAGAATAAAAAAGATAAAAAATTCCCAAAGCCCTGAAGCCCTAGGAAGAAGGAGTTGGGACATTTTGCTGAATAAATGATAGACCTCAGTCACTAGTACCAGGGATTATCTCATTGAAGCAGAAATTTGAATTGGTTCCATATGCCTGCAAGCTTCTTTAAAGGTTTTAGGTCAGAAGCTTAATTTGCATACACAGGAACAAGTTTTTTCACCTGTGGACCTCCAGCCAGTAGAAGACTTCAGTGGCAAGCCATTTACCCTTCAGGTGAGGGTATCACACATAACAAACTACTGTAGAAAAACTAAAGGGACCTTATCCTTTCCTCAATTTTTATTTGCCTATAAAAGTCCTATATTGCTCCATAAAGCACAAGTGATGGCGTTGTTGAGATAAAGAGAATGAGAGTGATGAGTGCAGATCCATGTGGAGACTGCCTGGCACAATTTTCCAACCACAGGTTCTGGTTGGAAGTGTTCACATCAGTCCTACAGAGGCACAGACCTCTGCAACCTGTTCTACAAGCCTGCCTTCCCAGCCTTTCTCATCCCCTCAAACCCTCTTGCCTCTGTCCCTAGAGGTGTTCTCTCTTCAGCCTAGCTGGCAGTCATTCATTATAGACTCCCATTCCACCTCAAACCTCAGCTGTTCTCCCTCACCTGCTGCTCTGAGTCCTGGGAAATGAGATACTCATTTTCTCTGACCCACAGTCCTCTGTGCTTTCATCTTTGTCCAAAGCTGGACAATCACTTCCAACAGCTCCCTAGGCTTTCTACCACCTGTAACACCCCTCTGTGAGCTTCTCTCCAGCTCTTGCCTGCCCCATGCCCACCCAATCCCAGCCCTGCAGGTCCTTGCAGGGTTTCACAAAAGCTGTGTCACTTGTTGCTCCATCCCTGGTCAGATGATGCTTTGCTCTCCCGTTACCACCGCAGTGGCTGAGCACGGCCTTTGGCTTGGCTTTGTGATCAGGAATAGACTTCAGGATCCAGCCCCTCATGAGACTGAAAACAACATGGACACAGGCTGCCTCAGCCAAAAAAATCTGCCCATAGATGACTTTGAAGGCAGGAGAGCTGAGTATATCCAAGCAAAAATCAAAAGAAAACACGGAAATGTGGTAGTCATGTCCTTTAATAGACAGAAACCAAAGATAAAATATGATGAAATATCTTGAACCAAAGATAAAATATGATAAAATATTTTGAACCCAGGCTAAATACACTTTCTCACATCTTTCTGTGAGAGATTTCTTGCTATTTTATACATTTTTAATGCATTAATTTAAGATGTTCAGGAGAAACACAGCAGTTAAGGCCAATATCTGTTTAAGACAAGGACTTCAATCGCAGATAGCTTTTGTCTTTTTGAAAGACTTCTAACAAGTAGGATTTTGCTTTGGAGACTGGGCTGCATAAAGGTAAGTGCTGATGGCACAGAAACTCAGCATACCAATCTAAGAACAATGTTGATGGACTGTTGTGTTTCTACAGAAATTCATGTCAGGTTACTTCACCAGAGAAGGGAAATATAACAAAATACAGGATATGGAAGACATAGTAATTAAAACCACTACAACATATCAACAGCCAATCAACACACTTCAAGCCCCACACATTTCAAGTCCTCTTCATTTTGTCTTTGCCTACTTCATTGTACATCTGGAGAGAATAGGAAAGTAAAAGGGGAGAGAGAGGTAAAAGCGAGGTTATTGTTACTTGAATTATTATGATTATGATTGTTAGCTATTTGAACTACATCAGTGTCTGGTTTGAAGCTGAAGATCTACTGTACAGTGATCTCCAGTAATGGAAAGTGAGAAAAAGCACAAGAAGCAAAGTGAAGCTAGGAAAGCCTTTTTCCAAGGTCACACAAAGGATATATCCAGGATCTTTCCAAACTCTTGCTCAGGTCTTATCCATTAAACATTTCTACCTTAATAGTTTCATGGATTATCATGAAGCTGTATTTGTGGTTTTGCACAACAAGGTTCATGGGTTCTTCCAGGAGCATTTGCAGGCCATTCAGAGTATGCATGCTTTTTTCATCCAAACAGACACATATTCTTCACTTAGCCAAACTGTGGTCATCCTCTGCACGTGAGATCCATGCATATCTGCATTGGAGAAAGTACCCTCTCCCTGACTGGTGGTCACTTCTGGGAGGGGACGCTGGTATCTCACCACATGTAGATGTGGGATGAAGCTTTAGGAGAGAGGAGCTAGCCTGCATTGCAACTGTAGGCAAAGCCTGTGATGAACTGTAAGATTAGCTATGTAAGAGACACTTTTATTCATATACTAATGGACGTCTAAGACAGGACATTTTTGTAGACACCCTTACTGTTGTCCATCTTTTTTTCAGCCTTCTCAATGTAAGTGTGGCCAGTAAAAATATAAAGCTATCTTTAGCAGACAAAGACACTCATAGAGGAGTCCCCCTGATTTGTCTCCCTGTTTCTGTTTTTATCAATTGAAATATTCACTTTTTATGAATTGAAATATTATTTCATATTTCACGATTCCCAAAGTGAACAGTTTTCTTGTAACTGTATTATTTCAGATGAGCTTTTTCCAGGCTACTTAATCTAAATGAGAATCTGGACCTGCCTACAAGTCTCCAAATAAGGTACTGACTTTGCATCACTTTTTTCCCTCAAATCTAATTATTTTCATCCTCAGGAATACCCATTAACTTATAATAGTGCTGCTAGGTCTCTCTTTTTCAAATTAAGGCAGAAGGGACACATCAAAAGATGTTTACAAACTAAAGATGGTATTTGGATGGCTTTACTATGTGCAGCAATAATAGTTTTCACTGTACTATGAAAACACCTATATAACAGCAGTGGCCTGTATTCTGATGGCTTTAGGTCACCAAACATTACAATTTTAGGACTGTATTCTTGCAAACGTTGACAAATTACCTGCCAAATCCCACATTATTTATCTTTACTTACCTATATTAAATGGCCTATGCCACAAATAATTAAGGGATTCCTTTCCTCTTTAAAAAAAAAAAATCTAAATTTTCTCTCCCCCCATTCTCTCTCCTTTTCTGTGCACAAGGATGCAGCATTTGGTACACACAGTACAAAAAACCATTTTTGTGGGAGGTACTTACTGAAATGCTGGCAGCACACGACTAAGATTATAATGAGCACAAAAGTGCTTACACAAATGCTAGGAGCAAGTCAGCACAGTACTTAGTAATAGGCAGAAAAATAATTGCTGAGGTTAGTTAGAGAGTATGTTCCTGTATGTTGTTATTAGTTATGGCCCATCTAAATTTTGCAAAACAACTTGACAAAACAAAGTGAATACTGATGTCAGCCATTGTCTCAAGTCACAGCCTAATAAAACACAGAGTAGTTCTTTGTCGTTCTGGAGCTTTTTCTCTATCTTTTGTTTCATTTAGTGGAAAAGCCTCATAGTTTCCATGTATGAATGCAATAATAAAAAAATATTAATTCCTTTTTCTAGCCTTGTTTGGTTCATATACAGTTGTGGAAAATATTCCCCTGTAGCTGGTATTCTCCTAAAATAAAACCCAATCACTTCTTAGCACAATACAGTAACCATACTCTAGCTTGCATTACTTTGCCTGTGCTCCTATTTGTAATTACCTTAATTAATGAAGGAGAAGATCATAGGAAAGTTTAAAAATTTTAATTAACTATGAAATACATACTGAAACTAAAGTAATGACATTCAAAGTCTTAATCTTCAAAATGCTGTCATTTCTTTCCTTATTCTGATCTTTGGATTCTTATTTTTGTGTTTTGGTTGGTTTGTTTGGTTCTGTATTGTTTACAGACTGCTTTAATTTCCCCCACTTCACTGCTATATTAACATCAAGACTCATTAAGATTACTTTGAAGTCCACATATAGTTCTATAACACTTTGTGTTTCATTACTCTTCTTATAGTTAAACCTATTTCAGCCTCTGACACATCTTGGCTATTGATGCAAACATTGAAAAAGCCTGTGGAGAATTGTAGTCTGATGCTCATAGGACACAGCTGAAGGTCAGGAGATAATTTAGACCAATGTATTTAAAAGATTTTATTACTGTGCTATTTGTAGTAACTGATCCAGAAACAGGCAGAATCAGTACTGTTATGCTAAGCACTGCATAAAGTCAGAGCAAAAAGCAGTTGCCAAGATCTCCTTGAAACAACCACAGAAGTCAACTGTAAAGGGCAAAGAGATGCTTTTCATCTATGTTGAAAGGTCACAGATGTCCACTAATTTACAACTGCCATAGTCCCTTTGATCATGACTGTTATTTTAATACTGTTAGCCATCTGATTCTGCAAAAGCAGCTTGAGAACCACGGACTTAGTTCTCTTGCAAACAAGGACTTTACACAAGAATATTCATGACTGACTGCACAGGACAAGTGAAGGTGATTGACATGAAATAAAGAACTGAAAATCACATGTTCTAGCCACTGTGACAGCCATTTCTCACATTGGCTCCTCCTGTGATGTTTAGTAGACAGCAGTCAGTTGAAAATTCAGACTGACCCAAATACCTTGGTTTGAGCACTATCAGTGTGTCTGCTCTCATTATTCACCTGCCCAAACTCACAGAACAGGCAGTAGAAATTATTAGGAATTACAATTTGGCTCAGTTATCTGACTAGGTCAGCTTCCAGAGCTGCCTACTTCACTGACTTCTTTGAGTTTCTGCTGCAGAAAGACTTGAGTCCACACATGCATCTCACTATCTTGCTGCAGCATGAATTGTTTTCATGGTCACCACCTTCTACTGGAAGAAATTTCTTTCAGACAGCTCTGGTGCCAGATCTTTAACTGGCCCGTGCAGTTAGAACAGTGCTCCCACTTTACAGATCCTCTGGAGAGACCCAGGGTGCTCCAACACTGTTATGTAAGGAATGTCCTCCCACTATTTTATTACCATGAAGTTTCACTTAATTCAAGGCAATTCAAGGTCAAATTCAAATGAAAGCACCCATTCATGTAACTCCAAAGTAGACAACACTGTGATACTTATTTATACAAGACAGCTGCAAATTTGGAAAAAAAAAAAAAAAAAAAGCAAACCCAGTGTGCTTAACAACACTTAAGAAATTAGAAATATCACTCTTTCTACACCTCTTATAAATATGGCCTGCTGTCACATCCTTCCAAGGAGCTGTGTGCCCCAGATTTCTGCTGTTAGACTCAATGATTAGACAGATCTCATCAGAGAGCACACTGTGTCAGTGTGGGATGCTGACTTTTACAGCCAGTCTCCTCTACAATTATATAATATAATACACAGACAAATTAACTAATAATTTTTAAAGTCCTGTTGGAAGTGTGATTCAATTAGAACAGTGACCAAAAAGAGCTAACCACCCTCTTCGTCATCCAAATGAGAAGCAGGCTCTGAACCTTTGGGAGCTGTGGCAACTGGCATCTGAATTTTACTGCAAAAGCCAGCAAGTGCTTGGAGACAATTTTTAAATGGCTTGATGGTTTTGCCAAGCTGCTTTTATATGGTTACCTTCTCCTGGGATATATACATCCGTGAGACAACCTAGGTAATTAACTATAAAATTTGTCCATTTGATGTCTGCAGTGTGATGCCAAGAGCAGGGTAAACTTGATAAGGTTTAAAAGCAACGCCCCTAGGGGAAAAGCGCTCTATTTTTCAGTAACACTATTTGTTTCACTGTAAGCTCTTTTCTTTTGAAAATATTCACTGATTATGAACTCCAAGTGCTGGGATCTTTGTCACTCCTCTTACATATATATTGTAAAATTAGCTAAAAATATGTCTAAATAGGAATGAAAAAATATAGTGTTTACTTAACTGCCTGAAGTATATAGATTATGGTTCTCATGAAAGATGAAACAAAGTCCACTGTGGAGACTGAGCAGAAAATAATGGCTTCACTTTTGCTCTTGACACCTGGGCCTCAGACTGATTCTTTTTGGCAGTTTGCTTATATCTTGGATGCTGACCATCTTTAGGTGTTTAATGCACTCTCTGTGGTGGCATTTGTCAAATACAGAACAAGAAGAAAAAATATCTCTTTCTCTCTTTGAACATATGTCTTTGTGGAGAGAAAAAAACCATAAAAATACATGACAATTTTCAGAAATGTCCAGTTTGGCATAATTTTAATATCCTCATTTAAGAACTTTGAATAGTGGTTCAGTTTTACATCATAAGACACCATCACAGTCTGCTGAGGGATGCCTAACTCTGCACGTGCTATTTGATCCCTGTAAGACTTCCCAGACTAACTCAAGTGGAAAGCAAGGGACAGCATTCTGTTTGTATATTGTATATTCTAAATAGGGTTGTAAAGTTGTTTAGACACAGATCAGATATTTTCTAAGTACTGGAGACTATGTTTTAAGTTTTAACTAAGCCACGTGGCCTCACTACAGTTTTCACTGTTCATATCTGCAATAAAATCTACTCTCTTGGACAAGTATCTTTTTCTCATCATTAATGAAATACACAAGTAATCTAGAGTCAGATGACCGAGCCAGATTCCACCTCTTAGAGTACTGACTTACCATTTACTAGTTCTAATTGAACAACACAGATACAAAGTGCTGTAAGCTCTTAACATTAGTATTTTATTCCCACAGACTAATGTAAAAGTTTTAAGACACCTTAAACTACACCTGCATGACCTGAGCTGGTTGAAAATCCCAGCTACCTCCTCTTAGGTAGCCAGGATTTTGTAGCTATTCCCTGATTAGCAGCTCAGCCCAACGCCAGCCCTTCAGTTAGGGCTGAAGTTAGGGCTCTCTTACACCTCTTTCTAAAAAGAGTTCTGCTTTGTCCTATGAGCAAAATAAGGCTCCTGTAGCAGGAAGGTCATCACACTCACCTTCAAAACGCATGATGAGAAATGCAAGATTAAGAAGATAAATACCACAGACCTCTGTAGCGAGTAGGCAGAATCATGGCATGAGGTCCAGATTTGGCTAAAACAATTTAGAATTCCAGTAAGTTATTAGTTTAACATGGTGTTGACTTTTTAAAAAGGGACATGTGCCATATATTTCTTATTGATAAGTTTCTTTTTCTTTTTTTCTTTCATACAAAGAAGCAGATTATCCTAACTAAATTACCATGAACTTGTTTGGAGGAGGGTGGGACTAAAATTTTTTCAACACTTCATCTAAGTCCCCTGGAATGCCAGGAAGAACTCCCTGGACCACCCGCTGGGCTCCCCATCAAGTGTATACCATGGCATGACAGGACGAAGCAAGCAGGGCAGACTTGCATCCTAGCACTAAATGGAGAAAGGAAAGAAATATGTGTGTGATTTCAAACTGTTTTCTTAGTACTTCTAGTTGTGTTTTTTTAGATAAATAGTATTTTAGAGAACTAGTAGTTTCTTGGTAGTGTGTTAATTAATAAACATCACAACCACCTAAATCTCTTAAGTCTCCAGTCTAAAGGGTTGCAGTCAGATCTTGGTAATAAGAGTCACTTTGCATATTAACTGGTGAGACCCTAAGGCACAGGTATCAACTCTTACAGTCTAAATCTTCTTTAAACCTCCAGACTCTAGAAGATTATTGTCCAGAAAATCTTGGTTTGCCTTTTCTTTTAGGAGCCGAATGGCTGCAAAGGAAAGGGTGCAAAATATATCAGAAGAGCATATCTTGAAATAAAGCCACAGGGTATGTATAAAGCATACAAAATGTATTCTACAACTTCATCTTTTCCAAGGTTTGTGTTACAATTATGAAACTCCTAAACTCTTGTGATAGACATGCATTTTTATAGAAAACACTGGGCACTCCTGATATCCTCTTAAATATTTTATATTTCTGCTGCATACTGAGAAAAGATTATGAAGGAGCCATATAATTGTTAAACGCGTTTGGTGAACTTTCAGCTGCATTTTTAGAATAGGTGAGATTTGCCTAGAAACTATTTAAATTAATTTCTCAAGCAAAGACTATTAATTCCCACAAAAATAATTTAAAAGGAAAAGTTGTACAAATGTGTTCTGATAAATCAGAATATAATTGCAAATGTGCATAACCAGTCAATTTGGCAGCTACAAAGAAAAATAGATTTTACTTCAACATTAACTTACTGGAGTGTAGCAGTTCAAGCAACAGAAGTGATTGTGTAAGCAGGGAGATGAAGAGTTTTAATAAACTAATCCTTATAATGACAGGCAAATTTTCTTTAATAAGATTAAAGACAGAAGAGAAAATTTCTGGGCAAAAATAGAAACAATTTTAGTATTCAAAATCCATATCAAAGATGTCTATTAGTAGGATTAACAAAAGTGATAACAAATTACAGTGATTTAAAATATGATTCCTTAATATTTATTGATAATATTTTATTAGATCACTACATTTCTGTAATGATATTTTAAATATTTGAGTACATTATATTGAGTTTTTAGTAACCTTTAGAAAACTAATTCTGACAAGGCAAATTGGAAATCAGTATGATTTCCATACTTATCAGAGCTGAACTCTGATTCAAATCTGTAAAATCATGGATCATCTTGTTATAGTTTCATAATGACAAATTATCATGTTGTTATGCAATACCTCTCTATGTTTTCATGAAAGGAAATTGAAAATAACACAGTAGGGTCATAGGACAAAAGAACAAGCTCTTCCATCATCCTCCCTAGGCTTGTTCTGATGAGCAAAGCTTTGCAGATAAGAAATTATCCCATTCCAGATGCCTAATTAGCCCCACAGTCCATTCAGTCTTTGAGCTGCTCAGTAAGACTGCCAACGATGGAACCAGTTTTGACAGTGATTTTCTGCTTAATAGTGGTATTAAGCAGATTGTAATTCTAAAGACTGGACCGAACACACACACACATTTTAAACAGACCACTGAATACAGATGGGCACATCTTTAAGGGGGATTTACTTAGTAAAATCTCTTTGACACAGAAATCTTCCCTTCTCCAATTTATTCAAAATTTTTGGATAAGATTAAGAAGAATTAAGGACGACTTCCAGAAAAACAACAATGAGGGGTAATAAAAGCCTCTTGAAGTATCAGAATATTTTTTGACATTTTCTAAACGAAACAAATTGGCTAATTTATACATCCGTTAAAGAAAAATACCTTTCAAAAATGGAAAATAAGCAACAGGATATGCATGTTTTTGCTTTGGGTTTTTCTTTCCTTTTTTGTTTGTTTGTTTGTTTTCTTTGTTTATTTTTTAAGTTATTAGGCTTATCTAGAAGAAAAGTCTTTTGAGTCCACCTATTAATTTTGTTTGATCAGTAACTGAACCACAATAAACTAAACAACAGAACTATTTCTAAAAGTGCTGGAAACATTTTGGGATCCCAGAGCAGTCTATTGCATTCGGCATCAAGTATGCAGGTCTGGTCCTACTTTTAGGCTTCTAAACTTGACAAAAAATTGAAAAAGATGAGAGTTTTCCCAGTACAGTGTCAAAACACAGCTGGTGTAGTTAACGCAAGATGTCTTTCTCACCCAGTGCATTTAGAAGGAAAGCATAAGATCTTTCTCTGATGTCTGTAATACCCTTCCTTTCCAAAAGCAAGACCCAAGGTAACCACTGCACCTTGTTTCTATTTTTAAATCGTTTCCTGTGATGGTAAAGGCAGGATTCACACAATGCACTGCAGCGTGCAGTAAGCAGGGCTGCACAGGAAGGGTGATGCTGCCTCAGCTCGGGGGTCTCTATTACAGTATTGATTTAATTGCACAAGGTTAACACTGAGCCAGCCCTTCCATTCTCTACTCATTTTTCAGATCTTTAACTGTACCAGAATTTGTGTCTAAGCTGAAACCTATCCCCATGACTTATGCTGTAGAAATTGCTTACATTAACAGAGTTTGTAAGGAGCTCTTTGAATGGATTCATCAAAATATGGCGATCTGCTCTTAAGCCAAGTCTGAGATTTTCAAGATACACTAATGACTTGAACTGTCTGTTTTTGAACCACTAATTTAAAACAATTTTAAAGGATTGCATTTCAGAAACTGTTCTTTTAAAGTTTGTCTATTTAAGTGTTTAGTCTGCTAAAACCTTGATCAGAATCTGTGGTTTCGGCCACTCTGATAAAATTATATTGTGCCATAAAGTCATTTACTATTCTTCAGTGGGTTAAATTGTAATAAAAATCTAATTACTGTTCTTTCAGTTTTTGGTATATTTCTTTCCTGAATGATCCAACTAGCAATAAGTCTTCAGAATGTTTTCAGATAGGTTAAGTTTTTACCCAGTATTAAGCTTTTAAAAGGCATCATACTGAATATTTTTGGAACCTTTCAGATCACCCATATAGTCTTTCTTGAGCATCTGGTGCATACATCTTTTCGCAGCACTTGAAAGAATGGGGAGTTAGATTCGTCTTTATTTTACAGTTGGAAAACTGATGTACTTGAGGCCAGATAGGAAGCCTGACCAGAGGAGTGCCTTGAAGTTGTCTCCCCGATTTTCCTGTCAGACTAAGACCTGAGAAAGTAATTGCTTGTCCATTCTGCACAGGCAGTACTGGCAAGAGGATGGCACTGCCTGTTTCCTGATCTCTACAGTTACAAGATGTACAGGCTGAATATCCCATGTTTGACAGTTCAGATGTCACGGATTTCTTCCCCTTTAGCTTTTCCTTTCAATCTAGAGAAGTAGCTTAGTAATGGTAGAAAGGTGCAGGAAGCAAACTCTTTACCTTTGCTCTTGACAGAGTCAAGCTAAATGGCATGTTTTATTTTCCTCACGGCAAAATGGGTATTAAACAAATTCCAAGTGTGTTAAGAAATTTCGGTGCAGCTTAACTTCCAATGAAATCAAACAGTTTTGTGCTCTTATTTAGAATGCTTTGGTAGATTGACTCTTTACCATAAGACTTGTAGGATTCACTACAATGAAGTATTTCTATAGCACTGTATATCAACCCTAAATTGTCATGTGTCTAATAATTTCTTTAAGAAAAATTAATTTTTAACACCAAAGTGAATGTGTGAAAAATCAACCTTGCAGAAGCATTTACATTGGGTTTAGAAAAAGAACCAAAGATAAAATATTTGGGCATTATATAAAAGCCATTTTACCTGATAAAAATCACTAGTTATCAAACTAGTATGTTCCATTAATTTTTTCAGCCTTCACTCTGTAAAAAATTTTATGGAAAAAACTGCAAAAAGAATTCTGTCTAATTTGATTTGATATGATCTTAATTGGTTTTGTATATATTGGATATACTGGTTTTAGGGAAGATATGACTATTGCCAATAACAATTATTTTGGAAAACTGAAATTCTGCTTAATTACTTAAAAAATTCAATTAGAGTACTGCAATTATCTGAACTATCACGTTACCAGCAGAAATCATTAAGTACTACATTTATTTTTTCCCTGATCTATTTTACAATTGTACCTTAATTAAAAAAAAAAAAAAGTTATTTTAAAGGATACTGTCAGTCTCCTCACCTTCTATTTACACCAGTGATCCTACCAATAACAACAACAAAAAAAGAGAACTGTATTAAAAGAGAACATAATTTAAAATTTGATGCATCTCCTACTGATCATTGCTCAGTTTTATTGTAATACAGTCAGATCAGGACTGAACACCTGAATGAGATTTTCTTGTAGAAAACATGGGAGTTCATTATCAGGAATAGCCTACCAAAGAAGAACCCACTGCTGAGAGTGTGAAATCTCCATTTTTAAAATGCCACACACCTGGCTGACCCGACCCCAGAGCAAGGGAATGGGGTCGATTACCTTTTAAGATACCTTCCAATTATGTTTTTCCATAACACTATGTTTTCATGATATATGAATCTGCAAAATGTATTGACTGGTCTTTTATATTATTTAAAATGAGCAAAGACACTCTGGAGTGAACAACCATTTATCTCTAATCCAAGAATTAAATTTTTGTTTTCTGAAGCTGTATTCATTATATAAGCAGGCAATTTGAGTGGTCGGAAAAAGACTTTGTGAAAGTACTTTCCCAGCTAACTCAAAAGAGAAGCTATAGTTTAGGCAGGGAAAGGGAAAATTGTTTTTGTAACATCCTTTCAAAAGAACATTAGAGCAGGTTGTTCTTCTGATTTTCCAGATGTGATATTAAGAAAAAAGAATCTATGCACTATGGGTTTTTTGCAAGCCCATTGGCTGGTATTTTTGAAGAGTGAGAGGTTACACATAATTATTCCTGTGGTCTACTGTCTGTATACTCACACCTCTGCTGTCTCTTAGACATCCAACTACTACAATTTTAGTTCCTCTGTGATGAGAATAATTCCTTATTATAAATATCATATATCTGAGATGCCTGGATGGATTCATAGCTGGATTGCCTAGATGCCACAAAGAACTATAAGCAGCCATAATCTACTAGGAAGACTAGCTCCTCAGTAATGCAGGCAATAATTAAGTGAAGCTTTCATATTTTAAGCAAGTATCCTAACCTCTGACTTATTTTCATATTTTGTATCTTCTTTGATCACTGTATTACACATCTTTCTATTTTCACATCTCTTTTATAGCTCAGACAACACAGTTTCTCTACACAGAGAAACTCCTTGCAGTGCTGGCATGTCATGGTACAGTTATGGGGTGGGTTGTGACCAGAACTGGCATGGACACACAAAGAACTTTAAAAGCTCTGTTGCATGCCTTATGGACGTTTTGATCTCATGTAAGATTTCTGATATATGTGTCTGCCTACAATTTCTGATCAATTAGTTGGTTACATGTCACGGGGTGATGGTGAGTTAATCTCAGTTATTGGTGTGTAAGTTAGCACTCAAATGTCCCATACAGATATGAAGTGAGTACAGAAAGTTGCATTGCATTCCCCAGGAACATATTCCTGGCCATTTATCCTTATTTTCCATACTGGTCTGAGCAGTCTAGCAGTGAGCTCTGGAAGACAGATCAAAGCTGAGGTCCAAGGACCACAAAACACAACTTTTCTCCAATATGATGAGCATCTGTTCAAGAATGGAAGAATCTATTTGTGCAAGAGACAGAGATTTATGGGATACTTCTATCTTTTCCAGAGTGCCTATGCATAATAAGATCAAAAATAAAATAAAGCCTGAATCTAAAAAAACCCCAAAACCACTCCCCCAACCCCCTTACAAAAAGTACAGAAAAAAATATCTGTCAAACCCCAGCTCTGTATTATTCAAGGCTTATGCAGGGACAATGAAGCTGCAGAACAAGCTGCAGTTATTATGTTACTTGATATGGAACACTGCGGGTATCAAGCTCAGCAGTTTTCATTAGAAAGGATTTCTCAAGTTGCAGAAAACTTTTTTTAGTCAAAACTACTGAGCTATCACAGATACTGTTTTTCTTGTGCTTTGGACATTCAGGTGAGAAGTAAGAAAGTTTGGCTTCAAAGCCAAAGGTGTCATAATTCAGACCAGGAAATCTGAGTTGTATTGCCTGTTCCACTCCTTCATGACTCATGTGCAGCCCGAGTTTCCTTAAAACAGAAATCCTGGGTACTCTGGATTAGATCTGATAATCCAGTATTTCAGAAGTGAGAGAAAAAGTTTAAGAAGGTTTTTCTTTCATCCTGTTGCTGATCAGTAAATCTCCTAGAGCATTAATCTAATTTTATAAGGCAGAGATAGCATTATGCCAGTAGCAGCAGGAAAAGTAAAGGTGGGAACATTTAGTAGTACAAGATTCAGATCTGGGTGATGTTCCTACCCTCCACTGTAGGATGCTGAATAGTTTTGACAAAACTTTTTAATGAAAACACCAACTGCAGCACTTGCAGTATGCTGCAGGCCAAGTGATGGCCTTGGACATACCAGATAATAAAAACAATTCTGTGTTTTTGTGCAAAATGCCAAACACATCTGTGTTCTTCAGGTCTCTTGTCTATGGCATATCATTTTTTCAGTCAGATTATCAAAGACACTGCATAAAGCAATATCTTATTTTAATGGATTCTGCACCACATTAATGATAGTTCTTCAGCTGCATAGAGGTTATTCTGTGCCAATGTTCTAATTTGTTAAATTTGTCATTTTATAGCCACAGTAAGCCACAAAGGCATCCTTCAAATTGTTTTCTTTTTTCCAGGTGGTCAATGTAAAATTTACCATGCTACCTAGAGGTAATAGTTTTCAGCATACATTTCTGCAATGCTGAAGTTAAAGCCTTCATTGTTTTTAGCATGTATGTTGTTTTCTGAGAGTATTAGCAAAGAATGCAGACTGTAGATGAAAGAATTCAGTACTTTGAAGTCATGCTTTTATGTTGCATCTCATACTTGAAAATAAACCAAATTCTTTGAAGACATTTTGACCCTGAAATCTCACTGACACAGCTTATCTCAAATTTTCATGTTTTCCTAGCCATTAGAGTAAAAAAAGAAAATTGATACAAAGTCATTCTCCCCTCCAGTGTTAGAAAATAAGCCCATAATCATAAGTCACTTAGCAGTTAAAATCAATACAGCACTAACTAAGAAAAATTTGAACACCTAAACTCTGGGAATAAAAGTCAGAATAAACTACCATTTCCCAAGCAACCTAATGTCATTGAATCTGTGAGAAATCAGGAACGTCTTTGTGCTTAAAAATCAATGGTGTGTGTACTTGAGCTTGAACTTAGCATAGAATCATCTTGAAAGAAATGTCATTAATGTAAACAGAAAGCTATTAATTATTTCTACAAGTCAGATGAAAAATCCTAACAAATTCCTCTGGTGGAGTGTGCAACAATATAATTGCTGTGCTAAAGGAGAAGACATTGATCTCAGATGACTCTAAGTGTGCAAGGTGAAGAAATGGGTAATTTTATTTTGCTTCCTTGGCTTTTTTAGTAAAGCTGGGGAAGTCTCTTCCGGAATGATGAGAAACCAGCTGCACAACAAGGTGACCCTGTTTGAACACCCCTTTTATCTACTTAGTGCTACAATGAAAGACATCCTTTAACAGGATGGAATCTTTCAGTCAATATCCAGGACCTGACTCAAAGTGTAACAACCACTTCTCAGACTTCTAAATAGATAAAAATCTATATTACACTTCTAAAGCAAGAAATTATCTTTCATAATTAAGTGGATAATTTTGGTACTGATTTAAAGAAAAAAAACATACAATATACAAAAAAACATACTAATGAAATAATAGTTCTCCCAAAAGAATGAAGACTTTTCTATAGGAAATGATGTTCCCTACAAGCCCTAGATTTATCTTCAGATATTTTAAATCCTGTAATTTGATGAAGTAAAACCATCTAAAGTAAACTTTACAAAAGGAAGGTAAATTAAAAAACCCCTCTAAAACCCATTCATGTAACTCTTTAAAAATATTGTATGGAAACTTATAAATAAAGGCTTTAAAAAAAATTTGGCAGAGTTTGGGTTATTAAACATTTTGTACAGCTATTAGCCCTAGCATCTGAAACCAAGTCTAAAAGATGTACATGCAACTTGAATTGATAATATTATTTTTTCCTTTAGCAAGTGGACAGTACACTAACTTTAATTCAGCCATAAATTGCATCTGTTAACCATGTTACATTGATCTTAACTTTGAATAGGATATCTTCCCTTCATCTCAGAAAGTCACAGTTGTAGATAAAAACAAACTTTATAATTTAATCATTCCCATTAGAAATCTTTTTAAAGGAATAGCCCCTTTGTGCCTACTATTGTGTTTGAATTGCTCCATCTTTATCCCAACTGTACTCATTAGTGCATCATGAAAACAATAGGAAATGCCCTTTACTATCATGGAAAATAAACAATATTAAATCTCTAATTTCTTTTGCTGCCTTTTTATTTACCTCTTTTTAACTGCTATTTAATATTTTTTGCATGGTAAAGAAATATAATAAAATCCTCTTAAAGCACTCATTATGACTTGTTTGCATCACAACCGGGCTAGTTGCTGGTATATGAAGAAGAGAAACTGGACCTCCTCTAAGTTGCATTATGACTTCAAACACTATAATGAAACCCCAAAATTATTAACAGTATGTTTCTATCACTGCTTTTAACCTTTCAGTTAGAGATAGTGAATTCTGTTTACACAAACCCTCCAGACTTAAAGAAGAGACTGTGCTCAAAACTTGTTTCTCCCCTATGAAATGCATGTCATGAAAAAAATTTCACAGCTGGTATAACAAGTAATTCCTGGATTAATCTCAATTTATTTTGAGTGCTGCCACTTGCTGTGTGTTCTGAGGGTCAGCCAGTTAAGTGAATACCATAATTTCCTTCTTTTCAAAATAAGTCTGATATAACCTGTCTGATGGAGGTCTCTCAAGGTTACTACAGTGGCCCCAAGGTACAAGGCACTGTAGAAGAGCTACAGGTCTGTGTTTTGCAGGAGGCCAAAATCATGATTTCTCTTGGTTTACAAGTAATTCCATGAATCAAAGTGCTTCGTGCAATCCTGAAATGAAAAATGCTCCATAAAAAAAAAGTTATTATTATGAGGTTTTGCCTCATAGCTCTTAAAAGCTCATATTTCTTTTGGATAGAGGTGGTTATGAGATTTTAGCTGTAATGCAAAAGAAAATGCCTTGCACTCTGTTGAGCTTAATATCAGCTGGTTGGAATTGGCATAGCTTCCTCATAAACCACAGTGACCTCCAGAAAAATTATTTTCTCAGTGATAGATTTGAAAGATCTGTGCAACGACACAAGTGGACCCATATATAGAACACTGAGATTTCAGCAACATGTACTGACATTTTCCATAGAAAACAAGATGGGATGGGGACATATAAGCATTTGACCTTCACCAATACTCCTGAAGTATTATTTCAAGTACTGGCCATAAATCACATGTATTTTTATATTACTGAATTTATCTATAGGCTCTAAAACCATGGAACTTCAAATGGACTCCACATTCAATAAATATTTTCCAGTGTATAGTGGCAAACAAAAACAAATGAACATCACACTGATATTAAGGACACATTGATTCTGTCAAGTTATTTTAGTCCAATTAATTTTGGACAGAAAGTTTATTGGAACAGACTTGTTTTGTTTAGACAAAACAATAATGTTCACATTTTCCTTCTGGGGCCATTGATATATGAAGGCTCTGAAGTGCTGCTGAGCAAAGTAAAGTTATATTTTCTAGGATGCTATAAAACTGTCAGTTCTGGCTGAGATGTTTCTGATAGTCTCACTACTGAATGTTAACCTTTCAAATACCATCCTTGATATTCTGCATAATCTGGCTTGATTTAATTATCAAAATCACCAAACAGTGTTTTGGTAAAGCATTACTATTAAAGGAGGTCAAAATTGTCAGTTTGTTTTTTAATGCAACACCTCCACTTACATCTATACTGCATCTAGAAAATTTCTGTAAAATTTAATGAGATTTATGGTGATTAATTTAGTAGCAGAAGTTTTCAGTTTCATTTTCAGTTTCAAAAATCCCATAATCCCACACCCTGGCTCTGCAGGATTTTTGCCTGGGCATGAGCTGGAGTCCAGGTGCCCATGGAGGTGGGGCAGGGTGCCCTGGATGTGCTGTCACACTGGCCTCCCAGCCCAGCTGCTGCAGGGTCACAGGGCTTGTGACCCACAGGGTTCTCTCTCGTCTGTCAAGGTAAATACAAGCCCTCCTTCAAAAAAAAAAAAAAAATTAATAAAAAAAATCCAGGCAAGCAATGGTACACATTTTTCTTCTACCAGCTATGTGCAAGTCCAGTCATTCTACAAAGACATTTCACCAATTCACAGCAAGAAGGAGACATGTCCTGAAAAACAGACTGCGTATTCATACATATTGTGCCTTTCTCAGTCTAAATTTACTTCATGGCCCAGAAGCTGTTTCCACATACATTGCTTTCAAATATTGCTTGCAAAAATAGTAGGAGAGACTGCATGCTATGTTAGTATCTTAGCATAGCAGAGTGAGGGAAAAGCCCCATGTGTCAAGGGATGCAGAAAATGCTGTCCCATTTCTCAGGTGCTGCTTCACCATTAAATGAACAACCATCATGCTCCAGCACTAAACATTTGGGAAAAGCTGGAGGTAGAACCAGGAATCTGGAAGTTCTGTAGGAAAAGGACTTCTTGTTGTGGGAGTTTAAAAATAAACAAATGTATCAGCTACAAAGAAATAGCACCTGTTAAAAGCTTGTCCTAGGGCAGCAAATCATATGTAAACATTCCTTCCTGAGGGGAGCTGGAGGCTGAGTGATGTGGTGCTGGTGTAGTCCATGCCAGGTGGCCCTGGACAGCAGTGGACTGTGGGCAGTGGGGAGAGGCAGCCACTGCCTTGGTGAGAGCAGGGGAGCAGCCCGAGAGCCATTGCCACGCTGGAACTCCCCACACCAAACCACCCTCCAGGGTTAGTGTTCCTGCAGCAGCCCAGCTAGATCATCAAAAAGGATGGAATGGAAACTATGTGCCCAAAACCTGTAATGCCACCATCACTGTAACTAGAAGATTTTTAAAGCATTTCTGTGCAAGGTACCTACATAATTCATGCCAAGTTAGGGCACTATAAGCTATATAAAAATTATAAAATATAAGCTGTAAACTTCTCTGACCCTCTGTGCCCCACTGCTACTGCCATAAGATGGGCTTTCCGAGGACTGAATTTAAATATAAGGTAAGGTAGGAGCTGAGACTGAAATTTGACTTATGTTTTATAATTCAAGAAAATTCCATAATTGATCTCTTAGGGGATTGGGAAAGCAAGGATTACCTATTTTTAAGGCAATGCCTAATGTCCTGAGGTCCTAGAGATCTGTCTCTGCCATTGTTTTGTTTTCCTACTTTATAAGGTGTTATGAAGCTTTTGAAGAGTAACCCCTGCATAATGATCTCCCGTGGGGTGCTGTCTCTCCTGGGTTACAAAGGCAATGCTGGTATTGCTGCAGGGTCCTCTGCGAGGCGTTCACTTTTCCAGTCCTTGTGATCACTTTGCAGTTTAGTCACCTTTACTCCTCCGTTCCACCAGGAGTTTTTAAAAATATCCCTCATAAGGTTTTACACTGGTACAGCATCAGTAACAAGGACCTGCCTTCGTGAAAAAACACCCAGCACTTTTCAGTTCAATTTTTTTTTCAAATGTTAGAATTAGTGGCTGCTTTCTGCACAATTTACTATTTACGACTTCTGTTGAAAAACAATTTTTTTTCTGTAACTTTCATATCTATTCATTCAGAGTGCACTATCTTTTTTGAAAATACAGGAACAAGTAAGCCAAACATATTTCTAATACACTAAAAGTTCTATTTTCTGGATATAGCTATGGATCACTTGAGACAAAGTTGAGAAAAAAGATCAGCTGAGACAAAGATATTGGGACTTTATAAATTTACTAAAGCCCCCTTCTGTTTATTCAAATGGTGAAAAAAGACTTCCTTGTGTGTGTGTTGCAGGATTAGCAGCGTATTTTAAAGATAGGTGTAGATTCATACATAGCAGTCCCTTTCTAGCTGCAAAAGTGACTTTAGAAAAATAGTTGTTTTAAATCAGCCTTCTAGCCACTTTTCATTAACAGTAAGGAATGCTGATATTACTATTTCACTTGTCCCTCTGAAAATCAGTTTCTTTTACATCCTGAGCTCCTTCCTTCTTTTCCTGCCTCATAATTTTCCCTTGAATTTCTGATGAACTGGTTATTCTGGCATAGGGAGCACAATTTGTTTCTTCTTTCTGCAAAATGCTATATCCAGACTGAGCAAGAAAATGGTAACTGGGAAAGAGGATGAAAGTGCAGTGCTGGTGAGATGTTCCAGGTACAGACTGTCTCCAGAGGGACATGTGATACTTTTCCATAAAGCATGACATTATTCTCCTTCTTGTCCCCTTTACATTTGCACCAATACAGTTTATAAATTTACTGTTTGATTCACCAAATATTTCCTTTTCCATTGGCCAATATTTCTTGAATGTTAACATTTCAACATTTTCTTCTCAGTTGTGCAATGAGAATTTTTCTTAGAAAACTTTCCTTGTCCCACCTGTAAGGACACCCAGGAGTCTCCTATCTCCATATTTACATTTCTTACCATTTCAATTATTTTCTGGTCACAGGTAGTATGCATGCTTCCTGGCCATTTTCCATTTATGAGAAATGAGTGAACATTTTTCTCCAATTACAGCTTAAGTCCATTGTAAGAACAAGTCTGATTAGTTAAAATTTTAATTACACAGGAAAGAGGAATGAAAAAGAGAGAAGTGAATAGGAGGAGAAAAACACAAAGGAAATATGAGGAAAAAACTTTCAAAATCAAAAAGTGAAAATAATTATGAAATAGGAAAAAGGAAAACCTCCAACATATTTTGATTTTTACTGGAATAAGAACATAGGTCTGACCTACAAAGCTGACTCACCCACCTTATGCAAATGCTAAACCCTCTGCACTCCAAGACAGAAGGCTTATGGAAAAAATATTTCTAAGTGATTTTCTAGTACATGACAAACACTGTTAAAGTCAAGATATAAAATCTGCATTTACTCCTGTTGCTTCAACAAACAGTCTGCTGAGTTCAAATGAGTGGTTATTGAGTTGTTGGAGAAGATTGAAACTTTATGAGGAAGAAATGTTTAGGTTATATTGTGTTGTATCATACACTTCCTTAAGGATTGTTAAAAAAAAATAATAAAAAGAAAATATCTGGCAAGATGAAGGAGAAAGACATGAACTGTTAAGTCTATGTCTTTCCTACATTGGCATGGCTTGGTTACTGTCCAGCTATGAGCTAGCAGTAATTCAATACTGAAATGAGGCTGTTTGTACTTGTTGAATATACAGTTTGAAAACCCTCTTGGTCTTATAAAGTGGCAGCCAGCTACTGGTGAGGCTGAGAAACCCTGCTGCTCTTGGAGTCTGCAGGAAGGCAAGGAAATTGGGGGAAAGCTTAGAATGACAGTGGTTGAAACAGAATAATCCCCTTGCTACCCTTTAGCAGTGTGGACTTGTTGCCAATACAAGGAAAGCTTTGCCATGACATGCTGCCTGGAGCTGGGACAAAGCACTGAAGGAGATAAAACCTCAGTGTTGGCTTGAAAAAGAAGGAATATTAACTCAAATGTAAGATTCTAACCCCAAAAAATCTGTGCTATATTCTAAAACTTCATGGTTAGAGGGCTAAAATGATATCAGAATGAAATATCCCAGCCTTGTAACCTAGAAAGTAAGGAGCTGATATGAAAGTGGAAAACCTACTCTTATCTGGTTTGGTGTTTATAAATATAATAATTATTTTTAAAATTCAGAGATGGCATAATACATTCACATACTCCCATGGAGTATGCATCTTAAAGCCTTTTGTTCATCGATTAAATGCCCTGAGGGTTAACCTGCAGAGTCAAACACACAGGCATTCTTCATTGCTTGTTTCATTCTGGTTTATAACTCTGATAGAAGTATTCCCCTCCAAACTCAGAATTTCCCTCTTTGACCTTTTTGGACCAGGTCAGGGTCCTTTCTGCCCCTTTGCCCATCCAGAAGACATCCCCCATCTACTTGTGGCATTCAAACTTTAGTGATTAGGATGAGGGAAGTTGTAGAAAATTATTACAGGGAATCTGTCAAAAGTGCTGGAAAATAGCTGGAGAGTATTTATATAGTGTGGTATTTTGCACTTCCCACTACTTTATTTCTGTGAAGTAGTAAAACATCTCCAGCTAAAAAAATCCCTTGGAGCAGAAATTTATTTTATTGCAACATGGCAGCCTCTCTTTGTCTTGTCAGCAACCAGAGTTCTGATTTCTCCATTTAATCAGCTCTCTGATATTGATACTGCTGAAGAGTTTTTCATTCCTCCCAACACCTTAGTGTTTTTTTTTTTCTCTTCAGATATGTGTACCCTAGCTTTTTATACTTAAAAATACTTACATTGTTACAAATAAAGTATTTTTGGCTAAAAGCAAAGGGCAAATCTAACAAACCTAATGCATTTTCATTTCATTCGTTTACAGAAACATCTAGTGTAATTGATTTTCACAAAGGGATCCCTGGCTTAGCTGGTTAATCCATATTTTATGTTAACTTTTATAATTACAACCTTACTTAATAAGTGGTGACCTAAGATACCTTCAAAGAAATTTTCAACAGTCGACACTGTTGTTTCACTGGCCACAGTGACAAAAATGACAGTAGAGACAATATGCTCTTTTGCTAAGTGCCAAAGGTCTGTGTTTAGAAAACCTGCCACAATCCAAAAGGAAAATAAGAAATCCAGAGCCTAACTCTATCAGATAAAAAGCAGTCTTATTAAGAAAACACCCCAAACAGTCCTGAATCCTAATTTACATTTTAGTTTGAAGGCTTCTGTCTTTGTTTCTGAGAACGTAATGTGAACTCAGAATAACTTTTCAAACTTTGCTACGCAGTTAAAGGCCTAGAGATTTCACCTAAATGAAAGTAGACAGTCTTACAATCACCAATCTTCAAGAGACAGGTCATTTACTTAAACAGCAAATGTCAGGAGACTTCATCTTAAAATCACAAAGCTGGCAGTGCAGAAAGGCACGTTCCCTGCAAATCAAACCTATGGAGTTCTGGCACATTTGGGTTCAATCGTCCTTATTTTTAGCACAAATCTGTCTCAAGAAATAGCTTTAAGTGTATTGGAATAAAAGTCACATATCAAAAGAATGAGAGTGGTGTGGAGGCCGTGACAAACTTGGAAACTTCACTCGCTATCAATGAGGCTGAACAAAGGCACAGCTGTGCTGTTGGGGGTACCACTGCAGCTCTTCATGTGGGGCAAGGTGCGAGCAACAGGGTGTCTCAAGAGCATCCAGAGCTTTGGATACTGCTGAAGAAGCATTATATATTTTTTAAAAACTTTTAAATTGTTGAAGGACTTTTCAAATACTGTAACTGCCTGAGACTGGAAATTCCCCAAAAGTGAGTTGAAGGTAGCCAGTAATGATCACATAATTAATAACCTTGAGCATGACTGGGAGAATGTCAATGAACCTTGTGTTTGAAGGGAGATACTAAACCAGAAAAGAGCAGGAAATAATATTAATGTGCAATCCTATAATAAGTTCTCATCAGGCATTGGATTTCCCTAAATCAAATTGTGTAGAAAATGACTACTATATTACTTCAGTTACATTAGCCATTCTAGTTTGACAAGTGCATAAAGCACAATAAAAGGCTATAGTCATTTGTAAATTCCAACCAAGTCCCTTGTATGAAATTTATAGTTCTGAACATTGTGAGGAAATAAAAGAAATCTTTACAGAACAAAAATCTATTCTCCTTTGAGAGAAAAGTGAACCTATTAACTGACATCCAATATTTCTGCAAAAAATGTCTACTTTTTCACTTTCCTATAGAATTCAGCAGATTCCTTTGTACTGCAGCTTCCAAAATTCCATAGTAGAGGGCAACAACCAACAACAGCAGTTTGTGCTTCCATTGCTCATTGTCATGTGTTGCAACTTGTCTATGATTTGCATTATTTAGAATGGGAGAGTTTTGCCATGATGTAGGCAAGCACTATGGTCTAGACTCAAAGAAAACCTCATCAAATGCCAAAGAAAAAGCTCCTACTGGCTTGTATTATTAGAGTTTTTTATAACTGTTCCATAGACACAAGCTGGTCTGTACATCTTGGGCCTGGTAAACATGGAATTTAAGCAAGGTAATTTTGATTTGTTTTTTGTACCTTAGAAGAAGTCTCTTCTTTCTAAGTTTTTTTATTTTAAAGCAGGATTTACTCATACCAGCCAGTCATTTTGCTGTGAAGACTACATTTTGGAGAATCATAGGAAGTTAACCCACAAGCCAATAAGTTCCTCCACATGAAAGGAGTTATCCAGCTGACTTAATGTAAGACAAATTTCCTTGTTCCATTAGCATGTAATCTTGGTAGTACAGCCACAAAATGAAGACAACAATAATGAATTAGATATTTTGCACATTTCCTTTCTTAGAATGCTGCTGTGTACACTGTTGAGGTCACTTTGCTCAGGATGAATGAACATTGGTATGTTTAATACCTCTAGTTTGATAACAACATATGTTTAATTAGAATTTACTAGGCTTTGCTGTCTGTTTAGACTCCTTGATAAGTTCCTTAACCAGAACTATTCAAGATAGTAACAGTTATATGAGACAAATTGTGCAGAATTTGGAAGACACAGCACCGATACATTCACTTGTAAAATTCTCTCCCAGAGATGTGAGTTTATGTGGAGTATAAATATCAGCTTGCTTTCCTTAAAGAAATGGTTAGACCTCTTCTCTGAACCATTGATTAGAAAAATATAACCACGGTTTCCTCACTTGCTTTATTAGTTAGTCTGAAAAGGCCCCACAGGTTTTTAAGCCATCCACCACAAGTATACTGGTTATAAATAGTAAGAGAAAAAGAAACATAAGGAACTTTATGTTGTTGCTTGAAAAATACTTTTGTGGCTACATTATCTGCTGGCTCCAAGGTGTCTAGATTCCTTTTTGTTAAAAAACTCTTCATAAAGCATATACAGGTTATTTTACTGTTGATTTCTGGTTTTTCAAAGCTTTGCTTGTTGGTAGCATCAGGATGCCTATTACAGCAAGTCCTGGATGAAATGGTGAGAGAGCCTAACAGGTCAGAAAGCAGATGGAGTGCTGCTCCTGATGCTTCTAGCCATAAGGTGGCTTTCTTCCCATTGGACATTATTTCCAGGACACTGGTGAAAATAATTAAATCCAGACATGATTGTTTGTCAGAGTCCAATGAAGCCCCCTAATGGATCTTGAAATCTTAGCGTTTTAAAAAACACCCATCCACGTCCTATTAAGCTAGAAAATGTAGTAGTTCTCCATACTGTGAAAGGCTTTGGGGTTCTTTGGAAAAATAATAAAACAAAAACTCAAAAATTAAATAGATAACCAGAAGCAACAGCAGCAAAACCCCCAAACCAAAATAACAACCAAGTTTTCTTTGAAAGTTAGGATCTGAGGCAGAAATAAACTGCCACAGAATTTTTATTGCATAGTACAATTCACAGGCTTTATTTTCTTTGTGTTTGTCATGCAATATTGTCCCTGGAATTCCAAACCTGTCAAATCTAAAACCAAGGATTGCTTTGAAGTGGTGAGTGCACAGTGACAGTACTCTGTTGAAACTAGTGGATCTTTATTCTTCTCACTGACTTGAAGAGCCTATCATCATTTCATCCAGAGGTTTGTATAAAAGTATACCAGTATTCCCAGCTCTCAAAAGGGCAAATGCAAATCTTAAAAATTGGATAAAACACAGCATTTTCTGTGTGAATGGCGGGCGTTTCCTCTCCCTCCTTTCCCGACACATCTGTTCTCTGAGGCTCTGGCCAGGGGGGTTTGCTCACCCTACTGAGCAGCACTGCCAGCCACAGATGACTCATCATGTGCCCTGAACGTGCCTCAGCCTGACTTCTCCATGCAGATGCCCCAGCCAGGGAATATTAGTGTTCTGCACTCTTTTGCAGCCCTCAAATTTAGCACCCAAGCTAAAAAAGCACTCACGATCATGCTTTTCATCAGCTGCATATGTACTGACTTTTCCTAATTAGAGGATGAATGCATAAAAAGTGACCCTATTACTCTCCTGAAGGCATTATTACAGCAAAAGCTACTATCTACACCTAGAAATCTATTTCTGTTTTAAATATATATTATTTGTCTGATCCGTCCCACACTGCTTTCCAGATGAAATCAAAAAACCTCTTAACTGGTTTTACCTGATTTCCCTGAAATTAAAGGGTTGGATTTGATGTTACCTAGAGAAGGAATTTGGAGCTTGTTCCAATTCTGAGTAAGAAGATTTAAGTCATTGCGGACAAGGTAGATTATTGCTCATATCCTTTTATGAACAGGCAGAGCATGAAAAGACATTTCTATACAGCAAATCCACGTAATAAACTATTCTTTTTGACAACACACACTGCTTCAGTCTCTTGGATTACTGGCTTGTGTGACCTCAGCCACACACACACGACAGAGCCCAAAATAGAACCAGAAGATGAGTCATGATGTTCAGGAAGGATTTCAAAACAAATGGACCTATTTACTTGTGCAGCTGTCTCCCGAAGGTAGCACTGTTTTACAATGGTATTATTGATTTGTTCTCATTATCTGCATCTGAGAGGTTAGTTTGTTTTTGGTTTTGGTTGGGGGGGAATTTGCATTAGGTAATTAAAATAGCAGTTTAGTGCTTCAGAGGAAGCGTTTCAGGAATAAATATGACACACACATTCTGGATATTCTAAAATAGTAGCATCATAACTAAGATAACCTCAGCATTGTAGGGACTGTGCTTCTTGCTTGCCAAATGCCATACAATTGCACAGCAGTTTATTTCAGCATTGGTAAATATATAAAATTAAATGCTTTTTATTTTTGGTCATTGTATGAGGGATGCTCCATTCTTTCACAGATTCACAAGGCTGCTATGTGGTAAACATGCTAACAAAGTGATATTCATTATTATATCTACTTTATATTGCAATATCTGTATGACTAAAAAAAAAGGTCCAGTCACAAAGTGAGACTATAAAGGTTTGTATGAAAGTATTTATCAGGTAGAGAGAGAGCTGTTTTAGCACAAGTCCCAGTGCCTTTCAAAAGGTAAAAAACAATTAAGTCAGCCAAATTCTCGACTCTTTCTTTTGACTTAGCAGTATTTTATTTTGACTAACAATGATATTTTGTATCTTTTAAATAGAATTTTTATTCTGAAATGGTTCTTGCATTTGAAAGCCAAACTCATAATGTTTCATCAAGCCTAATTATCTCCTTAATATGATACTACTTTAATACAAAAACAAGATGATGTTTTAATTTTTTATTATTATTATTTTTTTTAATAAGTTCACCCCTAAAGGCTTAAGCCAGCTGCTCTTGGTATGATAAAATGTGCATTAACTTCAGTGGAATCTGGATCAGGCCCTAAAAGCAAAAGATAATTGCTACATAAATCTCAGGACCTTGTATACTTCCAGTGTAGCTAACTTAAGCAGCAACATCTCTGCACGAATGTTATAGATCTAATTATTTACTCTGGATTTTTGTTAACATTGCCCCATATGAAAGACTCGCCATTTATATGTTAGAAAATGAGAGGCAAACAAACCTCTAGCTGACAAAGTAGTAAGAGTTAACATTTACAGCTGAAATTATGATGTTTATCGCATGTAAGCCTTTCCGGAAATCAGTAGGTTGAAATGAAAATAGAGCATAAATGATTGCTTTGCTTCAGTAATGAAAAAAGTAATGAAGGAAGGTGTATACCAGTATTGCTTGTACTACCATGGACTTAAGGTCACCAAGAATTACCTGTTTGCTTCACAAAGGCTTGAACGAAGGGTCAAAATGTTATGAAAATCTTTCATTCAACAAGATATTAATGAGAAGTATTTACCTTTAAAATATGTCAATGTCACAAAAGACACTAGCTGATTTCTATTAGACGTGCAATGTAATGTACAGCCAGCAGGCAGCAGAGGTGACTTCAGAAGGACTGTGATTCACTGAAATTAAACTGAGTTTTATTAATCACCTCTAAAGCTTTTGCTTATGGAATTTAGCATTTGCATTTGGAATAATGCTGTTTAATTTACTAAGAAGATATTTATATTTCTGAATTATGCTGACCAATAGCTGAGCTAATGCAGACCTTGTTTGTGAAAGACTTGATTCTGACTCCCTTAGGGTATTTCAGACTCCAGATGGAAAACAGAAAAGCCCTAATAAACAGTCTGAATACTGATACATATGCACAGTACTGAATATCGTATACATGCACACATATATCACTGATTACAATAAAATGATAAGAACACCCTTTGTTAATATATTCAAGCAGCAATTGTGTCCTTGATTAAAAATAATTTGTTTCCACTCTCAAACTAAGGACCCCTGAATTTTTTAAACGAACCCAAATATCACCAATATAAAACGATGATCAGTAAAAATCATCATAAACCCCTCATTTATATTGGTAGATGTAGTCATAAAAACCATCATAATTTTTGACTCTTTTCAGGCCAGATAATGTTTTGATTTAACCAGTGAAGTCAAAGATGAGCTTGCAGAATGCTGTGATCATTCTAAAAATAGGGATTTGGTAAAGGCAGCTTTGGTTCACTCGGCAGACTGTGCCTGGTACTAAGCAAACTTATTAACAGGTACACTCTTGAACCCTTCCTTGCTTCTTTTGCTTCTAGAAATTTATGCTGCTTATTTTTACAGATAAAGAGTTAGAAAATTTATACTGTGTTTAATTGATTTTTTTTTTATAGCAGGCTAGTTGACTTTACTGTGTTTTAAAGAATATTTTACTAACTTATCCCTAGATGAAGAGCTTACCTTTCCTTTTCTATTGAGTAAATTTCCATGGAAACTGAACATATTGTGTCCTTCTGCTGGCTGCAGTTCTTGTTTACCTGAGATAACACTTTGATTAAATGTGTTTTCATAGTTAACTAGTTAAAACCATTATGAGGCTTCTCCAAAGTCTTTGCTAGACTTTTAAAAAGATGTTTTGATGTTTTGAATTATTAAATTTAACGTATGTGCAAGGAGACCAAGAAATAGTATTTTCTGACCTAGGTCAATGCTACTACTGCTCAACAATTTCAGTGTAATTACAGGATTTTAACAGTTTGTGATGAACTGAGGTCTATCATCAGCTCTTGATTCAATCAGCCATGTTAGCTCTCCACTGATTGTGCCTTTTCTCATGCCAACTGCTCCCACAACATGTTTTCCCAATCCTCATTCTTTAAGACATTGTCCTCTAACTTGCAGACATCACAAAAAAAACCTGGTATACAATAATTCTTCCAAACCCTAATAGGCTATAGCATTTTCCTAGAAATGTTTAGAATGTACAGATCCTGCTATGAAAGGAGCAACAGGTTCTGATGATGGCAGATGATGAAAGCATTTCATTATATCTACACAGTCTAGGAAGCACAGAAACGATTTGGCAATTATATGTATGTTGTGGGATGAATAGACTTGTGATAGATGCCACAACACCCCAAAAACTAAATTTAATGCTGATAATGTTTTTATTTTCTTTGCTAATGGAGCCCCCTCCTACAAAAAGTTAAATTTATTATAATCCTAAATAAGATTATTCAAGAAGTCTGTGACAGGGACCTCTATGCAGTACATTTCTTCTTTTTCATCCTAGACCAACTCCTCACAGACACCACCTTTATTGTAGATTTCCCTGAAAAATTGGGGCAGGGTGGCAGAGTGTCTGTGTGAGTGAGTGTTCTTGTGTGAGGATTGAGGAAGTAACAGCTTTCCTTATGCATAAGGAATGACAATTAAAAGCCACACATATTTAGAATGTAGGCAGTAATAAATTGATTTTTAAAATCTCAGAGTTTTCCACCATAGCTCACCCTAGGTCTTAAACCTGTAGTTAGAATTTGCCTCTTCCAATTTAGATACTGGTCACTGAATCTGGTCATGGAATCATAGGATGTGTGGATTGAAGGGGACCTTCTGGATCAACTAGTACCAATCTTTCTGACACAAAATGTTTAGCAAGAAAGAATGAGCTTCAAGGTAAAAAAAAAAATAAATCTGCATTAGAGATCCTGGTGAGAAACTGTTATCTGTGCTATAGCGTGAGCTCACCCCACACCTCTCCAGTTTCACTCTCCAGGACAGGAGCAGTGCCAGCCTGAAGCCTTGATCCCTTACCACTATAAAACCAGCCTGGAGTTACAAATCTGCTGTTGTATTTGTCATGGAGAAGGCAGATGATGCCATTTTACTGATAGTAAACTTTTCATGCTACTCATTAATAACACCTGTATGACTTTCAGACAGTCTGCTTTTGTATATGAAGGGTTTAGATTCCCATATGCTACAGGAAATCCTCAGTTATATGAACGGGAAAGCTTGATCTTACAGGTCTCTGTCACTCATTGGAGATGACTGACAAAGACTAAAGGCAACAAAGACTAATAAATTATGTAAGAACTTTCAAACACATTTGTCCTCTCTGGGTACACATGGACAGTTTTTCTTTCTAATAATCAAGGAGCCGCAAAGGCATGATGGCTCCATAACCAGAGCGAACAGGGATTGAGGAACAAGCCCACAGTGTCTGAGCATAGAGAGCAGGTCTCAGATGACAGGCAAGATCATTCAGTAGTCCAGTCATCATCCATCTAGTGCATGAAGCAAGTCTGAGGACAAGCCAGAAAGTCATCAGTGAATCATGGTGTTGTGCTGGTCTTGACTGGGGTATAGTTAATTTTCTTATAGTAGTTATTAGGACACATCTGGGACAGCTGACTCCAGATGACCAAAGGAATATTACATGCCAGATGGTGTCATGCTCCTAAAATAAATCTGGGTGAAGAAGATAGGTGGAAGATTTGTCGTGATAGAGTTTGTTTTCCCAAGCAGCCATTATCCATGATGAAGACCTGCTTCCCCATTGTAAGCAGTGAAGTAATTCCTTGCTTTGCTTTGCCTTTGAAACTGTCTTTATTTCAACCCACAAGTGTTCTTACTTTTATCCTTCTGCTTCTCTTCCCCATCCCATTGAAGGGGAAGAGAGGAAGAAGCTCCATGTTTTTTTACCTGCAAGCAGGGGTTAAACCACAAAAGAGGATCAGAGCAAGGGAGATAAAAGAGCATCTGCAGAGAAGGCTACACCATAGCTCAAAAACAGCCCCTGAACAAAGTGGGCTGGGGGGTGAAAACAGGGAGAAAATCTCTCACAAGGCTTCTTGGCAGAGCATTCTCAAAGTGTTCAAG
The DNA here is from genome assembly GCA_032173965.1 of Sitta carolinensis. Lineage (NCBI taxonomy): Eukaryota > Metazoa > Chordata > Aves > Passeriformes > Sittidae > Sitta > Sitta carolinensis. Next base: position 31,059,521 of record CM063284.1, on the reverse strand, counting down.
GCTTGACACTGGCACCTTTACCTCTGTGCATGCTAAGTCCAGGTAGCCAAACACAGGGGAGGCAAGTGTGCTTAGTGCTCTGGCACTTGTGACAGCCACTGATGGAGCAGATATCTTGTATTTATTTTGAGGAAGGACAAGAACAGCCAGATGCTTAGGGATTATTATCTTAAAGATGTCTCAGATTCTGGAAGTTATATACACTTGCCTCTGAATAAGAGTTTTTGTCCTAGAATTCATACTTATCAGATTTTGAAATTTGATCCAGCATGATTTGCTGGTTCCTGGAAACCATCCTGTACCTGCCTTGTTAGCTGTGCCCTCAAAGTCCAACAGTAAATCTTTCTGCAGCAAAGCTACACTTACAGGCCTAGTGCAAGAATATATCAGTTTGAGCACTGTCCCTACAAGACTAAATAACTTGTGCAGTGAAATTAGAATCTGTGGAGAGGATTAAACAGGAGAGAAGCATGAAATCACTGGATCTGTACAAACCTAAGAACTCTGGTACTGACATAGAATAGAGATGGATGGAACCTCAAAAAGCAGTATCTTTGTCAGGCTTCTTCAGAAAAGGAGCTGTCTAGTTTATCCCTGGGTGAAGTCCAGGTATGCATTAACATTTACCAAGTGGATAAACTGGTTCCTAGATTGTTAGTGCAAAATATGCATAGCTTGAATAAGCACACACTTTATAATGTGTAGGCAATATTCCAGCAGAGAATGAAAATGACAAAAGAATAGAAACCTTAAATGGAAAGAATGCAAAGTTTATCTGAATTTAGCACAATTTTATTACAAAATAGCATTTATTGGTTTTGGTTAAAAGAAATCTGGAATAAGAACATCTGGGCTGTTAAAATATTTGCCCTCCTGGTTAGTAAGGACAAAAGAGAAAAAGACAGAAGAGGCAAGACAAAGACTCTTGGTATGATTTAATGTCCTGGAAGCATGAAACTAGTGTTTTGCTTCTTTGGAAACAGAACCAAACTAATAAAACAAACAAAGAAACAAACAAACCAAAACCAAAAAAAAAAAACCCACCAAACACCACATCCCCCCCCCAAATCCAATATGTGCAAACAGTAGTGTCACAATAGGCTGCCCCAGAGTCTCATAGGGCTGTCACTCCAAACAAACAGTGCTGTCAGAAACTTGTGGCATCTTCCTTAAATCTGAAATGCCATAGAATCTGCCACCTTACTTGAGAGTCACTGCTAATGACTGACAGAGACACCAGATCTGAGCAGAAACGAGTGGACTTGGGACTGGCCCGAAGATGTGTTGGGGGAGATTTAGGTTAGATATTAGGAAAAGATTATTTACCCACAGGGTGGTTGGGCATGGGTTCCCCAGGGAAGTGGCCATAGCACCAAGCCTGACAGAGTTTAAGTGTTTGCACAATGCTCTCAGGCACATGGTGTGACTCTTGGGAAGTGCCAGGCTAAGAGTTGGACTGGATGATCCTCATGGCTTTCTTCCAGCTCAGGGTATTCTATGATTCTATGACTTTCCATTTCCTGATAATGTTGGAAATAGCAGCAGATCAGATCTCTTCTGTGAACTCTGCATGCCTAATGCCTAATCCCTTGGAAGATAACTGAATACTATAGATAATTTTGGTAGGAACTAAAATTAATTATAGATAATTCATAGATTTTGGGGCTCGGATATTAATACTGTACCTTCAAAGGAAATGCATGGCATCAGGGTGCCATATGGGGAGAACAACTCTTGTACCAAATGTGATGCAGCATTTGTGCTTATGGATAGTAAGGTACAAGATAAAGCAGCTTTTTAAAACCCTAATATAATAAATAATCATTAATTAATCCTCTTTAGACTACATGTCCACTGTCTTTCACTAACTATTCACCATCGAAGTGCTTAAGTCACTTTTATACAGTAATTGTAATGATTGTAATATACAGTAATTCTAATTATTTGAGGGTATTTTAGAAAACTTGATCTGGTTAGAGAGATTCTCTAGACTTTGTTTTTGGTCAGTGTTTGGTCTCTCAACTGAACAATGTCATCAGGAAAGGCAATGGTGCTTTCAAAGAGATGTACCTTTCCTAGGGACTCATACTAGCTACGCCACCCTATTACATCTCCTAACTCCTGTTATTCTTCATGATTTTTGCTCACCAGTAATCTGAACCACAGAAAGGGTCCAATCTACTTCCTAGTCTTTCACATGTGTAGTACAAAATCTTTACCTCCAAGAAGGAACAGTTTTCATACTTACGTATTATGGTTTTTGGTTTCTTTTAATTTCAGGTACCTCAGCATCCAGTGGAGCCCAGGTTGTCTTTTGTGCCTATTTTTGCAACATTCTGCTTCTCCTGCAGAATTTGATAAATGAGGAGTTTAGAGCTGCTTATAAGAATATGATTACACAGAATTAAATTGTCAGGCCCATTAATTATTCTGATGAAATACACAAAGCCAAACAAAATGGTTTTTGTGCCCCCTACCATGAATTGTGAAGAGCCAATCTGTGGGCATTTTCACGTTTATATTCTACTAAATGCCTCTTAAAATGTAAACATAATCACTGAGCAGGACTGGAGTTAGACTCTTGCATTGGTACACTGGTATTTCCATGGCTTTTGACTTAGCCTAGCAAGTCCACCAGCCACCCTAATGTGCCTGTGCAGCCCTGTGCACTGCTGTCATTGCTCTCCCTCTGCACTCAGTCTGTTTTCATCTGCATTTTGTTATGCAAACATGCAAATCATCTGTTTTTACCATTATGAGCAATTATCTTACAAGGGAAGATAAAGAAATATTTTGTCTTGTATTCACACATAATTATTCTGGTTGGTTAATAAGAGTGGGGGAGAGGAGGAATCTGCAATCTAATTCTAATAAAAATAATTCTCACACAAATGAGAAGCATCCTATCAGCTACATTTTCTTCTGAAGGCACTTAGTCATTTGGCATTGTTTAATTGCAAATCTTACATTGTGGGTAATCACTACAAATAAAACATCAATGAAAAAGATCATGTAAGATTGCAACAACAATAAGGTAATGATACAATGAATAGCAATAATAATTGACAAAGACTGTAATTTTCAGGTGTCCTGGAAAGACAGGAGAATCATTGGTTTTAGATAGGAAAATGGCCAATTCATGTAGCAACCAAATTAAGATTCTGACGGACTCTTTTTCGTTACTGTTGCTACTTATCAAAATCCACCCCAATTAGGGGCATGGGGAAGGAGCAACATGAAGTATCAAATTGATAGGGACCCTGATGCATATTTTTGTCTCCATAACAAAAAGAATGACTTTTCCTTTGAGGAACAAATCTTTCTTTGTCTGAACTTTGAAACTGCAGCAAACTGCTGCAAACCCCAGAACTTAAAGAGAAGATCCAGGAAGAGAGTGAAAACAAAACCAACAGCACAGAAATACTACAGATGGTAAACCCCCCACACTCCTGAGCCAAATATTAAAGGTTTCTTAAAATCCGGGTAAGAAGTCTTGTTTAGCACTATATTTATAACTTTTCCTGAAGTCAATCTAAATAGCTCACTATATAATTCTGGAGAGAAACAACTCTTTGAGGACTGTCTTTCCAAAAGGAGTATGCCACTTAGGTATATTTAGCTATTTAAAATATATAATTTTCCCTCTTTATCAACTAAAAACTTTAAATATTTGATTCTACTATTAACTCCCTACTTGTTCTACTCCAGTTCTAAAAACAAGATAAACTATTTCACCTATGCAACTGCATATAAAGAAGACTGTTGGAAAAACCATACTCAAGTTTTGTGCCGAGCTCCGACAGGATGATATTTCTCATGCAGTTCTGATTATTTATGTTCTAATTATTTAGTAAATCCCAAACTTTTGTGTCAACAGACTATGCTAAACTCAAAATTCTCAATGGAAAATCATATACATTTGCCTAATTTATTACTTAGGAAATGCTGCAGAAATTATCAGACCTATTTGTTGATACCTCCAAAGGGAGGTTTCACAGCTCCTCAAAGCCTGTGACCACCTCAGAAATATTTGAGAGAAGAGGTAAAAGAGAGAAGGGTGATAAGTTCTTCCATTTGGAATAAATATAAGAAGTGGCTCTGAAACAGCAGAAATATTGACTTGGACTCTGGAAGCAAGAAGGAAACCAAAGCAGAAAGAGGTCGAGGTTCACATGTTAGCTTAGAACTTCCTCGGACCATGGGGCTCACATCTTTATGTTGGTATAGAACAGCAAGGAGGACCACTGTACCTGGATTCCATAAAGAGAAGTCTCAGCTCACTTTTGGGCTTCTGAAATAGCTTAGACAAATATTTTACAGGAAATGTGATTCTTAATTCTACATCACAACTGAATTTTAATGTTTTGAGAAATGTTTATGTATGGTGTTTGCAAATCTTTTGATCAGGTATCCATAAAGTAGTATAACCTAATTCCTTCCAAGCATAAAAATGCTGGTTACCTTCACAAAAAGCCCTTCTGTCCATCTCAGCATTTCATAAGACTCTCTGACATGCAATTACTAGCTGCACTTTCAGAGGCTTGTTGGAAAACTCTGCATAGGGTTCTCCTGGGACTCTGCCACCACTAATACAAGGTAATATGTGTCTCTCTAACTTTGTCCGTCTTCCTCTGGGAGAAATCTTCCACTTCATTACTTCAAGAAATGCCTGGGGATTTTTGTGGTTCTTTTGACAGTAACTGTAATCAAAATAAGAACTCTTACCAGCAAGACTTTAAGAAGAAGTTTTTTTTTGAGCATTACTGACTGCACTCTGACGACTGACATGAGCCCTTCACTAGCCTGCAGGGAGAAGTGATTAAGACTCACCAATGGACAAATCCCACAAGGATTACACACAGCTTCTTGTCACTAACAATGACATGAACACAGTTTTATTGTAAGATGAATCAAAGGTTATGCAAGAAGGCTTTTTCCAATTCCTATTTCCCCATTTGTCTGGTGCTGTCTCCTCTTACTCCATACTAGCTAGATACCCATAAACTCTAACTCTGGGAACCCACCCCATTCACTGCTCACAGCAGAATTTGTACTGGTTTCAGTGCAGAGTTTTCTTTCAGGTAGTGAGTGTATACAAAGATCAACAATAAATAGTGTATCCAAATCCTGTCACCATTTCTGTGATGTTGCCTAGGACCAAGTTGGAAATGCAGGACCAAACCTTTGCAGCAAAGCTGTTGTTCAGAAGCAATGACTTTCTAGGGTCCAAAACCCCCCATGAGTTTTTTAAGGACACAGACATCAGGGCCCTTTATACCAAGTAGGGATCTGTGCAATGCAGTACAGTTTTCAGGGTGGCAGAATGATCTGAAGTTAGGATTCCTCATGAGTGCAGTAAAAGTACCTCCCTCCATTAAATTTCAGTAATGGAGAAATTCAGAAATGATGAAAGAGAAACATGTTTAAACTCTTTCTGTTTACTATCTTGCCAACCAATATTCCCATTTATTTTATCTGCACTCACTTCTGTGATTCATATCCATTAAAAATGAATATATAGAGGCATGTGTTTTCTTTCCCTCCTATGTCATTTATAGTTTGTTGCTTTCCATTTTAAAGTATATATTATTGAACAGACCAGATGATGAATTTTTTATGAATTCTTGAAACAGGAGCCAGACACAGAAGCACTGGTTAAGTAAATTATACCTATAAATAACTTCATAACAAGGCCAAATATACAGTAAAATGAAGTTTGCATAATATCTCTTGATTTACTGCCTGTTTTTCCTCCCACTAACATAAATCTCATCAGTCACTGACATACCGGGTATGGTATTTTCAAATTCTTTGCTGCTTGGTCCAGTAAATATTTCCCACATGGTTGTGATATTTCTTGTACAAACAGTGGATTAACGTCAATTTATACAAGTGTGAAGTGTTCCAGAACATTTTACAGGGCAAGACTGCTGCTGGCCTTCATTCACGTCAAAAGGAGGTCTCCTGTGACACATAATTTCTTGGAGGTAAGAGGAAATCATAGGCCATTAGTTATTAATTTAGATATTTCAATATTTATATTTGAGGAAATTCAATGTAATCTTAAGTAAACAAGGAAGAAGTGAGCAATTCCTCATTTCCTATGCAGAATGAAATCTCTGATCATCAGCGCTATTAGAGAAGGAAATTCATCATTGAAAGGTGTGATGGATCTTTTACATTGATTTTAATAAAGGACACCAAATCCAGTAGTTCCCAAAAAAACATTCAGTGTTCACTAGTTATTGCCTTTTTCCTGGAAAACTTGGCATTTGCAGACATTTGGAATAGGAAATAACTCCTGTCACAGACCTCACAGTGAAGCAACCACTGGTAAAACTGTTCTTTCAAATACTGACCTTTCAATTTGTCTGTGTGAATGTAGCTGGGAAGTTATGACCTCCAACTACAAATTAATGGCAAATTGATGAATGAGTTTTGCCAGCAATCTTACTTACCTTCTTTCTTGTTCAAAAGTTAAGGTCTTGATCCAGAGTCCTTGTAAAGGAACAGACTGAATTCCCCTACATTCAGCTGCCTACAGACCATACCATAACTGAAAATCATACTCATATTGTTGGGTATATGGAGTATAAAATCTCTACAGTTACTAGAAATCCTAAATTGCCTTAGCAAATACTAGATTAGAATACTAGAGCCTAGGTAATAAGTTAACTGTGGAAAAAGAAAAAAAAAAAAAAACAAAATTCATAAAATTTAAAGAATAAACCTGAAGAGTGATTTTCTGACTAAAAAAATGCACCTTATTTACCTCAGTAGAGTAGTCAAATAATAGGTTAAATGGGATAAATAATAAAACCTACTTCTTGGTTGTTTGGTCATACTGTAAATTTTGTTGCCAAGCTGCATCTTCAACTACAAGTTGAAGACTTAAATTTGCTCTCACTGAATTTACACTTATAATTTCTACTGATGTCAAAGGAACAGATATGGTGTAGAATATATCAAATGCAACATTAATACTTGAGAAGAAAATTAGTAGTCAGTCGTTGGATATGCTCAAAAAGTCACAACAGTATTATGTCAAATACCTCTTCTTTATGAAGTTTTCTGAGGCATGTAATTTCTTGGATTTCATATGAAACACGTGGACTGATAAAATTTTAAATGCCAAGGTATACACTATAATCTGTGTCTGGATAGACAAATGGATGCCTACACACATGCAGACACCCAATAATAGTGTATTAGCAACAGAGAGTGCAGGGTGAAGATGTCTGACAGATGTTTTAGACACCAAGAATTTTCTCATCAAGGAATCAGCTGCTACTAACTGAAGAATGTGCTTGGCGTTTTATTGCTTAAAAGTTACAATAAAATCCAGAATGAAGGTGGGCATTAAGGTTATAATAAAAAAGTATCACTTTTATTGAAAGTTGTATTATTTTTCAATAACTCATGCTGGGAAAATGTAAGTCCATAAGGCTTTTAATATCCACTACAATTCTTCTTTTAATACCCAAGCAGGTGAGACCACGGCCAAAACTACTTGTGATCTTTTTCTCTTCCATCTACTTCTTTTAATATAATGTTTTAAATCATAGAATGGTTTGGGTTGGAAAGGACTTTAAAGATAACCCAGTTCAAACCCCACCTCCTCCCACGGGCAAGGATGCCAGCCCCTAGATCAGGATGCACAGGGCCCCATTCAACCTGACCTTGAACACTTCCAGGGATGAGTCATCCACAACCTCTCTGGGAAACCTGTTCCAGTGCCTCCCCACCCTCACGGTAATTAATTTCCTCTAAATCACTGTTCCAAACCTACCCTGTTTCAGTGTCAGGCATTACCTTGTCACTCCATGCCCTTGTAAAAAGTCCCTTTCCAGATTTCCCCTTTAGGTACTGGAAGGCACTGTAAGGTCACCCTGGAGCCTTCTGTTTGCCAGACTGAACAACCCCAACTCTCTCAGTCTGTCTTCATAGGAGAGATGCTCCAGCTCTTCAGTCATCTTTGTGGCCCTCTGGACTCACTCCAATAGGTCCAGCTTCCTATGCTGGTGGCCCAGACCTGAACACAGGACTTCCCTATCAATGGATTGCACCTTACCTTCCCCTAAAGTTAGATATTACTTGGTTTGAAATAAGGGATATAAAGAAAAACAAGATATTATTTCTCATATTCTGTTGAGTCTCCTATGCATTTATGTTAAGAGAATTAATTGTTGAGTTTTAGGCAACTGGGAATTGTAGTAAGAGGAAAGAAAATTCTAGGCATCTACAAAAGGCAGGGATTTTTATTAGCAAAATGGAAGAAAAGAGCACTAGAAAACAGCAGATTCTTCTGGTCCAGGGGAAAAAGCCACAATCCAGCACCAAAAACATGACAAAATATTAAAAAAACCCCCTACCCATTGATATTTTAAGTGTACTAATGAACTGGAAACAAATTAAGCAAAAGCTAAACACTGTTGATGCTCATTATTTCATCTTCCCACTAGCAATCAATTTATTTTTCCAAAACAAGTCTCAGAAAATTTAAGGAAATATTGCCTTTGACTTGCCTAAAAATTTTACAATACCTACCCCCCTAAAAGTACAGCAAAAACCCCACCAAAAGTAAATGATAAATTGAATGAAGAAACTATAAACATAGCACCTGTAATATTCTCAATATTTCACTGATTTCCTCTGTGAAAAATAAAAAAAATTTACTGAGGTGATCCAAACAATGATTTTCCAAAGTCGCATCTCTGCTCATTTTCCATTCCATTTATTCTTGAAATGGGAAAATAGAAGCAAAGAAATTTGATTTTCAGTTATAATAGGTCCCTTCTCATGATATTCAATAGTAAAAGTGGCCTTAAATAGAGAGTTAATTATATTTTAGCCTATTTTAAGGTTCTTATACTGGTCAATCAAATAGTATGGTCATGCTAATGTAAACAGAAGCTGAACAACTAAGTACACAAACAGTCCCCAATGGAGCAAGAAGTAAATTCAAGACTCCCAATCTTGTCCTGAAACCCAATGTTGCCTTTGAATCTATCTTCCTTATAAAATATTACTTTTGGAAGTGTTTTTTTTTTTTTTTAAATATGTTGTCTAAGTCTTTTTTCTCCCTGCTTGCCTGATATTTTGCTGAAGAAGTTTTAAAATACACATTTGAGTACTTTTAAATACTCATTTGAGACAATAAAATGTGTCCTTTCCCTAACTGTATCTAGCTCCTTTGCAGAACAGTGTAATGCTCTATTAAATTAAAAGAGAAACAATTTATATCACAGCCACAAGTTTAGTCACAACAAAAGCAAAAGCCATGGATAATGCTATAAAATTAGTACATTTTTTTTCTAGGGATAATTAGTTCAAATTAAATTAAATTATGTACTTTCTGAAAGTTTATGCATTCTGATTTTATTGTTTTCCTTTTATTACATGCTATTCAAAGAAACATTTCGTCCTGAAAACAATCCTTATTCTACAGAGAGACATAAGAAATAAGTGATAAGGAGCAATCTGATTTGGCACGGATGGTACAAAGATTGAGAGAGAGATATTTCTAATAGATACCAGAAATTGATTAAATGAAGACAGGGTCAAACCTTCAAATGTGGATGCAATTTTAAATCCTACAAAACCCAGTAAATATTTCCAGACATATATTTCAGGAAAGTTTACCTTATGTGAGGTCTCCTTCATGTAGACAAAAAGTATTCTTGGTAGCAAATGCTGTATTTAAATTCCCTGTTCTTTAGATATGGAAATCCAGGATTTAGAAATTAAAGGTGTATATATAAAAGTACAGAAGAGAAGAACTCACCTCACATGTCAAAGTAACATGATCCTTAGTGACTCCTAATGAGACTATTCAAGGATAAACCACTCTGAATTTCCAAAGACAACTTACTCACCCCAGTTTCTAAACACAAATGCCTAAAACCAAGTTTTATTAGTGTACCTGGAGCAAGAGAGGTTTCCAAGGAAAAAGCCTTATTTAGAGCTGTAGTCTGACTTGACTTGGAGGGATCCAGTCATCATTTCCTATGGCTAAATGACTATAGGAAGGAAAAGTAGCCTGTGGGAAAGAGGGACCCATTGACTAGTTTCAGCCACAGAGATGCTGTCCAGCTTTTTTCATCTGAGAAGGAAAAGCAGTTCTATTCCTGTGTGGCTTCACAGTCAAACTCATGAGATCACATTAGCAGAAGTGCTGCCTCATGGGCCTGACTGCAGTTCTCAACCAAGACAACCATTTTTGAACTTTTCCTAACATGGCAAAAGAACTGCACCTGGCCTAACAGCCAAATAACTAATTCAAGAATTGTACTGATTAAGTCATACAGCTTATCAAATAAACACAGTTAAAATAACAGATCTCGGAGAAAAATAATCAAATAAAACTATAGCAGTTCTTCTATTCTAAACACCAAACTAAAGCTTTTAGTCAGCTCTTACACTTGTTTTCACTTCACAATGGACTGACAGCTCTGTTATGAAATATTTACATTTTACATAAATCTGATTTTAATCACTTTGAGATGAGCACTTGCAATCCCAACTGCCTTCAGCAAGAGCTGTGACTGCCAACTCATCTGCAAGTCATTTTAAGTGCATAAAAGAAAGCAAAAAGAACTGTTTCTTGATAGACTGTGGAGTTCACTTTGGGATTCCAAGCAGTGGTACAGCTGATGCAATCCTGTGGGTTGCAATTCACTGGCAACACTGCCCTGTGGCAGCACAGAGCCACGTGTCCACTCTCCAGCCTTCTGCCGCGCACAGCTCTGGCATGCTGCAAGCAGGTTCACCTCCATGCCACAGCATTTAAAATCAGTCAGATTGTTTGTTGTTACTCAAAGGGCACTGCTTAAATCCCTTCCCTAAAAGAAAATACTTGCTGAGTTCTGGTATGTAATGAAGAGTTCTATGAGCCATATGCATTAGCAACACATGCTTAACACAGCCTGATCAGAAGACACACACTGCAGGAATGATGATGGCTTCTATAAATCTAAGAAACTGGAAAACAAATATCCTTCAAAAACAATGAAGGCCAAATACTACTCTTTATTAAAAGAGTAATTTTTAGTGTTGAAGTTTAAGCCTTTTTACTGACATGAAGGTTTTGTGTACTAAACATTTGCTTTGAATTTATTTATTTCATTCTGTACTTTTCTTTATCCAATGTATTTCATTTTAGATGCAAAGACTAGACTATAAGTATATTTGGCAGAATCCTGATTTTTATGACAAAAAAGAATTTGTTCTGTGGATTTTTCTTCCTTTTCTGCCCCTTGTGAAATAAGATTATATAACTTGTATTATTTAAAAAAAAAAATCGTTTTACTTACATCAAATAATAGAGCAAGAACTGAACGGTCTATGAATACAAAAGTCAAGCATATCCAAGCCAATACAAGTAAGAGAAATGCTTTTCCTTGATGATGCATAACAGAATATAACACTTATGTGATGTCTGCTGGTTTTACCCAGATCAGAGCTGGAGATCTTCTGGGGGGCAGAGAGTCAGACCCCAGGACATGCAGTCAGACAGCCCTGCAGCAGGAATTCTCCTTTTGCACCTTGTCAGGAACAATGAATTATGAATCTCACACCTATTCCATAGGGTATTCCATAAAAAGAAAAACAAAATGTTATCATCCATTAGCCAGTGAAACATTCCATGTGTGGGTACAGGTAAACTGGTAGATGTAGGCTTTGTATAGTATTGCTGAATCCATCTGTAGTTAACTCTCCAAGTAGAATTGAACCAAACATCTCACAGGTCTGTCCCAAATAAGGCTGATTGGATCAAGATCAAGAGATAAAGGAAATCAAGGGTGGTGGCAATGGACCAAATTAAAGGGTCAAACTAAAGGTCCTTGGTATGCTGGGTTTTTTAGAAAAAAATCTTTTTTGTTTGTTTTTTTTTAATTTGCATTTTCTCCCCTCAAATGTACTCTAAAGAATGATGTATCTTAATGGAGAATTCTAAATAAATAGGTCTGGAGTATAAACACTTATAGAGCTGGTGTATCACACGCATATAGTCCATATTCTCTTGGCACAGTGGTGCTGGGTACAGACCATGTTACTGACAGACCTCTTTTTAATGGGAGGGATTTGTAAAGCTCTCTGTAAAAAAACCTGTGATAAATTCAGGGTGACTTAGGAGGAAAAGTTAAAGAAAAATAATTATTGATGTTCAGCACAGCCAAAGAGTCAATAAAATAGAATGATGTAATTTAAATTGTAATATTTTTTATTTTCTGCAGTCAGAGCAGCCTAGAGGCTTTCTATACTTTTAAGTCCCTGACTTGTTTGAAAAACTTACCCTAACATGTCTTTGGTTGTATCATCTTGTTGTCTACTATTTTTCAAACATAAAATTCCTCTGTATATGAAAAACTGGATGTCAGATAAAAATAAAATAACACTTAATATGAAAGAGCTTATCCAAATTGGTATTTTTATGTGGATATGAAAACTAAAGACTTGAACTTACCAGAATTATAAAATGTCTTCTTCCTATCAGGTCTCCATAGAAACACATTTAGAATTATTTTGTCTAACAGTTAGTAAGGCAGGAATTTAAACCACGGAGTCTGAATATTGCTATTCCACAAAGAACCTGTCTTAGTGAAAACCGTAATAATTCTGTGGAATTATGAAATAGTACTGCTTGATTAAAATCAATGTTAAGATTTCAGGCTCTTGAGAAATAACAGGCTTCGGGGAATAGCTCAGAATTTAAAAAAAAAAAAAAAAAAAAAAAAAAAAGCTGATGAAGATCTCCAAGCATGCCAATAGTGTCATTTTCAAACTACATAGTTCTCTCATTAAATTTAATGTAGGATACACGTGTAATCATATAAATATGCATGGAAAGATTTTAAATGGAAGTGAGATAGGAATTGAATAAGGTTTGGTTCTGCAGCACACAGGATGCTGGTTCTCAGCGCTCAGAGCTGTCAACTTGGACTTGGCTTTAACCTTTAGATCTGGAAAGGGATGACATTTCAGACTTTTATTAGCCATTGCCTTATTCTCAGTTGCATAAAGTCGATATGATTTATTGGACCACCAAGCTGCTCACCACACTGCACAGGGAATCTGAAACCTAAAGTGAAGGGATTAATAATCTAGATGTCAAAATCCAGGCTTCTGTTTTCATATTCAGAATCAGGTCCATAAAACCAGCATTCAAGTTCTTGTCCTACAACATTGTCAGAGGTTGTAACTTTGCACGCAGAGCTTCCAGACTTCTCTTACCACCTCCCTGACAGGCACAGCAAAGGAGGAAGTAGTGGCTGTCTTTTTTTTTAAAGTCAGGGCAGAGTGGAAACTATGGGACTACCAGTCTAACATAGTTGAGTTCAACAAACATTCTGAATGAAAAACTTCCAATTTTCAACTTCCTGGTCCCCTAGATGAGTTCAATGTAAGTATGGCACAAGCTTGTGTCCTTGCATGAGGGAAAAATAATGTAATATCCTGGTTATACCTAAGGAATATACATATTCTGCTTTGAAAATACTTGTAAATTTAAACTCCCACCCCTATTGGTGGGTGCAGTGGTTAAGAGCATCTGATTCTGCACATTTTTTATAGGCCCTGCATCATGGATTTTCACACCTATATAGGTTTGGAGGCTTATTCATACCTCCAAGACAATAAGCTTCTCAATCTTCAACACTCTTTAAAGATTTTGTTGCATTTGATGCTGAAAAAAAATACAGAAGTCATTAAATTCTGGATGTACAATAATTTTGTGCTGGGTTTAGCTGAATCATTAAGTTTCTGGAACCATCAACCATCTTATACAGAAGTCATTAAATTCTGGAGTACAATAATTTTTGCTGGGTTTAGCTGAATCATTAAGTTTCTGGAACCATCAACATCTTATAGGTGTAAACAGTAAACTGCATTTCTTTTTGATAGCAGAAAGAATTTTATTTCTTTCATCTTGGTTTTCAACTATACCATAAAATGTTGGTTAGCATCATGGAATGCTGCATGGTCCATTAATACACAGAATTACTTTTTTTTTTCTTTCTTTTTTTTTTCTTTTTTTTTTTTCGACATAATTTTAGGATTTATGCAGCATTCTTCAGCACTTCATCCTGATTTTTGTCTACTATCTTACTGTTCTAGGAGCAAATTAGGGAAGATGGGATAGCTTAAAGCTAATCTGAGAAATTTTCTTTAAAATGCAATGTAATGAGCAAGATGATGTAATCACTGAGAGGGTAAGCTTGACGAAACTTCTGATTTCACATTTATCTACTCAGAAGTAGTATTCCTGCAAGGTGCCAAGTTGCACTTCACTCTGTAAAAACAGATGCACAATTTATAGTGCACCTCCACTGGCTTCATACATTGCATAGATTCTAATTTATCTCTCTCTCTCTCTCTTCATATATATATGTGTGTGTGTGTATATATATATATATATATATATATATATTTCAGGTGGCACAACAGTACTCCTAGAGGTGGAAATAACACCTAAATATGAGTTTTCTTAGTTCTTTTATTCTAAACATAACATTCTTTAGCTAAACTGACTTGGACTGTTTTAGAAATCTCTTTAGAAAGAGATAACTCAAACGAAAAATCTTCAGTGTAGCAAGCCCTTTAAAATAATTCCAGGCAGGTGGTTTTAGCTGAGCCCAGATGCACTCAGCCCAGATGCCCAGCGGGTCTGACTCTGCTTTTTCACTGATTTGGCCATTAATTCAGTCTCAGTTGTATTTATTAAAAATAAACAGTATAGATTTCCTCTCTTAGTCATATTCAGTCTCAGAACTTTGAGATTGTCTAATGAAAATTCTCAATAAGTACAAAGTAATGAAATTAAATTGTGTAAGAAAAGTTAAAAAAATGCATTCGTTTCTTGAATCACTCAAGCAGTTAATTTCAGCATTCCCAGCTTACAATAAATTCAGTATCAGCGTTGTTCATATGAACTGGTTGTGCCATCCGCAGATGTTATGCATGGCTGCATCATAGAATCTCCCTAAGTGTAAAACCTTATAAAAGTATGAGAGGTACCTTTTGTTAATTATGCACATTATCATAATTTCTTCTGCTGCTATAACATCTGATTTTCAAGGATAAATCCTGTCTTTCTGTCTTGCAACACAGCAGTGCTCCAACAGTCAGAGAAAAGTACAGCTCAATACACTCCACTCAGGGCATCTGAATTTGAAAGCAGCTGTAATTCTTGTTGCATTCTTCACAACAGGAATTTATAAACACCATTTGACACATAAAAGGAAAGACCAGAATGGTTTGGACATAAGATGAAAAATCATATTGCACTAAATATTAAATCATATAGTAGTTTAAAATGAAGTACATACAGCAAGTATAGTACACATATACATACTATTTACATAAATATATATGCAATATATAGTGCATACAGTAAATTTAGCATTCTGATGGAGAATTAGCTTGTATTATGGTGTATTTGGTTCAACAATATTCCCTTTGGTTCTGTTGCACCAAGGGTAAGGGGACATGCAACATTTCTCCTTCAAGGGATGGACGGCAATTTTCTATACAGCTTTAGAGATCGCAGGGCTGTTGCTGTGCTCCTCCAGTCTCCAGGCTACTTTTGAGTGCTTAATGAAGAAGAATATCTTGCATATTTTGATAAGAAGCTGTCTTGATCTCAACTTTTGGCCCTTGGGTTTGGTGAAATATTTTGGAAGAAAGGAAGCACAGATCTGGATCTGTCTTTCCCAGAGCAAGTCCAGAGGCTGAAGCCAGAGAAATGAGTCTTCAGGAACTTGGGGCAGATTGAGATTCTGCTGTGGCTGTAGCAGAGTGGAGTCATGGGGCTTGTGTGCCCTATGGACAATGGACAACCAGGCCTTGGGAGGAAAGAAAGGAAGACAGAGGCCAGATGGAAGGCTATGCTTCCTTAAAATGCATAATTGAAGGTCTCCTCCACTTCCCACCAACTTTATTCAATCTTTCCCAGACGATATGGATCTTAAATGTATTTAAAGATAAATGTATTTCTAGATTATTATTTGTGTATCCCGATTCAATCCCTCTGGCTGCTTCTGGTGCCTTAGAAGGTGCTCACATACAAGTAAAGGTTGAGAATAGGTCCACTATTTACTCTGATTAAATCTGGTCTATCTCAGTAATGATTCTTGCCTCCCTAGAAGCACCCCTGCATGCCTGCACAAAAAGATGTCAGCCATTCATCTGTTCTAGTCAGAAAAGTACACGAAGACTTCTGTAATATTATGTCCCGAGACTCCCCCTTTGGCAAGATTTCTGTGGCTGTGGCAGTAACTAAAGCACTTAGAAGAACTAGCAAGAAGTAGAACTAGAATAGAAGAACTATTCAAGATAGGTCATGATAACTTTCCACCTGCATTCTTGCCTCCTGTACATAAAACAACATATTTCACAGAATCACAGTCTTTCTGTGTAACATGTCTACATAAAATGAAGGAGCAAGATTATCACTGCCATGTCAGTAACTGGTCAGAGGTGGTACAGAGCAGGTGCTCAAAAAGTGAGTGTATCTGTGACTGCCATATGCAGTATCTAATATGTGATAGCTGGAGTTTGCGAGTGATTTAAGAAAAAGGGTTTTTGCTAGGAGTTTTTGGATGAAAACAGACTTCTTTTTTTTTTCTGAGGAAAAAGCAAAGGAAGCAACAAGAACATGTACAGGTGAGAAGAAGAAGGAATATAGCAAGGTACTTGCTCTGAAACATGTACTTCAAACAGAGTTTACTGATTTGAGAAATTAATTATTTGCCTTACAGTTTAGGTTCTGCAAGAAATCCATCTAGATGATCACAGTAGTCCTTCATAAGTTTAGATATCTATGAATCAATAGTTTGAGTTAACAAATATGTAAATGAGTAATATCTCCTGTAATATTAACCCAGTGCACCTTTTCATAGTCATTGTGTCACACTGGCTAAAATTCAGAAAATTAAACTGCAACAAGCACAGTACAACGAAGTACAGATATGTATCTTATTACATAAGGCATATAAAGGACTCATTTCTATCTGCCAAAAAAAGGGTTTTATGGTAATACTGCTATACTGACTATTTTTTCTTGAAAACTGACTTTGGACTGTTTTATTTCAAACCTCAGTTGCACTGTGATCAGTGTAACAGCATACCTCCTGGACTCATATTTCAGTGAACCTTGGCCAGGTCATCACTTAATTTTCTCTAAAATTCGGAGTCTTAAATCTAAAGATAACTTTTCATGTTTGACTTTTGCCAGATGTAATCCTAGCTGTGATACAAGGTCATTAATCCTAGCATGCAAACAGGGTTTATTTTCAGAGTTTGCCCTGACTGCTTATACTTTGCATTGCTACTGCATAGTCTGTTCAACTCTTATTTAAATTATACACTGATTTTTCTCTTTTGTGTTCTTCTTCAGCCACTAAAAGGAGCTTTAAATAGACTCATTGCTGGGGAAAATATGCCACCAAAAAAGAGAGGAACAAGTCTGTGCATTTAGTCAGATCACAGACCAGGGTTTACTACCAAAAGGTGTCACTAGAAGGCATTGGGAATGGTCTGTCATGCTTCAGAGATTCTGAGCTACAACACAGTTTTTGAGCTTAACTTTTGTTGCTAATGTACAAGAAGTGATCTGAACTGACTGTGCTGACTCCTTGAAATGTGCCATACTTCCCCTGCACTGAATATATTAAGGTTTTATTCACTAGAATTTAGGCTGACCAATCAGCATTACTGCAGCAAAACATATTATCATGTACTGGGGACTAGTGAGAAATTAATGAGAAGAATCAGTCAGAAATCAGCTGAAATCAACAGAAATCAAGAGTATGTGCAGAATATACATTAGTTCCAATTACACACACATACTTACATTAAAATAACACTATTGAAATGATATCGTCAAACACTTGCCAGTTAAGAAGTGTCATAAAAAGGATGCCTCATCACCCATCATTAATTTTATTTCACATATACATTCAGATATGTTCACATACTGTTTTTTTCCACAAAATCTCTGTCTCCTCCTGAGCACAAAATTGGTAATGCCCATTTAATTAATTACATCGTATTTTTATGTTCACCCCATCATTTCTAGAGCTTACTTAATTTTCAAAATATGTTTTGAAGATATAATTATAAGGTGACTGTGCTTAATGTTGGCAAACATTACTTAGGAATCATGGTGTTCAAGCCCTGTGAGCTTGCTCTGAACACCCTCAGAGTAACTGAAGTGAGCACACCAGTAGCAGCTAGGTCCAGATCTCCTTCACAAGCTCTCAGCTGGGGCCTCACTCAGTCAGGTGTGTATTAGTGGCTGAATGTTCTCAAGATCATTGTGAGAAGATAGTTTGCTGTTGTTGTTCTATGTGCAAATATTCTAAACTAAAGGCATAAAAATTAACTTGAAAAATAACTGGCCCAAATTTTTTTCCTTTAAATATACAGGGAATACTCATACTATTAAAATATGAAGCACCGCCTCCATTGGCATGAACACAACTTACACATGCTAAGCACTTCTGCAGTTCAGAGTCTAAGCAGAGGAACTTTACAGAAAGTGCAATTTTTCCATTTCTAATTGGTACATTACTGCAGTCACTCACATTGTCTACAAGAAATGAAATAAGCATATGGCATGTGGCAGTCACCTTAAATATAAAACCCCAATCCAACCCCAGAGCAGGTACTTCATGTCCACTGGAACATGCTATGGCATTTGCTCTAATTTGTTTCCCTGGAAGGGTGCTTTGCAAAGTCTTGGTAAAAGGGAGTTCAGCTGTGGTTGGAGAGGGGTTTAAAGGGTTAAGATGAGTGTGCTTTCATCTGGTGTTTCATCTTCCTGCACAAAGTTAATCATTTCTACTTTACTCATTTAGTGGAACAGATATATGCCTCCTGACTTAAATTCTCTCTGTATACAAACTTTCTTCTGGTGATTCCTAAGCACACTGTAAAAAGAAAAACATCATCTTATGCTGACTCTAGCAGCAATAGCTAACCACCAAAAGACCAAATTATTGTTTCATGGTGGACAAAATCATGGTAATTAGGAATCCCAGGTTCCAAGTCAAACACACTCTAGCAGGTACACAGTTTTTTCTTCTTTCTCTGAGTATTGATAAATTATGACTTTACCTCTCCTTTCTCCTTGGGTCCTTTGTTCCAGTCCAATTTCTTCATGCTTATCCTGTGCAAATCTCAAGCAGTTCTATCTCAGTCCCAGTTTCAAGATGTTGCAGAAATCAAAATGCAAGATGAATTACTGAAAAATGTTTGTGGACAGTGGATGTGTCCTTACGCAGCTGAAAACTACCAGGAAAATATAAACTTCTGTAAAGCTTCACATATTTGTGAATCAGAGTCAATAACTAATTTTAAACTGGTATAGCAGAAAGGGTAATGCTTTGCAAAGAGCCCAGTGGCAGAGAAAACTTGGAAAAGAAAATGTTTTGGGTGTACTGGACTGACAGAAATGGGGAGAAAAACAACAAAAAAAGAGATTGACATTTTCATCTGGATAGAAGTATGCTATGTAGGATGCATCAGGATCAGGATGGCAGTTGAATTTGGATCAGAATGGATCTTGGGCAGAATAAAATACGTCAAATACCTATGAACCTATTGAAGCCCTGACAGAAGGAGAACAAATGGAAATTATGGAGATTGAGGGCAGAAAAAGACCAGCTGGAGCCAGGGAAGTCACATGCCAAAAGTGGGGTTGTGTAAAGCATGGCTGTTAGTCCTTCCAGATGGGGACAGTTCTGCATTTTGGCTGTGACAAAGTCGTAACAGATGTTGCCAACTCAAAAGTAAGCAAGAAAGCCAACTTGAAGTGAAGCTGACTAAAATGAGTCAGAGCTCTGTAAGTTGATGTCAGCCATGAGCAGGAGTTACCAGGAGAGGGGCTGCCAGAAACCTGAGCAAGGAGAAGACAGCGCTGCTGTTTGGTGCTCTTCAGAAGAAAACAGGGAACCAGGTGAATGGGGTGCAAAGGGAAAGCAGAAAGGTTTCCCTAAGAGAAGGAAGTCATAGTGTTTCTTTTTGAAGTGGCTTTGTATTGCCTGAAGGTTACCCTGGTGTGGAGAGTACTAAATCTCAAAAAAAATTTTAGAAAAGAAAGTAATATATTTGGAAATTCTGGATCATTTGGCACATTTCTTCGTGTAGAGATTTGTCCCATTTTCACATTTGTGGAAGTTTTGAATCACTGAAGACTTTTAAAATAACTTCTATTTTAATACAAATCATATTAATGATTTTTAAAAATGTTTTAATAGTAAAATGTTTAGAATTTTTTGTAACAAAGTAATATGATTTCCCAAAATGTTTTTAATGATGTTTTTAAAAATATGTTTTATAGGACATTTTAGTTCCATTTCATAACAGAAAAAAAAAAAAAAAAAAAGCAAAATGTCACCATTTCCTGAAGAACAGAATTATTCCCTCCTGACCTACTTCTTTGCTGCTTCAAAAAGCATTGTGCAACTTGGAGTGGAAAGAGGAACACTGAACTAATTAAGGATAAAATTAGAACAGCAAGAATTAAACAAACAAAACCAAGGCAAACGCATATAGAAAACAGTCTAAAAAAAGCCCAAAGAAACAATTAATACTCTAATTTATTCAAGCAATCAAGACAAAGGATGTCAAGGTGTTAGAGTGCTGCCTGGGAAAAACAGTAAATTTCAAATACAAAATTAAATCCCACCCAAGACAATATAAATAAAGAAAAAAATAATTCTTGCAAGACTGATAATAATATTTCTACTACTTCTATTGTTATAATTTCCATACATTTTCTTATTTTGTTCCTCATTCCCACTTCAATTGCCATCATCTGATTGCATAATTTTGCTGAAAAAGCAAACTTTAAAATGTTGCTGCTACTCAATAATAAATAACTTCAGAAATAAAATAATCTCCAACTTGGGAGTGTTGCTGCTCCAAATTATTTATAAAACAATAAATTCTGAGTGAAATAACAGAAGATGGAGAAAGATCTTAAAAGAGGCTAAGTTTCAATAAATTGTGTTAGAGATGCTAAATTTACTCATTCAGGTCAGGAAGTTGATACATAGTTTCAGCCACAGATAGACCAGTTTCAGTTAAAAAAATTCCCCCAAAATGTATGGAAGTTGCCAAACACAATAGGGTTTAAATTGCTAGAACATATTTGTTAGACTCTGAAGAGCAAATACAAAGAAAAACATAATTTAATGAAAAAAGCTGACACAAATCATAAACTTATCGAGGCAAAAAGAGATATCTAGAACAGGTTAATATACTTTTTTTTATTTTATATGTTTTCCATCTCAATCACCATATAATGACCATCCCAGAGAAATGGATTAAGGAAAAGCATTATCAATGTCATTATTTTTGGCTACCTGACCTTAGGACTAATACATGGAGGTACCACTAATAAAAGTATCTCTAAGAGGAAAACGGTGATGGAGAAATGACATGTGACATGTAGGAAATACAGAAATGACCACTTGAAAAGCAATAGAATCACAGAAGGGTTTTGTTTAAGGATGGCACCTCAAAGATCATCTAGTTCCAACCTGCTGTTGGTGGCAGGGACACCTTTCACTGGACCAGGTTTCTCAGAACTCCATCCAGCCTGGCCTTGAACACCTCCAGGGATGGGGAATCCGTTTTTTTTCTTCTTCTTAAACATGTTATCACAGAGACATTGCCACCACTTCTAATTGGCCCGGCCTTGGCCAGGAACATGTCCATCTTAGAGGTGTCTGGAACTGGCTCTGCTGGATTTGGAAGAAGTTTCTGTCTGCTTCTCACACCTCTTATATTTCTGTCAGCCAAAGGACAGACATGCTACTAATTTTTTATTTTATTTGCAAAGCTTTTTTTTCATGTGCAGGTATAAAGCCAAAGCCCTTTTCTCACACAGCTTTGATCTACAACAAATGAACTTTACCTGGAGCAAGCAGAATGATTTCTTGTTTTCTGGATGTCTTGTAGCATGTTGATTTTCTCAAAGGCTTTTGGTGCTATAGAGATATTTGGGTTATAAACTCCTCGGTTGTAGTTCCAGTGATGGGATTTTTTCCAGAGAAGGATCCCAGGATATAAAATGTTTGTGTCTGAGGGAGAGCTCTTCTCATCTATCTCTATCCCTATCCCACTGGGATATGGACCTGACAAAGAGCCATCCGGTTCCCCTGATATCATATTCTCCTGATATCTGCTGTTTTGTGTGCCATTCTTCAGCAGATGGAATTGGATTCACTCTTTTTTCCCCTTCTATGAAAAATGAAGGTTTCTCTTCTTTGCCTTCCCATGGCTTTGCTTTTTTTCTTAGATATTCTGATGCTTTCTGAAACCTTCTCAAATTGGTGAAGGAACTCATGAAGAAGCTTTGAGGAGAAGAGGATGTGGGGACCCAGCAGCAGGGCTGCTGTTGGAGAGGGAATATGGGACACTATTGACTGGGATTTTGGCAGCTGTGACTGGGTTGGGAGGTTGAGTTTTGTTAGAGCGTGTGCAGGACAAGGACCAGTGATTTCAATATCAGTGCTGTCAAATGATCATTCAAGATTTAAGAGTGATTTAAGAATCAGGATTGATTTAGAACTTGGCTGGAAGATTAACTGCTGACCTTGAAACTGCTAAATGAGGATCACAATAGTTTCTGCAGAACTATGGGCCTAAAGTAATCTTGTTCAAATTCCCTCTAGCTGTGGACTATATCAAATATACTTCACAGTGGCAATTGGTAAGGGAAAACTAAATATTAGCTGAGAGATTTTAATGTCATAATCCAATTTAAAATGCCTAATGATTTGGAAAGCAGAGGTAATATTGCACTTCTCTGTGTTTGTTTGTTTTTTCTCTTTTCTAGTCTGACTCATAACAGTTTGCTTATTGAGCTTGGAAAGATGAAGATGCATAAAATAAAAAAGACATGATGATATTTAAAAAGGCTGATCTCTTTAGCATACAATTTATTTACAGGGCATGGAGATAGAATGAATTTTTCCTCCACAGACTGACTCAGAGGAGATGCTTTGGAGGCGTAGAATTCTGCTCCCAAAATAATAATCAATCTATATTAGAACTTATAAAATGAAGAAGTTACTGAAAAGGAAAAAAATAGCAGAGAGATAAAAAATAAATTATGACAGTCTCATATATTACAGAGCAAATTTTGATGTAAATAGTAAGCTCTGGATTGAGAAAAAGTATGAAGCAGGTAAAATCCTGCTAGGCTCCACCTTTGTTAAGAAAAGGCTTTTAATAAGTGTGCTCAAGTGTCTTCAAAAATTTAATGGGAACATTTTGCCTGCTAAAAATGAGCATCAAGTATTTGCTACAATGAGAATATTATTTGATTTCATGTTTCTCTTCTTATCAAAATAATATGATTTTTAAAAAAAGTAACTGAAAACCTTCTTGTGTAATAAAGCTGTTTTAAGGAGCATTACAGCTGCCAAGAACCCCAATTTAGATAGAGATGAAAGAATTAACAATTATTAAGAATATTAATCAATCTGAGAAGGCCTGTCTGCCTGAATCTAGTACAAAACTAAATTCCATCCTAAACATGTATAAACATCTATCTTTCAAATAGTCACAGAATTATAGAAACTTAGAATCATTAAGTTTGGAAAAGTCCTCTAAGATCATAGAGTCTTAAGTATTGAACTTATCACAAAAAGAGGTAATTCTGCAAGTTGAATATAAATTAAGATAAAACAGACTTTAGTTAGTTAGTTAGTTAGTTAGTTAGTTAGTTAGTTAGTTAGTTAGTTCCTTAGTTCTAGGAATCTGTATTCAGTGCAATTGTACTGAATGATGAACAAGGCAATTGAACTCAAGAACATCAGCACGTGTGCTGCAACAGAAGGGAAACACACAACCTTGACAGTGTACTCTGTGTGAATACTCCATGTGCATTCCACATGTCCTAGCCAAGACAATGACACACAAAGCTGCACCAGAAAAATTGTTTCAGCACTTCCTGTTCTGTACTTCACACTAATTCACCTGGGAGGATGCAGCTCTTAAGATGTGCTCATAAGGTGCTCAAAGAGAAAGAGTGGATCTTCTCCTTCTGGACAGGCTGGATGGACTCTGGTGCAGCCCTCAGCAAATGTTGCACTCA
Source organism: Sitta carolinensis (assembly GCA_032173965.1). NCBI lineage: Eukaryota > Metazoa > Chordata > Aves > Passeriformes > Sittidae > Sitta > Sitta carolinensis. The sequence continues at coordinate 31,035,412 of CM063284.1, read as the reverse complement.
CTGCACTGTAGAAGCCACAGTGCATGCACAGCCCATCTGAAGCTGCAGCAATCACAACTCTCTCAAGTTACACCAGTGCTCACTGTACTTCCTTGCAGACCTCAGCACTGCAAGAGCTGTCAGTATGTCAGCTCCACTGGACACAATACAGCAGAGAGCAAAACCAGGTTCATGTTTTTACGGAAATTAGCCGACCTGAAAGTAGTTATATTCTGCACATAGAATATATTCTGGAAAAATTTGTGATAGTATGACTACAGCCAGAGTCAGTGGGTTTATCACCAGTGTAGTAGAAATATGTTGGAATATGAGGCTTCTATTTTCTCTACTATGGGGCATTTGTACCAACATTTAATTAAATTTGCACCCTATTTTATAGGGTTTAGAACAGGAACTGCACAGAGTGGAATAAAAAGAGCCCCAAATGATCCCAGATCACCAATGACAGCATTTAAGTAAAAGGAGAAAATTTGAACAAAAATAAATTTTCATGAGTATGAAGAGGGATTTTTGGTCATGTATAGGTTGTAAGAGAAAAGCAGGTGCTGAATCAAAATGGGATGAACAGGCAAAGGCCAAGGAAAACATGATGCATGGCAGTCAGTCAGAGACAGGTATTTGACAGGTCTGTGTGTTGCTGTTCAAGTCACTTTATTCCACATAAATGGGTAATGTTGGAGAATTTCTTTTTTACCTCTTTATCTTCCTCCTGATAAGACTTGTTGAGACCACTTGTGTCTCTGAGAATGGACTCTTGTTCTCTCAAACACACAAACCTGTAGAGTGATCATTTAGTCTTCAGTGCTCTATAGAAAATAATCTACAAACCCTAACTGACCCACTTTGTAAAGCATTTTATAAAAAATTCTAATGAACAAGGATTGAAAATTGCAACCAAAGGTATCACAGGAACTGGGAGGGAGTGGTGGGTGAGGGGAAAGGAAAAATCAAGGTTGTTCCTGAGAAGTAGTTAGAAGCAACTGATATTTCTTAATATGCCCCAGAACATCTGGGTTGTGCTTTGGAGCTGAAAACTGTAACTAAGGCTCTGGAAGTTCTCTCTATCCTGTGAAAAAGAAAGTTGAAATTCTTTGCTACTAAGGTCAACAGAGACTAATGATTTCTGACAAGTTCTCATTTAATTTATTTAAGATTTTGGAATTTTGGAAAAGGTTTGGGGAGGGGTTGGAGGTTTTATTGTTGTTCTATATTTTGACTTTATCCTCTGTTGTTTAGGTTTTCAGCTGCAGGAATCTGGGAGGTGAGAGCCTTCTGGATAAAATATTCATTAAGAAAAATATTGCCTTTTGCTGACAGGATTGCTTTCAATAGTAGATGCTAGATTTTATATTCCTCAGATCTTCAAAGCTTCATTAATAGAATGGCATTTTTTGTTTGCTAATAATGCCAGACTGAGTTTATTATGTAATTTTCCCTGGCTAAATGTCCCACTCCAACCCTAGCAAGGGAAAATGCAAAATTTATCAGGCTGCTTATTCCTAGTAAAAGAAAACAAGTTCTTTGGGGGAGGAAGGTGGGGGAGAAAAGGCTATTTCTTTCTTTGACAAGACTTCCCTTATAAAGGTGGAGGTCTTTGTAAGCAACATGTTTATTCCAGCTCTTCAATATCCTTCCCAGCTTAGGTTTTATTATTTTTTAAATAAACATTTTTTATGTCATGTTTATAATTATAGTATGCCAGAGAACACTTTGTGATTTTACTGTTGTTAAAAGCCAAGATTTACCATAGTTGTATTAAATAACTTTTTAGGAAAAAAGTATAATTACCAGTACAATTTCTGATCTAATTTTTAAACTAATCTTGCTTGATCATTTGCAATTTGAGACAATTCAAAAGCGTAAAGTTTGAGGTTTTTTAAAATGTGAAATAGGTCTTTGATTTCTGAAGGATTGAACTGCCTTTGTGGTTGGTGATTATATAAAGCCACAAATTCAGTCTCACCCGCAAATAAAGAAGCTTTATATTAAGGTATATCCTGTACTCTTCCATATTCTAGTAATTTGGCCAGTGAGAATTACATCAGGTAGATTTAGAGCAAAGAAATCCTTCTAATAAGGTGTGATTCCTTCTTAGAGACAAATAACCAGCTAATGGAATTTTATCTGAGAAATTAAATAAGAGTGTGACTAAGGAATATTTGCAGGGTTTTACAAGTGCTATATTTTAGCACTTTTCTGGACTGTCTCTATAGAGACCACAGTGAACTGAGTAGTAATGTAGAAGATCTTTTTTCTTCAGACGTGCTCCAAGGAGCAAATATTGACAAGGTGGAAAAATTTGGACTGTGTTGTTTTGTTTTGGTTTTTTTGTAATTCCTGAAGTTACTTCAGTTTTCTAGTCAATGCTGTTAACTTGGCAGCTTTGTTAAGTGCTAAATTTGCCATTCAGTGTAAAGAGAAAATCAATGACTAACAGCAACAATATGATCTACTGTGACTAATGACTTCAGCTAATCTGTGAATACTGATGGTCTCAGGGCACTTACTGATGTCAATAGGAACTGGTGGTGATGCTGGTATTGGAGTGGAGCAAGGATTTCTGTGTCTTGTTCTTCAGGCAAAAGTCACTCAACGGGATAGCAATTAGTAAAATTTCATGTTCTTATGAAATATCAGTGGCATCTGAGAAACTATTTGAAAGATTTTTGTTGCTAACTGTAGGAGGTGTGCTAAATTAGGTCTTACTGTAAAGCTGCTTCTTATGTTAAATGAAATATATGCTTTTTGTTGTCAGAAAGAGATTTATGATAAATGGCAAAATAATAGCACTTGTTAATTTGTATTGAGGTGTATATTCTGCTGTCATGGTGGCATCATTGCAGCAAAATATGGTGGAAAAATCCCTGTTTTATCTGTACTGAGAGCAACTACAGAAAAGGCTGTAGTATGCTCCAGCATTTGAGTACCAGTGCTCCAGCTTTGGGTTTTCTTTTTTAAAAAAGAATTTAGGAATACAAAACTGCCTTGAAAAATAAGAATAAAAATATAAATAAATTCCATTCCAGATATTGTTCTCTAACTGTTTCTACATTAATGTATTCAAGTACTGTCCTTTATTTCCCAAGTCTTAAAATCAATGATTCTCATGTCAAGCGCCTTAACCGTTTTTTGCAAATATTCAGTATGTGGATTAATTTTTTTTTCTGCTCTTGGATTTCTTTCCCATTCAGGTTTGTGAGTTCATAATTCATAAACCTTGTATGGAGAACCACTGTATCACTGTAACTTTGAGAGACAAAAAATGGACAGGCTTCAGTACCTGGAAGCCCTTTAGTCACTTTCTTAGGACATATGTCTAGCATAAGAAGCACATTTATCCACAAAGCAGTATAGAATTTGGTGCCTTTCAGGCCCTGGCCATTGGATGGGTGGGAAGACTCTTCAACAAGCTGAATTAAACAGTCTGCAAAAGCACCCTGCATTTCCCTGAGTATGTTTGCTAGGAAGGGCTGTGCATGCTGTATGAAATAGTCCTGTGCACATTTCCAGCAAAGAAAGCTGCCTGGAATGCACAGCATGGGACATGCTGCACAGGCACAGTGTCTTAGTGGGACATTGTTTCCCTAAGATCAGCATAATTAGAGTCAGGCCTGAAATGTTTCAGCAATTTTCTTCTCAAGTGGTGTTCTCATTTTGACATGAGAGCATTCAGCATGCAACATGCAAATTCTGGGGGAATAATGGTTTTGATGCCAATTTGGTTACGAGTTTCTGCTTTTAAGCTTGGCATATGAGGAAAAGTAAAATTGTGTGGGAGTCATGAGTAGTGATGCTTTTTTTTTTCAAGCAAGGAGTTCCACAGTGCTGGACGAGTACTTGTTTGGAGTGGGCTTCATCCCTGGCCAACTCACAGCACCAGGGTAACAGTTCCTGTGTGTAAAACAATCGTGTTCCTGGGAGGAAGGAATCAGATGAGATGGAACTATGGATGTTTACCAACCAACACCTTAGGATGAAGAACGAGGAGAGTTTTGTCTTTTAAATGTAATAGATTTCACATTCAGGTTGTAATTTACCTTTTGTTGTAGGAGGTGAAGAAACTTGGGAGATCACCAAATGTCACAGATACTGTGAATGTAACTGTTTGTTTGGGGTTTTTTGCTTTTTTTGAAGGATTGCCTGGAACTTTCAGTTTTCATTTTTTTTTCTCCTAAATTACATTTTGTGGTTACTCAACAGGAAGCTTGAATTGTGACCTGAGTGCTCCACAAAGAAATAGTCTTTAAATAAAGAAAATTGAGATCACAAATATTAGATGTCTTTCATAAAATCCTGAGACTGTTCTATAATAATGTCATTTTTACTTCTCTTCATCATTTTTTTCTGTAAGTCATGCAGAATAGACACACAAATTTATTGTAACTCATATTTTTCTTTGAAATACTTCTTTGCTACCCTTTCATTTACTCATTTTTTTTTTCATGTAATTTCTTTGCTAAAACATGTGCCTAGTCCCAGTTTACCAAAGGAGAAATAATGCAAATTTTTCTCTTTTCTATAGATGTCTACTACACTCCTAGGTATACAAGTATACTATACATAGGTATACTATACTACACATAGGCTTCTATACATTTGTATGTGTATACCCATGCATGCCCATGCAACCCATAGGTTACATTTTACCCTATGGTAAGGTGGTTATGGTGAAGGATCTTCATAAATTGGTAACTTATGATGCTTGAATAATTTCTTGCTTCCTCAGACACCAAGTTCCTAACAGTATACTTGGGCAGAAGATACATTTTTATAGCTATCCCCATCCTTTTTTTTTTTTTTTTTCTTATTTTAAAGTTGCTTTTTCATTTTTGTAAAGAACTACTAAAAATTTCATCTACAGTGCCTCACTGAAAAAGTCTTTTAGTATGGTTCTTTCCAATGTGCTACAGAATCATTTTTTTGATGGCAGAATACTTATAGAGTTTCCTGGTGGCCTTTTATAAACTCATTTTCTTTCCCTGTTTCTATATGAGGCCCCTGTTTATCTTCCAAATTTCTCTGTGTCAGCAGTTGACTCAGATGCTGTGTGCTAGATGGTGTAACAGCTCTTTGACCTGAACTAACCCTTTTCCAGCTATTCTTCACTTGCATCCTTGCTACTCTGGCTTCTCAGCCAAGCAGTGATTATTCTTTATATTCCATGCAAGTGAAATATGATGCAGTGCCAGTGTGCTGTATGCTAAATGATTTACAGTGGAGCATGGAAATGAAACAGAAGATTGTGTGAGAGCTGAACTCTGAACGGTGTTTCTTGTCTAACTGTAGACTGACCAACCTTCTGGTTTTGTTCAAAAAGAAAACCAATGAAGGCCTCTTGCTGCTTACTGTAAACAGTATGCTATGCTGTTTTCCATATATTTGCATTTTGAATCTAAAGCTAATGGAAATGGAACAGGGGAAAAAGCAATGTTTTCAGGCACAAGATAACACATCAACAAGCTGAAAAGGGATGTCATCTGACTGGGGAACAGAGACAGCGCAGCTGGAGTTATTTTCTAAATTAACTAGTGTTAGGCATGGCAAAGACGTTTTTTCTGAGAGTGGTATTAAGTATTTTGCTTTTTCAGCACAGGATTTTTTTTTAATCCATTATAACGAGACTGCGGATTATTGTTGTGTGTTACTTGGGGCTAAAACATTTGCATTGATCAATGAATGTTTTGTCATGGGCTTTGATAGCTGAATAAATTGCTGATTCCACAGCTTAATGACTACAGTCCATTACCACATCCATTCCACTCTTTTCCATACCCAAAATCCTGCTTGCAAGTCAGAAAAGGAATCTCTTTTTGTTTATCCTTCCCTTGTGTCATTGTGGTATGTGCTGTCAAAACAGGTGCTATAAAAATATACAAAGGATAGTCTCATTAGGATAGTTCTGCTCTGCTTTTCCTGATTGTTAAGATGATAGTTTCTTTCTTTGCCACAGTGGTATCCATCTCTGTATAGCCCCATTCACAAAAGGATTTTTGGCCTGATGACATCCAAAGCCCTCAATTAGATACATAGGCTCCATGTACTGATATATCTGACCCAAACTCCTAAAAGTCACCAAAACAGCTGCCATGTTTTTATGAAAATTGTGAGACATCCCAAGGAAAACTTGTATTTTCAGCATACATGATGGATCCATGGAGGAGTTCTTTCTCACATAAGCATGTTCCTCACATATAAGCATGTGCTGGAGCAGTTGTGGTACCTTTTTATTCCCCAAAAATAAGTTCTTTTGCCTGTAAAGACGGGAATTCTCTATTTAAACTTTTCTTCTCTTATGGAACATTAATATTAGTTCCCTCAGAGATAGAAGCCTTACCAATTTTTATTTTTTTTAATTTGCTAGCTCTGTTAAAATAGACTAGATGTAACTGTGTTTAAAAATCTGTTCCTTTTGAGAAAGCAAAGAAGAATTTTTAATATTCTGGAATGATAGAAAGAGGTACTCTAAGATGGGATACACAGTATTCTAGGTTTTGGGATCACCATCCTGCTACGGACAGCATGCCATTTAATTTGGTAGCTCGCTGCACTCACTTTCAAAGTCAGACAACTGCTTCATGTAAACTAAATATGTATTTTCTGTATCCCCGATATTAACACAGTTACCAAATTTAGAAACAAATAGTTTATGGGGGATCACTACCTCTTTTTAACTTCCTGAGTTCTGGACACTGCTCACAATTCAAGTGACCTGGATCTGGAGACAAACATCTCTTTTTATACTCTCATGATTTTTTTTCAGATTGCATTGCATCTTCTCTGCAAGATTTCTCATCATTTATAGATCCATGATAACGTTGCGTTGCACTTAGAAAATGCTAGTGCCCCTTGGGTATGGCTATCTGGAGCCATCTCCTGTTCAGACAGTAAATGGGCTGTGCTAATGACCCTCTTGGCCACTCTTCTTAACTAATACTTGGCAGAGGGGTGGAGGGCAGGGTGTATTGATTTAGAGTTGTTACATTCTAAGTTTCCAGGTGGGGTCCAAATTTTAGTGCATAGTGTTTTGTATATGAAATCTGTAATTCAGGTGAAATTGTATCATGGTTAACAAACTTCATGCTAGCTTTGATTCTAGATTAATATAGTAAATAAATACAGTTTTAAAACAGAGAAAACACATTTCTATATTCTTCTGATTTAATGAAAAGAGTACTAAAAATCTAATTTAGACAAAAAATATTTTTTCAATATACTAGATTTCTTCATTAATATTAAATTATGGTCATTGAAGTATTTAGTTTGCCTGCGAACTTAAATTTGTTTCTGTTATGTGTTCCTTATGGGAGAAAAGTATTTGGTATGATGCAGACATCTCAGATGAACCTCGAATTCTTTGTATTTGATAACCAATAGAAAGCATGCAGAACCTGATTAACAGACAAGGGTTATTAATAAATAAATGATAAGAGTTTTTTTATGCTCTTGATCAGAGTGAATGAACACTTCAGAAATCTGAGCTAAGGAAATGCTTATTAAGACAAAGAGACAGCTAGAACAAGTGTAGATGTCACGGGACTGTGATGTAGAAAATGAACTTAGGGTTCATAACTTTGTCATCGAGAATAAAAAAGTTCCCTCTGTTCAGAAACCTGGATCTTCTGGGCTGTTTCTTAGCCAACTAAGAAACACCCTGAAGTGCAAATCTTTTTTATTGCTTTTATAGTCACCAAATTTCTTAGGTAGATAGTATAAACAATCCAGTAGTACAGAAAATGCACAAACCACATATTTTCACAAAGGTGAGGTTAAAATTACTAGAAAGGAAATAGGATGGGCTCATATAAAAAGAAACCTTAGGACAGGTGACACATTTCCTATGATTACTCCCTGGGGTTCAGACACAAAGGCACAGTCACCACAATTACACTTTTTTTGAGTTCTATATCAGGAAATCCTGAATGAATTTAAAAGCTGACTTCGGCAGTATTTTAGAGTTCCATTCTGCCATGTACCATGCAGTCAGTAAGCACAGGAATATTTTGATGATGGATTTGAATTGCTTATACTAAGCAAACAACAATACAGTGGGTGTAAGGCTATGCAAAATCTAAGTATGATGTATTCAAACCTCTTTCAATCATAAAAAAATAGTAAAAATGTCACATAACTCTAAAACACCATTTTTACTTATTTGTGAACTGTGCTTATAAATGAATATTGAACTTGAATCAAGACAACTGGAGTTCAGAATTTTAATGTAATTACTTTGCATTGTTTTGGCTTTCATTCCTTAATTAAAAGAACTTTCAAATTCACATTTTCATTCCCTCTTTGGTTGTGAGAAGTAGTCACAACTCCACTAGCATACAGTGGATACTTAAAGGAAAAATTACTGTTGAAGCACAGCTGCCATGAACATCAGCAGTCTTCTACAAGCACTGGCTGTCTTAATGCAGTCTTATAAATCCATTGTAATACTTGACCAGAATTTGGAAAAGCTTGATGAGATTGTCGGGTTCAAGGTGCTCCAAAAGTGTGAAGAAAATGCTGCACATGGAAGATTTTTTTGTTAATTTTGCTCTAATATGCAGACATCCGTTAAACTTATAATTTAAAAAGAAATAATTTTAAGTATGAGACCATGGATGTACAGTGTAAGATGCCAATTAGTTTTTTGTGCATAATTAAGTGAACATAGGGCTCTGTTGGAAACCTGGCATCTCTCCACAGCATCTACTACTAGAAAGAATATATGTACAAGATAAAAAGAAATTCACTACTAATAATTGATAAAAAATTTCAAGAATTTACAAGATCATGGAAAAAACAGTTTAAAGTTTACTTGTTAAAAACAACATCAATTAAATTTTAGTAAGGTGTAGCACGTCTGTATCTCTACCACACTTCAAAAGGATAGTTTGGTATGAGAGAAGCTGAAATTCAGAATATCTAACTGAGTCAATAAGGTGTTGTTGTGTATGAAACAAGTGCACCTAGCCGATAGAAACAAATGGGGTTCATCAGAGGTCCATGCCTGAAACAAATGCCTGTGTGCCTCCCCAAGAGCAAGAGGAAGTGCCTCTGGAGCCCCTTGAAGCAGAACTGGCAATACCCCTGCTAGGATCTAAAATCATCTCTGCAGGATCTCTTTCTGGAAAATTTTTGTCATGTGGATGAGTTTAGGAATTTTTCTGCTGATGTCTGGGGACTGGCTCACTGGATACCTAAAAGACTAGACTCCACTGGGATTGCTGCCCAACACATCTGTAGAATCTAGGGAGGCCAAATTAAAGCAGCCCAAGCCTTGGGCCTCACAGAGCAGCATCTGAGTGCTTTACCCTGTTTTCCTCTCTTTGCATTGTGCAGCCTATTTTTGCTCTGCCTTTTAAAGGGAGTACTGATTTTAATTTTCTCCTTGATGTGGTGAAAAAATACAACGATCCTTCTAATGAAGGCACTCCTGGGTTGAAAGAGGATCTCTTCTGCTCTTTTTGCTAGCACTAGCTTTCTTGCAAGCAGAGACAAGTAGCAGTAATGATGGTGCAGGATTTTTAGAAGCCAGATCCCATGTATAGGTTAACTTCAGTTTGGGGGCTGTTGATGAAAGAAACCTAGGCTTCAAACTAACCTGCAAATCACTCTGTACTGAAAGCATGCACTCAGTGTAGAGGGGAAACATCAAAGAAATTAAATGAAACAATATTTAGGGTTTGCATAGCACCTTCACAGGAAGGTTAGAAGGGAGTACAGCAGACATTTTGACTTTCTCACAAAGCCACCCCTGCATCTGCTCAGCTATATATTTGCTAGAAAATGAAGTGCAGTTAAGGGACCACTTTGCAGCTATTCTGTTTTGCTCATACGTTTATGTGTTGTTAATTTGGATAGACAGTTACAATTATTCAGATGATGCAATGGGTTTGATAAAGGTAGAAACATGCTAGATTAAAATACCTTCCTTTCAGGCACAGCCAATTGCCAAAGCACTTGTATTTAGGCTCAGTGGGTCATTTATCTTCGAACCCCACAGCTGACTTGGCACTGTGGTGGGTTGAGAAGTAAGCAGTTTAGACATTTAGCAGCCCAAGGCTTCTTTTCTCCTTGAGAGACTTGCATGTCAGCTCTGTTAGTTTTTTTCTGCTGCTACTCCTTTGAAGCAGATGGTTAAAACCTCACCTCAGCTGGGTGGTTGAGACCCTTGCAGCATTTAGCAAGGCTAACCAATTGAATTATAACTGATCGTGCCTGTGGGTATTGAGTAGCGTATGATTTATGATTATGATTATGGTGCTTTAAATATAGTCTGCGGAAGGTACCAGAGCATAGCACTGAGTATATTTTGAAAATCCTGAGAAAAAAACACTGACTCACAGAAACCCAAACACATTATTTCAGAAAAGGGTCCCTTCCATTACAAACAGCTTCTTCATAACCATTTTCTCTTTAGTAGATGTGCTCCTGCATATATTTGCTCTTCATTATGTCCTGAAATTATTTAAATATACAATTAGCACAGAACATAGCTTTTTGCTGTTATACATGCAGTTTAGGAGAGGCAGATTTCCAAGCTGGAGTCTGTATAGATGCAGAAGTGATAAGCTCGAAATAGCAGAGTACATTCAATGAGGTTATTGCATCGGCACCTCAGCAAGCACTGCTGTTCAGCTAGGCATAAAGCCTGAGGGTAAAGTAACGACCACTGTGGAATCAGCAGTTCTATTTTTAGACAGCTCTTTTCCAAACCTCATCCTCTTGCTGCACAATATTTGCTAAATTGGAAGTAATACATCCCAAACAATCTGAGTAACTAGAGATCATGATTATTCAGGCTGGAATTTAACAATATATATGCATCTTTCTTAAAACAATGTTCCTTAAAATGAAATGAAAATGTGTTCATTCATAATGAATGTCACCAGATAAATGCCTAGCAAGGGATATCTTATCTTCAGCTGTTTAGTAATTCTGCCTAATTATGTCCCTGCTTAAATCGGAAAATGGTGTAGACAAAAAATGAACATTTGCTGCAAGGTACTGTTGTGAATACAATAAAAAAAGCTTCCAGTCTCTCAATAAAGACTGTTTAGTAATATACAAAATCTAATCCAAGATGTACCTTGCAAATGACATTTTCAGTTGCATGATCTACATTTCCTTTGCATTGGCAGAAGACAGATAAGGTCTGCAACTTTACAAGAATTTAGTGAATGTTTCACTGAAAATAACATAGAGGACAAGTGTAGCAATTTTTAGTTCACAAACCATCAGTGAATGTGTTGAAATATGTGTTCAGTTTTTCTGAGCATTCTGATGAAATATGCTTGTTAGATAGTAAGCTGCTCAGGAGGGGAGCGTGCTGTACGTGCTCACATGGTGTGTGATGGGCATTATCAGGACATAAAACTTTATTTGCAATCCAGTGTTTACTCTATGCTGTTCATCGGAGTTCACTATTGGCACCACAGCTTTAATCACATATGTTATCTCCATATTGCCCTCATTTCATGCTGGGATAAGTTTTGGGAACAAAGAGTTCTTTGACTCTATTTTCTTTAACTGAAGTCTGCTGTCAATTTAGATTTATTCATAAATATTTCTTCACATGAACATTTGTGAATGAGCTACAACTAAATTGAAAGAAAACTGCATGGTTTGCAGGTGTAAGAAAAGCAAACTCAATGTCCCCCAGCACTTTTAGTAATACTTCCCTTAATTTCCTACATATATTATGCTTTGACAACCTGCTCATGCATGCTTGGGTTTTTTGAGGGTAAAGAAAGCAGGCAAATGCACATACCTTGCTTAGCATGCCATTCACATTATCTGAACATATATATATGTATCATCTGAGGACACTTTTATTTTTTTCTTGGAACAGAAAGCAGAAAAAGGACTTTTCAAAAGTTGTAATGTCCCACAAGCAGAGCAGAGAAGAGCAGAGGAGAGACTAGAAAGGTAGCCTTTCCTCTCAGCTACCCCCTGAATACCTCTCTGTCCATCTGACCAGACAAAAACTCCTTCCTGACCACAGCTTAGCACCCACTTTAACCTGTGTGAAGAACGTGCTCCACCAGGCAACCAACGTTTTTCTACTTGAAGAACCATAGGTGCTTTCAGGCAGAACCTCGTCTTTAGTTGTGTTCTGCCCCCAACACTTTGTGGCAGTAACTGGCCTGAGATGCATATGCAGACCTGGAGTCCTCAAAAGGGTGATGAAATTTCAGACTTTGGGCTGGATTTTCCAGGAATATTAGAGAAAACTCAAATAAAAATATTCCCAAGGAATGTGCTGCACTATGACATCTCTCTAGCTGTGCTAAAGCTTAAATCACACTGTATAAACAAAACTCAGCTATTTATAGGGATCAAAGAAACACATTTTGTGGTTGCATCTAACCAAATGTTTTCTTTGAAAGGCAGACAGTTTGCCTGTTAAAGGACATGAGCAGAGTCTGTTTAAATGAAAAATAACATACTTGCTCATATTTCTAGAGTGCTAAACAGCCCTTCCTGGGAAGTGTGAAGTGCCACTTGAGAACTGAGATACTGAACTGTTCTTATTATTCCTCCAAGTTGTTGGCTTCAGAACAAGGTTACAAATGCTATTGCATTCGTAAGGGATAATTTTAAAAATGTAAAGTTATGAGACATCCTACATCGGTAGTTTAGACAAGTTGAAACAGCATTTAAACTTGAAATTTATCTGAATTTTCACCAGTTAGGGACATACTTCAGACGTCCTTTTGTAACATCTGACAGTGACACATCTTACAACAGAATCACAGAATATTCTGAATTTAAAACCAGATTTTAAAGAGCTAAAATTATGCAAGTGAGAGGTCATGAATGTTATGGGTCTCTGAGGACAGAGAATTTGTTATATTGTGCCACTGTACTCTTCATCAAGGATGAGCTAACACTATGGCACAGTTATAATGCTTTTTTTTATTACCAGTATAATGAATTGTACAGATACCCACATAAGACTCATTAGGCCATGGATTTTTTTTTTTTTTTATTCCTTCCATTTCATCAAGTCCTGCTCAATTTCAAACGATAAACAGCACCACAGTCAAATAATTTTTTCATTTCCTTCAGGAGGTTAAATTGTCATTACTACTTGTTGGCATTTCTGATTTGGGGCTTTTTGCCTTTTTACTTAATTCAGCAAAGATGGGTCTTGTGCAAGCTTCCACAGTGTCGTGTTTTAACCCCAGCTGGAAACAAAGCCCCCACAGCTGATTACAGACCCTCCCCGGCCCATGGTAGAATGGGGGAGAGACTGAGAAAAGTAAGAAAATCCAAAATTGGGCAGAATTAGAATCTATATAACCGTTGGGAATGGAGAAGGAGGGGGGATGTCCTGCTGCTCTTAACCTCTTGTAAATGAACATTTGACTCATTCCAGCCCTCTTTTCACTGGGTTGTGGTTTTGGAACTGGGAATAGATTTGCCAACTCCATGGAGAACAAAGTAGGGTGGCTGAGAAACTAACAGATTTCAGAAAGGATAGTGGACAATTGTTGACATCTCACCGAGTGTTAGATGAGAATCCACAGGAAAAAAACAAACCACAACCAAACTCCCTTTTCATTCCAGCAGGAAGATAAGTGTGTCTCAAGCTAATTAGGAAAATTATTCTTATAAGCAGAATTTGACTACTGAAGCTTAAACAAGACTAATTTTATATAAATCAAACCCCTTAGAAAATGACTCCTGCTAACTGTTCTTTCCTACATCAGTAGTGTACAAGAAAGAAACAACACTTTTATTAATTGCAAGGAATTCTGCAATCAGGCAATGCATTATGTAACAGTCACAATGTTAAGCACTAAAGAACATATCTTATGGCTTCTATAAATCATCTAGACATTTGCAGGTTGGGGTTTTTTTCCTTCAGCTCCTAAAATACCTTTGAAACTTTCTGTTAAACTATCTGTGTTCTGTACCTCTTTTTTTTAATATTTTTTTTCCTTACTCTTTTTCTATATTTTTAGTGGTACAGCTTCATGCTGTTTACCACTCCTGCCCAGATGCTTAGTTTGACAAAACAGACTTGATTTAGTGTAAGTTATAGGGCTTGTCTGGATTCTGTAAAGTCTTGCAGAGCATACTCTGCAAGATGTCAAAAAGTCTATTTTAGTAAGAGAACTGGGTAATAGAATTGTTTGGTTATTAATTGAAACTCACATTTCTCATTTACAGAATGTGAACAAATAGATAGGAACATCCTCAAGAAGTGCATCAGTTACATTAGAGAAGATACAAATTTCGTCCCTTTAAAGCATTTCATAGTTTGAATCTGACTGGTATCTAAGTAATGCCAGGCACAGACCCAAAATAAAAATGCAGTAAAAAAGTATCAGAAACATTTTATTCTTGATATTTAAAAAGAAAACAACAGGATTATACAGACATGAAGCTTATCTGGGACACAGCACTCTTCACTGCAGGAATCTAGAGATGGTTTTCTCCTCAGTCTCATGGGAAAGACAGATTTATGTTTGGTTATAATAGTTCTCTTTTGCATCACCTGACTGTTATTTGGATAAAATATCACAGGAAACCAAGTCAAGAAGAACTATGAGATCTCCTTTTTACAAGCCTGTTGTTTTCCTGCATAGATCTTGCCAATTTTTCAGAGACACAACAGCATCACCTCAAGAATCCATTTTGGTAATTAGCTATTCAAACCACGAAAAAGTTTTTCAGTGTCTAGACTAAATATTCCTTGCTGCTTAAATCCAGTGCTTATTTATTTTATTTGAAGCTTATTCCTCTTCTTTTTTACAGCTACTTTTTATTATATTGATAACTGTTGCCTTGCTAATAGAGCTGTGGCAGACATGGGAGGTACAGTAAGGTATTCTCCACACAGGAGACAGATGACTAAGGAAGAAAGGACATCAGAGTACAAGAGGGAGCTCTTGAGACACTCATAGCTGGTTTATATCTTCAAATCTTCTCTATATACAAGTGGCCTGTGCCAGTACCTGACAGCTGCTGTAACCTGCATGAAGGCATCAAGGCTCTTCTCCCCCCTTGACTTTGGTGCGAGTGAACAAGCAACATAAACAGGATTAGGGTTAGGTCCAGATATAGGGTTTGTCTGGGAATTCCAGGGAACATGAACTACAATTAAGTCTTCTTCCTGACTCTTACATCTGGTTCTGCAGGGGGAAAGACAAACCTGACATGATTCGTTTTGGAAAAAAACTAAGGTCTCTTAATTAGGGATTCAGTAATACTGAATGAAGGAGAGCTGAGCTGAGTGTAGGTAGGTTTGCTAACCTGTCTTAAAGGTCCTAATATTTTATGGATTTGATTAATTTCTCTAGAAATAAATCCAATCCTATATTTAAATCCTATATTAGGATATAAAATTCCAGGGTACTACTTTGGAAGTAAAGTACATGTAGCATTCACTATCCTGGGTATGAAAGGTCTGAGCAGCTCCCATTATTTTAAGATCTAGACAGATTAGTCAACCTAGGCTTATGTCTGGTTCCTTTAGGATCTAGAGTAATATTATTTCTGGATATTCACAGGGTATTTTTCCTGGATTCTAACACATATACAACATTAGGTTTCTAATGGTGGTGTGATTGCAAGAGTTAGAATTTGGTTAGGATTCTGAAATGTAGATAGTTCTGAGGTGCAGCAAATTTTGACTTTAGAAATGTTCAGTAACTAAACTAAACTTTAGGGCTTGTACATGAAAAGAGGTAGTATAGTAAGTGGCTTTCCATCACTTCCATTATATTGTAACTCACTCCAGACTTATATCTGTAGCAATATAATACTTATATTGTAACTCCAGACTTAAATCTGGAGTTTGGGATAAAGAACACAAAGAGATTAAGATTAATTTTACTATTGTGGTTAAAAATCAGGTCAGGGCTAAAATTCGGGGAGCATTATTTGGACTTATGAGATTTTTGGTCTGTTTATAGTTTTGTGGGGTTTTAGGCTGGTTTGGTTTGGTTTGGTTTTGGTTTTTTGAGCTACCTCTCAGTCTGTGGCATGGGGTAGAATTGGCTATAAGAAAAAGTTAGCCGTTGCCATTTTGGAACCACTGCTTTTGAGTAAGCAAGTGGATAGTCCACACAAATTATTTCAGGTAGGATTCAGTATGAAATTAAAATGCCTAATTTATGCATGTAAGTATATTTAACTGATTGTAAGAGGCCTATAATGTTTTTGTGGTCTGCAGAGATCCAGTTAATAAATGATTATCCTAAGATTTAATTCATAGTGAATAGTCAAAGAAATTACAATTCTCAGGAACAAGTGACTTCTTGGTTCATTTAGGTTTAGGATTTGATTTTGGTATGTCTAGAGATGCAGTACAACCATGCAGTAACTAATAAAATTTCACCTTGTTCCCCTAGTTCAAAATTGAGCTACAGCTTTAGTCAATCATGAAAATTTGTTTCCTTGCACTTTGTAAAACTTGTAACCTACAATCTCAATATTAAGATAAAATCCAGTGTGTTGATCAGGCAACTAATGCAAATAGTACTAGAATTAGGTTAGCAATACTTTTCAAATCACAGGCTGACTACTGTTCAGCTTTCCCTGAATGTATAGCAACCAACAATTTAAAAAGCAATAATAATAGCAGTAGTGGTTGTAGTAATAATCGTCATAATAAAAATAATTTATTCTTTTTAATTTTAGCATTAGTGCTTTATCAATAAGTGTCTCTCTTTTCTTCCTTCTTCACCCCACTCAGACAACTTGAGGAACAAAGCTGAAGAATTTTAATTGCATCTACCTCGTCTTATTATCCCAGTCAAACCGTGCTTTCTGCCAAGTCATTCATACAATAGATATCTGACTGGCTCCTACCTCTGCATAAGGGGAAATCATAATAACTGGAAAGTGGTTTTGTAACAAACTTCACAGAATGAGTTACTCATACATTAATGACTTAATCTTCACATTTAACATTATTACTTGTTAAAGAATGGATAGCTTCTGGACATGTTTTTTAATCTCTCAGGAATTGATGTCTGAGCTACACTACAATCTCACACTGAATTTTATAAAATTGCAATTGAGTTCATAAGACTGCAGCTCAGAACTCACTTTTCCATATTTTGAAAATTGCCAGCCTTGCAATTATGAACCTTTGAACACAGAAACAAAACAAAAGGTAGCATTTACAGATAACCTCACTGTATCACTGAAAAGTGCAGTTCTAAAAGCTTTTATTTTAAGTTCAACTAACCCTCTAAACTATGCCTCAAGAAAAGGACATTTGCGAAACCTTAAAGAAAGAATAACATCATCATAAATACAGTAATATATAATCAGAGTGTTCTTTCTGAAAATTTTCATACCTGTTAATAAAGAGCCTCTTGCATGATTTTGAGCTTGGAAGAAGAATAACACTAACTTGCCCTCATGTTGAAAGTATTGAAATCATGAAGGCATTACCAATTCATCCTTAGTCAGTGTAAAGCCTGACCCTGCCCTGAGCTCTCTTTGGGGAGATGTTTGCCTGCTATGACACGGCTTCAGAGTCACAGCTAAGGCCCTGCTGAAGTCCCAAACCTGCAGCTCTACATTTAAATATGCAGTCAGCACTGAGACACTCTTTCATAGGTCAGTCTTTCCACCTGCATAGTAAAGCTACTTAGATGAGCCTTTGTACAAACTTGAAATATATGTCCTCATAACAAAGCATCAACATTCTTCAATTTGAAATACTAGCTAGGATTAAGGTGATCATGGAATTATGATCAAAACACAGACTACTAGTAGGTAAATGTGACAATCATGTACAATTTCATGTTTTGATCCTGGGTCACTGTCACAAATACATCATAATTTTCTTCCTAATCCTCATTTAATATGTGAGCTAATAATAGAAGAAAAATTGACAAGTCAATTTTAACAAGACCAAAAAGAAAGTACTCTATTGGTATCTCCTCAAATGTTTATAAAGAGCATTTACATTACATGACAATTTGATGACTCTGCTTAAAAGAAAGTGAATTGTATGTTTACAGAAGTCAAAGACAGTCTTTGAAACACTTGAAACACTGCCTTTGAACTCAGATCTAGAGAAAGTTACCTGTGAGGTTCTGTAGGCCTATTGGTCCTGGGAGACCTGCTCTCTAGTCTTTTATTTCTGATTTACACTGTGTAGAAATCGTGACTCATGCTAGGTTGTTTTATTTTGGAAGTTGCACATATAGGAACTGGAACACTACCAGCATCTTGTAAATTTAAAATTTGACATATAATTTACTGAAGAGAGTGAAAGGTGTACCCAAGACTGTGACATGGAGGTGGCCATGCATGTTCAAAGTGATTGGACATTGTTTGCTGATATTTTGGCCTAAATAAGTGTATTTTTATGGAGTATTTTTCTGCAAGTGCACACATTTCTTGGAGCAGAATCCAGTTCCAGTTCCTCTCAGAAACCTGTATCAACTACTTTCAGACAATTTATATATAATTTACCTCTTCCTCTGAGGCAGGACCATAAGGAAGGGATAACATCTCTTACTGCCTTTGCAGAATGATAACAAAAATTTCTAGGAAAGGTTTGTTTTGGCATATGGAAAGAGTTCTTTGTTATATATTCATCATTAATCATCTTCTCTCCTTGTATGAAATTTCTTGCTAAGTGCTCAAAGCAAGTATACATTCAAGTATCTTGCATTTAACAATTTTATAGTCATTTTTCCTTAGCTTTAAAGACTCTTGTAATTCTTCTGATACAATTAGCAAATCTAAGAACTCATTACGCTTCTATTCTTAAAAGAAATTACATAGGCCAAGCCACTCATGAAAGCTGTGAGGCAAAAATACACTTGAATTCAAATCCAGTCATCACAGGTTAATAAAACCCCAAACCCATAAGTAATCCAAAGACTTCATTAGAATTGCATGTCTCATGCTAATCTTCCTTTTTTTTTTTTTTTTAATTTTTTTTTAATTTTTTTTGAAATTTTTTTTTAATTTTAAATCCTTTTTCTTTTTACTTCTCTATTTTCCTGGCATTATGGTTGAGATAACTGACTGTGTGAGTGTTCCCTCCAGAGCTGTAACGACTTTGCAAATCTTTATAGTTATGCTGAGTTTATTGTGATAAAATGCAAAATAAATCTCAGCAATACTTCTCACAATGTCTTTGGGTAAGAGAAACATCTCTTACCCAAACTTTTAGGCAAATATTCTTTCATTCTTTCCTGCATCTTCATTGCTTAAAAGCCTGTGTCATTTTGAATTCTGCCCTGCAACATTTCAATTTGTTTTAAAGAGTTTATAATTGAGTTTTGCATTGGGTGAAAATTTCCATGCATCTGTGGAAGTGTAAAACAAAATTAAGCAACCTTTTTTTCTATAGTTTTCACTGAATTTAGTTGAAAAATGCTGTCGTTTTCTTAACTGGAAATAGCAATGTAAAATTTACAGATGATCCACTGAAACTAAGCACAGAACTACCATATTAAAATGCTAGTTTGAGGTGTATTGTTAGCCACCCTACTACCATTAGTGCACAAGTCTTAAATACAAAGATATTAAGATTTCTACCTCATATAATTTAGAATTCAAATAGATTCTGTTGGCCAGAATTAATTATTGAAGAAGACAGTTTAGATGACAGTAGAAGGAAAATTCAAATTGCATGTCACACACTCAGGAGGTCAGCATTTATCTCTGTGTTAGACCCTAAACATCATGCCACAAATGGATTGTTTAAAATTTTGAATATCTTCTTTTGTCTTCTCTCCGTTTTTCCTTTCATATTTTCTCCATCACTCAGCACAGCAATATGTTTACTTGATCTTTCCCGCTCTTGAAAGAAAGTTTTTTATCCTATTTCTCACTCAACTCTTTTTCTAGACTTAAATCTGAAATTTGCAAAGCCCTCCTCAATATGGTTGATTAAAGCATTTCTGAAAAATATTAAGTACAGAAGGAAAAAGTAATTTCAAATTTTTCAAGGTCCAATGCCTTCTTGTGTTGCTTCAGAAGTGTTTTCTGAATGGCTGAACAGGGATTCTCCTGGAACTGTAGAATAACTTTTGATCTGTGACATCAACTTTAAAACTTATGTTCTTTTCTTTTTCAATTTCTGCTTTCCTATAGTTTGGGGAGTTTTTTGCCACTTTTTTGAAATCCTAGCATATGTCTCAGTAACTATTAGTACTACAATCACAACATCTGATTAATATTTCATATTAATATCCTGCATATTTCATATTGTCCTAGTCTGTGAAGCAAAAGGTTTTGGGGGCAATAATAGAGGTATTGGTAAAACGTTTTCATTTTCCATCCTTTTATGTATATAGAGAACCAAATTGCACGGGAGTTCATTAGTGAACCATTAATGTAAATGCCTATGCAAACCTGCTTCTCATTGAGCAGGCAGACATCCTAGATAGGACAGCCAAGTATGCAACTATCTACCACCCCAATTTGTCCATTTTGGAAGAAAATAAAAGTATAGAATTGCTCTTTATGTGCAATGCTGAAGGCCTGGGTTTCTCACAAACCCTTGCTCAGCACAAGGTCCTCTCCAGAGGCTCTCATCTGTCGGCTGCAGACAGCAAGCTGGCTGCCCCCAACATCCTGCTAGTCTCAGGTGAAAGCACTTACAGGAACTGTACACTTTTGTGCATAGATCCAGGCACATCTCTCACGATGAAGGGATTAGATGACCAGAGGAAAAATGCATACGTCTACATGGCATTGTAAACTGAACGGCAGAAGATTTTGGCAGTTGACTAACAGTGCCAGCCATATTTAAAAATGTGACAGTAAGAAGCCTCTTACTTATTAGTTCTAGAGCATAATTTAATGCAGAATTTCAGTAATATCCAGAAACCTTTCAAAAATCAGGAGCTGGATGGGATAGTTGTTTTCATTTATTAGAAGAGAGATACATTTATTTCTAAGATATGTTTTTGGTCTAAAAAAGAATGAAATCTGGGAAAAGATGAGGGCTACTTTCCTTTAATCATGCAAAGCACTAAGAAATCAAATATTTTCAATAGTAATCTGAAAAAAAAAATGTTTTCCATAAGTCAGAAATAACCAATGAGAGGATACGGTAGTTAAACAATGAGGAATGTGGAATGAGGGAATGAAGTTTCCTGCAATCTACATGTCTGATTCTATTGTAGGTCTAAAAGATGCTGTATAAGATATTTAAGACATAATGTAATGAATTATTCTACCTAAAGCTCTGCTTTTCCACTAGCAGACTTTCCACTTTCCTCTCTCTAGCTATTCATTCTGATGACATAGGACAGCAGACGTTAATTGAATAACATTACATATTTACTTGCATAGGAAGCATATATTTACTGGCAATTCAGAAAATACAATCTTAAGATTTCTGTCCAAAACTCAAGTCATTATGATGACATTCATTCTTGGTTTTTTCAGGATTTTGTTTCCCTAGTAAAGATTGTAGACTGGGTTTTCATTCTGCTTTAAGAGTGGACAAGAAATTAGGACTCAACTTTTGTCTTAAAATGATTCACTGCTTTCCCTAGAAGAAGCCAAAACAATCAGGCTCTTTGGAACTGCTGGTCATATTGATTCAATTATCACTTCCTGGGCCATGCTGTGGGATGAACAATGGAGTTATACAGCTGTGGTTTTCACCCCCTTGTAGGCTAAATGTTTTCAGTGATTTTAGTACTGTGATGAACAAGTCCCCGAGTAAATTGAAGTGTTGTTCTAGCTCTCCTAGGAATGTTCTTCTGCAAAAAACTATTCCAGTATGTTGTAAAAAAGCTTTGTCCTTTCTTATGCCATCTGGGGATTCCCAAATGCTGACTAAACTGGCAGCTGCCTACAAAGAGCAGATGTAAAATCTTTCAATACCAGTCCAAGATGAAAATGGAATTTACTGGGACCAAGAATGTCATGCCTTTTTTTGTTTATTCTTACAAATATTGGACCATCCTACTGGATGGTTCAGGTCAGTTCATGGTTTTAGAAAACAAACTAAAATTCCTAGGTTATATTCAGGCAATGTTTGTACTTTAGATATTTTGATTCGGTGTTTTTCTATCCCTTGGGTCAGATAAACTGACCAATTTCAGAGGAAATAGCCAATTTGGGCTGGCACTGTTGGTATGAAGATTAGCCCAGAGAAGTTCCTTGTCTTCTTTGGCTGGGAACAACTGTCTATATTCTATTTATACCTGATCAAGATGAGAAGCAGAAAGGAGCACTAATTCACTCTGTTTGAGTCTTAAGAAATTGTTCTAAGTTAGAGCGGCCCTGAGGAAGCCCTAGATTATGTTTTAAGCAGCAAACTAAAATACCTGCAGTATATAAAGTTCACTTTCAGTGATAATTAAAATCTTCTGCACAAACTGGATGTAGATTGAGGAGAATCTGGCTCAGTGTACTGTAAATTATAGGACACAACCATCAAATGAATTCTGCTTGGCAGCCACAGCACTTCAAGACCTTTACCTTTTCTGTCTTTAATGCCCAACTTTCATATTGAATTCCTGCTAAATCAGTGGGTTGGATTTCCTCAGTCTGATAAATTTGATTTTATAGTCAAATGTTTTGCCTTCATTTTGTTACTTTGAAAAGTTAAAAAAAAATTACTTTCCTTTTGTGGTCAGTAATTAACTTCTAGATGGCCCACCACACTATATTAATCTGCAGAGGAATTGTCATCTGGGTCAAGTGTTAATAAGATATAGAATCAGCACATAAAAACTCTGGTAGTAACCATGCTGACATGTCCCTAACCAGTTTGTTCCTCTGATCCTTCCCTATCTTTTAATACACTTGATAAACTTATTATGCCACTTTTACCATCTTTTAACTCACTTTTTTTTTTTTCCTCTCCACACTTCTTTTTATATTTTATATCTGGAACATGTTTTCATGCTTCCTGTCTTTTTAGACTGCCTTTTGTGGCTTCAGTGTAATGGCAAACAGGTTACTGGAAAGAGGAAAACTCCCAAATCCTGAAACTTTCATGGCTGTACACTGCATTTAGGAAAGAGTGACACTTGCAGTTTAGGCTAACTGAAGCATTATAAATGTTATGTGAATCTTTTACAAATGTAGCCTTAAATTTCCAGTTTGAAATATTCATGGCAATGGATTACTCTTCTCCATGTGAAATTCTCTAGAGTAGCCCTTCCTGATTTCAAGTTGTACTTGAATTATTCTACTTTGAAATTAGTAATACTTTTATTTCCCCATGGTAACAGTTTCTAGATATTCAATAACCTTAAGATGAAATTATTAGAGGAAAATTACATAAACTTATACCCTTGATGACTTAAAATCATTGGGATTATTAGAATAAAAAGGAAGGCCACATAAGAAAACTGGAAAGACTAGCTGATACAAATAAGGGTTTCTTATATAATTTAATCTTATCCAGAGATTTCTTTAACAGTTGACATATTTAAAAGACTAAGCCATTCATCATCAAATTTTTATTTACTTTTTCTTCCAGTGATATACATTATATATAATATATAATATAGTAAATTAATAGATATAACTTATAAAAGTGGTAATAAGGCCAGTAAAAGCAGACTGCTAAAATATTTGTCTGTTTAGTTCCTGCCTTGCCTGTCTCATGACTTTCTGAGCCAGAAGAGCAATGAGCCTTGATCTTCCTGCCATGTGCAGAAGTTAACAATCATTGAACACCAGCTAAAACTTCTGAAATCAAAAAATCTGGCTTCTTAAATGTGAATAGTCTGAGGGACTTTAAGAAATGTGTCAAGTGTTTCATTTTTCAATGTTTACATTTGTGTCACTTCTTTGCAAATGTTATGATAAATGAATCCAGTTTCAGAAAAAATTACCAGAACAGTGACTTCTAAGAGAGACTTACGAAATATTTTTAAAATGGAAGTTTATGCTTTGACACTGTAAACATTTGTGCTTGACTGAGATTAATGTACTCATCCAGGAATAGTGCAGAATCACACTGGGTGATCTAAGTGCTGAATCATCTTAGATTCAAATTTTCATGGTGAATATTTGTATAATACTATAAAATACTGACTTGAGTCTCTTTAAACTAATGAATGAATCATTTCTAATGCAGTTTGAGGAACTCATGCTTGAGTTTGTAAGTTTTATTACTAAGGTTTCCTTCCTGAATGGCAGAACTTTACTCAGGGGAGAAAACCCAAAAAATAAACCACAGAACATGACAGACCAGGGCCCTTAGTGTTGATAAGCAAGAATTTGCAGTAGGAGATATTTCCTTACTCATATTCTCATGAATGCATATTGAAAGCTATCCTAAAATCACAGGGCAATACAAGTTAGGGAGAGGCTTCAGGAAGCCTCTTATCCAAACTCCTGCTCAGAGCTGGACCAGCTCACAGACCAGACCATGTTGTTTCAGGTCTCTGTCCAGCCTGATACTGAAAACTTCTGAGGGTATAGACAGAACAAAATTTCTAGGCTTTTTTTTTTTTTTTTTTTTTTTTTTTTGTCTGTGCTATATGCAGTCTCAGGGGTGCTCTGAAGCCTCTCATCTTGTGCCCCTTGCCTCCCTATGCACAGCTGTGCATCCAGATGTAAAGAGCCTGAGTTCTCAACAACCTCCCCCCAGGCCCAGCTGGGGCTTCCAGGAACCCTCTCTTCTCCAGCTGGACAAGGCCTGTTCTGTCAGCCTCTCATCACAAGGCAAAATCCTGCAGCCTGCAAATATCT
Organism: Sitta carolinensis; assembly: GCA_032173965.1. Taxonomy (NCBI): domain Eukaryota; kingdom Metazoa; phylum Chordata; class Aves; order Passeriformes; family Sittidae; genus Sitta; species Sitta carolinensis. The sequence goes on along the minus strand of CM063284.1, from coordinate 31,010,767 downwards.
TGGTGGCCCTCCACTGACCTCATTCCAATTTATCAGAATCGTGTTGTGAGGATCCCAACACTTAATTCAATAGCTACATCTAATGATTTGTGGTCTGATGAATGATAAGTAAAGGGGAATATTTACTCCCCTCCATCCACTGACTCTACTGCTGTTTATACGCTCTCAGATGTTGCTGACCTTCTTTTTGCCAAGGGAGCAGTCCTGTCTTGTGTTCACTACCATACTCCCCAGATTACTCTGCAGCCTGGAAGTCCCCAGCAACTGCTCTTGCTTCATCCACCAATCCAGCCATATCTACTCAAAGCTGTACATTTTACTTCAGTTCTGTGACATGCCTTAATAAAGACCAAAGCAGAAGTAAGCTTATACGTTTAAATTGGAAATAAATCGCTTAAAATGTTGTTGGGAACTGTAATAAAGAAAAATGCAGATCCCTATGTGATGTAAATTGATATTTATGGCAGCTGAGAATGGGTTCAAAACACTTAGCATTCCATTATTAGCTAGAGACGTTAATGGGATATTGGCTCCATCTTCACCTCTTTCTCTATTAATCTGTTTTAATTAGGTACATGCAGGTTTAACATAACTGCACACTTGATTCTTAAGCTCTTAGTGAATTAGACCTTGTATTATATTAATTTCTGCTGTAATTGAATTCAGGTAAATATCACAAAGTGGTATGACTTCATAGACAATAATGCAGTTATATTAACTTTGAATTTGATGTTTTCCCCTCACTTCATTTTACTGTTAGATATAATTCTTTGTCAATATTTTTATGTGTGCTACATATAAAAGACTTACTATGCACAAACATATGTATGTGCACACATATAGGAGGAACACCTGTCAAGAGTCAAGCTATATTCTACAACTCCATCTGGAGTTCTGCATTGTCTCAGATGAAGCTATTTCATATACAAGACTGCATAAAAATAGACTATATAAAAATATATGTCATGGTTTTGCATTGTGATATTTGGGCATATGATATCAGAAATGCTTTTGAAATGTGCTCTGCCATTGTTCAGGATTGATGCATTTAGATATGATTTTATTAGATATTATTTTATTCTGCCATCTTTGACTTTTGTATTCCTCTGTAAATTATGTTACCTGGAATTCTGCTAGAGACAACAACTTCTGTCTTTTCTCCCACCTGCTTAAGATTAGAAGCCTTCTATTTTATTTTTCTTCCCTCAAATGTAAAATCCTGCAGTTTGTAGCTTTGTTGACAGATTTACTGAGCTGGAGGATGACCTTGGTGATTGAAGTAATGCTGCAAGTTTTTCATTTTAACAATTATTTTGTAGTTTAGAAAACTATAGCACAGCTCCTACAGTACACCCAGTATACTTCTTCCAGGGTTCTATCAATTCTTTTGTGGTATAAAACAAAATAAAAATGAACAGGGATGTTGACTGCTCTAGGCTGAAGACATTTTTTTATTCATTTTTGTGTGGAGAAAAGTCTTAAGATTTTTTTCTTCTTTTATGTATTCTTCCTTATCTTTGGGCGATTGTTCAACTGACAAATACTTTTACCCACTTTTTGAACTTGATTAGGACTTCTCAAGTAAGGAACTTTAAAAACTGATGCTAGTGGGTTGCATAAAATAGTCAGTATGGCCGTGTACACACCTTGTGCAGAATTTTCCTACCCAGGACAGTGCCACCAACCAGCAACAAAATATGTTGGCTTAATCATTCAAAATCCATCCTTTTGTAAGTCTGTTGCAATGGTTAAAATTGCCCAGCTGCATTGGTGTTTCAGGATATGAAGAAAGTTCAAATACTTTTTTAAGGTTTGGATTTTAGCAGAAATCTAATGTTTAGGAGCTAGTGTGACAATTAGAGCTATTTCTTATGTAGAGACAATGATTAATTTGCAGTGTTACTTGGATCCATAATAGTTGCCTGTTGTTTTGATCATCATTTATTATGACCTCACTGAGATTGGTGGCAGATCTCACGGCTGATTCTCATCGTGTTTTGCTTAAGCTGCACCACTGCTTTATATGGCCACGCTCAGAAAATGAAAAATGAGCTGATGATCCAGAAAGGAAGAAGGAGCCAGTAGGAAAATTATAACAAATACCTGTATTTCTCCAGTATTCAAGATAGTTGCTTCAGAATAAGCAAAGGATTACAGAAACATTTTGCTAGCTTGCTGTGAGCCATCTAAGAGAACTGATTGTTTCTCAGGCCAGCCTACAATTACTGATCCCTCTGGATAATCTCTAGTACTATTTAGAAAGACTTCTTCAGGCAAGAAGACTTCCCAATGTAATTTACAGTCCAATCTGGCTACCCAGATAGATTTTTGATCTCCTGAGTAATACAGAAAAAAAGCCTCTCTCCTTTATTCTATCTAACTTCTTTTTTTCAGAGGCAACTTTTCTCGGGAGTATTGTTTGACTCTGTCTAAAAATGTTTATGACTTCTCCAGCTGGATTAGCAAAACACTCACCATTGATCAAACAGTCCTCCCACCAAGGCCAGCAGAACCACAATGAACCTATAAAGAAGAGGTCCTGAAAACTCACACACCCTGTTAACCATCTGAGTGCTCTTAGCTATAACAGCAGGTACTGTAGGCAGCTATCAAAGTTTATGATTTTCACTCTAAAAGCATCCAAGACACATCCTACTGGGTCCACACACGTCCACACCCCCATAAAGTCAGGTCTGAAAGACTTTTTTCCCATTTTGGCATTGCTTTAGCACCATCAGAATTTCCCACTGAGTCCCTGACTCAAAACATTTACTTATGCTATAAAAGCAGAAGACTTGTCCGTGCTCAATATATATAAATAGTTTATCTTGGTTTGACGTACTGTATTTAGAATTCCACTTGATTATTTTTTTTTTTTAATAATTCTTTTATTTCCTGACAACAGTGTCAAAGCTCTATTGCTTGTGCATTGCAGTGCATGAAGAACTGGAAGGCTGGCACTCAGCCTCCATCAACATTTTAATGTGGAGAAAGCATTTACTCCTACAACCACAAAGGACTAATACTGTGAATGTTTTACTTCTTGCATTAAAGTAAATAGTAAAAAAGTCTACAAAACTATGTGGCCAGGCAAATAAAATTATTTATTTTGTTTGTTTATGCTGATTTCATTATTTTTTAATGTGCATTTTGTAGAAAATACTCTATTTAACTCTATCAAACTAGAAAACTACTGTCCAAGAATAGAAATAAATGTGATTGCTTAAGTGAACATGTATTTAAGTTAAAAATTGACCATGAGAAAATACAGTTTATTTCTGTTCTTTCAGTTCTGTTTCCTGGTAGAAAAATGAACTGCATCATTGATATGGTTCACTAACCTAGAGAAAAAAAGCATGCAACAGTAGCTTGATGTTTAGCAATTTCACCAAAATTGAGCACATAGTCAAACAATTTGCAAGGCCAAGAAATTACCCAGACAACAGAGGATGATCTTTACTGAAGAGCAGAGCATGAAATTCTTGTATTTCAGCACAGTACCAAGCAATCATTCTGTTATTTGGCCAGATCAAGACTGAGCATGTTGCACTCTATCTGAATCAGCAACAAATATCCCACGATCTCTTCCTGTGCACAATTTGGATGCTTTGAGGTGAACACCTTGCCTGAATACACTGAGAAAAACTACTGGAGTACTCAGTGTGCTTAGAACTTTTTTAAACCTGATTAAGTATATATAGCTTCTAATTTGCCTGGAGCTTATTTAAGGCTTTCTAGAAATAACACTGCAAAATACAAGTGTAGGATGTTTCATTACACACATAGCAAACAACATTATCATTACCACCATCATCATCATCAGGTGCCTGAAGCCCATGTGTACTGGGAGAGATTTAATTAAGGAAAGGAAGAGCTACTTATTAACAGAAACCAAAAATACCCACAAACCACCCTTTACATAGGTAAGGCAAAGTCCCTACTGTCTCCAAACCTTTTCCTTTTTGTCATGTTCTTTGTAACTTTACCACTCTTTTCAGAAGAGATTTTTATAGTAGCTGCTTCTTCCCTTTTTGTTTAGATATCTAACCTACCAGTTCACCTGTATGGCATCTTGGTGACGTGGAATGTTCTCTGAAATGTAGGGCCTTTTTTAAAAAAGTATGTCTTTGTATTTCAGAGTAACTGCACAGCAATGTCTCCAGCTGGACAATCACTGATGGAAGACTACTATTCTAGAGCTCAGTCTTAAAAAACCAAACAAAATAAAAAGTATTCTTAAACAAATCGTGCAGCTCATGACTTTCACAAAGTTGCCATTATTACTTTCAGAGCACGTCTCCTTAAATAATAAAGATGCCATGAGAATACGATTCTCAGAATAAGCAAAGTGCAATTACAGAGTGGAACAACTAAAAGGCAAGGATAAGCAGAGGCGGAGGGCACATCAGAGAGAAAGGAAAAACTTTTCTAATTATATATGAAAAGGAACAAAGAGAGAAATATACAAAGTTATTCTGGATCATTGAACAGATTTCCTGCATCATTTTTGTTTATACTGAATTTTTCCTGAGCACAAAAGGAAAGTGACTACCATATGGCATAATCCTGGGCATGTGCAGTGTTCAAATAAAAAATGAGCAAAATCTCACAGGTGGTTGGAGGAATTCAATTGTTGTTGTATAGAGAAGAAAAAGGCCTGGACAAATTTTGACATAGATTGAAACAATATCTTACCCTGATATTGATAGTTGTCTTCTTGCATGTTCGTATGTCACCTTCTTTCAAGAATTAATATCTGTACACTTAGAAGAAAATAACCCCCCATAGGTAATTTTGAATTGAAATCAAAATTATATAAATGTAACTGAAAACAGAAAAAAAATTTCAACATTGTTATTGGGGAAATAATACTTATCTTTCTGTCAGTAAGTCTCATCCATATGGATGCATTTTTAAGTGGTTAAATTTTCTCTCAGAGTTTAAGGAACCAAAATATTTGTTCATGCCTTGAATGATGCCTGTCATTAAGTTCACCCATACATCTGGTGGTATATAGAATCAACAAATTATCTACTCTTTCCTTGGATCCACCATGAATTACCATTGATTTTACTTTCCTGCACTTTGAAAAGAGTTGAAATATACAAGTACAAAAAATATCCAGGAAAAATATAGCCCTTAGAAAAAATGAGCATTACATGGTGGGCTGGCCCTGACTAGCAGCCAAGCACACACAGCCACTCACTCACTCACTACTCACTCACTCACTCACTCACTCACTCACTCACTCACTCACTCACTCACTCACACCCCACCCATTCCAGCACTGGGGAGAAAATAAGGAGAAAAAGAGAAAGATTGTGATTCAAAATAAACCACTCTGCAGTTACTATCATAAGCAAAGCAGACTTGGCTTGTGGAATTTAACTTAATTTACAACATATAATTACCATTTCACATACTGGGAAAAAAAAATTATAAACATTTAAATACCAAGGGCTGCAACAGGCGCATCTGCTCTGGTGCAGGCTTGTCCATGGGTTCAGTTGCCTTGGGGGTGTCCCTGCTCCAGCACATAGCACCTCCTGCCCCTCTGGCCTTGTTACTTTATGTAATTTCTGAAATATGATTTCACCGTGTCACTACAAACGTCTCTGATTGGTTCAGAGGCAACATCAACTCCACCGTTGGACTGAGCTGTGTCCTGCCATGGGTCCATCTGGGTGGCTGGAACTGGCTGTGTCTGGACCGGGGCAGTTTCTGACTTCCTCCCTCAGAGGTCAGTCATCAGGGTCCCCACCCAACCTTGTCATCTAGCAACATGATTGCAGAGCATAAGCTTCTGTGAAGCCATACTATTGGAAATCAACTAACTTGCTGGTGAAAAGGGCATGACAACTCTTACGAGACCAATGCTCTTCTCAGGAAAAAAGTTGAACCACAGAGTTCAGGTCTGCCAGAACATGAATGTCAGCTCATTTGGTCTTGAACAAAGCCTCATGCAAGCCACTGCTCTTCAGCAGTGGTCCTGTAGTCCATGAGGACCTGAACATAAGCAGAGGAGTGGAGTGTTAATGGAAGTGGAGACACGATGTACTCTGCAGAGCTCAAGAGTTGGCCTGACTGCCAGACAGTCCTAGTTAGCCTGGCTGGCACCAGCAGTGAGGTGGCCTTTGTTCCCCTCTAGTATTAAGACAACCTACAGCTATATTCAATCTGCCATTGATCTGAAGATTATGAAGTTCAATGTAAAGCTGTTGGTGGAGATTGAAGTCTGTTACTAACAGGAAAAACTGGTATAGCCAGTGTCATTAGGGTAAGTAGATGCATAGTTATATAAACAAATGGTATTTTTGTATCAGTTATGCTATCAGAATTGCTCTATGCCAACCCCTGAACAGGTATCCTTTAATGCTCTGCAGACACAATGCACATTCCATTGGCCAAGATGAGCTGCAGTGCATAAGGAGAGTGCAGGACCCATTCTTTCAAGAAGCTGAGAGATCAAAAATGACTAGCAGTTGCATAGTGTTAGCTATTTAGGACCACAATCAAACATTCACTCAAGCATCGAGGATCCACTGAGTAGGTGCAGGTAGAGCAGAACAGACTGTGCAATGAGTGCTGCATGGGCAGCTGGATCAGTCTGTTTCTTACTCCTGGGTGCCAAAGGATCAGGAGAGCAATGGCACGCAGTCTTTTGGTATGGGTTCAGGTCAGTACGTGCCATTGAAAGACACCTTCATTGTTTTGTCCCACAGGTTAGTGGGGAAAAGCCCAAGAGGAAACTCCTTATAGAAAATCAACTTCAGAGTAGCTAATTTTAGAGTAATTGGTTTCACAAAAGTGATGAGAAGCAAACTTCTTTATTAAATATTATTCCTTGCAAGGTCTTATTAAAACCAAGAATTTAAAAATTGGGTGCCATCAAAATACATATTTTAAGTAGCTGATACTGAAACTATGTATAGGAACTTTATTAACTTTCTGCGAAGCTTTAGTTCAAGTTATTCTCCACCTAAAACTTTCTCCTCAAAATAAATAAAAAGTATCTTTTACTTTGCAGAATCGATATAAAATGTTTTTTTTAAAAAAAAAAAAAAGAAGTGGCCTTGATTAATGCATGTGATTTGAATTCTTTACATACTTAACTGAAGTTTTTCCTCATAAGCACTTTTCCATAGGATGAAAATGTTTAGAAAAAGATTAACCAGGAAGACCATGGAATAAAACTTAACTGCATTGGTCTAAATTGTTTATTTCAGGGCGGAAAAATCTAACTTAAGATTTAGAGGATTGAATCCACCTTTATCGTGTCAATGAAAAGAATAAACATCAAATAAGAACATCAATCTTATGCCTCAGAAAGTATTTGGTCCACAGATCCACTGCCTGTAAGCTTTTTTTGTCCATGACACATATTCTTGAGGTGAGATGACTTTATTACAATTTTGGGACATTTTAGAATCACTTCTTACTTTCTACAAGCATGAGTTTGCCGGTGCAAAGCAGAAAAGAAAAGGCTCAAAGACCTATTCTCTGCTACCAGGCGTGAGACTTTACAAGAGACACCAGACTTAGGAACGTCAGATGCCTGTCTAAATAATTGACAGCTACAATGAAGTGAGGGCAAAAGTCATTCCCATCCAGACTATATTTAAAACTGCTAAACTTAGAAGGATTCATAGTCTAGGGAACGTGTCTGAAATTTGTCTTAAAAACCCTGCTGTGTGTTTCCAAGTTCGGTCATCGGCTGTGGAACAACTTTAAATGAGAGATTTACTGAGCCAGTTACTGCACAAAACTGGCTATATGGAAAGCTATAAACCTATTTCATTGTACTAATGGATGCACTGTATCCTATGTCACATTATGCAAAGCTGATTTAGAAACCATCTGCAGCTACACAAAACTTTGAGCTAGACTTACAAATTGAAAGGAATTAATGTCATTTTGATTTGAGGTTGTGATTTGCTCAGAAATCAATCAAGAGTGAGATTAGCTGAGGATGCAGTGTTAAATTACAGTCAATACATAGATGGAACAAGACCACAAGATCCAAAGGGTCTGGTGATTGTGTGCCAAACCACTAAATGGGCACCAAGTTCAGGGGCCAAATTCTTCCCATTGTGAGCAAGCCCTGCTCCTCCCAAAGCTGGTGGGAGCAGCATGTCTACACTGCAAGGCAGAGCATTTGACAGAGATATATTTCTGCAGAGAAATATTTCTTGTGTTATTTACAAGGATTGTTTGGTACTGTGGTTTTTGTATTGTTTTGGTGGTTGTTGTTATTGTTTTTTGGGTTTTTTAATAAGCCTGAAAAACTGTGGAATGTTGAGAAAAGAGATATTGAATGAAATCCTGGTTTCACTTAAGTCATTGGGAAAATTCCTATTGACTTCCCAGGGTCAGCTTCACTCTAAAGTACAGTCCCTTGTATATTCTTGCTTGGTGACACCCAAATAAAATGTGCTTTGCTTACAAATCAAAACACTTTTTTTATAAGCTGTTAGCTCTTTCAGCTCAGCATGGTAGATGAAATACAAGCTGTGCTCTTCTCTGCATCTCCTATTATTACCTGTCATAAAGAATCCACAATAAGGGTTTAGCTGGCAATTTTGCTGCTGATACACAAGGCAGATAAAAATCCAGATTGTTCTTCCAAATTTGTTTTAGCTCTGTGTTACTGATACAATGGCTTGTGGTGGTTAAACAGTAAGCAAATATTTACCTTCATCTACACCGCCAGGTAAGAAGCCCAATGAAATAGGTGGGATGGACTCCTGTAGAGTAGAAGATTAATATACTCCATGATGTTGCCATCATTGAATTTTTAAAATCTTCCATTTGGGTTTACCGCAGCAGCTATTCCACCGTACAAGATCTTGGCAGTCATTTTTGAATTACTTCAGGGACAGCAGGATCAAATCTTTGAGAGCTGACACCAGTTCCTGCAGACAGACACAGGAAGTTGATAAATTAAAAGATTTTTTCAAACAAATGTGACTTTAAAGAACACAAATTAAAAGCAGTAGTTAGTACCACAATATTGGTATTTCTAAAATACCACAGTAATCTGTTGAAAGACTGTTACCTACTACGGAGAGAGAAATGGAAGATGAGAGAGAATGAGTAGGAATGAGTGGGGAACAAGATATGATGTTCTGAGTATGAAGTACGACAATTTTCTCTTTTGCAGATTGACCAGTGGAGCATGAAATATCTTGTATGTGACTTGGGATTTTAAGTAAGGCAATTTCTTTTTTTGTGCAGCAAACTAGTTTTCAAATTGTATCAAGAATAGACAAACCAGTTGGCCTAAACCTTAATCTCTATACCTGTGGAACAAAACCAGTATGATAACTTGTGGAGGGTATAAGAAACCCCTTCTTTTTTGAAATACATTTCTTTTTTGGAAGATATGCTTCTAACTTGATTTCTGTCCTGTTGGAACAAAGTCAAAATACAATATTTTCTTTTGTCACAGAACAGCATCATCAAGTCAATAGTTATTATTATAGAGAGTAATTTCACATTGATCCACAAAAAAATGAAAAACAAGATGACTAATAGGAAATAAAGCAAATATGTAATATTTTTTAATTAAAAATGTTACCAAAATAAAGTACTTCCTATGTAGTTTATATTTTCTCAAAGGAATAGTTTTCTTAAAATTATTTGACTCTAACTATTTATAGACATTGTTTGTTGTCCTCTTGTTTCTTCTTGCATTACTGTTCAAATAATTTCAAATTGTAATTTATGCTTTTATGGCAACACAAAGGATTGAAGCCAGTGACATCTATTAAAATAGCCTGTGTCATAGATTATGCTGTATTTCCCTCATCCGGAGGCATTTTCCTGCCATCTCTTTGAATTAATTTAATTTGAAAAATGTTGTTCTGGAGTTAAAGTACATTGAATAATAGTCATTTGTTTTGGAAACTGAAAAACAAGAAATAACTTCATTCCTTTTTGTTAATATATTAATTGTTTTGTTTATTTAAATTAAGAAAACTGTATGTCTATGGACATGTTATGAATTCTCTGGACCATGCAGCATTTTCTCTGCCCAGCAGCAAACATTAATAAAATATAATCTGTAATTAGTTTCTTTTCACATGCGTTTGTAAATGGAGAGCAAAGAAATTTAACCCAAAAGCCACTAATTTATTTCCAAATAAGGAAAATCTAATTTAGTGTTTCTCCAGTTAGTTGAAGACCTTTATCATCTTGACACAAGAGGGGAAGTCAGGCACATGGCCTGTCCTCCAGAGCCCAAGTGGTTATTGTGACGCATCTCACAAGAAAACCTGAAAGCCTAAACAGTTGGGGACCTTCCTTTTAATGAGGATACTCTCCTACTGACAGGCTCTGGGCTGAAGCATCACCATGTCTGTCCACAATCACACAATGTTGTGCCTTGGGCTGGCATGACAGCCAAATCCTACTGATTCAGACCTGGAGTGACAGCACTTACTGCTTTCTTCCCTGACAACAAACGGCACTGGAGTGAGGCACAGTGCTGACACCTAACAAGAACCAGCCTCTGAGAAAGGGCATGCTCTAAATCAAATCAGACAAAAAGGAAAACACAAGGATTATTTCGGGAAATGTTATTTTCAGGGAACAACAGATTCTTATTTAATAGACACTAAACCTAATGGGAAGCAAATACTCTGATTCTAATATAGTCTTGAATCTCCTTATGCTGCTCTGGAAACGTAGGTGTTACACATGAGCAAGTGGACTAGAAATTCCTTACCTCCTTACTGGAAGCAATTCCCCTCATTTTTACATCTGCTGATGGCCCATTAGTTTCAGCTGAATATTCCTGATTTATAGTGATATAAGGGAATAGGAAGTGTATTTGGATGAGGCCATTCTCCTTATTTAATTTTAAATATGACTATGAATTTGTCTTGGTATATCACTAGCCTGGTAGATTTCAATTTGGAGAATGTTTTCTGGTCTGGGGAGTTTCTTTCCAAGTTGTGATGCTCTGGGCATTTGGGTTTTTTTGTTTGGTTGTTTTTTTCTTATGAATATTAAATAGATAGGGCCACATAGAAATAACGTACTTGTGTTTACATGCTAAGGAAGATTTCAGTAAAGTGTTTGTTTGGATCGTATACAAGTAACACCATTTAGTTGATATATTTAAATTATTTGCATGCTTAACCAGGGCAATCATATTCTCATCCATGAAAATTTTCCTTCTAAATCAGTAACCATAAAGAGGAACATTAAATAATTTGAAACAATGATAAAACAAGTATAATATAAAAAGAACGTCACCTGTAAAAACCCGATTTTTCCTATGTTCTCCAAATTCCCTATCTTGGTTTGTAATCTGTATCTACAGTGTGTGGAACCATAAATAAATTATGAATGACAGGACAATCTTCCAGGGGTGACAATTTTCCCTAAGGCATTATAGCTCTGAGAAATAGCTGACAAATAAAAAGTTGTATCTGGTGTGGTAGGAATTGGTAAATTTAGAAACTTTAATTAGTCTGGTGTTAAATATGGGTGAGGATATTTTTATTAATGTCTATTCCTGCAGGGTAGATTTTTGGGTGATAATTTCCTGGTTCAGCTCCACCAGATTTAAAATAGAATAATGCACTCAATGATTAATATGAAGCCTATTTAAGCCTGTAAATGACAGAAATTTATCTTTTTGATGGATGTTGAGTTGCATTTGACCACAATAGCTAGGAACCAAATAAAACGTGTTTATTTCAACAATATTTTTTTCCCTCCAATTCCCATGTATCATGTAGTAAGCAGAAATTGATGCTGTTATTTCTAGAGTGCTATTGGAGGGAGATGAGGTAGCAAGGTGAGAGGAAACACATGTTTTCTGTTTACTATATTGAAGTGGCCTCTCTTTCTTTCTTCAAAATATTTTTCCATAAAAGCTTCTATTTCTGATCTGTCACCATTTTTATGTAGGCATCTTACAGACATGATAAAATTTACATTATTTTTTAACTTTAACCTTAAAAATAACTTCAAGATATTTTTATTAATTGTACATACATTTAACATTTAGTTTTCAGAAGGGAAATATTGTTTAAGAGGCATTTCATTTAGATTGAGACTTAATTTTTCAGAAAAATATACAGTTCAAACATGTAAAAATTTATTCTTGATACACTTGGGATAAAAGCCATATTGATCATACTAAAAGGGAAAAATCCTCAAATGGTTGGCAGGTCATAAAAATAGTCTTCACTTATTTTTTATGATAGTTAAAGGCATCAAAATATGTAAAGTATGATCAGTGATGTCTATGAGTGTGGCTTAAACTGAGAAAGTTTGGAATGAAGTTGAGGGAAGCCAAGCTTTCACAAGAGGCAGTCTGTTCAGTCCCAATGGAACAAGAAATGCAAAAATCAAATGGGAATGGCCACCTAGAGATGGCTGAGATGACCTAAGGCAGTGCTATTCCTCCCTTTATGAAGGTCTGGTGGACCCTCTCACTCTCAGTAACACAGTCCCAGCTCTGAATGGAAATACCAGTCCCATGAAAATAACCTGCTTCCTTCCAGCAAAGACATGAGACAATTGGTGAAGGTGTTTTAAATATACATTTTTTAGGTTACCATTGTCTTACTTCAATGTTTTGATTTTCTCGACAGACACACAAACCAACCCTCAAAAACTATTATGCAGTAATCAGCAATTTTTAAAGCAGTTTAGTGTAATTATCATATATAATAGACAATGCAAAAAAATGTATTATGAACACATACTGGGGAATGAGCTTTGAATCAGAAACCAAAACAGCTTTGTGCTCACTTTTTCAAGCTAGAAAGTACCAAGCAGAAGTGAAAACACTACTGTAAAATGACCATTAGAAATTTTACAAAATCAGTCTTTACTATTAGCTAGAACTCACTGTTCTGCTGGTTGGGAAGGTATGAGATCTTTCTGATTGCTCAACTACAGTAATTGCTGCCAGATGGATGCAATTTTAAGATCATTATTTGTAATCCTTTCTATGCCCTCATTACTTTATCTTGAAACAATTGCAATTAATGTAGTCCTCAGCAGTTTTTTTGCTGATATACATTATTTTCTTGCTCACCCAAGATAAAACATTACTAAATTAATCATTGAACAATTTAGCTAAGGAACACAGCTTTGTTGATGTGTTGTTGTTTTTAACATCTAATTAGGAGTCATAGAGCTGATTAGCTGATACTGTACTCAGTATGATAGCACAGTTCATTAAGAGTCAGATGCCAACCAAAGCACACCACCTTGTGTCATCACGTACAGAGAACTTACCTGAGTAAGCAGAGGTCTCCTGGTGTGATGTCAGCACTTCGGTGAAAAGAGGCTTTGTCTGTGAGACCTGGTATTGTCAGATAATGTGTGTGATCTGACCAAAACGTGGGAGCCAAATGCACCAAGGGCAATCAGCAGTCCAGAGATGTCTGTAAGGATGTTTGCTTCATGTATGCTTGCTTTTCAGAGCTGTAAGGACAGAATTCTAATTTATAATATTTTATCTGCAGCATATATTCTTATAAAGTCCAGATGTGACTTTACCAAGTGAAGGAAAGACCCAGGGTAACTATGGCTTCTTCCCGCTGTTTGCATTGGCCATTTCTGCATAAACTCCTAATTCCCTGACACTGATGTGACTGCACAACTTTCCCATCCAAACTAGGGCTGCTGCTGCTGCTAAACTGTCAGCAATCTACAGATATTACTGGCAAAAAATAATCTAAGCTGTATAGATGGATGTAATGGGACTTTAGTCTAGCAATATATCCTGTGTCTCTTCAGCTGTAAAAATTGTAAATGTTGACCAATGAATAGCCATAACACAGTGATACCCAATTCAACTTACATTTCATTCAGTTGTGAGATTTTTATTAACTAGACAAGGAACTGGGTCTGACTACAGATCTTTGATAAAATCATGTGTCACAGTAACTAACAATTTGCTGGGTATAGGGCAAGAAAAGCCATGAATTCCAGGCATGTAGACAAATTACTCTTTCAACTCTGTGCCCTCTGAGCTTACTATTTTGGACTCCTTCTTCACTTTCTTCATAATGTGTGTTTCTAATAAAAATTATTATTACAGTTTGGCAGAAAAAAGGGGATGATGGAGGCATGTACAGTTCAAGGAAAATCTTTTTGTTAACCATTAATTCCTATTTTTGCCTAATATTGAAAGAATGTGAATAATTAAAATGTAGTCCCTAAATAGTTTATTTTTTATTTCAGATGCCTAATGACTTTTTTTTTTATATATACTCTACCTTGGACACAAAAATTTTAACAATTGTTTTACAAAGAACAAGGCAACAAAAGAAAATCTCATTTCAAATCTTCTCAAGTAACAGCTCGGATGTCCCATGGTCAAGGACTTTTTTCAACACAATGTACCTCATCACTAGAAAAAAATTACTCAGTGGGAGATAAAGTCTGATCTAATTAAAAGAGTTGGTGAAAGAAAAAAAAAAAAAAAACCACGCTCCTTATTCAACAGAAAAACTATCCTGAGAGGCTTCAGATTAGGGCTCTTAACAGGGTTCCTGCCAGCTGTTATGCCTTTCATGACTCATCCAAAAAGTGTGAGCAGGCAACAGCTGGAGTTTGGACTCTGCCTTTTCTACAGTGTATTAGATGCCAAAACTGCGAGCAGATACTGGTCCTGAAGTTCTCAAGTGCTACTTTCTGAGTTGGCACTATTCCTAGTCACTGTAGAAGCACAAACTCCTTTCATGCATGAGTTATGTAGTCTGTCAGGCCACCTAACATGTGCAGATCTGTTCGAGCCCTCATTCAGGCTGTGCTCCCATTTAGGCAAATGTGAGCTTTGGGAATCTACATGATGGAAGCTGTAATGACTCTGATTCAGCAAAGCGTATTCAGTGCATGTTTCACTGTACATGTGTTAGATTCACCCTCATTCAGAAAAGTGTTATTCATAAGGTGAAATCTGAACTAATTTGACTGCCATTCTATACAAAAGCTGATACTCCTAGGATACCTTCTAACCTTACTGCTTGAAAGTGCTGCAGGATTATAAAATCTGATCTATGGTATACTGATCTCCAGATAGTGGCAGATCTACAATATACTGATGAGCTAGTTAGACACCAGTTTCACAGCATTTCAGGTTTGAGAATACTTTAATACAGTCTTCATTGTAAGAAAATATTTTGACTGCATTTAGATCATAAGAGTTTAATTAAATCTTGATTTAATGGGTTTCTCTGGAATATGAGACACCCTAAAAAGGGAAGGCCAGAGAGTGAAAGATGGCAGAATGTCAGACAGGTTATATAAGTCATGTAATTCAAAACACACATTAATTTACTATCCTGAAGAGACTGTTTTACTTATTCTGTTTATATAGCAAGACAATAACGATGTTATCTCACTTTTGCTTTGTTTTGAACATTCAAGGTTAATCACAAAATTGCAGAATAGTCTGAGTTGGGAGGGACCTGTAAGTCCAACTCTGAAGTGAATGGCCCATAAAGGGCTCTAACCTGCAACCTTGGTGTTATTGGCACCATGCTCTAACCAACTGAGATAATAAACCAAAAAGAAGGTCAGGATTCCTTCTTAAGTCAGGATTTTTCCTGCTTGTTGCATGAATAAAGATGGAATAAATGAATAAATTTATGAATAAATTCTTTGGAATAAAGATTTATGTTCCTTTTTTATTTCAGATCAGTATTCCCAAACAGCAGAGTAAATTGGATGAGACTCTTGCCAGCAGTGGCAACATGAATGTCACTTGAAAACTACTTTGTTCATTGCAGAGGACAAGATGAAAATGTGATGTGTTCAGAAGATGTCACTGAGATATTCATGGCATAGCTAGGAAGTGTATCTGGAACTTTTTCATGCTCACACCTAGTATTGGGAGTGTATTATGGAAGTGCAATTTCTTCATGGTTGTAGGCAGGTTTCAGAAATGGTCTGAACAAAATGCTCACTGTCGTGGTAGATTTAATAATCATTGAGTACAGTACAAGAATGCAGTCCATGGCAATGGCTCTTCTCTTTGCCAAGATTCTGTATGCTGATCCTCTACAACTGATCATGCTGATCTCTCTAGCACTGCTCCATGGCTCCACAACTTCAGGAGTGGAGCTATAAGATCTACTATAGAGCTGTGGAACAACTTTCTGCAACTGTACAAAGTAAGAGTGAGAATGAAATTTTGTGCCAAGTGGTTTCATATTATGTCATCGGATTCTTTTGTGTGTGTTATAAGCCAACGTCTTAATGCTCGATCGAAGAAAAACAGTTGTGACCTGACACGCTTAACAGTCACATCAGTGACACAGATCCTAGCTTCACTGGGCCTGAACTACTCATTAAACAGAAAGTTTGCCTTTGTATTGGAACAGACAAAATCAATGACACTCCCTTATCTTCTTCTGTACAAATTTTACATGAGGTTTTCTTCCCATTTTAGAACACCAGCACACACTAAGTTAGTGTGAAAAAATTAAGGAGTGAAATTTACTAAGAGTTGATTCTGGAAAAAAAAAAAAAAAAAGAAAAAGAAAAAAAAAGGAATCCTCTAAAGACTCTTTTGTACACATTTCTATAGATGGGATGCAATTGATACAGCTGGTTTTAGAATTAAATCAATAGGCTACTCTTCGTAGAACCCAAGGCAGTGTGTCATCCCAAACACTTAAAAGCTGATTGACAGAGTAGTGGTTTTCCTTGGTTTTGCTTCAGTCAAACGGAATTGAAGAGATCCAGGTGACAAAACAGCATAAAGAAATGGAATCTGCAAAGTAAGTTGAAAGCATAAGGTACTTGTGAAAAGAAGAGGATTTGCAAGCTGCGTTTGAGGCTGAATTTTTCCATTTCCCAGAGAACATGCGGGTAGAAGTCATTTTGTCTATGTCAAATATTCCAAGATAGCACAGCTGATATGCCTTGGTACTGACTAGAAATTAAATCCATAAGATGAAAGAGTAATGCATCTTCCAAGATCACTCAAAATTATGTTTATTTGTCCAAAACTGCTGCCTTATACCTGCATATTAATAACACAAATATTCAGGGAGTATTTCCCCTCTTGGACTGCACCAACTTGTTTCTCATCCTCTATGCAACCACAGGATGGTGTACAGTGTCAATTTTATTCACAGTTTCCTAGGCTGAATTGGATTCAATGGCCTGAGTTCTGATTTAATGTTATAGGCCCAGTTCTTGTTCATAATAAAAATCTTTACAGTATTGTTTTAGAGACACATGGAATTAGGAAATCAATAAACTGAACCACTTGAACAGAGTGTATTCAGCTATGAATACATGCGCAAAAATGTTACATAAAGCTGGTAATTTCCAATGGAGAGGCTATAACCTTCTTAGCGTCTCTTGGTCATCAGAGACATGTAAAAGGGACTAAGTATAAATGAATCTTTGTGCTCTGATTTCTACTTCTTCATTGCCAGTACTATGTCATCCAATTACCCTTCATCCTGCTGTGTGACTAGAATTTCTTTTGTCATGAACCATTTTTAAAGTCTCCAATGACAAAAAAAAAGAGAGAAAAAAAAATTTCCTTCAAAGACAAGAAGAATAAGATTGATGTCTTTGTTCATGAATCCAACAGTTTAAATTAAAAGATCCAAAGCCCTCATGGCTCTAATTAATTTTACTTTGGATATGGGATTTTAGTATTTAACTTTCTGCAGTTATAATAAAAATCTTGCCTGCATATTGAATTTATTTTTTTCTTTTTTTTTTTTTTTCCTTTCATCATAACATTTTTATTATTGGAATCACAAATACAGGAAACATTTCAAACCAGCCAGTTGAGACAGCAAGCAGTTAAATAACTTAATGTTGCAAAGATGTAAGCATGCGCTGAAATGTATGCATGAATAGTCCCATGTGTAAAGCTAATTGCCTAGATTAGCACATAATGATGATGCAACACACAAGCTACATGGACAAAGACTGTACCTTTTTATTTTGAAAAGGTAGTGTTTATAACTTTACTTTTCCTTCCTGTCTTTATTTGAAAGGGAGCTCCTCCTGAGCAGTCATTAACTCTGGCTGAGGTCTTGCTTAGCTCTTCACCTCTCTGTAGCCTGCTGATTAAAAAGCAGGCACCCAGGGCACTTCCTCTCCTGCTGTTGGATTCAAGTTTTATATCTCTGTTTTATTAACTGTTGCATGAAGTGATCTCCATCTAGGGCACACTTTCCACAAGGTCTCTTTCCCTCCATCTTTCTGACAGCTTATTATGACTGAAGTGGAAATGTTACATAAAACAAGCTGTTTATGGAAATCTTATTTCTGTCACATGAGCTCTATTCTGATGTGGCAGGCTCTCTATCTGGCTGCAAGCATTAAATATATTAATTATATCTGTCATTATGCAATTCCCCTCTTATCACCACTGGATTTTATAGACCAGGTAAAATATGCTCTGAGCAGTAAAATCATTGCACCTTAGCACACTTCAGCGTTTATAACAATCTGACATAATAAGGATACTGTCATTGCAGAAACACCTTCCTACACCCATGTGGGTACTTGAAAATCTGTGCTTTCTCCATCCTCCTACATAAATATAGTAGCTTAGGAACTTTTATGCTGTGCCTTGATTTTTAATGATGAGATGTCAGGTACCATTTAAAACACAAGAGATGAAAAGGGGCAATTCAGCTTTAACTATAACAGAGCTTTCCTTTAGATGTAGCCAACTGTTCTGCTTCAGCGAAGTGGGAAAAGTGTGAGAAAATAGGAAACAGATAAAGTTTTAAACTAGAAAGCATTAAGATCCTGTCTTAGCACCTCTTACTATTACTTCTGAATACCTAAAAAACATAAACACCATGAGGTGAGAGACTTTGATGCCAGTCTATCTCCACGCACCACAATTAAGTATTGAAGATTTCTAAAAATGAGAACTAAACTCTGGCCTATAATGGTGGATGCAATCTTCTCAAGTGTATATAATAGCTATTCTCAAAACACAAGATGGGTTGTGAAGTCAAAAAAAAAAAAAAAATTAAGTCAGGACCTCACTAATCTTACGCTCTTGCCACCAAATTGCACCATGAAGTACTGGGCAGGTCTAGACTGCCATTCTGGATTCTGACATCAGAGTGAGGACTTATATACAAGTTAAGAATTAGAGTTTTTAATAATAGGAAAGATTCCATGTAAGTTTTTGTTAGAATAAAAAAATAGTATGTATATAGAGGAAATTATTAAATCCTGCAGAATGCCTATATTTTTGAATCCTGGTATAGATTTGGGAGATATAATTGCCTATGTAGTTCTTTTGCCCTCTTGTTAAGGTAAATATCCAAATGTTGGTGAACCATATTTATGAAACTCAAGGCGCTAGATTGAGCATTTGTGTGTTACCATGTTGTGCAACACATCTGGATTGTAAAACTGTACTCAGAGCGGCAAAGCATCCTCTGTATCTCAGGCACAGTAATAAAGACCGGTACCAAGCAATCCAGCATGGCTCAAGTAGCAGCCCTGGATCTCTTCTGTTTTTCTTTATTGTTTATTTGCTTTGGGACTGACACAGTTCTGGCCAGTGTGAGTGACAGGAATGGCTACAGAAACGCTTATTTTTGCAGTAGGGTTTTGCAGAAGACCAGAGTTTTGCTGTGGTGATACACAGCATACTCCAGCCCTTTGACTAATACAAGAGAAAGACGGGCTTTCTCCTGAATTTTGGCAGCAGCACCTGGGAGGAGGGAGGCCTGCGGACCCCCGCTCCGGGAAGGGTCACCTCTCAGGCGTCCTCTGCCATGGGCTCCCGCGTCCCGCCGCCCGCTCCGGGACGGCGGAGGTGTGCGAGCGACGTGCCGGGGGAGGACCGGGGAAGGTGCCGCGCCTGGTGGCCCTGGGGCGGGGCTGCCGTGCGCCTTGCCCGAGCATTGGGTCTGCATTCATACATAAGTATAGCCGGGCTGGGCGCGCCACACTCCTCTACCCGCCGCCCCGCAGCCCTGGAAGAGAAGAGGGAGAGAAACAAGAAGGAGGGGGGGGAAAAATCCCGGTGAGGTCATTCCAACGAGAGCGCAGGAGGCGAGTGGACAAGGTCGACTTTCCCGGCGGAGGAGCAGCCCTTAGGAGCGCGGAGCCGCGCACCCACCGCCGGCCCGGCACCTTGGAGAGCTCCGCCGCGCTCGGGGCCGCGCTCGGGGCCGCGCTCGGGGCCGCGCTCGGGGCCGCGCTCGGGCCGCGCTCGGGGCCGCGCTCGGGGCCGCGCCGGGGCCGCGCCGGGGCCGCGCCAGGGCCGCCCCACCGCTCCCCGGTAGCGCCCGCCGGCCGCGGATGCGCTGCTCCGCCCCGGCTGCCGGCGAAGGAAGAAAAGTTTGGGGGCGACTTGGGGCCGCGGGAGCGCCCGAGGAGGAGGAGGAGGATGCGCGGTTTCCCCGGCTGATCGGGAAGGAAGGATGACCGAGGGAGGATGTGCACCAGCAGCCAGATCATCGGGAGCCTCCTGGTGCTCTCCGTGCTGGAGATAGGGTTAGGGGTGTCCAGCGTGGCCGTGGGGGCGGTCAGTTTCAGCCTGGTCCTCACAGAGCATAAACCTCAGCTGGGAGACTCTTCTCCGGTATGGAGCGGGGTGTGTGTACGTTAGCCATTTCACTCTCTCTTTAACTCTTTATGGTGATGATCAGACCGTGCGAAGGCATCCCCTTTCCCTTTCCCTTTCCCTTCCTTTCCCTTTCCCTTTCCCTTTCCCTTTCCCTTTCCCTTTCCTTTCCCTTCCCTCCCGCGAGTGCATGTTGCGCCGACCGCGCCGGGTCCATTTGCGATGTGCTTGGGGTACGGTCTGCAGAGTCGTGGGGCGAGGGGGAGGCACGGCGGGGACAGATGTATGTGTGTGTTGGGCGGGGGGAGACCTCTTCTTTCTCGCTCCTTTCCATTTTTTAGTCTTGCTGTGAGCAATTGAACTTTCTCTGAACCCCTTCTCACACCTGGGAAACGCGGGCCATAGCTTACGGTCTTTAAATTGACTGAGTTTTGCTTTTTAAAAAGAACAGCCCTTTCTATGACGAGATTGTCAAAAGGTGCTTTAAATTAATGTCAAGGGTATGCCAGCTGAGTCCTGAGCTTTGGAGGAAAAATAGAAAGAGGCATTGAGAAGGAAAAGGAGAAAGATGTTCTCATGCAATGGACGCCCTGAGCTTATAAAATAATAAAAAAAAAAAAATAAAACAACAACAACAAAAAAAAAAGTAATGGGTTAATAGAAGCAGCATGTTCATATCACAGAGCATTTCTCATTTCTCAAAATTTTTTCTTATTTTCCCAGTTTGAGAAATGCATGTTTCTAGGAAGAATTTTCCTCCAAATGGTTATTTACATTTATGAAACAAAGAATAGGAAATGTTGAATATTCAGTCTAAACGTGAGTGGGCATTTTTGAAGTCCAAAGCTGGTTTTGGCCAGCTTGTGTTGTACAGCAGTATTTCCAAAAGGATTGTTTGCTTTGCTTCAGATAACATGATAAATGTAAAACACTCTTGATTATTCACCAGCATAACCTCCTGTAATTTAGAAGATTCATTCAGACAAAGTACTTCATGTAATATTCTCACTGTCAATAGTTATTAATTACTGACAACAGTGATAAATATTTTTGGCAATATATAAACACACATATAATTCTGCACTGCAGAACAGGTAGGTGAAAAATGAAAATGAAGACTAGATCAGACAGGTAATGATATTACCAGTCCTACAGGTAATGATATTATCAAAATCACTTAAAAAATGGAGGTTTAAGAAAAAAATTACTTAAACCCATGTGTCTATCTGAAGATTTAATGGCAAAGATCAATTTCCTGGGTTTCACTGAGGTCAAAGAGCTCTGATCAGTGAGATCAGTGTTTTATGCAGTGATTGCATTTTGTGACAATGCTATCACAGCTGATATCATTTCATGACGATGCACATTTCCTGCATAACTGCCTCATTCATTTTTATGCAGTGTTTGTACTAGGCATAGATTAAGATTCTATTATGTTAGATGTTGGCTTCCAAGGATATTACAATCGTAGTAAGAGACAGATACCGTGTAAAAGGGTGTAAACGAGTATGAAGAAAAAACAAACCAAAACTGAGTGGTATAACAGGTGGTTGCATTAACACACCAGCAGTCTGGCTGATTTAGAGCTGTTCATAGGTAGTTTTAGAGAGGAATAAGACAGAGGACAGTTGAAGGGGTTTTGCAATTGTTTATAAGAAATTATTCCCATATGTGAGTGCAGAGGCATGGAAGGTAACACAGAGGGACTTGTTTGCAAATGTAACAGGTGGTCAAAGGATGCCCACAACCAGAGGCAGCAGAGGCTGACATCAAGTGCTGGGAACTGAGCAAAAACTGCAGGTTGAATAGGCAGAGAGAGGCCTCAAACAAAATGCAAAGTGGAAGCAAAAAGCTAATTCTTCATGTAGCAGAGGAAATGAGAAAATCAAAGTGACGTGCAGAGTGGGGTGACCTTTTTCTAAAGGCTGACTTACTTTTCCTTGAACTAAAGATCTGTGGTCTAAATTGTCACCATTATACCACTCTCTTTGTACTACTCCAGCAGTTCAAACTGTTAGGTTGCATTCTTCTGACTAAGGGACTAGCAGGTGAGGCAGACAGGCCAAGAAAGGGGCCAGAGATTTACTGTTCTCCAGGGATGCTTAGGGCCATGGGCAACTAGTTTCAAATTTAAACAACTGGACAAAAGTTTGTTTGGACAATCCTCAGGACTGTCTTACTGCAGAAGTGGCATAAACCTCCTTTCTGCTCACTGTAGCTTACACTGAGCTCATGTTGCCTGTATTAAAGGCTATGTCTTGCATAAAATATGTTATTTTTTCCAATTCACACTCTTGAATCAGGGTTTTCCTTTGAGAAGTGAACGCTAAGAAAAGAAGGAGACATTAAAGAAAAACTAATTCTTTGACATGTTAAGATACAAAACACTTAAGTCGAACAGTGTCATTGCTCTTGTTGCAATTTACTTGGAAATGCACAGAAAACCTTTGACCCTGTTCTATCCTTTTATGTGGGTGGAACTCAGCAGAGACCCAAGTTCATAAGGAAGCAGATGAAGATAGCATCACCATGGAAACCTTAACCTGAATTCCTAAAATTTGGGCATCTTAAAAATCATGCACGTTCTATCTTCTATACTTGCCTCCCTATGATGCTTTGTACTTGACAAATATTAGGTTTTCTATTAACAGAGTTGCTCTTATTGTTCACTGCCTCCATTCAGACAGATGGTTTACTAACATATCTAATTTTAACCACATGAATTCCATCCATAGCATTATGGATACAAGTGAAGTTAAGCATGGGCTGAAGTACCCCAATCATTGCATGCCCTGCATTATGTATAAGCAAGCCAGGGAAAGTAAAGTACACCAGAAGGAAGAAATTGAAAGCCTAATTAATGTCTGTATCAAAAAATACATTAAAATGGGAAGAAGGAAGTTTCTGTTGTTCTCATTGGAGTTGAATTGGATTGAGTTGTTTAAAGACAAACATGTTATTGGATACAAGTTGTTTAAAAAGTAGCCATAAGAAAACAACTGAAGGTGTGACTGTCTTCTCAAATTATCTGGAGCATGTGGAGACAACTATATAATCTACATCATCACCAATCTGTTCTTTTTAAAATAGGCCATGGCTGCTAAATTGCAAAAAAAATTGCAAAAACCAAAAAACCAAACCCACAATAAAAACAGTCCCAAATACCCTAAAGTGCACAAATTGTTGATTTCTGAATTTTCTATCAGTTTATTATATTTGTACTGAGATAAACTATTCCACATGCTGTAATCACTGTCTCCCAGATTTCTTTGTTTCCCAAAAACTGAGGGATATTTCTGAAATCCACCATTCCAATTCAGTTATATGATGTACTATAGAATAATTCAACCAATGAGAACACTGAACTACCAACAATAGCATAGTAAGAATGACAGTATCCACAGCAAAGGATTTTGCACAAACAACAAAAGTCAAAAGATAATCAGCCAAAAAGTATTCACAGATTATTTTTTTTTAATGGACACATACTTCCTCATCTATTTTTAGAACATAGTGGTTTCATCACTATCACTATGAGTAGTGATTAGACATTCACACACACATATATGTGTATGGCTCTAATCCTCATTTATTCTGCAGTAGTGAATAAATCCTTCCTGTAAATGAGTCTCCCTCACAGAGAGAGAGAATGAGAGACAAAAGCCACATCTTTAGACAAATATGCCATCTATCTTCATATGCAAGAGAAATACCCAATGATTCACTTATGTCTACTCCTCATGAGTAATCATTTCTTCCCTTATAAAGGCAAATATCTGAATGTATTTGTCAGATATGCACTTTCTATATGTTGGTCTGTTCGTCTGTCTGTAGATAGAGGCCAAATTATTGTTTCCATGATTTGTGATTTTATCACAGTAGAAGTCTGTCTGCCCATTAAAAATCTGCATTTGGCTACAGAAATTTGTTCCAAGTTGGCACTTGAAATATTTGATTTAAATCACTTTATTTAAAAAAAAAAATCCAAGATTTGAAGGAAAAGAAAAATTGTCAGTCTGTATGGGCTTTCCCAGAGCAAGAAAACCTTTTTAGACTGTTAAATCAATGTTGGTGGCCTAAAATTTTAAACCACTAAATTTTACATCTAGATTTTACTGTTGCCAAGTTTCCTTTGGAAAGAACAGTCAGACTATTTTTTTTTTTCAAAAACAGCACTAAAAAATCACATTATTGTTTAGCAAGGAGACAAAATGCAGATGTGATCCTACTTTATTTTAACATATGTATTGCATTTTCATCAAACCGACCATATTTCTGTCTGGCTCCCGCTCATGATGAAATGAATCACAGGACTTACAGTGAGCTCAGTAGAAGCTGGAAAGAGTCCTGTACCTATAGATGGGGAAGGACATAGCAAGGGTGGAAGCTTCTTGCCTTGAATGGAGCCAGGACAATTCACTGAATTCAGCTGAGGTCTTTCAGTAGGTTTTCTTTGTCATTCAGAGACTCCAGAGCACAAACCAACCTGGAAGATGGTCCATCTAGTTCCGGGGTTGTATTTAGAGGATCTGTTGAATATAGACTGACTTAAGAACATGCTTAAATGTTTAAGTATGATAGGACTTTCATTCACCTGCAGGGAATAGTCTTCCATTTATTACTTTTTTGAGATGTAATCAATCGCACTCTAAACCAAATACTTGATACAAAACAAACAAAAAGCATTATTTTTTTATTTGTTATTCTGATAGGCTCTAAACAAACAATAAAGCAAAGATTATTATTTTGCGCTGAGAAGTTAAATGTTTTTAGAGATGGATGGAGGTTTTTTGAATCACTGACGTCAGGTAAACTTTCAGATTCAGAAACACACTTCTTAATTTCCTTGATTGTTTCTAAAAAACATTTCCCATTTTTAAAGCATCTCTGTAGGTCTGTAACCAGATGAGTGGAAACACTAATCACAGGGACTGGGATGGAATTTAAACAGCTTGCATATGGCTTGAATCAGTGGGAAGTGTAGCAGCACCTGATCTGATAAGACCCAACAGCACACTGGCATTGGCTGAGATTAGACAGATTTAACACTGTGCCTCAGTTATAAAAGAGCCTCTCCTCTCAGCATGATAGATTTGGTGTGGACACAAGGTTGGGTTTTGGCAATGCTGCTGCTTCTGGTTCTGTATCTGAATGCCTTTCAGCCATCTAGACATTCCTGGCCCCACAATCACAAGCATGGGACAACAACAACATTAGAAGTTTCCATTCCCTTTTGCGTTATTGCAATTCTGTGGAGTTAATAGGCAAATTCTAGTACCTAGGCTTGATCTTCTTGCCTGTTTTAAATTTTATTTAGTTTGATGTCTTTTTTTTCATGAGTAGTTTCTGTGCCCTTTATGTCTGCATTAAGAAAATTTAAACCTTGTTCTGAAATACTGCTTTGAATAAGAGTTACAATTAGACATATCTCTTCTGCTTAGTTCATCCATTAGGGATTTCAACTTTTTTCTCATTTGGATGGAGTTGAAACAACATTATTAAATAGAATCTTTCTTTCTTTACATTACTAATTTCAAATTCCTGGTTGCTGTCCTGGAAGTCACATGCTTATGCAGCTTTAGTATAAAACACAGAATTTTCTAGTTTACTACCTGAAAATGGTAGATAAAAGTGAAGCTGTTAATTCTGTCTTGATGGTTTAGTCTTCCAAGTAGAGTGACATTTGAATAGGTATGATACACTTGCATTTTTACTGTGTTATATTCTATTTTGGAATAATTTCCCTTCCTCTGTTTCATCAGATACATATGGATGACCCATAGAGGACTTCCCATGCAGTGTATATAGTTTAGCTATTTCTTTGCTATGAACTATGACTAGGGATCAAGCTGTCCAACATTCAACAGGTTTTCTCTACTATTTTGTTCAGCCTGTGTCCAGGAAATTTTTCTATGTGCAGTTTTCATTTTTTTTTCAAGGGAATTACACTCACCATTGCTTTTGCCTTTTCAAAATATAAGACAAAAAGGTTTCTTAGCATCAAGATATAAAATAAAAATAGTTCCTATTCTTCTGCATGGTGGAAAGAAACAAATCTTTGGCTTCCTGCAGATTAAATACAACTGAATCCTTTTCATACTACCAGGGACAAAGTACCCATTTTCCAGAAGGAAGTGAAAGAAGCCAAGTCTTTTGTTCCAGAAAATATGAAACATGGATGGATCCAAACCACAGAAGTTGAATATAAATTGATATTTTAGCTTTCTTACCAAAATTTATGGGGTTTTGGATCTGAGGTTTTGTTTCAAGGCAATATTCAATATAAAGTAAATTAAAGCAGTCTCAAAATAAACATTCCCCTTTTCTGGGAGGTCTCTGGGGTTCTTTTCCAAAGTTCAACAGACAAAAAGAGACATTTTCCAATAAACGTATGCAACATTAGCAGGTACAGCTGCAGAGTGAATGACAAAAACCACAGACAAACAGACACTACTGCATCACCTTGCAATCATGCTGGTGCCATCAGAGCAACTCTGACTTTGGCGGGTCCATGGTGAATCATCACTGAATGTGGGATTGAGGCACTCAGTCTCTAAGTAGCTTTTGTGCTTTGTAGTATCTTTCTTTGGATTTTTTTACCATTCACCCAAGAGGGGTTATGCCCCTGTCTATTACTTGATGATGCATTCTCATAAACTCGTGGAATCAACTCATACAATAAGGATTGGAAGGGACCTTAAAGATCATCTAGTCCCAACTGTACCTGCTATGGGCAGGAACACCTCCTACTAGACCAGGTTGCTTAAGGCCTTGTGTAACCTGGCCTTGAACATTGCTGGGTTTGGTCATCCACAGCCTCTCTGGGCAACCTGTTCCAGTGCCTCATCAGCCTCACAATAACGAATCTCTTCCTAATATCTAGTCTAAATTTCCCCTCTCCCAGTTACTTCTTTAATCCTTGTCCTGTGACTACAGTTCCTGATGAAGAGTCCCTCTCCAGTTTCCCAGATATTGGAGGGTCACTATGAGGTGTCCTTGCAAACACAGTGATAGTTGTGGATCCTTCCCAACTCAGAATATTCTGTCAATCTGTGAATCTCTGAACCTTCTTTTCTTCCAGGCTGAGCAGCCTAAGCTTTCTTCACCTACATTCTTAGGGGAGGTGCTCCTCCCCTCTCACCAACTTCCTGGCCCTTCTCTGGACTTGTGCCAACAGTTTCAATACATGACTTCTCTGCTAGTCTTAACACAAAACATCATGTATGTATAGGAGGTATGAGTAAGTCTGCAGCCAAAAGTAACCCTATAATCAATAGGGTCTGGATGTAATTGGTGATCTATGTATGTTTTTCAGTCAGCCTTTTAGAATTTTATGATTTTTTAAATTATGAATAATAATTAAAATGGAAGTCCAACAATGAGACATCTGTTTAAAAAAAGTTCCAGCTGAAGTTCTCTCTCTGGCTTCTAGGGCATTTTGAAGGGCTTATAGCTTAGCTTATTCTTAATGAAATGTTTTCACCTTATTCTCTGCATGAATTGTGAACACTTCAACAACTATGCATTCTTTATACGAAGCTTATCTTCAGTGATATATTCCTTTTCCACTCCAGATTTACTGTATTTTCAATATAAGTCTGTTTGAAAATATAACTACATTTAAAGAGTCCATGAGATTGGTTAGTAAAAATTGATTAAGGATAATCAATGATCAAGTAGAAAGTAGCAACTCCTCACCATGACAGTATTAGTCAAGGGTAAACTGTAGTCCAGAGTAGCTCAAGAGTTACAAATCGAGTTTTACTGTTACGACATATTGACATGAAATCTTTCAGGATAGCCAAGAACAGAGAGAGAGTGTGTGTCAAGACAACAGATCTCCTGATGGTTGTGTTCCAATTGGCAGTAGAAGACACTTTCAATCTGATTTTTACTGCATCCTTTTTCTGCTACAAAGAGCTAGTGTAGTTTCTCCCATCCACTTTTCACTACTACTGATCACAACACTGAGACATCAAAAATTTTACAGGAAATTCCTATAGCACCACCATAAAATTAAAAAAATAATAAAAAAAAAGTCTTAAGTCTCTATGCTAGAGGCTTAACAAAAAGCAGAGAAGAGAGTCAATCACATAATATCCCACTGAAATCCTAACTTTTCTAGATGTCTCCACATTGAAAAGCTTGGCTAAAGAAACTCTACATGAGCAGTGTTCCTGAGCCATGGGTATTACTAATACTCTCTTCATACTGCAGGTATGAAGTCATCCAAGCCATTGGTTTTAATTGCAAAATGCCTGCTGACATAAATAAATAACCATACTGGGTTTTAGGCAAGCCTTTTCTCTATGAATGCAATACACTGTCATCTTAAAAAAAACTCCAACCTAAATAACATTAATCCTTTGCTACTGCCCGAATGCTTTTCTTCCAAGGTTTTTAACATATTCAGGCACTTGAGTGCATTCAGTTTCACAACTTGTTTATCTCATAGCCATACGGATTACAAAACTTCAGCATGACCTCAAGATTAAACAGAAGAATGTGGAGGAAGCATAAATATCCAATTCCTCTGAACTCTTTTAGTTCTTTAACTATGGAACATGTTATTCCCTGCCTATGGGTACAAATATTGTAGATGTAGAGAGAAAAAATATGTACAGAGTATACATGACAAAATACAATGTTATCATAATCGTAGAATTTCTCAAGTTGTAAGGGACCCATAAAGATCACCGAGTCTGACTCCATTTATCCACAAAATTTATCCACATTCATAATGGGCAACTGTTTTCATGGGCCTAAGAGAGTAAAAATATATCTCAAGGCTTATACTTAGCTATACACATACACATGAACTACTTTAGTTAGAGGGAGATAAACTATGAGTTAAAGCAACTCCTCAACTGAAATAGTGAAGCTGCAAAATCTTAGAGTGCAAATAAGAAGTACCTGCAATATATTGCACAGACCCTGAATACTGTACAGAAACTCTTAGGGTTTGGGGTTTTTTTGTTTGTTTGTGTTTTTTAAAATTTTGTATGTAACAGACAGGTCTTTTCTGTGACTTAATTCTAAATCAGGGTCAAGCAGACCCTTTTGCTAGAAGTACCATCTCAATGCAGAAATAGTGTGGAAAAATACAGTTTTAAAACTATAAAATTACTTCCCAAAGGAGGCGTAGGGTTAGCTTTATTGAAAATAAGTAGCATAGATTTCTTAATAAAGGAATTTATGAGGTATCAAGGAAATCTTTTGACAGTATTGCTAACACCTGGAGAAGGCCTTGTTGCTTTCATATAACTACTGTAGTTCCTACCATGACTGCTCCCCTGGGGACTATTCATTGTTTTCCTCATTAAACTTTTCTGTAGGAGGAAAAAGACATCAGAGGACATCGCTTGTCTTTGACAGATGTCACTATTAAGCATTATCATCTATTTTTATCAGCTGGTAGGCTTTCTTCTGGTGTTAGTAATTAATTTTTGCCTAATGCTTGATACTACAATTAGCAGATCAGTATGTGTGAGGGAATGACATTAAAAAAAAAAGTACAGATACCTTCATGCTCTCTCTTGTGAATTGGGCTATTAAGAGTCTGAAACAGATCCTTCTGCATGCCCAGAGTAGTCACACCAACAGATGTACTCATATTTACACCTGCATCCACGGACATGACTGAATTATATTCTTGCCCGGAGTTCCACTGTCTTGAAATACCATATGGGCAACGATCCATATGTGATCCTTCAGTGGTTCAGATGGTAGGATCAGGGCATTAAGTGTCTATGCTATGCTTAGAAGCAGATGATTTGGATCACTGACTAGTACCTTGCTAAACTTTTCTGAGAGAAAAAGAAAACAGGAAAAAGGCATTTTTATGCTTGCAACACTGGGGATTTTTTCCCAACTTGTTTACCTAAGCATTCTTTCTTTTCTCACGAGTTATCATGGTCACTCGGATTTCTCATTCTAATTTCTTATCTGGTAAGAGTGTTTATGGTTGTGTTACAACCTCCTGAAGTGTAAGGTTTGTGACAAAAGTGCTGACAACTGTAACAATTGCCTAAGCTGTGGTCACCACTGCAGCAACACAGCAGGATTTGAATTTCGTACCTTAAATGATGAAATAATTATTTGGTTTCTTGTTTTTTGCAGTTCCTGCTTTGCGGCGTATGTGGAATATTGTGCGCCAAAAAAAAATCTGGACTTGTTGTAAGTTTCTCCACTACATCCATAACACACAAGCATTTGAAAGGCTTACTTATCTAATTTGAACTCCTTACTGGGGGCTTTCTGCATCTAAGGGTTTTTTATAAACAGTTAGAAATATTACAAGTTGGCAATCTAAAAAAAGTAATCTGCACTTTGGAATAGTCATAAAAAATAAGGCAGTTCTGAAATGGCCTATGGAGGTCATGCTCTCTGAGCCATACATCCCTTTTTATTCTTACCTGGATAAACTTTGATTGGAAATCACTTGACATAGATTTATGTCAAGTCAATAAATGCTTCTCTATAATGTCACTGGTCTGTATCTTCTCTCCTTCAAAAAACAACACTGGGTTGCCATCTCAATAAGGCTTCTGACCAAGTTTGTTTCTAGATACCATAGCTGTTAAGTGATTAGCAAGTTTATTTAGCAATCAGAAACATGTATATATAAGTTTTAAAGTGATGGGAGATGTCTCTTCAGGTACAGTCATCTTCTGACTGTGGCAAAACGGTGTTATTGCTCAGCAAGTCACAGCAGAACTCTGTGTTAAAGACAAGATCTTATTGTAAGTGATAATTCCAGTCCTAATTTTATGTCAGCTTGATTAGTCTGCCACATACAGATGGAAGTCACATAAAAAAACCATAAGTTGTGACAGGAATCAAACATTCTCTCCAATTATATTTTAATACCAATGAGTTATCCTAAACTCTGTTAAAATGACAGACCCATTTCCTAAAACAGTGTACCATAACCAGTTTCTAAAACCCATCTGTTTCGGAGATCTCATGGAGTAGTCACTTGCCAGGGGACTGCAATATATATCCTCAATGCCACATTCCTGATGAAAATCTCATCCCAGTTGTGTACAGAAGTAGTCTGTAAGGCTCCATAAATTTTTTCTACCACAGAAGATAAGTACATATAAAAAGACATATTGAGAAACATTACAGGCCCATCTAGATCATTATCAGGCCAGCAGTATCAAGGGAAAAGAATAAGACAATCATTTAACACTGCCTCCATAAGGTCTTTTGCTCCTGAATCATTTTGATGTACATCCTGAACCAGCATAACTTCTTTGTGATTAAAAGCAATAGGAAGTCTTTAAGAATGTCTCATTGATTGCAGCCTGTTTCACAGCTTTCTGAAATTCCAGGAACATTTCAGTCAAGTTAAAAGCAACCAAACCAACAAACCAACCATATAGTCAGCAAACTGACCTTCTTTAAAACAGCGTCACAGATTTATTTGTTGTTTCTTTTGTTTCTTTGACCAGCACATTCACCATGAACACTTCCAAAAACCCCACAAAAGTTGCAGAAAGCCTCTAATCTGCTGTCTGACTGAATAACATAATTGAGCAGCAGGCACAGTCAGAATGCACACAAAGCAAGATAGATTCACTACAAATACATGAGGTATTCACTCCTGAGGATGGGTGATAAACTGCACAATAGAAAATTATGACACATTCTGTCATGTTACTGTTTTGCATGACCAGCTAGAAATCAGAATTGTGTTCGAGCAGTCGTTCCATTGAATAGGTTTTAAATTTACCTACTCACATTTTTACACCAACTTTTTTTTTACATCAACATGCAACATCAATCTTAACTCTTGTATACCAGAAGGTAATATATTCCCTCAGAGCAGTGTGGGAGCTAAGAGAGTTAAAAACAAGTGTCTGTACAGTGTTTTGCAGTCAATGATGCTATCAAAGAATTGAACTATGGTTATTTCATATTTTATATGCATTAATCCATCTATGAAAAATATTACTGTGACATAACCTCTTTTGTCTCTCCTGACAGATGATACTTTTTTCTGCCTGTTGCATCTGTGGACTAATAGGAGGAATCTTAAATTTTCAATTTCTTCGTGCTCTGACAAAGAAGTCATCTGCTCTCTATTCTTTGCATCTTGCCTCCATGTCTCTTGCATGCATTGGAATTGGTGGTTGCACCCTTTCTTCATGGCTCACTTGTCGTCTAGCCAGCTATGAACAAAGGCGAATGTTCTCAGAAAGGGAACATTCATTGCATCACTCCCATGAAATGGCAGAAAAAGTGAGTTGTGTGTCCTCCCTTATTTGTTCTGCTTCTCCTGAAATGTTACTGTATGTGTTAACGTTTACAATTGGCAAGAGATGTATTCAGTTTTCAGTTTTATATAAGAAAGAGCTTCTGGAAAATGAAATGCTGCTGTTCTGTGTAAGCTTTATTATGTTGCATTATATGGAGCTATTTTTAGGTACTGTATATTTGCAGTACATCCATTTCAGTGAAGTACATCCATTTTCAACATAATTCCATTGTATAGCTATTCAGGGGCTGAGCTGCTAAATATAGCACTTCCTAAATAATTGGAAGCCTTATTAATATGAATTAGCATGTATTGTACTGTGAAAAAGCACCGAAAGCTTTCTGTAACCACATCATTGCATGCTTCCAGGATTTAATAATTTCTTCCTCTCCCAAGTACTCAGCTTATAAATTAGGTTGTTTAAACAGAAAAGCCACAGTTCACATAGATGACAGCCTAAGCATCTAAGGACATACTTAGGCACCTAAATGAAACTGGTCTCAATTGCAGCACTGAGCATTTTCTTGCTTTATGTATTAACAGGAAGCTTACCAAGGTGTATAGGAACATAATTAGGTGCTGAAAATGAAGCTCCCAAAGCTGAGCACATAGGATCAAAACAATTAATGGAATGCAATTCTTGAAATCACTTCCTTGACTTAAACAGATCTGAATAATATTTGAGCAGTTAAGCATTCACTGTAACCCTGTGCTTTGCATTTGGACTTAGTGTCGATCCAATGAATTTTGCTTGAGAAATGAGCAGAAAAAAGAACAAAAGTCAAGTGGACTGCCCACCTAAACCTCCACGTGCAAGTTTGCATTACTGTTAAGTTCAAGAGTCTGTTGTCTATTGAAACCTCTAAAGAGCAGAGCAAGGATTAGTTTGCTCAGACTGTAGAATCATTTTCAGATTCCCTGAAAAATCATGATATAGCAGTTAGAAATGTCTCGTCACTATTATCTGGTTTCTTAACTGAGATGAGACTCCTAGTAGAAATATAAACTGAATAAATCTTAGATGATGTTTGAAATGTGTCTTAAAAGGAGTATGTTTGAAACATTTTAAAATGATGATGTTTTAAACATGTTTTAAAAAGTTAAATAGTAGAGGTTACAAAAGTAACATAAAGCAGGGTGATAAAATCAACAGATGAGATACATTTTCTCCATCTCATTTTAAAATAAAGAAGAATTCTGATGAGGTATTAGGCACATGTGATAGTCTTGCTGATGGAAAGTTAGATATTGACTTTCAGAGAGACTTGCTTCAACAAGGCCAAAGATGGGAGAAAATAAGAGAGGGAAAGGAAGAAGAAACAGCTTGGAAAGAAAAAACCTTTCAAAATAAAAAAGCCACCAACCCTATGAAGCTGGGGCTCGGACGACCATATGTAACAGTAGTTCACTGCCTACTTTCCTGGCCTGTTGACCTACTGAGCTTTTGGACACTTAGCAGCAAGGACTGCCAGGTGTCCACTTATCTTGGGTGAAGGGCCACGATGAACATGCAGAGCAACCCCATTGCACACACTCAGCAGATCTGGGATGCACCCCACTGATGGCAGACTTCCTGCACATATGCTATAGAGCCAAGCATGAATGTACACATGGCCTGACTTGAGACTTCTTAGACCCACAGACTGCCTGCTGATGGCAGGGTTGAGTACACTAGCTCGCAGCATGCCCCTAAAAGATAATGAAGTCTACATAAAAACTTACATTAAATTAGACCCTAATTTAGAAAATAGCTTAGAAGTGTTTTATATATAAGACTATATTGTATATTGATACTGATATACAGTAATGTAGACATGTACTGCATGTGCATTTGTTTGTGCTATATTTATTGTATAATTGTTATATTTATATTAGAGATTGAGGGGTATTGAAATAACCGACCTGCCCAGCTGCCCGGTGATTCCCCCGACACCAGAGTTACCTCCAAGGTACGCTGAACACTAGGGAGCGACCATGTTGTTATGTCACTTCAGGAAGGGCCACCTCTACGAGGAAGTCATAGTTTCAGCTAATCAAAGTTGGCTGATGCTGTGATGTCACTCTGAGGCAGGAATGGTGCTTCCAGGTAGTGACATAACTCTACGTGGTGAACGCTGCAATCTGGAAGTAAGTTGAGTATTTAAAATATTCACCCTAGTTACAGGCATCCAAATACTCTTATTTGGATGTAGCCACCATTGATTCACTCTGCTTCTAATCTGTGTGCTCCTTCATTCCCTGAATTCAGCAATTTCTTTTTAATTAACTTTTTTAAAAAACAAAAAATATAAGTATTGGGGAAAATAAATGGGTTTTGATATTTTCTGAAACTATGGTGATATTCTAATAGCTCATGTCTGCAGACGATTCAAGTGATGAAGCTGATGAAAGAAAATTCATGAGTAGCCTTCTGACAGATCATTACTATCAAAATACAGCAGACTGATAGTTACTGTTAAATGTTTTTGGTATTCTTGGTCTCTTTCCCAGCTGACAGATATATTCAGTGTAGATCCAACAAAGGCTTTAGGCACCACAAATAAGCAAATTATAGTGCCAGACAACCACCAAACTGCGATCCATAGTCCAGTGTTAGGTATGCATTTTCCTCTTCAATATGTGAGGAGAATACCAAAGGCACAATACTGAAACATCAAACATCATCATCTGCAAATGGAGACTTGGGCGGTAGAAAATACTCAAAATTAGTTTCACACGTGATTTATTCTGAAGCTTATTCTTGCTTCAGTAGCATTAACTGGCAAGGCTACTTGGTTTGATGACCCTAAGCTTACATTGTAGAGAAGAATAGAACATCCCTTCTTTCGAAAACTGTGAAGGGAACAATCAAGACTTGTGTTTCTCATTAAAATGTAGCTGGTAACACTTGAGATAGGAGGCATCAGTGCTTCTTAACTTTATATTACTCTGAGTTCTGGTCTCTGCTTGCCAAATATTGTGGATTAAAAGAAGAGAGAGACAGATTAAGACTAGTAATAAAAACCAGGTTGTATAATTTTCTTCTCTTTACCACAGATCTCAGCTACTATGCAATAGAGTTGGGCTCTTTCTGTCTTTTTTTCTCTCTGTCTAGCCCAATGAATGTTGCTTCACATTTTTTACAGAAGCTTCCACAGGAAGGGGGACAAACAAATCCCTTTTATTCCACATTTTCTCCAAGTGTACCTAGGAGGAAGAAGAGGTGAATTTAATCTGTCCATGCACAGAAGAGCCTCTAGCCATCATGCATCTATTTTAGAACTAGTCCAACACTGCACCTCCACCTCATCTACCTGAATTGTAGAAATACTGCAAGCTGCATTTTTACTTGTAGCCATTCCTCTTGCCATAGCTGAATGTTCTTGGTCATAGGACATAAGCAGCAGATCGCTTATTTCTGCATCCAGATTCAATCTGGTATGAAATAGGCCTGGGATTGCTCAGAATAAGGTAGTTCCAACCATAAACTCCATGTGGCTTTGCAGCCTTGAAGATCAGGGAACTGTTTAATTAATGTAGCCATCTCTATACTTAGACAGCTGCTAAGGGGGTATTGTTTGGATTTCAATTTGAGAATTAGAAAATCTATCTCTGAACAAATCTTGGTTTAGGTGCTTTAGGATTCTGACTCATGAGCCGTCAGCTTACTCTGGGATGACTCACCTGCCTCTGGAGAAGCAATCCCTGAACTGCTAAAAATTATAGACTGGCATATTAAGGGAAAACTAAAACGAGTCCCATCCCAATGGAAAACAAGCAGTTAAAACCCTCAGATCCTGTCCGGATCTAGATCTACTTCCTAAATGTCTATTTCAGCAAGCATTGAGTGGCATCTCTTTGTAGCATGTCAGCACAGATTGAATGGCAACAGAGACTTAACTACCATTTTGTTCTTTTGTAGATAAGCACACAAGCTTGAGTTGATGCAATTTCAAAGGACAACATCACAAACTTGTACAGATGCCATCAATGCTGTATATGTGGTCTGAGTGTAATGTCCAACTCAATCACTATTAATGAGTCTATCAACTTTCAAATGTACCTAATTTATGTAGGAAAAAATCTGATTTTTTTTTATAATGAGGTTTATCAAGCTAATAAAAATGTTAAGTGTTTCAGAATGTTTGAAATTCTAAGTTTATTCGAATTTCATCACAACCTTAGATAAATGAATTTTGAACACCTTACAATAATTCTAATTTTAATTAATGCTTTCTATTCTTGTTCTAGGAAATGACAGACAACCTAAGCAATGGCGGCCCACATCTGATTTATAATGGAAGTGTATATTAAGAAATTTTTAAAAGTTCCATGGAAGGAAGTGGTTTTAGAATTTTCTTCAGGAAAAAAGTGGACTCCAAGAAATTAAGAAAATTAAACTATCTTAGCTTTTATGGCTCAAATGTCACAACTGCAGACCAGCACAGTTGCAATTCCCTTTTAGAACCATGTTCAAAATTTGTCTCCTAAACATTTTGCGGATATACAATATTTATTCACTTCCTGGCTACTCTCTTTCAGTTTTTTGTCTGAATAATCTTTCTGAATTGTGATAGTATTTGAAATAGACTTTGCAAGACTCTTATTCTCATGAAGACTCAACAATAAGAAAAAAACCCCAACTGAACTGCATTTAGCCCACTCAAAGGAGAAGGCAGAGGAAGAATGGCTCAGGGGAATGTTTTTCTCCTCTCCACTTAGCAGCATCTGGTGTAATATGATGGCTTCAGATCATGGCATGGTACAGCAACACTCTGCACAGTCCCTCTCCTCACATTTTGAATGCATCCTGCCTCAGTTTTCCCAGTAGATCACATCAAAAGGGAGTGCAAACTCCTCTTCCAAAAAGCTCCCATTTCACATCGAGTGTAAATGAACAGTGTGCTGAAAACAACACCGATGTCTTTGTTTTGAAAGACAGAATGCTCTAAGAATGCCATAAATCAAAACCTCAATAATGCCTTGTTGTAAAGAAATTGTAAATATTTCCAATTTGTGAATGAAGTATATTTCGTAATTTGTTCATAAAAGATGACAAATAAAATGAAATCTAATCCAGACATTTTAGAGAGAACTTTTGGGTTTATTTCTTGTTAGAAAGACCTTACAAATCTGAACTGTCATGCTTGCAGTTTAGCACAATATATTGAAAAGTTTCTAAAAGAGTAAAGCAAGCTCAGAAAGGAAAAAAATGAAGGCTGAAAAAGTCATGGTCAAGGTCAGAAGTTACTGGCAATTCTCCACACCCACAATAATGTTTGGTGATATGTTAAAGCAGGTATGCAGCTTTAGCTGACCCCAAACTTTATTACAGAACCTAGCAGTTTGTACAGCCATGAAAAATGAAAGATATAATCTGTAGCAGAACATTTAAAGCATTATATTAATATTAAGATCCATATACAATAATATCATATATTACATAGTGAATCTATGACTTTGCAGTATTGCCCAGCACAGCAACATGAATTTCAGATGTGAGCATCCCTGATGAGTGGCAACATTTGGTGATTCATACCCATGTTCCCAGACGGGTATGAACAGAACCTTATTAATGTTCAAACCATGCCATAAAAACCTCTATAAATTACATTAAATTGTTTTGTGACTCTATATGGCATAAAATAATCTTTAAATCTACTATCTTGGAATTTTCAAAGTCTGTAAGGGGTTTCCCCATCTAATTACAACATGGGGAACATCTTCACTGCAATTTAAGTCTCTCACTTAAACTCCAAACTAATAAGTCGCATGGCTAAATTTATGAGTCAAAACCAGTCCACCTTATAAGGCTTCTCTGTATTTACTTACTGTCCCAAAGAGCTTTTGAATTTTCTCAGAGGCCCTGATATACTAGTATTTATTATATACCTTGGAAATTGCTAATGAGACTGTTCAGGTTCATAAAGAATACAGATCTTGTCACAGCAAAATAACTAGTGTTAAGGTATCTCTGCTCAAGGAGATGCTCCCCTTTCCAGGTACTACCAGTCTTTAAACTGTCTCCTTCACTATGTTACAGATTGTCTGTGCTCTTTATAGGTGCCATTCAGTTTGACACTACTCTTTGCAGCAGGAAGCATGAGATAAATCTCTATGTGCCCCTTATGGGAGCATTTTTGCTGCAACTCTGGACACAACCTGCCGAGGAAGGAACATGGTATAAATAAGTGCAGAGATTCACATAGGCTGAAAAATGCACATTGAAAATACAACCTGAGGAGGTGGTTCTGTAACTTTCCTTTCCTCATTGCCTCAGAAAAAAAAACAAACCAAAACAAAACAAAAAAATACCCAAAATATGTAAAAGGGCCTTATAAAATATAATCAAGAGTAAATTAAAAACTTGCTCAAAAATCCACTTTGGGACTACCTGGCTAAGGTTCATCACTAGTTCCATAGCACAACTATAATATCACAGTTCACCAGAGTCTCTTGTGACATCTCAGGACTAGGAGTGGTAGCTTCAGATCCTGAAGCAGTTTGGAGTTGCAGTTCAAAATCTGCTCAGGAAAGTACTGACCCTAACACCACCCAGTTATTTATCACAAACACCTAATTTCCTGGCACATTAGTGAGAGTATGGGATAGCGCAGGGAAATAGGTGATTCTTCTATATCCAACACAGTAGTTCAGTACAACAGCCAATTCCTCATCCTTTGGAAAGGAGGATACATTCTCTAAGTTCATAATGTTTGAAGCCCTGCTGTAAATTATGAAATACCACACCATGTCTGCTCACAGAGGTGCTGGAAGGAGAGAGAAGAGATATGGGCCCCAAATTCAATTGGCAGGGCTTTTTTCCTTCTTTTGGTGCCAAGATTGTATAATGATGAAAAACTGACTAGTTCCTACATAAAAAAAAGCCTTGAAGATGCAAATCTGGAATTCAAAAGACTTGGGAACAAATGTGACAAAGAGTTCTCCTACTTGGGACATAAAAAGAGGATCAGAATTCCTAGATTCAGAGTAAATCACCACAATATGTGTATGTGGTAGGGGAATTCTGAGAAAAGTTTCACTTTGTTTAATGGTTTTGTTCCATAATTGCATACAGAATTCAAGTGTAATGGAAACATTCTCTGTATGTTTTCATTTCTGGTACAGATGAAAGGACATTCATTCCACTTATCCAACTGCAAGAAAAACAAAACTTTGACTTTTCAGAATGTGACCAGCCCCTGTAATTACACCAATAGCTTGAAGGCTGGGCATCCAAGTCCTTTTCAATCTAAATAGGATGAAACATGTATTGCTGTTGACACGGTTGTCTGATTCATGCTGCTGTAAAATCAGATGCTGGCTCAGATTCTCTCTGAGATATTCAGCTGTTATTTACTAGGTCAAGCAACACTCTTCCTGAAGGAACTTACTGAACTTTGTGCAGAGGGCTTAGCTGGTAAGTCCTTGGTGTATGTTATAACAATACCTTAGGCTACATTTTATGCTTATACTTTGCATTTCATTGAACCTCACCTGATGAGAAACACACACGTTTTGAATTTACAACAATCAGCAGTGCTTACTGCAAAATGTGCAGAAAAGTGCATATAATATGTTTTAAATTTCTGTCTTGCACAATCTTCAAAATATATTTGTTGTATTAAGACATGAATTTCCCTTCAGATTGTCTGGAGAGGTATAAAAAATAGTGAATCAGGCCACAATCAATAGGAAATTGATATACATTAATCCATAATCACAAATAGTCATGCTTGTATAAAAAATTTCCCTGACAGTGTGATTTTAAAGATAGAGTGAAAAGAGAGTCTCATGGTTTAAGCCATTTTTAATCCTTTCAGATCCCAGTCCCAGGCAGGTTAAGAAGTTAAAAGGAGTCTTTTATAATTAAATGCTTAGAAATATCTAAAAGCAGACTGTTATTCAACTATCATATCATTGCAGATATTAATACATAATCTTCCTGCCTAAATTGGTTCTCTCTAGCTTTCCTTTTCTTTATCAAAGTGACATTTTCAGCTTCACCATAAACCTCCAACATAAACAACCAACAGCAAAGCTGTTGTACATGCACCTGGAGACAGATTTGGAGGAATATTTTTAGAACTTGTACAAAGGCTAACCAGACAGACTTGGAGTTGCCAGGGGCCAGAAAAAAATTAAGAAAATAGCAGAATATTTTTGGTAAAACATAATTTGATTGGAGTAAAGATGCTAAACCCATCTTAGTTTAGTATCATCAGCCTAAGGAACTCTAAATGACCTTGAGAAGCTTGCTCAGAAAGGCCTTTTTACTCCTAATTATAAAATTAGGAGAATGCAACTTGGTGTTTTGAAGGAAAAAAAAAAACCTGGATGAGATTAATCAGTAGCTGGAATTCCAGCAGAAGGTGTGTGCCTGGAGAGACTTGCTTGGCTTTGAAATTGCTATTCTGCTACAGAAAGAAGCAGCTTTAACTTGGAGCAAGAAGTCCAGAGGGCTGCACCAGGGTCTCTGTTGCCACCTCTCATCAAAACAGTCAAAGAAACACTGAAGACGCACCACAGACGCACTTACT
This sequence comes from Sitta carolinensis, assembly GCA_032173965.1. NCBI lineage: Eukaryota > Metazoa > Chordata > Aves > Passeriformes > Sittidae > Sitta > Sitta carolinensis. The sequence goes on along the minus strand of CM063284.1, from coordinate 30,969,444 downwards.
TCTGCCAGAGAACCAACAAAAAGCTGTGCACAGCACCCTCAAAATTGTTCTGTGGTTCCCTCAAATGAGCTCCGAGGATATAGAGAAGTGGAATGTTTATTTTTTCCCCTTACCTTGCATTTGATTTGCTGCAAGGTATCTTTTATGTTCTTTAACCACAAGTCATAGCAGGCTGCTATAGTGATTTCCAAAGCAATTCAATTTTGCTTCATAACCAGTAGAAGGTTTGTTTTGTTTGTGTTTTGTTCCCCAACATCACTCTGAAATTCATTTAAAATCCTGCCATAAACTGCAAAATGTGTCTTTCTAAAAATATATGCAGTTATGGCACTTTGAACAGGTTGACCATGTACATTAATTAAAAATAACTTCATCTGCATATTGAAAAGAGCTGTTCACATGAACTGGCATAATGTGCAATGGGAACATGCAAGGAAGGCAGGGATGAAGAGGCACCATAAACATAACTGAAAACTTGCATATAATTCTGCTGAAATAAACCAGGTATAGGAATCAACACAACTTCATTCCGCACCCCTAAGAAAGCATACATACATTTAAAAATATCAAAGAGGGTAGGATTTCCTACCCTCTTTCCTGCATCCTATGGCTAGTAGCTAGTGAGAGGAATCAAATTATGCTACCAGGACCACAAATCTGTTCAGCTCCTCTCGCACAGCATTAGGTGAACCGTATTTTCTCTCCCTCCCACTCCTTGTTGGTTCAAGATACAAGGCTGTGTTTTATATCTATCCTTTTCTCTTCTGTTAAATGCTGCTGTATCCTTTAAAGTGTTTGGCAGTGAATCAATTCTTACCTTTCTTGCCTAGAGAAAGGAAAGACTGATCATTGCCTTCATTTTACTGTGAGATTGCAAACAATGCAAATCTAAATTTGCCATGAAGTCCTAATGTGAAGACTGACACTATTAAATTCCAGTGGTTTGTTATATCATTGATATCATCGCTGTCTTCCCCTCTAAATCCTTGAATAAACTCCAGGAATTCTGATAGCTAGTATTTTTGAGGACTATTTATTATTAACCGTGTAGCACCCTGGAAAAGTATGTGCCAGAAATCCTTTTTTAACTATTACACATGAAGGGCAGTAAATTAATATTTATATCCACACTATGGTAGCAGCAGCAGAGATCTCGAAATGGCCCAAGAGTTCTGGATCTAAAAGGCATGGGAGTCTGCATGATAGTATTTGTGTTGAGTTTGCAAATTTAGATATTCAAACATGAAGAAATACCTAAAGGAATTTTATGATTAACTTTTCTGTATATCACAAGATAGAATACTTCATCTGACAATCCTTTTATAAATCATGTAACATCTTTGAAAGCAACATATATTTTTCCATCAAAAGACCTAATCTATCACCTCCCTTATTCCAATAAGCACAAACTTTCCCACTTTAAAGTAATTTGTTTCTGTGCAGATTTCCCTAGCACTGGTTCTCACTATGCTATTGTCTGCTAAATTAAGGAGCCTGTGACGAACTGGGATCAAGTAATTTCTTAACCTTCTTTTCAGTTAGCTTCTTAAATTCCTTCGCTGTGGGGCAGATTTCCAGGAGATATATATATATATATGCACACACATAACTTTTTTCCTAAACCCTTCAAATTTTTCCCATGTAAACTTACTCTGTCTATCCTGTGCATAGGAATTATGTCAGAAGTTGAAGAATTATCTTTAACTTCTTATCCCATTCATCCCTGACTTACCAAAGTTACATTGGACCAACAGCTCTCCTTGCTTGCTTTGAACTAATCTTGATCCTACAAGGATATTAAAATGGAATAAAATGTTATCCTGTCTTAGCTTCTCTCCCCAGTTTCTTGTGAGACAAACAGCCTATTTTACCTGCAGAAGCAATGAAGAAAATAAGGAATTATTTTATATTTTAGAATCTGTCTCCTTCCCTGTTTTCCATTAATGGATAGACAGAATTCTTGTGTGAATTTGTTGCAGGCTGGCAAGTTTAACACTGATGCATAAATACATAGGATCTTAAAATGTTTACACTGTAATATAAGGAATTCTGCAGAACCCAGATGCAGGGCGAGTCACGGTGAAGTTGAATTACTGAGGCACCCCTGACCTGAGTTTCTTGGTCATGCTGGGAGATGGGGCTGGCAAACATGAACACAGGAGCACACACACCCAAATGCACTGCTCCTGCATGCTGCAGGTCAAGTACAGGAATGCACTGTGTGTCACAGGCTCATCCACACTGCTTCAAACACACGCCTAGCTCGACACAGACAGACCTCTGCTCTTGCTAGCTTTCAAAGCCAGATGACAAACAAAGCTGAAAGACTGTGCAGGGATTGCATTCCCATCTGTCAAAAGAAAGATGTTTCCCTTATGCTAAATGGTTTGCTCAATAGGGAATGACCTTTCTTCCCCCTCTTAGGATACATGTTAGCTTTTTCAGAGTCTATGCTATGTACTTGAGTCACAACAATCTCTTGGCAAGTAATGGAGCCAGAATGAGCATCCAACAAAACAGCTTCAAGGACACATGAAGCAATTTGTCTTTCAAGAAAATGTTGCAACAGTCTTAACTCTGGTAATTCTATGGCTGCAATGATGAGACTGTGTAGGCACAAAGGAGCCAATTGCATCTCTGTTGCAAGATTGGAAAATTTGGGAAAAAAACTCTCTGAGAAAAACGGCTTAAGACTTTAATGATGTACTGATTCATCATACCTTTAAGGGCAGACAAAAAACCAAACAAACAAACAAATAAACAAAAAAAAAAAAAAAAACAAAAACAAAACCAAAAAAAACCCAACCAAAATGCAACACCCAAAATTTAAAAAAATCCCAAATAAAATCCAAAACAAAACCAAACAAAATAAATTTCACTAACATAGTTTTGTTCAATAGATCTTTAAGTTCTTCACTTTCATTGTAACAATTTTTTTTGTGTGTTCAATTTATTCTTTTATATCATACACTTGTGATTCCCCAATGCCCTACAGTATTATATTCAATATCTGGTTTGAAAATCCCACAAACAGAAAAAATATTGAAGAATATTTGAAAGTAAGAGCTCATGCTTTATGAACAAAAGGTAGTATGCTCATGTACCTTGCGGTTCAGTTTCTCAAAAGCTAAATTGATGTCTCTTTTGAGGACTTTATTTAAAGATATGCTTAAGAAACTTCTTCCATAGAGTGTAACTGGACAAAGACTTATGTTTAAAGTTAAACCTGGACAGCTGTCTTAAACAAGGACTCTTTTGTGATGGCAGACTAACACTCAGACAAGTCCAATGATTAGTACCTATTTTTGTAGCGATGTCAGTATGAGAATCAGGGCCTGAACCTGCATTGCCCTGAACACTGCAAAAATAGTAAGTGGATGTGCAGGCACAGAAGTGATCAATCAGAATAAATGAATTTTATAAGTACAGATCCACTGAAGGATAAAAAAAGGAAAGGGATAAACAAAGGGATTTTTGCTGCTTTTTCCACACCTTTCCATTAGAACACAGTAGTGAAAAATGCCCATTTCCATCAGTCAGTGCAATCACAGCTGCCTTGCCTGCACACTCCTACAAGACAGACTCCACCATCCTTCCCCTCACGACACCTACATTTATAGTCTGCAATACCTGCAAGCCTTTAAGATGATTCCTTTTAACGGTTTCCTCAAATACACTGCTCTTAACCCTCAAAAAAGGTTCATGTTGGAACACTGCAGGTTTGTTTGGAAGTATTTACTTGTGATTTCAAGTAAATGGACATTCTGGGAACTTCCACAATATATATTGGTTTTATTAAGGAATGTAAACATTACAGATGCCCCCCAGCTTACTGGCAAAGAGAGGATGCTCTGTCAAAACAACACATTTTTTTTGGGAACTAAGAAAGTAATTTAAAATCTCCTTCTTTGATGGCACTCATATCTTTGGCATTTACATTTCCAATGTTTATACTCATGTCTTATGAACAGTTAAGTAGAACATTCATTTGAAAATAAAATTTCATAACTTGGCAGACTCGGGTTCTCTTTATAAATCTAAGAACTATAAATCCTTTTCCATATAAACATATGTATTATTTCCTACTGAAAGTGTATGACAACCACAAAGTTTATTCTCAATCTATAAACGTGCAAGAGACAGCTCATCCAACATAATGAGTTTGAACAGGCATAATTAAAAATATACATGTCCAGTAAAGGTAAATAAATAAATAAAAACTATGAAATAGCAGTGAATTTCCAGGATAATGAAACCATAGGTTCATTGGAAGGCAGCCATGGTGGAAAATTACAGGAGAACTTTATTCATTGTTCTGCTGAGTTGAAAACACAAAAAGTGAAGAATACAAAGACACCCTAAATTGTCTTTTTTGCTGGGATGCACACAACCCAGAGGTGAGGGGTCTGCCAGGGAGACCTGTTCAGCTTCTCCTGTCTGCAAGTATCTGTAGAGATGGTCCAAAGATTTGCAACACTAATGTGGGCATCTTGCCTTCTGCTTGGAGACACAGAATGAAAACAGAATAAAAATGAAAACAAAATTGAAAAAACCAAACAAAACAAACCAATGTATTTTTCCAAATGACAACTTCAAGTGCTACATCAACTGCCCCACTGATTGCACTCAGGGTCACTGCAGAAGTGCCGCTACTTACAGAGAAAGAGCTCAGTACTGGTTTAGCTGGATTACTTAACTTTTTGGATAGCTCAGCAGCAAGAGATTACAAACAGGCCTCAGCATGGGTTTTAAGTGTGTTGGACCCTTTGGCCTTCATGGTTCTTAGCTGCCTCCAGCTGGCCAGCCTGGCTGCCACCACCATGCTGCCCTGGAGGGGCACCACACCTGGCTCTTCGGCCAAGGAGAAGCTGGGAGCACTCAGGCACACAAGGTCCTCACACTACTCCTCTGGAGTTCCACTTGAGCCTGGCTGTGCTAGTGAACTCCAGTTTGACAACAGGTCTGAATTTCCTTCAAAATCTCCAATGGAGATGGGTGAACACAGTTTAGCACTGCATAATGTTAAATTCTATTGATGAGTCCAGCAACAAAAGGCATTAAATTCTGATATTTATCAGATTTGGGGAGCTGCAAACAAGGCCTTGCAAGCCTGATATAAGCCTATACTATGTGTCTTGCTCTCAGAGTGGAATCCAGAGTTCATTTAGATATTTGGCTAATTGTGGAGAAAGAGGTAAGCTTTGGATCTCCAGAGGAAACATTTATCCTAATCCAGAACTCAGAATTTTTACCATAAATCAGTAACCTGTTAAGGACCTGGGCACTTAAAAACTCAAGACACTGCCTCAAGAGGACTTCAGGGTCCTAACACTTGAACCACACCTGGACAGCAAGAGCCTGTTTTGCTCATCCTGAAAGCATACAAGCTTTCATTCTGATTTCTCAGAAGCACCCACTTCTTGCTTAAGGTTAAGCTGGGAGGCCCTCTTCTGTCAGAACAAAGCAAGAATGATTTACTGCTCAGAGGAGCATGAAAAGCACTGCTCTGGGAACTACTGACTAGGACAGCCAGCTGCAGGCCTTGAACTTTGCTGTCAGCTTCTTGCAGTTTCTCTCAGGTCTGGGTGTTGGGGCTTCCTTCCTATCAGAGATGTGAGCAGAACTCCATGCCTATGTAGAAGATAAGAAAAAATAAACTCCAACATCTAAAGCAGCTCAGAAGCTCAAACTCTAATTTATAATATTCATAAATTTCCTGAAACTTCCTCTATCATCACCTAAGTAGAGAAATTTCTCATGCATCATCTCTTAAGTGATTTAGGTAAGTGAAAAGAGAATCTGATACAAGAGAAGGATTTTGTCCACACCTCATTTATTATTTTTCCTACATTCACCAGTAAGGAACATTAAAACTGTTTCTCACAGAAGACTCCCTGACACTCATGTTTTGTTTTGCATTGCTTGTTGGGTGATTGGCTGTTTTGGGGTTTTGTTTCGTTATTGGTTGGTTTTGGTTTGGGAGTAGGAGGTTTTTTGGGGAAGGAGGGTGGTGGTGGTGCTTTTTGGTTGGTTGGTTTCAGGTTTTTTACTATTACCATGACTTCTGAAATCTTGGTATTTTCACATGAAGGGGGATAGATGTGATAGTAAGCAGTTGAACCAGGTAAATGAGAATGTGAAGTACTAAACTAAACCTTGAACTCAGCAGGAAGCTGAATAACAGAAAATTTTATCTTTAAATTAGGACAATTTGACAATTGCCTAAAAATTATGCTACCTTATCTTTATTCTTGACATTCGGTGACCATTCAGGCATCAAGTGATACCTATCACTGATTCATTCAGAGGTGAGTGACACTCTAATGGTTTTTAAGATAAGGCACAACACATTGGAGATTACCTAATCTACTGAAGATGAATTTGTTTGAGCACCTAGAGTTTCTGTGCTCAAATGCAAAAATTGGCAGTCAAGCTCTTCAGAATCCATTCAAAATAATGACTACTACTCTTTATTTTCCTGAAGATAGACCATGCTGCTATTGATAGTCAGAGGCTCAGCTCCTCTAAGAAAATTAATTATATTAGAGACTTTCTGAAGTAGTATACACCACCCAAAAATGCCAGCAGAAAAATAATACATCCAGAATTGTTTTGCACTGATGTATTTTTTTTTATGCTCATCTTTAAGCAGAGATTTAGGAAGAATTTCTTCATCATTTAAGCATATCTTCATGTACAAAACACTGATTAAAATAATTAAAAGCTTATCTATGAGTTACAAAAAGTTATTGCTGGAAAAGGAATCTCAGTGGTTCCTGAAAATAAACAGGATAAACAGGAAAATGCTATAATGATTACTCAGTCTCTTTGGCTTGCAATGTGAAAACAGAATCCCCATCAGATTTGAGATTTTTTTTTTTTTTTTCATTCTCATAGGATGGAAATACAACAAGAGCTGTTTTGATATTATCCAATCAAGTCCAAAACAAAACCATACACTTAGGAGACTAAAACATTTTTCAGCTTTTAAAAGAATTATCTCTTATTTCCATTACATTTGGGGCAAAGGCTTCAACGTTTCCAGTCTATCAAAACAAAAGCATGCTTTACTGTAGAACAAAATACAGACAAAACCCCCTGAGATTAATGTGTTACCCTGAACACAGTTGATAATAATCTACCTGCTAAAGTCTGTAGATAAAATGAAAAAAAAAATTAAAAATCCACAGAATAGAATTCTTTATCCTTGTTTTTAATACTTCTCAAGTGTCGGCCCTCCTGAAATTCACTTGTAAAAATCAGACTGCAGTACAGGGGCTTGAAAGTAGCCTAGGAGATATAATCAGCTATCTTTCTTTCAAACAGATTGTTACTTTGGACGACTCTTGAATGGCAAACTCCTCAGATCTGGGACATGTTTTCCAGGCCAGAAGGGTTAACAGTTTTCCATTTAAAAAAAAAAAAAAAAAAAATAGGAATAGCACTGTGCAAGAAAGGATCAAAGTATAAATGCCTCTATGTTCTTAATTTAATTAAAAAATTTCTTTACAATTATTTTTGTAACACGGCTCTGCTAGGAGAACCAGAAGATTATTTTGTCTTTTGCAGTATCTGGAAGAAGTATAGGAGTCATAACACAGGATGACAAAAAAGGCACTTTCTACTCTTGAAATGAATAGCAGCTGACTTTTCTGGAGGCAATCCCCTCTGGATCCCTAATTCCATTCTTTCCTGACAATTCTAAAAACACCAGAGTAAAAGGTTGCTAGAAGTTTCTCAGAGTATAAACTGCAAAATAGCATAGACAGATTCTCAAGAGACACCTCATTTACCCCATTTACAACCTGCGCATCCATCTCACTGTTAGCATTATCTATCAGAAAGCACTGACACTGCTGTAGAAAAGCCCTACTGCTCTTACAGTGGCACAGGATACTTTCCTCCCTTGTTTCTGTGGCAACATCACCTCTTGTTTCTATGAGAAAGGCCACGTTATCATATTATTTAATCCACTATCTGAACATACTTCACTCACTGGCTGGAAACACACAGGAGAGTTTCAGCATTAGACCAACAGCCAGACCTCCACAGGTCATGATGTCTAAGCCATTGAAACTATGCTTTCAAGCACCAGTAGAGCTGGAGAGGGGTACCACAGACAGCACCAGGCACCCTACATCAGATTCCTTATTTGTACAGACACAAGGCCAGGGAGCTACTTGAACACAGGTTTTTCAATAATATATTTATAGACAAGATTTTTTTATCTCCACAAGAGTGATCACCAGCCATATCAGCCATTCCCCAGCAGGCATTAGCCTAAGGAGAGAATCAAGGGCCAAAGGCAAATCTAGTCAATCCCCAACTGGTCAAAGATGTCCATCCCAATAATAGAGTCATAGAATTGTCTGGATGGAAGAGACCTGAAACACTGTCTAGTTCCAACTCCTCCTGCAGTGGGGAGGGATTTCTTCCATTGGCTCAAAGTCCCATCCAATCTGTCGTTGAACATTTCCAGGGAAGGGACATTCACAACTTTTGTGGGCACCATGTTTCAGTGCCTCATTCCCCTAACAAGGAAGAAATTCCTCATATCTAATCTAAGCTCACCCCTTTTTAGTTTGAAGCCATTCCTCCTTTGGCCCACCACTACACACCCTTGTAAAAAGTCCCTCTTCAGTTCTCTTGTAGTTCCCCTTCAGGTACTGGAAGGCGCTGTAATATCTCCCTGGAATCTTCTCTTCTACAGCCTGAACACCCCCAGGTCTCTCAGTCTGTCTTCAGAGAGGTGCTCCAGCCCTCTGATCATCTTCGTGACCTTTCTCTAGACTCACTCCAACAGCCCCCTGTCCTTACACCATGAATGTCACTACAAATCAAGACAAATTATTAGCTGAAAGAAATTAACATAATTGCTGTCTTATCGCATTTCTTTCCCTTAATGTTTTTCTAAGTCATTTCCTAGCTATTAGAGATTAACCTACTAATTACTGACAAAACAAAGCAGAGTCTGTATAGTGTAACACGGATTAAATTTTCAGCCAGGCATGCAGTTCCTCTTGCTCTCTTTGATGATGGCACTTTTCCGTACCAAGGCTTTCGTGTGCCATCTGGTGGACTTTCAGCACTCGGTACATTTTGTATAAGTACAAATAGAGTCCTGATACACTGTCAGGAGTATCTACCTTCTTTGGGCATTGACAGTTTCATCTTATCATCCTGTATTTGTTCAAATTAATGTTTGCCTGACAGTAACAACTTAATTCCTCTCACATTTGCAGTCAAATGAGTACTGTAACTGTTTTTAACTTTAGCTAACCCTTTGCACTGATAGATTTTATATGTAATTGAATGGTTACCCTCTCAAAAATAACTTCCACAAAACTAGCCTAACAGAATTCTATATATAGGGCTACAAGTAGATAATCCTCAATGGCATTTGCTTACTTCTCAATGCTAACTTCTCAATGACCAAACATGCTAGGATTAGTCTCTATTTGACATGAAGTTCAAAGATATTGAAGCAAACCTATTACCACAACTTCAAAAACAAAACTGAGAGTTTGAGCACTGATTCTTCCTTCTAAGTATGACAGAAAGAACTGCCATTAGAAATACTGTAGTGTTAAAAATTAAAAAGGAGAAGCCAGCTAACATATTTGAAAAAAAAAAAAATCTGGACAACAAGTTTTGTACCGTATCCAACATATGCAACTGAGGCATTTCTTTATTTATCCTTTTTATAGAGTGCAAGCTGTGGGATAAGGAACCTGTGATGGAATAAATTTCAGAATGCATTAATTCCTTTGGACACACAGCCCTAAGGGGGAGTATATTTCCTACTCCAGCACACTGCCACAACCATTCTTCCACTCTGCATGAGATGTCACAGCTAAGACTTCCAGGATTTTAAGGCTGGATGAGGGCCACCCTCTGAATGAATGACTTGCACCTGTCATGACAGAGCATCGGTAAGCAATTGATGAACCTTCTACCCAACATACATTGCCAGTTCAGAAACCTGGATACAAGATGGTCATGACTGCATGGGTAGAAAAGACCAGCTGAGAGGTGCTGAAGTTGTGGTTGTCAAGGAATCTCCTTTGTGGAATGTGTCCTTCCTTTCACAGAGAAAACAAGACAAACGAAGATAAGATAAAATGGGGGAAAAAAAGAACAGCAGTGACTGCAAATGCAGCTTTTGAGTTTGGTCCCTGCATTGTTACTTGCAACCTGACCTCTAGAGAAAAATAGGCTCAGCACAGTCTTATCAGCCACTGTGGGACTTGGCAAACATACCAACAGCTGGGCTGTTTTAGACATTGATTTTAGTTGCCTTTTTGGACACAGGTTCACTGCAGTGCTGCAGAAAGGTCAGCCAATACAGACTCTTTAAGCTGAAAGCTAACATCAAGAAGTGAAAAAATATACAACTAGGGAAATAAAAAAAAGCCAAGAAATGAATGTGGGGATATCAGGATTTAAGTCTTACAGTCCAGAGTTTTAAGAACTGTTCTGTGGCTGGAGGAGGTGGCATTTGGATTGAGATTCCTTCTTTCATCAGAGAATCTCTTAGGGAGAGGTAGGGAGTCCAAGTCGTACCATAGGTCTGAAGTTTCTACAAGTCTGCAAGACAACATTGCTTCTGGGACAGATAGACCATGCTGCATCAGCAAGCCTTGTGACCTGACAGGTGTGCACTGGCAGAAAAAAACAGCTGGTCCTGAGGCCAGGTATTTACAGTTAAAGGATTACAAACAGGCTATTTTGAATTATCTCTGGCCTACCACGCAGACTTAATGACCATTAGCATTTAAAGTTCATTCTCCTAATTACTTTAGCCTGAAAGGAAATCTGGAAGTCCCAAGAGCACTGTGCAAAGAAAACCAGGCACAGTAGCAGGGATAAATGGAGATTCAATTAAAAAGTACAGACTCAACCTCTGTAAGGAATTTTCTTGTGACAGAAGTCCATGGGGATAACCTTGGATAGCTGCAGGCCCTGAGAGACAGAGCCCTTCTGACACCATCTTGGCCAACCTGACTATAGGGAGAAAGACAAAGGTCCACATTTTTGTTCATGTTGCCTTTCCATCTCAGTTTTTATTTTAAGTGCAAAGGTAGATTTTATTACCCTGGGTAAAATTGAGTAGAGCCCTTAGTGTATTATATGTTCTCATTGCAAACTAAATCCACTCATAAATAAGAGTTATAAAACATATATTTCTTTTAGGAATTGAAGTGCATGCAGTTATTGTTTAAGGTCTTTAACCAAGATTGAAAGCACATTGCAAGGTTTAAATATGATCCAAATAGTTGAAATAAAAAATACAATATTTTTTTCAGAAAGCTGAGACCATATAACATAAAATTTATTTCAACAGGCATTAAATACCTTGGAGGACTAAAGCCACATAGGAATACAGATTACAGTAGTTCAAGACATTTTCTCTTTCAATTTTGGAGTTGGTATGACATCTGAAAACCATTTTTATGCCAGTTCTTTCACACTAATCCAACCTTACTTGCAGTAAAGTACCACAAATTATACCATTTGTTTTACTTGTGAAAGCTAACAATGTCCTGTCTTCACAGAATGTTCAGTCAAAGAAAACCTTCTGGTGATGTGCTATTTAAGTAGTTTCAAAGGCTTTTGCATCACTAAATGTTTTATAAGGAGTTCAAGGTTTTCTGGTATCTGACGGTAAGGCTTGTTTTCACAAAACAAGTGTTTCTGAGCCCTCCACAGTACAAAAGGAATTTTAACACCTTTAATGAAACTGGGTTTTTTTGGGTTTTTTTGGGTTTTTTTTTTTTGTTTTTTTTTTGTTTTTTTTGGTAAGTCCCCATGTGGATGCAATCACTTCGAAAGTGTGATATAAATTACATTTAAATCGATGAGAGAACACCTTTTCAACATTTTACATGAGTTCTTTTGAATCAGTTTAAAATCATACTATGCCACTTTGTGTGGATATTAAGTCTGAATTACTTGTCCAACAAAGTCTCCATAAATTCCATCATTTACAACTGGACAAGGTTTCTATTTGTAGCACTGCAGTTCACTTTGTAAGTAATTGCGGTGTAGAGTGCACCAGCAACCCTCTCGAGGACTTGTATTTATTTTTGTTCTCCTCAGTCTGTGGTTACTAAATGCATTTAAACATTTCTCACCACATGCACAAACTGGATCTGGGGCCTAGCAACAGCAGACGAATTCTGTATTCTTAGAATTGCTGTATATGAAGAACGCCACTAAGGCTGTTCGTCATTGCGTCTGCTTGAATGCCCGATTCAGTCCAGCCTGAATGCCCAAGGCCCCGGAACACGGCTGCGGTCCCATGGAACTCGCTTGGGATGGGGCTCCCGCCGGGATGGATGCCCGGGCGCGGCGCCCATGGCAGCCGCGGGTTCGAGCCCCCTGGGGGTTATTCCACTCGACAGCCGGACTCGAGAGCCTTCTGCCCCCCTTCCGACTCAGAATATTCTGCCACTCCGAAATGTAAAATCGCCTGGAAAGACACAAACAACGACGCCGCTCACCGCGGCACCAAACCCCCTCCTCAGAACGCCACCTCCTCCCGGCACGCACACACTCCCCGCCCTCCCTCGCCCCTCACGGAACTCCGTCACTGCGGCGGCTGGGCCCGCCCCGGCGGGGGGAGGCGCCTGACGCCATCTCAGCGCGCCGGCGGTGCCGTCTCTGCATGGCGGTGCCGCGGGAGCCGCCGCCCGCCCCGGCGCTGCCGCCCGCCCCCGCCCCCGCCGCCGCGGCCCCGTCGTTCGGCGCGGCCCGCGCGCTCCTGGCGCGGCGCCACTCGTGCCTGGTGGCGGCGCCGCACCGGCGGCACGTGGCGCTGCCGCCGCGCTTCCTGGGCCGCAAGCGCTCCGGCATCCGCGCGCAGCTGGACGCGGAGCTCCTGCGCTACTCGGAGAGGTGCGGCCCGGCCTGGGGCGGCGGGCCGGCCCGGCAGCTGCGGCCCGGCCGGGCAGCTGACGGAACCCCCTCCCTCCTCCTTGTCCTTCCAGCCTGCAGGGCGTGCCGGTGGCTTACGACAACATCAAAGTGGTGGGGGAGCTCGGCGACATCTACGACGACCAAGGATTCATCCACCTGGACATCGAGGCGGACTTCATCATCTTCAGCCCCAAGAAAGGGAAGAAGCTGGTGGTATGCGAACGCCTTGGCTTCGCCTGAACGCCGGGCTTTTTTTATTAAGTGGTCAAAGCTTGGTTTATCTCCAGCATCAAGTGGTCTGAGGCTTAGGTGGAGACAAATTTTAGTTTATGTTAGCTTATTCATTTATGTGTAATTCATAGCAATTTATTAGTAGTTTGTATTAGTACTTTTTACTGTAATTTGTCTGTTCTGTCCGTCTCTAGGTTTACTATATTACTTCTGTATTACTGCAGCATTGTATCATAAGGCTTGCATATCTAACAGTGTATCATAACTGCGTATATCGTACCGGTGCTCCGCTGAAGAGCAGATAATTCTCTTAAACAGGTGCATTTGTGATAGGAATATTTAGGATGCTCTCGAGTGTTCAGTTCCTTCAAGCACAGGAGCAGTACATCGAGCTGGAGCCTGCCTTTCAGTAAAGGAGGTGTATGGCTCACAGAACAGCTTTCAGCTTGTCAAAACCCTTGCTCAGCACTTGTGGGTAAAGTATGTTGGGAGCTCAATAACATTCATTGTCGTGCCATACCTTTTGCAGCACAGCTAGTGTCTGTATAATTGTGTTTGAGGATGAATGTGGAATCTTCCTAGGAAGAGAATAGAAAATTTTTCAGTGTGTGTCATTAATTCTATAGGTAAAACAAAGGGGGACATGGTTTCATATGCAGATGTGTCAGAGACCCACTGAACAGAGTATTTAGAAGCTTTTTAGGTGTCTTCCCTATCTTCAGCTGTTAAGTACTGCTGTGCCAGCTTGAAGAGCATTTTAGGCAAGTAAATCAGACTTAAAATGCCTTCATAGCAAAGTTGATCACTGTAGTGTAAGGAAAGAATTACCTACTCTATTCAGGTATTCACTGCAGCTAGATCACATGTTTTGACTTCTTTTGCAGTTCAGTTCTGTTTTCAGAGGAATTATATGAAGAGTGTACAGGAATAGCTTTGATTTTTGATTTATTGCTAGATAAACTGACTTCATAAATTCTACATAAACGTATACTGACTATTTAAAGGGTGTGTATTGAAAGGGCTGGGTTTTGCTATAGACTTGCATGACATTCTTTTTCTTTTTTAGGGTGTAATTAATAAAGTGGCCCCTAGTCATATTGGCTGCCTGATACATGGATGCTTCAATGCATCTATCCCTAAGCCTGAACACATGTCCATTGCACAGTGGCAAGAGCTGGGGTTAAAAATAGGGGATGAACTGAAATTTCAAGTGTTGCACTTGGATTCTGATACAGCTGGGGTGTTCTTCATTCGAGGAGGACTCTCTAAAAGCAGGTATGGTGCCTTAATAGAGAATATTTTTACTGATTCTACTGATTTAATAACTTTTTACAAGCTAAGTGATTTTAATTACATCTTAATCTTTCAGCTTTCTTATTTTTACGCAAATCCCTATCTATCTGTCTATCTATCTAATCTATCCATCCATCAATCCATCCATTTATCTAATTTAATCTATGTTGTCTTAAACTAAACTTTCCACTGATTAGGTCTCCCATGGAAGTTTTCTCTGGAAAAAGTAAAACTAGGTGTTTCTCGAGCTTTAAAAATCTGGGCATGTTGACCTATGAATTGTTGATTACATATATAATACATGCACAAAATAGCACATCCAGGTGTCTCAGAGTAGTTTTGTGCATAGGCTTTTCAAGTGCAAACAGTCCAGGGATCCTGAACACAGTGGTTACATTGGCACTTGCACACAGACACGTGCATATGTATTGTATAATGACAAATACATGACTTAAATACTTGCTGAAATATACTTGCTGAGAATTTCAAAGGTGAGAAAATGTGTCAACTTCTTCCTTAGGCCTCTGTAAATTTTTAGTGCACCTTGCAAGAAATCTTGTCTTCAGAAGAGTTCATTCACGTCTTCATTCACGTTTTTCTTCTAAAACATTTACTGAGCAATATTTTTCTTTCAGCATGGTTTTGGTTTTGATTAAATGTATAATATGACCCTACTGGCAAATTCATAGCATTTTTTGTCTTTTTTTTTTTTTTTTTTTTTTTTTTTTTGTTAATCTGGAAGGATGCTCTGGATCATTTCAGTGAATTTACAGTGAAAGTTAGCAATTTTGTCTTCAGCACCTCTGGGGACATAAAAACCTCCATGGTTTTTAACTGCATTCTTTCCATATTTGTCTTCTTAGACATTTTTTCCAGTGCTCTTGGTTGCATGGTACCTGCTGGGGGCGGGGTTTGGTGTTTTCTTGTGGAGGTTTTTTCCTTTTTTTTTTTTTTTTTTTTAATTTTTCTGGCATCGCCTTTGTTTTAATTAGAGTAGGGTAATTGCTTGGTAAAATCAGCAGTGTGCCTCATATTTGACTGAAGATGTCACTATCTGTGTGTTTTTGTAAATGACTTAAACAAAAAAAGCTTTACTCCATGATGTGTAATTATGAATGAGGGGTTGAAGAAGCACAAGAAAAGAGGAAATACCAAATGGTCTGTATGGCACTTTCAAGAAGAAATTCAGACTAAGTAAAGAGAATATTATGTGGAAAGAAAGAAGCTAGTAAGGTAATGGAATTTACCCTGAAAATATTAAATGTTATGACTCTTTAATACAAAGCATTGTGTTCTCCATGTGTTGTTGTTTTTAGCAAATATTTATCTTTTATCTCCTTGTTGTAAACAAATGTTTTAGTAATTTTTGACATTTCACTATGTGAGGTGCCCTGACATGTCTCTAATCCAGTTTATTTTGTATATTTCTTTACAGCATGCGGCCCAAAAAGTCTGTTGCAGTCACTGAAAGTACAAATGGGGATGAAATTCAAAAGCTTGACCACCCAGCAAATGACTTGAATAATTGTGGGGAAGATAATGTCACAGACGAGCCTTTAAATGAGACGGGTAATGTTGGGAGGGAAAATGAAGAAGAGCAAATTGTTGCTGCTGTGAATGGATTATCTGATGATAAAAAGAAGAAGAAAAAAAAGAAAAAGGACAAGCAAGGAGAACAGGAACTTGTATTGCCTACCAGTGACTCCAGTGGTTACCAAAGTGACCATAAAAAGTCAAAGAAAAAGAAAAGAAAGCATTGTGATGAAGTTCAAGAAAGTGAATTATCTCAGCCGTCAGAAAAACCCAATGCGAAAAAGAAAAGGACAGAAGTCTGAAGTGCCTTTCCTGCATTAGATGTCAGACGTTTATAATGAGTTCCAATAAAACCCTGTTTTCAAAATTTGTTATCTCTTTTTCTTTACTACGCAGTCTCCTCTGCTAGGTCAGACAGTGTGTGCATATGTGCACTAGCAGTTTGAAAAGCAGGATCTTTTAAAGTACTAATAGAAGAAATGGGATAGAAGCAATATCTGCCTGACTTTTTTAGTGGAAAACCAGGCACAAAAGAACTGTGGAATGTAATTACAGGAGCGCATGATCACCTCTGTGTCTGCTTTCCAGTTCCATGCATTAGCCAGTTGGTAGTTACGATGTTTGCTATTCTAATTCGGTATTTGCCAATTGGTGTCTTGATTTTACAAGAGTAGATTAGGATTCTCTTTGGGTTTCTGCAAAATTCATGTGAATTCCCAGGAGGCTTAAAAGAGATAAATTTTTTTGAGTATCTGCATTTGGTTGCAGCTCATTTCTATTGTGAGGAGCTCTGGGGAGAACTGTAATGTAACATGGTCTATTCTTTCACCGAGGTAGGAGGCCGTTGTTGCTTTGGTATTGATTTACCTGTTACAAGAACAACATAACCAGCTCTTTGAAAGCCTTGTGAGTAAACAGCGTGAATGTGGAAACTTGCTATTCATCTCTGTTCCTAGGTGATAAAACATTTTGCTCTAGTGGTTAATGTAGATGCTATTAGGTCACTTCAATAGATGTGTTTGCAACTTCTAATAACATCTATTCACACTGGACGTGTTCTGAATTTCAAGTGTGACATTACTTGTTTTAGGGCTTTGTGCTATATCTTTTATGTCTTTTATGCTTCTTTAAAGCTCCAGATGTACCAAGACAAAGTTACCAGTTTATAGGCTTAGTGGTATGGCAGTACATAGGAGGCATTTTAAAATTATGCTATAAAGAACCAAGTTAAGATATTTTGAAGACTTACAAGAAAGTGAAGTAGCTAATGTCAGCAGTAGCAGTGGAAACTGCAGGATATCCTCTTATGTTTGCTTTTCAGTGTACTTCATCTTGAAGCCAGTTTCTAAACAGTCCTGAGTTGAGCATGAATCATCCCAGTTGTGTTTCTACATGTGATTATGCTGACACTTGATTCATGTGCAATTTCATAGACACCAGCTCTTCTATCTGTTTCTCCTGTACTGTGACAAAACCTGAGAAGTCAGATGATGTTTGTAATATGCCATGCTGCGAGGTCAGCTGAGGGCAGTACTCTGGTGTGTTCATGGTTGCAGAGAAAGTCGCAGAAATCCCACCCTGCTGTACCTAAAGTACACAGGCAGGCTGAAGGTTAGGACATAATTTACAGTCAGAAATTACGTTCTAGTTCCCTCTTTATATATTTAAATGTAAAATATGTGTATATTTATGTAGTGACTTGAGGGACAAGTTGGATGGATGGGTAAGAAGGACATAGGAGGATGACAAGCCCAGATATTTTTTGAGGCTGCCAAGGTGAAGAGAATGATGGAGGCAGTTACTGTTGCAGATGAACCAAAGACTGAGTCGCATGATTTCATCTCTTAATACTCACTGTTCCTCGCTTTCCCTTTTAGGGAAGGGAAACACATCTCCAGGGCCATGCCTCGTTGATAGAACCAGTTTGTAACACCAAAAGTTTGTCTTGCTCTGTTCTGCCTTTTCATCAGCATGCAAAGAAAGAAGACATTCCAGGGAAAGTACTGATGTTGCAGCTAATGAATCAAGTAACATAGACAATATAAATGCTTTCGACACTTTAATCTTTTTCCACTTCTTCTGCTTTACCATTTTCTTACTGGGAATTGCTTACTGTAGTTTCACAAACTGCAAACTGTTTTGTTGATGATTAGTCCTTCCTGAAAACCTACAATAATCTCAGTTTTGGGTCTTACTTAGAGGCAGGTTTATTTTTGGCATGCAAGTATGGCTGGCACCCACTTGAATCGTTTTTTGGTTTTCTTTCTTGGGTTGCAACAAAAGAGAGCAATTAAAAATAAATTCAGGAGCTGAAAATTAATGATTACTGAACAAGTTGTTTCTCCAGTGATACAAATACCATAACATGTTAAATTCTTGTTAAGTTTTTTGTCTTTGGAAGGGAAAAAGTGAAGAAAAACTTCAAAAAAGAAGGAAGAAAAATGTGTTTTACACAGTTGGAGGCAATATTGGCGACCTCACAGCTGCACCGTTGATGTTACTGTACCATTTTGACATTTGCTAAATAGGGCAAGAAAACTTGAATTTTCAGAAGTGAATTTTCACTTTGATCGTGATTTAAATCACTTGTCTTTCTTTGTTCCCCATAAAAAGACAAGATTTTCAGATGCTTGTAATTAACAAAGGAGCTGAACTTGACACTTTCCATTAAAGTTTGTCTGAAGTTAGATCTCTATAAACCTTTAACTTTCTGTTTCCCTGGACTAAAAATGAAGAGTTATACTGAATTTTAAGAACAAGATTTTTGAGTATACAGAATAATTATTTATAAAGCTTTCTGTGAGGCCAGGTAGCTTAATTTTTAATTTTTTTTGGTAGAGCCCTTCTGTTATTTTTTTTCAGGGTGCATTCTAGTAAAGAGAAAGAAAGTAAAATTGTAACTTATAACTGTATTGATAGTTACACAAAGGTAACTCAGATCTAGAGAAAAAAATTGCTGGATTTCTTTTTTTTATTCTATTTCAACATTAGGCTTGCAACAAAGGCAATATTTACTTATGGATGTGGTTGATATTCTTTTGTCTGTATTATGAAAAATGTAGTTCCAACTTAATCAGCTATAAGTTTCTAAAGTAGAAACTGCTACTTTGTAGTATAAATATTTTCATTCTGCAAATGTTTCTCAGTGTATTTCATGCCTTTGGCAGAGGCCTAAGCAGTCTTACAAGAAGGTATTTTTAGCTGTCTCTAAAACAATTGGTTTCTATTCTCTGAAGCTTGCAATAATCTGCAGCATTAACTTTTGCTTTTTGTCTTTTCCTTGCTTCTCTTAGAAACAAATTCTTAGCTTTTGACTTGGCGCTTTGCTACTGCTTTAAATACTCAGCCCAAACAACCCAGTGGATGAGCTCTAGGGAAAGGATTTTTTTTAAGGGCTTAAGCAAGCTAGCTGCCTTTTGGAAAAACACGAGCCATGATCAGATCTGCCTCTGAGTAAACAGTTTGCCTTTGGAAGCATCCCAGCCTTAGATAGCCCTCAGACACTGCATACCTTTGCTGTGAAGAGGTTATGTGACTGATGCTCTCAGGATCATTACTGTTGGCTATGGAAGGACTCAAATAGTTTCATTCTAATAAGGCCTATATTTTTCTTAACAAAATGTTGATTCTATTCTGATATTCTGCTTTTAGAATTTCTGTATGTTTAATAAAGTCTGAGAGACTTCAGTATTCAGTAGGCTTTGTTTATAAGGCGAAGGTATCTTCTGGGTTCATGTGAACAAAAATAAGACTGAAAATCAAGCTTTGCACTTCTCCAATACTGTCAGTAAATAAACTCAAGATTTTTTTGCTCTTCATGACTTTACACTTAATTAAATGAAAGTTGGGTTTAATTCAGTTGTAAATATTGTCCCAAGCCACTCAACTGACCTGCAGCCTGGCTATGACTTCAAGTTCCCCTGAAGCCAGCTGTCCTAGGCAAAGAAGGAATAAGCTTTATTTTTCTCATTTTAAGGACCCCTACTTCATAAGATTGAATACAAGATGATCTCCTCCCATTTCCCAAACTGATACGTCTATAGAGTATCATTGCTGCTGGAATGTTTCTGTTACAACCAGAGACAGTTGAATTTGGAAAAGAAATTATTTGACAAATCTATCTATAAAAATAGATGAAATGAACTTTCTGTATAGAAGGTGCATGAAAATGCGGCAGTTTTTAGTATGTAGCAAAGAAACCTTAAAAACAGAGGAAAGAATTTTTCTACAACAGTCATTATCAATACCTTCCTCTTGTATGGATTATTTTAGAATATCTCATATGGTTAGAAGGTTGAGCTGTGACTTTTGGTCTCTAAATCTGTATGGTACTTAGTATGAATACAGTTAAAAAGATAGTAATAACTATTGCCCTTCAAAGCTGTCTTGCTCATTACCCACATTCCTGTTTCCTTTATATTTTCTTTCACTGATGCCTTTGGTGTATGGAAACTTCTAAGAATATTCCTAATACACTGGAAATATGATGTCTCATTCAAGAGCAGGATTTCATTGTGCTGCACCAATTAAGTAAGGAGAAATGTGTGTTTAAGAGGCTCTGGTAAGAGCCTTCTGTCAGTACTATGTTGCTTAGAAGCTCACATTAGGTATGTGAAGTTTGGAGACTGAAAAAGCAGATCTTTATCAAATGCTTTGACGTCAGTTGCAGGTAAGGTCACATTCAGAAATAATATTTCAGTTCTACCTGCAAAGCCATAATCAGTGGGCATGACCTCATAGTCATATATCAATGCCCAGCAGCTTCTGGTGGCGACTTGGAGTGCAGCAGTCAGTGGAATTGCAGGCTGTGCAAGTATGGTTCCAGATTTCATTGAAAGCATTTTGTCAAAATTAGTATGGAACAACTCCCAGTCATTCAGGGAGCTGGCCGAAGCCAGAGTCATCTAGTTTTCCAGGAGTAGGCTACAGTTCCCAGTGATAAGTTGCAGCCTGTGCTTGTATTTCCTTATAATAAATGTGTAAGTACATGGATATCTTAAAAATTCTGTATGGATCAGTCAAATCAACATTTAAAAGCTGGACTAAAAGAGAAGGCAAATTTATCCTGCACCTGTAAATATGAATATTAATATCAGAAAAAAATGAGACTGTTTTGGAGCACTATTAAATTTTTCAATCAACTCCTCTTTTGTTATAGATAACAAACCAGTGACATCTGACCCTCTTTCAGGATAATGCCATTTTGGTATATATGTATTTGAAGGTTCATTTTTTCTCCAGAGATTTGGTCATCTCTACATGGACTCAAATATGACCAGTTTTTATGAAGCACTTTCCTAGAAGGACAGCCATTTGCCCCTGGACTGAAAAAAAGCCACAAACCCCAACCCCCACCCAAAACAAAAAGTGCACAGATGGTGTAGGTATTCCTAGTTTCTTTATGGAGCCTCTCAGTGTTAGTTTGTGGATTTGTGAAGATGGGCTTGCCTTCACCTCTGGTGTATCTACATTATCCCCAGAGAAGCAGATCAGGACTGCTGCCTTCTAAAGAAATTTCATATATTGTATCTAAAAATAAGTCTGTACTGATGATGAATGGGATGTGCTGATAACTACTTTTGATACAATTTTCTTGACATTAAACTGAATTGAGCATAACTGACCCACATTATGTCTAAATTACTTATTACTAAATCCCATATATTTCTAGTTTTCTCTGAGAGGATAATTCGTGTTTCATAGATATAATTTGAAACTTCATCTTTTCATTATAACTAGACATTAGTTAAACTTGAATTCTTAGTTTTCTGGGCCAAAGGAATGATATTATGGACAGTTCTAAGGTTTCTGAGGTAGAGAAAAATATGCATATGTTACAGATTTAAGTGCATTTGCACATCCGTTTTTCTACCCATGTAGTATTTCTAAAGTACTTACCAAAATATGCAGATGCTCTCAAATTAGTTTTAGAGTCATCTGTGTTGTGGTTGTTTCTATCTTGCTTCACTGTCTGGTTTGCAAAACCATTGTCATAAATGATCCCCAAATAGAATCCAGCATCATCATATTCATTACTGTTTTATGTTTATCCTGTAAATCTGTGGTTGTGCCATATTATGATGAGGAACATGAAGACAAGCTGTTGCAAATAACTTTATATCTTCCTACTAATTCAGTATAGCAAATGTCTTTTCCCAGGCAAAATTATTACTGCAATTACTTATGGTTAGACTTATGCTCACTAGAGCACACTTTGGAAAATGGTCTAAAAAATCAATTAATATATGAAAAATTGACTAAGAGAGAAGGATTTAAAACAAACCAAAAAAAAAAGAGCGAAAAAGCTGGGGATTTTTTCATAAAGAGTGCAATCAAAAAAAAAAATCAGTTTAAGGATGATTTTGAAATCTCAGAATTTTTTCCTGAGAATGAAGGGAAATTTGGAGTTTTTTTCTTTAAAGGGCTTTCTCATCTCTCCACTAAATATTTTCAGTCCAATAAAAATGCTTCTCTAATTTTTTGGAGTGTGACTTAAAATATTTTAAAAGTGCAAGTCTTTATTTCAAATGGAGGACTATTTCATTCTAGTACTAGAATTGCATTGTTAGGGAGTGAACCAAAAGGATTTTCTCCTCCCAAATTCGTATTCTGGTCAAATTGACTGAATTTGGTGGGTGTCTTTTTGTTTGCTTTTGGGTTTTTTTCAAATGTGTCAGAGTATGATTCCACAAAAACTGTCCAGCTCCAGTATGATTTCACACTTTCTATTACAAAGCAGTGTAAGACTTGGAAAAGTCTGACTTGAGGAAGGGTTCTGCCTGTTCTCATGCAATGCCACATGGTGGAGTATTGCTTTTTCTTTTGGGCTTTTTCTCCACATCTGTCATCTAAAGAGCTCAAAACTTATGTGAACTGGTATTTGATGAGAAGAAATATTCCAGCTAACTGAAATAGGACTAGAAGAGAAATAGAATTTGTACCCACTCTGTATACCAGCATCAAAACCTTGGTATCTACCCTAGCTGCTGTGACCATGTTGCTTTAGTTTATATTCTAATTTTCATATATTTCAAAGTGCCATTAATACTGGTATTCATCTAGTTTTTCACTATTCATGTTTCATATCTGAAACATTCTTTCTTTAGTTTGTTTGCATAGGAAAAGAGATTTGTGTGGCCATGCTGTGAATAAAAGCTCATGCAAATGCTGTGATGTGTAGGTGTATTTGTTCTTCTTTAGTAAATTTTTAGTTAATGGCCAATTTGCAGATTGCTGTCTACTTAAATGAAATACAGAATTTCTGTAAGTTTCATGGACACTAGTTGTTAGTTAGAGAAGAGAAATTATGTTATTTCCCCTGTTTGAAGAAAAGTGACCCTAGTTCAACTGTTGTGAATACAAACCACTCTCTGGACTCCATGGTACTGGGAAAAGCTCCAGGCAGAACTTTGCACCTTATTATACATGAGTGAAAGGGGAGGGAGGCATCCTTAGCTCTGGTGCTGAGGAAACAACTTGTGTTTGTCTTTACTGCACTTGGGAGTTTCAGAGGGTTTTTTATAATATGGAATTATTTTCTGTTTATTTGCATGCATGTTTTTTTTTTTTTTTTTTCTGGGTTTGCTCTAGACTAGTTTGTTTCCCTTGGGAACAAAGGAAAAAGAGGCTGAAAAGTCCATGTTAGCATTGAGTTTATCGAAGCATTTTATTTTTCAGCATAAGCCCACTGTTAACCATCAAAACCTCAGTATGAGACATATCAAATATCAATGGCTGATTTAAGACCTGGAATTAAGATTTTTAAAGAGCAAAATTGGAGGAGGGGGGAATTTCTCTGCATACCACCAACCTGAGCAGGCTGCTGGACTGTGACAATACCACTAGTAAACACATTTGAAATATGTTAATTTAAAAAGGGTGTCATCAGATTGCACTTCTAGCCCTCTGCTCTGTGTCAGTCACAAAGTAAAATACTGTTGGTGGCTGACACCATAACCCACTTGACTGCACTGAAATACAGTAATGTGCTCAATTACACTTAGCCTTGTTCTTAGTAAGGTACTCTTAAGTGCTTGTCTGTAGAGCTTCCCTGGGAAGGTTAAAAGGTGTCTTAATCCTCCTTAGTGTGGTGAGTGATGTTCCCACCCGAACATGAATCCATATGTTTTACATGTAAGTAATGTAACCATTAGAATCTTGGAGAAAAGGTGGATGACAAATTCTTTACCCCTAGTAATGAATGACATTTTTGAAGAAAACTGAGCCCTGCTCATGAAATAGTTGTGGGAATTTTTCTCTGAGGGGGGTGTCAGGTTTGTGTGCATGGGGACTCAAAAACATCTGTAAGACTATGCCAAGTGTGTGTGAAAATTGGTGATACTATATGATAAAATATGCAACTGTGTTTGTGTTATGCCTGAGCTCTGGAGTGGGTGTGGATGTGGATGTCTCTCAGGTTGCTTCAGACTTAGCCAGAAAATTATCCACCAACTTATTTTAGGAATTGAGAAATATTTTTAAATTTAACTATAGAGCAGAGTTAAGGAGATTCTCTGAAAAAGAAAAATACTAATTCATTACTTTAGAGGCAGAACTAAAGTTTAGGGCACATTTCCATTCTATCCCATTAGCTAAATTCACTATAAATTTAGCTATTGGGGTAGGATGGGAATGTGTCCTAAACTATGGAATATGTTCATTCACACTGCTTTCTATAGGGATCTGATATAAAAATTAGTGTAGGTGTCTATCAAGAAATACAGCCTTCATTGGACCAGTGTTTGTGCAGCTCTGTTTATTAAAGCTCTAGAGAAGAGAAGTTTTTCTTTGATAGATGCCGCCCATGGTTAAAGACTTCCACTCTGTTAGTCTTACTAAGGAGTGCCTTTCACCCCTGAGCTATTTCATTTACTCTTTGTCTTGAAACACCAACGATATATTTTGAAAAACAGTTTTCAAAATGTCTTCTCGTAAAAAGACCAAGTGCTGATAAATTGACGGTGTTTCTGTTTTTAGGTATAAAATTTAACCTAAGAAAGACTTTTTTACCCTTGAGTTGGCAGGTTTTCTGATTGGAAAAATTTCCCACACAAATTATAAGGAGAGTAGTATTCTCACTAGTTCAATATACAACTAACAGTTTCCTTGTGAAATCAGTACTAAAATATTATGTAAGTGGCAAATTAAGTAAATTCTTAGTTTTGTGTGTCTGTGCAGTTTATGTAGAATGATTCACAGCACTGTGCAGCAAAGCCAAGATGGGGAAGAGCAGGACTTCTGCTGAAGGCCTGAAGCTCGGACAGTTAGGAGGGTGTGGTTAGGGGGTTACAGGAGAGTAAAACTATGATCTCAGTCTGCTCTTTGTAACGTAATATATCAATATGAGCGGTATCAGAAGAAAAGGAAATGGTGTTATCTTAGTATTTTATGCTAATTTAGAGTGAATGTGCTGCAGTATTATTTTGGCACTGTGCTGGTGGTGTGTTCTGCTGTCTCCAGGGGCCCTTGTCAAAAGCAGAGGAAAGTCTCCTGCTGTGCCAATACTGTAAAATAAATAACATTCTCAGAAGATTAATACAGAGCTGGAGCACAGAGTGTTACTAGTGTCATAAAACAGACAGTAAAAGGGTTGCTTTCTAAAAGGCAAGACTAAGGAAATGACTGATCCCAGGGAAGGATAAGTTTGTTGATCTGGAAACATCATTTGAGAAAGAAATGATGAGCAAGTGTCCAAAAGTTGGGAAGTTATGAAGGGACATGTGTCCAAAATGCAGATCTGTAGCTGACCTTCTTCCAAGTACATTTAACCTTTTTTGTTCTGGAAATCTCATGAATCTGAACTGTTTTGAATTTACACTTACCAGTATTGGTATTGCTTAGTCTGAATGTGATATTGTATAAATGTTATTTGGAGAGGTTTTTTCCCTATATTGATACTGTAATTTTTAGCTGAACCTTGTAAGATAAATAGTGCATTAATTACTTAAGAATAAAAAGAAAAAAAAAGAGTAAAAGGCAAGCCCCAAAAGAGTGAAAACTGTACATTGTTGGGTGACAACTGAATTCCTGTCTAGTTTCCTTGTCAGTTAGATTTTGCTTCTGATTTCCAAACTGCAGTGAAACGAGACTTATGTTGTCTCTCTTCATCCTTCTCCACCACCCCTCATAAATCAGGGAGCTATCAGCAGTTCCAAGCCACTTACTGTGTGCCTACAGATATTGTAAGTGTTGCTTAACAAGAAGTCAAACAGCTAATCATGGTCATACACACTGAAAGTAATTTATGGCTATGCCAGGGGCTCTGCCACATGCTCCACCAGCTGGAACCTGCTGTAGAGGATCAGGGGACTGTCAGGGTGAGCTGCTGCCCCCACCCAGCCCAAGCCCCCTGCTTTCCTTGCATGGGCTGGGGTGTACACATAGGCACTGTCTCCACTCAAAGTATGGCTGGAGCAGTAAGAAGCCACTGCCCAGCAACTGAGTATATTCTTGTTTAATTAAAATTCTGGAATAATTTTAAAGAAAAGAAGCAACTGTCATGAATGCAAAGAACTGACCCTTTGGCGTCCTTCTTCATATCAGCCAAAACACGTGTATCTCAGGAGCATAAATGAAATTGCATCATCTTCCAATCATTAGTAGGTACTCTTGAGACAGGAATGAACTGTGGCCTAAGGCAAAAATGATTGTTTGGAATTTTGAAAATTTTAAGGACAGTTCTTACCTAGACCAAGCCAAAGACTGGTTTTCAGGGCAAGCCAGAGGGAGTCATCCTGGGACTAAGGAGACAATACCTTGACCCCTCTGCCACCTTTGTGGGTTTCATGCAGGTTTGGGTCAGTGAGTAACTTTCCTTAAGAAGGATTTGACAATGTTTTGGTTTGGTTTTTTTCCTATTATCCAGTTTTAAATTTGCTGCTTAGAGCACAGTATATTTTAATCAATCATTGTATTAGGATAATGGCTTTCTCCTAGAACTGTTTCTCAGCTTTCTGTTTATTGGATTGTCTGTGCTCCAGCAGTAAACATAATTCCCACATCTCATTTTGGGTCCCATTCACTACATACTTTTTTTGTCACCATTTTTCTCAACAGGATCCCACAAATAAATCTTCAAAGAATGACAAATTTCCTTTACTTTTTGAATCACAAATGCCTGATTTCTGCAGCTGAAGCAGAAGTTAAATGGGATTCCCCATCTGTATTTCATGTGCACTTGACACAATGCCTATGTTATTTCTTTAAAATAATTTCTCCCTTTTAAAAGCCAAGTTTGAAAGTCTATCCTTGATCAAGTCAATAGGATTTTTGCCCCAGAGTAGTGGGGCTACTGAAACCCAATGATCCCAGAAGGCACATTTTTATTGTTTATTTTTATCTATGATCATCAGATTGCCTCATCTTTGATCTCTTCATTACAGTCTCCTTAACTGTCCTTTTAATAATAGAAAATAGGCATAAAGTGTTCAGTCAGTTTCCAGAGCTGGAAATAAAGCTCATGGAATCCATCTTAATTTAATTTCTTATTTTTAGGCTTAAAGTTTTTTGGTTTAGTTGTTTTTTTTTTTTTTTTTAATCAGTGTGCATAACTGACAAAAAAGGTCTCTTAAATATTCCAGTTTGTTTCCCTCTTTTTTTATGAGAAGACATTTTAATTTTCTCTGTTTATGATTAAATCTACCAATATTTTGCTTTTCCTCTTTCTTTTCATAGCTAATAACATTATTTATAGAAAAAAAAAAAAACCTTTTTTTTTCATTCATTAACCCATTAAACTGGTCATGTTTGAATAACGATGGTACTGTCTAAGATCACAAGAACATAAATAGCAAGTCCTGAGGTCAAACCAAGATTTTGTATCTGAGGATTCAGCAAACAGGGAGAAATGGCCATAATCTTCATTATACAGTACCAACACAGTCAACTGCTTTGTTACAGGGAAGGCATGTTTTATTGTGGGCAGATGGAGACATTAGAAGGCCACTCTGTTATGGTTCCATATTCGAAGATGTTGGCTGGGTAGCAGAATGAAATCAAGATTTTTCTTTCTCCTGAGTACTAGAAAATATCTCTATTCTCCTTTATGATTTTTTTTAATCAGCAGTATCAAGCTGTTAATAAGCTGAGCACAAAAACCTCTGCAGTCACTCTTCTGGTGAAACATGACATTCTTTATTCCTACATAATAACAGATGGCATATTGCTTTTCTTTTGCTGAAGTGCTTAATCTTGACGCAAGTTGGACTTTGTAAAGGGAATTTTCTTCCTACAAAATAATGCACTCTTCAGGTATACATTAGAAAAAAGATGCAAATATTTTCTACCTGTGCCACCAAGTGCTACTCTTAGATATTTCAGATGCTCAGCTTTCTCTCAGAATAACATTCTAAATGCATGCATGTACTGAATGCAAAGGAAGCTATGCTTTGATTTTTGTCTGATTTCTCAACATCTTGTCTCATACAGTTTTTTCCATCCCCAGGGATCTGTCCTGAACCAGACCATTCCTCCTTCTCCTGCCCTGATGTGTTCTGGTCTTAGTTTTTCATTCATATTCCATTGGGTGTTATTCTGACCCTCAAGGATCAAGCCTGTTATTTGGGCCTCATGCAATAAAACCACTGAGCACTGCATCTTCATTTAACACTGGCTTCTGTGGAGGAAGGATTAAACCATGGAAATAATCCATATTTGATGTCAGCCCAGTTTAAATGGAGTGGGTGTCAGTGGTGGTGACTGAACCTAGAGCCCACAGCAAGTTCCTGTGCAGCTCATGTCCCGTCCCTAAGGCAGTCTGAGCACCAGGACAAGCTTACTGGGACGCCTGCCAGTCCTGCAGTGAGGACAGCCAGCACATCAAAGCAAAGGCATTGATTCCGACTTTTTTTAAAAGTGAGGCAAACACTCAAGAGCTCAAGTGCACAAATTACCTCAGAAGAGCATGGGACAAGTAAACAGAGTACAAAGAGATGACCCTATAAAACAAATCATAGTAAATTCTTTCACCTTTAATATTTTTGCCTCGCAGCTTCATCAGTTATATCTTTCTTGTATCAGCTTTCTCTTTTAATTGCGCTTCCCCCTAAATATTTTGAGGTTTGTTCCTCAATTTCTATCACACTTTTCTTTTTTCTTTTTTCTTTTTTTAATTCTCATTTTCCATCTTTCTTCAGATCTAAAAAACATAAGTGTGATACCTACATAGCTGCTAAGTGTGATAAGGACTTAAATTAGTAATGAGTTAGTAAAGGAGGCTTAACAACACTTGTGGATGCAAACAGTTGTAGCAAAGAGGGGATCATATGGGATCTGTCTCTTATATCAGCCTCTGTTTTGCCCATGTATATCATCTAGGAAGCCACTCCAATATCAGAAGTTCTAGTTAATGTAATATTTTTTGTCTCTTTCAATCAAAAGGGCTTCTAGGAGCAAAATGTAGGAGGGGAAATAGGAGAAAAAGGATTTCATTGAAGATATCCTCACATGTAACATTTCCATTCCATGTTCCTAAAGAACATATAAATAATATCTGTAAGATTTCTTTATGAAAAAAAATCATCCTAAACTAAATGTAGCAACATTTGTGAGCTTTGATCAGCTCTTGAATTTACTCAAGAGCAGATATTTGGTACCCACATGCTAGTAAAATGCTAGTGTATAATTTTTCTCCTGGCTGCCCCTTGTTCCTGCACAGCCTTTGCAATTGAATTTGACCCAGAAAGCCAGCATTGTCCTGTTACCAAGTTCTCCAAAATGTAAAGCAAAGAGAGTAACTGTCAAGCAATTATAATTGAAAGGTTTTTTGCTAAATGTCAGCATGGTCTCACATGGACCTAACAGTTTGATGTGGTTTTCCATACTTGAAGGCCTCAGCCATTTGGTGTGGTAATAAACATCTCCAAATCTTGTGTATTTGATTAGCCTCAGCAATGATGAAACATGAAAAACAAAATAAAGGAACATAAACCTTGTCTGAATTTTTTTGAGTCCATGTGTGCAGCATACCTGGATTTTTATACTTATCACAGCACCTGACAGAAGTGACACATTCCACCTTAGCCGTATCTAGTTTATCTTGTCAGTGTCTGAAACAGACAAGGGAAGCTTTTCAGTATTGTACTTCATAAAGTTGCAATCAGACTGATAAATCTGTTTGTTTTTCCTTTAAACGTGCCCTGGTTTTCATAACAGAGACAGCTTGCATGGACGCTGATGGATGGTTAGTCTCCCATCACAGACCTTTATGGACACTTTGCCAAGAAACTTATTTTGTGAATTCCTCAGCTTCTTCTTTTATTTTTTTCCCAGCATCTGAAAACTTGCAACTGGCCTGGCTTGAAAGCTGCCTTGGAAATTTTACGAAGGCTCTTACTTTGGTAGCTAAAAATGACCTCGAAGAATGATTAATACTGTGTAGGGGCTGATGACATAAATCTGTTAAAATGTGCCTGATGTACAGTTTCACATGCAAGAATGTTATGGCCATATTCCTGTACTAACACAGTGACATTGAACAGAGTGTAAGAGATATTAAATATAAAAAAAATAATAATTATAAAAGAACCCCCAAAAGGATTTTACTTTTTTTTTCTTTTTGCCAAGAAAATGCTTCTGGCAAGAGAATATAAATTTAATGAAAATTATGAAACAGCGGTCTTAAGGCATATTGGCACATATTTTCTAATTCACATAATTCTAGTGGTTGTTACTGAGAATGTAGGTACTTGCCCCAGGAATGAAACAGTTCTCTCTTTCTGTACTGTACTGTTTGTAAAGAAAAACAATAACAAGCTACAGTTAAAATGAATAAAAGCCCAGTTGAAGAATTAGGTCTGTCCTTTGTCTTAAACATATCTGTGGAAATCCATCCATTGCTAGTCATTTGGGATGTAGATGTTTAAAACACATGGATTAATGCCTTCCTAACCTAAAGAAGCAAAATAAATCATGAGGAGATAGGTGAAGTGAGGTTTATATTCTTTACTGAACTAGTAAGAAATGAACAAAAGTTGCTATCCTTACCCAGAGAAAATTCATATCCTACTATATTGCCTTTGTGAAAATAACTGAATAATTAGATTTGCAGAGAAGTAACTGGGGACACTTTCTAGCTAAGAAGTCTTAACAGTAGCTCACCCTGTGTTTAATCATGGGGAATTAAGTTGATCTTTTTGCTGTATATTGGCAATGCGTCTCTACCAAACATTCTTTTACCCCAGTGTGTTTTCCTTTGCTTTCAGCAAAATTTTGGATATCCTGATGAGACATAAAGTAGTATCCTAGAGGTACTTAAAATACAGTGCTGTGTGCCAGGTCATCTTTTATGCTGCACAGATGAGCCAGCATGCTTCCATTACCAGCCTCATCCCCATCACCAGCTCCCACGTCTGCCAAAGTTACATGCCTTTGTGGTGCACAATGCCTCCAACTGCAATTTTAACAATAAAATAAAATAAAATAAAATAAAATAAAATAAAATAAAATAAAATAAAATAAAATAAAATAAAATAAAATAAAATAAATAAAATAAAATAAAATATTCCCGTCACAAACACTCTATTTTAGTTTCTACATCTGACAGTTTAGCACTTTTCACATCACTAAATTAATGTAAAACATTCATCACTACACATACTCTGAGAGAAGCAAAACAAGTACTAAGTAGGATTTGTGGCTTGGTAAACTTTCTATTTAAGGTGAAATGATTTAAACCAACAAGAAAATACTGTGAAAACAACTCAGAAAAATAACTTATTTCTATTTAAGTCTTGGCAAATATTAAGAGAATGAGAAATGGTACTAAAATGGGTGTCGTGCTCTTCTGTAAAAATAATTAACAAATGACAAAACTGATTTATGTGGAACTTTGTAAAACCATTCTGCATCCCAGCCTTTCCCCAATTAGAACTTCATGTGCCAAGTTTCAGCTTGAACCATTTTAAAGGAAATCATTCCTTAAAGTATAAGAATTGTATAATGAAGTGTTCATATCTTATTTAGGAGTCTAAGTACAGTTTCATATATGTCATTTTTTAATAGAACAAAGTAGAATACAAAAAACATTTGAGTGAAGAAAGAGTGTGCACATTCAATTAAAATTGCAGCATATACAGAAACTTAAAGACCCTTATGATGGTGAAGCTTTAAATCATGCTACTGTATCTATATCCCAGGAGATAGATTCCTACAGTACAAAACTAACATTAACATTGTTGCTAATGGTTACTAGGCTGGCAAAAAACTTCGTATGGTTTTATGGGAGAAGAAAGTAAAAAGCCATTTGTCGTATGGTTTTGTGAGAAGTAATAGTTCATAAATTAAAAGGAAACTTAGCAATACCTCTTAAAAGATGCATTTTCATGGCTCATGACAATTCACACACATTTTGGCCCTGTTCAAGATTTTCCAAGTGATTCAGGCTAGGTGGAGATGCTCCAGTAATTTTGGGTTTAGTTCATTGTCTCAGACCTTGTTGGCTTCCCAAGATCTGAACATCTCCTCTCAGTTACACCTTTCTGAAACTTCATGTTTTCCCTCTGCAGGACAGATAAATAATGTGACTTGTCTGACTATTAAAAAAAAAAAAAAAAAAAAAAAAAAAAAAAAAAAAAAAAAAAAAAAATCCCCCCAAACAAAGCCACAATATATTTGGATTCTAACACAGCAGGGTTTCCAAAGTAGAAACTCAGTGAGCCCATGTATTTATTATAGAAGCTGACATTACTGAAGATTGAAAACAATTTGTCATATTCACGTTAACACAGAGGTTTGTTCATAGTATCTTTACTTTTTGCTATCTATTTGATCTCTATGCTTATATTGAAAGATAACATGAATATTAGTAAATAAATAAAGAACAATTAGTGAAATAAATAAATAAATAAGTAAATTAATTAATTAATAAGTTTTATTTAGCCTAGAATTTTTAAGGGGTTTGTTACAAGGAGCAGTGCATTGGGATCTTTCTCTAAACTCTGGACCATTGCAAACACACTTGGAGCGAAGGGCTAAAAGTTTGCTGTAAAAATGTCTGGTTTGATTTTCATAGTTCAAATATGAAAAAAAACAGACAGGATGAACAGTGAAAAATGCAGCTAACTAAATTGTTTCTTTGGTGTTACTCTTAAAGAGTTATAAGTGGTTCAGACAAAGTAACCTTCTCTTCAACAATATAAATGTCTTTTATATTGTCAGTTGCACAGCATGTGGAATAGCCCTGGGTTTTTTGACATGACCTCTGCTTTTGACAGCTCTGAATCCTTACTTGCCTTTCCTATTTCTCATGTTTTTACCAACATAAAATAGGCAATTATGTACATAATTAAGTACATTCATACCAGAATTCAAACATCCAGATAGAAGACTCTCTTCATTTTTCCTGAAGTTTGTCTAAGACATTGCACTGCTCTGATACCTTCACTCATTTAAAGTACCAGATTACATAGTAGCTTTAATTCCACCTTGGAGTGATGTTGAATAGAGGATTTATGTGGGGTTATAGTCAGTTTTATCTGATGCTTCTGTCTAACCTTGGTGTAATCCCCTTCTTTCATAATCATTACAAAAAGAGATAATTTATTGTAATCATAAGGAGGGGAGAGAGAAATAAAAATAAACTGCAACATCTGTTCCTAACTTCATTGTCTCAAAATTCCTTATTACTCCACTTCCCCATGTGTTTCTCTTTCATCTTAAAGGAAATATGAGACCTCTATTCACCTCTTTCTATATAATGTTATATTTTTTGGAACCAAGACAGAGAAATATATGTTGGCACAGCTTTTTCAAGGGGAAAAAAAAGGCTGTGAGGTGCTATGTCAGATAGACTGAAATACCACTCGTCATTTTTGATGACATCATTGCAACCATCACAAGGGTAATACTGCTATTTCTTGTGTTTATCTAGCATTTACCCATAAAACTGTAAAATCTCAATTTTTTTGTCACTTCTTTCAATATCATATCTATTTAAGCTTTCTAGAAAATAAATATTCAATATATCTTGCCAAATTCTGTACTCTCAGACACTTTGTGAGGTCATTAGGATTATTCAGATCCAAAGAGGGTTCTTGAGTCAAAAAAGGAATATAGTGTACCTTTAAAACAACAGATGTCTCAAGTCAGGAGGTTTGTTTTGATCCTCTCAGGTTTTTTTGCATATCCCAATGGGACCATATTTAGTGATGCAATCTACAAACTGAATATCCTCTGCCTCCATGTTCTTTGGCATTAGCTTTTGGCACAACTCCTTTGTATGCAAAGCCTGTACTTTGTAGACATATTGGGTCTCCTACCTCTCAGTACACTGTGTCATACTCTTGATCTAGACTGTGAACCCATCAAAAATGTCTTTTTGTGACCTACAGATCAATAAGGAAAAGTAATAGTGGTTGGAGTCAGTCAAACTTTAGCCGAGTGGTCTCTGCCCTCAGTAGAGGGCAGCACGAGCCCCACCAGTACAGCCGACATTAACCATAAAGGACCTCTCTATAGACCTGCCAAATGTGATAACCAGCCCTCGAGAAATCAGACACCATGCCCAGTCCTGCTAGATAAGGACTTCTGAATGCATTCACACAGGGCACACTGTGTCACAGTGACAGGGTAAGAGCACAGGCTCCACCTGAGAGCTGCTTTTAACTGTTGGGCTTGTAGCACACACAGTGTTTGAGTTAGTAAAATAGGGTAGCAAGATTTAAAATTATTTTTATGTTAAATAATGTCCTAGTCAAGGTGTTTGTAGTATTGTGGCTGAACAATACTGCACAACGTCCAGTCAGCTTTATCACTCAGGGACAATAATTTCTACTAACACTCTCAGGAACAGCAGGGGTCTTTCAGTATTGTCCTTCTTATGGCTTTACATTGGCAAAATTCTTGTCAAATTTTGGTTTGCTTCATAGTTTCTGTCTTATATTTTAATACTGATTAAACTCCACTGCAACCCCATGTGTTTCAACACCACAGCTGTGAAATTAGAGAAGTATTTCCAGATGCAGGTTTAAATGGCTAGGAAATAAGAATGGGCTAAGTCAATTATACTTTCCCATCAGGGCATCTTGGAGGCTTGCTACTGTTATCCACACCAGTAGCATTCAGCAAGCTACCCACTTAACTGGCTATAATTCTAAAATCTCCTTCCCTGTGAGGCTAGCTGTAAAGTCAACCTGTGCCAAAGCACCAGGATTGAGTTCCAAAAGTAAATGAGAACTTCAGTGGGAATACTTCCTCCATGCTTGATTTTGAATATGAAGATCAAATACCTCTGCACTGTCACAATGCCTTGCTGACAGTTGATTTTGCAGTGCATGAGTGGTCTGGAAGCACAGCCTGTCCAGGTACCACAGCCAGCAACTGGAGACCAAGGTTCCACAGCTTGTACTGGTGGTTGTGGGTGTCCCTCTGTGCCAGGCATTTGTAGCTGTGGGAAACAGCCTCCTCATTGCTCTCCATTTCCCTTTCATACATTTTAAAGAACAAACGTTGCTTTAAGAAAGCAAAGTTGCCCTTTTTCTGGACAATACTCGGTTCCTGATTGTTTAAACACATGCAGTCCTGCAGGTCTATGACCAATATAACTGACAGGCAAACTTACACATATATATAACAAACTCACCAGGTTTTAGGCTAAAGTAAAGTGAGAAAAACTAATTGGCTGAAGGGTAAGCATAATAAATTCTGAGGAAAAAGTGTAGCTGATCCCATCATAAAACAACCAGAATGAGAATGTACTACATAATAAAGTAAGTGTTACTGTTTTCTGCAATCACCCAGGCCCTGCATTTTGATTGATTGCAGATTCTGAATTACTGAGAAAATGGCAGTTAATTACCCCTAACACCTTTGCAGGAACAGCTTGGAGGGGACTATGAAATTAGCACTCTGAAGTCTGAGTTAAATATATCATTTTAGCTTAATGGAATTTAATAATATTGTAATTCAAATGTACGTTGCACAAAATTAATGGCTTTTAATACTGAAATACCTTTATTTGATCTCCCCCATATTTTATGCATACTGACATTTACTGATTACTTCTGAAAAAAACATCACTTCCAGAAACTGGAGGAGAAACTTGGGAGTATGTATTTCAGATGAGGTATTATTCCAGAACCAGTAGTCAGGACAGAGGTTTGATGTGCTTCTCGGGATGGTTCAGCTGCCTTTTTCCATCCTGTCTTTTTAACTCTCTCAAGTGGTTTGTATCTGGTTATGAGCCCAAAGGACTGAGCTGTGCTTTTCCATCAGACCCCTTGGAGGAGGGCAGGTGGTAGGAGTCCAGCAGGAACCTCAATCCTGCAGGTCAGTCTGGCAGAGCTCTGCCACAGTCCCTCCAGCTCCAAGAGGCTTTACTGGAAGGGCAGCCAGTGCAACCCTGTCATCTCACAGTTCTACCAGTAACTGAGAAGTGCTTTGTAATGAAACAGGGTGAGCTACTTAGACTGTGAGTAGAAATCCCCTAGAGATGAAGAGAGGGAGGCAGTGGTAAATTCCATTCATTGCACAGCTGTATCCATGATGGGCTTGAAGTTACAGCTGGCCATGGAAAGTTTTAGGGAGATTTCTGGAAATGGAGGATATGCTGAAATGTCATCTTTTTCACAATCCCCCTGGGTAGCACTGGGCCATGCTCACTGCAGCTGTAGCACCCCATTCTTAGTTCTTCTTGGTCCAATTAAAACCTGCACATTATCCATCAAATTATAGGGTTTTTTTATTTAGAGGATTAAAAAAATTACATCTAATGTTTATTTACAATTTGATAGACTCTATGAAAATTAAAAATTAATAACTAGACATATAGAACACATATGCCTAAGAATTATAAAATATGTATGTTTAATAACAAAAAACCTCAAGGCAATCAAGTTGAACTTGACTAGTTTAATCATTGAACTAGATTTTACACTTAGGAAAATCCATTTACACACCAAGAACAAAGATAAAAGTGTGTTACAGTACATCCTCAAATCCAAATCAGAATTACACTCACATGGTGCCAGATGCTTTTAAAATTCAGAACATAATGCTTGGACTCGACAATCTTTGAGGCTTTTTCAGCTTTCATGATTCTATGATCCTATGACTCTTGCTTACATTATAGCAGCAAAAGGTTCTCAGAGCCATCTCAAACACATATTCACATTATTTTTAGTCCTATGTTGTTCTTAAGCTTCTAAATTCAAGAATGATTTGTGAATCTTTAAGGTAAAATTTATTCCATATCTGAAATATCTGACCATATAAAATATTGGCTGCAGCCTCTATTTAGGTCACTAATAATATCTGTAGTATGTGATCCATTTGAGGAAAGGCTTATTAATTAACATAGAAATAAATAATGTGCTCACTCTGCAAAATCTGTGTACAACATCCTGGCAGGGATGATGGGATGGTATGTGCAAGCCTGCAAGCACAAATATAGGGGTTATTGCCAGATATAAACCACAAAACCAGAAATAATAAAAAAAAATACTGAGGACTATAGGAGCATTTATGGAAATTTTGTAAATGTAAACAAGCACACAGAAAAGTGACAAAGTTTAAGATTACTTGCCTGAAATGAAAGTGTCTCAGAAAGGTCTTTAAAAATAAGGTATTTGCACAAACGATATCAGATAGAGAGGCTGTATTTTGTAGGTGTTGACATTTGCAAAATACTGGGAAAAAAAACATGGGGAGGACCAGCTATTAAATATAAATATGCTTCATTTCATTGCCAGACTTCCTTCTTATGCAGCATTTTTTAGAGGAAGAAAATTTAGCATCCATGTGTCTATATTCACATCAAATCCCTTGATTTCATAATCTCCTTAAGTTTTGTCAGCTCTAACAGACTTGTCTATAAATAAGTGAAAACTATCCAAGAAAAAACACTCCCTGAATAGAAGACTTAAGCAAATCTTAGCAATACTTTCACCTTGCATTGATCCGTAACTATGCTATCAGGTTTTTTTCGTATTTAACAGAATTGCATACACAGTATTATATGAAAAGCAGAACAAATGTAGGACAGCAAAATCTATTTAAATAGTGGTATAAAATATTAGGGGTCTGCTAGCTGGGAAATTGAAATATCTGCTGTGGATAACAATTGTTTTTCACTGGCATTTTTAATGTTGGTTTAGAAACTGCATTGTGACAAAATTGGTACATCTGGGAGATGATTCTTCCCAGACATTTAGCAGAAGAAAAGGTATTGATTTGAATATGGTCTACATCACAACCCAGACCTCCCTGAAACTCCATGTTAGAGATAGAGAAACTGTCCTGTCTCTGATTCCCTGAGGGAACCTCCAGCCCTGAGCAGAGGAACTGCCCCAGACAGGTCAGTGATGGACATCTGTCCTGAGGACTGATCCTGCCCTGGGCCTGTCTGCTCTCTCTTCTCCTGCTTTGCTGTTACCATCTACCAATTCACACCAACAATATTTTTGTTCCATTATTTATCCATCACTTTATTTTGCTGGGCTGCTCTCTCCACAGAAACTGTTCTTGAAGATTTTGTCCAAGTTTCTACTTTCCTCTCAAACAATATGTCTATACTGCTGCCTGTAAGAATGGGAATTTTGCCTAGATGGAATGGAAACCTTAAAAGCAAAACACCAAAGAAATACATGGTTTTCTACTGCTTATGTTAAATCTTTGATGTATGTTTGTCTTTTGCAAGTACGATTTCTGAATTGTTTTTTGTTTTTTAAATTTAAGAATATTATATTCAAGCTAAAGGCTGCCTTGCATGTCAGGTGAGGATAAAAATTAAAATCTTGGAGCAAGAAATTAAGTATTCCTTAGAAAGTTATGAACACAACATCAATGAGCAGTTGGTAAAGCAATCAGGGTCCCAAACTGAAATACACAGCAAACGCTGCAACCTTAGATTTTCTCTTTTGATTTACAGCAGTGTTGGAAAGTAACTTAACTAGATGCCATGGGGCTCCAAGAGCAGTTAAGTCAAAGTGGTTTTTAAATTGTCATGGATGTTAATTAGATTAGCAAAATTATGTTGAGACCTGCAGAGAGAAACAGGTGTACTCTTTGAAACTCATTCTTCTGGCCTTACAATTAACTAGAGATGAAATATTATGCAGGAGAAATAGATGAGGTCCTCTTGAGTCCCAGAGTCCTCATCAGAACAGATTATGACATAGCAAAGGAGTTGTATGGCTTTGGAGGTAACAGGCACCAGCATTCATGGACTGCTCAGCCCATGAACAGGCACAACAAGCAGGGAATGAATGTCATTCATACTGGTATTTTGCAATATCAGGTCTCATATCAGGTGCTAATAATTTTTCATTGATGGAGTAGTGTCAAATAAGAAATCTTCATTAGAAAAATGGAGTTGCTATTACCTACTGCTCATTACCAAAGTAGCCGAACAACTTTCATGTAAATTATGATAATTAGTAACATCTGTAGACAAGGGGCCCTTGCCACTCTGCCCTAGTCTAGCACGAAAAGCAAGAAAATAAACACAAAAATTCCTGTAAGAAGTTGGAGTTTTGTAATCCTCTGGAACTACAGCTCTCTTGTACTTTTGCAAAATACTGCAACTGTCTGCTTTAATAATATAATGGCAAGGTATGAAGCTTTTTCCTCGAAATCTCTTATATTTATTCTCTCAAATTCATAGCAATTATGCTCCTAAAATCTCAAACATGTCTATAATTTTTGTCATTCAGTATCCAAAATTAGTTTGAAGTGCTCATATATACATTTATTTTGCAGGACTAGGGCTACAGAAAAGACAGAGGTTTGCTGAATCTGCACTTCTTATTGCCACATGGGTTTCTCTAGAGGCCTGGCAGGCCTGATCTTGTTTAATCTCTGAGGCCAAAAACAAGTCTCCTGCATGTCACTGCTGCAATTATAAGGCAGGCTGTCAAATAAAGTCAAATCTGTAAACCAGTCTAGCAGCTGGAACTTCGAAATTGATAATTTTTTGTGTAAAAAGTAAACAGAATTCTAAATTATGAAGGGCCTTACAGAAACCTCCCAACTAGTGCTGAGTTCACAGCAGACACAAGCAATGTAAACTCCCTGATGTCAGAGCACCACTGTCTTTTCACTCCAGCCAAGCACTGGTAGAAAATGCATTGATATAAAAACACACAAAATTTGCAGAAAGGGAGATGATATGATAAATTGCTTCAGCTCCTGGAGAGAACCTGAAGGTTCCAGAAAATTGTCTATTTCTTACCAAGGCAAGAGCCTTGATAATAAGCTATTCTGGCACTGGCATTTCTTACTTATGTATCCCAGGTGAGTTCTCTGCCTTTCGGTCTCATGGCTTTTCTGTAGGGAAAAGGTGTTTTGGATTGTTTTTTTATATGAGGTGGGAATCAAAAAAAACCCCACAACTGTTAAAATCTTGTGTTCTTCAAATACAATAGGACAAGAAAGCTTCTTGCTGGACTTTTGTGCTCCCATGTGCTCACAATGCACTATGGAGCTCCTGTGTTCTCATGGGCATTACGAAAGTTTGTTCTTTTATCCCTGTGACTTCCATAAAACAGATGAAAATTATGCTGTATATCTTGTTCCCACTTCTCATTCACAAGTTCTTTCATGCTTTTCTCTGATTCTCATTACTATCCTGAACGTCCTGAGACATCTATATCCATAGAGGGCTCATTGATATTTTTTAACATGTGCCTGGTCTAGGAAATGGCTGAAAAAAAAAAATAAAAGTCCCTATGCTGTCTTCTGAAGAGATTATCAAATACAAAATACTGAAATGAGAAAAAGTCACATCAATGCCATCAGGATTAGACCCAACAGCAAGAAAATAATGTCATTGCACCTGTGCTGGGTTTAATTGCTAGGAAGCCTGGGGATGACTTAGCTTTGGCATTTTCTCATCAAACCAGAATAGAGCAGGGTATATGCATTCTGTCTTAGACTGTTTCTATATCAGTGGAAAAATAACACTGCAGTGAGAAATGAACACATTTCAGGGAACTCATTACAGTGCACTGAAAACACAAATGTCATTTACAGTTAGTGCTGCCAAAAGGTGTAGTGACCTATTATAACTGAATCACTGCACAGCCTTCAGTGCAGTGGACATTATGCCAAATGTACATACATAGGGGAAGGGCATTTTTGCTACTGCTTTGATAAGTTTGGGGTCAAATTCTGCACTTGCACCAAAATCCTATTAAAGTTCTTGCAGTTTTGGGCTATATTGGAGAAGATATGTAGAAATTATTCGCACAAAATTTAAAATTTAGAAGATGTTCTATTTAGAAATATAACCTAGAACATGAAGAAACAATAGGCAGCCAACCAGGAACTCAGGACCTGCAAATGCCACAGTGACTTGTCCAGAGAAGTGCAACAAGGCTGGTGAAAGGTCTGGAACACAGGTTCTGTGAGGAGCAGCTGAGCGAGCTGCAGATGTCTTGCCTGGAGAAGAGGAGGCTCAGGGGAGACCTTATCATTCTGTACAAGTGTCTGAAAGGAGGCTGTAGTCAGGTGGGGGTTGGCCACTTCTCCTAGACAACCAGCAACAGGACTAGAGAACAGGGTCTTAAGCTGCACCAGAGGAGGGTTTGGTTGAACATTAGGAAGAATTTCTTCACAGAAAAGGTGACAAAACATTGGAATGGACTTCCCAGGGAGGTGGTGGAGTCACTGTCCCTGGAGGTATTTTTAGAGACTGGATGTGGCACTTAGTCCTATGGTCTTGTTGACAATGTGGTGTTTGGTCATAGGTTGGACTTGATGACCTCAGAGGTTTTCTGACCTAACTTATTCTGTGGTTCTGTGATTTACATACTGTTTCAATATTATTTCCTTTGAAACAATTGGTGGCTTCTTCCCCTCTTCCCAAAAGGCTTCTAGACCAATGGTTACATGCCAAAATAATTGCCTCACACACATGCAGACATATATCATCATCAATATCTCTAAGAGCTGCTACACCTGGTACTGTTAGGAATCATTACAAATTTTGACTATTGCCATCTTTAAGGTAATTTAAAATCAGTTCTCTGCTTGAACTCTGAATAACGTTTGAAAAAGCCTTGTATCATGTTGTATCATTACAGACATCAGAAGAAAAATCATGGTTTATGGATGATGTAAGGCACATCCAGGACCTTAATGTGGAGAGAAGTTACCTCCTGAGTTCTATGGAGCATGAATCTCACAGAAAGCTAAGGTTTGGGAACCTACTGGATGAATGTCCTGGTTTAAGGCAAATTTGGGAAGAAACTTTTATTTTTGATTTAAACAGACAAATGGGGATACAATTCAGCATCAACCTAGGACATTGAAGCAGAAGTGCATTGAGAATGTGGTGGATGCTTCTTGCCCCAGGGCTTTGGCTGGGGGAGATTAGGTGGGTGCAGTGGCACCAGTCAGTTGAGGACTTTTCCTTTCATTTGCCTAGGTTCAGATTGAAAAATAATCCTTGGTTAGGATTTTCTCCTCGCTTTCTGTGACTGCCCAGTATAAGTAAAAGTGATTTAGTGAGAAGGAAAAAGCACTCATTTCCTACCACAGGACTTAAACCTCCTGCACATTAAGCTGTGCACAAGACAGGCACAAGACTGTAATCCTGAAAGAGTGCCAAGTGTTAGGCATGTGGAATACTGCTTGCCACAAAGAAAGATGAAGCCTTAGCCAAATGAGTGAAGAAGGTAAAAAGTGTGGGTAGGGAGTTAAACCTCTTTCACAGAGTTGTTTAATGTTTCAGAATACACTACTGGATTTGCAATCAGTTTGGCAGTGGAGTCTTAAAATCAGACATCTCTTTTAAGAAACCTTTTTATGTCTGAACAGAAGGATGTTTGTCCTCAAGCAGGAAGCCTAATGAAGAACTTACACAGTGATATATTTTCAATCATGTGGCCAAGACAATAAACATGCATCTTTTGATCTGCATGGCAACAGTGCACCAGTCGTAGCTTATGCTGGGATAGAATTAGATGCTAATCTGCCAGGAGTGAATCAGTACTCTGGGATGTTTCTGCACATCCTAAATTTTACCAGTCTTGGGGACCTGAAGTAAAATGTCTCAAGAACCCATAAAACTATTCCAGCAAGCATAATGGCTTAAGTCCTTA
The DNA here is from genome assembly GCA_032173965.1 of Sitta carolinensis. Classification (NCBI taxonomy): domain Eukaryota; kingdom Metazoa; phylum Chordata; class Aves; order Passeriformes; family Sittidae; genus Sitta; species Sitta carolinensis. Next base: position 30,926,434 of record CM063284.1, on the reverse strand, counting down.
TGTCAAAACACAGGAACAAGCAGTCTATTTTGTATAAAATATTTTTTTGTCATCTAATGATAAATTAAAATTCTTTAAAATATGTACTTATGTAGGCACACGTTTACCAGCAGCCTTTTCCTCTCTATATGATTCAGAGAGGGGCAGTAATACCTCTCCTGGGACTGCAGAAAGCACGGGTAGAATTTTAAAATACCATAAAAAATTATCTCTTATTAATTGCTGTCACATTTGAGCAATATCCCCTGGCCATTTAATACCAGCGCTGCCACTATACCTTGTTGTCTTACGGCATTATCCAGCTAACCACACGGGTATGTTATTTCCGAGACCGCCTCTGTTTACAAATCAAAGTGTCTCGCTTAAGCACAGCCTGCTGAAATGCTGTGCTGTTATTAGGAAATGTGAGTGGGCTGAAGTGGGGATCCCTGTAGAGTTAACTTGGCAGCCTTCAAGATCCTAGCTCAACCTGATATTAAAAGTGAGTCATCAGTTTACCCACACAGCAGGCTCTCACTTTGTACTTTTCACTGCGAGGAGCTCAGCAGAGGGCCGGGAGATTCGGCATTTGCTTCTCTAATTAATATCCAGCTGAAGGGAGCTCCTTGTTCAGGAAGTCATGGTGGAGGTTTTGTTGTTAGTTGGTTAGTTTACGTTTTGGCTGGTTTTTACTTTTACTTTGGTTTTGGTTTTCTTGTTCTTCAGTTTCCAGTGCTGATGAAGAACTAAAGCACAAGCCAGCCTTACCACCCATGACGGTCGTGTGCAGTGCGTGTTGGGTGCCCAGTACAGGCTGCTCCATTTCCACTTCAGGGCTCTGCAACTGCCTCAGTTCCATCAATGGCATTTTTGTATCTGCTAAGAGCTACTTGCAGCTCAAATCTTTAATTCGTGTGAATTTGAGGCGAGGCTTTTGTCAAGAAGACCTGTAAACAGCCCCTGAGGGCCTCTGGCAGAAGGTGTTGCCAGTGCAAGCACGTCTTCGAGGAGCTGAGGAACTGCAACAATAAATGCTTCAGGTAAACATGCCTTCCAGGTTAATTGATCAAGGCCAAGTTTTCCTTCTGGCATACATGTTAAATATCTAACTAATTGGTCTTTCAAGAAGCATTTTCTTGTCCCAGCAGCTTTGCAGCAGCACTGGGGGTGGCATATAAACACAGCGTCTGATGGACAGACTGTTTCCTGTACTCTGAAGCTGTCTGGATTCTGCTTTCCTCTTGCTTTTATCCCAGCCCATCAATCACATTTATATGCCTCTCTGTAATTGAGATAACTTTTCTGTCTTTTTTACAGCCTAAAAAAAGTTTTCATTTTCTACATGCCTGCTTCCCTTTAGAGGTAGACTGTATTGAAAAGTATCTCCTTCACATTGAACTTTTTGATCTTTCTTTTGTCCCCAACATGAGGCAGCAGCAATATGAGCTAAAGCATGTGTATTTCAGTGGAACTTGGGCACCTAAGTATAGATGTTTTCCTGAAGCAAAGCCTGCTTTTTTGTTAATGTGTTCTGAATCTGAAGGGGACTGAATTCATTATGATATTTCAGTAGTGGTCCTAGTATAGTTGCATAGCCAGGCTGGTCAAAAAGGATTCTGCAAGTGCAAATAAAAAAATCAATATCAGAATAATTTTGACTGCAGAATTTACATTCTATGATTTCCAAATACTCATATTTTCAAGTGCCTCCTTATTTTCTTCTGATTTGTTTCAAGATATGCTAGTTTGATGTGCCTGTTTCAGTATGTCCTCTTTCTATTTATGGCAGAATCATTGCTATCCATTTCGCTATATGAATTTCATGACAATACTACAGTTTCATACAGCTGCAGAATCACTAAATACAAAAGCATGTTTTAGTTTTGCTGCTATTCAGTTTTGCTGGAACTTAGATCACAACAGTTTTAGGAGGGTTTTTTTGTTTGTTTAGATCCTCCCAAAGGCAAGGAACTGGAATAGGAGAAAAATAAAATTTATGTTACATATGAAACTAGTAGAAAAAGGGAGGGAAAGAGGCTGAATAAAATATAAATCTTCTTAAGCCACCAAATGATTTGAATTATGGAAACAAGAGTGTTTTATGTCAAGTGCCTCTTCACCCTCTAAGTGTGCTATGAAATATGATCACTTGTCTTGAATATACTCCGTCCTAACAGCAACATTCTTGAACTTATAAACACTATTAATTGTGTCAAACTTGGAATCTGAATCCTGCAAACCCTTCTTATGTTAAACTGAATGGGTCTCATTCATAGCTGGGCTATGTTTGAATGAGCTCAGCATGGTTATGTTAGGCAGGGCAAACTTTTCATTAATAATTCTGCATTCTTCTATTAACAAATTTTTGAATAACCTATTTTGAGGTGGTCTGTATGGCAACAGGATCCATTTTCTATATGCCACAGTTAGGCTGAGAAAGTCATGTATCACAGACCACCAATGGAACTGGATTTTCCAAAAGGAAGAGCAAGAACCATGTGAAGTTAAAATCCTTTTCAGGCACCATTCTCCATTTTTGCTACAGGAAGAGCTTCTGTTGGTACGTGGAATACAGATTTTATTCCTGTCCATGAGACTGGTATCTCTTTTACCCCTTGACTTAAGTGTATTTAAAGTATTATTGTTTTACATGAAATTATAATTATAGGAACAGAGAGGATTAAATGAAAGTGGCCTTCCTCTAAGTTTGTTTTCAATGAACATACTTACAACATGCTGTCAGTGGAGCTAACATACAAACAGCAGACAAACTGTAGCAACAGGTCTTTTCCACACTGGTACTGCTTCTCAAATTGGTTCCTCAGCTTTGCTGGCACAGGTGTTCTACATGGCAGCTCTCCACAGCAGCACTCTGACAGTGTGAGCTTGGTTTCTGCCTGAGATAGAGAGGGACACCCTGGGGAAAGATCAGTCTGAGCAGCTAAGAATGAAACTAAAATTTTAGACAAAGTTTGAGGTTCCATTTTATATTTCTATTTTTTCTTCTGGGGTTGTAATAAATTACTTAATCATTTGATGCCAGTATCTCCAAAGTTCGTCTGGTTCTAGTAGCTCGGTTTTAAAGTATTTTGCTAGATTATGGATATGCTGCTCCAAAATGAAGAAAATTGCTCCATACAGTCAGAAACTGGCATCCCTCAGAGATGCCACCATTCAGGACCTATTTTGGGGTTTGGCTGGGTAACTCACCTTAACAGCCTGGTAAAACTCCATGCTATACAAGAAAAAGACATTTCCGTTATCTGGTGAACTCTGTTCTGTTTGAAAATATACTAGGATTTTTGTCTTTAAAGATGCAAACGGACATTGACCACCCAGACTGAGTCATGCAGTATGTGATGCCAAGAAATCCTACTTAAGTAGTGATCTGAGTCTCTGTGTGATGTATGTGTGAGAGCAGTGAGGCTTGTAAGGAGGAGATGCCAAACCTGCTTTGCTGTTGCACTCAGGAGGAGAGAAAATGTGATGGCAAAGCATTTGCTGAGATCCTGGATTGCCAAGTACAGTGGGGGTGGGCTGGGGTATATCTGTATCCCTAAGGAGTGTGGGAGGAGGGAAAGGCTGTCCTCTGCAGTAACACACTGATTTCTTCATCTTCTGATCCTCTGAGTGACAAGGGCCACAGAGATTGCTGAGATCTCTGTCCAAGCAGCAAAAGCATTGTGCCATCATTACTCAGCTCTCTTCTGCTTCCTTTGGGCTATGAAGTCCCTGCCCATGGATTTGCCAAGAACACAGTAGTCAGTACAGTCTCCAGAAAGCTCTGCAACAAACCTCAACAGGATGAGCAGTAACAGCACATTTCAGAAAAACAATAAATCAGCATTTATGTACTGCTTAACAATTGTAAAGCATTTCTCAAGCAAGGATTAGTGAATACATAGAAACAGTTCTATCAGAGTAGATGGTTCATGGGCTGTAATGATGATGAGCAGGCACCTGTAATCCGAACCACACTCAGCACTAAATCTGCACTTGCAGCTAGATTACTTGTGAAACTCAAAGGTAAATCAGTGATCAGCCAAAAGCAGATCGATAATTGCTAGATGGTGAGTTAATGTGAGTTTTCCAGACTTTGTGTGGCAAACAGAAGGCTGCCACAGTTAGAAAACACACAGGTGAAGTCTGGCTCCCCAGCCACTTTTAATAGTTACTTTATCCAGACATCTTCCTCAAAGCATCATTGCTGACAAAGCAAGGTGTTACTTAGTAAATGTAGCAAAATTTCCTCCTTTTGGTCTTAGTACATGGTATATAAGATCTCATATTATAAGATAGCAAGAGCCAAAAGCTCTCACAAGAAAGCAAGATGGAGAAAAACTCTTAAATGATAGGGAGAATGGGAACGTGTGACTAAACAAGAAAATGAACACTTCAGACCACTGTCTAACACAAGAAATGAGAAGAGGAAAAGGTGAAACTGTCGATGAAGCTGTGCCACAACCACAGAGCAGTCAGAGGAAAAGTGATACCTGGATCCATGGAGTGGAGAGGCTTTGGCCAGTTTTGGTCCTGACTAGTTCCAAATTCAGTAAGTGCATTTTCTGCAGGACAACACCATTAAAACTTATTCCTAAAGTTTAATGTTTAATTCTAAGTGGATTGTTGAACTATAGATATCTGAGGGAATGGCAAGGAGTGTGAGTCAGGACTGCTGTGTTCAATCCATGGCGAAAGAACAGCAGATTTGGAGTAGGTGAAATAAAGTGCTGAAGTAGTTTAATAGACTAACCTGAACACCAGGCTGTGACAGAACAAAAACCAGATCACTCTGATATTTCTGAATTAGCAATTCTGTTTCACATAAGAAGGAATATTCAATCATATTTTTTCTTGAAAAGTATAACCAGATGGGCAGCCACCCTGACAGCCAAGAAACATGTCTTTTGAGAGTCATTCTGGGGCATTTCATAGAATAAAACACCCTTTTCTCTTTTTTTTTTTTTTTTTTTTTTTTTTTTTTTTTTTTTTTTTTTTTTTTTAGCAGCTCTAGTTTCAGGTTCTGACAAAGGCAGACAGGACTGTTACACATGGAAAATGGTGCAATGGGAACACTATCATAGTGAACCAGCTCCTGTAAGCAGCTGAGTTGCTCCTCTCTTATTCAGGCAGATTCTGTTGACAAGGTCTTGACCCAAGCAAGAATTTCAGAAACAGGGAATTAATATTATTAGGAGGAATTGATATATCTGTACTATTTTCTCTACTCTTTTCCTCATGGTATAGCATGGACAAGGAACAATTCTTCTCCAGCTGCAAAGTGAATATACCTGGAAGAGAACAGAGAATCTAATTCTTCCTCTCTTCACTTGCTCTTCCCCTCAGGCTAACCTGTACCTGTTTTTGAGGACATACTGCTGTTTAAATGTACAAGACCTGTTTTAATGAGATGGAATAGATTACTCTTCCCTCCCTACACTCAATCTTCAAGTTCTGTTCTGCTCACTGCTGCTGCATCTCTCATGTTTCAAGTTCTGCAAGATTAGGGGACTGGCGTGTAAATATTTGATATTTGATATTGATTTATTATTTTATATTGATATAAACATGGTTTTGATATTATGAAGAAACAAAGTGCTAATCTCTCATAATGCACAATATTAAGGCAGATCCAATGCAGAAGTTTAAGAATCAAGTCATTTTTCCAGAAATATATACATCTGCTGAAGGAGTAAATAATTTCTAGAGAGACCATTTCAAGGTTATAGAACATTTAAAAAACACAACAGAAAGTTTTAATAAAATGAAAGCCAAATCTCACATAAACCCATAGAAGGGTAGGATTTGGGGTGGCAGAAGTGTCTTTGAGAAGTTTGGAAGTCTCTGTATAGTTGGAGAAACAGTAAAACTGCAGTCTGTCTTCTGTCCTTTACTCCTGTAGCATAATAGTGAAAAGAACCATAATATTTATTCCTGTGTCTGTAACAATCATGACAGGGAAACCACTGCCAAAGGAAACTAATCAATAGTTGAAATATTTGCTAGTAAACTGTATATTGAATAAACTGTTCTAATAATGGTGAAATCTGGGAGATCTGCAACTGTAAGCATTGTGCTAAAACTAGCAGCACAACATTCACCAGTGGAGAATTTTATGTTTTGTGTTTCTAATATATGGTTATTCACACTCACTCATAAATACATGTTGCACACCAAATACCACGTTCATAAAAGTGTGTGACAGTTAATGAGAAACATTGTGCTGGCCCAGTGCTTACACCTTATTTTGGGTTGGATTTGATCAAAAAAATGATTGAAAGAACACCAATATCGTGAAGGGATCTCTTCTGAGAATTTCCCTGCTGCATGTTAAGAGAATGGGTTTGCCTAGGATAACATTTCTTTAAGACACAATATTTTATATAGTTTAACAATCCATTAACTCTGGAAGAGAATCACTAACTCTAGATAGCAGATGCAAGTCCACAGCCTAAAAAAATAGGGATATCTCAGGAGTATGTGTGTGTTCACACTCTTGTGTGTGTTTGGGGAGATAGAGAGGTAGACAGCTATATAAAATAATGAATCCTTTCTTTCTATACAGTGTAGCTCTGTACATGCCACACCATGACAGATAAGCCACTGTCTATCCCTGCTTAAGTGGAAATCTGTACGTCATGAACACATTTCCTACACCGTTGGATGATTTCTATCTGAAATTCTGTGTGTAGGGGACAATACTAAATTATTTTCCTTCCACTTTACAGGCTCAGCACATAGCAAAATCGTTGTCTTCAGATTTCAGGTTTCCTTTTGCATGGTGAAGTTATCAGCTTTCTGTCAGGGTTGCATTATGTTTTTTGAAGGCAGTGGAAGAGGTGGGGGAGAAGGTTTATTTTACAAGCTGATAGTTAAGACGTGCTCTAATGAATTGAATCTGGCCAACTCTGCATCCTCTATCGAGTTTTGCAGACTTGCAAAGCTTTGAACCTTGCACATGAAAGGGGGAAGTATTTTTTGGAATCTGCTATGACTGAAAATTTGCTGCTCATCTGAAGGTATCATTTGTATTTCACTTCATAAAATAATGAACATTGGAGCTGTCTCTTGTGAACTAGTCCAGCAGTCTTGTCCAATTTTGGTAGTAAAGGTCATAAAAGTTATGTGTTCCTGCAGTGAGACCAACTCTGTGGCAATCTTCAAAGGACATGCTTCTGTCCTGGCCAGAACCTAGCATATAAGAGTATGAAAAGAACAAATATCTAAGATTTTTCTGTAACAGATATCAACTGAATCTTTATCCAGCATTTATGACGCTTGAGTAACATTACTGTGTGCTAGGAATAACAGGAAAGAAAATAGTTTCCCCAAAAGATTTAAAGGTTTTTAAAATTTTAACAATTTAACTTCCTGAATTATTATTTTTTGCAGTTTTCCCTTTCTTGTAATGAAACATCAATCTGACTTCATATGTAACCTATACAATCCATTTTAAATGCATTTTATTTAAATATTTAAAATAAATATGACCAGAAAAAACAGATATTGCCTATATGCTAATCAAATACCATTTTAGATCAATTCTTGGTTCAAACACAAGCCAGGTATTTTTTCCCATGAACTACTTTCTTCTAATTTATTTTTGCTGTCAGTCTTTCAGACTTCTGCCCTGATCTTGCCAAGTCTCACAAAATGAATGACCTGCTATGTATTTCAAAGAAGGAAAGTCCTCCAAAAAGAAATCTACATCCATGAAGGAAGTGGAGCTGGTCTTTTATTTATAGCAAGCCTGTGTCACAAGAAGATCTATTGAATATTTAGTTTACATCTACCAAATGAGTTTTTTTTGAAGACAGTAGTATTAACTTGACTGCTTGATACACATTTTAGTAACAATCCGTGATACATAAGTAGTTTGCATTAAATAATTCACATTAAACAAACAGTTTATTTTCATGAGCATTTTTAATTCCTCACGATATGCAAATATTTATCAGCTTTTTCAAATCACATTGTTATAAATAGATAAAAATTTGTCACCTGCTCATAGGCCACAGGAAATATATATTCAAGTGAAATCAGTTACCAGTGATTTGTTATCCGGTTGTTTCTGAAGGACGTGCATGACTGAGACAAAAATCCACTTTAAGGCAAGTTGTTAAATACCCAGTGAAAAACACTTGTGCTGGTTGAAAAAATATCTTCAAAAGGCTTAAAAGTAAAAATGCTGCCTAATTGGGTTAGACTGAAGAGTGAGATAGTCCCATAGGTTGAAAGAAATCAAATACTGTGTGGACTGGGTGTATCATTCGAGCACCCAGCATCCATCAGTTTAGGGTTTTCTTCAGCAAGGTGACAGTTTTTGTGAGCATTGACAAAAGTACTTCTAAAGAGGATTCAAAACATAGTTGCTGCACTTCTCATTCTTGGCCTCTTTGTCAGTAGACACAGTAATGCATGGTGGCTGTCAGTACCTGTTCTGCACTGTTTAACACACCCAGTTGTGTCACACCCCAGAACTGAAAATCGGCTGCATCTCACCATCAGGAGAAGGGATTTCTGCCCTATATTCTCTGAGGGACCTGGCTTGGAGTAACCAGTGGGGACAGTGTGCTTAGCACTGATTGCATCAGTTCCCCTTTTGACTAACAAAATCACTGTTACATGTAATCCAAATGTCTAAAAAACATTAAGCTAATGAAAAAAACTTCAACTCTATGATCTCTATTAGAGTTGCCAGGGCCTTGTAAGCTGGGCATCAAAGGCTGGGGAGAGCACTGGACTCCAACAGGGTGACTGATCGAGAGTTCTGAGAAAGCATCTTTGAGGAGCATAAAGTTTCTAGCAGAGATTAAAATTTCATGTAATTTTTGTTATTCTTTAATGACAATCTAGTTGCTGGAAAATGAGTATGACCTATATGATGACAAATACCGATGCACATTTTCCACTGTTGTGAGAACTAATTTCTCCTTTCTCATATTCTCTTCTTTGGCTTATTCATATGATAAAATAAAAGAGTAGTTAACTTTCAAAAATATTATGTAAATATTGAAAGCGGCATGCAACCCACAGCACAGTATATCTTTCCATAGTTACAATAAGTCCTATGCAATCCTACAATTAATGTCAGATTTGATTTCTCTTCTGCTTTTCTGTCCTTATTATAGCAATCGTTTCTGGATTTTCTCTCTCTAGTCTTTTCTCAAAGTGATAGCTTTTGTGATCTTTTACTTTGTATATTATTTTAGTTTTCACTTCACTTTGAAATTATAGTTTCACTATTATATTAAATTGATTTTTCTTCTCTTTTCTACCTCCCACATTCCCATATTGATATCACTTCTTCCACCCTCATTTCCTCAATATTCTTGGATTGCTTATGGATAGAGTCTTCAGCTGAGTGGTGTTTGAACATGGTCATTGGTTTGTTTATGAGATGTCTACACCCTGTCTGCTTCAACCACTTGATAGAGATTTTTTATTAGCCATATTGGTTTGGCAGAACCTGTACATATTTCAGCATCATTTTTACATGGAATGTGGATCTGCTCTTTTTAGCTTGTTCCTAGCACTCAGTGCAGATTAAAGGGTACATTGATCACCAAATAAGTCTGAGAAGGTTGATTTTAAGGAAGATTTAATACCAGAAGTTAGTACATTTGGATTCATATAAAATAAGTAGAAATGAAATAAAAATATTTTCAGTTCCTGACTCTGCTTGAAGAACAAAAAAGAGGATTCTTTGAATTCTATTACGAGCTAATTATTTCTTGTTCTAATCTCAGGATATTTTTTTCCCAGACCTATTTGACTATACTGGCTTTTCTCCAAAAACTGGAAAACATTTTTGAATGGGCATTTTATTCTAAATTATTCCAAGCATTTTCAGTTTATTATTATGGCTGATATTTTTTGTCTCAGTTTGGCATTCTGTCTGCCCCTAGATAAATTTGTTTTTCCTTTCCTCTGAAAAAACAGTATAATAATTTAGGAGCTAAATAACTTTTCAGTAGACTTGTCACTGATGTTCAGATTACAGTTTTACTGCTAAGCAAACAGAAACCCACATTTAAAGTGTGGATAGAAGCAGCTGGATGTTGTTACAAAAGGTGGTGGCTAGAGGGAACTCTTTTTCCTTGTTGGGGATGGCAGATTCAACAGTAAAGGAACTTCTAGTGCAGCAAAGCAGTCCATTAGAGAAAAAGAAGAAGGAAAAATCCTTGAAACAAAAACATTAGCTTGAATTCTGAAGTGCTCCCAGTTGGGTGTAGGAATGAAGAGAAGTGTCAGTGAAATTTATCATTTCTCCAGCTAAGAAAAGGAGAGCCTTTCAATGTCCAGGGACAGTTGTAAGGTCACGCATGGCTACATGCACTCCCAGCAGCCAGCTCCTTGGAAGCTTTTAGAAGAGTTATGGCAGCCTGGGTTACCCTGGATGTAGGGTAGATGTTTTGGTTTTGTGCATATGGGAAGAGAAGACCCAGACCACAAAAAAAGAGCAGGGAGTTCACAGAGCAGCAGTAGGTGAGGCATTTAGGTAACAGCTACTGCACTTTTAGGTGCCAAGCCAGCAAATTAATTAAGTATGTGCTTAAGTTTAAACACTGAGTAACTCCTAGCTTTAGCTGAACTATTCAAATGTTTAAAGTTTAACAGCTTTAAAGCCTACAGGCATATGGTTGCTTAAGCTTTGGTGTTTTGGCTTCATCTGCACTCCTGGGTACTGCCCGGGTGGTGGGCACAGGCTGGGTGGGGAGAGTTTTTGTTTGGAGAATGTGTTGGGGTGGTACTTGGCAAAAGATGAGGTGTAGGGAAGCCTGATGTGCACAGTCTCACTCTCATCTGAAACTGGGCTATGGCCAGCTTGTGTACCTTACACAGGAATTTGGAAGCACTCCTGGTACTATAGTGTGATCCTAGAGACCTATTTTTTTCTTGCCTGTTATTCTGATTGGATAATGCCTTGAAATATAATGTAGTAGAGCAAATCGGGTGAGGGGGAGTAAACTGAGGATGAAAGAGTTGGAGAGAAGATTACAATACTGACAATTAGCATAACCCTAATGTCTGTTTTAATGCTATCTTACTCCAGTGTCGCTTAACTCCACAGAGAATGGCAAGAAAGTAATGTAAATCTTACCATGCTCCTCCCTGTTAACTAATCCTGAAGCCATGAATACCACACAAACCTCAACTGTCCTTACACAGACTAGCTGTTAGAAGCAAAGGCCCACAGCCCTTTTTATGGGGTCACTATTACAAACACAGTAGGATTCAGGTGTAAGTGTTTCAGCAAATGTTCCTGCAGATGCGCTCCAAATGTTCTCAGCTGTGCTCCAACAGCATAATTTGCCAAGAGCTGTTGAATGTATCTTGCATTCAGCAGCTGTGGCTATATTGCTAAAAAGCACTGAGTTGACAGCTCTGCCTGCCCTCTGTCTACACTGCCAGTTGGCCTGGGCATGCTTGGCCTTGAGACAGTGGAATGTAGTCAGGCAGGTGTGGCCCAAGACATATATCCTGTGTGACCATGCCAGGACCATGTTTGCTCACTGCACGGCACACAGGGCTGATCCCAAATGTGATCTCTGTTCTGCCCATGGCATGCTATTTAAATGTTGAGCAGTTCTGAACTCTTCAGTTGTGTTGAATAAGGCCAAAACTCTACCTAACCCTGGCATCTTGCCATTTGCAGAGGCAAAGAGAGGTTGATAGTGGAGAGTATAATACTTCTTCCCAGAAATACTTTTACATCCTGCAGCAATTCATGCTTCAGCAACTTAGCCAGATGTGATATCTTTTCACTGAAAGGATTTATCTGTCATATCCACATCACCCTGCAGAAGGGAGCTCCACCACACCAGCCTCATGCTTTTCAAAATTGCCACTGGATGCTTCCTTTTGACATCCCCCAGTTACACTCACAGAGACCACACATTGCCTGTGCAATGATCCTGCCCTATGCTTGATTTTGTAGATCTCTGTAAAGTGTCTGTCCTCAGACAAGTCTCTAGAGGCTAAAGAGTCATAGTGCAGTTACTTATTCTTCACCTGGAAGCTGTTCCATGCCTTTGATCAGCTCTGTCACTCGCTTCTCTACTTTTTTTCAGTTCTACTATGTCTTTTTAAAGATGTGTGTGCTGGGGGAGGGAACCATAACTGCTGAACTAGGTCACATAAAATCTTGGACAAATTCCTGGGTTTCTATTTTAATGTCTCCAAAGCCTTGGCAAAGGTTCAGAACAGTTCAGTTTTCTTCCTCTCTCTCTCCTTTCAGTAAGTTACTTCTATGATTAAGGCAAACCTCCCAACCTCCCAGCTCGCCAACATGAAGCTGGAACAGAGAAGTGCATCTAGAAACACACTGATGGAAAGATCACTACATTTGGTCACCTTCAAACTCAGGCATTCTTACCATATAATCTCACTCATAAACTGATCAAGTCCCATTTGAAAATAAGCAAGTGATTTTGCCCCCCCCTACTTCTACCAAAAGGCTCTTACAGGATATCACAGCCATAGGGAATCTCCTTTCCACTCTACCTTTCTTTATGGATGTTTTATAAAAATTTATTTTAGTCCATCTTCTCTTTTGCATTAATATTTATTTCCCTCACATATTTGTGAGCCACAAATATGCTCAGGATAATCATGTGAGGTAATTCAGATTATATCCCCTCCACTATCTTGCATGACAGAGTTTCTATTTCTTTCTTCTAGTTTTCACCTACATTTGCTGTAGTTGGACATCAGCTTTTCTGAATACTCATGGCCAAAGCTGTAGACAGTCTTCTGGATGAGGACTCATCAGTGCCTTGGCAACTGCGTGCTTCTGGAAAAACCGCACTTGATTAATCCTAACATGACATCTGCCTTTCTCATGCTGGTAATTTCCATGGTCCTGATGCAATCAGTTAATTTATCCAAATACATCACCTTCTGTTTAATTATTTTGTCCCTTAAACTTTGTTCTACAGTTCTCCAATCCTCTTGAGCTCCAGTTGATATTGCTAGCTAGATTTTCCTGTTTCTTTCGTCCTGGCCAAAGAGGAGAATGCAAGCAGCTATCTGCCACTGCCAAATGTCCTTATTAATTTCACTTGGCTGTCATCATTTCTATTTATATCTTCACAATTCTCTTCAGCTCTTCTGCCTTCCATTCTCAATCCCAAATAATTAATTAAATTTGAGGGCATCTCTAGAATATCTTTAATATTCCCCTTTCTTTACTGCATCCCTCTGTCTTTCTTATTACAGATGAGATTGTATTTTTTGTGTAAATTCTTTTTCAAGCCCTAGTTCAAGTTGTCTTTCACTAAAGCATAAGTCAAATGATGGAAACATCAAACTTAAGTATTTTGTGGGACTTTTTGCCACAGTGGACACATTACTTAGACTTTTTGATTACAAAACATATTTTAAGGACATTACCACTCAGTTAAGCAAAAGTTAAGCTAACTTTTTGCTCTGGTTTTATTTTCTCTCTTGATTTGAACGTGTTGCTAAGTGCAAAAAAAGCTCAGCACCTCTTGTAGTGTTTTGTAAGACAGGGAAAAATGACACATGTATTTCCACTGATGCCTTAAGAACATCTCAGAGCAGGGAAACACAGGGTGGTGGCAATACCTTTGCCTTCTGCATACTAGGAAGAAGAATAGAGTAGCACTGGAGTGGCCCTTGCAGCTAAGGAAGAATTTGTGCCAAATGTTGGCACTAATGTTCTGAGTAGCAAGGCATTTTACTTCTGTCCATCTTACCTTTATCACTAGGCTTGCAGAGTCTCTTCATTAAGATGTTTTTAAACTGTGGGTATGCAGAAGTGCCTCCTGGCTTCAGCAAAGAGGCTGTTTTTGCTGAGGGCTTTGAAGCTCACAGATTTATAAATGGGAGTGTTGAAGACAGATTCAATAATAACCAGGATCTTACCCTAGAGCACACAGGCATGAGTCTCTGTTTTGTTCATAAGTAGAGCAATGGTAATTTGGAGCATTCAGTGGAACAGAACTGGTCATCACAAAGCAGAGGCCAAGGCTGTAAAATCTGATACACTTGAGACCTCTGGCTTACAAGCCTTTGGGTTAAGCACATATGTCTCTATTTGTATGCTCTGCACCTAAATCCCATAGCTGCTGATAGAGCCCATGGATTACAAAAGCTGAGTTACCAAAGTGACAAGTTGCTGGGACAAGTTCTACCACTAGTTTTAATAGCCTTTAACACCATTACTAGGTTTATTCCCATGTTTATTGGTATAAACAACTCGTCGTGAGATAAATAGCAAAACAGATCCTTCCTTCTTAATTCTAAATAGCCATTTTCATTCACTGTGAACAATTCTTTTATTCTACAGTGTGACTACCTAAAGATGCCCAGACATTTGCTTAAAATACATTTCTCAGACAATAAAAAAGCAAGCAAGTGTACCTGCATGCATGGAGCAGTGCCTATCTCCAGGAACCAAGTGCCATTTACAACTTCTTGCCTTCAAAAGAGTGATTTTTGGGCATTTTCATACTCCAGTAACTTCTCAAATATTTTTAGTCTCAGGATTTTGGGAGGGGATTGAAATATTTCCTGCCAAGTTTCTCAGAAGGTGTATTGCCAAAAATGTCTGTGCAAAGAGGAGAAACTACTTGAAAATAGAGATATTAATGTCTTTTAACCCAAATTTCAACTGTTAAACTCATGTTCTACTTCATTCACAGAACAAAATGCCATGCACAAACACACACACCACTTTGTAATTTTCCTGATCCAGATGCTTTTGCTAAACATATGGCTGCTGACAGTAAAAATTTAGAAAGAAATCTTACTGAATCTGCTTTTTCTCTACTTGCTTTTCCTTTATACTCACTTTTTTCCTGTTCCAAACTATGGCAGGCATTTAGTGTATCTCAGAAAACAAGAATTTCCCAATGTCCTCATTGAGGTGCTCTCATCATGTGCAATTATTCAAAACAATAAAACCCTGGCATTTTTTTCCTCAGGAAGAAAAAGCTACATTAAGTAAAGGTTTTGTGGCTGTGATTGATTACAGACTATGGAAGAACAAGATTATTCTGAAGGAAAAGTCTTACAGATAAAGGATTATAGTTACTTACACTCGCTGACATGGGATAGAAATATTCCATTTCTGCTTTTGTGACCACTGGGCTCACTTGTGAATGCTGGGTGAAACTGAGTAGAAACAGATTAGAAACAAAAATTAAGTCCATTTTCCACAGTCCAGAGAGCGCAAGAGCAATGCTAAAGGAAAAAATAAATGAGATATTTTAATATCTTTTTGGTTTTGAGCTTGACCCTTCATTCCCTTATCCCATTACCAGAGTTAATGGGCCTGCTCTACTCCCACAAGGACAATTTAAGCTATTATTAGCAAGAAAGAGTTCTCTTCCTGGCATGCTATCTGAGGAGTGCAGAGGAAAACTCCTGCATATTGTGTGTCATGGCTTGGTGTAGGTGCAGCCCTGGGATAATTCTGGAGCCTCTCACCATGCCCTGGGCAGAGCTCAGCAGGTCACTGGCACCCCAAACACCCCTCCCAGGGCAGGGGCAGCCAGAGCCACACACCAGCTCTGTGCCAAGGAGGACAGGAGACCACTGTTCCCAGCAGAATGGTGCCTCGAGTTCATGGCAGGTACTCAGGGAAGAGTTCAGAGCTGACCCAAGTCTCTTTCCTGAAGGGCAGATGCTCTTCACTTTCCAGAGTGGGAGGAAAATGTCTTTGCTAGAAATCAACAGCTGTAGTGTGGTTTTTTTCTAGTTTCAGAACTTTTCTTATTTTTCCAAGCCTTTCCCCTTTCCCTCTGCAATAAAGTGGTCATTGTATCTACTCATGCTGTGCTGGAATGTTTTTATATTTACAATGAAGTAGAAATGATGCCAAACCTTTCAATGTTAGTTTAGTACCATTTTTCCCACCACTTTTTGTTTGCTTTAATGCACCTAATTTTTATTTTCATTCTGTTCTAATTTGTTTGCAGTCATTTCACAGAAAAATATCTGATGTAGTTTGGACCACAAGTAGCTCACAGATCACAGTCTGAGTAACAAAAATTTATTGATGTCCATACCCTTTTAGTAGACTTTTACTTCCTTTGAATTTCTCTTAAGAGTTACACTGGACATCTGCACATCTTGAAGAAAAATCAAAGATGAAAGAGCCTCTATTTTGATTTATGTTTGCATTTGCTCTTACACAGGAAAAAGAGAAAAACAAAATCAGAAAAAGAAAATCCTATTTAATTAATATGGGGAGGTTTAAATTTTATTGCTTAATTAACGATGTAGAAAATTAAATATTGGGAAACCTCTTTATGTTCTTGTAGGTGGATAGTGTGTATAAGCTGATACATGTATGAACTGATCTTGAGTATAGGCAAAGAACTAACACACATTCCCCAAAACTGAAGAGATTAGGACTCAACTCACAAACATATATTCCTAATGACCAGGGCTGAAAAAAAGAATTATTTGGAAAATAAACCTCATCGCAGAAAGATTTATATTACATAAGAAACTTCTTTTTAAATTAAATGGCAGGCATCCTTAAACTGTAATTTACTGGCCCAGCTGAGTTCCCCAAGGTAACACAAAAATCTCCAGGGATACATCGAGGAATGCTCAAGAACTGGCCACCACCTGACAGGAACAAGCCTACGGTGCCTGGGACATGGGCAAGTACTGGAACATAGCCCTGAGGCAATCTTCTCACCACAGCTGCTGATGGAGAGATAAGGAAACTCCCTTCTCAGGATACTGGTGGTTGGGAAGGTTTCTTCTGATATACACTTGGTTTACATGATATGTTTTGTCATCATGATGTTGATAGAGTGAAAAAGTAACACCATAATTTTCAGCCCAGGAAGATTTGTGCAGGGGAGACCATGAACTCCTCGGCTTTTCTTTGGCCTCTGCAATAAATTTTCTTGCACTGAAGGGCAGGTTCTTCCACGGCTTTTACTTCTATTTCTGATGCAGGAGCTTTTACTTTTCTGCAGAAATGCTTGCTTTTATTAACACCCTGGTTTTCTGAGGTGCTTAGGAACCCTTAAAGTTTTAAATGTATGAACCTCTTATATTCTTCATATGTTTTAACAGTCCCTTTCAGTAGATATGAAAGGTTCCTACCTCATTTGTTGAAACTTGTCTCTTTGTATAATCCCACTTTCTGAGTCTCATTAACTGTTTCCTCCTTGTCCTTATCTCAAGATTAAACCTTTCTTGTCTTCAGGGCTCTCTGGTGCTCCTGATAGCACTTTGCTCTCGGCTCTTCATTGCTCCTGCTAATGATTTGTGGGCAAAATCACCAGCAGACTCACATACAGGGGTGAAGGTGCCCAATTTGGAAGCTTTTAGGCTTGGTCAGGGGAATTCCCACCCTCTTGTCCTTTTATCACTGATCATTGTTATTACTTCTCTAGGAATTTCATTAATCTAATTTGATAAGCCTGCCTCCTAAGCCATATACTGGTTTTGCTTCTCCTTTGGCTGACCTGGGATTTTTATGTGCTGTGAAGTGACTTATGTAATTATAAACTGCATTTCTTTCGGCACGTAAATTACTCTCCTCTGTGAGATCCAGAGTTTGCTATTGTATGTATTTATGAGAAAAGAGAATTAAACTGGAACACATGCACAAATAAAGTTTAAAAGTCACAAATTTATTTTTTTTTCTCACTATTCATTCAATCCTAAAAAATGGTGAGATTATTTAAGGATGGCGAGAAAGTCTGAGGGCTACTGAGTTTATGTATAAAGGGTGATTAAAAATAAAGGGTTATTTATAATATGGGCAAGATTTGATGCTGATTTTTATTCTTAGAAAGCTCATTATACCCACTCAGATTCTGTTTTTGCACTGCCAAATGATCATTAAGAGTCAGAAGTGCAGATGAGAAGTGATCCCAGTATATGTCAAGACCTGCAATTAATTGTGCTGTACTTAATTTCAAGCATCTCCAGATAAAACGTTGAGGGAGAGGATGCTGGCATAAAGCGTGGGCTAATGTATTCACAATGCAAACCTCAGAACCACAAATAACTTATTATTTAATAGTTGGATTTCTTTGAGTGTTGCTAGCCCCAAAAGGCCAGCTCTTAACTGCTCAACTTTCTTCATTGACTCTAATTAAGGTTTTCCTTGGCTCATGATTGTGGTGAACTTGGAGAACTTTAGTTTGGGGTTTTTTTTTTAAAACTGTTTTTCTCACCAGGTGGAGTGTTCCTGAAAACTCCAAAACTTATGAACTTTCCAGTACATTTTACAAGATACTTCTGTCTACATGTTTGACTGAAGATGGAGGCATTCCACAAATCCCCAAGTAGAAATCATTTTATTAGCCAGTTTGTGCAGTGTATAGAGGAGAATATGGGATTATTTTTTAAGAAATTTACTGCCAAAAAATTTATGGCAGCAATATAAACTCACAAGTGTCCCTTTCTGCAGTGGGGGAGTTGACTTCAGTAGCCGTATGACTGATGATGTGACAAAGTGTGATAGGGAATGCAGCTGCTGGAGCACAAATAAAAAGGTTCTAAAAACCAGAGACAGAACACTGAAATTTATTTAAAAGGAAATAATGATTTTATTATTGTAATTATTATTATTATGCTAATTAAAAATCCCTTCAAAAAGCCTGAAGATGACTTTTTTTCTTGTGTATATTGCTTAAGAAAAAGTAAAAATAGGAAAGTGTTCTTAACCGTTGTATTAATTATGTCTACCTCTTTGAAACACTTTTCCCAAACTTTTTTATGCAGTAACTATATTGCATGCATTTTTTTTTTTTATTATCTTTAATTAAAAATCATTCCCTTCTTTGCAGTTTTTAAGGCCCTGCATGATGATTTTGTGTTTGAAATTCCATGTTTGATAATGTAAGTTTTATCAGTGGTTTCTACTATATGCATAAGGTAATGCTAAGGAAATTCTGAGCTGACGTGTTTCTCCTTTAAATCAAACTGGTTATTTTTGGCTTTTATGTTTTGTCATTTTTGGCATTTTTTTCCCCAACACCCTCTCTCTCCTTTGCTTCATCCTGTTTTCTCTCCTCCTACTCCCCAAAACATGGAGAATTTCCAGTTTAGATTTAACTTTGTATCTGTCTGCTCTCTAAAAAACCAGCTGAACCAAAACTCCAGACTAAGGCCGAGTGAACAGTTAATGGATTTTTCTCTTGGTTTTGATCTGAAAAACCAAACCCCTCTCTCAGAACTTTATCTGAAGTCAAACAAACCTTTCCATTCAGTCTCCAAAAATGCTTCAGTTTAGAGTCTGTTAATTTAATTTTGTTGTTATTTTATTTTTGTGTTTGGTTTAGGCAACTTTGATCTCAAATCACTGTTTTGAAACAAAACATTCTGTTTTGAAATAAACTGAAATGAAGTATTGTAACACAAAAAGGAAAAGCCTGCACCTTTTTTGGCCAAAGCTATTCACAACACTCAGCAAAAGAAAAAGAAATGTGAATTGTTTTGATCAACCTGGAACCAATTTTCTTTGCCAAATAAATGTTTTTTTGAAAAAAAAAATTAAAAAAAAGGGCCAACCCAGCCTCTCCTGAACACTATGGCGGGGAAACAGACCCCACTACAGAGTTAGTTGTGGGAACAATGTCTAAAGGGTTCTGGAGGAGATGACTGCCCCCCTCCACTGACTGTAAAAGAGTGAACTCGGGTTTTAGTGGTATAAAATTACCTACTTCTTGTCCATGAAAAGAGGACCCATGAAACTACCATTCACCTTTTCTCCTTTAATAGATGTGCTAAAATAAACTCTCCCAAGTTATGGCTGATAGCACAGAAATGCTTCCATTTGAACTGGTCAGTGCTCTGAGGAGTCAGGGCCCTGGCTCGATTTGGGATACAGCAACAGCCCCTTCATCACCCAGCACACTCTAAAGCAGCCCTCCTTATATTTGTACAAAGAAAAATACCCCTTATCGTATCTTTCAGCATTTATATTTCTTCACAAAGCTATTTTACAGCTAGATCTGTTTAATGTTATTCAGATTTCTTTTTCAGCTATTTCACACCTTTTAAATTCATAAACATGTGAACGTTTTGAAGGATGTTGTTTGGATTCCTTTTGGCTTGTGGTATCTGGCTCTGTTTCTGTTTATGCCTTGGTTTCCATGTTTTTTGACTTTGACTTCTGATTTCTTTTATAATATTATAATATTTGCTTTTTTTTTTTTTTTTTTTTTACTCTCCGTATTCTCTGGCTGAAAACCTGCTGCATTAGAAACACTCTGAACTGGATACATGCCTTCTGTACCTGTGGTTGGGAGTTATGCCAGCTTGAAGCTAAAATATAAAACAAAGTATGTGATAAAAGCATGCATATATACAAAAAGCAGAAATGTCTTTTTATTTCATGCTAGATTGTGGAGAACTAAAAGATTTCCTGCAAACTTCAATGGAGGAAATTACCCCATAAGTAACAATGATTTGCGATACCTGTCACTGAAATTTGAATCAAATAAAAGCAGGTACTTGGACTTTCTGCATCCAAGTGTTCTTCTCACAAGACACTGGCAGGAGAAGAACCACACTACCTTTTTGTGGGAAATTTCATTTCTGATCTTAAATATTTTTGTGAATATGAGGATCTCATCCAAGCTGTTGCTGTTATTATCTTTGCTGCTGTGGTCCCATATTGACTAGCTTGAATGCCAGCCCCTATAATTTTTTGACAAGAGGAAGTTTAGACCACAATCTTTAAGCCAGTTTTGCTTGTGAATCACCAAGAAAATACCATAAATAGTTAATATTTGAAATTCACAGATGGAGAAGATGAAAGTACAGAAAAGTTAAATGGCTTGCTAAAAGGCAAAGATTGATTCAATGGCAGAGCCAAGAAAGGCACCTTAAACCCTTATTTTAGCATATAATTCTGGCCAAGACAACTCAGCCTTCAAAAAGGAAAACTGTATTTTGTGAAACTGATTATTATTTTGAATTTTGTAGCTAAAGTATGTCTCTGTCAAATTTTGGAATAGCCTGTGGTTCCTTACCATGAGAGCCCTGGTTTGAATCAACTCTGGGGACTGATACATTTCAATCCCAGGGATAAAAATGTTACAGACTTTTGGAAGTACATGCCAGACATAAGATCACAAAAATGTGAAAGCAGAGTCCTGTTTCTAGTCAGAAAGGCTAGATATGGGAAGTCTTTGCTTGTCTGCTCTTGAAAAAGAAAAGTATGTTTTTATTGGAATCCAGTGGCCTCTTTACATTTGGGTTAAACTCTTGCCACTATCTACATGTCAAACGTAAAATATAGTACCTAGATTTCAAGGATTCAATACTCATGAAAGTAGAAAGACAGAGGGCTGTGGCTCCCAATCTTTCTTGATACAGGTCTGCACTCAGCAATATTCCAGTAGAGGTGCAGATACCAGTATAAAGTCTTCAAGCTTACTGACAAAAGTATTTCCTTTCACTGTTACTTCACCTCCTCAGATGTAGCTCTCTGACCACTGACTGTCTGCAAACCACAGACTGAAGGCACAGGGATAAGGCAGGTAATGTTTACACTCTGGTAGAAATATAATTTCCAGGACAAGATTTCTTTCTTTACCATAGAGAAATTAGGTCCAAAAGAAGGTGGTGGACTGAGATGCAGATTTTTTTAGTGAGACTAAAGCTAACTAACTATTGACTAAGTTAATCCATTACTATCTGACAGTTTTAATCACACAGGGTGCTTTCATTCTAAAACAACCTTTAGAAAAAAATTCATTAAAAAATGCCAGACATTTAGTTACCAGTTTTATTCTGCATGGGATGGGCTCAAAGAATACTTCTGGCCTGCAGCAGGACATCCTTCCATGGCTTAAGCTAAGATGCCATGTCCCAGTTTCCACTTCAGTTTCCTTAGATGCCCCTGGGAAAATTTTTTCAACTTTGCATGTATACCAAGAACAGAAAAATTATTGTCTATGCCTTTTTTTTTTTTTTTTTTTTTTTTTTTTTTTTTTTTTTTAAGTGAAGTACTTTATCAAGTGTTTGTTGATAAGAAGATACAGCTGTCCCACAAACCGTGCTGTCTCAGGGGCTCTGTGTGACTTCACTGTCAGCAGAAATAGACACTCACAGTAACCTCTAAACATGCCTCAGGAGCAGCCCTAGACTGGGATGGCTGCCAAAAAAGGGGAGAACAAGGGGGTAAAGAGAAATTTGATGTAACACAACAGCAGAAATAGGCAGAAGACACAGAAAATAGAACAGAAAGCAAAAAATAACTAATGAGTTGCTTTTATTATTTTTTAAGAAAATTATTCTGTATTGAAATCCTTAAACAGTTTTTCTCCAAATGAGTATAATTTTTTTAAAACTTTATTTACAAAAATAAATAAAATTGTCCATGTTATCATAGATTCAGAGACTTTGGTAATTCCTGAGAATATCGTGGTAGTCAGTGAGGAAGAGAATGAGGCCACCTAGATTCGCCTCTCTGGCACTTTCCAAGAACATCTCTTTCTCTACAGAGCACTCTAAATGTGAGATGCTCCTTTTTTCTGTGGCACCCCTTTTCATTTTTGCATAGATAGTTATGGTCAGGCATGTCAACACACACTTGATCTTTGCTCTTGGCTTTGAGTATACTTAATGTATTGCTCTGTCTTTTCTAGGAATTCTCCCTCCGAACACACCAGTAACCTGGCAGGGTGAGCTGCGTATTCTGCAGTTGTACTGGAGAGGTGAGATAATTAATTTGCTACTGGTCCGAGCAGTACTGCCTTTTAGGTGTGCATCATCTGATTTTGGCCTAGTGAAGAATTTCCTGTAGGTGTTTTGTGGCTACATTGCAGCCTACTGCTCTTCACCACTGACTCTCAGAAAGTGTCACTAGAATGCCCATACTGCAAGCATGTACCAGACGAACCAATTTTTCCTCATTGTTCATGGCCCTGGAAAATCTCTCTTTTATTTACCATGCAGGTACTTTTTCTCTGTGACCTCCTAACTAACCATCACCTTCTGGAAGACTATGATTCATTAGCTGTGGAAAAAAAAAAAAAAAAAAAAAAAAAAAAAAAAAAAAAAAAAAAAATTGTGAATTGATTAGGTGAAAGGTGGATTCAGTTTTGGCAAATCTGAATTTTGTTTATTTTTTCTTGGCTTGTGATGTATCTGTTGTGCTGTTCTTTGACCAACCCTACTATAGGCATTAAGCTTTTTGACATTGAACAAGAGGAAGCATAGCTTTGGGGATGATTTCTGTACATGGCAGAAAGGGAACGTGTGTCTGTAACCACAAAATAATCTCTAGTCTGCACTATGGCTTTGCTCTGCCTTGACTGTGTTCCTCTACTCCATACAAGTTATCATTCCCTGTGCCATGAACTAACCATGTAATAATAATTTGCATTTTTAGTTCCATCCATCTCTAAGCAGGACCCTTCACTACAGAAGATGTAACAGGCAACAATACTATTAGGGCAGCAAATATGCTTGGCAATTAGTTTTACACTGATGGGCTTTCTGCTTCTTTTTTCTGTTCTTTTTCTTTTTCTTTATTTGTCTTTCTTTTTTTTACAAGGACTGATTAAAGATTAATTTACTTATGAAACCGTTGTCAAAATTTCCTATAATCATCACAAAAGTACTTTCCACATGACTAAAACTGAAGCCATTTTTTTTAGGAGCTAAAGAGACACTGGAGTGAAGTTTAAGATCATTATCAATTACTTGAAAGATCATATAAAAATTAATTTTCAAGGCAGAATTAAAGAGAAATCTCTGTGGATCTATTCATATTTTCATGAATAATAACCCTTTCTACACTGCTGGTTAGCAGTATTACACTGTCAAGTTGTTATTTTAAGAACCCATTCAGGGATCTGGAGCTCCAGAACAAAACCATATGGTCTATTGACACATGCCTTTGCAAACTCCATGAACTCCACAAACTGCATCTTAACCACTCAAAATCTAATAACTATGTGTAGGTGCAATCTATACCAGCAATCCTTGAGTATTACTGAATATTGATAGTGGTATAGGACAGCATTTGGGTGGCATGGATGAACAGTTAATTTCTATAAATTATGGTGGCTTGACTGTTATTTAATTTGGTTTAGTTTTGTTCAGTTTGGTTAGGTTTGGTTTGGTTTTGTCTTACCGCAGAGGCAGAAAGATCTTTTGAACTTTTTTACAAGAACAAATTTGTGCATTATGTTGTATCTGAGGGTGTACGTGTCCAGCTTAGGTGGGCACAGAAAGTCAAGCATTTGTCCTACATCATTGAAGGTATAGATTTTTGGCTTCCATCCACTTCATTCAGGAAATCGAAGGTGCTCTTTTTTCATTTTTTTTTTCTGAGTACACTGCACAGAGCAACTGCATAGCTCTTGAAAAATTCAGAGTGTGTGTGTACCAGGTATGTGTGCTCCTCTATCTCTTGTCTGACAACCAGCCGTCACTTCAGTCTGACACAGACTCTCTTAGAACACAAAATATTTTTATAAACAAAAATGATTTCTACTAAACATATTTTGTCAATGCTAGATTTCATCAAATCTAGCCTGATTGATCTTATTTAGCATTCTAAAGAAGTGATGACCATCTGATAGGATTTGCTCCAGGCTTTCTTTGATTAGACAGTGTATGGGGGGGGGGGGGTATCATTGTAAAGACTAGGAAAATCTTTCTTTGGAACTTCTGATTTCAAGTATAAGAATTCTGTAAAGTGAATGAGTACAAATTTTGCTAATTCGGTGTGTGGAAAACAGGGTTCAATATTTTACTGCTCAACACTTTCACACCAGCTTTGTTTTGGGCAGAATAATTAACAGAAAAGGTTTTTATGAATGCTGATGCTTAATGCCGTGTTTAGAGAAAAAAAACCACAGTAATATATATCTTCTGATATGATGTAAATCTCCCTTCACATCTTTTCTCAAAATGGATGGGTACCCTATAATTCATATTGTTCCATGCCCAGAGTCAGCCAGCTATTTAGATTTTTAATATGAGTTGAGTTTTACAGTCATTTATGTGGTCCCATGTCCCTTCATCTGTCTTGAAGCAAACGTTTCAAATCCTAATTCTCCAAAGGCTTATGTGTGTGGAATAATCCTATTGATGTTAACAGGAATTCTTTCTTATGAAGTTAGCAGAGTACAGAATTCTTTGCAGACTCATTGCTTTAGTTTGTGGTACAAGGGGAATGTAATTCCTAAGTAGATGGGAGTCCAAAGCAAAGATTAATGCAATCTAGACATCTTGGCTGTGTCTTGAAGAAAGGGAGAAATGGGAGAATTGATCAGTCCTGCCATGTGAGGAAGGAGAGAGGGGTGGAGTAGTAGTTGAAGAAGCAGTAGAAGTGAAAAAAAGAAGAGAGAATAAAAATGTCTAGAAATACTGGGAATGATATGAACTCTTTTTCTGGACAAAATATTTCTGTCTGAGCATAATATTACAGCACATTTCACAGCCAGCCAGTGAATGCATGCACGAGTTATAGTCTCTAGGCAGGAATTACTCATTTCATGCATCATTTAGAATTAATTGCAGTGGTTCTGCAAAGTCAGTACATACCCTGGATGCAAGATTAAGAGAAACTGTTTTTGTTTCAAAGTCTTTTGATGTTTCTGTTTTGAAGTATTTAATTTTTCTTTAGATAGTACCCAGAGCAATCGATGATGGCCAATACACTCTCTTCTCTTTTCAAAAATAAAATTAGATCTTAGACAGTCTCATGACAATACACACACATGCCTACCCACTTCACACTGGAAGGCTAAAGATGTTCAAAGTTTCTTGGCTTCATTAAATCAGACTAATAGAGGAAGGCAAGCATATACATTTGAACCATGTATATTCAGAATTCTGAGAAATGCAACAGCCATTTATGTTTGGAGAAGGTTTTATGTGTATGCATTTATCCTCACAGAGTAGTTCTCCTGATCTCATAGATAATGAGAAATACTGTATGTTCCCTGAGCAGAAAGCAGTAATTAAAAGACTTTGCATTGTGTCCTTCCCATGTGGGTATCCCCCATGCCCCATAAGGCACTACCATAGCTGTAAGGTCTGGGACCCTGGGCACTCTGAATAAAACTAAATCTTGTAGTTTAAAATCAATTACAAGATTCTGGGGGAGGCTAAGACAAGCTTGGAGCATTAGTTTGACAGCTGTAGAGAAATTATATTGGACAAAGGTCAGCTCTTACTAACTGCTTATGGTTTTTCAAAGTATGAGCAATCAAATGTTATTTTCAATAAAAAATATCAGTATTATGACTCAGAATAATTGTTTAAGATTTCATAATTATATGTTCATAGTCATGGTATTTCAGTTAAGAGGAAAAGTCTTTAAAATGTCTCATCAGTGTTTAACTGAGCTAAAATAATCCTGTGCTTTCAATTTTGCCTCTCAACACTTTTCAGACTTTAGGTAATTTCGTATCACATTAAACTGTTCATTACAAAGTCTAACATAATTTTGAAGGTTATTATTACTATAATTTTCCAATTGTTTCTGGAATGATCTGGTATCATAATTAGACATATTAACATATGGATTGTCCCCAAAATATAATTCCTGCTTCATAGTTCATAATTTATTGAGTGTGTCAATCAGAATATCTGGGTAACATTCATTATACCAATGCTAATGGAACACAACAGTAGAAAATCTACAATCTAGATAAATCATTGTTTAAGCCACACAGAGTTTTCTGTTTGAACATAGAGTTTGTTTGCATCTTCATTGTGTATTTAAGCAGTCCATCAATTAATACTCTTGTTACTTAAAGACACATGATTTCATCCTTTCTTGAAATATTTAGTTCATTAAAACAAAATTTAAGTATGTGGCTTTCAGAGCATCTTCTCTTGTGGATATGTATAAGGAACCTTTGAACTGACATATTACTCTCCTCATGTTAGGAATGGGAAAACTGAGTCAATGAGAAATGAAATTACTTTTTTAGAAGCACCAGTCAGGCAGTGAGCAGAACTAGGACTGGCTATCAATCAGTACCTTAATTTTTTTACCCTTTAGTCTCTCCTCTGCATCTTTAGATATGTGATAGAGAAGAAATACATAAGAAGATAATTTTTCTTTTCTTTGCTATCATACTTTTTGAGCTTCAGAAAATGAACAACATTCAGCGAACAAGCCCTGGAGTTATTATTATTATAGATATGTGCAAGAACTTCTTTCAATATAGTTTAAGTGGGAAGTGAAGCAGCCAACTGAAGGTAAGTACAGAACTACAGCAGTTCAATGTGTCTTTTAGAAGCTGCAAGGTATTTTGGAGGGAAGGAAGGATCCTTTTTCCTAGTTCTGAAGTGAAGGGATTATATGTGTGAGTTGTCAATAGAAGACTTTGAGAAGACTTCTGGGTGTGTGGGTAATATTGAGCTATCTGAGCATAGCACAAAGACACTGGAGATTTTCAGTGCTCACAACATCTTGTGGCAATTTGAGCATTAGCAAAAGGCAGGCCAAAGCTCCAGGCCCAGCTACCAAGTTTCAAAGATCAGTTGTAAGTTACTGAAACATGGGAATAATTAAAAAATTTGCCATATCCTTTCTATGTCCATTTAGTACCGATCCAGCTATGACTTTCCTGCTTTTAAGGCGATCTTAGCATGTAGTCTGAGGTACTGATTTATGAACAATAATTAGCTCACATGTTTCCACTATCCCTGTATATGCTATAGACGATGCAGAGCTACTATCTTTGGTGTGGCTACCATATTTCTGCAGGGTTTCTCTACATTTACTTCTCTTAGGCTTTCAGACTTCAACATAAATTTCTGTTAATGTGGGGAAGAGAATGATCTAAAAGGTTGCTATTTGTGTGTGTGAGTATATTTTTGGGCAGGGAGGATGAATTAAGGTTTGCAGGTAGTTAATAAGGAAAAGGGTTAACAGAACAATTTGTACTAGGTTGCACTTATGGCTTAACACTACATTGATCCTTCTCATGCCTTGCAGTTCTGTATGTGATAACTGCTGGATGGTCTGGACAAAAATGCTAAGTATGTTTTTTATGATTCCTAAAGTTGCTATTATCCATATATACCTGAGCCCCAAGCTGTTAGAAACAGTGAGCAGATCCTAGTGCATATGCTTTGTCTCCTCTTACATGCTTTACTAATTACTTTCGGCCGCAGTTAAACTAAACTGAAGTGAACTAAACTAAACTAAATGGACCTGTAACCTGATCAAATATGGTTGGTCTTATATTTACATGCTAAAAGAGCTCAAAGTGACTGTGTAAAGGGTTTGAAAAAGTTCAAGAATTTCATAAATTGCTCAACAAAAATCTCCCAACAGCCCCACTAGGATATCTGTTACCTTCTCACAAGGACAAGTTGTGGAAATTAAAATAAAGTGTTATTCAGTGTGGAAGTGATTAATTTTAAATTATGTTGAGTATGTATTTTCTACCTTGAGAAGCATGCAGCAAATTGTTGAGCCCCTTCAAAACAAAGGATACACTAAAAAGCAAAGTTGTTTCTCTTTACTTGTGGTATGTTTCCTGGAGGGTATGAAATACATCTTGCTTGTTAATAGTTCTAATAATTGTACAATGAATATCAAAAATAAATTAAGGAAAGAGGAAAAATGCTACTTATCATCTGCTTAATTGCATATATTGTCTAATAGAAGATCACCAAAATACTGAAGAGTGGAGAGATAATATTGATTCAATTTTATCAAGACAAAACCCTCTTCCAAGACCACACAACAAGTTAATGGAAGATTTTGAGACAGAATCTGTGATTGTTGGCTCCTATCTGTGTTGGTACTAAGGTGTGTGACTTCCCTTTACCCTAACAGTGGCTGGACATCACTGTCCCAGCCACAATGAGCTGTTGCATCTTCTCTACAGGATTCCAGTGTATTTTTCTCACCTTTGGCACTACAGTAACAAACAGATTTGTTAAACTGAACACAGCAAAGTTCAAGAGCAACCAGAGTTACTGGCAGGAGATCATAATGTAAGCATCTGATTTATAAATAGCTGAGAAAGTTTATGTCTTTGGATTTACAAAAACATGCTGTCATGAAAACAGATTGCTGCTATTGTAAATACCATGGAGCACAGCATACATGAAAAAAAAAACAACTGAATTTGTCTTGTGATTATCTATTTGCTTGCAGTCTCCCTTCTGCAAATCCTCTGCATCTGAACAGCAACCAGGGTTTATAAAACAAAATAGTCAAAGGTCCTGAGAACAATTGCACAGTGATATATTGTAGGCTTTCACTTGACCCAGTGGAGTAACAAAATGTCTCTGTAGTGTGCTCTACTGGCATGAATCCTTTGGTACCTCTTTTCCTTCTCCTCTGGCTGTTGGGTGCAATTAGGTCATCCAAAATGGCATGCCAAAAGACCCTGTTTAATAGCTTGCCATATATAATCTAATATTGTTCTGGCTTTGAAATATCTCCTTCACACATGGAGCATAGATTAATGAAGATCATATTATTTTTTGCTGTCTGATAAGCCTCAAAATATGTATATAAGGATTTTTAAGTCACAAACATAATTCTATCTAAAGAAATGCAACCTCAACGCTGGTTTTTTATTTTTCCTGTGCATGAAAGGTACATTGTGTTTTAGCAGTTATTTGCTACAACAAATAGGCTGTTTTCCCGATAGCCAACCCTTCACCTTTATCTAACAGGACAAATAGGACTTAGATTTGTAACTTCCAATAACCTTTCAATTTTTGTAATGATTGGGCCAGGATTCACCAAATAAAACCTAGGGGGGAAAAAAAGGATTAAAAGGATTACTAAATTTAACATTTTAAATGTTTTCACCCTCCAGACAAAAAAAAAAAAAAAAAAAAAATTTAAATAAATCCAGACAAAATGATGATGTGAAAAATTGAAAACATTAAATGGCACAGAAGAGAACAGTGGTCCTTTACCATACTCTCCTTCTCTCCTTGTTCTGCTCCATGTCGTTTCCTTTGCTGAAAATTTGCAGTCCTAAATTATGATCTACTGTGGCTGATAGGTAAGAACTTCATGCCATATTTTGAAAACCAGACTTCATTATTCTTTCAGAAGGACTTGGGAAAACTGACTAATGTCTCCTTTCTTTGATCACAGCCATGCCCAGGAAAAAGACAAGACCAGAAGGTTTGTTCTTCCTCTTGAGCCCAAGGCAAGAGTAAATATTTCTGCTCTGCTAGTAACATATATTCTGACTGGAGAGTGATTTCAGGACTTTATGCCTTTTCTTACTAGTTTACCCACTGATTAAAGAGTTTTTGAGTGTGGTTTTAATCTCTTTTGTTATCTAACAGGTGCTGGCTAGAATTCAATTTTAAAAAAGCGCAAAAATTACTGAAAGCCCTTGACTAAAATCAGAGCTTAATCAGAACCAGAATTCCTTCTGAGTCCTCCACTGCTGACTCATACAGTAGTAAAGGATACTGCCTTCAATTAACTTCAGTCATCATTTATATCATGGCAATTTACAATTGACTTAACTCACTAAAAGTAACGAATTACAGCATGAACTTCACAATAGGAGAAATAACTCATGTAAAAATGTAGAGGTGAAGTGAAAGCCTTTGCTTCAATGATGCTGATGCCAAAGAGCCAACTGTGTGAGGAGGAAAAGTGTGCTGCACAGATCTGTTCATGGTCGCTGTGAAATACATTTCTCTATGAGCAGAGCATGGCAGTGTTCTAGGGAATCTCTTTTCACAACCACAGCACCTTGTGTGGTTCTGCTTGATACTGCCCAACATCATCTTAAGAAAGGAAATTGCCTGAACATTTTCCGAGTCTGTTGATTGAGCTGTTTATTTCCTAAATATTATCAGATTTTGAAAGATTTGTTTTGGCAAATAATGAATTTTCCTGTTTTCCTGCTGAGTAAAGTTACACTGGCTCAAATTATTTGTCAAAGTTTTATTTTTCTGTAGATGTTAACTATCAATTCCTTTTTTCTTTTTCCTTTCACTGTGCATTCAACAAAATCAGCTGACACTGGAATTTTACACCAGTTCTTCATACTGCCGTATCATGTTTCTAATTTATTTTCAAATCTCCTTTGAGTAAGTCATTCTGAAGAATAGAGCCAGTCTTCTTTGGAATCAGTTCCCCGCTACAAGCATCCTGGCACACAGCACTAAATCCCCTTTCCTAGAGGAAGCCCACCCAAAATCTTGATTCAGTTTTCAGCAGCTCTGTTCTCTGCCTCTTTCCATCCCTTTCCTACAGCATATACCTTCCAGGAACAAGGCCTGCAAAAGAGTGTCTCATATGGGTTAGATAAGATGCAATATCACCAGATTCAATTTTGTTCATTTTAGGTGCTCAGTTGTCTTTAGATGAACATAGAGAACACCTGACTTACAGGACACATGCAAAACTAAGTGGTTTCTCATAAATTTGAACTGTGGCCTCTTTACACTGCCTGGTAGAATGCAAAGAATCTCAGCACTGGTATAAAGACAGTGCCAACTCTTGGAGGCTGCCCTGGCAATGTTATTGTGAAGAAACCTTGATGGAGAAAGCTACAACTCCCTTGTACCAGACGGTGTTTGCCATAAAGCCCTGGATTTTCCCTTGGGCAGAAACACATTGCTGGCAGCCTCTGATCTGTGTGTGGAGAAACAAACACAGCCTGCTGTCCTAAGCAACTCTGGGCAGAGGGAAGCCTGAAGTAGTACTTGCCCTGTATTGGCACCTCAGGAGTAGCTGGGATGGATGGAGAGTTGCAGCCTTCCACTCTGCAGGTGAGCATGAACTGTAGAGCTGTTTTAAGGGTCTTTCAGCTTAGTCCTTGCCAAACAGCCCTGATGCACATGGGTTTAGATGAGCTTGGTGGTAACATTTCAGAACTGTCTACTAAACCTAGCCTATCAAAACCAAAATGCTTTGTTTAACAGTGAATGTGTTTCCTCTTACAGTTTATAGTCCTTACTCTGCATCACTAGAAAATTACCCCCATCTTAACTCAGCATCTGCTAGTTTGGCATTTGTAGTTCATGGAATATTAACAGTAAGAATGAAACTGTTCACAAGATTGAATAAACATTTGAACACAAGTGTTTTGACAGGATAAATGGCAGTGTTTATCAGTGTTAAACAGGACTAGAACCCCTGAAGAGACTTGTAAGATTAACATGTCTTGTTTCCGACATACTTATTGAATTTACTAAGTGAATTACAACTAGGTTATAACAAAGTGTAATTGCATGGACTCTGTCACACAGTCTCAGGATGTTCTGGTGGTGATAACTAAGTGAAAAAATCACAAGGGTAGGTGCCAGGATGCCTCACTGTATATTAGTACCTACAGGAAGCACTGTAGATGATGGGCAAGCACAGATTGTGTGGGAACTGCTGGATGCAATGATAGACTAAACTGAGGAGGCCAGCAGGACAGACCCAGTGGATTATTTAACTGAGTCACCTCAACAGTTAAAAGATAATCAGAGAAATAACTCTGCCAGACACAGCACCTCTTTGTCATAGCCAAATGGATCTGCAGTTAATTGTCTTTCATCATGTTATCAAGAGGGTGACAGTTATAATGAATCATTATTGTAATAATTCAAATATATTGTACTTCAATAAGAGCTAATGTTAGGAGGAAGAAATTTGCTTGTCTATATCTTTGCTTTGTTTCATCATGCAATATCATCTTCTTTGAACTGCACATTTTCCCCAAGCGAAGCATTGCATCAATCTTCATTATCCTGGTGTTGTCTGTTAGAAGTTTTTTCATACCTTTTTTTTTATATTAAGAAGTACTGAGTTTGCTATCCATTCCATGAAGTATTGGAAGTACATACTCATTTCTGTCTAAGACTGTAGGACAACAGGAACTCAGAAACAAAATTCTCAACAGCTATAAGCTGGTAAAACTCACCAAAAGATCCTTTGCCTTTCATCCTAATTTTCTACCTCCAGTTTTTAATTGAATGATCAAAATCTTTGTCCTCATTAGTTTCTAAACTATTAGTAAAACTAATGAAAAACTTGAGTTTTCTTATTTCATAATTATCAGCCACTTTTAATTTGTGTAACTGAATAAATATCCAGAGTATGTATTCTATAACTGCATCTTGTGTCAGGTGATGACACTAAAGCAAGAAACATTCTTCCAAAGTCCAAGCAGTCATATTCAAAAAACCAGACCAGATGGGAAATAAAAAACAGAATAACAGACATCTTCTTCCCAGGAGAATGAAGCTAAATTTCTCCAGTTTCAGGAAAAGGAACAACAGAGAATATATTTTATATAAAGACATAAAAAAAAATTGTGATTAATCTTTGATTTTATGTGTGCACTTGAGTAAAGTATGAACGTGTTTGTAACTACACAGCATCACAGATTACACACCAACTCATTATTTTGTTCTGTTTGATGTACTGTGTTCTCCATGGCCACTGCTATTGTAGTGTTTTCTGGACCACACATTGAGTAGTCCACAGTTCATTAATCTGATAAGAATAGTCAGCATGTTCCTTTGACATTGTGTATGGTTAGCACGTCAGTTATCTCTCTACAGTTTAGCCTACCTTTCTGGAAAGGCATTTCCTAATCCCCAAGCTATAATCTCATTAGTGCTGCACAATTCTAACCAAATAAATAGAAGTAAAGACTGATTGCATGGTCAAACCACTGTACCCCAACTCATGAGCTAAAAGTTTCAATTATTAATTGCAGGTCATGGAAGCACTGGTAACTTAAGGTCCATATTCCATTACACCAGAACTGGCTCGAGCACTAATTGCAGTGGAACTTTACATGGGCTAATTTTTTCAGGAAAAGCCAGGTCTGATAAATAAGGGACAAAAAGTTCTATTTGTGTACTTTAGCAAGGTCATTAAAATTGAGCTTCTGTTTTTTGGTACAATACAGTGAAGTATTAAGTCCAATTTTTCTTTAGTAAATAGGTCTCTTGAACTCAGGAAGTTAATCTCAGTGGCAGGAGAACCATGCAATATCCATCTTCTCTACTCCTCCAGTTTGAATCTCAAGTACACTGAGGTACCTTTGTGCTTCTCCATCCTTGCAAGCCTATGCTAATTTCTGCTTGGCAAATCCCTAGAGAAGCAGGTAAAGGAATTCTCACTTTTTTAGTCATTACAGAAGAAGTTACTCCAAATGCTACATTGCTACTCTTTTCATGATGTAATGGAGTGGGTTTAAAGCTGTCTCTCTGTAAACTGAAGGAGAGCATGTGTCTTGGGTTTTGTCATGCATAACTGATAGGGCTCTGGTTTGTCTTCCCACAGCTGTGAATCACACAGGGTATTTTAAATTATGCTACAAGGAAAATCTGGAGGGTGGTCTTCTTAGAATTAGTGAAGGGAGAGTGCAAACGGCTTGAGGCTGTCTTTGTGCCCTGCAGCTGCAATGGCACTGAGCTGTAGAGTGATCAGCCTTCAAGTTGGTACTGATATATAATATGCCTAATAGTCTCAAAACCAGACCTGAACATTGTTCTTGAGCTGTATATTGCCTTTTCGAATCCCCATTTTTTTACCCTTCCAGGATTGTGATAGGGCTACCAAACTCATTTAAATTTGTAGTCTATTCAGTACTGGGATTTGTGTCATCAAAGGCAAATAGCTTTTCCATATGCTTGCTGCATAATAAAGTTGTGGGAAAATAACCAAAGAAAATAGGTGAAGATCAGGAAAGTAAGTTAATTTCTTTTGCAATTAATACAAATTGCAGCATATCTTGGACTGGATCCTCATGCATGGTTCATCCTTTTTCGCCAGTATAGCAAGATAAAACAATCCGTATGCAGTTTAAATGCCAATACAGTTGCATTTGCTTTCAGCAGGGGACTCTGTAACAACATTTTCAACTGAGCTGAAAAACTGAACAAGAATTTTTACTGTTTCACTTCTTTAATTGACCCATGTTCTTCCAAATTTGTTACCAGTTCCAGTACAATATCCCACTGTAAAAAGAGGGAATATTTGCACAAACCAAGTCTTTCTTTTAATAAGAAGTTAAAATAAAAAAGTCAAAATTGTTTCCTTAAACTTGCTTTTGGTATAGGCATTCCCACCAGCATACAATGCTTTTACAATAATTAGTTAAAATATAAAGTAGTTAAATGAATGTAATCCAGCTTTTCCGGTTAACATTACACCATTTCATTTGTTAAATAGACCAAGTTTGCTATATTTATTCACCATTACTACATGGAAGTTGTGGGTTTAACATTTACACATTTCAGAATATTACTTTTTAATGTTTCAATTTGTCAAGTGATTTTAACCAGACCAAAATACCAAATCCTGTAACAGGCACAGATTTACATTTTCTGGATGTTGAAAATAAGCCTTGAAAAGAGCAAGTACTCAATGGTACAGACTGCTGACATTATATTCTAACTTTTTATTAGAATTTGTAATAGATCTCTCAAAATATGTGTATTTCCATAACTCAAATCTAACCTGAGGCAAATCATGTCCTGCATTTAACAGGACAATGGAAAGGTTTAAGAGGAAAGGTAAAAAATGTCTATTAGTCACCAGTGCATGCTGCATCTGACACTGCATTTCTTCTAGGAGAACCTGTGTGTCCTCCATCACTTCCTCTAGTCCTGCTTCTAAGATAAATGATGTGACTTCAGAAAATATTTGCTAGTAATATCTCAACATAAAAGAAATTGATATAAATAAGGACTATACTGCCTTTCTTGCAAGTATAGCTGATAAAAAGCTGCACTGCAGCTAGCAAATGGCAAAGTCAATGAGGGAGAAACTTATCACATCCTCAGGGTAGACCCTTGGTCCCAAAGGAGAAGATATGAACATGAAAACACAGATTGCTTCACTACACCTGGGATGTTCCACAGATTCTGTTGCTCCCTTCCTGCCTTGCCTTCCGCCTGCCTGCCAGCCTGCCTGCCTGCCTTCCTGCCTTCCTGCCTGCCTGCCTTCCTTTCTGCCTCCCTCCATCACTCCCTTCCGACACTTCCTTCCATCCTCCCTCTTCGCTATTTTTTAAAGTGCAATAATTTCTATATAGAAATGTTGACTCGCCTCACATTCTTTTTTTAATTCTTTTTCAAACTTAGGAACCATTTGATCTATCAATTATTAAGTCTTTAACCAAACACGGTAAAAAAAGGAAACAATTGGACAAGCCTTTGCATTTGGCAGGACCCTTTAAGACTCACTTTGAACAGCTGGACTCTTTACAGTCCTTGTGATGCAGATTAAATGAAAATAATACATGGCAGAAAATGGCTAAATCATTTGAACTTCGCAAGTTATTGCCTAGAGCCATTTCACTACAGCTCATTAGGGAGTTTATGTTTATAATGTAATGCCTTTAAATAGATTTGATTTTTCTAAACAGGGTTTTGTAAATTAGAACTTTCCCAGGGGGCTAACCCAGTGCAAGCTGTTCCAGTTGTGGAACATATCCTGACTGAAAAAGCAGAACTAAAGAACAAGTTTGCATAAAAATGCAGAGCCCTGTGTAATGTAACTACTTAAAGTTTCAGGAGTATCACAGTCAACTGATGTACAAATAATAATCAGTGATCCTGGGATGCATTTGTATGGTTGCCAACCTCTCACATTTGGAAACAAGCATTATCCTTTCCCTGTTGCCCAGTACTAATATAACTTTACAAATCATGAGATAATACAAATAAAAGTGGATTTAAGTTGCTTTTAGCTATTCATTCTCTAGTTACATTTTTTAGTCTTCCAATTTCTGTAATACAGAAAGCTTGTCCTTTTCCTCATAAAAACGAATCATTTTCTTATATCCTCTTGATTCTAATTAACAGGGCCCAAAGGAGCTCTATGCTAATTTTAATGCAAACAAATTTTTCACAGTGCTAATTTACAGAATTCCTTCCTTCCTTTCTTTCCTTCCTTCCTTCCTGCTTTCCTGCCTTCCTTCGTCTTCACAGTACCTGAAGCACGTTGCATCGTTTACCTTGGTTTTATTGATACTTTGATTACTTGGAATGCTTTCTATTTCTATCAATTGGAACCAGATAAGTCTGCATTTTTCTCTGTTAATTTCACACTATTTTAAATTTTAGCAAATGCAAAATACCACCTAAAACTAACTAGACGTTATGCAAATAAAAACCAAAAAGACCACCACTCTCAAAATACTGTACATCCAGAAGATCCATGTCTAGGTTCCTGCTCCTTGTTCCTTTTTCATAGTTAAGTGTGGTCCTGGTGTGTACATCTTGCCAATATTTTAAAAGAGGAGCCCATGTAATCACAGGTGAGGAGATGGACAGTGACCCACAGAGCAACGACCCTCCTATCTCATGATCAGAAAGGACTAGTTTCCCAGAACCCTTTTTCAGGAAAGTCTTGCAACAGCTACAAGAGCTGTGAGAGCCAAGTACAGAGCAAGATTCAAATTCAGGTTTCCTTGTGCAAGAGAGCTTAGTCTACTCTGTCAAACTGAAGGTTTAGATAGGACAACTCTTGAACTCAGGTGGTTTTTGAACATCTCCAAAACTGTTCTTTTTTCTGAGACTTGTTCCACTCCTGGTGAGACTTGCAACATCCACAGTCTGAAGAAAAGAGATGTGTTCTATGTGAAGGCCTTGACAAATGTACCAAATTTAGAGATTCAATTAAAAGGATGCACTCGTATGTGAAAATCTCCACATGCAAATTGCTATAAAAATTTAAAAATGCATTTATTGAAGAATTGAATGTCTTTGCCTCCCTTTCTTTCTTTCTTTCTCTTTCTTTCTTTCTTTCTTTTTTCTTTCTTTCTTCTTTCTTTCTTTCTTTCTTTCTTTCTTTCTTTCTTTTTCTTTCTTTTTTCTTTCTTTCTTTCTTTCTTTCTTTCTTTCTTTCTTTCTTTCTTTCTTTCTTCTTTCTTTCTTCTTCCTTTCTTTCTTTCTTTCTTTCTTCTTCTTTCTTTCTTTCTTTTCTTTCTTCTTTCTTTCTTCTTTCTTTCCTTCTTTCTTCCTTCTTTCTTTCTTCTTCTTCCTTCTTTCTTTCTTTCTTTCTTTCTCTTTCTTTCTTTCTTCTTCTTCTTTCCTTCTTTCTTCTTTCTTTTTTTCTTTCTTTTTCTTTTCTTTCTTCTTTTTCTTTCCTTTCTTTCCTTCTTTTTTTTTTCTTTTTCTTTTTCTTTTTCTTTTTCTTTTCTTTTTCTTTTTCTTTTTCTTTTTCTTTTTCTTTTTCTTTTCTTTCTCTTTTCTTTCTCTTCTCTTTCTCTTTTCCTTTATGCATTCTGGGCCACTTAGGAGCAAAGTCAGTGTGGAGTCTGCCAAAGCACAGAATATCAAACACATACGTGGCAACTCGCTCCACATATCTCACCACTGCCTGAGATGCTGCTGACAAGCGCTTGCACCAAGTTAAAGTTAGAAGTACTGTACACTGTCATTCAAATTGTTTAGATTTTTTCTTTTGATTCATGCCGTTGCTGTATTTTGTACATCCTCCTGACCACTCTTAGCAGCTGTAACAACACTTGTGGTATTACCAGTAATTTGCAACTTATCAAACATGATTGAACCTTGTTCTTTTGTGTAAACGAAACAGAACTCTCTGGTTAGCTTTCTTTATGCTTTGGAAATAGTGCAAAGGAAACCAAGTCTATATTTGCATGCCAGACAATGAAACATAACACACAGTGTATACATGCCTTTGACACTGTAATTACTAGCTGTTGTTTAGATTCCATGTATGGTCACTGGCTTTGGCTGTGTTGGAATCAGCTGTATCAACATTTAATCAAAGTCTTATAGATTTTGGTTGTATATTTTTCTAATGTCAAAATGGAAATGCTGAGACTAAAAAATAAGTTCTTTGGTAAGAGAATGCATGCCCACTGCACTGCGAAAATAATGAACCTTTGTGGCATAATGAACAAAGCCATTGGTGATTTCGTAAGTAATGAAGCACAACAGAACAGGGAATTTAAAATTTGGTTTACTTTTTCAGAATTTCAACAACTTTTGATGTGTGTTTCTGGAATTTGAACTTGAAAGTGTGTTAAAGTTTTCTTGTTTATCAGATAGTTAGGCTTAACTTGCCTAAATCCTTATAGAAATTACTCCTGCTAGAGATTTTTGAGCATCTCCCATATCCTGGTCTGAATCATATCTGGTCTCTGAAAAAATGTACTGGTAAAGCAAACTCAGTGGCTTGCACTACCTCCGATTACCATATAGAGTCCTTATAAATGGCACAGAAAATGAACGTAAGCTCAAAAACACTACTGTCTGTGCTGCAGAGCAGCCATGGACAGCATGGCTGAGATCTGGCAGCCCAGCACACAGATGTGAAGCCGGAAAGAGCAGAAGGCAGACACCTGTATGGTCCATGAAGCTTTGTACCTTGCTTAGTAAGGCAGAAGAACAGGCTAGGTAATTAAGAAGAATAGTTAGAGTGAAAATCATAAAAGACAGTTTGCATTTTGATAGTCTTATGGTCCAACTCATGTTGGAAGAAGTTTAAATGTAAGTAAGCAGCCCATGCTTTGCCCAACACCATCCAGTTAAGTTCACTACTCCACTGAAGTAGTCCTCCTGTTGTAAACAATCATCTTCAAGGTGTCAGTATCGCCTCTGTTGGTTTTATAAAACAGTTGCTTTTAAAATACCTTTTCTTATGTGGGTTATATCTGTAAGGCCAGGGAGCCAGTAGGGTTAGTGCATCTCAAGAACATGGAACAACGATTTCCTTCTCAAGCAAATTCATAATTTAAATCCAAATGAGCAGATTCAACGTCTTTCTGAATGTTTCACTACATCCTAGCCCACAGTAGAAAAAATGGGAAATATTGCAATTCTTGGCCATTACACAAGTCCTTTAGTATTCCCAAGGAAAGAAGAGCACAGGAGTAGTGAGACAGCATAGATGAAAAAGTAAGCTGAAAATATTTAATGAAAAAAATAAAGCTGAATGTAGAAATGAAATAATGAATAAATACAAACTGTTCCAGACCTTCAGGCCACGTATATGAGTAAACTTTTTATTGCTCACAGGAAAAGTGGTAAAAAGTTAACCTGCCTTTCCCCTTGAATATATAACTAGAAAAAAAAATCTTAGTCATTTCCCTTAGAAGGGGACAGGGGGAGGAAGGAAAGGAGGAAAGAAGAAAGAAAGAAGAGAGTCAGTAAAGAAAAGAGAAAGGAAGGAAGTGTCGGAAGGAAGGAAGAAATGTTGGAAGGAAGTGTTGGAAGTGTCAGAAGGAAGGAAGGGAGGGAGGGAGGGAGGGAGGGGAGGGAATTAATTACCTGTAAAAAGATTATTTCTACATTATAGCAAACTGCAAATGGAACTTGGATACATACTGTTACTTCTGGAAAGTCTGAGGAGTGACAGATTACCTTTACTTTTTTATGCATTGCATACACTAGATCTTAAAAGAGACCTGTACATCTTAATTGTTTGCTTCATATGATAAAGGGTGAATTTCCCAGAGTAGTTAATAATGTTGCTGTAAAATATTAATATTCATGATTATAGCATTATGAGATTAGCTGTTTAGAGAAGCTGACATTGCAGGAGCTTTAGGGAGCTAGTGAACAACTTAGAAATTGATTGAATTATGCCAGTCTGGTAACATTTACAAAATTCTTCCAACGTCATTTAGGAATATGTATTTAGCTAGATAACTTTCAGGTTGGGTTTTTAAAAGTCATTTTTATTCAAGAATCATATCAAAATCCTTGGAGAACTTAAATTCACTCTTCTTCTGTTTGGAGCTTTTAGATCTCTTCATACGAACATACAGGTAGGGCTGTGTCTTCTGTTGAATGAGATGAATTCCTGGGACCAAGCAGAATATATTGAAGTTGTTCACCACAAAAACTTGAGAGGTCTTCAGGTAGCATGCAGAAATTTAACCATTGTGAAAACACTGCATTTTGGGTAAAGGAATAGACTATTTTCAGTGTAATAATGGAAGTAAATCTGTTCATAAATCACTAAGCAATAACAAGAAAGACAACTCTCCTTGAAGAATCATGTAAAATTCCAAAAGAGTGTTTACCTAGCACTCTTGGAGAGATATGTCTAGTCTCTGGAGCTGACTTTGATGCAGCTGATTTTAGCATAGTAATTCTGAATTCAATCCTTCGTGACTGAGAGCAGCACTTGGCCTGATAGCATGGACAGGGAACACATGAAAACATAAAAAGTTTAAATAAACAACCAAAAACACTTCTAAGACATTTCCTTGTGGATAGATTTAATTATACAAAACCAGTTGGGGGTAAAAGGAATCTCAGTAAAACAAGACATTTTTTCTTGGCTGAAACATTTTCATGTTTGAACATGGTCATCTACTCCTACAGGATTTTATTATTAGGGGAGCAACATAAGTAACAGCTGCTGCTATTGTTACTTACAAAGTTGTTTCCATGATAAACCTCAATTTTCCCATGAAAATCTGCTAGAAATTCTTTGACTCAAAAAAGTGTAGTTCTCAACTCTGGGTTTCTGAAAGTCTGGATGCAAAATATTTAGACATTTCTGTACTAGAAAAGCACTTGTGCCGTGTTTTTCCCCTCCAGACTGACCAGACGCTGAATGTCTGTAGTTTGTATTTTGAACTGGAATTACTTCTCACTGATTGTCACTGTACTGCTTTGTTCCAGATAAATAGGATTAGAGGTTGAGCAAGTTTTAAGTATTTAAATATTTGAAATTTGAATACATGATATGAAAGAAAATACATTTCCCCCTGACCATTAAGTGGCAAGTCAAAATCAGATTACAGAAAATTCGAAGCTTTTAGCTGGTTTTGGTGGACACTGGCTTAATGCTTAAATTTTCACTCAGAAATAATATGTCATTTGTGAGTTTAACAAAAAGCAAGGTAA
Source organism: Sitta carolinensis (assembly GCA_032173965.1). NCBI lineage: Eukaryota > Metazoa > Chordata > Aves > Passeriformes > Sittidae > Sitta > Sitta carolinensis. The sequence continues at coordinate 30,884,692 of CM063284.1, read as the reverse complement.
TCCTTACAAAAACTACAACTTCTTATATGCCACTGAGGTGCTGGAAGAAAAGATCCTCCTTTCCTGGATCAAATACTTCTCTCTCCAAAGCTATGAATTCCTGAGTCAAAAAACATAATGCAATAAATCCTGAGGCCCTCATTTTTCATATTTTTCCCACGATTGTCCTTAGCTGCTTTCTCGTCATAGTGCTTAAGCTGCTGAAATGGCTGAAGATGGAAAATTCTATTACAAGATATTTGTTAATGGACAAACCCATTCCCAAAAAGGGATTTCTTACAGAAAAATTAATAGCCTGTTGAATGAAAGGAAATTTCAGGATTAAGAGACAACTATTTTGGGGAGCTCCTCACATACTGGAAGGCAGGACATAATTAGGGCTGCATTCTTCAGGGAGGATCAGCCATCCACAGAACCCCCATATTTTACCTGAGAAAAAGATGTGCTAAAAATAGGTTGAAAGAAGCAACAGCCTAGAAAAACTATGCACCCAGGCTCAGGATATTTCACCTACACTGCTCCCATCTCAGTATGTCACCCCTATGTCCTGCCTCGCTCCTCATTTTGGACAGTACTTACATGAAATAAACTGAATTGCATATGGGCATGCAAGTGTTTATGGGCATGGCAACCTTCCCAGTGTCCCCAGCTGGCAGAAGTATTTGGAAATATTTTGAAACATTTTTTAAATATTTTGAGACCTTAAGAATACTGTAAAGTGCTACTTCTGCTGTGAAAGCCTCAGGATTACAGCAGCCTGTACCTAGGAACAGAACCTCCAGATGGTGTCTGGGCAATTAGTTCCAGATTGCAGGACTCATGTGTTTGTATCTGGAAGAGGGTCAGTGGGGTGTTTCAGTCCAAAGTGCTTCAAAGACTGAGCTTCAAAATGAAATAAGACAATTACATGCAAAAAATGTTCACTAATGTACTCAAGCCCCCAAAAGTGAGGGAATAACTTGATTACAGTTCACATAATTTAATAGCGATATACCCGATTTTGAGCTAAATTGCAAGAGTAACTTGCAGCTAGAAATTATATCCTGAGTCTTTTACACACATGTGTCATATTTAGGGCCACTAGAGGCAGATTCCATAAGTGTCATTGTTATGAGTAAAGGCAACAAATCCTCTGCTTGGGCAGCATGCTCTAGCTCAGACAGAAGGAGGAGAAATAGTGAAAATGCATTGGTTTAGAAAAGAATTTAAACAGGTTTCAATCAATAATTGTTAAGGTACCATTTAAGCTTTATATGAAACTTTATTTAAGCTTCAATTTTTTGCTAAGAATATACTTTACTAACTAATAAAGTTGAAATTGTCACTTGTACACATACAGGACCATGTATCAGCATATGGCAAGAACAAATTTTCAATGAGTTCCTGTTGTGAAAAATTAGGAATATAGACAATATTTTATTAAATTACCTTATTACACAACAAAAAACTGCTAAAAACCTTTTAATGAATCAGAGCATATAAAATGTATCTATCATTACCTAACCACCTCCAAAGTATATTATAATATAAATGAAAAATAAAAGACATAAGATAAATCTTTTGTCCTGCCCAAAAGGCTTGACCCTTCTGTGTTTTGCATGTTTGGCAACTATGTATTTTGGTACAAAATAAGAATAAAAGCCTGATTACTTAAGATGCTGGCAAAAAAAAAACAATCCTGGAAAAAATAATTAAGCACATCCTTGAGTGACATGTTTGAAGTAGACCTGGAGACCTACTTTTAAACAGTTTTGGCAACATTTTTCAATAGTTCAAGCCAAATTATTCAACACTTCATTCGATCCAGGTTTCACTGAGCAAAACTACATAACATAGTTATTTTTTTGATTTTATTCTTAATCGTTGGTTTTTTTCCCCCCAGCCTTTTCATTCAAACACTTCTCTGGAATGTGCACAATTTAATTCTCCCAGAAAAAACATAGTTGTTGGTGGGAAGCCCTGCTCTCAAGGGAAGTGTTTAGTCGTCATCTAACTGCAGCCAATTTCATACTGGGCTTTGAGTATCAGAATAGTAACATTGATCTGGACATTGTATTCCACAGGGAAACAAGTACATGGAGCGTGGGGTAAGCCACCCATGTTACTAAGCTCTTGGCATACTGAATTTTGAAATGTCTAAAGCTTTTACAGTGTGACTGAGTTTCCCAATATATTGAGCAGCTGTAGTAAAAAAAAAAAAAAAAAAAAAAAAAAAAAAAAAAAAAAAAAAAAGTATTGAAGAATGTATGAAGGTGCTCAGATCAGGCCCACGTCCATTAAAAAGGAACAGAGTATTCTGATTCATCATAGAAAGAGATTATTATCCCAAGTGTTGCATAGGCTGAAGAGACACCAGAGTTACAGTTACAAATAAAATGTCCCCCACAGCAGAAATATGTTGGGTGATGAAGATCACACCACAAAGTATTTCAATCCTTCTACTGTCCACATTCATCTTTGCTCATTCATGCTTCTTCTACATGATAATTGTTGATGATTCAGACAGAACAAAGAAAGTCTAGACTAAGGTATGTGAACACTACTGTCTCTCCAGCTTTTGTGTGTTCAACAGTTTGCCTTAAATAGGTATAGCCTAAAAGCTGTGCACAAATAGCTACTGTAGATTTTTGTTGTATTTTTTAAGCTCTGCAATACTTTTTCTACTCTAGATAGATGTTTGAAATCTATGAGTGCAAGATATATTTGTTTATATATATTTTTTGACTTTGACTTTGCCTGCAAAGTCAGCTGAAAATTTGTGGCATTTTTTAAAAAAGAATTTAGGAAGTAGCTTCTGTAAAACTAAAGAGAAGAGGGTGCAGCATGTGTTTACTTTACAAACTTTCCATCTCTGCCTGTTTACTCCAATGTGTTAAGAGGTGAAGGCCAAAGGTTCCTAGAAAATTAAACATTAAATCTGAACATAAGTGATGGTTTTAGTTAAAACTGAATGGCTTTGGCTGAAATCTGGACAAAAATATTTTATATCTATCAATACTGAAAATAAATGGTTAAAAGGCTTTGTTTCTTGCACTCAAATCAAGAGTTACTCAAGTAAAATATCTTTTGAGCTGCAGTAGTCACAGCTAATATAATATGAGAAGAACCAGTTCTTCCAAATGAAAAAGGAAAATGAATGTAGTGCATCTGGCTTAATCATTGAATCTAGTATGGAAAATTATACTATCAGTGCCAAGGATCATAGAAAAGTGCGTTTCTCTGAAAGATTTGTGAATGATCCATTGAAAAATCTGGCTCTGTAAGGGTTGTAAAATACCTGTACATCAGATATGCATTGCTCTATATGAAGCATTTGTGGGACTTCATCTGTCTGAATGATAGGACAACTCATCTAAGCAAATGCAATCAGTAAAACAACAGGCCATGCTTTCTCTGTTTTGTCTGGTTTTATTACTTCTTTTTTTAATCTTCTTTTTCTTTCTGACTCTTTTATCTATTGAATTCAGCTAAGATTCAGAATCATGCAAAACATGTATAGGTTGTTTTGTTTTAATAAACAATTTTGCTGTTCCGGCAGCTCTTCCCAGACTTTCCCCCTTCAACTGTTTTGGGTTTTGTCTTTCAGCAAATCAAACAGTTGATATGAAAGGCCATCAATCACAGCTATTCCTTGGGATGTATAAAATATGTACATTCCAAGCCTCTTGAACAGCACTAAGCAGCTGTGGTTAACATTCAAACTACAAATATGCTAAATATATTTTGAATTTTGCAACTTTTGCCATTCCAGTTGTTAAATGAACTTTGCAGGTGTTCAAATACACTGCTAATCCTGGGGTTTTTACTAAGACTGTTAGCAATATTAAACTGAAACTCTGAAGCCAAGGCACACTAAATAAGCTAAAAAAAAAAAAAATAAGTGTCGATAAGTGAGTTATGTTACAACTGGAATATTTACAGAAGAGGAAAAAATAAAATTGCTTTTAAAAATATCAGCAGCATGATTTTAAGTGTGGTACCAGATTCAACCACTTTATGGATTTTCCTGTTTCCCTTTCATGTAAACACATTTACTAAAGAATCGTAAATCTCTAAGCATTTTTCTCATCACTATGTTTTTTATTAAAGCCCTTTTTGTTAGTTATAATATCTGATATTTTCATTATCACACGCCATAAACAATGAAAAAATAAGAAGGAAAAATTCTGGTTCTGGGGAAAAGAAGTGCCAAGGTTTTTTTCACTTTAGGAATGGGCCATGGAGTTATGCTCAAAGCTAAAACCACTCCACTTACATAGTCTTTTCCCTTATGATTTACCTTTGTAGCCTCTCACCCTGAAAAAGGGAGAACCATAAACAACAACAAAGAATCCCTAAACTGATTGATGTGTTTATTTGAATAGGGATAATTAATTTTGTAAACCGGGTCTTCTTAAAAACCCAAAAATTCTAAGGGCATAGTTCAGTAACTTTGAAATGTAACTATTTCTCATAGAAGGCTTACAGGACCAGCATCCTAATGAAAAAACTCTGCCTTGGTAGGCATGATTTTATGGTAGAGGAGATAGAGTGAAAGGCGCCTGCTATATTCCCCCCAGGTGCAACAAACTGCAGTGATCAGGGAGCAGAGGTCTTAAGCAAAATTTTTCTGCTCCCATGGAATTCCCTTGTCTCTGCTCTGTTTGCTCTGGCTTGTGCTGCAGGCTTTGCCTGTGCAATTGGAGGAGAAAAACAGGCCAGGAGGGTTGCACCTGGCTGCACGGGGGGCAGCTGCCCCACCTGGCAGCAGAAGCAGGAGGCAAGCATTTGCAGGCAGAGATGAGAACTCCTGCTTCCAATTCTGAACCAGTCCAGCCCTGCCAAGAATACACTGCCGCCCACACCAGCCAGATTCCCACCCATCCTTGTCCAGTTACCCCAACCAGTAACCCCCTTCTGGGGTTATTTTTTTATTCTACATGATTTGCAGAGTCTTTGCAAGAGCTGTTTACCACTGCAGCACAACTTGGCACTAGACTGCAAGTGAGAGTGAAGGTTTTATGAAGAACAATGCTTAGGGACTCTTTAGGCACAAATTTAGTCCTGAAAGAGAAGGCAGAGTGTTGCCCAAGGAGCACTTCTTACCATAGGATTTTGCTCCTTCCTTAGACCATTTGACCTTGCGTAGGTTGTGAACATGTCATTTTGTTAAGTCATTTGAAGAAAATGTTAGAGGACTGCTAAAGCACATGGAACTATATATTTTTAAAGCAATTGATCACCAAAGGCATAATTTCATGTTCAGAATGGCCTTCCTAGATTTTTTGTCTTTTTTAGCACAAATAACAGAACAGTACTACAATAAATCTAGTATTTATAGCTGCTGCTTTAAAGCCAGCCTTTAAGTACCATTTTGTTTATGGTTTTAATAAGGTCATTTAGTTGAAAAAGGAGTTCAAACTTGTATGCAGTAGCCATGTGACTTGTTTAGTCAATCACAGCACAGGATATTTTAAACCCATTTTACAATGGTGTGTAAAAGCTTGTCTCAATAACCATCTGGAGAATATTGAGTTTCATAACTGGTAGGAATTATTCAATATCCTCCTCCCCATAGGAATAACAATTTCAAAATCTTCAAAGACTGATATCTAACTGGAGAAAAGGTATTTAATGTTGTTAAAAGTGGAAATTGTGTAGAGCTAAACAACTCTTTTTGATCTACCTGAAAAACTACTTTGTAGGCCAGGGAAATAGTTTCCCCAACTGTCAAGTTTTATATATAACCAACATGTCTTTCTCTTTTCATCATTGAATTGCTTATTCAATAGCAGCCTAAAAATTTCTGACTGGGGCTTAGGATACCAAGTTGATTAAATTAATAAGAAAGCTTTTGTTTTTCTTTTTAAGACTCATAAAAAGACCTTGCCTTTTTATTCTCCCATTTGGGACTGGCTTCCTGGCAGTCCTATCCATTTTCACAGGATAGAAAATGGTGGAAAAGAAACTTTCTTCCTAGTGCTATGGCTCGCTTCTGCGTAAGGAGACAGAATTCGTGCTTCTCAAGGCATGAGGAGCAGAGGAGGCAAGCAGAGATGCTGCATCCCACAGCAGGACTCTACAGGCAGCTGGAATTTGGAGCAGCAATCACTGACCCCCTGGTGATGGTGGTGTCTTTTCTGTCAGCTTGGGGGACAGCTGTAAATTTGAGACTGCTGAATCCCACACTGTTCTTCAAGGGCTGCTGAAATCACTGTATCTATACATGAAAGATGCCTTTTCTAGCATACCTGTACATCCCACATGCAAAACTGCTCATACTCTACTCCTTTGCAAGCATGCTTGTAGCTCAACAGCTACAAAGTCCTGTCCTGCTGAACTCAACCAGCAAAGCATCAATGAGCAGCTTCTATTTATGAAGCAAAAAACCCCTCACAATAGACACTACATTATAGAGGCACCCTGCATTAGAGACAAACTGCATTCTCCCCATCTATGGAGGTGACTGGGGAGGGGGGATGAATACAGCACAAAAATTTTGCAAAGAACAAGCCGAAGCACAATATCATGCAAAGATTACACTTGGAGAGGGGTTGAAAAATCAAATGAAATGTTACTAACTGGGCCACACATAAAAAGTGGTTAAGACTTACACATCTCAGTGCAATCTCTTCTCTTTCTCAAACTAATTACCAATGCTCTCTTGGAGTCTAGAGCAAACACTGTCTCACTGAAAACACATTAGTGCATGAACTTTTTTTCTTTTTTAATTTGAGCGAGGACTTTTTATCAATATAAAATGATGGTAACCCACAGAGTAAACACTTATCTGTAAAATGGAGATTATGTGCTTAATAACATTTAATATTTTGGCATCTCAAACCTCCTGTGTAGATCAGTCTGGAAGAGTGGTGTTTATTTTCTTGCTACATGTGAAAGTTCATTCTCAGTATCAAGTTTGTTTGGTCCACTAACTTTGTTAACCTTTGCATTTACTTCTGTATTTGATGGCCTTTCATGAGCAGCCACTTTAGTAGCCAGGATAGAAACAGTTACATCAGGGTTAGAGGTCATAGCCATTATGGGATTTCAACTTAAAACAGTCGCTGCTTTAGGGGGATCACAGTATGTTTATGATTAATTATTTTCTTTGTGAGAGTTTCTATGAACAAGATTATTATAGTAATATATAAACCATCTGGTAACCTTTAATATCTACCTACTTTCTTGATAAAATAATAATCAAGACTTTGTGAAAAGTTACTCTCTACCTAACAGGATGCTACCAGAGAAACAGTACCTTTGTTTGCCTCTTCCAAAGAATTCTAAGGAAGAAAAAGTGGCTAAAAATCTACACCAAGTGCAGGAACATTTTTAACAGATCACAATTTGATGCAAATTAAAGAACTGTATAATTTTTTTAATTACATACTTCTAACTTTTACATTTTTTAAAAAACAGACATCCAAATGGAATTTTCTGCAAAAGTTAATTTTTATGCACTACTCCAGAATGTATTTTATTGAAGTAAAAATACCAAATAATATTTTAAAAAACTAATAACATTTTATTTGCATCTTTAAGAAATACATTCCAATTGCACGGTTCAGATTCACAACGCTCAAGAGACACTGAAATCATTGCTTAGAAACAGTATTTGCTGACTTCACCAGGGTAACAGTTTAATCCTTAAAGTAATCAACTTTCACCCTCTTCTTGGGTCTTTTGACTTTTAAGTTCTCACTAGTCTTTTTGAGAAAAACAGCCCTGGGAGACAGCTATTATTCTCCTCCATGGGATAGTCCACTTCATTCAGACAAGTAATATCATCTTCTGTTTACACTCATCTGAAACAAGTGCACAGGGTCACTCTCTACACTCTGATGTTTTACCAAAGCAAAAGGAAAGACTCTGTAGCAGGACACAACAGAGCTCCGAAACCCGAATAACCTGGGAAGCAGACTTTGCATGCCTATTTATTTCTTGCATTTGATCCTCTTGAAAAAAAGATCCCAATATCATGTCCTCAAAGCATTTCATTTAGGCTGGAACACTGTAATAGAGAAGTCAGCTTTGGACGGTATTTCCTTTTGTCTGTTTTTAAGTTGTGGGTCAGATCCTCATTTAGTGCAAACTCTACTGATCTCAGCTTGTCCCTTGACTTGAGGAACTGAATATCACATTTAGTAAGTACATATTAATGTTTTCAGGATGAAAAACTATTGAAGCTGTTTAGAAGAACAATAACAAAAAAACCCACACAAACAACAAAACAAAACCCCACAATGGTTTTCTTAGCATAGTCGAAGCAGGATGGCAACTAAATAAAATGAATAAACCACAATATGGATGCAAAGCAAAAGTTCTCCACAATTAAATTCCTAACCCTAAAATCTACTGGCTAAACAGTATGGAAGCCAAGAGAGCTAAACAAATTACCCTGACCAAGAATCTGAAGGAAGACTCCTCCTTCAGCCTGTATCTCAGAAAAACCTACAAAAACTCTGCATAATGCCCTGCTGCTTTCAAAAGCCTGGCTTTGGCTTCTGTGCAAAAGTATCTATGCAAAGAATTTATAGAGCTCTGGGATCAGAGCAACCACCATTTTGTAAAAAATAAAACACTCTGCCTTCCCACAAGAAAGAAGAAACATTTTCTTTCCTTATGACCCACTCGTTTACTGACTTCTCTGCTCTGCTCAGCCTCTGCTGAGTGCTGTGGTCATCTGAAAGCAGGAAGCAGGCTGTGGGTGCCAGCAGCCTGTAATGAGACCTCTGAAAGCATGAAAGAGAATCACAGCTTGGTTACAAACCCCTTGGCACATGGCTAACCCTGAAAGATATATTGAGGAGAACATACTTAAAAAACAAAAGCCTCAGTAACTTAATCACTGGCCGTAAGTCTGCTGGCTGCATGGCAGTTCACCAAAAAGTTTCCAAAATATGTGTCCAGAGGATCATCTTACAACTCACTCACACCAGTGACATACAATGAGTCTGTTAAAAGAAAACATTCTAGCTGTACACTAATATCACATCATCTGACACTATCCCTTTTTCTGATCCAGTACAGAAAACCTTGAAAACACACATAGAAAGTGTCTCTTTTTGATAACTCTACATGTTAATTGGACACCAATATAGCATTTTTGGGGAATATTTCCACAAGACCAGCTATTCAGGTACTTTGTTTTGCTGGAGAGAGAACATAAACTTTTTGCTACCTGAATGAAATATCTGCTGTCCTTCACTGAAAAACACAGAGTGCAGATCTATAAATGCTTCTTGACTCACGCCTGAGGTCTGTCTGACAGCTCTAGGGATCATTTCTAGGGCCACACCCAGAGGGGAAACCTTTTTTTTTTTTTTTTCTAGACCTTTGCTTGAATTAGGATCACTGTTTAGCACTGCCTCTCTTCTTAATTGGTACTAGATATTTGAATTCATTCAAATGTTGGCAGCAGGTCCCCAACAGCCTTTTTCCTCTATGAGATTTGACAGTATATTCCTAAATCCTTTTGATATTGCAGCCATAGGAACTCTGTCTATTGATTTTGATGCTATTGGTAACACACTGAAGTCCAGCTACTCAGTCAAAACTGTACAGTCCTTTGGTAGCTCTGCTTTTACTGAAAATACTTGGTAGGGGTGTATACTACATCACTGATTAAGCATTTTGGATCAGTCTCTTTCTCCTTTGAGATTGTCTCTTCATACATTTATAGCCAATAAACTCACAGGCAGGGCTGCAGTCGTAGCAACAAGATATCCACCCTGAGCCTGCTCTTCACAGTCTCAACCCAAACACTGTCACAGTGCCGTTGGTACAGCAAATGAACGCTTCACGTGCCTCTCTGTCTTTGAGCCTTCTCTGGTGTGACTACCACCACCTCTGCCATCACACTTGGTTACTGCATGCCAAAGCTGAGGGCAGAATAGTTCTCCTGTACAAAAATTTCTGCCAAAAACAAGGGTTATCTTTGAGATGTGTAAAATAAGAGAGGTATTCTTCTCTTGGGGACATGAGTTATGACTCCATTTTTATCTATTACTCTATTTCTTTTTATTGCTGGATTAATTAATGCAGCCTATCTGGAATCAGTGAGAGTTTGACTACTTGCACCAGCTGAGGATCTGACCTTGCTTGTGAAGCTACTCCAGACCCTTTCCCTAACTGTTTCTAAATGAATGGATTAAACCAAGAAACATTCTTCTGTCAATAAAAACCAGACAGGACATTCCTCCTTCCTGGGAGACATCCTGCCTCTTGTAGAAAAGCCTGGGACAGGGGCTGCACAGAGCTGCATGCAGGACTCAAGAGCAGCACAATGTGTGGTGAGGAGCCATCACAGCCCTCCGAACATGTCTTAAATGTGTGACACATCTTGCTGTTTGGCACAGAAACCAAATTTGCTTCTTTGCATTACTCTGGATTGGGCACATTAAAGGGAATTAAAACATAATCCATTACTGTGATAATACATTAGTACACATCCAGCAGCTGCCTCAGCATACCTCATAAACCACGAATGTCCCGTGAAGTGGTACTGTAAATGCTTTACTACGTACCAAGCACTCATGGTTTTTCTCTTCCTACTCCTCCTCAGGGCTTTCCATCACACAGCCGTGCCCCCTCAGATCATATCCACCCTCTTGCTCATATCCTGGTTGTGTTGTCTACCTTCTGCAAAGCTTACTTTGGAAATCCTGTCACATCCTGCCCACTCTATTTTTTATCCAGGAAAGGAAGACTTGACACTCCAGTTTCTAGTAAAGCAGCGGGGGAGACCATTTGTTTCTTACCACTATATTTATTATGTTCTGTCAGCTGAGGGAGGTAGGAGGAGTGAGCAAGAGCAACGTTTGCTCCTGTTCCCAAGCAATGTCAACTGCTTCTACTTGGCAGCTGCTAAGCCATCCTCTCTGCTGAATATTAAAAGATCCTGCCACTTTTCTGCTGTCTTAGAAACTCTGATGAGGGCTTAAAAGGTGAACATGTGTTCCTACTCTGAAATCAGAGAGTTTCTTCTGGTTGTAGCATTAAAATGAACCTCAAAGAAACTTTCCCAAAACTAAAGAGGGCTGTGCTCAGAGGTCTCTCTGGGGTTGAGCCAGTCACCTCCTAACACAAAGCAGGCCCAGCCTTGCAGGGCTGTCACTGGAGAAACAGCTTCTCAGGCAGTGCAAATCTGACAGCTGTCTGCTGACTGGTGCAGCAAGTCTGACAATGCACAACACAGGAGCATTGCCCTGGAGCCTCCAAAGCATGGCCCAAGAGCATATCCTGGAAAACCTCAGCTGCAGTGATTGCTCTCCCCTTGCTGACTGACAGTGAGGTAACTGCCTTCCTACACTACCAGCTGAGAGCAGATAAGCGAATCTGTGAGCCCACCAGCAGTAAAGCCCACAACCACACCCTGTGCCCAGAAAGGTATGAAGGAAGCTGGGGAGCTGTGCTTCCAAGAGATGAGGACACAGCAGTCTGGCTCATACTGGACACAGGCTGTCCTGCAGAGTGGGGTACCAGGTTCAGTGTCATCTCCCAGTTTTTCAGCCCTTCTGCAACTCAGAGAGAAGCTGCTGCATTTTTGGCTCAGGTGACTACACACCAAGGTCTTGCTGTGCTTGTTGAGAGACCAAACCTATGGGGTGACCAAGTATTTATACTTTATATAAAAAGCCTCTTCTTTCTGCCATGGAAAATGAGAAACTCTTTACTTACTTGCACTCCACAAATACCAACAGGGGCAACCAACTTTCTCGCCCAGAAATCTACCCCTGAATTGACAATGAAGACAGTGCCCAAAAGAAGTTCTCTCTCTTGGCTTTTTTCCAAAGAAATGCTCACTGCCACTTGCCTTGCTGGTGTCATCCTCTCTGCACCTTGTAGCCATGCACATGTCAGGTGCAGTGTACAGCCAGACACAGGGCTGGGGTGTGCCTCAGCTTCTGGTTAGCCCAGCCATGGGCCCTCTGAGTGCTTCAGGTGGCAATCTCTTATTGCTTCTGGCTAAAACGGGGGTAAATAGGAGAGGCTGCTTCTGCTTTATTCTCTTCATAGGAGCTTAGTGCAAATTAAATACAACCATCAAGAAAGACAAAAGAATAGATGAAGAGAAGGAAGTCTCCCAGACCTTCACTGATCATGGAGGGAAGATTATTTTGAATGTGGAAGCTGGTGTTACAACATTTTCACAACAGAAATACCAAATATGAATTTTTCACTTTTAATCAATATAGTTCCTATGTACTAAAAGAAACTTCTATTAATTCTGAAATCCATCAGTCATAATTCAATAATACCTGTTATAAACAAGAGGATTGTTTCATACTTTCAAGGGGGCATATCTGTCTTGTAGTGGTAATATTACACTGATTTTATTACGAACATGAACATCCTGAACTTTCTTCTATTATGAATTCTTGTGCTACTGATTTTTCTATCATAGTGATTCCACAGCTGTTTCTCTGATCTGTTTTAATTCTCTGTTTTCTTTTTAACATCTATATTTAAGTAATAATTAACATAGAGCTATAGGAAGATATTTGATTCCATTTCAGAAAAATCATTTTGATTAGTAATTACGGGGTCAGAAAGCCTTACTGATTATAATCTGAATTGTTTAAGGACACTCCATGGCCTGGGATGGTGCAGTAACTGTCTCAAGATGGGAAAGATATTTTTATCATAACAATATGGTTCCAGAGGATCAATGAAATCCCAGAGATCACCATGGATTAAATAATAAAATTAATTACTGATTAGAAAAACATCATCAATTAATTTTAAAATTTAATTTTTCCAAAATAAATTCTTGAAAAATTATAAATGCACATTGTTCTATGAAAACTGCAAATAGAAAAGTAGGTTTGGTTCTTCTAAGGCTGTGGGTTAAGACATTTTCAAGATCTATTAATTAACATTACATCCAGCTGCCTGATAGCTTTACTCTACTTAGGCTTCTAACCACAGAAGCAACCAGCAGGGAATGGCAGTTCTCCAAGCACTGACTAGAGGCAGCTTAAGTACACAGAAGCAATGCTAGATTTATTTGCTCAAAAACTGTAAAACTTCATAAAGGATGCATTCATTCTACTAAACCAGGGTTTACAGTTATTTAGCTGTCAAAATCTGTTGCATCTTCCATTTGAAGAAATAAAAAAAACAAAATATGAGCAAAAACCAGAGAAAGAAATGGTGAGCAATACCCGTTCAAAGGATTACTAAGGTTATTCCTTCAGTTTACCTTTGTACTATGACAATTAATAAACATTAAAAAAATAACTTCAAAATAAATTCAAATCCAGAACCAGGGGAGCATGGGGAGGAAAAGAAGACCTATCTACTCAGCCAATATTGGATATTCACAGTAACCAAACGGACTACTTGATGATTTCCTTGTATTCCCCTAGGCTTAAGGTCCCATTTGAGACCACCTAAGGTTTCTCTCAGATGCCACTTAAAACAGTGCATAAGGCTTAAATTCTTTGCCACAACTCCGCCTCAGGTTGATGTTATTTTGGAAGTTTCAGCCAAAATGGATTGATGGTTTGTTTGAACAAGTTTATTAAAAATATAGCTTAGTCAGGAGGCAGTGTAATGATCCAACTTCTTCCTATCCCTGCTCTCAGAGGCTGATGAGTGGGGAGCAGGACCTGGGGGAAGGGCTTTGGCCACAGCTCAAGAGCACTGCAGCTTCCTCAGGGTGGTGCAGCGCTCCACTGGTCCTCTCAGCATGGCAAAAACAAAGTTACCATCATGATAAGACGTTGTAAAGTAAACATCTATGCATCCATATATTAATTAATAAAAAAACACACTTGGAGACAAAAGCAACTGCTGTGGTCATTTTAGAATAAGGTCTGATCATTGGTTTTGTGAAAACATAATGTATCTCAGGTTTCTGCACTATGAAAGCATTAGCTCATGACAAGTGCGCAGATATGTGAAGGCAGCAGGGTTAGACCAAGAGACCAAAGTCTGTGTGCTTCAACTTTCAGCAGATGAAGGATTGAAACAAAATCTGACAAGATAACAAAGATTGTCTAGATATTAACACAGATTTCTAACATTTTTTATTATCTTGTTCACAGGCTGGTTTAATGTGTTTGTTATGTAGATGTACGTAAGCACCACGTACTTTTAATTTGGTGTTTACAAGATACAAAATCTAAAGTATACAAAATGTTAAAGACACTAAAACATTACATTAAACTGAACCAAGATATAGTTTGTTTGGTTGTTCTTATTATTAAATGAGTAAAAGTTCTGTTTGTGCAATGCAAAACTAGGAAATGCATAATGCTGTTGATTCCAGACCATGATATAGAATGTCAAATGAAAACACAAAGGGAAATAAATCTACCAAATTCTTGGTGGACACACACACCTAAAAACTTTTTCTATAGTAAATATGTCTAAAAGAAAACTGTCTCATTATTTAATTTTTATAATTTATTTATGGCTTGGTATTAGACAGATCAATTAAAATCACTGTTTTCTTGTAACAAGTCACCATAACCTTCTTAATGAATTTGCTCTATGACTTGCTATACTAGTCAAACATGACAATATAAACAATGAGTGGAAATAAATGGTCACCATTTATCAAACTGTAGCTGTTGTAGTACAGTAATTTTTCTTTCTTACTCAGAAGGATCTGACATTTGAAAGAAAAATATTAGCTAAAAGACTTTTGTTTTGAAATTTCAAAATAAGTAAGCAGTATCATGCTAGTTAGGGTCTTTTTAAAGCAAAATAACAATGTCATTATTGTGGTATGGCCAAAATTTACAAAGTGAAATCATGACATTTCTCCAGACTTCCCTGTGAATCAATTTGGGATTTTCTATTTACCCAGTATAACCTTTCAGCCCATTAGTTCAGCTGCAAAAGTCACATGAGAACTAATTGAATTCCAGCACAGCCTCTAACAGGTGCATTTTATAACATGTCAGATCCCACAGTCAGATGATTAAAGGACAACTCTCTACTGGGTTTCCAAGTAATAAACACCTATTTTCTATACAAAAACCATAGAGAGGCTCTACCAGCTGAAATAACCTATGAACCAGCTCTACTTGTGCTTGTATATCCCAGCGGAAAGCACACAAATCAACCTGTTCAACTCTTCCCACTAGGAGAATTCAAAAAAGACCAAAAAAAAACACAAAACAATAAAAGACCAAAAGCCTCATTTCTAAGATGTTACACCCAAAACATGAAAGAATTGTCTGCTAAGCAGATTAGTCTCTTGGCAAGACAAAAGCAGTTTTTGCACAGTCTTACTCACCTTTGAAACATTATCTCACACTGCCTTATGGCTAAACCACTGTGATCTGTTGTGGGTAAAGCTCTGATCAAGATTTATTTGACCCTCTTATTTCCACGACTGTCTTGAAAGCAAAACAGGTGTAAGTACAAGCTCTTTCACAATGATCTCATCAGGTCTCACAATCACAGAACACTTGTTCAACACTAAGTAGAAAAATCAAACCATTAAAACCGATTAATAGTGTGAAAATATGATGATTTTTCATGGATTAAGAAAACTTTTTGAAAAAAAAAATCACTACTGAAAAATGTAAACAGCCATATTTTTACCTGCTTTTGCCTTTATCTGTTTCCCTGAAACCTTGTTCATTTTCTGACGGCCATTTTTGATCCAACCTTCTTTCAATAGCATTGCTGGTTCAGCATCCTCATTGCATGTTCGGGTCAGGAAGAGAGCTCCAATTTTCCCCATAAACACATTTTGGTTACCTAAATTTATCATTATTTACTTTTACTATCTCGTTTTGTTGTCATGCTAAGAAGGAATAATATAACAGTAACCTTACTTGTTCCATTTTTTTCTGTTGCCTTGTCAGCTGAAAAAACATAATTTTAGAAAAAGGTAAGTTACATTAGGCTTTCTCTGATTTAGGGCTCTGGTTTAATTATACCAGTTTAAGAAGCCACTTTTTCCCACTGTCCAACCCAGTAGCAATCAACACCTCTAAAGTGCACACATATAACTGTGCCTCAGCTGCTCTTAGCTCCTTAATCTTAAATGCCAGTGAAAGTGCAGTTACTCTCAGACACTGCACCAAACCAGAGTAACAGAAATCCATCTGTGTCCACCCAGCAGCTGTCCTCTACCACCACCGTACAACCTCTCACCTAAGGGCAAGGTACATGGTTAAGAGAAGAAATATCCTGAGAGGAATGGAAACATTCATCGTACAGAGATAGCAAATTTCGTGAAGCCGGGAGAAGTGATTGTTCTCTCTTGGGTTCAGTATCACCAGAAAAAAATCCATGCAATGATAAACAAGAAGCACCGAAAGAGAAAGTCACTTAAAGAAAAGCACTTCTGCGAGTATACAGAAGTGAAACAAAGTTAATAAGCAGATAATTACAAAGCAGGCATGGATGATCTGACTGTTTTCAGGACACTCTGAGCATCCAGGTTCAACTGTGATCTCACATTGTTGCTGATAGTACCAGGTATTTTTTTCTAATGCATTTGCTGTCTTCAGATCCATAACATGGATGGTGCTGCCATAGTCAATTCACAGTTGCATTTTCAGTTTCATGTTTCAACGAGGTCCATGCATTTATATCCAGGTTTTACCTACCTGAATTTAGTACATTTCTAATCTGAATTTAGTAGGTGCTGCCTGTAGTCTTTATTAAAACATATACATCTTGAAAGAAAAAGTAAAATATTTCCTCTGTGCATGCCCCAGACTGCTTCATCAATGCCATGGGTAGATGACAGATTGTCTCAAAATATTCAACAACTTCTGTGGCTGTATTTACTCACAAGTGGAATTCACTAGTTGTGCTAAGGGGGTCCTGGTGGGAGGATTCTCCTGCACCCTTTGCAGAACAGCAGTTCAACATTCATATCCTGAAACATTCAGGACAGTCATTTCAAATGAAGAAACGAAGGTAAGCTCTAATTATATTTCACAGTAAAATTGGTTTCTACTAAGATGAGTTAGTGTATAAAGTTATTTCAAGGTCCTATTTGTCCTTCATTGAGAACAATCTTCACCCTTCTCCCTGCTCTGAGGGTTCCCTATCCATGTTTCTCTCGTGCTCCTACCTTTGCACTTCATCTCAAGTCTGAAAAAATAATATGTAAGTAATGAAGCCAGTATCCCCAAGGAGTTAAAAACCACAAACAAATACTATATTAAGAAAAAAGTATATTCCAGTCATTCCTGGGCTGATCAGATTCTGTAAAACTGTTTATTAACTGGGGTATGCTCTCTGCATTAATTTTTACAGCTCCTGACTTTGCAATATGTCATGAAGGCTTCTTGTGTGCCAGTCTTTTGGTGTAAAACATAGTCTGGACCTCCACAGTCTTTCTGATTTGCAATAAAAATCACACCTTTTAGAGGAAAGAAAATCGCTCCTCTCTGTATTCATGGTGAAATACACAATGAGTTCCTTTGAAGAAAAAAACCTGCAATTTTTGCTCATTGAATTTTTAAAGCTTTGATGATGTGGTTAGGATAGCAAATAATGAAGGTTATGTTAGGTGCTGCCAGAAATTTAAGAACACCCTTTTTCTTTTCCTATATTGGAAAAATCAGCGTTTTGCATGAGAGAATGGCAAAGCATATTTTTATTTGTCAGGGAAAGCAGCCTTTTTTTTTTTTCCCTGTCCCCCACCCCTTTGAGGTTCTTCCAGACCGTTTGCTGTTATCCTTCACACAAAACAGCATCAAAAGTAGCATTCAAAGAAAGGAAGCTGCAAAAGATAAATTGCTGAAAGCAAAGCCTGCTACTGGAAAATGTGCTTTCAAAGTTTCTGAAAGACTTTAAAGTTTATTTCTCTAGTGATGCAAGCTTATGAGAAAAACTGCATGGACAAAACTGTCTAGAGATTAATCTTTTTAAAGCTATTGCATGCAAACGTGTTTTTTACGTAAATGTCATTCATGCTTAGAAAAATAATCCTTTTAGAATCACTGTGTATCTCAGACTGTTTTTTTTTTTTCAATGACCATTTAATTTCAATTTATATTTGTGCATTATTCACACAAATATTGTTTCTCATTAGCAATTTATTTAAATTATTTTCTTAGAAAGAAACACAATTTATTTCAGAAGATTGTCATTATTCCGTTCACTTCTTTGTTTTTGATCTGTTGTATGGTCCTTGAATTTCATTCTGATGTTAATTTATTTCTTTATGGATACTGAAATTGCACTGCTATACTAGCACTATTTGTATACACCCTGTCACTTCTACTAAGGTACATATATGAGTACTGTTGTATTCTAGCAGAATTGTACTGTCGCTCAAGGTGGATCACAAAAAAAATTGTGTCACACGTACAATCTATGGATATAAAATAACCTCAACCTGGCATTTTCAGAAGAAGAAACTGAATTTATGAAAGTCTTTAAAACAGCTGTAGTTCAGATTTTCTCTCAGACTGGGAATGTGGAAGGGTTTCATTAAAAAAAAATGGCTGAAAAGGCTGAAAATAAACTTCTTTCTTACGTCTGTTAATATGTCTGTATTTTTTGCTTTATGTTATATGGTGGAATTGAAGGAAGAACGACGTCTCCTCTCCGAGGTTTTCTGTGCTGATTGCACTGTCTGCAGCCTGTGCTTGCAGGGCTGGGCTCTCTGGATGCATCTGTGTTTACATCTCTCCTGAGACCAGCCTTAGCTCTGGAGCCTTTTAGCTCCTTTCAAAACCAGCCCCAGTGGAGTTTGACGAAACTCTGTGTCACTGAGATCAGTTACTCCCAGGAGTCGGTCCTGCTCAATTTCTACCTTCCACTGACATTTTGACATAAATAGGCAGGCAGTCCTTCTGGTCTGGAGATAGGAGGGGTGAAAAAAGTGTGAATTCAAACAGCTGTTGATAAATTGCTCTACAAGGCCTTCACTATTAATTTCTGTCAGTAGACAGTAAAATGGCAATGGCTGCTCAAACTGTTCCAAAAACAACACTTCCTGTGACAGGACAGACCACACTACACTGACAGATTGGAATTGGTCTTGTGCAATTGGTTAGTGAGTGCTATCTAAAATCATACAGCTGGTGTTGAACAGGGGTATTGTTCTCAATCCGCATTACAAATATAAGCCCCACATAAATAACAAAGAGTGGATCATGCCCACAAATCTGTTCACTAGAGCTGATGGACTTTTGTAAGCTACTTCTGGCAACATTTGTCTTTTGTGAAAGAATTTCCATACATTTCGTTCTCTGAATCCTCCCACTGGATTTGTCCCTCCAAGAAGGTGACACAACCTATAGGTTTGATTTTCTACTTGAGATTGACTTGAAAGCTGTCAGAGGCAGGAGGCTGGAAGTGCTGTTAGGATACAAGTGCCAATTTTTGTTTAGCATTTTCTGAGGCTAAAAAAGATTGCCAAAAAGAAGATATACAGAGGTAGAGTCTGAGAACAGAAAATAGTTTGGTTTGGAAAGAAATGGACAAACAGAGCTGTTCTCATAGCAGATGCAGACAAAGTTGTCATACTTCCCATCGTTGTCTTTAAACGAAACAAGATAACAGATAGGATTGGTCTGTCTTCCTTCTCTTTATGTAGAGAGAAGACCCACCTTGCAAGATAACAAGTGGGCATGACTGGCAGTGGCTTTAGCACACCTATTGAAATGTGTAAGATTAATGCTACACAGTCACAAGAATAACCAATTCAAGCAGTGATGTAGTGCTTATGATCAAAGTGCCTATTAAGGAGAGAGAATTGCAGACACTAAGGATCAAAGTAAAAGGGATAAATAGCTCACTTGATAAGTTCAAGAAAGATTATTCTGCTTACTCTGACTGGAGAAATCCACCCTGCTGAGGAGATGCATGTCAGAAAAACATCTCATTGATCCATCAATTAGCTTGGGAGCAACAGTGCTGTGTTACTTGTTTGGGTCTGTATTGCAGTGTGTCTATAGGTTAATTCATTTTTGTGGCCCTGCCTTGGGAAGCTCTCCCTCAGAGTGCACCAGATGGTATGTATAGACATGCTCTTAATGTTCTTCTTCTAAGGCTAGGCTAACATCAAGCTTCACTTTTAAGCAAAATATTATAAATTTTATCATAATTTTGGATATGTGCCTATCCAGTCCATGAAACAGGGTGTTTTATGGAGTATTTGTTCTCTTTAAAATTCCAGCAGTCAGCAGTAGGTTGCTAATTTAGGGAAACAAGTGACCTTCTCCCCATAGCATAAAAGTTTAATATTGCTTTGTGGGAGAATAAGAGGAAAAAGGAACCTGTGCCAGAGATTGTGATAGCACAGTCAGTCAGCTAAACAGGCCCATTTTCAAGTCTTTCTGTGGAGCACTTTGGCTTACCCTTGAAGAAGGCCAGGTGATGCAAGCAAAGAAATATAATGGCTGGAATTACTTGTTAGATTGAAGCATTAGATTAATAGCTGCAAAATGGAACTGACATTTGCATGACTGCTCTTTCATATCCATACTATTTTAACAGACTTTCCTGCAAGGGCTCTTTCATCCTGGTTCCCGCAGTGCTGCCATTTGGCAATTGCTGTTCAAAAATGTTGCGATACCATGTGAAAATCTTCCAATAACATTCTTGAGAGACATAATTTTGTTTCATTTCCATATACCTCTCTCAGTTTGTTTCAGGGTTAGAAACATTTGTATGGAAGCAAGACTTACACTTTAGGACTCTATTTTCCTAAGTGTTTTGCCCCGCATAAATTCCTTAATTTGAAAATGCTGATGCCACTCTCACACATGCAAACATGGTGACTTCACAGGCAAAGAGTTATGGCAATTACCAGCATGTAAAATTACATAATTTGCACCTGCAATTGTAGTGATTCCATAGTTTATCAGGGCATTTAAATGTTCAGATATAGTGAATATGCAATAGCATATTTGACTGATATAGGATTCTCCCTTTGGAATTATTCTTTTCCTGTTGCATATTGTGCATATATATTAATACATGTATATACATGTGAGAAAAAATGTGGTGACTGCTATATCCTAATGGCTATTTCCTATACAAATTATGAAGCGGTTGAAAATCACATAATATGGGACAGAATTATGATATCCTGGATAAATTAAATTTTGCGATTTCAGGTGAAAACAAATTAATGGTAATTTAGAAACTCAAACAACAATAATTGCCTCAGCTTCATATGCGCATTTCTAAAATAAATTTTTTAAATTAAGAATAAAAACAATGAAAATATACCAATGCATTTCTTGTGTTTTAAATTATCCAATATAACAAGGTAAAACTTTGGGTGCCTCAGTTAAAAATGGCAATTTATATGAAATAAAAGTGTCTATCTCAGCAGCAGTTACTAAAAAAAAATTAGGTAACAGCACTAAATTGTGTGAAAGTTCCCAGGAAGTTTCCAGTGTCCAAAAGATCAGCCCTGTATTTTTCATAATTGGAAAAGTCTTTCTGGGATGATGAGAAAGAATCTTACGTCCATAAGTCATAGCAAGGATAGATGAAATCTCTCTTTTGCTCCTGGAAAACAGGAAATGTGGAGCAGTCTCTCACTGCTAAGCTACTGTTCCCTATTGCATTAAACATACTAACAAGTGAGGATGATAAAGACACTTTTGTCAAAAATTGACTAGAGAGAACAGAAGATGAATTAGATACATGAAAATGAAAGGAGCTTAGTTTGAACCTATAAAGGGATTCAGTCTTGAATCTGTTTTTGAAAGATAAAAGAGACAGATAGCATTGCATTTCTCATGCTCTCTATAGATGAAAGTGTAATGTTACCTTGGGATCTAAGAATTAGAGAGTGGATATGCTTCAAATATCCAGTTAAATGTTTAACTCTCTTGCATAAAAATACATTTGGGTAAGAAGATGAAATTTGGTAAAAGAAAATGAAAATAATAATGTTTATTTTGTCCACGATTGCCACAAGCTTATTTCCTTAGTATGAAAATGTCAAAAGAAAAAACTATAGTTAAAACCACCTGAATGACCAGTTTAAAGGTACTCCCTGGTATTGAGCAACAGATATCCACAATGGCTGAGCAGATGCTTGCTCCTAGCTTGAAAATCTTTGTTTAGTTGACTTTCAGGAAGACAGCTGTCTCGCTGAACCTAGAGAATAACATCATATTCTGCTTTTCATGCAAGATTTCACATTGCTGCAGGATGTTCAGCCCTTTTAGAGGATGTAACACCAACCCTCAGTTTTGGCAGGCCCTACTCTTTATTGTGTCATAGAATGAATGAAATACAATCAGATAAATAATTACTACCCTAAAAAGCAATATTGTATGAAAAGGAAAGAATCTTTGTGTGGAGAGCCAAGAAGATGATGAGTTCTCAGTTCAAGTTTTTCATTGATGTGTTCCTTTTAGTTCCTTCTGGTAAGGAAGACTATGTCACTTTTCCCCTTCAGTGCACCTTCATTCATTGGGAAATTTGCCTGAGAATGCAGTGAGTTCACTTTCATTTTTGATAAAACTCAGAACAAAGACCACTGCTACAGTACATGAGTAGTTATTTTTAACAACTATTTCAGGATTTAACATCTTTAAATGTAGCAAAGGCAGTGGTGAGAAGAGGTTTATTGCATTGTACAATTCATAACTGTTAAGGCACTTCTCCATGCCAAAATAAAAACAATGCAGGAATAATTTCAGTCTGTAGAACTAGCCTGAACTAGACCCAAATAAACAAACAGAAGTTTTGGATATTATATGCCATAAGAAAAGTTGTCAAGTTTGCCTCCATTAATCTGAACTGAAAGTTCACTTTCTCCAATGCGACTGTTGTGTTGAGTAAGAAAACTGAAATGGACATATTGGCACATCTCTGCTACTGCTATAATTAGGCCAATCACAATAAATGCTTGCCAAGTATTTCTGTGTTTAAAATATCATTGCATTGGATCATCTTCTGGATTTTAGGCTTTTCATCATGATTAAAGAAGGCTAGACCGGAAACAGTCTACTTAGGATAACAGCATGCTGCTTTCAAGGATGAGGAAGATGGGGAGGAAGGGAGCCAACTGTGCACATACAAAATGAGATGGATGACAAATGCTTTTTGAACATTTCTATACATTGCAATTCTAATAAAACTGCTAATTTTTAAGTATATTTTATTGTAACATTCTGCCTTACCTTATTTAAATACATATATATATATATTATATATAAATATATACAACTGAAAATGTTCAGTTACAGTTTAGTGTCTTATGTTCTGTTTCATGTTCTCAAGTGAAAATAACTTAGATAAGCCTTCACAGAAAAAAAGCTGTGCTTTACCAGCCTCATTCTATAGAACTTTCTCGTTGCTTCATGCCAGTTCATTATATACTTGCAAAACTTAACTTTGCATTTTATTAAAACAAAAGCTGATGGTAGAATCCAAACCTGACTGAAGTTTACAGGAGTCTGGTACAAACATTGTCTCTTATGTCGAATTCTTCAGTAGTAGAAATTAAAGTTACTGAATGACTTTGCCCAGCATGAGATGAAGTTTTCTGTACTCAGAAACTTCATCTCATTTTTCACAGAAAATAGTGAAAAACCCCACAAACCTATCTTGTTTCCAGCAATTTAGAACATTGCATTGTTGTTCAAAAGCACCTAAACCTTAATTTCAACATTTTTTTAAAATTAATGTACCAAAACTGACACTCAGTTTTGTAAGGTTTTACAAGAATGTTCACAGACACAGAGCAGACATGAAAACTGTCACTTAGAAGACTCAAATGTGGGGAACAATATTCTGTTTATCTCTCTCATACAGTAGACAAACTTTCTTTTAAATGAACCTCCTTGCAGGGACCTAAAGGGTTGCCCAATCCAGCAGTGGCAGCTCTCCAGAGCCAAGTAACATCTGGTGAGCCCTTGAGCCATTAAAATCTCAACTGGAGCTCTTCATGGTGCCTTTAATTTCTTTCTTGTCCTTTTCTCATTCCACTTTTCTATTGAATTCTTACCCTCTTCTCATCCTCTTTTTGTCATTTGTTCATCTGAACACCAATAGCTGTTTCTGGAAAATGTGTTTCCTGGAACTATTGGGAGAAACCCCTGGTCTCACTGAGTGGACCTCTATAACATTCTATAGTTTCCTGTAATAATTTGCACCACTGTTTTTCAGTTCTGGATTCTTCTTTCTCTGCTTGTCTTGCTTCTCTTTGATTAGCTTTTCCAATATTCCTAAATCCTTTCTGCCAATCACTCGGTCATACTCCCCAGAGTGATCTCTGTTCTGCAGCACTTCCAGGTCTAGGTTTGAAAGGCAATGAATAAACAGGAAAAGGCTTACATGCTATAATGTCAGTAAGAACCATAGAAGGATACAGGAAGAACGAGCCTTCAGAGGAGCAGTACCCTTCTTGAAAAGAAGAAACAAAAAAAGAAAGATTAAGCACAGCCCTAATCTAAATGCTACCAGCATAAGAATGATATTACTTACTAATTATAAAACTCTTCCAGAATGTTCTACAAATGTCATAATCCCACAAATTCCAGGTATAAGCCTGAAAATTGTTGGTGCTTGGTTTCTCTGTGAGGATTGATAACAATCACAATGTGTTCTCTGCAATGCTCCCCACTTAAAAAATGCGGGCTGATACTGCCTGGCACTGTGCAGTTCTACCAACTGACGAATTTCTCTGCTTGGGTCACCTGAAAGCAAAATCTACCTTAATATATTATGTACTGTTCAGAAGCTCTATCCCCAGGACATCATGACTAAAGGATTGTCATTTAGTCACATTGGATTTTCACTATGGAAATTATATATCTCTTACTAGAAGCTTATAAAAGAAGATGACCTATGCTGTCAGGATTACATCTGTAGCACTTTAGAAGTGTGAGGAAAATATGCAGATGGTAATTAAGATTTTCCATTGCAGTCTGAAAGCTATTAACATGTTGTGTGTAGTTGTATTTATTGTCTGTCAAGACTTGCTTATTGACAGATGTGGTCCCTATAAGTATAAAAATTGTCTGGCACAAGGTGGTGAAAAAATCTCTTGGTTTTGGATTTTCATCTAATTTTAGTCTCAGTGATGACAAAACAGGTAAGGAGTTTTCATTCAGGCTGCATATTTTTTTTTTTTATAATTTTTTCTTTTAGTGTGGCTTTTTTTTTTTTTGGGTGAGGCAGGTCTAAAGTTCATTGGTAATTCAAAAGCAAAAGAAAGTCTTCTGGCTTAAGTAATGGACTAAACTCCTAGAGGTCTTCAGAAATAAGCATAGATTTTAGGCTAGTAGTCTTGAGAAGACCTCGACTCACTTGGATGCAAAACACATCATGAATTTTGTATGCATGCCAAAAGGGTGTTTCTAACATGTTCATTTACTTCCAGATAAGTTTGTGTTTTATTCCTATTCACTGAGATGTTCCATTCCAGATTTTTGCAATAATCTCTCCTTTTTGCCATACTGTACAAATTCCTTCAGTTAAATGTCTATCTTTGCATGTTTTGATTAATATGGGAGGTGGATCTTCTGTAACACTGAAGAGATTTGTATTATATCTCTTTTTCTGTTTTGGAGTATAACAAACCAAACAAACGGAAAGTCAAACAAAAACTCCTTCAGCTCTCCCACAGATTTTTTCCAAATGTATCTCAAGGGAAGGGCTTGTGTTTTCCAGTCCTTCACCCCTTCTTGTACTGTCTGCTTGTAATCTAACTTCATAAACTGGAAAAGAAGATTAGCTGCTTCTTCAGCTAGTCATACTTTCAGCAGTGAATAATATTTCTTATTTCCCTAGTGAAAATGTACAAAATTTGACAATATTCACTGGTATTTGGATACTATTCTCCTCACTTTATCCTGAGCTTTGACTATGGAAGTCCTATTATCTTATCCATGAAATGCCTCTGAAATTATGTCCAGGACGCAGAGGAAACTCTCCTGAGTCAAGAGGCAGTGCTGTGACAATCAGAGATCTCTTAAAAGTCTCTTGTGCAATGTCTGTGGAAAGAAACAAAGTGTGCAGTCACGTGCTAAGCAGGATCTTTGATTCGGTATGGCATGAAGCTCTTCCTTCCAGCTCCTTTGTCCTAAAGTGAGGAGTCTGTCTGATGAGAAAATCATTTCAGCTCCTCATTAAGGAAAAAAAAAAAAAAAAAAAAAAAAAAAAAGTTTTAACTATAAAAATTGGACAGAAATCATGAGAATATGACCTAAAAATGTGTGAAAAGCCAAAAGACAATTCCTCTCCTTCTCCCTCCCCCCAGCCCCGAAAAAAAAATAAAAAAGGGCACTCTCCAGATTTTTTAAAAACTTTGACATAGCAACAGTAGGGGTAATTGTACAGAAAAATACTGTGTTTGGAGATTTCTTATGCTTAATAACATTTTTTTCTTTGGGTGTTTCTTTACAGCACTTGCCTGGGGCTCTTCATTGAGACTCTCCATGCAAAGCTTTAACATGGTCATTTGGTAAGTGAATATTACTTGCATATCCATACACTTCCTCTTTCTCTTTTCACTTCGTTTCAGCTAGCAAGCATCTTACCTGATATGCAAAGTGGGGTTAATCTGAGACAAGCAAAGTAAACCAAAACTAGTTTAGAGCAGGCTGGAAAAACTAAAGGAATTGGGATTTTTATTTCACATTTTCAAATGTGTCAGATACAAATCTGAGTGCTGCAACAGAAACTGCAGACTGACTGGTTTGGGTTTTTTTATTTCTAGTCAAAAGCTTTGCTGTGATTTTTCAAACATGACTGCAATCTTTAATGCTGAGTGATTGACTCCTCTTAAAATAGTTCGGTGAAGTCACTTTCAAAAACAGATGCCAATGGTGACAACACCTGAGGTTTTCCTTGTTCTTTTTTATATTTACATAATTGTAAAATGAAAAAAAAAAAAAAAAAAAAAAAAAAAAAAAAAAAAAAGAGTAAGGAACTAAAATATCCCTTTGCCCCTGCAAACTCTGTGTTGGAACCTCTCTACTCTTGCTCTCGCTCCCTCTGAATTTCTGCCCTCACTCAGGCTGGATGTGGACATGAGTCTTTGCTTAGATCATTGCAGAACAGAGGCCCAAATGACTGAAAGAGAAAGCAGAAAACTTGGCAGATTGCTAACATATCAAGTGTTAATGAATACAGTTCTCTAATTAGAAATGTCTGCAAGAACTGAGTAATAGGATCCTTTGAAAATGTGACAGTTTTTAATTTCTTTTGTTAGTAGAGTTTATACTTTTCTGAATTAGAGCTTTTATCAAACTGGCATCAGACTTTAGGAATGACAATAATACTTGAAATACAAATAGAGTTTCTTTTGAAATCACTAGCTAAGCTAACATTTTATTGAAATCCTTAGTCTCTGGACTTTATTAGGTTAATAGATATAATTTAAGAACTTTTTTTCCCTCTTTGTTTTTTTTTGCTGTTCAAAAAAAAAAATCCTAATGTATGTGCGGTTGACTGGAATTTGCTAGCTAATTTTCAGAAACATCTTGACTTTTTTTATTTAATTTCAAATGTAATACCTCCCCAGATGGCAGACTTTGTAATTTGTGGCACCAGTTCAAAAAGGTATATTAATTACCTCTAAACGGCTCAGCATCAAACATTTACTGGACTTAATTGTGAATTGGTTTAATATTAATTAAAATACATCCTTTCCTTTGTATGAAGTTTCAGGAGATGCAGGTGGGTATACTTCTGTGTGACTTATATCCCATTTTATACTAACACCCCCACTGAAACAGAGCAAAACACTGAAGATCCAGAGCAGCACATAAACATTCTGTGTCCCTTGAAGTCCTCTAAAGGAGCCTGAAAGGGATGGTTTCTTTCATTCTCGGCCAAACAGTGATAGACAAACAGGTAAAAAGGCAAGGAGAAAAATACCATTTACTCACTGTAGCAGCAGGAAATCAAGTAAAGAAAATAAACAGGGTTTGAATCCTGGGCCTTTAACCTGCTAGTCAGGCAGATTTCTACAGTTTCATTCTGTGCACATTTGTGTGCTGGTAAATGATGAAGGGGAGGTAGAGGAACTGAAGGCTTGTGGGATCCCTGGGACTCCCACAGCTATGAGCACAGCTGTACAAACACACGCAAGCTTTGTTAAGGTAGGGTGGGCAATTGGCTGAAACTGCTGAGCCAATCTGACCTATAAATCCCTTGCAAAAGCTCTGCCTGAGAGAAAGCCAGAAGTTATGTGTAAATGTTTTACCCAGCCAACTGTTTTGGTACTCCTCTAACATCCTTCTGGATAGATAATTCTGTAAGTAGTTGCTTTGAGTATCCTGCTGAATTGCTGATTACCTGGAGCAGAGCAGGGAAGGGAGGGATTGGTGGGTGGATGGAGGAACTAATAACTCAAGAACTCATTCAAATGAATGTAGAATTTTAAAGGATACGTGATATATCACATAAGTTGACGTAGGGCTAATGGCTACAGGAAGTCTATAAAAAAGAGAACGCGACATCCAGCAGTTTGTTTTGAGCAGCAGGATGATATGAATTGGTCAGAGTAGTACAGAAAGATTAGATTAATTATTTCAAATTGGGCTGCAGTCTGTCTCTTCCCTTCCTCCCCCAGCCTCCCTCAGCAGAACTCCCACTGCTCATTTGCAGATATGATCTCATGAGGAAACAGCATCACAACCCTGCACTGTCCTGAGCGCATGTGGACAAGCAGTCCCCAATAACCCTTACTATGCAAATCACAAAATCATCAGCACCCTCCATCAGCAAAAGAAAAATAGGGGATCTTTCTCAGGTTTGTTTTTTTTTCCTTTCCAAACATTTCTGAACTCTGCGTGACCTTCTTTATGACTGAATCTAAGCGCCTCTAAATACGTAGCAAATTTAGACAGTAGAAAGCCAAGTAACACGTTGCAAACCAAAGGAAGATGAAGGAAGTAATGAGAAGTGAAACAAAGAGAGCTACAGATGAAAATAAGGCAGCCTAAACCAGAGAACACTGAAATATCACATATGGATTAGAGTATTAAACATAACATGAACTGTGCAACTTGCTCCCATTTTCTTTCCCTTCACCATCTTTACCACCACCTAAAAGCAGTTAAACTACAGGGGGATAATATCTCACTTGGGATTTATGAAACAAAATCAATGAGAGCAGTGGGAGTAACGTCACTTCTGTAAATGATCAAAATCCACCAATTACAGGGAGGTGTTAATCCTCATCAGACCTGTTTGCTGCTGTGGCAGCATTTGAAGTAAAGCTGCTCTGGAAGTGTTACAGGACCAGCTATTCTCACAGCATTTGGAAAACTAAAAGTATTTCCACCCAGGCTTCTTAAATGAAGTTTGAAGTGTAGGAGAGAAAGAAAGAAAAGGAAGGAGTAAGGAGGGAGTCAAAACATCATATTTTTGTTCATTTATTGGGTAGGAATAAAAAATATCTGGGAAAGTTTGGGTCTAAAGTTCCCTGCATGAGTTGTCCTGCTAGTGCTTTTCTCCAATGTCTTCCAAAATCTCTGAACCTCCTCATTACTGTGATAACTTAGTAGTTGGAATTGGCTGTCAATTATTCATGCTGCACATATTTATGCTGTATATCAGAGGAAATCAGAGTTGAAATATTGATGCATCTGTACTTACTTTGCCTTGCAACTGCATTTCATTGCTAGATGAGCAGAGATCCGCATGCTCTAAGATCATATTACCAGAAAGGATCACAATGGTGGGAGGCTTGCAACATCAAGACCTAGAAGAAAAAATCAAGAGCAAGGCAACTGTGCAGGTGTTGGAGGGCTGTTTTATTCTTTTTCTCTCTGCCTCAAGAAATATAATTTGTGCTGTTGATGAAATGACTGGGCTTAATATGATACTTCTCTTTAAGGTGAAACTGGTTAGACTAATTGTACGTAATTCATAAATACAAAGTACACATTGAATTTTGGTCATTCAGAGATTGTTTGTCCCTCCCTGTGTCTTAAATTAATAGACCCAAAGCTTCTCAAAAGATGGATTTTCTTCCCTTAAGATAGACAATTTTCTGCTGTCAGAAAAGACTGAGGCAAGAGTTGGGAAATGAGGGGATCTGACCTTGCCAAGGCTTCCAGCAGAACTCAGACAAGCTGCCTGAACTGTGGCTTATGTAAAGTAGGAGGTGAGGCTGTGGTCATCTTGCCACTGCACACTGCCTCTGTCCAAAGGCTAGATCCTGTTCCCTGGGTTAGTCCTGCAGGGCTTGGTGCCCTCTGGAATCATCTACAGTTACGAGGGAGCTGAAAGGCAGCACTGTCTGCAGAAGCCACTGAAAGGTGCCCTTTGGCATTTCTGCAAAGCAAAGGGACTCAAGCCTTGCAGGTAAAACAAGTCAATAACAGACAGGCTGTGGAGTTCGGCACTTGGGAAGATTCAAAACACACCTGGACACAGCCCCATGCCGGCTGCTGGGGCTGGCCTTGCTCTGTGCAGGGGGCTGGACAAGGGCCTCTCCAGAGGTGCCAGCCAGCCTCAGCCCTGCTGTGAGCCTGTCACTGTGAGCAGCAAACTCTGTTTGCTTGGGCTGGACGTGCTGCAGCGTAACTGACAGCTTCCACAGAAAAACGGAACAAAAATCAGGCCACTCCTTCTCCCTACAATGGCAGGGTTTCTTTGCTGCTCTGCTTTCCTTCCCTGTCAGTCAGCTGCCCAGCACTGCTCCTTGCCTGGGCCAGCAGGAGCTCCCCAAACCAGTGACCATGAGCTGCAGGGACAGCCCAGACAGGCTGGACTAAGGAAGCCTGAGACACCACTAGCTATGGCATGGCCTTTTTATTGCCTGTTTGCTTTCCTGTAAAGCAGTCACGGTGTGATCATAAAGTGCAACAAAATTTATTGATAGCAATACTTAAATAAGAGGGTTTTTTCAATTTTTTTTTTTTTTTTTTTTTTTTTTTTTTTTTTTTTTTTTTTTTTTTTTTGTCACTAGAAAGGGAGCGTCCTTTCCAAGAGAACAATGGAAATTTGTGTATCATGGTGAGAAATCATGAAGTGCCAAATGCCCTCAGGCCCTGATTGTACTAGGAATTTTGTTTTACTGAAATACTGTCCTGACTCTGGGCTTCAGCAGATGGCATCTGGGCAATCACAGCTGAAACTCTCCAATAAAACTAGTAAATATTGTTCTGCTAATTCCTTTAGAAATGTGCCAGAGCACACAAGGCAAAAAATTAATGACATACTGCAATTTTCCAGTTTAGTCTTTTATGTTATGTCTAATGTTTTACTGAAGTCTTAGCTTCCTGCTGTGCTAACAAAATGAAAACATCTGAGGAGGAGCAATTTCATGATAACATTAGAATAGAAGGCCACTATAAAATCGTTAGCTGAAATTTCAGTTTCAGGTCTATAATGATGCTTATATTACTATGACTTTCATTCATCTCTGAAAAGTATTACCGAATGCTGCCTGACAAAGACATGTTACTTACTGATGGAAGTCAGTACTTATTGCTAATTTGAAAAAACAAAGGCCAAATGAAAGTGGATTATGTTCTTTCCCCATTTACCTTCATCTATTCCACCAGAGGTTTAAAAAGTCTATTTAGAATACAATACATTTTGCAGGTGTGGATCAGAACTTGCTCTTCATACCCAGGGCAATGAGCTTCCAGATGATAAAGGTGTTTTTTCTGACAGAGGAAACAAGGAATGAAATCTTGGTCTGTCAAAAGCTAATGCAAAAAGACACTGGCTTCTCTGAACCTAGGATTTCATACAAGTATAGCTGTAGCTCTTTCTTAAACTGTGATCAATAGGGATGTTATAGTCTTTTAGTCACTGAATATCCTCACGATATGGAAAATACATTTCTTACATACTTCATAGTCTTGGCACTACACACTTAGCTTGCCATTCGTGGTGCATAGTCCAATCTAAATTGAGGAATCAGAGCTTTCCTTGCAAAAAACCCCACATTTTGGTTCCAAATATGGACTCTCAGGGCTTAGGTGGAAAGCTTTTGTTTGAAACCATTAGTAATCTTGTGCCTTGTTGAGTTTTCTTCTGAGAGTTTCCTTGTGAAAGAAAGAGCATTCATGAATATTCGTACCAAACCTAACCAAAATCGTAGATAGAGATTGTAGATCCTATCAAAGAAAAGAGTTGTTGTTTTATCTCAAATGAAACTATGAAAATTTGGGGTTTGGCAGTATTTATCATTCAACACTTGTCACAATTGATTTTTTTTTTCTTTTTCCAGCCTGGAGTAACCTATAGCTCTCTAAATCCAACTGACAAGAAAATTAAAATAGAGATTTGTCTTTCTAGAGTTTTAGAGTAGTTCTTAAAAATGAAAGACAAAAATTCATCACTGTTTTGTAACACGTCCCTTGGTGGGGATTTTCTCCTATTTCTTAATGTTCTTCCTTAGCTACTCTGCTACACCCATATCTATCAGTAGGCATGCTTCATTCTTCTTAAGCAATTTACTGAAGACAGGAAGTCACTTTGTTTATAGAAATTATGAGTTAGAGCTCTAAAAGTGCTATAAAACAACACATTGTGTGGTAATCACGTTAAAAGATTTTAACATTTTTCAAGGGTCAAGTTTCATATAAGAAATTATGTTTTCCTTGGGGAATTTTAGCTGAACCAAATATCTCAAATTGTATGAAGTTCTCTCTGAGACCCATGTGCTTGTCTACACTGTTAATCTGCTGTCTACTTTGATGTTTCATCATGACTAAGCATTTTTAAGTGAGTCTGAATGCTAATAGAAGATGATAATGAAAAATGATGTTTCATTTGGTAACTTGTTCAGAAAATATGCTGACAGTATGAGTGAACCCAATATACTGTATTAGTACTCCCACAAGTCCTATTTAAGACTGCTTTTTTTTCTAGTTAGAGGCCTTAGTAGCCTGTGTGACTCTCCTGTACATCCCTATACTGTGTGTCCATACTATTTTATAAACATTTTCCCAAAGTATTAAAAAAAAATCAAAATATGTCAGTTTAAATTGCATAATGCATGTCAAAATTCACGTCAAGATCTTCCTCTGCATAGGATATAAATGGAAGGGTTTGTAACATATTTATTAAATGCTTCTCCTTAGAGATTGACCAGAACCCATTTTGGGAGCACACTGTTAATTACTGAGGTGAAAAACAGAAAAAGGACAATTGCACATACCTCTTTACCAGTTTATCACATCCACACCTTTAGGGGAAAAAAGCAGAGAAAAACAGCAGGTGAAATATTCCCCTGCATTGGGCATGTGAAGTCAAAGATGCTTCACTAATTAAATATTGTGAACAGAGGGAGAGGTGAGATCTTCTAATTTAACACAAAAGGAGTGGTAACTGATTAGTCTTTCATAGATCTGACTGGTCAGAAAAATTGTATCTGTACAAGCTTAGCACTGAACCCTGCTACTAGCACTGCTAGATATTTACTGGTTTTGCCACTTACAGCTCAGAATAAAACACCTTCAAAAGAGCTGATTTTCTGAACTATGAGAAGTTATGACAGAGAGCAGGGAGTCTTCCTTAAGGTTCAGCTTCCAGGAAAATGCATTAAAAGACGGTTCATTGAGTTAGCAGAACGTAAAAAAGTGGCAGCAACATGAGACAGCCAAAATGTGTCACTTGAGAACCCTAAATATGCTAAGGTTGTATTTTGGAATATAACAAATGCTTCCCAAAAGACAACACAGATGTTGTGAATTATCACTTATATCATTTTAGCACTGCATAATACCAGTCATAAGCTGGGATGCCACTGCTCCATACATGTGCACTTAAAAGGGAGATCCCCCTGTTCCAGGCTTCAGCTAGCTTGTAATCCATAGTTTAAAAGAGATGTTATGAAGAAAAGGAAATGAATGCATTTATGAAAAGGTTACATGATTAACTCCCTCTGTCTCTGATGACTAAAGTTCTGGGCTGACATTCATGTCAAAGGAATGGCTTTGGTTTGAGTATCTTTGATTATGATGAAGTAAAATGAGGATATTCCAGTTAATTTCTGACTGTTAACAGTAAAATTAGTAAGCTCTAAATTATTTCTGAAAACAAGTTTTGACCAAGTGGCTCAGAGTATTTCCAATTGCCGCTCCAAGGTATTTTCATTTGGCTTTTCCACTGTGTTTCTAGGTGTTAAGCTATCTGTTTCAATTTATTGGCAGCTTTAAAAAGTACTCCATGTTCATAGGCAAAGCTTACAGCTTGAGTTAGTATTTCTTATGCATTTACTCTGTTGTTAAAATGGTAGAATCTTTATGTCAGTCAGACTATTTATGAAGTACTTTGCTCAAAATGGTTTAGGGATAACAGCTTATATTCCTATGTCATGTGTTAAGGACTTAAAGCTGACTGAAAGAGCAACTAGTCTCTTTAGTTCTTTAGGCTGAAGATAGGGTGATCTCATGGTCTTCCCCATAAAACAGAAGGTTTTCAATATCTGGATAAGAGATAAAATACTTGCAAAGTGGAACTATGCATAGGGGAAGAAATCAGGAAGATAATGTAAAACTTAAACATCTGGTCTCCTCATTTGGTATAATGTTTTCTTGATGCAGCAGTGGATAATCTTTCCTGGAACTGCTGGTAGCATAAGCGCCAAGAGGCAATTCCCCTGCGTTTAATTTTTAGTACAGTCATTCATTATTAAAAAACACATGCTGAACAATTGCCTAAAATTAAGTGTGAATACTCAAATCCAGAGCATCGAGGCAGGAGCAGTTATTTCACACCAAATAGGAGACTTGTGAAATGGCTCTTGGGATAGTGAGTCCCTCCTGGAGCTCAGCATCCATGCAGTTACATGGTGCAGACCACACCAGCCTGAGCCTGGAGTGCTCTGGATGGAGCTGTGGTGGCTGGCTCTCAACTCTCTCAGGAGTTCACCTGAGAGCAAGGAGAGCTCCAAGTTACAGATATGAGCTCTTAGATTTAACATTCCTTTTCCCAAAGCTCATCTGATATTGAGTGGAGGTTGTGGGGTTTTTTGTTTGTTTGTTGCTGCGTTTTTTGTGGGCGGGGGCAAAGTTCTCCTTTGGTGTTTGAGACATATGTTAGGAAATTGATGCAATACTGTTTCAATATGGTAAAAAATCTGACCAGTCTTGCCCAAGCATAGGTATTTCTGAGCCAAAACTCCACTCAGCAGACACAAGGAGCAATGAAAGTCTTTGTTTCCAATCCTCATTCTAGAAAGGATGGAATCAATGCATGTTCTTTCTACACTGAAACAAGATTTTGTTTTTTCAAAAGCTGTGTTTTGATTTATTCTGCATCATTCAAAATGGTTATACTTCACCATTCTTGCTACTGTGCCCAGTTGCATCTTCATTGTTTGAGGCTCAACAGTTCAGTAGTGCTCATTCACTGGGCATTTTCTCCCCTGTCATTGTGTAGGAATGGTGTTCTCCAATTCTCCCACTAAAAGCATGAGCCATCCCCCTGTGCTGCAGCTGGAGGCACAATAGGTCAAGATCATCAGCTGAGATAAGAACAATATGCTGCAAACAGTAATGTGATAACAAAACCAGCAATAACAGCAACAATATTAATAACAAAAGGTATAAGAAATGAAAGGACTCCCATGGAAGCCCCAAGGCAACAAGCAATACCCAACGACTTCCTCCCTACATTTGCTCCACTGGAAGGAATCCCTTCTTCCCAGAAGAGAGTGAGGTGATGCAGAATTACCTCCATGTCCTGGCCATACCTTCTCCTGGCCACAGTAAAAACGGTCCCTGTCCCAACCTGAACTAGGACATCCTCTCACATACCTCTTTAAAAAGTCAGAACTCTACAAATGACCCAAGGATCATAGGAAATAAAATGTTATGGGCAATCCAATTTTCTGCCATATATCTATGCATAGTGCAGAGATTTTACAAGTGAAAGTGCAAATTTCCATGTGTTTTGCTTCCACAAAGTACAGGTTCTTGGTTAAGAGTAGACTTGCAATTTCTTTATTTTCAGCAAATCATGTAGAAAATGTTTAGTCCATGGGAAGCTTTTACTTTACCTTTTTTTTTTTTTTTCATTTCTACATCTCTGTCTGCTTAATCCCCCCCCCCCCTCCCTGTACACACACATACCCTGCTGCCTTTTGCATACCCAGAATTCTAAGAAATAAAAGAATCACATTGCAAAAAGGTCAAAAGGTTTAGTTCCTGTACTGTGCTACAGGACACCAAGAGAAAGGTAAGTCTTCAGCAAATCTTCAGTTTGTCAGTCTAGTAAAATAGCAGGGCAAGAGTGCTGAAAATATGGGTTGAAATAGCCATGTGCTGTATTGGAGAGGACAAACAAGGCTTTTAACCCCTTGGCTTTCCCTTGGTGGAGTTAGTCATGGCATACACCCACCCACTCCTGGAGAGCATCTAATCACCCACACTTTGCCAACGTGTTGAGCTCAGCTGCTGCCCTGGAGCATGGAAATGCACTGGAGAGTGAATTGAAGGATGGGAACCAAAGGGTCTACAAAGTTAGCAGTGCCAGCAGCCATACACAGTCAGAAGGAGGAGAAACTCCTCAGATCACAAACTGTGTTCAGCCCAGGGGATTTTCTGAAGATGATTTCGTCTGTTGTTTTGCAACTCCCCCATGCATCCAGGTGTTCTAAACCTTACAAAGACCTCTGAGTTCTTATTTGTTTGTGGGTATAGCGGTAAAATACACTTTCAATTCCAATATTAAGACAATTTTTCCTTTAGAAATACTGCTGGGGTAAAATCCAGTGAAGACAACTTCTGAAAGCTGTTTAAAGGTACTTTTGAAGGTCATGTAATCTATTCTCCTGTCTTACAACTGTCTGGAATTCAGTTCTCATATGGACACAGTCTATAGCCACAGATCTACTGAAACAGCAGATAAGAATGGTTTCTAAATCATATTGGAAAAAATAATGAATTTAAGTCTCTACCAAAACTCAGGAATAATTGTGATTAAAAAAAAAAGAATGTCTAAGACCAGCAAACTGGAAAATATAATAAATTTAAATCTCTACCAAAACTCAAGAATAATTGTGATAGAAAAAAAGAATGTCTAAGACCAGCAACACTGGAATATTAGCTAAAATATGACACTCATGGATACTGCTCATTTCTGGGATTCTTTTGAAAGAATCTGATCCCATAAGACCATAAATAAAAAGTAATCATAATGGCAGTACCTCAACAGGGAGTTACTGTGGGAAGAAATAACTAAACTAGCTACTGGCATTCCCCGATGGCATCTGGCATTCTAGACCCAAATTTAGGTAAGGTGTTTTGATATTTGTCAACATTTCATCTTTCAAAATTTTTGAATTTCATGTAATTTGGTTTTTTTTTTTCATTTGAATCATAGTAGATCAATTTTTTCTCCATAAACTGCTGCCACTGTTGTTTGACGAGCCACTTTTCTTAGTAATTAAACTAAAATTTGGAATGACGCTCTACATACTTGCTCCAACACTCACATTTTTGTCCTCTTCACTGGGCTGTTTACAATGCTGAAGATTTCAACTTAACCTTGGCCCACAGACCTATCTACATTACAGTATCATTTCTGAGGCTCTGTGTAATTTGTCTGGCAAAAATATTTCAAGAATAATTGCTGAGTAGTCTGCAGCACCAGCTTGGAGAAAATCTCAGTGTTCAAGGGAACCATGGTATAAGTGAGCAAGGTTCAGTCACAGAGTCCAGAACCTCCTTAATTCAATAGGTGCCAAGACTGAAGTTGATCATATTGAAAATTCACTTAGTAATCATAACAATAGTAGTTATTTATTTGTGTTTCTATAGTTCGCACAAACATTCTAGTTGTTAGAGAAGGACCTCAATCATATTATATGACCACATTCATCAGCCTTCCCCCTCCTCTCTCTTTGTTTTTTTTTTTTTTTTTTGAGATAGATCATTTTCTTCAGATCCAACTGCCAAAAAAATCTGTAGGCATACTGCAGAACCATTGCTGGTTTAAATCGCCTGTATTTTTTCAACTGCTAAATGTAAGACTTTGTGTTTTAGATTTTCATACAGAAAATATACAAGAGCTTTGTGGAAAATGTGTTGGGCATGCATTAAAGTACACTGTGCCAAAAACATGGTATGTTTCTTCAGATAGTCTTCCTCAGGGATTTTGCTTAACTTGATCCTGGGCTGTATTAACATCACTTTGTTAAAGTATTTCCTTTTCCACTGTCATTTGACCATTTGTAGAAATACTTCTTATTAGCTAACACCGTTTTTTGTTATCACCTTCACATGAAGGTTGCATTTCAGCTAACATAATAATGGGATATAATGTCAGGAGATCCACAAACCATAAGACCACTAATCTTAACACATTGTAGAAAAGTTATATGTATGGCAACACAAAACAGAGTGACATATAGTATTACAAAAGGTGTCACAGAACTGGTAAGTGTGTATATGTCACAATTCATTATTTGTCCAGGTATGACAAAAACCACCCTTGGAGATATCTGTATCTATATATATTTTTATAGATAGCTATAATACACACAGTATGAAAAAACAGTTTAAAACACCATCAGAAATAAGTCCTGGCCTCTATGCAATTGTTTAATTTAACATTCTGAAGATGTGATATCATTTTTACCTAACTATAAAAGAGTGAGCTTTGAAGTAACACTTCAGAAAATACTGAGTCATTTCCTGATTCAAATATAAATTGACTTCCAAAGTTGTTTAAATCAGCTCCGAGTGCCACTAATCTGTAAGAGAAACTCCTTATTTTAATAGATTCACAGTAGAAACAGATACAGCTATAGGGACAAAGTATTTATTTTCCATCATAATATTTTTCAAGATCTCTGACATCAAAGCAAGGAAGTGTTAATGCAGCTTTTGTTGAGTTGCCTCAACACAGTGAAAATTTCTTTACGCCAGCTCAACCTTTTGGAATTGTAGAATTTTTTTGCTTAACAATAATAAAAATATTTTGCCATTTTGTAGCACCTTTTGCTTAGTGAACACAAGGCACTTTGCACACACAATGTATACAAACACAGAATGTCTTATGCACATTGACGGACAATAATTTCCTTCCTATGTCTTAGGATCTTCTCCATATTAAGGGAGAAAAAGACAAACATGCTAGAGCAGCTCTACAGCACTATCTCCTCCTGCAGCAATGTGATGCTACCTGCTGAACAGGCACAGAATATCAACAGGAGATGATGATGAACGCTTTCTTGCACTATGACATTCACAAGGATCTTGTTTAAAGTCAATGGAAATAATTAAGTAAGTAATGTTCAAAGGCTATGATTGTCAGGGCAAATATATTTGAATACATTTATTGATAAAATATTTTCATGGTTCTGATAGCAGTATGTTCACCAATTCTATCAGAATTGTGATATTTTGACTTAAACAGCATTTACCTTTCCATCAGCATGACCTTATTCAGTCTAATAAATGCAAAAGTCCCTATTATTTTAAGTCTTTCTCTTTCCTTGTCCTTATTTTATTTTTACATTTACTTTTTTGAAACATCCACTGAATCAACTAGCTCAGGCCCAGGGAGTCCCCAAAAGCCAGAGGAGTATGACAGGAAAGTATCACAATACAGCTGTCCTGCCCTTACATTCTCCCCAATGTTTCTGCCTTTGACTGCTGTCAGAAGTGGGGTAACAGTTGGAATGAACATTTATTCTGTCCCCAAACAGCCATTTTTAACAATTGCTCTACTATTAAGCTGGCAGTCCACTTAAATTACTGTGC
This sequence comes from Sitta carolinensis, assembly GCA_032173965.1. Taxonomy (NCBI): domain Eukaryota; kingdom Metazoa; phylum Chordata; class Aves; order Passeriformes; family Sittidae; genus Sitta; species Sitta carolinensis. Next base: position 30,845,123 of record CM063284.1, on the reverse strand, counting down.
CTATCTCTCTGCTATTTACTATCTAAAGTAAACATATGTACAATTATTTTCAGTGAAGTGTGGACAACTTCCATGACTTTCTTTTCAGTTTCATAAAATGTGATGCTTACAATTAAGGCCAATATCTTGAGTCAGATCATGTGAGAGCTTTGATCTGAATTTAAAAGAAGAAGAGAAAACTTCTTGCTCACAAGACTATGAAGAAAATTTTGAAAGTAGACATCTCTGAGGATCAAAAAGGGAAGTCAAATCACAAGAACAACCTTCATTTCTCAGTACTTTTCAAATTACAGTGTTTTTTTAAGCCAGTCTTATGATTCTGGTAGTCTCATTCATTGGACTGATTTTAAATAGAGGAAGACCAAAACACCATCTGAAGCTTCAGATGGCAGATTTTCATTCACCCAGTTGTTATTTGCTCATTTTGAGTGGACCTCTTGATCAATACTTCCCAAAATGTAAGGCTTGTGCGACCACTGTAGGTGATTCAGTGATAAGCCTTTGTAACACTTCATGAAGGGTTTTCAATTAAATTCTTGGCAGTAGATGTGTTCAGAGTGACAGAACAAACTGAGTACTTTGAGAACTACCACTTTAGATATTTAAACCTATCTTTGTTTGCTGTTGACAGCAATTGTCAGAAGGATTACAATATTATTCTAAAACAGTGCTACATTGCATGCTACAGTCTCTTTTAAGGATTTGCTCTAACATTTTTCATCACACAAAAAATCTCTGATTCCTTCCTCTTGCAGTTTATCAGGTTATATATAAATAACATCTTTCCATAAAGATCAGGAACTTACATTATTGGGCTTTGTCTTATCTCTTAGGGCAGCAAAAAGAAAAGGGAAAAGGCAGGAAGTAAAAACCCAATTATATCCTGATTTGCTAATGTTATTTTTCAGATTAAATGCCACTTTCTGTTACAAAAACTGCAGCAGTTGAAGCTGTCAGTTTTGTGAATGCTTCCACATGAAGCCTTGTCATAGCAAACAGAACACTGGATAGTCAGGCTCCTTAGGGGGCCAGAAAAATTTTGACAGAGGTTTAACAGCCCTTGAAATTGTATCCTCAAACCTTGGAAAGCCTGCTGCTTCAGTGGGAAAAGACATAAGCTGACCAAGTTATAAATAAACTCTTTTATCACAGGCATTGGTGTCTTAGTGACTTCAAAGGCCAAGTAAAAAGATTGATTTCTCTGAAGTCCCATAGACAGTAAGAACTTTATTGTGCTGGACAGGCGAATCCTGGTCCAGAGCTGCAATTTGATAATACTAAATTTTCTTTTTTATTTCCCCTTTCTTGTCCTGTTTTGATATCATCATCTCAATTTCTGGTAAACTGAGATCAGAAAACGCTGGATTTACATTTCATGTTAAATTGAGAGGTATGTATTTAACGCTTTGATTTCCTGTGCAAAATTTTTCTAATCTTGGAGCCAACACTATAAACATTTTAAATGTAATGAAAAACAAATCTACAATTACATACTACCCACTGTCATCACTCCTTCTGCAGGTAAAAATGAAAGCATGTTCCAGGGTGCACTTTCAACATCTTTTTCCATCTCTTCTAATGTAGACCACTGTTATATATTTTAAAACCCACCCCCCAAAAAAAAAAAAAAACGAACAAACAAAAGAAAAAAAATAACTAAACCAAATGAAATGAAAGGCTGAGCTACATTTTAATATCAGGTTTATTAAAAAAAAACCAACAAAACAAAAAAAAAAAAAAAAAAAACAAAAAAAAAAACAAACAAAAAAAAAAAACAAAAAAAAAAAAACACCAAAAAAACCCCACAAAAGAGTCTTTCAAACATGAAACTATCTTGCACCCTGTTATCTTAAATGTTACCTAATACGTTATCCAAGCAGGATGAAAATTAAAGCATTGTCACAACTAGAGACAAAATAAAGCAGACCTAAACACACATAAAGTTTTCAAAGCTTAACTCTGCTAATGGTACAGCGCTCAAGGTAAAATTATACTGCAGTGGACATTTGCCTTTAAAAGTCCTAAAGGTACATTAGTTTTTTCTTTCCAGAAAGATTCTCGTCCTAGTCATAAGCAACGTGTTCATGAGGAATAACAAAACTTTCTTCACACAACTGTAAGAAGAAAAAAAAAGTCCATTCTGTTTCAATGTTTAAGTACTTTAGCTTGTTTGGGGAGAAGCTGGTGCTTGGTGAGAAGAGACAAGCAGATAAAGCAGGACAAACAGGGAATCATCAGCATTTGAAGTGATTTATTTGAAATTATTTATATCTTGGTTAATGATGTACATATGGTTTTGACCATATGAAAGGAGAATCTCAGTCTTCTTCCCCACCTCTTCCCACAGAACCAGAAGTTCCAGCATAAGAAAAGGCCCATATTTTTATCTGCCCATTTCAGAGCAAATTTTATATTTAAAGTTATTTGTGGACTTCTTTTAGCATTACCCATTGCAAAATTTGTTTGTGTAAAGTCTGCAGGCAACTTGTTTTACTTACACTATTCAAACCAAAATATTGTATGCTTCTTTCTGTATGCAAGGAAAATCGTGTCAGACACAGACACGCGAAGGAAACACTGAAGCACAAAATATTGTCATTGGCAAAGCCAAGGAAAGGAATTGACCAGCTGCCAGTATTTGAGGAGATCCAGCAGAAGGGGCATTACTCCAAAGGACACATGCCTTAAACTTCAGAGATGCAATAGTCTTTCATGTTGGACAAAGACAAAGAAGAAATGTTCCACCTGTTTCATGTGACAGAAACAGCCTGAAATTTGTTTTTGTTTTGCATCTTGATGGTAGATAAACTTAGAGGGACTAGACAGTATGGTATTTTCTTTAGCAAACATCCCTAAGAAGTGATAAAAATCTTGCATGCTTTTCAACAATGGTAGCTCAGTGACAGACTTTCACATAGTATCTAAAACAACACCATGTCTTATATACTTCTTATTTAAAAGTTATGTTGCTTTTACTACTCGATCTCTTCTTTTTGCTCCTGATGTTTGAGTATTCTGCTAATGGCACCACAAAGTGTCTTAGGGAGGGGTTGAACTAAAGTGGGATATCACAGCCCAGATTTCTCACTGGTTCCACAGAAGTGCCCAAGAGAATCTGTTTAACACTAAACTTGCCCAACCCTTAAAAATCAGCCAGTGAATTATGTATTTTTTTAATAAGACACATTAGAAAGTGATGATTTACTGTAAGTCTGGCCCCTCATATTTGTTACTCAGAGGCACCAGTTACTTCTGACAATCAGAATCAAATGGATTGAACTAGGAAAATGGTGTTCACAGAATATCTCACTAATATAAAGTGTCTGCTTGAGTTGGGAATTGTATGATGTATCAGTGACTACTTTATTCACAATAGAAACCATCTGATTGTAAAATCCTGTGTATTAACATTTGCAGAGTAGGTTCTCTTTTTAATGTTTTGTGAAGCTTTTAGATGATCAGAAAAGAAATACATCAAGAATTGCTTTGAACACTTTTCATGACTTTTCTTGGCAAGGATATCGTGTGATCATCCTTTGGTCATTCCCTCAACATCTTGACAGTTCCTGAGCTGCAGTGCACGTTCTCTCCATCACCCCACTAACTGTGTTTTCCCTCAGGACAGAGTTACATATTTTTCCTCACACCCCTGAAAGATTGCACAAGACAAACAGTGCTTGGGATCAATTTGTTGTATTTCTTAGCCACTTTGCTGTAGATGAACAAAGCTGATCTCTGTGCGACCATGTTCAAGATGCAGACTCTGACCATACATAATCTGCCATGTATTCCTGCTGTCAACCATGATATTCCCTGAACAGACCACAGGCATTAAATTATTCAGAGATAGTTCAGGGACAGTCCACAAGAGGTTACTACATGGAGTCAGTCAACATATGGTAGTATGCTAAATTTGATCACTAGGTTATAATAAAAAAATATTTAGGGGTATTTCAGGAATATTTCCTTTTATTCAAGAATACTGTGCTGAATTGTATTTCTGAATTCGACTTCTTACACTCCAGCATACTAAGTTTCTCTCATGCTACCTTAATATGCTTTGGAGCTTGCTTTTCTCACCTTGACTTACTATTTTACAATTTTTATATTTTTATAACCTTTACCTAGCCTTCTGCAGTGACCTCTCCTTATATTTCATAATTGATCTACCTGATACATATATGTATTTATACAAATATGTAAAGCTATTTTATTTTCAATAAATTAATGTTTTCTTCTAAAATATGCAGCCATGGCTATCATATTTCATTATTCTGTTTGTAATCTTTAATTTATACTAATTAAATCTCAATATAAGCACAGAATATGAAATAAAATGTAAATAAAATACTCTTTTCCCCTCCCCAAAATGTTCTGAATTACCATGCTAAGGTTTCTAATTCTCTTTCTCACATTATAAATCCTCCTTCAGCACTAAGTAGTATAACTATAAAGACATTTTTTCCTGTTTCAAGCCTTTATGCTGAACTCCCGATGACTACCTTCTGGCCCTGTGTATCCAAGGTATATCAAGGTAGAAGATGAAAAGAAGCAAAATACCTTTAAGATTCAACATCCCAACTTCCTGCTTGTCTTTCAGTAAAAATTGTTCTTCCCCATCTAATCTCCTTTCAACCCAATTTTATATCCTGGCTAATAGTCCCATTACTTAGTATGGTTCTAAGTTTTTCGGTCTGTCTGTCTTGAACCTGAAGAGAGCACATAATCTTTTTAATGCTATTAATGCCATTAACTTCTTCTCATGTTATCCTACAAAGACACAAAAAATGTAATCAAATCTTTGTCATTACTAATTTTAAAAGCCTGTCCTGAAATATCAAGGCAAACAGATATCTGCAAATATGGGAAGTGCTTTAGTGTGAGGTTATTGTAGTGTTCTCATCATCCTATGCCAATGACTGGCTTTCTTGAGGTTTCACATTCACCTTTTTTGAAAATGTTGCTGTGACCCACAGTATGAAGCTGTAATTAGATCTAGTTAGATCCTGGTCTAGACCTCAGAGGTCTTTCATTGACACCTACAGATTCTGAAACAGGTGGTTCATTGTATTAATACTAAACCATATTGGAACCAGAATTTTCCTGCTACAGGTATATTTTACCTACAGATTTACCTGGACATAGGCTATTACTAAATAGCATCACTTTATAAGCAATAACTACATTAGAACAAACCACTTTGAAGCATAGAAGAGGGATGAGGGGCCACTGAGAAGCACACAGATTTCTGACAGTAGTGGATTCCTTCCTTCTTCTTTTAACCCTCCATCAGCACTCTAGCTGACAGTTCTTTGTCACCAAGATGGTCACAGAGGGAAAGAATGTTTCCAGACACAGGAAATTCAGAACTCAATATAACGTTCCAAATGCATCAATTGTCTTTCCATGATCCTTTGGTTACTACTTTTTTCAGCACAGAGGTTCTGGAGGTTGTTAGCTCTATCTCTTGGGAATCCTCCCAGGCCCATATTAAATTCCAAACCAGAGCCCTACGACAGGTTCAAGCTGGGTCTCAGGTAACATGCATCTGAGTTGGACCGAAATCTGGTAGTTCTGTTTCCTGGCAAACCCTGTAAGAGAAAGGAAGTGTTGATTTGTCTCAAAGTAGACTTCAACCTGGCACAGAGACATCCTGCTTTATCCCGCTAGCTTGAGCCAGAATGTGTACAGCTTGGCTCTGGTGTAACCTGATGACAAATCAATAGCATAAATCTTTAGAGGAGAATTCTGGCCTTAGGAAGACCTTGGAGAAACACAAAGCAGCTTTGCCTCTGATCTGTTGAGTGACCATGGGCAAGGCACTTTGCTGCTATGTTCATCAGTTTCTTGTCTTTCAGCTAAGTCTTGTAATAATGTCTACAGAACCCTGCTCAGAAAGTGATTTAAGACTTATTTGTAGAAGTGCTGCAGAAAAGGAATGTGATATTCATCATCCCTGTTTCATTGTTGAATAAATTAGACTGCATTAAATTTATAGTTATTTTATTGCGTCCCCAGTGCTAGAGAGGTCTATCCAAGCAGGAAATAAAATACTAATGTATTTTAAATACAATACCTGAACCTTTGGTCCATGCACAGAAAGAAAAGAAGAAAAAGAAGAGGTCTTAAAACTGAGTTGATGTGGGTATACAACAAGATCTGGCTTCGTGGGCCATCACCCTGTGTCAAGAGATGCAAAGAGATGAGAGACCAAGCTCAGAGCTTGTGCTGCACAGGTTCCTGTCAGCAGCAGCAGCTCTCAGGCTTTGCTGTCCCATGGTCAGCTGGACAGAGGAATGAATATACTGGAGGAATCATCACATTTCACTCTCTGAAAGCCTTACTTAGACTGTGTCTCCCTGCTGTGAGCTGACAATCGAGAATCTAGAACATAGTGGTAATTTCCAGGCCATGTGTTGTCAAAGACACTGGGAGTGTGCTCTTTCATGGAAAAGTTCCTTTCAGAAATATCTGCAAGAACTGCACCTTTCACAGGCTTCAGCATTTTTATGCTCACTATGCTGTAGCTAGAACTATCCTGAATTAAAGGGGTGGGGGAGAAGAGGGAGGCTTTGGGCCAGAGTGTGTTAACAGCATGTCCAGCACCACAAAATAGGTGTGGCAAAACAAAATCTGAATGTGAGTCTCCTGAGGGCAAAGCAAGAGCGTTAATCATCGGCTTTCTTAACCTCACCCACCCTTCTTGCTGTTAGCTGAATTATCTTTTTCTTCCTTTCCATTTCTGTTTTCACTTAAATTTTGAGTCTGCTTGGACCTTGTTCCTTTGTGTCTAGAAAGTTGCCTTGTTGTCAGAGAGGGACTTAAGAGGTTTGACTGGAGGGTTTCCCCACCCCTCCCAAATTCCACCCAGCCATCATATCTCTTGGGTCTGTTAGGAGCAGGGGTGCACTGGCTGGAAAAGGGCCGAGGGTTGAGGCAGGGGCACTCCTGGGCACACGTGCAACTCTGCTTCAGGAAACACTCTGCTTCTTGGGCAATTCCTTTGATGTTTGACAATATATTTTATTCAGGGAGTCACATTTCACCTCTAATATATTTAAGTTTTGTCTGTGATTCAAGAATCACCATTAGAGTTGTTTCTTTTTCTGCATTTTTGTCTTGGAGACCTAACAAAGCTGCAGCCAATAAAAACTCTTTCCTTTTCTGTTGTATGCCCAAAAAATATCATCATGTAACTAACAAATATCTTATTTTGGTTTCAGTATCAGATGGGCAGAGCTTGTTACCTCCCAGCAGATTAACCTTTGAATCTTTACCGATTCATTAACTGCGCACATCAGTCACCCGATTTCAGTAAAATTTATTGCAATTAAGTATTGCAGTGCTGTGGAGGCTGGATAGGATTCCCCGTTATCAGTACCATTAATGGCTTTCTGAACTGTTGCCAGTTCATTCACCCCACCCAGCTTTCAATAATAAAATAATTTTGACAGAGAGCCCATGTTTCAACATTTTTAATAAAAACAAAATAAAAAAACCATCAGTAACAGAGCAGTAAAGTTTTCCCTCTCTTTCCTCTTTGCCAAAAATAACAGAAAGGAAAATGTCAATCTGGCTTGGCTCCAAAAAAGGAGGAAATTGAATGGTCTTAGTTCTTACTCTTTGACTAGTAGCATTGTGTACATAGAAGACTTGACTCTTGGGCTCATTTTGACGGATCTGAAACACAGATAAGAATGTAGAAGACTAGATTCTGTAATTTATTGCCAATGATTCTGGTTTAGATCTTTCAGTACCACATAACAAATCAATGTGATTTAGAAAATAACATGGTTTCTGCCATTGACATAAGCCATATGTGAACTGCTAAGCTACTATGTAAGCCACTGCTATACATTTTAGTCAGCAGGAGGAGATTCTTTATGCTGTTCTGCTTGAAATTATTTAATCCATATTCAACATTTTGAATGAGTCCTTCCTAAATTACACTCTGGTAATGTGTTGGAATGTCTCTCTTAGGCTAAGGGAAGAGAGAAAAATGTCTTACACACAGTTTTATATGTAATTCACTCACCTGAACATTTTGAAATAGGACAAAATTATACCTCACAATCATGTTAGTGTGTTAAATCATGTACTAATAATAGATTAAAACCTCACTGATTATATTGTCTATGAACTGTCCAAATAATAAAAATGGTCAGCAATGCAAATCCCAGTGAGTAGAAGAGCTAAGTATCTGTAACAAGACTGAAGCAGCAAATAAGTGTCCAAAGCCTTCCCTAAAGGATTTGAGGTTTCAAATTCAGCCTGAAGATCTTTGTGAACTTCACATTTGCTTAGGCTTCCCTTTCACATCTGAGATTTCTGGCAGGCAGATGACAAGAAACAAAAGTAAACATTTATAGGACAAAAGTGTATGCTGCTTTACAAAAGTAGGTTTCTTTGGGCCAGAATAGTTTCATCTGATTTGTGTGAGGTAAAATCTTCAAGTGTGTCATTACTCACCAAGAGGTGAAATCCCATTTCCACAAACACTCCTTGCTCATGCAGGTTTCCATCTGATGTACACAAACTTAACAAGCAAGGGAGGGTTTTCTCTCATCGAGACCTCACTGAGAGTACGAGGGAGAAAATGTGGGATGGAGTCCTCCTACACAGTGTTAGACACTTGTCTGGGTTCCCCTGCTCAGTTATTGATGAGAAACAGTTACTCTCAGATAGTGATTTTGGTCTTAGTTTCCTTGACTACTACCTGGAAGCACATCTAGGGACAAGGACTTTCCCTGCTTGAAGCTGCACCAGGTAACTATCTTTCATGGGGTGGGAAAAATCTGTGCTCACACATCTCCACATTGTTCCCCTAAACTGCAAACATGTGAAACAGTATAACTATTCAGGGTGGGAAGGAGGGAGTGGAGTCTGTATTTCCTATGCTTATTTTCAAATACTGTGGCCTGGACATGTCCTGAGGAACACCCCTTACTCTCACCCTACTGGCTAGACACCAGTGCAAGTGAAAACTATCCAAGGCTTCAGAGCCCAATACTCAGACGATCCACATCATTAAAGTAATGCTTGAGTGTGAAATGAGTGGAATAATAAGTTTATTTGTCCCAGAGGCCCCAAGTTCCTGGAACTGTGATTGCTCTTAACCTTCTTCATCTTGATGTACCTCCTCACTGCACTGTTTTCATGCCAAAGAAAAGTGAGGTGCAGCCCATTCCCTTTTCTCCCATGCCCAACTTTCTAAAGAAAAAAAAATTCTCAAGCATGAGGCAGAAGGAGCCATGATACAGTCTGCCCTGGTGCCCTGGCTGGAGAACAATCCTTGCACTTTAAATGCAATGTGGATTGTCTTATCAGGGTCATGCTCTGCTTCTGATGCAAAACTACCATAGCAACTGTTACTGGAACAGGGGAGCCCAAAGAGTTATGGTACAGGCTAAGCCAGGGTTTCTTAACTCCTATCTCAGCACTTACTCAGACTGGTTTCTTCATCTCTGGTATAGAAATACAGCTGCACACAGCTTTAAAGAGGTGATCAGCAAATCAGTTTGTGATATGAATAAAATAAATAGCTAGCACAAACTCAGAGTGTTTCTGGTGTGTATATTTACTTTGTTTATTAAAAAGTCCTGTGCTCTTGTAACAAAGCACAGAGTTTGGAAGCAGATCTGGCGTAACGAAATGAGAACAGATTTCCAAGGGTGAAATGATGCTAGGACAGGACCTGTTATAACTCTTCAACAAACAATACCAGAGGTCAAACATTTATTTCTCATCACTGGTCCCTGAAATAATTTTAGGAAATGTACTGATTGGGAAAGTATTTGGTCTGGCCCTGTAAAAGTGTTACTGACCCTGGCTGTTAGCAGAATACTGGCTCTTAGAGTGTGTGTGTCACTTCGGCTATTAAAATATTGGTATGAACTATTGAGTGTTAATGCTGTGCAACTTCAATAGCCTGAGAAGATTAAAGAAAAATTAACATTTGTGGAACTTCCATGGATCAGGCTTTCATGAGAACCCATTTCAGTCATATGACATAATCAGCTCCTGGGTTTGTAAAACCAGAAAAATAACAGGTGAGATATTTCAACAGATTAATTAAGTAAAGAAAACATCAATATCTCAAAACAATTAATTTCATAACATCTAATGCCCTGCAAAAATTACTTACGTGTTTAGAGTAAGATCACAGACATGGAATCATAAAATTGTTTCAGTTGGAAGAGATCCTTTGGAACACATAGTTCCAACTCTTCCACCATGGCAGGGACACCTTAACTAGACCAGACTGCTCTGAGTCCCCTCCATCGTGGCTTTGAACAGTGCCACTGATGGGGCATCCATAACTTCTCTGGGTAATCTTTTGAGTGCTTCACTGTCCACTGAGTAAAGAATTTCTCCCTAGCATATAATGTAAAACTCTCCTCTCTGTTTAAAATCACTCCCACTTGTCCTGTGACTAGCTGCCTGCATAAAAAGTCATCCTCCTCTCTTCTTATAAGCCCCTTTATGTGCTTAAAGAGCTCATGAGGCTTAAAATAAAAAAATGGACTGTACTGAGATTTTTGAAAACGTACTAACCTGCCTAAGTACTTCTGAAAAAGTAATCAGATCCTTGTTTATATAGTTCTAATATCCATTCATTTCAGCAGAAATTGGACACTGAATAGGTAGAGGTCTAAGACACAATAGATTATTGGAACTATACCCGGAGGAAGAAGAAGAAAAAGAATCAGTCGATAAGTAATTCTGTGCATTGCAGGACTTTATATATGAACTTTTATAATACAATGCAGGGATAAAGGAAAAGAAAGAACACTTCTGATGCTGTTACTTTGTTTTTCTAGTTTGCCCTGTTGTGTCTTTGTTGTTCCTGCTCAGAATGAACACAGGAACTGCTTATGAAGACAGTAGTACTATAAATATTATCTCAGCCTTGGCTAGGTTATCAAGGAACAAAGAAACAGAGCCTTTCTTCTAAAAAAATTGTTAAAAATCCCATTTAAATCCGTAGTGGATATAAGTTTTCTACAGTAGTTCAATAGATTTTTTTAAAATAAAAATTACTTTTCAGGAGCTTTAGCTGCAGATGCAGAACACTGCCTCCTGCAATATTTTCTAAACATTCAAGCACAAATAAGTTCATGTCTCAAAGGCCCAGCTCATCCAAACTCATAGGTCTCTGTCTTGTACATGTGTTTACTCCAAGTTTTGGCTCCCAGCAAAGCAGATAAATGATTCCTCTTATTGACTATTCCACAGTCTTCATGTGATGTAATATCTGTCAGAAATTTATAACTTGATGGCTCAGTTTTGTTCAGTACCGTGGTCTTTGGCATCAGAACAAAATCAAGACAAATGTGAGCATTTTGGACCTTTTGCTAAAACTACTCTATGCATTCCTTTAATCTTTCTTTCTAGAGACACTGTACAATGGTTTCCTTGTTTTAGACCTTCAGCATTGCTGACATTATTGCAATTATTTTTGACAAGTTGAAAATCTTCCTGTAATTGAGTTTCTATTTGACTTTAATGTTTGCCCGATTTGGAAGGCCCTGTTAATAGATTTCAAGCTGTGATAATAATATTTCCTTCCTCTATTATCAAACTTTCTAATCTGTTTTCTTTACAGATCACCACTGCTCAAAATGGCCATGAGATATTTTTCAAAAGGTGTAAAAGGTCCTCGTTTCAAAAGCTTAGGGTTTGGGGATTTTTTAAATTTTTTCCCATATATCCAATTGGCACAGTGGGTCTCAAACAAAATAAGTCAGTGGGACTGGAAGCACAAAGTCAGAATTTAACGCAGCAATGTTTACTTAGCACCTTTCATAAAACAGTACCATTTTTTAAAATTAGCATCTAAATTACTGTAAAACTTATTAACTGATATGTATACCATGAAATACAGTTTTGCTGAACACATTTTCTCTCAAGTGTAGGTGCGACAAAAGCCATATAGCAATTATATTAGAAATAAAGTCTTTCACCCCCCACCAGTTGTTTTCCTTGAAACATTTTCTTTTATTTGTCTGATATTTATTTTTCTATATTCAAGATACATTGAAGAATTCAGAAATTAAAGACTTCAGTCTTTACCAGTACAAATTTCCTGACCTGTCTCTCACAGAAATTATTGCCACAAACTTTCTCTTTTAAGGTACACTGATAATGAAGTTATCATTTTGGTTTCAACACAATTTTCCTTTTTCCCTGGCAGGATTGCTTCAAGTAATTTATTCTGAGATATCCATGCCAGAATATGGTCATGCTGCTCTAACAGACTGTGGGGCCTTTGTGAGACACAGACAGTTTGATTTTAAAAGAAAAATGTCAGCCTTCAACTCTGGCTGTAACCCTCTGCTTTTGGAAAATATATCTAGGGAAAGTGTGTATAGATGTTGGAGGAAAAATTATTTTTCCCTCTACTCACTATTCCAACTGATACTTAAGGGATAAAAGACAGAACAAGTTTGGAATAGATGTCCCAGCCAAATCAGCCAAACAAAGGGCAGTTTCATAGACAAGAAAGATCAATTTTAAGTAGTGTCTACTCCATCCCGTTCTTGGGCTACTTCAGCTGGTGATCACCTTTGGCAAGGATGTATACCACCCAAGGATATATATCACTTGAAGTATCACCCAAGATGTGCATAACAGCCCCCATTTAAAGTATTAGTCAATTTATTACACCTTTTTAGGGTGTATGAAAGTCAGAATCAGATGAGACAGGCAGTAAGGTATGATTTGAGTTATTCTTTCACTGATGCAATTTTTGGCAATTGCTCTGACATAGCTTCTTTGCAAAATTAAAAAAATAAATCCTTTCACCATCAATGTAGAAAGCCAGAGACATAACTGCAAGAGCATAGTTATTATGTTCATACCCTATGGGAGAATGTCAACACTGTACTTAGCCCCAGTATATTTTCTTTGCCTTGTATACAAGGCATTTAATAGGAAAGAGAAAGATCCTCCTGGAAGATGGCAGGCCCACATTTCTGTCATGGAATAGGAATAGTGCATCTGTCACATATAGGAATAGTCATAAATAGTATCAAAATCTAAGGCCACAAGAATCATTTGGAACTGGTGTGATGCTGTTTCTGGGAATGGTGCATGATCTCTCCTTTTTCACACATCTCTGTTTCACTTAGTTCCTCAACACACTGCTCCTGGGCTGAAGCCCTACAACAGAGAGGACACTTGCCTCTGCAAGAGCTATAGTCAACATTACACAAAACTCATCAACAGTCCCCAGGTTGAGCAGAAATGTGGCCATGGGACTTTTGATGAAAGGTGGAATTACAGTACATTAAAAATGTCTTAGGCAATTGATAAAACAGTAATGCACTGTGTTTTACACCACCTGGGTTTCATTAATAGATTATGTTATAGAACCTGTTCCATTAGCAAACACATAAATGCTTATTTGCTACATCTTATCAAATAACTTAAAATCAGATTTAGAAATACATGCACAAGTAAATGACTCCAATTCAGTTCAACATTATTCATGGATTCATGATCCTGCTTATCACCAGATACTCAATTTTATGCTGGTATTCATTGAAGGTGCCTACCAACCACCCCAGATTTCTGAGCGTGTGACAGAAATGCACTGTTATTCTTTGTTTGTTCTTTTTTTCTCATTAAAGGGGGTATTTCTTCAGATGGGGCAGCAGGAAGCATGTCCCATTCCATGCTGTGACCAGAGAGCTTGGGACCTTTCAGGTCTGAAACCTGAGCAGAGAAATGAGAAGGTGCAAACCCTCACACAGCAAAATGAACCCTGTGTGACACAAGAATGTTGAGTTTCACACAGGGCTGGTGATGGTACTTTAAAGTTGTGATGAATGTGGGGTAAAAATCTACATCTTGCAGTGTTGGTGTAAAAGACTTCATGGTATATTGCATTGCAAATCTTCACCGTCTTCTTCCCTGTAAACCTTCACTCTTAAATTGGTGGCTCAGTGTCACACTTACTACAAAATATTCATGGACTGAAACTTTCTTTTCCACTGAATCCCAGAAATCTCAACTTATTTTTGAGCAATAAAATATGTCTCTAAATATCTAAATATTCTAAATATTTCCATTGCCAGGAGGTTCTGCAGTATAACCTGAAATACGTAGAAAAAACTTCTCACAGGAGAAAAAAACCGGGCAGAACTGATAACTGCAAAGACCACTATACTCCCCATTGTCTGCCTTTCCTATTAATGGAGTAAAATAATTTATAATAGGGAGTCTATTTTGAGTAAATAAGCATATAAATGAAGTCTCTGGGTCAAAGTTTAGTATCTCCTAGCAATTTCTGGGCTGTATTATTAATACATGCATAAATATTCTGCACTTTGAATTCCTTGTTAAGTAGCAAAGTCTTGAGATCTGAGGTTGATAGTCAACTCCAGCCAGTGAAATGGCCATATTTTCTTTACTTCTGATGTCTACTTCAGAGTTCTCTTTCCCATACTTTCAATATTTCAAATAGCCATAAGCAGTTTCCAGATGGCAGAATTCAAGCAAAGTTGAAGTGATGCTGGTGAAATGAGTAAGGCCCATGCTAGCTGACACAGGGATTTTGGTTTACAATTATGAGATGAGTCTGTCTGTGAAGCATCTTTGGGAGTTTCTGAGAAATGCCATCTCCTGTTAAGTGCATGTGTTAAATATGACTCTGTTGCTTGTTTGTGGTATGAGATATTTCATAATAGCAGAATTCATTGCAAGACAAAGATTTTTTAATAACCTGGATGTGAACAATTCCAGGAAAAAATTTCTCAAAGTATTATTGATAACAGCACTATAATAAATGTTCTTACTCTGAATATAGGCAAAGGCAATGCTCTGAAGATCTTCCTGTCTCTCTACATTGTCCCAGTGCCCAGAAAATCAATGCAACTATTATGATTTTTATGCAGTCTCTGAAAAAAGATATTATAAGTGTGGATGGAAATGCCCTTGATCCTTGCAATTTATTATATACAGGTTTATTAGACAAAAATAAGCAAAAAGTATTTCAAGTGTTCATTTTTATGAATACAAAAACTTTTAACTTCAGAAAAGAACAAAGGGAGGGAAGATTTCAGAGTCAAGGTTCTCTGTTTGAAACACCAACCACGACTCTGAGGTTTTGGGGTTTTTTTACATTGTGTATATGGGGAGACCAAGAACAAAACTTATTTGAGGTGGTGACAAGGACGCCTCATGTTAGACAGTGAAAAGTCCCTCCCACATACACACATACTTGCAAACTGTAAATTACCGATTAACTGATGCAAAATGCATTTTAAATATGCAGTATTTATACTGTGCTTAGTAATCACAACATGTCACCATAATGACTACGATTCCAAGCAGTACCAGTTATTTTTAGCAAACAGCTGACAGTGACTCACAAACTCAGAGGGAATTCCAGCAGTGGAACACAAAGGAGGGCATTGCTAATATTCGTGTTTTCCCACAGAAAACTCAACATCTTTTGCAGTGATAGACTGCACATAGGGATGCCTCATACCCGGGTGCTGAGGTGGTTTTCCTGAAAAACAAAGACTGGCTAAAACACTATGCAGATCCTTAAGAATCAAAGGCCTCTGGCTTTACAAGACCAGTTTACAGCCTGATTTTAAGTTCTCATTTTTAATGCCAGACAGGTTCAAAAAGAATGTCTGTTTTCCTTTCAGCTGGGCTAATCCATACATAACATCCTTTCCCACTATTTACTAGACTGCAGCTATCAAATGAAGATATGATGTCTGTGTTTGGGTTAGTTGGTTTAAATTCTAATGAGCATGATGTAATCACTATAATCAAGCAAAGCTTGTCTCTCTTTGGATTTGTGTCTCTTTGCCATAGGCCCAGTATTTCTAGCTGTGTCATTTAAACTAACCATAACACTGCTTAGTTTTCAATTAACAGTGAGATTGTTATACAAAGTTGTGTGGCCCTAATTTAAAGGCTGCTTTCCAAGGTTCTTTGTTCTTTTTTAAAAGTTTACTAATATTTAGATAAGTAGCCTCAATTTGCAGTTAATCTTTGCATTTAATGCTTGGTTAAACTGAACTTTCCCTGTTTTTTTTGCCAGTAGTCATCATGAGTGGTTTTTTTCCAAATGTGCTCGCTAACTCTCTTCACATCCAGTATAGATAGGACTTTTGGGCAGGGTTACTCAGAAGAGTCATATTTAAATCAGCTCTGAAAATTTTTAAGGGAAAAAAAATATGTTCCTTTAATGCCTTAATTCCTAAGTGCCTTTACTTTTTTTTAGGGAAAATTTTAGGTTGTTTATGTCTTGCTTTTTTCAGAAGAAAAGGTGGGAACTCTGGATAAATTGAAATGCTGAAGCAATGAAGGGAAGACAAAGCAAAAGGATTTAGATGTTGCTTTGTTTATCTTCATTTGTTTTCATCTCCTCTCTTTCTGCAAGTTTGGTTCCTTGCCTTTGAAGGTATAATATGTGTTTTTTCCATCATTTCTCAATATGTGAAAATTTAATCTAGGAAAATATTAAGCTCTAAATGTATTGAGTTTGACAGAACTGCACTTGCAAGAAGATCTTCAAAAATACTGAAGATGAAAAGAATGAGAGAGGAAACACACATACATCCAATAAGCACTAATTGGTTAGGACTAAAATACAAATTTATGTGAAGTATCAGGGAAAAATTCCTGCCAAATAGATGTTTTCAAGGAATAATCAGCTCAAGGAAACATGTATTTGGGATTTAAAAATTCATATTAAGCAAATTCCACAGAGCAATTATTCATCGGCATAAGATGGTCTGATGCTCTATGTCATCCTGCTTGAATATCTCAGATGTATTTTGTTGTCTTATACTAGGGCATAGAATTTATGTTTTAGTTTATCCCCAAAGTATGTCTGCTCCAGAACCCTTTTTCTGACAGGAATCCATGCAGACATTTAAGGGAGTATGTAAAAAGAAGGCATATTTAAATAATTTGATTAAATCTTCATAAAATAAGTAAATATAAATAGTATGGAAGTTACACATGACTTCTTTCTATTGCCACTTGTTTATGAAATCCTGATTGATGTGTAAAGAATGTGAACATTCTTTATTTCAACTTCATGCAGCACGGATTCCTTTTTAGGAGAGAGGAAACTTTTTGGACATAAATCATCCAAGCTGTTCACTCTGTCCTGGGTGAGTTGCTTATGACCAACCCCAGTAAAGGGCTGACTGTCTGTTTGATTGTCATGTCTGGGTATCCTACAATGGCACACATGCAAGTGAGGGTCTTTTCTGGTAACAGAAGATTCCTCAGCCTCTGATATCCACTTGGTATTTACAGTTTTAGTAAAGTCCATCTAATTTTTAACTAAAAAATTTCCTCCAAGGAATTGAAAACTTTTGCATATTAAAACAAAGCCATCTGTGATTATATAAAAGAAAAAAAAGTGGGTTTTTTTAATCTTCACAGAATAGTAGAATCACCAAGGTTGGAAGAGACCTTTAAGATCATTTAGTCCAACTGTCAACTCAGCACTACAACCATAACTCCTAGACCACTAAACTGCATTAGACAGAAATTTTGATATTGATTTTTAGCCTAGCAAACCACAATCAAAATTAAATTTGTGACCAGCTACATTGAAATTTTGTTTCCATGCAAGCATATGCAGTCAAAGTAGTATCACTTATGTCAGAAATTGCTCTTTTTTGATTCCATTATTTTGTAGACCACTGTTTAAAAAAGGATCATTCTTAGTGTGAGTTTGGAACAAGATGTTGAAATGAAGTGTGAAGAGACCTTCTTGTTACACCTGCTGTGGTGTAGCAGCCTGCTCAAAGCATTTTTCTCTGATTTTGAGACTATTTAAACTGCAAGACCTATACTGCAGAACCTAATAAAATCTTTGCACAGACAGCTAGGCAGTGATCCAGCTCTGCAAACAAAGTGATGGAAAAGGTCAAAGAAACTAATCTAAACTGAAAGGAATAAAAAAAGCAGAAGGCACTCATCTGGAGTTAGGTTCTGCCCATTAACTTGGTGTAGCCATGACTCACTGGGCACCTCTTAACAGCAGCTCCCTGTGAACAGAGGGTTTGTAATGTCCCCAAGGGCCACAGTGAAATTCTTGTCACTGACTTCTCTATTTCCAGGCCCAGAGCAATGTGTGGAGTTACCAGCCAGCCAGCCAGCCAACAAAGAAAGCCTATCTTCTATATTTCCCCATGCCCAATTCACACTTAAAATGCCAGTCTAGCCAGAAGTAATTCCTTTTTTCTGGTACTCCCATCTGGAAAGCAGTGAACATGGATATATTTCAGGCCAGCCAAATTTGAAGTGCTTGCACTAGCTGAAAAAAGCTTTCCAAGCTCTCCAACCCCCTCAGGACCCATCAGACTACTTCTCTGACCATCTTAATTCTAATATTCTAGAGTTTTCAGAGATCTGGGGAACGGTCACAGATACTTATGATGTCCCCTATGGAATTCAGGAGCAGAGCTGGCTGCACATCAACAAAATCCCCTCAGTTTATTGTTTTCTTATACTGGATTACGTTAATTTCTGTCCAGCTAGCAAAAAGTCTGCCCCCATGGCATGTGCCAATATTCTACTTCTTAATTTGTTGTTGAACCAGCATGGAAATGATCATCAGAACCTCATTTCAGCACCTAAAAGCTACATCAAATCATATAGTCTGTAAGCTCTCCCCTATATTTCAAGACTGGAAGTAGATTCATATGAATGGGCATTTAACATACCTGTCTTCAAAACCCTTTTTTAAAATTGGACAATTTGTTCTCAAAAGAGGCTTTGTAGTACATCTCAACTATCAAGGGACAAAATCAGAAGATAAGAAACCAGCTCTGATCAAGGGTTGAGGAGCAAACAGAGAAGCAGCTGTCTCTGTGTGCTCTGTCACGTAACCAGACACACAGAACCACCAGCTGAAAACTTCTGGCCCCAAAAGCTGCCAATTGGTTGTTGTTGCAGTTTTAGAGGAAGATAAATAATGCACGGTGGCTTAGTGTCCGAGACGAGACTAATAGGCAGCAAGAGTAATGGAAGGAAATGGAATTAGCGTTGCTTACCACGAGGATAGTAGCAATTGCAAGAGTTACTACTACTAGATTGACTTTAGAGGTTCAGGAAGTATTGAGAGCATTAGCAGACTGCTTCTGTGCATCTTGTAAATCTTCAAATGTGGCTGAAATGTGGCATCTGACATTTTTCAGATAGGAATATTTCTAAGAAATAATTTCATGGTTTGCAAAACACGTACATGTATACATCTATTTCTGTGTATAAAGATACATAAAATATCTGGAGAATTCCTTTCTCTTATTTAAATTTAGTTTACATATTACATATCTACCTGCTCCAAGAGACTATGACTTGGTTGCATCCCCCTTCAAGACACAGGTTTGCTCCTTTTTGGACAGGGCAACAGTGGAGCAATCTCAGGCTCAAGTATTCAGCACCTAAAGCCTCCCAGGAAAGCAGGAGAATTCTTGCTCTAGGCAGGTATGGAACCACTGTCCCCAAAAGGGTGATGAGGTGTTTTTCTCAACTATTAATGAGATGTATTTCTCAACTATTAATCAGAACTAAACTTATCTCACTGGTTTCCCTCTGCCAGCCCTCATGAAACAAGTCCATGTTGCTGCAGCAGCTTCTAGAAATCAATGAGTGTTTATATTCCTCCAGCTGCATGAGTCCGAGTGCTAACCTGAGCAACCTTCCACGGAGTTGAAATAACTTAATGGGAATGATGTAATGCTGTGTAAGTGTGTTCAGGTTCTTACACGCCAGTGTCCTGCAAAAGCATTTCCTCTCAAAGAGTAAATTATAGATGATGAAATCTGCGGCAAACCACCCACCCACATTCAGCCTTTCTCTCCTGCCCCACAATTATTTTTCAAATAAATTGATCAGAAAACAGTTCGTGTTTTCATTCCTTCAGTGAACAATATTGTCTACATTATTGCTATGCTTTTGATAAGTAGAGGACATTGCAAGTAGAACTGCTAGGTCATACATTTGTACATTACTTTTGGGTTGTTTTATCTATAAATTGGCATGCTAAATGTGGTATACTTAACATGCTTTATTCAAGCTTCATTCACCTATAGACATCTGTGTTATATGGCACAGTATATCTGTAAACAAAATCAAGATGAAGTGGAATATATTTATTCATTGACTTTTTTTTAAAAAAGCAAGGAAATACTTACAATTTTTCTCAGTATTAGAGCCAACAGTTTAAAAAACCCAAAACATACAGACATTGAAACAAAAACTGTGATGTTTATGAAGAGTAGGAACTATTGAATGAAGGTAAAAATAGAAGAAAAAAAGCAATGTTTAAAGCCTTTTTTTGTTCTTATTTTAGAAGATGACTACACAAAGCAAACCTAAAGAGTGGAATAGGATTTCATGTTTTATTGGCATTTGGGGAAACTTTATACTCTGTCTCTGGTAAATCAGAAAGGGAAGTGGTTGCAAGGAATCCACATAATAATGTATGGGAAAGCCAGCCAGTATTTACAAGGGAGTGGACGTTGCTGGTAAATCAAAAGGTTGCCAGATCACATGGTTCACAATTAATAATAGTGGGGTGTTCTACCAGCAAGCAGTTTCTGCATTTTCTTCTCCTTTATTACCATTTAATTCCCACTAAGCCACTAAATTGTTTTTCTTAACTATTGATGCAAAATAGATGTTATTAGTAAAAACATATCAGGTATATATTGAGAAGCAAATAAGCCTATTACAGTTTCATAAAATACCATGAAAATTCTGAACTGTAGGGTGTTTTGTTTTGTTTTTTCTTGCTGAGAAATAAGCTTTTATGGCCAAATGTTATGAGAACCAAGTGTTCACAAGAACCAGAGTTTCAATTCTCAGTTTGGAGGCTCATTTTTAGCTATGTAGTACAGTCTGCACCCTTGACTTGGTGCCAGTCCAGCCACAGTCCCACAAGGGGATGTTTAGGAACAGCTCTAGCTGTTCCTAGGAACAGGATCTAGCTAATATTGGGAAAAAATTTTGTTGCATTTCACAACATCAAATATCACAAATGTCACCCTTGTGTGCCACCACATGGTTTTTGAGGAGCTAAGTAAGCAGCATCATTAAACAAAACACATTGCCTTGTAAAGTGAAAAGAAATTCTACTGCATATGCAATCTCACTTCTTGAAAAGGTTTTGTCCTAAATCCAAAGTATGTTGATGTATTATTTATGTCTCACATTTATTTATAGTATCGATATCCAAAGGATATTTTAAGCAGAGAAACAGATAAAGGGCATTTCACAAAGTTTGCTCTGAAGTACAGGAGGAGGGAACACAAAAATTTGGTTTCCTGGGAATCATCCTTGGAAATAGGCGTCTTCCCCACAAGTAGAATTTGTCTATAAAGCCACTCAGTTTTACATGGTTCAAAGCACCTTCTAATTGACCACTTTTAGTACATGGTTATGGCTCTTTTGCCTTAGTTTTAAGTAAGAAGTAAACCCTAATGAAGACAGTTCTGGTTTCAGAGTTCCTGATATAAAGGACCTAAAAGCACTCCTGCAAATATTAGTAATCAAAACTTAAAAGCAAAAATCAACAGCAATTTGTTGATTTGTTGACACTGTGTCAGTAGGACTCTGTTTCCAGCTAAACTTACAGTGGTTTGTTCCCAGAAAGGAATGTATAATTTGTCAGAACTTATCCCTGCTTTACAAAAAAGGTCTTAAAGTGCAATGGATAAAATTAATTCTGAATGTATTTCTAATTGAAATTGAGCTAAATCATTCTTAGAGTTTGAGAAGTGAAATATTTCCCCCCATGTTCTCAGATCTGTCCATAAAGACAAAAATCCCTTTGACATTGAATGCAATGGAGGGGAGTCTGACACCAGACATTTCTGTAAAGATTTATGCATGCTTTCAGTTCTCTAAACCTTGTTATGCATTGTATGAAAGACAGTATGCCATATGGTATAAGTAATTTCAATGTACATTTTCAGTGAGTCCATAACCCCACCAGCTCAGACCTAGTACTGGTGTTAAACTAATATATACTGACAACTTCAAACCTAACTCAAACACACTATTGCCTGCCAGTATACCCACTATACTCAGGAATTTTTAGGGGTAATTTAGGCCTTGGATTTGAAATTAAATTAAGTTGTGTTGACTGCACTTGACCTTGCATATATTATGTTCACAGCTAAAGTTGACAGGAGTGTACAGAACTAATGTGAAGGCTCAGTTTGGGCTTACACAGGGATCAGAGAGGTATCCTGCTTCGTAGAGAGCTGCCATGGGTTTTGAGATTAGCCCTGGAAAGAACAAGGAGCTAAGTTTTGATCAGAATTGAGAAAAGACTAAAATCTGCAGTTACAGCTAATATTATGGTTTTAGTCAGAAATTCCGATCATCTAAATTTTCATCCAATTAATATCTGAAACTGACACTAGTAATCCACCTGCACAGATAAAGTTATGAAATCAGATTTGTTGTGGGTAAAGTAGGGTAAGGAATAAACTATAGACCACACCAGGGGATGTGAAATTTGACCTTGTAAAAGTACTTGGCATGCTGGGAAAATATTTAGAGGGGACAAGCAGAATTCTCAGAGACATAGCCGTAGAGAGATGGAAACCGTGCTTGTTACTTCTCTTGTAGCATTTCAAAACTTCCTCCAAGATAAGATAGGCTCTTAATCTTGTGTCTCCAGGCAGATGTGATTCCAAAATTAATTCAGCAAAGCTTAAGAGATAAAACTAGAACAGCTTATACTTCTCACTTATAATGGGAATGTTCTTTTATAAGGAGTGCAAGAAAAGGCAGTTCGAATTCAGAAGCTCTTCAGAAACCAAAGGAAATCAAATGTAGCCCTTCATTTCTAGACAAGCCAGGATTTGGTTTTTTCTAAGTGAATGTTTTTTGTGTTTGCATCATCCCTTCTTCCATAATAGGCTTTTGATTGACAGATGATTGCGGGAATGTCTAAGAATATGACTGTTAACACACGGTTTTGTAATAGCAGGCTGCAATCAGAGCCTGAGCTCAGCTTGAGTCATTGTTGTTAGTGAATGTGAGCCAGAAGAACTGGAATCCTTGTTTAAGAGGTCAAGATTTTGTGGCATCCTTCTGGCAAGAATAATGCATTGGAGGTTCACCTTCAAGACCATGTTGGCAAACATGTTGTAACATTTGTGGTAGACACTTGACAATGGAAAACCTTAGGATGAATTTTCAGCTCATAAATAAAACAAGAAGGGCTCATGTTTACATGGTCATGGCTGTTGAACCTGGCCTTCTCTGTAATGTTCCCACTTGCAATGACCTTCCTTAAGATGAGCAATCCATCATTATAGAGCAAGCACATAATTATGGTTACTGAATTGTTTTGACAATATTTCCAACATTATTGCAACCTGCTCCAGAATTTCTTTATATCAGCTGATCTCAGGAACTTCACAATTGACTTCTTTTCCAAAAAAAAAAAAAAAAAAAAAAAAAAAGCAGCTTTGTTCTCTCAAAAATTAGAGTGGGACAGTGTCATTTAGGAGAGTTACTAGAAATAGATTCTAAACTGATTTTTTTGTTCACTAGAAGCAGGTAGTGGTTGAAGTCTAGTGGACAGAAGATTTCCAGTCTCAGACATTTTGTGAATGGAGATAAATCTATGGAAAACAGTAATACACTAATGTTGTCACTCAGAATTATTCAGAATACTCAATTCACTATTTGCCTAATTAAGAAGCTGAACTTAGTCCATAATTAAGTGCAATATCTGCAGGATTACATGTATTTGAAGTGCAATGGGTTGGGGGTTTTTTTGACTGGTAGAAGTAATATCTTTGAATTGGTTTGAGAGGAACATTCTTATTCCCCATAACATGCAGTATATAATTCAGTTCTGGAATGAAAAAAATGCATTTTATAAACCTTATGAAGATATTAATTTTTATGACATGGAATTAAGATGCATTTCAGTAGAAAAATAGCCCAAAGTATATTTTTAGTGATGTTTATATATTTGAAAAATATTTTTCTCTAGTGTAAGTGACATGGAGAAAGTATTTGACAATGTGTTATAGTTTAAGGATCTTGTTGCACCTGCTGAGAGTGTCAGTCCTGATTTTGTTACCCATGAATCCATTCCAGACTCACACAGCCATTCCAAACACCATAGCTTGGATTATTATTACTTATCTTCCATGTATTAGGATATGTATTTGTTGTACTCCTTTCTGATTGGTAATGTCTTGCTCTTTTCATTATGCGCATGTACATCTATGTACAACAAATACATGCCCAGAAGATATGCATACTTTATATAAATACATACCTGTCTCTGTGTTCCTTTTCTTATTTCTGAAAATGTGTGGGTTTAGTAATTTTTTTTTTTTTACATTAGCTTTTAATATCAAAACCTGCAGTTCCAGAGTGTTAAGGAAATCTGGAAGACAAATGTTTAAAGAGATACATGAATACAGGCAATTTAAAAGTTGGTGTGGCAGCCACTAACAAGTATTGACTTTTTTACAGCAATCAGAAATATATCTGGTTTATTTTTAGCTATTCCAGGTATAATCTTACAGCTTTCATTCATGAACTTCTGGATTGTAACACTTCAAGTTATTTCCTTATTGTACAGTGGACCTCCAAATTTATTTCCTGACATAAAATTTGTGCTGTTCTTATTATTTTTTAATTAAGTAGCCTTAGCGGTCATCAAATTTTTGGGCAGCAGTCTAAGAAGTGTGAAATTCCAAATTTAAGCATCTCCTGGGTGGAACCAGGAACTGTTTCCCAATTACTTCCCAAAAGTAATGACTTTTTTCATAGTGGGGATAATTTTTTTTCAGCAGGAACTATAGCATCCATCTCTTTAGATTTTATTGTAGCTCTTGACTTATGATGTGGTTATACCAACTTGCCAAACCATCACTTGACCTTCTGTCCTTTCGAAAGGCAAATTCCAGCTTTTATTGTGAACAAGCTACTGTAATTAAAAATGTCCTTGCAGGCAGCCTTTACAAAAGAGATGTTTGACTGACAGAAGTCTCTGCTAATAAAATGTACTTAATTTTGGATCTATTTCCTAAGGAGTCTCACACAACTATTAAACTGATGTAAGTAGTGCTGCTAGGAATGTTATTGTTGAGGGAATAGCACTCTTAAATATCATGTAGTTTTGAACATGATTTTGTTTAAATCACACAATACTTAATACCGATCACCAGGATTTTCTTTGCTGTAGGTCTTTCAACTAGTCATTTTATGAGAAACAGTGACCTTGGATATCAAAGTCCTAGAATGTATCTTCACCTTCACACAAGCAGAAATTTACCTATTAACTACTCCCTTAAAATTGTTTAAAAAATAAGTCCATAGAAGATATTTCTCATGATCTGATAAGTTAGCCTATCACTGGTGCATGAAAACGTGCCATTCAGATCACGTCGTGTGGGAATATATGGGTCTTTATAATAAACAACAAACAAAATGTATTTTAAGGGCATTTAATTTTAAAACAGTCTAATTTAAAACTCAAGAAATTTTAA
Organism: Sitta carolinensis; assembly: GCA_032173965.1. Lineage (NCBI taxonomy): Eukaryota > Metazoa > Chordata > Aves > Passeriformes > Sittidae > Sitta > Sitta carolinensis. The sequence goes on along the minus strand of CM063284.1, from coordinate 30,819,609 downwards.
GTCATTACAGATACATTTAAAACTAGAAAATAATCTTGTTTTCATACAGCACCTCCTGAGCTAGACACATCCTTTATACGTCTTTACTGAAACTTCTGCTAGTTTATTGTTTGAAGCACAAGAATAGCTATACAAAGGTTTCAGTCACTATACGGCTGCAGTCATGCTGCCTGAGTTTATTGTTTCAGTTACCAAAACAGCATAGTTTTTGCTCTATATTTATCTCAGGAGAGCTTGGCAAAAATTCTGTTGCTGTATGTTCAGTTTCAAGAGCATATAGTTCCATCATAATTTCACCCACGTGGTGAAATTCTTGGTTGTTATTGCTCTTACAGAGTTACATCTTTAGGGCTTTTTATCAACTCTCTTGATGACACTCTTGTCTGTGTGCTCTAAATGCTCCAGCACAGCTTTCCAAGTCCATTGACTTGTTATAAGGGGTTATCTACTAAACACAGGCAAAGCTCTTCTCTATGGCAAGATCATATAAAGAACCTTCAATTTTTTATTTCTTGGTCATTCACTTCATCTCCATTTTATTGTTGGCTACTCCAATGCAAATGGTTTTAGATGTACATGCTATAATGGATCAATGTATGCTTCTTTTTTAAACCTGGATAGTTTCCCTGATCCATCTTACAATGCAGCCAACAAGCCAGTGAACTAGCAGGGTGAAATGGGCAGTAATCCAAGAAAGGGCAACAGAGGAAACATCTTTAACTGGTTTGCTTGCAAGAGAACATGCTAGTGATCTAAATCACAAGATTTAAAACTTTCCTTGTCAATCTGCAGGGCTAATACTGTGATAACAATAAGATCATTGTTTTTATTTATCTTGGTTAGAAAGTAAAGACCATATGCTCTGCACTTGCCTTTAAATACATGTTTTAGAGGTAAGCCCTTATAAAATATCTGAAGAACAGCAGCATTTCAAATGTATCTTAAAAAGTCAAAAAAAATGTTAGATTATGTCAGGTAACAGTCCTGAGTGAGATAGAATTTGTTGAGGAGTGATTTCTGAGGTACTATATAAAATTAATTTGCAGAACTCAGAAGTTATGAACAGATGTGTCTCGAGTTTGGATTTTCAGGTATTCCTTTCAGAACATAAGAACAATATTTATACATTGTAGCTTATAAAATATATTTCTGTTTCTCATTTTTTCCATGTAACAGTAAATTAGTTATTTGAAAACACCTAACAGACTTTCCAAAACTCTTCTTCAGTTCTTCTGTCTTCCTTTTGTAGTGTGCAAAGTCCTCAAACTGGACCAAGCTACTGGAGAATTTTTCAAAATATTCCTTTGCTAAGCTGCTAGTGCAAGTGTGATGGACTGGTGTGAAAAAATTAGGACAGTTTAGATCCTAAGGCACTTAAATGAAAATCTCCTCTGGACTGCAATCCACCCAGCTACTCTGCTCCTGTCATTTATGTCTTCTCTTTCATATTAGTTTTTATTCACGGTATCTCTTGAATGTCACCTAAGGAAAGAATTTAGTGTGCGAGATTGGAATTTTTTTGGTTCATTGAAGAAAAGAAGTGGAATAGGACATGTCCCTTGGAAAGTTACAATACAGACCATTGAGAAAATATATCCTATGAACGCCACCTATTAATCAGGAGAAAGCGTGTGAATATTTTAAGGGACGGATGGGAAGGAATATATGTGGAAAAAAGGAAAGAGTGAGGCAGTTGTAAAGTGATGTAACCGAGGTTCAGTGAACACACCTGGCCAAAGCAGATGGCAGAGCACTTTCTGTAACACGTGGCATTCTTCTGACTAGGACATTATCAGAAGTTATTATGACATAACATAATGCAGTCTGTGTAGGCCTGGGGAGGAAACAGGGACTTGCTCAGCCCTGGTACCATTACACTTTGCCTCACAGTGTTCCATTACAAGAAAGAGTGGAAATTCATTAAAACACACGGTGGTCCAGAATGCGCACAGAAGGCAGTCACAGAAAGAGTTACTTTTATTGGGAGTAAAACTTTCTGTGTAATATAATATTTCCCAGCTTCACTACCAAAAGGGCAAGAGGAATCTAAATGGAAAATGTAACTGCATTCAGTGTGCCACACTTGTGTGCACATGCGCACAGACACTCTCTCATTATAGACACAGAAAAGGGGGAAAAGGTTAACACATGGGAAATATATAAAAGGTCTATTAGCAAGGGCTACTCAACATCTGTGGAAAAGTTGACAAATTCTGAAATAACACTTCTATTTTATTAAGATTTTTTTTCATTTGTAAGCCATTCCTTGGGCTTACTTAACAGCATAAAAGAATAATTGCATTGGAGAGTATAAATGTTTCAAAACAGGGATTATAATAGAAGATAAAGAGTATAAAGTGTTGCATTCTGGACATACTCATTTTAGTATATACATTCTTACTGGCTTCAGCCATGGCAGTTTTGACTACACAGACATCCACACTTCACACTGAATTAGTGAGTCTTTTATCCACTCTAGTTCATTTTACTTTTGCATTGACAAAATTGGCTCAGGAGCACCAGGTTATGGGACTACAGTCTTGGCAATCATGGCTCCATACTGTTCCATAAATTCCCTAAAATGTTTCCACTGCAGCATCATTTGGAATATCTGTAGATCTCTGGTTGATCAACCCATTTTTACCATTTTTGCATCAAGTTCTGTTTGGCAACTGTCATTCCACCAGCGATTTTCTGAGCCTTTAAGCAGCCTGTTTGTTTCTTTAATTATTAAGGCTTTAATATGTTCCAATCATTCGGATGGAAAAGTTATGGTAGAATTAATAAAATTAAATACTTAGAAGGAAGTGGAAGAGACTGTTAATCATGTTTATCAGTAAATACTTATTTAGTTTTGCCTTTTTGTTATAAAAGTGACTAGAACCTATACTGACAATTAAAAGTCTTACATAAATTGCTCAGCATTCATCTGCTTTCCAATGCAACCCACATCCTCAAAGGCGAATAATTAATCTGAGCAGCAAACCACATAGCTTTAATGCAACTCTGCTATTGCTGGAAAGAAAATTTCACAACGAACTGATTTACTGTCTCATGAAGTCCCAGAAGATTCCCAGGTATATGTGTACTTCATTGTTCATAGAACTCTTTCTTTGATAGATTTGACTGGGTTTCTGTAGGTTCACGGTTGCTTTTCAGTTCATGTTTGCAAATCTTCAGTCTAGCCTTTATTAGTAGATTTATGGTTAGTTTTTGTCCTGCATAAATGCAATATTCAAGTGTGTACAATTTTATATAGCAATGGCTGTACTAGTTTAGCAGACATGTTCTGTTTGGATTTTATCTCTCATTCACCCATATACCCCATAATGCTCTACTTTCCACCAAAACTATGTTTAATGTTTCATTGAGATACCTTTGTGTGTTTAAATCTTTGTTACACAAGTGAGTTTCAGGACAGTCATTAGAGAAAGCCCTGCAGTAATATTGCCTTGGTTAAAGGACATATTTCAAGTGCCTTATCTATAGTGTTCTGTTGCTGAAAGTGAACCTATCTCCTTATTAGTTTGTTTCTGTTTTGTTTTCTTCCTGCAGAAAGGATAAAACTCTTTTATATTTGCTGGTGGCAAGGACAGCAAAGAGGGAGGGGGTGAAAAATAAAATAGTTCAATTTGCATCAATACAGAGACATGGTAGTTTTGAAATAAGAGTGCAGAAGCCTGAAGGCTGTTCTTTCAGGGTCCACTGTCGCAACTGGAAGAAAACTAATTCATATAATCGCTCATCAAAGTCAAAAGACTACTTATTTGTAAAACTCTTTGGTATAAAAACTACATCCAACCTGACTGCTTACCCTAAGACAGTGAAACAAAATCTTTTTTCTGGAAAAAAATATTTGAAATATGAATAGACCTACTGACTGCCTTTACAAATAAAACAAACAACTTTTCTCTGCTGAGAAAAGTAATACTGTGACCATCGCAAATTGTAGAATGATCTGTAGATAGGGGTATCAAAATTGCCTTTTTTCAAGATGAGATCCTTGCAAACCAGCTTAGGAGAATATGTAATTGCTTTCCAGCCACTAAGATCATTATTTCACACATTCTATTATTTTTAAATCCTCTAATCTATGAAAGAACTTGAGCTTATGAAGCATCATGTTGTTTTGAAGACAACAGATGAAATAATAATCCCAGTGAAGTCAACAACAAATATTGTCTTGTGCTAAAGGTGTTGGACCAAGCCTTCTGTTGGTGGGCTGTTTGTCAAGAACACTTTAAGCAACTGACACCAAAATATCCTCTTTGCCATCCTAAATACATTTCCTGAATTGATGGTAGTTTTTGTGATTTTGTGCCAAGATTCAGTTTCAAGCTACATATTAAAAATCAAATACGCAATTAATCAGCAAATGGCATGTTTATTCCGTCTGCCCACCCCCCATCAGTGTAATTTTACTGATAAATTAATTCATTGGTTGCATTTCTTTGCTGTGTTTATTTGCCATCACTTTGCTCTCCTGACTTCAAAGACAGAGGGTAGAAGGGTTTTCATCATTTTTTTTCAGAACTGAGCACAAATTGGGGATCAGCTTCCTGTGCTCATCTCTGATCATTTTATCAATGCAGTGTCTGTGTCACTATGGAACCGGGGGAGGACAAAACACCATGATATCTAAAACTGAAAGTCTCGGACAAGCAGATGAGACAAGAGGGGCTGGACTGAAGTTTGCTGTAAGTTACAAATTACTACAGCCATTCACCTAGAGTCCAATTAACACCCACTGAAATCAGTGGAGCCTTGACAGTGGCATTACTGGGCATAAGTTCATCATATTCTTTGGTAATATTGTCCATACTAATTAATTAATCAATTAAGCTATAAGACTGACATAAAGTGACATTATTTTAGCTGTTGTGACTTTACTCTGTTTCTGAATCAGAAGACACAGTGAAAGTATCTCATAGCACCTCATTAACACAATTTAACCCATGAAAATAACATTCTCTAAAGTACTGCTGTGTATTAGGAGCACATAACCCATCTTCCAAATTATATTTAGATAGCTGAGAATGAAACTATGAAAACTGAGTCAAGATACCTCCATTATTTGAACAACTTGGAGTATATTTCTGTATTTTCTACTCATCTCCATTACTTCAGTCTCATCTCACCTCACTTTGTTTAGAATTTTTAGTCTAAATCAGAATTAATTATCTAGGCTTCCACATCCAAAAACAAAGACAAGAATATCAGAGAGGAAAGTCTTCTGGAAATAGTCCTCTTTCTCTGGTAATGACTGTGGAGAATTTGATCACTACCTTTAATCAGACAGTTCACTTCTACGACAGTGAAATTAGATAACATGAAACTAAACCTTAGTGTATATGAGAAGACATAATTCAGACTTGAGTTTACCCATTTCCTGTTTTTCTAGTGATTTGTACTACCCAACTAATGCCCCTTCAGCTGTGTTTGAGGAGAGTAATATATTTGCAAATAAAGAGGCAAGCAAGACCATTTTAAAATAGTACTAAATTCCTGAATAGGACTTTGCACAAAGTCCATATTTCCTATTGGATAAATCTTGTATATCCATATGAATTCTATTTTTAATGAGATCTATTTCAATACATTTATTCTTGTAAGTCATTTATACTATATTATGAGCCCACTTCTCACCTTAGAATTTTTGCAAAATGTGTTTGCTGATTCTTTTGTAGTTTCTTTAGGGATAAAATGAAGCAAGATTAATTTAATTTTTCTTTTGTGTCATACTTCATCAATGGGATAAAAGTAGGTATGGCTAGTGTATATGTGATATCTTTTGGGTTCTTAAAAACTCTTTTGGTCAGATTTCTCTGCACATGTCTGAAAAAAATGGAAAAAATCCTTTCATATTTAAATTCAATTTAAATTCAATGGAGATCAATTTTTAGCTAACCAGTTGGTACATAAAAAGTAGATTTTCTGAGACAGTCACCTTTTACCTTGGATTACATGCATACACCATCTTTTACATTGGATTACTTTCTATTTTTTTCTTCGCCTTGGACACTCCAAATATTAATGTCAATTTACACATATAATTCATTCCTCTTCATATATTCCTCAATATTTTCTGTCATCACATATTTTAGGCTAAGACTTTTCAAAGCACTCTGTTTTTCTGCCTTGAATATTGTCCTCCAACATTGCATTTCCAAGAATCTTTCATTTGGTTATTTTCTACAGAAAAACTTGTTAACTTTTCATTCTTTGGATTTATGGTTCTAAGCATCATCCCTCAGAGACTCTTTAGAAATGTATGAGTATTGCACGTAAACTTAAATAATTAAATGGCCAAATAATGGTAAGGTTTTGAAATTAAAGGGTAGATTTTTGGCAGAAATATGGAGAATTTTGCTACTCTTCTCTGAAGAACTTCTCTGCATAGATAACTTCACCTCTGATAAGGAAAGTCTGTCTACACATGTCTCCAAAGCTGCACTCTAATGGATTGAACTGAGGAGTAGGGTAAAAACACAAGCAAGAGGAGGATCATTATGCCTGGTCACAAAAGTGCTAGGATAAAGCATCCTCCTCTTGTGAAGTTTGTTACATCAAAGAATTTATATTCAAAATCAAGATGTCTGTTCATATTCCTCTTTATATGCATGTAAGCCCAAATATATTCAAGTACATGTTTCACGCTTAGCTTCCAGGTTCCTGAAAGCAGAGTCGATCAGCCGCTCTTCCTACAGGAAGGACTCCCCTACAGAATTCAGGATTCACAACATAACCAACAAGCTGTGTGACTGAGTAGTTTAATTTTTAAGGTTCTTTGGTAGGCAGCATCTTAGGCTCTGGTACTTTCTGTCAATATTATGTATTTTGTGCAGTGTTTTTTTCACAGCCCAGCAGCTTTTTTCCTGTGACCACTCAGAGAAAACTGTCTTTTCTCAGGCAATGTGTGAGAAATGTAATGCCTAGCTCTGGCTTTTGATTCCACAGTGGGAATTGCCTAAAGTAACTAGCAACAGTCTCTGCTGTGTAATACCAAAGCCTTTCAAGGGAATCTTAACCTAAATTAGGCATTAGCTACCTCACTGAAATCATCTCAACAGGATAGTAAATTATTAATGTATTGAATGTTTAGGAAATGTTTTAATGTGGGAATGGGCTAGATCACACTCTGCTGTGGGAATTTACTTATAGTGCCAAATCCATAGGGAATGATTACACTTGTACCTCAACAGTGCAAGTCTGGATCAAGCCAAGGGGCAACAGAGCCTCCCTTCCCCCCTTTTGAGCACTGTCATTCAGATTTGGGATGAACTGGCAGGGGGAGGTTGCCCCCAACAAAGGGACACTGACTCCTGTCCTCTCCAACATGCCCAGAGTCTGTCAGAGTTCGGGACCTTCCAAGGTTGGATTAGATTGGCTCCCCCTTGAGCTAGCTGTGCCTTCACTGCTAGTCTTTGCCCTTATACTTTGGCTCTGGACAGAAATTACAGTGCAGAGAGGTCAGAACTAAGCCAATTTGAACTTGAAACCAAATATTTAAATCCTGCGGGGATTCACGGATGGAGGGGTGGGGGGCAATGGGTAGAAATGACTGCCTTGTATAAATACATGAAAACCCATAAAAATATTTACAAGAAACAGCTAATCTCAAGATAACATTCTTTTGGCCATTGTAAAACTGACTCATCAATATAATGGAGTATATTTTTGGTTACTTTATTTTAACTTGCTTTTTTACAGTTAATACTTACCAAGTCTCTGGGGACTAAAATTACCTCACCCTTTTGCTTCAGGTCTACAGCTGCAGTCTCTTGCCTCACCATAGAAACGCCTGGAATGCAGCGTTGTGTTTCCTCTTCTGTTAGAAAAATAAGGGAAGCTGAAGTAGCAACTACCACCAAGATAAATTCTTTTATAAGTTACTAATTAATAACTTAAATCTGCATTACTGAGTGGAATAAAGGTGACTTTTAGGTGCTTTAATAGACAGTAAGTCAGCCACAGTACCTGGTGTATCTTACTTTTCCACAGAATATAAGTTCATCTGGGTGTACCAGACCAACAACAGCTAAAATTAATTTTTCATAATTAATCTGGAGAACAACCATTTGGCTTTTCAAAGCAGCTGGTGATTATAGGGAGATTTCATTTGAAAGTTCAATACACAATTTATAGAGCATTTGAATTTCAACTAATTAACTGTTAAGTTGAGGTCCCAGACACTAAGGCATGGAAAATCTACAGTTCTTTTAGAAAATCTTGGCCCCTTTTTATTTCAAGAATTCTTAAGCAGAGTGAAAGTTGCATCTCTCTCAGCCAAAAACTATATCTTTTGAGCCACGCCAAGAAATGAGGTAGAAAAAGATGAAAAAACTTGTAGTCCCAGAGTTGATAGGACTTGGCTTTGAAATGGTTTCTGTGATCCTTCCCATTACAGTGCTATATGACTGGAAGGAACTAGAAATACTGATATCTTTCCATAGTGAACAATGACATCTTTTTGTTGCTTCTGTTACCATACATGAAAATCACAGCAACCAAAATGTCATATTCTGTATTTCTTGGATAAAGATTATTTTTATATTTTGCATTTGAATGCAGAAGTGTTACTGATTGCTGTTTGCCTTTTGGCAGCATTGCTATAACTTAAGCCTGACAAAGTATTACTCAGCTATGAAGACAAGACTTGGACACACAGTGGGTGTTGATATCAGAGCGTAGTACCATGGAAAATGAGTTTCCTAGGAACATAAAACACTGCTCATTATTTACCTAGTCTCAGTTTAATATAGGGAAATGACATATATTACTGTATTAGATAATCTGTAACTGTTTTAATAGACTATTCTTATGAGGGTTGCTTGAAGCAAAAAAAAAAACAAAATTAGGAAAATTACATTATCTATCTATGACACTATTTTACCCTATTTGGAATTTGGCCTATGCAATCTACAGCCCTCAAATCTGTTGAGTCACTGTTAAATTGAAGAAGCACTGCAAATGATGTTTGCATTAGAACTGTAGAACTTACCTGAGTCACAGCAGGGTCAATCCCTCAGTGTGCAATGGACAGAATAAAGCCATGCCACTAAAGGTCTCCTGCTGTTCCCCTTACCTGTCAGATGAATATCACTGTCAATGAACAAAGAACATCTGCTATTCTTGCAATTCTGCTTTGGAACCATTGTACATTTCTAAGCCAGTATATAAAGATGAACTGCAGTTGAAGACAGACTGGGCTGGTAGTTGCAGGGGTTGTGTGCAGATTCACATTCTTGTCTCAAAAGAGCAACATCTGTCTAGAGGGAACAAGACAGACAGCTGCAGGCAGCAAATTATTCTAAATTTAATCTACTACATCATGCTGTTAAAGTATTTTTTTTTTTAATTTATTTATTTTTATTCCAGGAAGAGTCTGTCTTGCCTTTACTTTTGATTCATCTGAATCAAAGGCAACTCCAACAATGCAAGTTCCTCTATTATAGTGGTGGTAACTGTGAAGCAGTGAAGAAATGCATAATGGCTCACTATGAAAACTCTGCACTCTGCAAATCTTCAAGGTCAGGTTGGACAGGGCTCTGAGAAACCCTATTTAGTTGAAGATGTCCCTGTTCCTTGCAGAGGATTTGGACTAGATGACCTTTTAAAGTCCCTTCCAACCCAAACTATTCCATGAGTCTATAAATATTGGAAGAGCTCTTTTCAATAAATATGTAATTCTGAGCCACAATTGTCAATGGGATCATTTATTAGTCTTCTTCATTATCATCCACCATAATGACAGCATGGAACAGTGGTTTCGTGGGACAACAGACTGGATCTCAACATTTCATTGACAGAAGAAATAGTAAGGAGTTGCTTTAGCACATCAACCTATATATATATGCTATATTTTTATTCAGTTGACTGAGGCAAGTGGAAGAGGAAGGAAGAACCAAAGCAAATATATTTACAGTATCAAACCAGGATCTCCTACATAACATCAGTACAGTAATTTTAGGTTTGCAAAGCAAATCAGAATAATGTCAAGGAGGGATAATTTTAAGTTAATAATTTAATGGTAAGAAATGTCTCATTGCTTAAAGATAATAGGATCAACAAAGTAGAAGAGAATTTACTGTCCCTGCTGTTCAAATCTTTGAATATTTACAAACACGTCAACAAACAAAGAGATGAAGCAAGCACTCATATCAACCTCTAATTCAGCCGGATCAGATCACTGTTTGCAGTCTGTAATAAACATCTCACATTGAGCTTTACTACCTCTGAAGCCACAGGACTGCCAACTACTCCATAACTCAATGTCATTTGCCGTGGCTTGCTTGTCAAAACTTTTAGAGCATTTCTTTTGTAACCTACCATATTTTAACCTGGGGGAGGGCATAAAGAAATCACACTATATAAAATAATATATCTTATTTTTACACAATCCTGGACATTCTTATTTTGGACATAAAGCTCATGATATTATTTCAACTGGAGCTGAAATAAAAAAAAAGCAACTAAACTAAACTGTTTTGATTTCAATTCAAGCAGAACCTAATTTGTATTTGATGCACATGTCTATAAATAGGTATCTGCTGACTGAAACTTTGTCTCATAGTATTAATCACCAGCTAATCTTGATTTTCAAAATTCCATGCAGTCATTCATCCCATCACACCTCTCTCTGGTGCTTTTGTCTAATTATTTTAGGTAAAACACGTCAGATATCAGAAAAATTTATCCAAATAATTCAGAGGAAGTGGAAAAGCCAATTGCTCAAGACTTGCACTGGATTCTTCTCATCACCAAACACAAAATAAAAGCATCACTTATTTCTAAACGCATGTCTTGCTGTTTGGAAAACTCAACACTAACTACTCTTAGCCAAATTCACAGATTTTTTTTCCTTTGTCCCAAAATGGGTTCTCATGTGTTTTTAGTTTCACTGATGGCTGTACAGCACCTTCCCCGTGCAAACCCTGTGTTTTTACTGACATGTTTAAATCACAAAAATGCACTGCTGGAATAGGTCTGGGATGCAAAAATACTAACCCTATTTCTCTCTCTGATCTGTATTACATTGCACACTTATCTTTATCCCTTGTGTCTCAGAATTATGGTAGAGGGCTTTTGTTACGTGACCATTTAGCACTGAGCAATAGGTAATATTTACCTTACAGATATGAGCTAATTAGACCAGGAGCACAGACACGTTTCCTACACTGATTTTGGTAGGTTATCAGATTGTACAGGTAAATTGACATCCAGGAATTTCCTTATCAGAAAGTCATATCTTAATTCATTTTCACAAGGGAGCCAAGATAAGGGTGGTTTGGAAAGAAAGATGCAAGAACTCTGTTGAGAGGAGATCGAGGGACTAAGATTAAAGAAATCATATCTCTGACTTTCTTGACCTCTTCTGGCTTAAACTCCATTCGAAATATTTCATATTTGTGGCATTTAGGGCTCAGCATTCTCCTTTATGACTTCTCTTCAATAAAATAATATAAATAAAATAAGTATATTAGAAGAAAAAAGAGAAAATATGTGCAAGGCAGAGAAAGACAAGTTGGCTTAATGAAGTAACAAGACCAGAAGAGATGGGGGCTGTTGTAGTTTGAAAAAAAATGGGTTTTTTGAACTTCAGTGGTCAAACTAATGAGTGCTCAGGTTTAAAGACTGGCACCTGGTGTGGCCACTGAGGACAAGGATCCGCCTCTGAGAACACAAGGGGTTAAAAGCAGAGGGCTCCCCGGAAAGCTCTCTCTTGGTTCCGGTCCCTGAGGACGGAGGGATCTCCCCTGGCCAGCGGCTGGCTGGGCGGGGGAGGGGAAGCCATGCGGCCTGGGCGAGGTAGGCCTGGAACCTGGGCACAGAGGGGGAGAGGAAAAAATCCTGCAGGATGGAAGGGTGGAGAGAGTACAAGAACCTTAAGAGACATCAAGCAGCCTTCTTTCCCCCCGCCCCCGGAGAGAGAGAGAGAGAGAGAGAGAGAGAGAGACTGAGAAACCGTGTCTGTGATCTGTGTCACCTTGAAATTTGATATCAGCAGCTGGGCAGCACGGCCGAAGGAGTATGGGGGGTGGCGTGAGAAGAGTGCCCAGCAGCAAAGATACCGTGAGAGTTCTGAGGAAACAAAGCCCAAGATTTTAACCTTTCTCGTAGATGATGGAAACTTTATAAATGCTAATCCTCCTGAATTTGAAAAAAAAGATAGAGAACTAAGCAGAGATGATGAAAGTTTGTACAAGTGGAAGATTGTCAGAGAATGCTGAAAAGAATCCTAGGTGGGAGGAGATGATGGAGTGGCCTTTGGCTGGACTATTCTATATAGCCATGGACGGACTCATTTCTTTTCTGTAACACAGAGACTGCATCTGGGGAGAGGCATTGGCTTGGAGCCAAGAGTGGACAGTAGTGTGAACAGAGATGAGAGGAAGAGTCTGTTCTCAAGGCCCCTCGCCCCAGGGGGTAATATTGGGGGGGGACTGGTGTCCCAGAATTTGAGAAGCTGTCGTTTCTTGGAACTAACCAAAGCATCTTTAAAAAGAAAAACCCTAGAAGCAGCTCTGGTCCATGCACAGTGGTGAGAGCACTGGACATGGAGGAAGAGGCCACGATGTGGTGCAAGAAGGACTCCTATCTCTCCTTGATGAACTGAGTACTGATTATCGAAAGGGTGGTAATAGACTAAGGATTAATTATTTAAAAGGTGGTAACGTGATGGAGAATTTTCAGTTTGTTTTATTGTGTTGAGAACTGGGGGGGGGGGGGGGAGGAAGAGTGTTTTTTAAAGTTTTCATGTTCTTCTGTATGTGTCTTCTTTGCATATTATAAGTAATAAAGTTCTTTTCTTTTACTTTCTAAATTAGAAACTGTTTTGCTCTGTTTTTGGTCACATCTCACAACAAATACCAAGGACAGTATATCCTCATAGAGGCACTGGCCTTGTGCCAACGTCAAACCTTTGACATGGCCCTACCCATGGCAGGGGAAATGGAATAAGGTGATATGTAAGGTTTTTCGCAACCCAAACCATTCTAGGATTCTACTCTATGAAGCAGAAATTCAGTAACTTTCTCCAGATCCATCTCTGATAGATTTATGAGATTCCTATATAACTTGCAGTCCTTTTTTTTTTGTCATTTTCTCACCTTCCAGAATTATTTGCTGCTTATATCAGTAGACATATAATAAAGATAAAGGAATAAATACAAATCCTACTGGACCAGATGCACAAGATGTAACTGATTTCAATGTGCACTGAATTTCATGCACATGATACTAAACACTACAACTTGTAAATGTGCAAGTGTCATTACTTTGTCTAGCTACCATTAAAAAAAAAAAAAAAAAGGTATATCAAACACATATCAAGGTGAAAAATTACATTATTATTAGCCCCATAGGGTTAAGTATAGTAGTCTTTAGAAAATACAGGATGATGCTAGTTGGGCCTTTCACTAGCTAACAGGTGTTCATCAGGTGACATTTGCACTCTGTAACTTCACCTCTGACCATACACTTCAGCACCATTTCAGGCAAGCTGATTGAAAAGATGACACAGTAAGTGAACATCAAATCTAGGTTTATTCTTAACAGTCAGACCACTACTGTTATGCCTGCAACCAGCAAACAGGAGATCTTCACTCCTTATGCGGTATCTGGTCACTTGAGATTAAAGTAAGCCAGTAAGCAGGTTTGGGGCACCCCAAATTCAGTTCCCCTCCTGAATGTTTTGATTAGAAGTTTTCTAAAATTAACCACATAGTAGTGTGGATAATATATCCATAATTTAGTGTAATCACCATCTTGGGGAAGATGAGGGTTACAATCTGAAATGCTTTGATTTAAAACAAGGGAACCTCTGTCTAAATGTGAGTGCAATCAACAACATCCTACCAAATTTCAAGCATTAGACTTTATAAAGTTTCACATTTTATAGGGAAGTAAAAAGCACATAGCCCTTTTGACCTCACTAGGTTTGTAGGAGCATCTCAATACATGAAACTGCTGTGCCCTAGCAGCCAAGAGGGACTCAATAGTCCTTGTGGGTCGTCTCCAACTCAGGATATTCTATGATTCTATGAAGTGAATAAAAAATTCATTATCAAGTATCTAAGTATTTTTGTTAGCTACCAAGTTACTTTGTTATACATCATCCACTCAATTATCTCAATCTATTGATTTAAAGGATAAGCTTGTAGTTCTTTAATAATCATGATCTACAGCCCAAAGTTTTAGCCTCATGCCTCAAAAATAGAAAGCTACAAGAGTTTTGAACACAGTTTAAAATAACAGAGAAAGCAGTAATTTTTTTTTAACGCAACAAAACATCCTACTTCAAGAGAAGTAGAAAAGAGTAAAGCTTTTCTTGATACAAAAGAATTTGAGTGTAACCAATTACTTTATATCAGTGGAGAGTATGGTCCTGTTAAAGTCAGATAGAACCTGATATGGAGAAAAACACTATACTTACGTACAGCAGAATGTCAAAGAAAAAGCTTTTACAAAGAAGGTAGTAAAAATCCAGCTGATGCAATGAGCAGGAAACACTGGGTAGCAGAAAGTTGATTAAGTACATGTAAATTGGAAGACCTTTCCTTGGGCATTCAATCACACACAGAGTCCTGGGGAAAGTCCAGATCAAGCGGTCTTCATGTGAATTGCCAGGAAGGGGGAAAATGTGCCCCTTCCTTGAAGGCATGTTGTCAAAGAGTGCCAGAACTACTAGAAAAAAGGTAATAAAAGAGAGAAAAATAAGGAAGGAGGGGGAAGAAAAAAATGCAAAAAAATGCATTGTAGAGAATTTTACTGTGTAGGGATAAAAACTGAAGAGTGATACAGGTGTGATAGGCCTTAACAAACAATTTATGAGACAACAAAATCGGGCCACTCAGGAAAGTTCATGTGGGTGAGAAATGACATAAACTACACTATACCTTGTATCAAATGCCCTGGTATTTAACTCAAATTAAACAATTACTTGAAAGATGCTATGCAGGCAAGACCTAACATAAATACATTAGAGAAAAACAACTTTAGGGTAGCTAAAGACACCACTGAGTCAGTTGGTTGTTGGGCCAAAACTTCATTTTAAAAAAGGCCAGTGTTGAAATACTGAAAAACAGGTAGTTTGTAGACATCAGTTCTGGAAATGACAGGCTTAATGGGGGATACATGTGTTTATTTTTGCCTACTCAGAGCAAGTGTGTACTTTTTGCTGTCTGTGAAGTGCAAGTACTTACCATCTTACAGGCAGACAGAGCCATCAGAGAGCACACAGCTGTCACAGAGATGCTGAAAGAATAGCTACTATCCACAGAGCAGAGAGTGTCTGATTTCCATACTGTGCAGTACAGCTCTGTGCACTCCAGTCAAAATGAGATTATTTAGTACATATGTCAGTGGACATCCATGTATTTTTTGTCCTCTGCAGTGCTAATCAACAAGGGGCACATTCACTGCTCAGACTTTCTGCCAATGTATCCAGCATAAAAATTCTTTGCTACTGTCTTGACTAAGAAGGCATAACCTGTATTTCCTGGTGGAATCTGCTAAACATTGAGATTGTCTCCTGAGTCTCAAAATGTATACTAGTTTTCTAAAAGGCCCTATGCTTGACATGAGAAAGTGAAAATTTCATTCTGCTCATTTGTGGTTCTAGGAAAAAATCTTGAATGTCATACACCGATTGGTTGGGAAGAGTCCAGTCTACAGAGGCAAATGAAATAAAGCCCCAAAATACATTATGATGTTATCAAATTTTTGAGAGGCTGATATGGAAAACAATAGCAAGCTTGTTGTCTCCAGAAAAGAAAGAAATCCATATTGAGGCAAAACAGAATTAAAAGCTGTGAATTTTACTAAAAATCTCTATTTTATCTTGCAAAGATAAGTCTTAAACTGTTTCTGCTTTCTTTAGAGAAAATATTTTGTAACTTTGTTAGCATGAAGATGCACTTACTCAGGCAAATTTTGCTGGATCCAGGTGCCCCTTTCCATTTAGGCTACTGACTTTTTTTTCATCCCTTAGAATAGCCAAGTTTTGGAGACTTCATCTCTCAATTATATCAGGAAGAAGAAAATAGTTGTAAGCTGTGAATCTGTTGTTTACCCACCACTCAGTAGACACTGGCCTTTGAATGTGCAAAAAGGCAAGCACTACTTCATCAATAATGCCAATGAATGAGTTAAAAGTTCCACTCTTTGTTTTTGCTGATGGAAAGCCTCAAAGAATTCAGTACAAATTATAACTAAAGATTCCCATGGCTCACTCTCTCCTAGTGCTTAGCAACAAAAACATAGTGCCACACATAGTTGCAGGGCCATCATGCCATAGGGGTGGGAGGGTTAAAAGATGTCAGTCATATTTTGGAGAAAAAATTATAGTAGTGGCTCACCAGAAAGTGTTATGGCTGACAGTCTCCATCATTATCTTATTTCTTTGTATCATAGTCTGTAATTAGAGGCAGCTGATGTGCTGAGAAATGCCTTTTCCACTAGTTAGAGAAAATAGGGAAGAAGTTATTCAATGCCTAGTCAGGTTTCCAAATCTTTGAAGTTCCATGCAAATTTTCCCAAATATTTTATATTAGGATGGATAAAATTCTAACTGAATCCTACTTCTGTGTTAAAAGTGCATTTCTATTTCCATGACTATTATTATATATCAGTTTCAAAAAAGCATGTAGATGCCACTTGACAAAAAAAGTTGTGCTCATTTTGTGAAATCATGAAACAGCTGAGGTACAACAATATATTTATTTTATGTAGTGCACTATAGAAAATTACTTACTCGACTTAGAATTATAAACCTCTATTTTATCCTCCAGTTAGGTACAAGGTTACATCTTAGTTGTAGTTTTTCTTCATCTATTTTTAGGCATCACTTTTGCTAACACACCATTCTTATTTATATGGGTATAATGTCATAACTGAAGCAACAGACAAAGCTAGCCCAAGACACCTCAAAATCCCCTCTACTATAAGAGATGAGATTTATAGTTCCAGGGTGAGCTCAGATAAACACAATTACTATATGAACTGTCTGAGATGAAGATAACATTGCCTAGGGCAATTATCAAGGGCCTCCTTACCTTTTCTTTATCATGTCCCCTACTGTATCATGTCTCACAAATAATGAGACCACAGCAATCCCTGCAGAGCCATTGAGACAAGAAAATAATAGAAGCAGAAAGGATTGGTTAATCTTTTCTGCAAGTTAAAAGCTTTGCAATTTGGCACAGACTTTACAGGCAATGATATAATGAATTTTGTACTTACATGATACATGATCTAAAAGGAAGTCCAAAAGTTAAGATCATACATCTTTTGTGAGTCAGGTTTAGATTCCTGGGACTTCCAAGGAATGGAGGGTGAACAGCCTGACTACTGAAACATGAAGCTTAACATTATTATCATGCATATCCATCTCTTTGTTTGTTAACCTATCTGGAATGAGAGCTTTTGGAGGGAGAGCCATGGTGAGCATCTGGCATGTACTACAGTAGTTGAGACATCTTCAAAAGGACCATATTTTAAGGAGTTCATTCCAACAAGGATGAACTAGAATGGACTCCCTTAAAATATAATTCAATCAAGTGACTAATTTAACAAAATATGTGGAGTCTGTTTATGCCCTTAAGAAGCACTGATTTTATTATAGCAAGGTTTAAACATAGTTCTGAACCATGAGGTCTCAATACATCAGATCAACCATTTAACGACTGGATGTTGATACATGCAAATTTTTATCAGCTGAAGAGTTTTTCCAGTACATTTAGGTTTGGGCCCATGAGTTGCTCTTCATCTTTGAAGTGCCAGTTCATGCTCACAGAAGTCACCAGGAACAGAGAACACACATGCCATGCAGGCCCTCACTGCCTCTCAGTCACTCACCAGCCCATTGATACTGTTCATTTACACCACAATGCCCTTTGAACACCTGCATAGGTCATTTATTTAATGGGATCTGTTGATCAACAGGGTAGAAATCACTTCACATTGTAAAGGATCATCTTACATATGAGTTAAACCCCAATTAAACAAATTGCACCCAGTTCATATGGTCTTCACAACAAGCCACCATAGTTTCCACTTTTGAATGGAACTAACCAACTGCATAGGAAAAAGAACATGTGTGGGGAAAATTCGACATAGAATGAACAGCCTTACCCCTTTGGCCCTCAGGGTTTCAGAACTGCCATTCTATTAGACAGATGTCAGGTTGCAAATCTACCTTCACCCTGTGGCTCTCCTCTTGGGGTCAGCTCATGTGTAGGAACTAAGAGATCATGTCTTGCCACAGAACCTATTCCCAGAAATTTTTCTTTCTCATCCTCCACAAAGATATGGTGAAATGTCCAAACAATCATACCAGTGATTCATATGTCAAAACTCTTCTCACAGACTTTTGAAATAAATCTCCTGAGAGAACCATTCAGGGACTACATAACCAATGTTATTAGTGAAGTATTATACACTGCCTATTTGAGACAACACGATTTTGTGTGTAGTCTTTTATGAATAACAGTTATTCCTCTTTAGCTTGCTGACTGGGGACCCATAAAAATCCATATGGGGGATTTAAGTTAAAACTAAAATTTTGCAACATTTTCTGACTGATCAGACAAATTAAAATATTTAATTTGGGGTTGGCAAAAAGAAGCCAGAACAAAATCTTATGACCAAGTTCTGCCCTCCTCCAAATTCTCATTGCACTTTAAATAAAAACACAGGATTGGATTAATCTTTAGCACTAAGGAAGTCATTGCTGCTCTGTTTACTCAGTGTAACAGCAATGCTATGATACCACAGTCTCAGAAGACTCGCTACCTGTGAATTTCATAGGAAAGGATACAGCACATGAAAACATCAGCTGTTTCTGAATTCCTCAAGTTTAAAAAGAACTGAAACTGCTAATATTTAAAATTATGAACATATGAACATAACACTACCCACTTCTAAGGCAAGAAATGTCAAACTGAAGTTTTTAAATCTACTTTCTTCAAGCACAACATTTTATTAGTTATATCAGTATTATAAGGCAAAGCTAGCTGCTTGTCAATGACTCCTGATCCAACAGAGAAGGAATGGCACTGCATCTGTTTAGGAAAAGAAATTAAAATCTAAAATAAAAATAAATCTTGCAGAATACATCAGCAAGTGTTCATAAATGGTTATTTGGACAAGAGCATACACAAATCAGTGTCCATTTGACTATTAGGAGGAATGAATGAAGTCACTTATATTGTAAGGAAAAGCACCAGCAGGGCAAGGACAAGGGTGCTAATACACAGATGAACAGAACCAGGGCTAAGGGAAAGGATAGAAATGTCAGGTATGTCTAAGAGAGGTAGAGTGCTGCTACTTAGGGCAAACTGGGAGTGTAGGGGAGGGGTGTCACTTGGAGGGGACCTAAAGAAAGGAGGGGTACTTGCAGGGTAGGAGTAAAATGTGTGTATGTGTGGAGAGAAAGAGAACTACAGGTGCTATGTCTTCACTGGAATGCTACTCAGTGGTAGAAAGAGTTGGCTGTTAATCCTAAAATAATACTTCCCTTAGTCACTGGAGTGGGGAAAATATGGCGTAGATTTTAATGTAGCATTCTTATTTTATGCCTGAAGGCAGAACTTGAGCCTAACTGCATGGAGGCACTGAACAAAACACTTTAAAAATGGCCTTTGTCTCAGGAAACATAAAGCCTGTTAAAGTCTGCTGTTCTCAGATAATATGCTGAGGAATGACAAATAACATTGTGATCAGAATGTTGTTTTTTTAAGTCTGTATGTCCTTTCTGAATAAAGCCAAACCTTTTACAAAATTTCAGTCCACCACAACTATGACCACTTTTTCAAAGAATCCTCACAGAACCACAACTCTTTCAGCAGATGTACAACTCTTCCAAGTACATGTAAACAGAGAAGCATAGTGGAACAGAAGAAATCACTCAGTAAAACTCCCAGTATTAACACTGGGATAAGAATTTATTAAAATCCTAGGAAATCATAACCTTATCTCCAAAATTTTCTTACCTAAATTAGGTATCAAAGTCTCTAGCTTCTTCATAAGTTATGTGGCAGCAATGAAAGGAAAATCCCAGCCCCTACCTAAGTTAGAATTCATCTTCAAAACCCTGGTGAAATCAAGCTTTTGTTCCTAGGCTTTCTCCTTGGCTGCTTCTTGTGATAAGCCCTGAAAGTTTCTAGAGCCCTGGTTATCTTTCCTGGGTTTAATCCAATCCTGATGGAGGCTGAGAGGAGTGTTTGTACCATTCCTCCCCCGCATCCTGTCCCAAGGGACTCTTCTAACCCGGACTCAAGCTAAGCTACACCAATGCAAGCCATTGACAGAAGTTATTTTATACCTGAATTTAAATTACCTACTCTGTGCAGTGCATCATGATGAGCAAATATATTAAGGAATCAGAGCCAGACAAATTCTCAATCTAAATATGTTAACTACATTTGTCTACAATGGGTTTTAAGTGTACAGAAGAGGAGGCAGTTCTCTCTCTCACACATACCAGTTTGCTTTCTCTCTGCTTTGAGTGGTTAGGCATAAGCTTTCATCAGCAGTCTATGTGACCATAAAATATTAACTAGAAATTAGAACAGATGTGCAGGATCTCTTTCATTCTGGAGTTATATCAGCATTGTACATGTTCCCCCTTGTCTTTTTCTCACATTCTCACACAAGACCAGCAGAGATTTCTTACAAAGTACTTATCTAAAACAAATTTCTACAGATATCAGCAAAGGGAATATAATCAAGCTTCATTGATTATATCCAGTAATGCCTTTTAGAATTTTGCACTGAAATATCTTTTTTAATATATTTTAAAGATAAAATCTTGGTAAAATGGCAAGTGTTTCTTCCTGTTTATATATTTTTTTTTCTGGAGTTCTATCTTGAACAATAATTCTGCGTTCAAGGTCCGATGTGACTCTTCTACATGTAATCTTATTATCTTCCCATCACAGAAAGTAAGAATGTAAATATGAAAGGTCTATGAGGCTTTTATTTAGAAGCCATGCATTTTTTTGCTTGAGTTCCTGAACTGTCTTGAACCTAACCCAACTTGTTGTGAGCATTAGAATAGAAATCCAGCTGGACAAAACCTTGTTGTACCGTAAAATGAGGTAATATTCCCAGAAACTCAGTTCATCTAGTCAGTAGTCTGCTTTTGAAAGGGTGGTTGCGTGCCTTTCAAAGATAATAATTTAGAAATTAATTATTCAGTCTATAGCAAACAGGTTCTGTAGAGAGTTTGTACTTGATGTAGCTCTTCCCTCTGGCAAGATCCTTCCTGATATTTGGCAAACCAGGGACACATTTCAATCTACCTTGCTTACTTGAAAGCAACTGATAACATCCTGTCTTTCTTAGGTGGATAATGACTGTTACTATATATATGCTTATATTCTTGGTTGTGCACAATAAAAACTTTCATGTGTTCCTAGTGATTGATCTTGACTAGACGAATTTACAGTGTTGTGGTTTCTAAATTCTCTGGCCAGGACTTGTATCTATGCCAGTCACCTGCAATGCCTGCTATCCATATGACGAGTTTCTCTAGTGTCACCCCATTGTAAACTGTGGAAATAATGGAAAGCATTTCAAATTGCTTCCTTAGCCAATACTACAAACCTGGCCTACTGTTTTCAATAGCTGTAGCAACTGATATTATTCCTCCTGTAAAGAAGTAATTTTATTCCTGTTTTGTCTTACCTTTCCCCAGAACATTCTTATTAAATTCATATAATCATCCCTCTGTAACAGGCTGATTAAAAGAGAACTGTGTTTCATCCTGAGCTCATGTGCAAATATTTCCTCAGTTAACACATCTCTCCATTCCCAGTAGGATTAGATCATTGTACATCTAATATTTCATAAGAATTTGCTGCTGGTTTGATAAATTGAAAAGATGGCATCTTTTTTACCACAAAGTCCTTCGCCCCACCAAAAAAAAGGCCATACTGTAATAAATAATAAATATACAGTACAGCTTCCTAAGACAGATTCCAAGAATTTTATGTGCTGTAATTTAATCCTTAGAAAACCAGAGGATATTAAATGAACTAAACTGTCTTAGCCAGAAATCTCTGATTTGGGCTGCTCTTTGATGTTTATATCTGAAAGTCTTTGATGTCTTAAAATTGTTTCAGATATTAGAAAAAAATCTTGACTTTGTAAATCATTTTGTGATTACATAAATGACAATATGATGATGAATGGCACAGAATTTCCAAAAATGAATAATTTCTCTGAATATTAAGTTAATCAAAAAGCCAAGACTGTCTATTATGAGCTCCTAGTGCTTTAAAGATCCTTTGGCATTCCAGATGCACAATGAAACAAAAATAGTGTAGCCTTATTATGAGCACCTTTCCACATCTGCAATCCTGTTATACAATAAACTCTTGTTCTTTTGTAGGGAGATTGCACTGGTTCTTTTTTTTTTCTTTCTTTTTTATTATTAATTTGAAACATGTGGGGAGAGGGTAATCCAGTAAGCCATAGGCATTTCATATCAGGCCTTTCATGCAATCACATGTAACGTCAACCATCTGGGTGGAAGGATAGATAGAACTTGCTTTATATCTATGGACTGTGAATGAAAGCAAGGAGCAGAAAGAGTAGAGTTCTAATGAATATTATATATTTACTTCTACAAACATATGCTCACTGATGGAATAAACTGGTTTTGCTATTAAATAAAACAGCAAGCACCTAGGCAGTATTTGTTGCTTTCACAGCATTTTAAATGTATGACTTTGTAAGCAGATGCAAATTATAAAAGTAATTAAAAATAAATAATAATAAAACATATTAAAAATAGAATATAATTTAATAAAGCTTATTAAAAATAGAAGAGAACAAGTTGCATGCATTTACATGTGTAAAAAGAGAGGTTTCTGTCAGCAACGTATTTTTCTGATTGGTAAATAAATGCCATTTTGAAATTCGCCAAACCTAGCGATTAGGTAGACAATTAAAAGATAATTTCAAAACCAGATGTCTGCTTTCATTTTAAGCAAAGAGAAAGCATTTTCTCTGAAAACACATTCATTTATTGTTTATTTTCAAAGTGAACTTTAAAATTAAATTACAGTGTTTGGAAGGAAAAGAAATTAAATAGACATCTGAAAGAAATAGAATCTATTTCTAATTTTACCTTTTTGATGTCAGAAGATATCCTAGAGGAAAGCCTTAGGGATATAAATTCTCTCAGACTTACAGTAAAGGCATGCAATTTTTTAAGATGAATTATCCTGTATCAAAGTTTTTGAAAACCTGATAAAAATTTAAGAGTTCGTGCATCTAAAAGATTAAAACCAACAACCAATGTGAACAGTTAAAATTATTTACAGTCCTGTGAAATCCAAACTGCAGACATGTGGAGTACTCTGTATGTTGTAAAAAACTACAGTCCAGTCTGGAATTCCGTACAATAGAAGTTGAGAGAAAAATATACGACACACAATATTTTTGCCTGTACAGTACAAATTAGTGAGTTTCTACTCCGAGTTTTGGTAACATATTGTCTAATCATTAAGACAATTCTTTGTTGATGTTTCCTTTTAATGTAGCATTCCAGGTGTTTATTCTCTGTTCTCCACAAATGGCAAAATAGGAACAAATGCCAAGGTAAGAAACTGAACACTGAAATTATGTTGTGTTTGCATGAAGTTTTGTAAATAAGATATTAAAAAGACTTTTCTTCCAGATTAGTTTTTTAGATAGTTAATAGTTTAACTGACTGTTGTTGTTGTTGCAAGCATGCTACACAGCCTCCAGGCATTCAATACTTCATTTTAAAGAAGAACCAAAGCCGTAAACCAGCGAATCACTTTATGATTTAATAAGTTCTCATCACACTTGAAGTGAATGGCAGTGCTTCTGTATGGATATCTATGAACAGAAATAAGTGGTTTTCCTTTTTGGTACTAAAAATCTTAGATCTATTGTATCAAAATATTCTGATATATTTCATGTATATTACCTCATAGATGCCATGAACACAAATAAATTCAAGAGCCTTTGTTTTAACCTAAATAAACTCTTCTGTTGAAACTTATTCAGAAACTGAGGATGAGAGGACATGCCTTATACTCTTTAGAAGAAGATGTGTGCTCTTTCAAAGGAAAAAGACAATGCAGTTCATAACTCCAGATTCCAAGGATCAGAATCATAGAAATGCTGTTTGCAGGGGATATATAGAGGTATCTCCCACAAAAAGTTTAGTTTTGCTAGCTAACACTAGTTCAGGTAAGACACATCTTAGTGGTACTCTGCCTAGGAAGCTCACAATTTAAGATTCCCTATCCTCTTTGGGCAGTCTTGTTTCAGTATTGTACTACCTGTCCGCCAAAATTAGGATGTTTTTGTTATCTTTGTATGTCCCCTTATGGTAGTTGCAGATTACTAGGATGCTCCCATGCCCCACCTAACATAGTCCAATACATGGTCTGCCTTCTTTGCAGTTTGCATTCCACCTGTAACCTATCACAACCTTGTTATTTCCCAGCCTGCATGGGTACATGAGGTTATTCTGACCCAGACTCAGGATCCTCCTAATGGTTATGTCGGTCCAGTTCTCAAGAATCCTTAAAGTTTTCCAACTCTTCATGTCATTCCTTCTTCCATATCAGTAATATCTGCAGATTTACCTGAGGACATATTCTGTGTCGCCATCTAAGCTGCTGATGGAAATGCTGAACACTGCGAGTCCCAGTACCAAACCACAGGGCACGTTGCTTATTACCACCTGGAACTCAAAGCATTGATTCTACTACACATCTACTGTGGTGGTAGAACAAATTTGCAATGCATTTAACAAACTGTTCTTTCAGTCCATACTTCTTCACATTCAGAGAGAATCCTTTTGGCAACAGTGCCAAAAGCTGTCCTAATGGCTGGGTGTCCGCTGTTTTCCTCCTGCCTGCTCAACATGCCATCTCATGACAGCAGGCAGTCAAGCTGGTCAAGTCATAGCTACTTATTCCTGATTGCTTTCATGTGCTTGAAGATGGATTCCAAAGGGGCATGCTTCACAGTCCTTACAGGATTGATAGGCCCTAAAATTCCCCAAGTCCTCCTTTCATTTTTCCTAAAGATAGATGTAGTGTTAGCCATTTTTGGTTGCAAAGGAATTCCATGATAGCCACAGGGGTTTTCATAGACTGTAACATTGCAATCTCTGCAGCCAACATTTCCAGTGGCCTCGGATGAATGCCATCCATCTCCACTATCTTGAAATTTCTGTCAGTAATACTTACCCAGTTTCTTCTGCATTATTTGGCTTCCATCTCTTCACTAAATTAGGTTGGTCAACACAGAGGTGTGAGATCAGGAAATGCTTATGAAAACCAAGACAAAAACCCACAAAACCTACTTCAACTTCTTCTGTATCATTTCTCAGTAGCTTTTCTACCTCAAAAAATTCACATTTTTCCTTAACTTTACTTTGCAACTAACTTCAGTCTTGTTCCATCACCTTTTATGTCCCTGCCTGCTTTTAGCTCAGACTAGATATTGGTCTGCACGTTGTCTCTAAATACCAAAGAAATTGATTATTATAAATGTGCTTTCTCATTTGTTTTCTTTCCACTTCTTGCATGTCATCATTGCTTTTCAATTAATCAGAAAGATTTCCATTAAGGCAAAAGAAAAACTAGTAAGAAGTCTTAGACCTGCATTAGGCTGCCCTGTTTCCTGATGTCCCAATCATCACTTTCTGACTTGTGAAGATGAAATGAGAAATCAAAGGCTGATGGACAAAATTGGATTCTATGTCTTGATGATTTTCTGTAAGCAGTCTGCTCAGGAAACATGAAAAGTAAAATGGGAAACAGTGGCAGATAAAATCTAAAAAGTCCAGGTTCCAGAAGGGACACACTCAATTCTTTAGTCTTCTTTTTTCAGTCAGTGTTTGAGAGCTTCTCTCAGCTGGGGAAAAAAAAGTTTATTTTTAAACCTTTGACTTCTTGCCCCTTTCAAGCTTTTATTTTTCCAAGAATTTTTTGTCAATCTCAAGACCAGCTGCATAGCAGTAAGTTCTGTCATTGACTGAAAACAGCACCTGTGATTGTAGCTGCAGAATGGTATTGCAAATTTTTCTTTTTCACCCCTTTGAGAGACAATTATTTTGTAAGAGTTCTAACATGCATATATATGGCCAGTGGGAAATGTTGATGAATCCATTGTCACTAAAAAGAGCACCAGGTTTAGTATGTTTGTTAGTGACTTTATGCTGCTACCTAGGTCTGCGTTGGTTTAATCCAATGATTAATTTTAGTTTAATTATTTGTAAGATAATGATTTTGAATATTAAAAGGCTATTAGCTATAATGCCCTGCTCTCACAAATTATTTAAATAATTGTTTCTATATTTTTCTTTGAATAATAAATCTAATGATATTAACGTTTTCAAAAATACACAATGCAGTTAAAACACATGGTTTAAAATATTCCAAAGAAATTAATTGTATTACTGACTGGCAAATAAAATAAAAAGAGCAAATTATGCAATTGCTTCAGAATGAAATAAGAAACTCCCTTTCAACACAGGCTTAGAGGAATGAGTCAAGAAATCCTGGAAAAAAATCTCTCATAGCAATAAAGACTAAACCAAAACCACCATGCCTAATCTTCAACATCCTAGGACACTCCTGACTGACTACTGTGTACTAAGGTATATCAAGATTTTAATTCACAATGCTGATTTTCTACCTGAGCTAAATTAAGAGAGATTATATGTCCTTTTTCACTTCTGAAAAATAAGAAAGAAAACAGATTTGCTCAATTATTCAATCTTTCTGGAATTAAAGATAAAATGGATTGTTCCATTCCTTATTTTCTCTGGATCTGGTCTCACAAATGAGATAATCCCAGAGAGATTTAGCTTTGAAAGCAAAAGAGAATGATTTGATTTTCCCTGACTTTTTGAGCCAGGATTACCTATCAATTAAAGAATTAAGCTAGTAGACCAGAGACAGTGGGCTTGTTCTTAGCTGTGCAACTCGTGTTTTGGTAACCAAATGCAAATAGTCAACCCTGCTTTCTTCAGTTTATCCTTTTGCAAGGTGTTATACTTCCACGTTTTGCAGGTGTGGTATTTACATGCCTACACTTTTAACTTAGACCCTTTCTACCAGTGTTTGAATATAAGCAAATATGAAAAGACAGAATAGAAGAATAATATTGCTTTCTACAATTCACTTACTCTAGTGTTAGCAAAACATGCCATAGCCAGAACCCTATATTTATGTGGGTAGCAGTAAATATCTGCAGGTCCTTCTTTATGTGTTTACATAATTGCACTTGTGGTCTGGGCATGTTTCAAATGCAAGGATGGAGTTGTCCATGACTCACAATGTCCTTTCTACAAATGAATTGATGCTGTTGTTCCCCATTGTTAGCCTGGGGGAAATCCCTAAAGGAAAGTGATTATTCAGTAATTCTCTGAAGTTGGGCAAATCTGAGGCAAAGATGATCTGGGACAGGACATAAAGAAACTGCTTTTTATCAGTGAGTTTATAGAATAGTTGAACTAAGACTTCTCATTCCTTACTCTCTAGCTTTTAACATACACTTGGACACATTTTTTATTTACTCTTTGCTTTCAAAATTTACTACTTATATATGGCTTTATCTGCTAATGTGCCCTCAGATCACGGTATCTGTGAGTAGTGTTACAACAGTTGCTATGGCTCTTAGGTTCGCCCTTCCTGTGTTATATTTTCCCTTCAAAGGACAGAATTCAGAATTTGAAAAATTAAAAATATTTTCAATTACAAGATATTTGGCCTTCATGTGTGTGTGGTAGCCTTGCTAGAACTATCTCTATCCTCCTATTAAATCTCCACCCTGCTGATGCAGTAGGAAAGGGTCCACCTTCCCTCCAAACCACTGTCATCGAAGTATTGTAGACTCACAACTCCTCCTTCCCCTTCTCCAGCTAGGATATGCTCTGTTTAGCTTTTTCTCCTTTTAAAATACATTTATACACTTTGTTTTTGGTCCTGAAATGCATGAAAATTAATCTTTGTCTCATTTCCTGGCAATGTTAAACTGTCCAGTAATGTCTGAGCTTTCCCTCTTACTAGTCACTGAGGAAATATGAAAATTCAGTCCTTGCCTGACAGGTCTTCTAATCTAGTATGTGATTCAAAGCAACACATTTGTCATAAATCAGAAGGCATAACAGAGGAATGTCTCCCATTCCCCTTCATGTTGGGGAGGGAATGGGAAAAATACTTCACTTCCACAAAAGTCATGTCTTGTCTTCCTTGATGCTCAGGGCCAGGGTAGCACTTTCCCAGGTATTAACATACTCAACTGCTCCTTAGTAAGTTCCAAAAACCTTTTACTCATCCATGGTGATTATTGCTTTATAATTACTGATAAGCACCAACCACTGTACTATACCAATATTTCACTTTTGTCAGAACCTAAAATAGAAAATAGCAGGAAGGATAAAAAGTGATACAATGGCCCACATATAGGGAGGAGGAGAGATAGTTTAAGTGCAGCAGTTAAAAAAGAGATCCAGTACCTTGACTCATTTCGTATTTCTAAAAACCTCAGAAGATCAATATTTATTTTACTTTTATCCAAAACAAATAAAATTGCATTGTATACATTAGCATCCATGTGTCAATGTGCCCATGGCACAACTTCATGCAAATTTCTTTTTTCAATGAATAGCCTGACCAGGTTCCTGAAAATGAGATATTATTTTTGTTCTAATAAGAATAAACAAAGGCAGCTCAAATAGTATTTAAAAACCTACACATGAATTCTCCAGAATGTAGTGAATCATGTAATTGGAAAAGACGACCTTACACAAGATTTTGAAGTAGTTGAATGCTTACCTTGCCCAAGACTTTTCTATCAAAATGGTAGATTCTCTCATTTCAGTTGGTAGTGAGTAACATCTTTCAGCACCTTTGAAAACTTCTCTAAAGAAAATGCAGCTTCGAGAACATTCTGAACATTTAATCTCACACTTATGAAAAATATTAAAAGGAAAAATTACACAAATTAGTATTTTCTATGGCACAGATTATTAAAGATGTAGTAGACTGGCAGTTTTTACTGTGAGTTGAGCATGAAAGGTATTATAAAAAATTTAGGTTAATTTCTTTCCCTACACACATACACTTGAATCAAACAAATGGATTAAAAAACATATGATTTAAGAAAATGGCTTTGAGCTTCTTTGCCTTCTAATGTTTACCCTAAAAAAAGAAAATATATAACTAATGCCCATTTAAATAACTTTAATATTGCTGTTATTGCTAGTAACAACATGAATTGTACAACTCGATAACACTGACATTGATGATACCTTTTATTCTGTAATCCTGTCAAAATTATCATGTGTAAACAAAGCAACTGGGAAATGAATTGATTTCTTCATCCTTCAAAATACTGAAAATTTAATATTTTTCATAGGAGTGCTCTTTAAAATATTTCATTTAAGGCCTACCCTGCTGGAGCAGATTACAAGATATATGGCTTCAAATATTCTAGATTGCTTCTACCTTTCTAGTAATGTTGCCAAATTTCTTAATGCTCATGCTTGAGCATGGTAAATTACTGCAGCTTTGAGTGTTGTGCCAGACCAAGGTCTGGGACTGGATAGCCCCAGCAGCAAGTGAAAATGGGCTCTGTAGTTAGATAGAGAGACAAAGAGCAGGGAGAAGGGGGAATTTGGGGAAAAGACCACGAACCACAAGAGGTGAAAAGGCTGAAACCCAGGAAGATAAGGCTAAACCATGTTCCACATGGAAAGTAAGGTAACCAGCCTCTTTTTCTCAGTCTTCAATAGTAAGGCCAGTTGTTCTCCAGGTAGCCAGGTCTCAGCTGGAGGAGGGATAGGGAGCAGAAAGAAGACCCCATAATCCAAGGGGAAATGGTCAGCAACTTTCTACATCACTTAGACACACACAGGTCTGTGGGGCTGGCTGGGATCATCACAAGGGTACCAAGAGAGCTGGCAGAAGTGCTCACTGTGACACTTTTCATCATTGGCCAGCAGCCCTGGCTAACCAGGGAGGTCCCAGGTGACCGGAGATCATCCAATGTGAGGACCATCTACAGGAAGGGTCAGAAGGACAATATAGGGCAGCACAGGCCTGTTCAGCCTGACCTTATTCTGGGAAAAGCCATAGAGCAGATCATCTTGAGTGCCATCACATGGTATGCACAGGACAACAAGGGGGGATCGGGTCCATCCAGCAGGAGTTTATGAATTATGCCGACAGCAAGAGTCTGTGAAATCTTCTGGCAAAGTGTGTTACCATCCCCCAGATCCTGATGGCATCAGAGAGCCTGATGGAGAAGATTTGGCTGCACAGTTTTGAAGGCAGCAATCAGCACAATGGATCTGAAGATTTCAGCCCTGCCACTGACACACATGGGAATAATATGATGGAACATAGGATGGAAATTTTCATTTTACAATTCACCTTAAAAAAATCTGGCAAATAGCAGTAACACTGGTATGTATTTTTAAAATTACATTTGCAGAATCAAGCCTTTTAGGTTAGTAAGCAAAGCTTACTCCATGTTGTTAATAAAATCATGTTCCATATATATATATATATATAACTTTATGAAATTGTATTACATATAATTAATATAAAAATCATATACCATCCATGGAAGGACCAAGCGTTTACAGCTGAATGCTTTAGTGGGATCTTCCTAAAGTTAAAAGTCTCTATAACACCAAAGGTCACAGAAGTTAAATTCTAGATAAATCAAATTGGACCTCTCAATTACAATTTACCTTATTGTTCTATTTGCTGTAATTCTCCTATTTCTGTTTGAATTTATTCTGTTTCTATTTGTTCTGTTCCTGCTTTCCATTTCTAAAGAAAAACCATACTTACTCAATCCACATCTACCTAGCATATTGATATGGCAGCTGCTAAACATGAGAAATGTTTTTAAAAGCAAGATTTTAAATCTTATATTTAATCATGACTTATTTACCACTGAAAAAAAAAAGAAAAAGGGTGAATGACTAAGCAAAAATAACACTATTCATATTAGCTGCTTCCAATGTGTTGAATGGGAATAAAATGGAAATTCAGTTGGAAAGATGCTATGTAATGCTGTAATTGCAGACTATTGTCATAAATAGCACAAAGACCCAAGCTGTTAAGAGCTGTTAAGAGGGACTATGAAGAAAAGTGATTACATACCCTTAGGAGAATACCATAGCCAGAAGCTAGCAAGGCAATAGATGGTTGAGAAGAACCTGTTTCCTGGAAATAGCTTTCAGTTCAGTCCCCTTGCTAGATGCAGAAGATACACATGTGAACTAAAATCTGTAAATTCCATAAAAAATAGAAAAAAAAAAAAAAAAAAAAAAAAAAAAAAAAAAAAGAGAGAGAAAGGACGAATCTTGTTCCTCCATCAAACGTACATTTATTCTGTTAATATATAAGCAAAATCTTCACATAAAAATAGCTTTCAGACTGACATTTCTCTGCATTTTACAAATTGTAAGAAGTGGAAGAGAGAAAAAAAGCATTAATTAATGCCTCTAGTATATAATTATAAAACAATACAATTAAATAATTATACTAAAGATTTTGAAAAAATCTAGACTTCTAGGTAAAGAATACATATTTTATTGCATTCCATTTCAACCAAAAAAAAAATACATAACAAAATCAAGATTAAAGAAGCTGTGTTTGAATAACATTACACTTTTTCAAGCATGCTGATAAAAAGCCAGGAAATTCAAAGTTAAGTTTGACATTCCAGCTTTAATGCATTTCCTGTTCTCAATCCCTCCCACCCCTAAGGTTATGATTAAGGAAAAAGTATCATTCGTAAAACTTTGCAAGTATGATGAATCCCATCCCACCCTAACCACAGCCTTTCATTTCATTTGTCTATGATTTACCCAAGATTGCAGTTTCAAACTTTTTCTTCATCATTTGGTCCTGTACGGGGAAATATCAACAGTTGCTTCTTTAAACTCTTCAAATGGTGTGTAATACCACTGTAAATAAAAATGAACTGCACTTTACTGGCAGAACATATCTAGTTTTATTAAATTTTGCCCAAAATATTGATTTTTCTTAATGATTTCCTGTGTCAGGGAGTAATGATGTTTCTGAATGTCACATTTTTGTCTGAGAGAGCCAAGTTGTGAAACCTGATCTTTGTAAGTAGGTGCTTGTATTCAAATTGGAGTCCTGTTAATGGCAGGCTGTGACACAGGAATGCATTAATACACTCAGATGCAATAGGATCAATGCCTGAAATTACTGATAGGATCAGGCTGTAAAGCTTTGGCTCACTGGATATATTCTGGTTTTCAGAACAGAACTAGTCCCTCTGTTGAACTAGTAAGCTGGACTTCACCTGCTTTGTGAGCAGAGATTTTGCACATATATCATCAGCCTAAGGAATCAAAGTTAATTCTTAAATTGTCTATCCAGGTAAACTATTTAGTATAAAAAATTTGCAGAGAATTCTTACAGACTCAGGCTCTAGTCACTGCACCAAATACACCAGTTGTGTTTGCCTGCATACTCTGGATATATATCTTATTGGAATTTTTTTAGTCTGTCTTTATACATTGCTAATTCTAGAGCTAAGGCTCATCCTACAGAACTGAAGCAGGTATCTCCAAGCTTTTCACAGTCCATCAGGAGAGACAGACTTGAAGTGAACCTTGATGTTCGCTACAGGTGCTCTTATCTCTGTGGGAATCATAATGTCTCCATAAGCTGTTGCTTGGACAAGATCCAGCAGTTAGATAACATGAGCCCATTTCTAGTATCCATATAATTTTCCTTAACTGATGGGGTCAACTGATTCTTTCCACAAATGAGATCTGGGGAAGTCAGGCTGAGGTAACTTTGTCCTCACTTCCATACTCTTCACCTGTCTCTAGGGTGCCAAAGGTTTTCCCAGCAGTTTCAGCCAGCAAAGCACTGGTTTCTCTGGTCTGTATTAGCTTTGACCTTTACTTCACCAGCCTCCTTCTGGTTTAGTTGCAAGACACTTGAAAAAGTACTGATAATTTAATTTGTTTTATACATTTTGTTAGGCCTCCCTCAGCTTCATTCAGACATAAAATCTTCAAACATAAACTCTATCACAGTCCAGTGTTCAACCTCATAATACATTGAGACATTTGGAGACTCCTCGACTCTTACAGTGTTATCACATTCAATCACATTTACTGTGCCTTCATTTGCATACTATGGCATCCTTTTAGCATCAAAATAACCAGTATTCAACTAGCTTTGCTTAAATATTTCATTTTTGTATTAGTTCATCCGTGCTGACCATAGTGCCTTCCTCTTCACCACTGATAGAGCAAGAATCAGTGTCCAAACTCTCTCTATTCCCTTGTAAGCTGGCCCCACCTCCACATAAATATCCTGTACTGATCCTGTCTGGTCTGTCAGGAATGCAAACTGTGAGTCCAACAGGACAGGAACCGCCCTGTGTTTTGAGGTAGTAAGGTCCTGATCCACAGACATTACTGTAATTTTAAGTTTAACAAGAAAATCAGACAGCTGCAATGTCAATAATTTGAAAGAGATTGCATTACTATCCCACAGACTCCATCTGTTTCTGTTATTCTGCCCAGTTTGAAAATGACAGCAACTGTCAAACTATTAATGCATCAGTCAAGGAGAGATTTTTTTTCCAGTCTACAAAAGAAGTGTAGACTTTTTTTCAGTTACATATCTAATTTTTTGTGATTTCCAAACCAGACAGTACCTTTCAGGTCCTTGTTTAATAAGTCATATCTGATGGAGAGTACTTACAAATTTCTGCATCTCAGCTGACATTCACCGCTGACTCACAGTGAATTTTCCAGTAAAGGTCACTGTTAAAATCTATATCATCTCAATGAATTATTCCAAGTTATCAAAGTGGCTGTATTTTCCTGTGTGATACTGTGGGCAATTATCAGCACAAGCACAGAGCACATGAGGTGATACAAGAGATGGGCAGAAAAGGATATATATACTTTTCCAATAGGGCTAATAGATCATAAAAGTTCTTATGGTTTGAGTTTTAAACACAAACCCTATATGAGCATCAAGAATCATTTTATAGATATTTCTGAAGAATAATTTTGGAAATAGCTGCACAGTGGTTGGAAATTGCAGATATCAGTTCTTAGCACCTCTAAGCACCCTGTGAGCAAATTTTTAATTGATAAACAAGTTAATTGAAAAGATAGGATAAGAGGCCGGTGAAGGAAGGTAGAAGTCATAAAGCAAACTACATTCATGTTTAACACAAATCTAGAGCACGCTTTGGATCACCTAATCCAGTCTGAGACAATTTCGGAGTAACAAAGCAGTCTCTTATGTGAGTTCATTCTTCTTCTGTGATGTTCTTGCTTTGTCTAGGCACTGAAAATCTGTGTCTTGCAGTACTGGATATTCATTATATGTTGCCTAAACTCCATACTTTTCCCAAAGTGACAAAAAACACCAAATAAAAAAGGTGACACATATAAGTTTATTATGAGTTTATTCTATATAATCTAAAATGTTTAATATCAGAGAAAATAAATATTTTAGCAAAAAATGAGGAGAAATAGAAAAGGATACGAAGCAGAAAAATAAACAGCTTTACCAGAGGATTCACCTTGGTAAAAAGTCTTAATTTTCTGCTAGGACCTCCCAGTCCTGTCATAGTTCAGTCTTTATTCTTCCTTTAAGAAGCATTAATATTTTATGGTCTATGTTATATTACTTTTTGATGCATTATTTGCTAGAAAAGCTTGTCCCTTTACATTCTTGCAACATAAATCTCTTCCATCTCTGGTTGTCTTTGTAGCTTGTGTCCTGCAAAAATCTGCAACTAGAGAGGCGAGCAAGAGCTTCTTTCTGAAGATACCTTGTTGAAGGGCAGGACTGTCCTGTGCTAAATGCCAGTATCTTACAGGAGAGCAAATTCATGTGAAGTTTGACCTAGAGGCAATATGTTAATATTCTTCCATTATTTTATTTCACTATCTGAAGTACTTGTATTTCCACGATAATTTTCAGTTCTGTAGTGACATATCTTTCCTGGCATTTGTCCTTAATTTATACCTCCATATCTTTAAATTAAATACTTGTCACCTCAACTAAAAGGAGCCCAAATAAGTCATGATCCTTTGTGGGTCAGTCATAAATATATATCTGATCTTTCTCCCACTGAGTGTTTTCATATAACCGTTAACATTTACAGCTTTTCAACTTACTTTCTGATGCTCTCTAGGCAACACCTCTCTCAATAGATGTTTTACAGTTCCTCCTTGCCTCGTTGCTTCATTCACCAGGTGGTTTATTGAACCATATTAGTTACAAATAAGCAAGTCTCTTAGCGGCTCTCTCCTTGCTCTATAAGAAACCTCTCGACCCTGGTAAGAATAAAGGCAGTCCGGCTGTTCTTCGCTCTTTACCCAGGCTGTTGAAGCAGACGCGGCGCCGCCTATCACTGGCCGCAGCAGCGGCGGCGCTGACAGAGCGGCACCATGGGGGGGACAGGTTGGTCGGGGGTGGCGGTGGCTGGGAGCGGTGGCGATGGCCCCGGTGGTGGCGGTGGCGATGGTCGCGGTGGCTGGGGCGGTGTGATGGCCCGGGTGTGGCGGTGGCTGGGGGCGGTGGCGATGGGTTGGGGGGTGGCTGGGGGCGGTGGCGATGGCCCGGTGGTGGCGGTGGCTGGGGGCGGTGGCGATGGTCGTGGTGGCTGGGGGCGGTGGCCGGGGACGGTGGCGATGGTGGCGGTGGCTGGGGGCGGTGGCCATGGCCCGGGTGGTGGCGGTGGCTGGGGGAGGTGGCGTGTCCCCCTCCGGTACCTTGGGCGCTGCCGCGGGGCGCGGCCGCCCCTCTCCGGAGCTGTCCAACGTGCCCGAGCGCCGCGCACCTTCCGCAGCCCGCCGGGCCCCGCCGCCGGGAAAGAGGGGACGGAAAGCCACTTTCCCAGGAAAGGGGATGCGTATTTCGCTCGCTGAGTTGTCAGTGACGGCAAATCTCGGACGCGGCGGGAAATGATTGCGGTCTTGTAGGCAAACAGGAAGTATTTTCGAGGAGAGGGATCCTTCGGCCGCCCCATCCACTTCCTTTGATCTCATGGGTTTTGAAATCCCATTAGAAATTAGAGACTAATTAGCCCGAAAGCGAGAGTGACAACAATGCATGACAAAGGAGAAGATTAGCTTTTAAGAAGGCAGCTCAGGAGTGATGGGCAATCACTCCTGAGAGAGCTGTGTGTACAATCGTATGCCAAATAAAATCGATCGGATTCGACCTCGGTGTATCTGACACTGCCAGGGATTGTCAGGGCTGGGCTGTTTATTTAGGGAGAGTTTATGGTGCAGGAGGGTGAACACACAGCCTCTCTTCCAGTCTCCTAAGACGAAAGCAAAACAATCCCCAGCGTCCGTCCTCAAGGAAACCTTGATCAAAGAAAGGCATTCAGCGGTGTCGGGTGCGCGGGTAGGTGGGTGTGTTTGTGTGCATTTCACGGTATTTTACGGCATGTATCCAGCGTTATCAGTGCGTGAGCTCAAGTTGATTCCCCGGTGATCTGCCGGTGACCGGGACGGCTCTACCAAACGTGCGACGGCTGCCCTGGGTAGGACTAGTTTATAGTCCTCTCATGGGCAGGAGGAAGGAGTTTCAAAACAAGTGCTATGAGATTGCCTGAACCGAAATGAGCTTTACGAAGCAGCCTTTTACTGGAAAGATATTTGAATTCTGATTGAAAGGGATTTAGGGGGAACGAAGAGACGATTCCAACAGTTACTACTGGGAATGCAATATCGGGTCCCCTACAATGCTTACTTAGGCTAATGGAGGTCCTGACATTCAGTTCCCATTGCGCTGGGATACAGGGTAAACATTCCCCGGTGACCTTCTGCATGCAGGTCCCCTCTTCAGAACATCATTAAAAGCATACATGCAGTTGCCTGACATCAATTGTCAGGCTAGCTCCCAGGGTTCAGAGATCCCGACAGAAAGCAGGAAAACAAGCCCAGTGGAGACCCGGCTCTGCTGCTGGGGGGTTTAAGAAGGCTGAAAATCGTTTGGTTGCGGGTGTGTAAGAAGAAACAAAAGTGCTCAGCAGGTAAGAGCGGAGGGTTTTGCCAAGAAGGAACTGTCCTTGATCGCTGTGACAGGATTGACTCGCTGGGGACTCCTCTCTTGGGAGCGTCCACGCGTCCCTGAGGGGATTGCCTGTCTTCTCTTATCAGCATCACGGCAAGAAATTTTACAGCCGCTCTTTTTAGTCCTGCTAATCCTGTTATCCGGGGGTTTATAAATATTAACGTCGCTGGGGCTGGGGATGGAGGACCAAAATAAGCCCTCTCTGAAGTAAGATGTCAGCCAGCCTTTTCCCAGCCCACCAGCGCCCGGGGCTGCTGGATGAGCTGCACGGCAGAGCCCCTCAAGTGCCTTGCCCGGAGGGGCTGCTGGGCACCTCGGTGCTGGATTTCGTGGCCGACCTCTCCCTGGGCAACCCCCAGGGAGCCCCCAGGGCTGGGGCAGGCCTGGGGCTCTGCGAAGTCACCGCCGGGCCTCCTTTCGGGGACAGAGTCCTGTCGCTTCGGGAAGGGATGGCGCGGGGTTTGCCCCTGGCTGCTTTCGGAAATGGAGATCCCGAAGACGAAGAAGAGGAAGAGGAAAGGATGCGCAGCGCTTCCCTCCTGGACAGACCTAGGAGAAAACGGGTCATCACCTACGCCCAGCGCCAGGCTGCCAACATACGGGAGAGGAAGAGGATGTTCAACCTCAACGAGGCGTTTGATCAGCTCAGAAAGAAGGTGCCCACCTTCGCCTACGAGAAGAGGCTCTCTCGGATAGAGACCTTGCGCCTGGCCATAGTGTACATCTCCTTCATGACTGAACTCCTGGACGGATGCAGCAGACAGGACGCGAGCTAGGGAGAGCCCGGGCCCGGCGGGATGCGGCTGGGGCAGGGCATCACCCGCGGCAGCGCGCAGGTGGCCTCGGTGACTCCCTCCTGGGATAGCAGAGCCGTGGCTCCTGCCTCGGCTTTTTACACCGCAGCCAGGACCGTGTAGGTGTGGGATGCAAAAACAGGAGTGTTTGGAGAAGCGTACGCTGAGGTTGGGAGGAGTTGGGGAGAAGATGGATGGAGAGGCGTAGTGTGTTGCAGATTTGTTAATATTTATAATTTTTGTAAACGAAAGGAGGGGGTGTGGAATGAAGGTTCGAAGCCCTTTGGTTTGTGTTATGTTGCCTGGTTGCTTTAATATCTTTCCAATTGGTTGCTTTGGAGAAAGACTGGGCAGGAGCAGTGGAGCCTTTCCAACGTGCGGAACGGGCTTCCAGCGGGTTCGGTTCCTGCCCAGCTGCTTGCCAGGGAAATCTCGGCCTGTGCATTTTAACCCAGCGCTTTCGTTTTAAAAAATAAACAACAACTCCCTTTTCTTTGAAATCCACTCTGCCAAGTCCACGCAGTGTGTCACGGGGCCAGGGAAGCTGACCATCTGGATACAACTGCTTGTTGTCCGGGAACAGCTCTGTCCTTGCGTGCGGGCGGCCAGCGCTGTCGCAGGAGCGCCCGGCCCGGCCCGACCCGGCGGGGCGAGGTGCGGCTGCCCGGGATGCCCCGCAGCCTTCCCGGCACCGGCAGGGCCGGCCTGGGAAGCCGTCTGCGCCCTCCTCAGAGAGAAAACTTGTGAGTTTGTGGACTTTAGTTTTGGGGACGTCAAGCAGAGATGTTTTCTCTCTCAAGGCACGTTCTCTTCCAAACGCACGCACACACGCATACACACCACATTTAGTCTCTGAAAGGAATAAAAATAATGAAATACATTTTGAAAAGCCGGAGCGGAGGAAAGTGGGAAGTCCGAGGCAGGCATACCCCGGGGATAGGAGTAGGGTCTACCCCGGGTGTCTCTGTCTAGCTTTACCTACTGATGCCTTCTCAGGCATCTCCGAAAAGGGGCGAGATGCTGGGAGAGCGGCAGCGGCGGCAGGTGGCCGTGACCGCCCACCGCTGGGGGTGGGGCCCAGGATCTCCCCTGGAAGCCTCTCCGAGCCATCTTGATGTGCCTCTGCTCGCCCTTCCCACCTCTCTCTGCCGCTGGCACCTTCCTTTGCTGCTGCTGGGAAAGACCTGGCTTTCTCCCTGCGCTCTCAGCGCACGGGCAGCAACCAGCCTGCTCAGAGCCCCGTCCACTTGCCTTAAACCGCCTATTCAGGTTCTACGTGGTTTCACAGGACAACTTTTATCTCCATTATATAAAATTACCATGATATTAGTAAAATCAAGATTTACCCTAGACTCAGGCTAGTACAGCTAGAATCCTATGTCTTATTTCTTCTCTCATGTTTTGTCAGCTCTGTGGTGATTCTTCTTCTTTTTCTCATTCTGTTCACTTTAATATTATCACGAGAGATCTAATATCCTGTATTAATACTCTAATATTCTTTCTCTTTTCACTTGTTTCCTTGGTTTCTTTTTCTACTTGTTTTTGTTGACCTCCCTGACTCCATGCATTGCATCTGCTCTCCATTTGTCAAAATGCTTTTCTATTTTTTTTTTTTTTTTTTTTTTTTTTTTTTTTTTTTTTTTTTTTTCCGAGAGGCAGTAGGATAGTTAGCGCAGCTGGATCCTTTCTAGGAACAGGGGGCGTTTCACCTCTTCAGATGGCTTTGTGTTGTTTTGGGGGTTTTTGTTTTTGGTTTTGGTTTTGGTTTTTTTTGTTTGTTTGTTTGTTTGTTTGGGGTTTTTTTTTTTTTTCCCCTAAAAATAAAACGAGAATAAGAACTATAAATGAACAATGTTCCAAAACCAACATTTTTTCACATAACTCAATCTCGTTTTAGTTAACATCATCTCAGGCAAAA
Organism: Sitta carolinensis; assembly: GCA_032173965.1. Classification (NCBI taxonomy): domain Eukaryota; kingdom Metazoa; phylum Chordata; class Aves; order Passeriformes; family Sittidae; genus Sitta; species Sitta carolinensis. The sequence continues at coordinate 30,779,782 of CM063284.1, read as the reverse complement.
TGATGAAGACAAATTCTTTAAGGACAATGAAATATGCAATTTAATATTCACTTCTCACCACTATTCCTCTATGAGCTCTCACAGTATGATTATATAACTTTTCTTTTTTTTTTTTTTCTGCTTATGTCATTGGATAAAATTAGAACTCTATAGCACATAGTCCTAAGTTAGGAGATTCATAATGTAAACATGTCTGTAACAGATAATTCAAAAAATATTGGTTTTCTCTTTTTGGTTAAATAACAAAACACTGGAATTTGTTCAAGATCCAAGGTTTTTTTCATATTCGAATTAGAGACTAGAGAAAAGCAGACTGGATATGTTACATTTTATTTTTAAATACAAATGGATCTTGCATTATGAATCCTGATTTCTAATGGCTCACTGGAAATTTTGCAGCCATACAAACAGTAGTAACATTCTTATATGAGCCACTGACACTAAAAACATTAGAAATTAAAAATTCAGTTGTGGTATAAACCAATGAACACAATATGTTAACAGTGCAGAAAAAATACTGAGATGTATTTTGAGTTGCTCCTGGGCCACACATTGATTTATACAACCTGAGGACCTGACGAAATGGCTTGTTTGTTTGTTTCATGTTTTTCCAAAACAGATGAAGATTTACAAAAAAAAAAAAAAAAAAGCAGTCTAAATGCAATTTTTTCCAAGGAACTAGTGTTGAAACTAAAGCGTGTCCTTACACCCACGAAGAGCTCAGTGAAACTGCAAGATGCCATACTGACCCATCGCTTGTCCCCTGTGGATGTGTCGAAATCCTGGAAGTTTAGTCTGGTAGGAATATAAACCAATTATGGGAACATTGCAGACAAGCCTGTTGCTGGAGTGCAATCCCATCTAACAGAACTGTGGGGTCCTTTCTCCCCTAATCCTTGTTTCAGTCCAAGATAGCTGCATTCTAATCTGTGGAGTCAGTGCAGTACAATAGCCTGTCAGGCTTGGAAAGACAGGGAAACCCCAGCCCTAACAGAGTGCAGAAGTGCTGCTAACTTCAGCAGGGCTTGGATTTCACCCACTGGAGGGAACGGCCTTCCCTTGCTCAGAATTCCTGCTGCCACCCCAGCTCCTCAGTCTCCCCAAAGTACAGCGCCATTATCACCGCATTAAGAACAAAAACTGACACTGTCAATTACTTCTGTGAAAAGATAATAAGGGCTTTTTGAAGCCTTAGAGGTGTTTGATCGTAGCCCATCTTTAGATCCTGGTCTGAGACTTTAGATCCTGGTTTGTTTATGTTCTCTTTGGCCACTGAAGACTGACTTTTGGTAGAAATTTGAGTTCCCTTTAAGCTATCATGTTACAATTAGTATTCAGACATAAACAAAAAAAAATACTAAATTAACTCATATTTGAGAGATAATTCATAGCTTTTGAAGAGAAGTACAAATAATCAAATGATTTTGCAATCTCTAGTTAGGTTGATCATGTTTTACAGCTGCTGAACCTGAAAGGAGGTTTAAGCAAACTAGTGCTGGAAACAGAACAAAATATTATGATAGCACTGCAAACTTCTGCATCCACTCTCTGATCAGCTACTATGGCCCCATGATTGGTGTTTATTATCCCATTTGTCAGCATTTCCATTACAAAAACTCAAGTGTGGAGGGTTTATAACTCAACTATAAAAAATTCCCTCTAGGATGAAACTCGATAAGCGAAGGCTTAGTCCAAGAATACTTTTTTTTTTCTTTTACAAACTTTAAAATAAATTAGTTTTTGAAGTTATAGAGGTACTAAACAAAAGTAATGGAATAGTGGGTTTTATTTCTTTTTCAGACCGGTGATTCTTCTGATAAAGAATTTCTATACAACCCTACTGGTCCTTTCAATTAACTTAGACTTCAGGGTTTTGGTGCTCACTTTTAGTTTGTCTTTTTTTTTTAGATTAAAAATAGCTAAAATACTGAAGCTTAAAATGTGACTGCTCTGCATGCTGAGTCCTTGTTTTCACAGGAATTTGTTGTTTTACTAGGCTTGAATGCTACTAATCTGCAACAATGAGAGCCAAGCTTTTCCTAGTAATACAACAGGACAGTTACAAGAACGGATAGGTGTGCTGGTTATGCTTTTTTTATAATACAGTAAATGGGTGCTTTTTCTAAAAATTTGCTAAGTATAATCAGTTCAGATTATTTGCTCTTCAACTCTGGTCCAAAAAAAGGCTTGTTTCAGATAGTAAGATGAACATTTGTCGCAGCAATATATCTAGAATAAAAGAATTAACAGAATGAAAATATTCAATTCTAATTGCCTAGAATTTTAGCTTTTTAAGATGTGCAGCTCAGATATTATTTTTTAAATTGTGTTTCATCCAAATTTGGGGTTTCCCCTTCTCTATCCTAATTTCAGTGATTACCTTTTTTCTGGCTGGCACTGAAGTTAAGCCTTTGAATTTTTCACAGCTACTACTAACTGGTGATCACCAGCTACACTCCAGTTCAGTATTCCTTACACCCCTGAAATTCCTATTTCTTTGAAGTTAAAATAGGGGAGTACTTCTCTCATCTTTATTTTTGTAGCACAGTTTTCCACATTAATATATACTTATAAAGACTGTAACATATTCAAACCATTGTGTGTATTATTATTATTAGTAGTAGTGTGGCTTTTGCTGCTCTCAAAGGCTTCAGTGCCACAACAGTGACACAGATATGTCCTCCCATGCTGACAGGTTTTGAATGGTTCCCACAGAGTGGTTGCACTGCAGAAGGACAGGCTTTGCTATTGTCACACATGACTTTATTTCAAACAAATAATCAGGCACACTGAGATTCTAGGCCTGCTTATGTTTTGTCATACCTCTACCGTAATTTCAAGAGAGATGAGGAGTGTTGGAGTGCTGTCCTGTTGGTTTAACTGTTTCTCCTTAGCTCTGAAAGCAGCAGAAAGATAATAATTGTCCCTATGAGTTCCAGTTCCATCCTTTCTTGCTCCAAGCCTTAAAGGGGACCAATGACAAGTAGTACATTTTATGATTTTCTACACAGCAAAGAGGAAATCTGTGAACAGAGAGTCTTCAAGATAAACACTGAGAGAAGTTAATTCAGATGTTGATATTTCTTTTTATTTCTAGACTACTATGTAGTCTTTGTTAATGATTTCAACTTTTGAAACTTACAGTTATCAGAAGAGTGCAGCTATACAACAAAGGATACAGGAATAGACATACCACAGCAACCACAATTACTGCTTGAACTTTTCAGGTTCATGTGGGATAGATGTTGTCTCCGGTCTCACTTAAAGATAGTTTAACAAATACTTTCAAAGCAACCAATGATTTATGATTGTTCATTATTTTGTGTGGTCGAGATATTATATAAAGATCCTGAAGTCACTGCTGAAACAAAAGTTGTCACCTGAAGCCATAGCCATTATTTTGGTGTTTGATGGTGAAGTGGATGTGTGCAGCTCCTTTTCTCTTCAGCTATGGCCAGTGATTACAGTGAAATTATTGCTCATATCCAGTGTTGCTGAGAAACTATATTACATTTTACAGTGCCCTGGGTTTCCTACTCAAGCTCTTAGGGGGTTTGCAGGTCTGTTTCCATTTGGAAATATGTGTAAAGAAGGCACTGGGCCTTGTTCCCAGAACCCTGAAGTGGGTAGGGGACATGCTCTCTCCAAGGCGTGTTTCTGGGTAAAGTTCCATCTGCACCCTAAAAAATATACCAAGGGACTAGAAATATAAAGAAAAAATTCATTAAACATAAAATTTTGCAAGTGTAAGGGAAGACTCAACAAAGCCTTGGCACCCTGCTTCAACCCTAGACCTGGTGACTCTGAATTTTTTCTTTTAACCCTCCACTACTTTGCTCCCCTCCCTCCTGGCAAACAGCAGGCTCTTATACTACAAAAATTGTCTCCTTTAGAACACATTTATTTGGGAAAAGAATGTAAAACCTGATAGAGCTAGATCCAGCCACAGCTCAGCAGATTTCATGTTGCAAGTGTGCTATATTTTCTATTAAAGCTGGCGCCAGCGATCACTTTCTGCCATTCAGTCCACTCCGTGTGGTTGTATATTTTCTTAATGAGGATCTGAAATCAGCCTCTTTCACTTAACTGACAGTCTGCCAGAATTATACCATCTTTCCAAATGCAGAGATCATATGATCCATCTGTTGTCTGCAGCCATGCAGGGGAAATATTTTCCAAAAAGAAATGCGGGTTGGTCCCAAAAGTATGCAATTATCCAAATGTTGAAATGTTTCAGATGTTTCAAGGTGCTCTTGGGCCTGGTATTGGGCATTGAAGCTCCTATGAAGTCTTTTAGAATAATGTACATAACTAAGTCATTGAGTTGCCAGGAAATTTTCGGTGCACAACGTAATATTTAAATTATTAAAAAAAAATTTGATCGCAATCAGGTATGTAGTCCTTAGCAACATCATCTGGGGACATATGTGAGTAACTACAGTCTTAAGTAGTTCACTTTTTTGCTGTTAATATTATCATATATGATACAAAATATAAAGAGCATAAAGTGAATATGAAGAAAGATGTTTTAATCTATCTTTGTAATTATTTAATTATATGCTAGAATACTGCAGTAACTCTCCAACATCATTGACTCTCATAACTCTGCAAACTACCAGATGCAAAAGAAGTTGTAGGATGATGAATAGTAGTAATGGAGGAAAAAAAAGGAAAAGATGATTGAGAGACTGTAAAACGAAGGGATATCTCAGATCTTTCTCTGCTTTACATGAAAGCGCGTGGAATTAATTTCATATTACATCTGACTCTGTTTAAATTTTCTTTGCAGATATCTTGAATGTTGCCAAATATGATTAAACTGACAGTTTAGGCCCCCATCAGGTGCCACCTCCTTGACGTACAGAACCCAAATTTTAATCATGAGCAAATGGAACTTTCTCTGAAGTACTGATAACTGTGCTCAAACTACTAAACCAGTCCTTGGTAAGATGGACTTTAAGTCCTATAGCTGAAAACACCTTTACCAGTCCCAAGGTATTAAATTTGGAAACATCAACCTATTTATTGCTTTATTCTGTCAGCTGTGCTTGAGCTGACAACAGCATAAGTCAGTTCTCATTGTTATATGTTTCAGACATCCAGGAAAAGAATGATTTCAGCATCCCCTCTCATATCACAACTTCCATGCCTAAGGACAGAACCACATTATGCTGAGGAAGTTCTGTGATATTAATAGCACGGGGTTTGCCCTTGGAGAGAAATAAGTCCTACCAAATCTGTAATGAGAACACACAGCATTCGTCATATTTTAAAAATTTAAAATGTGCAGACATATCTCCTGAAATACATAAACCAAACAAAAGCCAAAAAAACCCCAAACAAACAAATCAAAACAAAGCCAGATAAATTTATCATCTTGTTTTTGAGAGTAGTAGAAACATGAATCTTTAGCATACCACTGGCCAAATAATTTGAAGGATCCAGTGCATGATCCAAATATTTAGCTGAAGAGCATTTTGGTATGTAAGAGCAGTGGTTTTGCCTTCAAGCTGGAATGACACGATAGATACCTGAGAAGGACACTGCAAAGGAAAAGTTCCAATGACATTCACTTCAATCCTGCTTCACCTTAAACAACACAGTCCTTGTGAAGCTATGGGTCATTAGAAATATTTATTGTGAAGGTTTATGAATCACTTCATAGCTCCAAATATCACCAAAGATGCAGTGTGACCTCAAAGATGAAAAGAGAAGACTTTATGCCCATAGTATTTTCTTTTGCTGAAAACATCCAGTGACACATTTTTAAATGACAGAAAGTCTACACAAAGGTTAGTAATGATCACCTTGCAGGAACATGGTGGGAATGCAGGTGACACCACGGAGGTTGCTTAGTGAAAATCTAGGGAAAACACAAACCTGTATTTGCTGTGGTTTCTTTCCAGTCCATGTATAATGCTACTACTGCCTTCATGGCATTACAGTGCTCTCCTGCACCTGTATTGCAAATGGGGTGATGCCTATTTGCATAATTCGTGGTGCTACAGCTGTAACTGGGAGCTATTAATCCTTTCCCTTCAATTTTGATGCCCTTACAGTAGCACCTATTCTAGCATGGATTTCACAAGACATTTTCAAACGCTCTTGAGCAAAGTTTAATGGCAATTTTTTGTCATAAAATATTTTGCTAACTTTGACTTATGGAGCAGCAGAAATCCTTTTTTCCCCAATGAATGATTTAGGAGGGATATGTGCAAAGAAATACAATGCCTCCCATTCCCACAACCACAAGGAATGAAAAAACATCTTCTATCTCTTTATAGCAGTGTAACTTGTTTCTGATACACATTAGATCTGTGGGAATATGAAGGGCTGTTTCTCTAGTAGGAAAATAGTAATAATAATAACTGAGTGACTGTATTGCCTTTTTTCCTCCTGTCTATATGCCTTTGGGTTGGCCCCTTACCCTTAATGTGAAAAATTATGAAGCACTTCCTATGATATATCTGATTTAGCATTAAGAACTTAATTTCCCAACAGTGCATCTAATCTTTAAAGATGATTATTTTTCTTCTTTTTTTGGATGAAATTTCCTACCCGCAGTGAATTCTGTGAGGAAATGGTAGGACTTAGACAGTTAACCTGCCAGCTACACTAACAAATCAGATAGTTTGACATCTAGACCAGACTATTAGTTCCTGCAATGAACTGACAACATGAAACCACAGATGGAAGGATTTGGTGTTGCAAAATTTTACCTGCCAAATTGGAGGCTATGTTGTCCTCTTAGAAGAAAAAGCCCATTCTGGGATGCATCCTCAAGAAGAATGTGGCAGCTGTTTCACTTTTTACAGCAACATGACACAGTGTTATAGGAAATAAAATACAGAGAGTTATCTTAGTTGATTGAAATTAAGCCAAATGACAGTGTGCCATACCACAGCCACTCAATTACATACGTTGAATGTAGATAAAGTTGTAGTTACCCATGATGGACTTTGGCCAAAAGACAACATCATGAATCTTTCCAAGACACTAAAGGATTTTCACTGACCAAAACTTTAACATGTTGGCAGATAACTGCTAGGTTGAAGGCCATTTGGGGATAGCAAAAATAGATCATAACTGTCACTGTAGATAGCATATGGCTGTAAGCCACTGAAATATATTTGATCAAACTTCTATCTGTTTGGAAGGAATGATGACCATTTTCCTGTAAAATAACTCAGATTCAGCAAAAATTCCTGCAGACATATGTCATTCAAATCACTCAAACCTCTGATACAGTGATTACAAGGAGACAGTGCAATAAGCTCTGTGAGGCTGTAGCTTGTTTTACCAGTTTCTTTTTTATTGAAATGGATGCTCTAAACACTATGCATTCTTGCAGAGAAAAGGATTACCAACTGCACTATAAAGTTCACTGTTTGAATCAAAGCTCTTGCTATATTCCACTGAACATCCTCTACCTTCAAATTAATTACAGCATCTGCTGTTGCAAGAGCTTCATTAGTCCTTTTGCAAAGTGTGAAAAACAAAGCCTAACATTAGATCAGACATTAGAAAATGTCATAAGTTGCTCAAATATAGAGTGAGACATAAACCCAAACATATTTTAGAGTCAGAAGAGTATTTTGGAATTAGGCCTCTGCTCTTACTTTGAAAATCTGGGCCATGTCTTGCTGCTTTGGGTCCAGCCTACTGAACTCAAAGCATCCTTGCACTTACTAGGTCAGCAACAACATTTCTACTATTCAGAAAAATGTGGCTGTTATGAAGACTAAAAATTAATTACAACCTTAATTGAAAATGAGTATTTTTTAATAATTTAAAATTTTGCAAGTTCAGCTAAATATTAGAGAACAATGACTGATGCTTTACTCCAAAGGCAGCCTTTCTTACATATCTCTTATACTCTTAGGCTGGACCCATTATAATTTTTATTTTATTTAAAGTTTAATTGACCCTTTTTAAGACTTGATCCAAAAGCCTCTGAAACAGTCTCCATGACATCAAAGGATTTTGGACTGAGTCCTTATTGAATGTAAGCACAAATGTTCTAAAAGGAGAAACAAACATTTTTCTGCTTCTGACATGAACTATTTTTAGTGCTGCAAGGTCAGATAGTAGATTTTGGCATGAGAATGTTTGATATAGATACTTTTTAAGGCAGAAGCAGTACGGTATTTTGCATAAATACAAGTACAGATGTTTGTTTGGAGGTCAGAGTTCATAAATAGTCAAGTGTGTACACAGATACGTGAACAATGAATGTGTGCTAATTTACTTTAACATATCAACAAAATACTACCTCTCTGGAAAATAGCCTTTGGAATTTGGTAACCAAGATTTGTATTCTAGATCAGCTTCATTGTTGACCTACTATATGATCTTTGGTCAGACAAAAAAGCCAGGATGTGGACCTATGGACAGATCAGTCCTTTATGAGCAAGGTAACCTAATCATCATCCTATATTCTAGAGGAAGGAAAATGAGATTGCAGCTCTAAAATGAGGAGTAATGATGGATAGCAGATCTTTAGGCATCACAACTGATAGCCTATAGCACAAACCAATTATAACCTATAATAGAAAGGAAAATGTCAACTTTGATCCATGCTGACTGCTTTTTCTGATAGGAAATACAACTTGGCAGAGATGGAAATAAACCCCTGCTCCCTCAAAAGCTTTTCTAGCTCTAAGTAGGTATCCTTGGAAGTAAGGTAATTGTGGAAAGAGTGAGATGGTTGTTCATTTCTGTGAACCTTTCCCCTCCAGGCTCACCTCCTCTGCATGGCTACATTCAGCCCGTGTGGTCTATGGCCGGGAGGAGATGGATGGGTTCCAAATTGGAGACCTGGCATTCAATCAGCCTACCAATGAAAAAAAAAAACATATTTCCTTTGCCCAGGAAAGCCTATGTGTATGCTGGGGTGATGTTCCATGCTCTTTCCCTCACACCAGAATTTGCTGCCTGCTTCAGATGTAAGAAATAGCCTATTATCCTGTCTATTGAACTTCTATGTTCATTTATGAGTTATGGTTACTTCTCCCATGACTTCTTTTTCATTTTCATGTGAGATTCCAAGAACACCTGAAATCCTAAAGGAGACCACATATAGAGGGAAGAATGGGGGGGGATTTTTCCCTGGATTGCAGACACGGCTAACAGGGTGAAAGCCCTCTTTCATGCTGAAATTCTGGTCCCACAGTTCTGATTCTACTTGCTTGAGCTGTGGGGAATTTGAGTCCACCTGTTGGAAGAAGGTTTTTTGGAATGCTTTATCTATCACTGGTGCTGAAGGTGCACCCTCCCCCACCTTGGAAAAAAAAAAGAAGAATTTCTGGCTAAAAGAGCCTGAAGTTTAATAGAATTTCTGTGGGCCAAGTGTACAGAGAGATTGAATATATATAGATTTGAGTAACATGTGAGAGCAGGAAGAGTACAAGGAAAAATATATTTACATAGTTCAGGAAAGATGGAAGAGATGGAAAAGAAAAAATCAAAGGAGCTGAAATATCCAATAAGCTCCATTATTAATAAAAATAACTATTATCCCCTGGAGTGTAGATTAGATTGTTTTACTAAGAGGTCTTTTCAGATCTAGATGTGAAACCACATAAACAAGACCCGGAGCCATAATTAGGGGCAGAACTCCACCACAGAGTTAGATATGTTGACCTCTTGTGATGGGAAGGACTGGTCTTGTCTAGGATACATGCAAGGATACCACTCAGCCTTCCACCGAGGTACTTGGGATTTGCTTAAACATCCCATCCACGGCCACGAATTATTTCTGGAGCTGAATAAAAGATTTTATATAAAAACACGTGTTGAAAACAATCTCAGATCTTAGTTTATTGGGAGTCCTGTCCCCTATGTGGGTTTTCTAGTTTGCCAATAGGATATAGGTATTTCTCGGCTTTGCACAGAATGGAGAGCTGGGAGGAGGGGATGGGTAGGAGATGCCGAAGGCCGGTGCGCGGGGGGCGCAGCGCTCCCTGCCGCCGGCCCAGGGGCTGGAAGGATGGGCGACAGGACCGGCCACGCGCTGGGGCACCAGGAACACCGGGAACAACGCTGTCACATCGTTCACGGCAGCAAGCCGCTAGGACTTTTTGAACGGCCACATGACAACGAGCTTAAAAATTACATAAAAACCATTGTGGCAATTTTGACAACGAAACGGACTCGTTAGAGGAGTTACGCGTTACCCGTTTTCCAGAGCTTCCGAATGAAGCGAGTGTCAAAGCGCCGGCAGCTAGAAGCCCACCCGCGGGAAGTGTCCGTGTGTCTGCGGGGGACCCGTGTGCCGATCACTCCCAGCACGGCCGCCCCCGGGTGGGCAGCGGCGCTGCGGCCGCGTGGGGCCGCCTCGGCGAGAAAAAGCACCCGGGGCTCGTTGAAACACGAGCGAAGGGAGCCGGGGGCGGGCGGGCAGCACCTCACGGCCCGAAACTCGGACGACCCAGGCTGGCGGGGTTCTGGCCAGGGCGAGGAGCTCCTGGCCCGGGAGCCGCAGCGGGGCCGGCGGGGAATCGTGCCCTCCGGTGGCCGCCGGCCGCACAGCCCGGCCCGGCCCCGCCGAGCCGCCCCGCAGCCCCGCACGGCCCGGCCCGGCCCCGCCGAGCCGCCCCGCAGCCCCGCACGGCCCGGCCCGGCCGAGCCGCCCCGCAGCCCCGCACGGCCCGGCCCGCCGAGCCGCCCCGCAGCCCCGCACAGCCCGGCCCGGCCCCGCCGAGCCGCCCCGCAGCCCCGCACGGCCGGCCGGCCCCGCCGAGCCGCCCCGCAGCCCCGCACCGGCCCGGCCCCGCCGAGCCGCCCCGCAGCCCCGCACGCCCGGCCCGGCCCCGCCGAGCCGCCCCGCAGCCCCGCACGGCCCGGCCCGGCCCCGCCGAGCCGCCCCGCAGCCCGCACGGCCCGGCCCGGCCCCGCCGAGCCGCCCCGCAGCTCCGCACGGCCCGGCCCGGCCCCGCCGAGCCGCCCCGCAGCCCCGGCCCCGCCGGCGGAGCCGCGCCTCGCCCGCCAACGCCGGGCCCAGGTAGGCAGGAGGAATAACTTGAGATGCTTGTCAGTTTTTCCCCCGTCCTTGGTTGAATGAGCTGCTGTGGTAATAGGAAGGAAAGAGGTGGAAGAAGACGAGAAATGGGTCCCGCTCTCATACCCTTTAATATATTCGTTCTGCCCATTTGCTGTTGCTGGGCATTTGTACCAGGGCACAGCGAGAGTTCTCAGCCTGTTTCCCAGTGTGCTTTCTACACGGAGCAAATTACAGCATAAACGCCAGTGGGGAAAGTTGTTAGGTGCTCTTCCACCCCTGTTGAAGGGACGTGGTCCTGACCAGGCTTTCACCTATAATCCATACCTGGCCATGGAAACTACTAAGAAAACTTCAATTTATTTCTGTGGTTATAGCAACATAAAGATAAAACCTCTGAGAAAGCACCTGATTGAAGGCTTCGGCATCAAAAACACACAGGCAGGCTGTCTCTAGGCATGCATGTGTGTAACACATCACTCAATATTCCAAGGAAACACCAGCAGTGAGAGTTTCACCACAGTGAACAGCCTTTCTGACCTAAATTACATGTGCATGTTCTCACTGTATGGGGAATACAGAACTGCCCTATTGCAATCCAACTGTAATTTGTGTTACGTATTATGTATAACACATTGATGAGGAGCAGCATTGTAGTTGCAACCACCAGATCATGAGCACATTAGTTCTTAAACTTCTGCACTGATTTCTAAACAGGAAGACAAAATCGGACTTTTCATTCATACATTCTTAGAAACGAAGGAGAGAATCAACCTTTTGACCTACTCCCCTCAAAAGCTGTGATGTTTCTGCCTGGTTAAGGCAAATACTGCTTGTCCCATCCTGTGAGTGTTATGCTTGTCCCATTCTCAACAGTTAACGGGTGCCTGCAGAAGGACTAGAACAAAACTGGGGCCATCCTTTGCAACTATTTCCCTGTGATCAGGGAAACCTGTGAACCAGGTTACAATGATCATCACAGACCAACTTACTCCTCCTATCTTCCTCCCAGGAGTTTGTAATTTTTAGCTCTGTGTTCACAGCCATACCTGTAATCTAGATGCCTGCTTTACCAGAAAGTGTTGTACCTTTCTGCACAGGTGACAAAGTGCTGGAGTGCTCTGGGTCCTGCCAGAGTTTCATGTAAGACTTCATCTCACAACACAAATTTTCCTGAGCTGAGGTCCAGGAAGCTTGCAGGAATGGACCTGGAAGTATCTCTAGAAAGGCCCTGGATCTCTTTGCAGTTTTGCTTGCCACCACCAAAAAGTGAAACAGGGTTAAAATTCTGCCCAAGGAACCAGGAGAGTTCTTATCCAAACCATGACTATGCATAGAGAAAAGCAGGACATGACATACTTTATCCTCTGCTCTAAAGTGGTCTGCAGAACAGTGGCTTAGTGGAGGTTAAAAGCAGATGGTTTAACACTGCATAACTAAAATACAATTTTTATTTTAGCGTAAAACACAAAGGCTCCACCTCAATCCCCATCAGAACTGTAGATTTCAAAGTAAACCAGAATTTAATTGATTTTCTTTTATCTCTGCACAGACTTCACTCTCCTTCCCTCCTGACATGTGTATGTATTTACACTGCAAAAGATCAACAGTACATGCATGCACACACAAACACATCCTCATGTATAAAAACACCAATATGTCTTTCCCTCTCACACAGACCCCCAGACATGACTCCCTGACACAACCACCCTCCTCCCAACACAGCTCCACACACTCCAGCACTAGACAAAGTTGCTGCCTGCCAGCAGGCCTGGGGGATCCAGGCAGGCTCCCACAGTCAGCCCAGCCCAAGTCCCCCAGGACAGATCATTGCCATCACAGCTTATCTGGCCCCTGCACTCCTGTGTGGGTCTTGACAGTAACATCATGGGCTTAGATGCCTTTGCTCCTGAGCCCATAATTTGTGAGTCAGAGATAAAGCAAACACCAGATGAAGATGATGGGGGAGAGGCTTGTGCAGTCCTGGTTCATACAGCAGTGTGCAAGTCACAGGTAGAACCACAGGAGTCCTGCTAAACACTGCTGGTTGCTTTTGCTGCAATTTACACAAAGAGTAGCTGACACTAAGTCCAGTCATCTACTATGTTCAACTCCTCCTCCCTCCTCAACTTCATCCCTACATTTCTCCATGTTTTCTATTTTTACAAACCATGTAACACTACTTCACCTGTCCTTGACTCCTCCATACACCCTGCTCTACACTCCCGGCTGCATGACAAGGAGGTGATGTCCTGCATCCCATTTAAAGTTCAGTTTACCCAGACAAGTTGTGCATCCTGCCAAATCAGCTCGGGAGGTGCTGCCCCTCCCTCCTTTCAGACCACATTCCGTTCCCAGCAAAGTTATAGTTATCCAGGATTGGTTTTGCCCTGTGGGGTTTTTTTCTCCATAAGAAGAATGAGGGAAGGAAGGGAAGGAAGGAAAGAAAGGAAAGGAAGGGAAGGAAGGGAAGGAAGGGAAGGAAGGACCCCTAGACCCACCTACAGATTCTCATCACTACTCTTTCCAACATTTCTCTGTAATGACACTGCTCAACACCCCAGAGGAGCAGTGAGGCTCCAGGTAAAGACAAAATTATTGGTGAAAGGGAGGTGAAAGGAGAGCCAACTATTCTTACCTTGGGATCAGCAGCTGCTGCCAACACAAGGGAAACCCTGAAGCTCTCTGGACAAGCCATGGTGTTAAGCTGGGTGAAGAGGCCTGTGATCACCAAAGACTCAGGAGGGAGAAACCGAAAGCCGGGAAAGCAGTGCAGGGTCACTGTGGGTCTGTGTGCCGGCGTGCCTTCCCTTACCGGCTAAGGCGGTCCCTCTTTCCTCCCCGGTCCTGTTTCCAGCTGTTTCCCAAGAGAGAAGATTTTGGATATACTATTATGTGCTCGCACCCAGGGATAGAAAGCCGAGAAGGAGAGCTCGCCGAGAGAGGCAGCGAACAGAGAGGCGTCGGGACAGCTCCGGCGGCAGCGGGTCCCCGCGGGCGCTGCGGCGGGGCAGGGGCCAGCTGCCATGGCTGGGCGGCTGCCCCTCGGCGGCGGCCAAGCAGGGTCCTGGCCCCTGGCAGCTCCAGGGATGAGACGCCTCTGCCCAGAGGAAAGGAAGTCAGTCCCCAGGCAGAGGATAGAGACGATTCTGTTCCCCGGAGAAGATGACAGCGCTCTTCCAGAAGCCTTGTCTTATTTCATGTCTGGAATTTATCGCTCCTCTGCAATTCCCTTCGCCCTGTCCGCCCTCACACCTCAAACAAGTCAGGGAGCCTCTGCGTGGCCGGCGCTGCCCGCTCCGCCCCGCACCGGGCCGAGCCCGTCCGGCGGTGGCTGCCAGGCCGGCAGCGGAGGAGCGCTATGGCCACGCAGGGAGCAGAGAGAGCTTCGCCCCGTTTACTGATGGATGGCAATTTCTAGCTTTCCCTCCCAGGCGTTCCCTGTTTGAATCTGAGCTGTTGTTAAAAAGACACACCACCTGCTCTGTGCTGCCAGCGAGCGGGGAAGGAGGCACAAAGGCGGGGGATGGGAAGAAATAGCTCTGGCTGCAGACATAGAAGAGAAATTAAAATAAATAATCTCTTTTCCCAGGAAGTGCCGGACTCGAGCGCCTTGTGGGAGATCAGACTGAAGTGAGTGGTCAGCACACACAGAGTGTGGGCAAAGAGGGTCAGTACACACTCCCGTCTCCCGGTGTACCGGGTTGGAGAAGCCGATCCTCACGGGTTTCTCTTAAGATGAGCTCAAGGACTGGTGCTTATGCATGAACGAAGCCAATGCTTGGTTTCCTCTCTGCTTCCACCTCTGAAGATGGCTTTCTTCGAGTGCAGTCCTCCAGCCTGGCAGGACGAAGCTGTGCCACCACCTCTTCCCAGCCCAGAAGCGTGCGCCTCCCTCAGCAAGTCAGACCCCCGGGCGCTCAGTGATTGGGAGTGCTGCGTGTGCTAAAGCGGGTCAAAATTAAGATGTGCCTGGATGCTGCCCCGCGGGTAATTTCCCTTTCCTTCTTTTCCCTACAAGCCGTGCCCGCTGCGGCGAGGAAAGCCCGAGAGGTGCGGGCTTTCTCCGTCCGCTCGGGCGGTTGCCCCCAGCAGAGGCACCAAGAGGCTCGCTGACCCCTCCGCAGCAGCGCACGGGGTGCTGGGCACCCCCATAACCTCCCAGTCCGGCCCCTCCACCACCCCAAAGCCGAGCGCTAACCGAAGGAGTTTGAGAGAGAAACCGCGGAGAGGGAAACAGAGAAAGGGGTTGGGGTAAGGATGTATGTGCGTGAGTGTAGAGAAGCCAGATCACTTGTGAATGGCTTGAAAAAAATAATTGGGGGAGGGCGTGGAGGGGGGGAAGCGGAAACTTTCCTATAAAACTCAGCAAAAGTCCCTCCTCTCCACGTCAGGCCAATGACACTGCTGCCCCCAAACTTTCCGCCAGCAGGAGCTATAAGAACCTCCAAGTCTTCAACTTTCTCCCAATCCCAGACACCTCGAAGGGGCTCCAAGGAGGGATCGGGAGGGATATTTTTTTTTGTTGGCCTTTTTATTTTTTTCCTCTTGGATTCTGATGCCTTCCCCCCTCCCCCCAAAGTGAGGTCCTCCCTCCTTCCTTCCCTCCTCCTTCTCCTCGCAGGCCAACGAAGCAGCCGATCAAGGGGGAGCTGGCGGGTTAGGTGCCCCCCTCTTCTCCCTGCCCTCCCCCCCCTCCCGGCCCGCTTCTCGCGTCTCCCCCCAGAGATGATGCAGCAGGACGAGTCAAACTCGCCAGTCTCCCCCGCCGACGACAGCTTGAGCAACAGCGAAGAGGAGCCGGACCGGCAGCAGCTGCCCAACAACAAGAGAGGGGGGCGCAAGCGCCGCTCCAGCCGCCGCAGCGCCGGCGGCACCGTCGGGGCCGCGGACGAGCCCTGCAGCCCGGCCCAAGGCAAGCGGGGCAAGAAGTGCGGGGCGGGCGGGGGCGGCGGGGGCGGCGGAAGCAGCAGCGGCGGCGGCAGCCCCCAGTCCTACGAGGAGCTGCAGACCCAGCGGGTCATGGCTAACGTGCGGGAGCGGCAGCGCACGCAGTCGCTGAACGAAGCCTTCGCCGCCCTGCGGAAGATCATCCCCACGCTGCCCTCGGACAAGCTGAGCAAGATCCAGACCCTCAAGTTGGCGGCCAGGTACATCGACTTCCTCTACCAGGTCTTACAGAGCGACGAGCTGGACTCCAAGATGGCAAGCTGCAGCTATGTGGCCCACGAGCGGCTCAGCTACGCCTTCTCGGTGTGGAGAATGGAGGGCGCCTGGTCCATGTCCGCATCCCACTAGCAGGCGGCGTCCCCCACCCGCATCCCCCCGGCAGGAGCCCTAGGTAAGACAGGGACCCCGAAACCGGCGGGAAGAAAGCGGGGAGGGAGGCGTGAAGCCGCCGGCTGCGCCGTGAGCCGGGCACGCGTGGCCGTGCGGCGAGAGGGCCCGCACCCCGCCCGGAGGGGCCTGGCTGCCCGGAGCAGCCGGAGAGCGGGGCGGCGGCGGTGCCTCCCCCACGCCGGCGTGTCCCTCCTCCTGCGCGGCCCGAGGCGCGCCCCGGGCCCCGCGGGGCCCACGCGTGGCCGGGCGCTGCCAGCGGGGTGGGCTGCGGGCGGGACGCGGCGGCGGTGCGGGTGTGCCCCAGCCAGATGGGGCCGGCCTGAGATCACTTTTTCACCATACGCTGCGGAGTCAGCAGGGCTGCTGGGATGGCTCCTGCAGCCGCCGCCGCCGCCGCTGCTCATATTTTGAAGTGAATCCATGTCTTCCCGTTGTGCTGCCCGATGAGGGTTTCCTATGGCCCCAGCAATCCCTTTCCTCAGCTCTGACACCAGGGACCGCCGGACTGGGGTGTCACACGGTCACCGCACCGCCCGCGTGGCTCGTTCTCCCTTCTCCATTCCTGCCCGATACGCGTATTTCCAGAGACAGAGAGGTGTAGGTTTGTGTAACTTTCGTTTCAGTAACGAGTTTTTCCGCCCTTTCTGGGTTTTTGCAGATGACATTGTTCCCACAGAAGGAGAGAATGGACAATCTAGAGACTCTGAAGTTGGATACGATTTTTTTTTATCTTGTCTAACAAAAAATGTACCAAGGATTTCTTGGAAATTAGAAGAGTAATATCCAAATTCAAAGCAGGGCGTGGGAGCACTTAAGGAAAGAGAGAAGGGCTTTGGACAGTGACTACCCTCTGGGCGTCGGTACAATCCACAAATCTCTGCATTCTGATAGAAGTCTGAATCGTTCGATTTTTTTTTTTTTTTTAATTTTGACGAAGAATGTTGGAATTGAACTTTTCTTTTATTTGCCCTTTTTTTTTTTGCATGCATGCATTCCCAAGAGGTCGTGCCTATGAGCCACTGATGAAAGGAAATACATTATTGTGGACTTTCTTCATTCTTGAATGAAACCAAGCAGCCAACCAAAAATATCCCTGTAGAGATGAAAACCTTTTTTTTTTTTTTTTTTTTTTTTTTTTTTTTTTTTTAAGGGGGAATAAGCTGTTATATACCCAGTTCCTAACTTTTTTTATTATTATTATTTTTCCTCTGAGAAAAAAATAAACATTTTATTTATTTATTGATGACCCATGTTAAAATGCAAATAGATCCGGTGTCTAAATGCATTCCTATTTTTATGATTGTTTTGTAAATATCATTGTATATTATTTTTCTGCAATAAATAAATATGATTGAAATTTTAATAACCTTAAAGTTTGGTCTCTCTGAGAACTCAGGGTGAGAACTGCAGATAAATACCTGCTTGTTGAGCTGTAAGACACCCAAGAGAGAGGAGGCACTAGTATAAACAAACCAGGCGAAAAACGCAAATAAACTAGCTACTGACAGACACAGGCACGTTATTTATTGAGACAGCTTTATTATTCTGTGCTGAAGCTCACTGCATCTGCAGAGGAAGGTATTGTCTCTTCTCTCTTTCTCTCTCTCTCCCCCTTTAATCTCCACGCCAGGCACGGTGGAGTTGCACGGGGAGCGGAGTTTTCACAGCAGAGCTCTACCCCTGCCTTCGTATTTTGCCCCCAGATGTGAGGCAGGAGCGGGGCCCGTGCCCCAGCCCCCGGCGCAGGTACTTTTGCTGATATTCCTGAGGAAGTGGCATCGTTTTTAAACAGGGTCTCGTCCATCCCAAGGCAAAGCAAAAGAAAGTGAGACTGAAATAGGGAAGTGTCTAGAGAGTGGGGTTTTCCGGTGGAAGTGATGTTTGACTGCGCTGTTCTCTAGGGTTTTATATAATATATATGCTAGCGATCACATTTTCGTTGTGCAAGGCACGGAGGGATACTCTAACCCGCCCTCTTCTCCTTTTCTACGTGTAGGGTGCAGATTGCCCCTCTTTCTTTTCACCATACTTTCCTCGAGTCCCAGTATGCGGCGAGAACCCAGTCTGCAAAAAAAAGGGAACTTCCAGATCTGAGAGTTCGGAAGGAAGGTGAAAGGGAAGTTGTAAAAAAAAAAACCCAGAAAACAAAACAATCTAAACCAAACCTCAGCCCTTATAACTGGACAGCTGACTGAGTCTCTGCTGTCACTTGCTTATCTCCTAGCGCTTGTCAGGCGGGCAGTGAGCGGGGAGCGGCACTTCCTACCCCTCCGCGGCCGCGAAAGGTGCTCGGGTGCGCGGGGACCGCTGTCGCCCTGGGAGCGGAGCTGTGCCCTCCGCGGGGACAAGGACTCTGCCGCCGGAGTTCGGCCAGTGTCTAGGGTGAATAGGATGGGGCACTTTTCCAAGACAGAGCCTGTTTACGTAGCCCATGAGTTGAGTTTATTGCCTGTATTTTTTTCCACATCCACATATTGCCGTCTATTACCCACATAACGGCATTATGAATATAATATCGGGCGTATTTTAAGTCAGTGCGCAATGTTTGCAGTAGAGAGCCCGCAGCGCTTGTTTGCACTGACGGATTAGCGAGGACTTGAAAATTAGATCACGGCCCTGGTGGTCGCAGCTCTCACTGATGGAGAGGAGGGGAAGCCACTGCGAGCTCCCGAAGGGTCTCTGCCTTTTCTCAGCACCCTGGCACCCGCAGCTGCCCTCTCAGCGACTCCGAACCCCCGGCTCCGTTGAGTCCGGCTGCCGAGGAGCAGGTAATGTCTGCCCGCGGCACCTCGGCTGCAGCGTAGGCGAGAGGCGCGGGGAGCCGGCGCAGCTTTTGCAGTGGGGCTACGGGGATTTGGGAGGTTATAGAAGGTTTCGGTTGTTCCTTTTGGGGGAGAAATCGCACCGGGGAAAGATGGGGAAAATTACTCACATTTAGGAAGAAAACAGGTTCCGGGAATGAAAAAGCAACCAACCAGACGAGCTGTTCGGTGCTGAAGAGAAGGCGTGTTTCGTGGAAGTGGATTCCTGCGAAATATGAACGAGGAATCAAGTGCACTTTAAAAGCCACGAATCAAACTGTGCTCGGCCTCAGAAATCGGGAGAGGCCCCGCTTGATGGACTTAAACCTGACTGGCTCTGCTGGAACCACCAAGAGGCCTCTCGGCCAGCCGGTGCAACACTTTTCCAGCAAGCTAAACACCCGAGTGAGAAAAATCCCCAATTCCTCTCCGTGGGGTCATGCCACCGGCAGGTCTCCTATTCTCACTTCTGTGTCCCTCCGAGCGAGTCCCTGCCGGCAGCGCAGCATTCCTGGGCAGCAGGCACTCAGCCGGTGCTCTTTCCTGGCTGACAACCTCTACCTCTGCCTCATTAAAAACAAAAACAAAACAAAACAAAACAAAAAAAAAAAAAAAAAACGTAAAAACGTAATAAAGAGATAAACCTGTTTTAAAACTACGAGCGTACCCTTTTCTGGGTTGAAACTGGGGACTGCAAATGACTAGTGCTCCTAGGGCTAGAGCCAAAACCGATTAAGTCAGCGTCAGGCTTACTGAAGGAAAAAAGAAATAATATATATATTAATTTTCCTGCTGGGAATTTTAAACACTCTTGCAATCGGAAAATTAACTCTGCCTTTGGAAATCCTGATTGATTTCGCTTTTTTCTCAGAGGAATCCATCTGCCCCGCGTACTCGCGGACTGAGCGGTCCAGGCCCGTGCGGCCGGACCCCGGCGGGGCCGGCGGGGCTCGGGGCGGCGGTGCCGGCGCTGCGCCTCCTGCGGGGCGGCGGGCGGGGGCGCCGGCCGCGGGCCCCCGCGCATTCCTGGGCTTGGCAGGGGCCGCCCCGCTGCTTTCTCCAAGCCGGTATCGGATTCCTCCCCGGCGTATGATTTCACTTGAAGTCCTGCCCAGGAGCCCTTCAAAGTGCGCTCTCGTCCCGCTCCCATGATGTCAGGCGGTTTTCCCTGCATCTGTAATTTTAAGAAAAACAAACAAACGCGCCGTGGGGATGTGGGGGGGAAACGGAGGGAGAGGGCGGGGGCACAAAAGTCACGGAAAAGTGCAAGGGGAGAGGGACTCACCTGCGAAGCCGGAAGCTCGGGCACCTGCCTCCCGGGGCTAGCCGCCGCCGGGCTCGGCGACTCCCGGGAACGGGCTCAGCTGTTGGC
Organism: Sitta carolinensis; assembly: GCA_032173965.1. NCBI lineage: Eukaryota > Metazoa > Chordata > Aves > Passeriformes > Sittidae > Sitta > Sitta carolinensis. Next base: position 30,759,270 of record CM063284.1, on the reverse strand, counting down.
ACCGGTGCTCCCCCAGTCCCTTTCGGTCGCTGCATCCGCCCGGTTCACACGGCTCTCCCTTCACCTGCCCTCTTCGGCAGGCAGCAGACCCGCCGGGAGAGCGGGAGTACTCCCGCCATAAATTAGCATCTTTGGGAAGCGGGTGGTGGTGGTGGTGACGGCAAATCCAATCCACTCTGTAAAGGGATCCGGGAGGCTAAAGCAAAAGAAAAAAAGAGGCGCACACATCCACATCCCACCAGGACTTATTTTATTTGCTGCACACATAACCTGCCCGCAGTAAACATGGCACAGGATGTATTTTACATTAACTTCTGCACCAGCTTCTTTCGACTTCAGTCCGCTTAATGTTCTTAGCAAATCAAAGCACGTGTCCTTTGAAGAAGGTGTGTAATTGGAGTTTAAGGCATGTATGGAATTCCCAGATGTCTATAAAGTAAGAAGGAGCATTTGGCAGGTCACTTGAAGGTGGAGCAGGTTAAAATCACTTGTAGAAAAATCCCCCTTTTCCTTCTTAAAAGCAAACAAACCGGCCATTTATAAGGACCAAGTGATCGACATTGCGGGAGTCTTAGAACGGTTTTACAGAGCAAGAACAATAAAACTGCGGAAACCTAACGATGATGGTAACACCCGTTTAAAAATCCGAAGCAAAACGCAAAACAAAACTAAATATATAGATGGGCGGCAAAGCTGTCCATTCTCTTAGTCTCCCTGTCTTCTCCGCCGTCTCAGGAACAATTACATTGTTCTTATCTCCGTAGTCGTCGTGCCTTGGTTAGCGACACATCCCCATTCTTTTCATAAAGAGGTGACATTAAATTTGCAGAAACTTTACAAAAATTTCCCTGTTCACTGTATGGACACGGGCAACAAAAGAAGTGTTTTATTCCAAAAAAATTCAGATGAACCACGCTGGGATAAAGACGGTCACAAAGATATCAGGAGCAATTAATAACAGTAGAAATAATAACGGAAAATGTTTGGGACAATTAGATGCCGATCATTTCACTTTGGGAATATTATCAGCGTTGGTGCAAAATATTAGCCGGAGCAGGACTGTGGGTTCGCTTGGAGGGGGAAAGGGGGACGACACACGCAAATCCTGTTTGCTGGGCTGCAGAGATCCCAAAGCGAAATGTTGCGGCGGGAAGAAACCCGCTCTGCCCTCCTAATGCGGGAAAATCTGGAGGTGGGAAAGGGCGAGATGAGGAAGGATGCTCTTGGGAAGAGTCGGGGTCATCCCCTCATGATTAGGGTTGCTTTGTTCTATTCGGGCAGAGGCAGAGTCATTAAACAAGCAGTCAAGAAAGGAGCAACACACGCGACTGCAGCCGTGGAGGAAAGGCGAGCTTCAGAGGGGAAGGGATTTTGACATGTGAAAAGTTAAGCAGGTACCTGAAGGAGGTTTATTTTGACCAGATGTTAGAGCTTTTATGAAAATGTCACGTGAAGCGAACAGATGTAAAACTTGCAAATGGAGCCCCGCCTTGTAAACACTGAGAAGAGAAAGACTCACAGAAATTCAAGCATAAATAATTCCTCCTTTTTCTATTATGTGTGTGTTTGCACATATATGTGCAGTATGTAGGCTCTACTTAAACTGCTTCTTATTTGTTTGTGGAAAAAAAAAAAAAAACAAAAACAAACAAAAAACCACCATTCTGTTGAAGCTTACTATCCCTTCCAGTGCGCCTAGTTTCCTTCCTTCCTTCTTCCTCTCCTTCCTCCTTCCTTCCTTCCTTCTTCCTTCTCCTTCCTTCCTTCCTTCCTTCCTTCCTTCCTTCCTTCCTTCCTTCCTTCCTTCCTTCCTTCCTTCCTTCCTTCCTTCCTTCCTTCCTTCCTTCCTTCCTTCCTTCCTTCCTTCCTTCCTTCCTTCCTTCCTTCCTTCTTCCTTCCTCCTTCCTCCCTTCCTCCCTTCCTCCCTTCCTCCCTTCCTCCCTCCCTCCCTTCCTCCCTTCCCCTTCCTCCCTTCTCCTTCCTCCCTTCCTTGTTTTTCTTTCTTTCATCTTTCTTCCTCTTCCCCTCCATCTGTTGCTCTTCTTTTTTTTTTTTTTTTTTTTTTTTTTTTTTTTTCTCCTCTCTCTCTATCACTCTCACTCTCTCTTTTTCCCATTCTTTCTTTCCCGCCGGTTGATTCCCTCCTTTTCCTCGGGTCCGTTTGATCCCAGTGAAAGTATCGGATCTCTCCTGGGAGGAGAAACTGAAACTAATCAATTGCCTTCTGTCTGAAGGTGGGTAGAGCTCCTAAGCGCACAGAGGAAGGTCTGGGCTGGCAGCCCCCAGCGCTTCGGGCGTGGTGAGGGCGGGCGGCTCTGCCCGGCTCTGCCGGAGCTCCCGGCCGCAGGGAGAGGGGTCCCCGGGCGAGGGACCCCCGGTCCGGCCCGTGCCCTGCGCGGGAGGGCGGCAAAGCCACGGTTCCCCAGGAAATTAAAAGCTGTCCTCCCTTTGACGCTTGCAGCAAGGCGCAGCCGGTCCCTCCGTAGATGCCAGTCCTACGTTCTGGGGTGTCTTTTTTTTTTTTTTTTTTTTTTTTTTTTTTTTTTTTTTTTTTTTTTTTTTTCCTTTTATACGGTTATTGCTGTTTTCCAGAAGGTCCTGTGGTACTTTAATGTAAAATCTATGTTAGACCCCCGATGGCCGCGGTTATCAGTGCGGCGGCGCGCTGGCAGGTGGTGGAGCTGAAGGAGATCCCTCCGCCAGCCCACCGGACAGCGGCTCAGGAATGGACAAGGGAAAGACCCCCGCTGGAGACAGAGGCAGGCCGAGGGCTGTCGGACTCTTGCAAACAACCTGTCTATGTTTCGTTCACAGACCATTTCGATGAGCTGTAGGTACGCCTTGCTTATTTCTGCACATCTGTTTGTACAAGTGGCTTTGACATTAATTTTGAACTGCAGTGGAGGCTTTTATAATAGGTAATGCTATTGAAAAATAGATAAGTTTCCACTGAATTTTGCTAGAAAGAAATTATTAATTTATAATTTTTATTTTTATGCAAATGTTTTCAAAGGCAAAAAGGCTGGCGTCAAGCACATTAGCTTTCAGAATGACAATGCAGGAGTATATAACGCAGATAAATAGACTGAGGTGCTATCCATAATAGATATCATCAGTCTAAAAATTCCTAGGGATCTTTAATCGAGATTATTGCCTTTGAGTCCCAATCTCATGATTTAGTAAAAATGTTTAAAGTTTTTTTTAACTAAAGGAGCCCTTTTAATTAAAAGAGTGGAGTCCCTTCCCCCCCCCCCCCCCTTCATTTCTTATCTATTAATGCTATAAACAATGGAGTCAGGATATTCAGCTGATATCATGATTTTCAACACATGCCAATTTGTATTGCATTTTTTAATGCCATTTAGATAACAAAGGGAAAATGGCTTTCATGTTTGTGTTAGAATTTGAAAAGGAGTAAGGCTTTCATTTGTGTGTAAACATATATAAATTCTGGACACAGCCACAAACAAACACACTCACAGACACATACACACACACTCACTTCTGAACCATAGAGCTATCAAACATGTTCAGTGACTGAGTGAGACGCTGTCTACAAAGGGGTTGTTGATGTAAGAGCCAAATTAGTGTTAATTTCAAGCAGGCGGCTAATTCCTCTATGGAATCTCAGCACTTTTAAAGTGCTTTGCCATGCTTCATATTCAATTATTTGTGATGGTAAATATATCCATTTCCCATGAAGAGAGATTATCTAATTGATGAGGTCCTTCGTTCCTTCGTTCCTTCCTTCCTCTCCTTCCTCTCCTTCCTCCCCTTCCTCCCCTTCCTCCCCTTCCTCTCCTTCCCTCCCTCCTCTCACTTTCTGTTTTTCTCCCCCTCTAAGCATCCTGAAACACCTTTCATCTTCAAGGTTTTTACACCAATATAAAACAGATCCAGAACAGACTCCCTCCCCCACTTCTCCCAGTCCTCAGATCTGAACTTAAAACATATATCATAGATCAGTTTTCATCCAGCAAATTTAGACATAGTTCCTCGACCTGTATTTTCAAAGAGATTTCAGGCTGGAGTCTGCAATATTTAATCCAGTCAGCTCTTAAATGTCCTCCAGCTTGAATCAAGAATTTAAACAGGCATCTGTGCTGGGGATAATGACAGTTAAAGCAGTTTGGGGTATAGTTTGTGTGGCAGAGAGAGGGGAAACGGACAGAAGGATAATGATTATGTCTTTGATTTGGAAAATTCCTGAGTTTTAGGAGTTCTGTCAGAGTATTGGTGGGGAGAACATGAAAAAAAGATCCTTTGCTCAAAGGCATGGCTTTAATGGGGAGAAACAGTGCTAATAGTACGTGACAGTGCCTGACAATCGCCTTTCTTCTGCCTGCCCAGCAGTAACATGACACTGGCTTCCCCAGGGATGGCCAGGCCCGGGGCGGGCAGCCAGCCCCTTCAGGGGACCCAGCTCTGCTGGACGGGGTGCTCCGATGCAGGGAGGGTTTCCCCAGGGTCCGATCCCACCGGGAGGGATCCCCCAGCATCTGTCCCTACCGGGTGGGCTTTCCCGAGGACTGTGCCTGATGGGAAGGCTCCCCCAAGCACCCCACTAGGAGGGTTTTCCCCTTCTTCCCCTCGAGACCTTGGGAGGAATGGGCTGCGGAACTTGGGGGTATTTAAGACAGAAAAGTGTCTTTTCTTCTTTTCTTTTTCTTTTTCTTTTTTCCTTCTTTCTCTTTCCTTTCCTTTCCTTTCCTTTCTTCCTTTCCTTTCCTTTCCTTTCCTTTCCTTTCCTTTCCTTTCCTTTCCTTTCCTTTCCTTTCCTTTCCTTTCCTTTCCTTTCCTTTCCTTTCCTTTCCTTTCCTTTCCTTTCCTTTCCTTTCCTTTCCTTTCCTTTCCTTTCCTTTCCTTTCTTTCCTTTCCTTTCCTTTCCCTCTCTTCCTCTGTCAATTCTTGAGCCAATGTCCATTTGAAAGATGGAGCTAGCTGTTAGGTGGATTCTTGAAATCCTACAGGGCTTGGATCCCTGGAAATGAAGAGCAGCGTATCAGGAAGAGGCTCTGCCTTTGACTTGATGAAGCACGTGTCAGATTCTGCAGTTCAGGCAATTAAAACTCGATTCTGATCAAAGGGCTCCATAAATCACCAGGAGAAGTGAACCGGGAAGAGACAGCTGTCTGTGTGACCAAGCAGGGGGCAGCTTCTTATCCCCACCTTTCAGACACTGTCATCCTCTCACACTGCCTCCATGGAGTCTCACTGGGAGTGGATTTTTCCTGCTGTTTTATGGAGGCTTGTTTATTTATGGAAATATTTCACTAAGAAAAAATATATGGAAGGAGTTTGTGACCATTGGTGACTCTACCAGGAACAGAGGTGCTACAGTATTTTCTTTTTTGATTAGAGAAAAATGCTAAATGTTGAGGAAATAGTGAAAAAGTATTTCCCTTACCCTTAAGAATGAAGCATGAGATGTCTGATTGTCTGTGCTGGCCTCAGCCCTGGACAGCCCTGAGTGCAGAGCAGAGAGCTCATACCCAGGAGCTCCTGGATCTGCTCTCAGCTGGCTCCACTTCTGGGACCTGGGAAGTAAAAGGAGAGGTGGAGGGGGAAAAGGAGAAGGGAAAAGGATTTTGCATCCGCGTGAAGGTAAAGCCACTTCATTCTCAGAGCAGAGCACAGGGAATTCATGCAGCCCAGTATGTGCTAGCCCTTGTCTGTGAGCAGTTCTCAGGTGTCAAGGACACTCCTGACATTCAGCTCCCCACTAGTGCATCTTCCTGTGTCAGATGTGGTGTATTGTAGGAGTTTACAGTCTGAAGGGCTGCTCTTTGATATTGGAATTTAGGGGTGAACATATAAGTGCTCCCAAGGCACTTGTCAAATTTGAGTGCTTTCTGGTGTGATTTATGGCAAGAGGCTCCTTTCTGACACTTCCAGATGCCAAACCTTTCACCTTGCAGAAAATGTGCTCTCAATAGCTGGGGTGAGTTTATGCTTGCTCTTTAAAACAGCTGCTCTGGGGTAATAAGGCAGCAGGCAAGCCCGGTAAGGAACCTTTTTATGAGATTTGCCAGTGGTTTGAATGGTTTCTACAGTCTCCTTCCAGCATCCAGGCTATCCACTGCCATGCAACACTGAACTTGTCCTGTCCCTCCAGAGGACCTTTTCTCCATGTCACCTTTTCTCTCACCACATTGTTCCTTCAGATTGCCTTTGCACTTCAGCCAGCTTGCAGACCTTTCTCTGCCTTGTTTGTCAATCGACCAGTTGAATCATCAGGAGACTCTGAAGCTCCTTTTAATACAAGGCTTTTCAGAGATTTTGCTGAACAGAGAGCAAATATGGAGTGAGAATTTGAGACAGGGAAACAGGGGGCATTCATCTTCAGAGTCCATAAATCACCATGAACTCTCCCAGGCTACTCCAACAAGCCTGGGATTCCCTTGCCAGAGATGAGTCACAGATAAATTACCCAAGGCCCACAGAGAACAAAAGGTTTGGCCAAAAGCTGCAAGGGGATGGGTGTTCTCCAAAAAGTAGCGGAAGCCTTGCAAACACATGCCTCTCGATGGATGGTGGAGTCTGATCTGCATTCCTGATTCTCATGAACAGCAGGAAATAAAAACAAAAATAGATGAAAATTCACTGTGTTGACTTCTGTCCTGCATTTCTGGGCAGGTGGACTCAGATGTTTGATCTCACAAAGAGACAGTTCTCCATCTGAAATTTAAATAATCCCTCCTCTCAAACTAAATGCATCAGCAAAAAAATTAACATTGATCTTACCAAGGACAAGGTGGGGAAAAAACTATCATCCTGTTAGAGTAAGCATTGCAACAACAATCTATCATCTGATCACTTCCTCTGTAGAATGTTAATATCATCTAATAAGGCTGATTTTCAAAGATTCTTTATTGCTGTGATCATTTGATGCCATATGGAATAAAAACAATGAGCTAGACAGTGAGAGCAAGAAAGGAAGGAAGGAAAGAAGAGGAAGTAGAGAGAGAAAGAGAGAGCAAGACAGAAAGAGAGAGAAGAGAGAGAGAAAAAGAGAGAGAGAGAGAAGAGAGAGAAGAAAGAAAGAAAGAAAGAAAGAAAGAAAGAAAGAAAGAAAGAAAGAAAGAAAGAAAAGAAAGAAAGAAAGAGAAAGAAAGAAAGAAAGAAAGAAAGAAAGAAAGAAAGAAAGAAAGAAGAAAGAAAGAAAGAAAGAAAGAAAAGAAAGAAAGAAAGAAAGAAAGAAAGAAACTGACTTTTAAGAATTTTTCCTGTATCTGGCAAAAATTCTCAGATAATACTTGCTGCCTATGTTAGTGAGTTTAATGAGGAAAGTAGATGTCTTTGCTTGCATCCACTTGATGCATTAATTGTTATTTCAATTTACAAGTGTATCTGCTTCCTATGGATGATACAAGGGAACAATCGATCTTTTAAATTTTTTTTGTGCAGTACTGATCCTCTTTCTTTGAATCCTAATCAGAACCTCAACAGAAAAGTTGATAAATGTAATACTGGCAGCTCTTTTACAGAACCTTGTTTCTCTCTCCTGTCCTTTGTTGGCCAACCATATCAAGAGACTAGGATTGCATTAGTTCTGATGCATCCATATTTCCCATGGAGTCAAAAGAAGCTTCTCTGAACTTAAAATGTATAAAATGTTTAGCATCTGAAGGCTATTCATCTTTAGGAGCCAGGCCAAAAAGTCAATAAAAATTTAATTATTTCTGAAGCATATGGGAGCACTTACAACACCAGTAACGTGTTACTGTGTCTTGGCATTGAGACAAAACTCAACAACATACTTTCATATTTCCTGGTCAAGACAATGCCCCACCAAAAGGCAAAACCACCCCTCAAAACTCCAATTAATTCTAACTAATTAATAGTTTCAAAAACTAGCACATTATAGATTGGAGATCAAGGACCTATTACCTTGATAGGTTATTACCTGCCTGTCACATAATGACAGAGTAGTGCTAAAGATTCATATGAAGGGAAAAACATCTATTTATCTTCCTTATTTTTTTTGTGACAAACAAGAAAGAATACTGTTATTGATAAATTTCTTGCTGTCTGAAATTAATTATCTCCACTTTAAAATTGGAGATTTCCCTTCTGTTTCTTCAGAAAAGTATTTGGGATTTTTTCTCTATTCCCATAGCTGCATATTCAAGTGGAGATAATAGATAAAGATAGCTTCAATATATCAATCATTAGCAATGTCATGCAGAGGAACACTCCTTATATGACCTTATCTAGCAAAATCAACTCTGTGTGAGTCCTTCAGTTCAGTTCTTGGGGCAATGACCCAGGCTACCACCGTGTTATTTTAGCATATCCCAAACTAGCTCTTAGATAAAGGGAAATTCAATCTGATATGGGTAGGAGACTGAAATGGAGCATCCTGAGAAGGCTTTTCTATTATTGTCACACACAACTCCCAGCAAGTCTTGACTTCAACTTAGATCTAGGCAGGGACAGTTTTAAACATGACATCACTGTTTCAGGTGTTACATATCAGATTCTACTGAAATAAAATCACACATCTGTGCTGTCGCTTTCATTATCTTAATTATGGAGAATAAATATGTAAGGTATCTACAACTGTATAGGGTACCTAAACCAATATACAGTTAATTTACACCTTGTGTGTAATCTAACCTAAACTTACTCCTATATTCAAATACTTAGCTTTTGTTAATTTCCTTTGTTGATCTCACCAACACAGTTTTGTTCAGTTAGGTTTATTCCTGCCTTTGTCTGTGAAACAAATCTTCTGTTTTCCCTTTTTCCTTAAACTCAGTTCAAAACAGCTTGTGAACCAAAGTTCTAAAAAAAAACCCAATTCTGAATCAGAGCTAGATTTAGGTCAGATGAGGGTAAAAAATACAGTTTATTTTTTTGGGTTTTTTTTTTGTCCAAATATGCCACGTGCCTCTAGTATTCACAGGGCCTGAATAGCAGGTGTTTGAACAGTGATGTCTATCTGGAAAGAACATTGTGTACTGCCTGGTTACTAATTGGTTATCAGCTTTCCACTCCACAGATACTTATACAGTTGGAGGCAGGGCAACTAAAAGATTTTGGTTTTATAGGAGCTGTACTAAGTTAAAAAAATTAACTCCTCTTTCTGTAGGTTTTTTTTCCATGTATTGTTAATCCCTTCCTTTCCTCCACCCCAAATTAACGGCAGGATGTGGTTTAAAGGACTTACTTGTATTAATTTTTGACCTCTTGCCTTGCACATCACTGAGTAATGTAGATATGCCAGATAATGCCAGTGTATGCCACTTACATAAAGTTATGTATGTATTGTGCCCAGTGACATCAGTCAGGAAAAAAAGCATTGTCAAAGTTGTGTGCTGACTTCCTGCAGAATACAAGAAAGTTCTTGGAGATTAATAATACTTGCCCACTTTACAGGAGAATTTAACTGCATTAACCTCTGAATATCTGAGTATATCAAATGGAAGATGCTACCTAGGTACAGTGTATTTTATTCCTTAGCTCAGTATATAGCATTATACATTCCCTAGCATTTAACTGCATATAATTAGATCTCTATTGAATACATATACATTTACACTATTGGTTATAATCTCACTGGTAATGTATGAACATGATTTAAACCAGGAAGTCTTAATAGAACTTTAAAGACCAGGAAGAGGAGTGTGACTGCTGTTCCAAATATTTGACTTTTATTTCCCATTATTATATAGATATTATGAAAACTGGATATTTCTATATTAATATTATATTAACAGTAGTAACCATTACTATTATCAATTAGTAATAGTTTTCTCTCAAGACAAAACTAAACCTATTTCAGTCTTTTGAGACCCTGTTAAGGTTACCTTCATTTGAATTGCTTGTAAATTAAATATAATCTAGTGCTTCCAAGAAAATATGGACTTTTATGCCTAGATTTTTATGGGAACAGTCAAGCTGAATGCAGTGTTTACTGGGTCAAGTATTGGCCCTTTTCCTTTCACTGAGTAGCATTTCTAAACAGTCCCACAAAGCAAATGGAGCTACTACAGAAGTAAGGAGTTACTCACTGTGAACTAGAATCCCACAGCTGCCAGTAGTAATCCTTGTTTAAGAAGAGAGGTATTAATATTATCTTGTTTAAGAAGAGAGGAATTAATATCTGGAAGGAATGGTAGGCTTTTGACAAAGAACAGAATTCCAATGTAACAGAAAAAAAGGGATGCACAGAGCAGATTGTGATTTGTTGAGTCAATTTTGTACCACACATTGTCAGTAATAATGTCTTCCTGTCATAGCATGGCATGAATAATTTTTCCAAACCATGATGTAGCAAGAGAGACTATGATCTTTTGAACTTTTTTCCAGCAAAAGAAGAATATGGCTGGTTAGTTAGCAATATTGGAGCTAATTGTCCATGAAATTAACTTAAACTGTTAATTTTAATCAATTTAGCTGTCTCTCTTGGGAAATCTTGAATAATTAATTGAAATGACATCTAAATAACTTTCTAGCCTAGATGTTTTGCAGCATCATCAAATATAGTGTTTGTCTTTTCTAGTACAGACTGTAGATTTCCCAGCTGTATTAACAGAAGAACATCCCTCTCAAATGCTGTATCTGAGATATATGGCCTGGTGTTTATTTGAGACTTCAGCCACTTTTTTTTTTCTGTTTTAAACTGCTTCTTGTCATTACCACTGATAGGGCCAAGAACAGCTGTATTGAGAAGGGAGGAATCACAATCTCAAGGCAAGGTGTAGCTTTCTCAATCTCTAATACACAGCATATTTTTATTTCATTCAGCTCCAACTGAATGCATGGGAGAACAGTGCAACCAATCTCTTTCTCCATTCTTATATCTCCTGTAATTTATGGTAACACTTCTGTAGCGAGCAGCCTATGAAGATGCCATTGAACTAGCATTCCCTCCCATACTATCCCATAAACTACACTGGAAATATTATGAGAAAGACAAGCAAATTAATTTATGCTCCTGCAGTTTGTGTCCTCAGTGACCTTGCTGAGGACTCACACCAACCACTTCATCTAAGTTACTGATGAAGAAGTTCAGCAGCACTGGGCCCAGTATTGAGCCTTGGGGGTCATGACCAGTGACAGGTCTCCAGTCAGACCCTACACTACTGATTCCAGCCCTGTGGGGTCTGCCTTTCAGCCAGTTCTTCAGCCACGTCAGAGTCCACTTATCCAGTCCTCACTCCCTGTGAGGGTGTTGTCAGAGGCAGTGTCAAAAGCCTTGTTGAAACTGAGCCAGACAATGTCCTCTGCTCTTCCCTCAATCCATCCAGGCATTTGTTTCATTGTAGAGGGTAATCAGGTTGGACAAGCATGACTTATCTTTACTGAGTCCATACTGACTATCCGGATCACCTTGATGTCATCTTTGTAGATAGAGACGTGCTCCAGAATGAGGTGCTCCTACACCTTTCCAGGGTTGGAGGTGGGCTGTCTGGATTGTAGTAGCTCCCTAAGTTCTTCTTCTTGCCCTTTCTGAAGACTGGGGTGATATTTTCTTTCTTCCAGTCCTCAGGCACCTCTCCTGATCTCCATGACCTTTCAAAGACGATTGTGAGTGGCCTCACAATGTGTCTGAGAGCATTCTCAGCATTCATGGATGCATCCCGTCAGTGATGCAACCAGAGTTTTTAAATGGTGCTGAGAACAAGCTAATATGAATAATCCCCAGTATATCTGACTGTCAGTACCATCAAAAGATCTTACTTTTTGAAAAAAAAATCTTGTTCTTTTAGCACTTAATCTTTTTTACCCAAATGTTCACAAGTAAGTAAACAGAAACTTTGCTATTCTCAGCTCTTCCCTGAAGCTATGGTGAATCAATGATAGTTTCTTTTCATTGCACAAGCCTGGCTTACAGACTTGTAAACTAGGAGGTTTGCCAAACTAGGAGGTTTGCCAAGGCCACCTGCCCCAAATCAGCCAGGCAAGCCTAGGGGACCTGAGGGGAAATGACCTGCTGGCTTTTTGTGGGGTGCGCAGTAGGCTTCAGGGGCACCCCACTGCTGGGGCAGGGACTCCATAGAGCCAGAAGTACTAATGCCTGTGTGGGCACCTGTCCCACAAGACCTGCAACCAGTACTTTGAAACCTTGCAGTCAAAATACTTACAGGAGGAGGCTGGCCTGGGGTAACGGATCCAGATATTATCCAGCAAAACAGACTGTGATTTCTTTAGCTTTATGGATTTTATCTGAAAATATCAGTCAGATCTTCATGGTGTCTCTCCATTCAACAGTAGCAACACATCATCTTACCTCTCTTCCCCCCCTTGGGAAAGGCTAAGGAAGAATAATCATTCACTAGTGGAAATAAACTGTTATTTGATAGAACATTTTCTTAATTGCTTGGCACTTTGTATCCACAAGCTGGGATACATTTATTATTTAGCAGTAAATTTTTAGGGGATGAATATAAGTGAGTGGAGACATGGTTTCAAAGGGTTTGCTCACACAGCAGACAAAAAACAGACAAAAAGCATTTTGTACGAAGCTGAGATGGTGGACACAGGTTGTGTTTATTTGTTATTATGCTTTGTAAAGATATTAATCATCAGCCTTGTACTGGGCTTTGCACTTTTCTCTGCACATAACATCAAAAGAGAGGTTTAAAGCTCTATAACCTCTTCTCAAGAATGCTACTTTTGAGTATTTCTGTTTCTTGTTTTGCTTTGTGGTCACTAACCACAGGTGAAATTTGTCTTTTTTACATATTGCTGGAAATAATTTACTGACTTTAGAAATATTAAACCACAAGAAACCCCCTACATTAAAGTAACATTAAGGGTCTGCCTAAAACCCACAAAAAGCCAGGAAATTGAGACTTGAAGCTGAAACTGATCTGATACTCCAACCTTAATTTACCTCATAGGGTATAGGTGTCTCCAGTGAGGGGAGTGGCAGACAAATCTTGGTTGCCTGAATGCTCATGTTAATCCCTTGTCTTTTCTCACCAGCTGAACACCACTCAACAAGAGGCACCTGCCCAGGTGATATCTTTTGGCACATCTTTAGATTTCTAACAGGACAGATGATTATTGTTAAAAAGGAGGGGAAAGCTCAAAGCCCCTTCTAACCTGAGAAATTTTCAGCTTTACAAGACTTTTGTCTCCACAGCCTAATTTGTGTTGTGGAGTTTGCTGACACAGGAAGCTGTGGAAGCAGACAGTATCAATAGTTTCAAAAGAAGTAGACAAACTCATGGACAATGAATGAACAGAAACCCAGTGGGTGGTCTACCTCCAGGATCTCTAATAAGAGCTGTGTATGCTGAAGATGTACAAGACATATATATGCCAGACTCACAGTTCTGTTGTTTCTGACATCAAGAGTGCTGACCCAAAAGAGTTTTACTCATCCACATATTGTTTAACTGTCAAAAATTGTAATAAATGACAGCTCTATCCTTAATTCTTATTTATTCTTCTAATTTCCCTTGGGAAAGACTTCCTTTTTGATCAAATCTCAGTCAGAACTATTGAGCAAGACCTTCCACAGCATTGCTCTACCTCAAGAACTGTGCAACAAGGAAAAGAGAAATGGTCTCTGTTCCTCTTCTTATGCTGAAGAAACACTACCTTGCTCAAGCTGCTTTGTATTTAGAGCAGGGTGCAGCGCAGTCCTGTCCTGCTCTGTATTTCAGCTTCTCTACCAACAAGGAGAGGGGAGAGGCAGCAACAAAGCAGTGCTCTGTGTCTTCTTTCTTTGCCAGTCAGATGGAGGAAATCAATCAAATTGGGAACCATCATGAAGTACTGAGAAAGCTGTTTCAGAGGAACTTGATAATAAGAGTTCTGTTTATATTCCCTTTTTCAAGATTAAAACCACCAGTTCACTGCGTGGTTTAGGTGAGCTGGGTAGGTTCATCTAAAGACATTGAGATGGTTTTGGAGGTCTCCAACAGGTACAGAACTGTAACCATCTTTACTGTACTGCTAAATGGGAGTAAGTAAAGTATCAACTAGATAGGAAGCTTCTGTTAAGAAATATGGGTATGGCAAAGGAAATGTCACGGTGAACTGAGACCTATTGTCTCTTTTATTAGGGTCAGCAGAAGCTGTTAAATGCCATATCTATCTCTCTAGACCTATAATAGTTAAGTCAGAGACAAAAGTTATGCTATTACCACAGTCTACACCAGTAGAATATTATAATATTATGATATCCTATCTGTGACTTTATTTGCAGTGAAAGATGATTCTCATAATGAAGTGGAAAATGTGAGAGAAACAGTAGAGCTGGCAATTAGGAAAAAAACCCTCTAGTATTTTACAGCATTTATATTCTGTAGTATATTTGTCCTTATGCTTCAGCCACTTGTCTGTGACAAAAAAATTTGCATGACGCTTCATTAGCATAATGGTATAAATTTGCCAGGTGTTTGACAAAAATTCTGAAGCTTGGTGTGCAGACTGCAAGTCTTCTTGGAAGTCACCAGGTGTGAGAGGATTTGGATGCTGAGATCAGTAGAGATTAGTGCATGAAATGTACCAGGGCTGGAGGAATCTGTGCTATCAAATACATTTTCTATTAAAGACATTACCTCTGTGCTCTCTTAGACAAGGGGACTGCTCATTATTAGGCTTTAGGTATTCACATGGTTAATTTAAGTTTTATACATTTTGCTCACACTGTTAATAAAGATTATGGTCATAACAGTGCTTTAATTTTTCCTCTTGGCATTATCTTCTTGCTGTTTTTTTTAAGGCTTTCAAGAGGCAATACTCTGAAATACTGTGCATGGAAATGATAAAGTGCTGGTTGTGACTTTGCTTTGAACAAGTTCTCCTGCAGAGTATCATATTTAAGTAAATTACCATCAAGTACAGAAAGCAACACAATCATTCACATTAAAACAGAGCCTTTTGATCATTTTCTACAATGCAATCAAGAATCACATGAGAATTCAAGTACACACCAGCATCATTCAAAGCTAACTAGGTGACAGAGAAAGAAGAATTAATTGTGGATGTCAACTAATTGGCTGGTGCATTAGCATACAGAAACAGGCATTAGTTATATGTAAAAACTGTATATAATTTTAACAGGCTCCTATGTTCACCGTGGTCTGCAAATGTATGGATACTCACAGCTGGAAGATTATTAATCATGTTTCATGTGGGTACACACACTCCTGCTCCCCCTGTTTTTCTCAGATCAGAAAAAGTTTTGGAGCTTTTTATCCACAAGACACATTAAGGTCACCAATTGGGAATTGTTAACTGATGGCTTAATTGGGGAAATGTATAGACTCTGTTGAACTTCAGCCAATAATTTAGCAGATAGATTTATGCAGAACAACAGATGTGGAGGTGGAACCTCTGAAGGAACACATGGTACTGGCACAGAACTCTCTGCCCCTATTTAAATTACAAGTGGAACAGAAAAGTGACAAGGAGGTGAGAACTGATAAGATCTGAAAATATCCCTTGGTTAAAAAAAAGGAGGTCATATTGGAAAATAAGACTTTCCCAGAGACAATAATCATCCCAAATTCACACAGACATAGGAGCGACCTGCAGTTATAACCTTAACCATTGCTAGTGCCACTCATTTGTAAATAGTTTTGTACACCACTCCATGAAGTCACTTCTTCAAGTGTTTTTTCTGAAATTTCTTGGAAAGTAATTCTCTCCTTCCAAAACCCAATCTCCAGCTTGCCTTTTTCAAGCAAGATTACTGGAAACGGGCCAAATAATGCTGTTTTAGTTAAAGTATATTTGGAAATAACAGTTGTGTCTGATGTTCAAAGTTCTTTGAGACTATGTGGTTCTACTTTAGCTGCTCTTTACTTGACCTGTCCAGCAGACTATGAATGAAATCCTGAGCTAACAAGAGTCACCAACAGGACTCCCATCAACTCCCACTGTTGACAGGAACATTGATTAATTGATGAATAGTGCAAGAAATTATTGTTGCCGGACCCTATTCTTTCATTTGTTTCTTGCCCTTGGGCAGAGTTTGCGACAGTTTGGAAACACATGCTTTGAGCTCCATCCTTCAAAGTATAGGAAGGCAGTTTCTACCATCCTGAATCCTACCTGGAAATGGCCATTCATTCTTTCTACTGTGCCATGAAATAAGTTTGTAAAGAAAACTACTCATCTTAGAAGCCTATGCTGAAGTGCATTACTCCTTGAAATCCTCTGAACCGCCAGATCCTATGACTTGGTGAGTCACCTCAAAGAGAAATATTCATCGTTGCTCTCCTCACTTGTTCTTTCCTTGTTGGTGTACTTTTTCTATTTAAAACTCCTCACAGTGGAATTTGTCTACAGGCACAAGTAATCATGGCCTGAAAACACCACAAGCTTCATCTGCCAATTCCTCTTATTGTTGGGAGAAGAAATTGGAGTGAACAGCCTGTGGTAGCCTGACTGTTGTTCATCCCTAAATGAGATTGGCAACACTGAGTCTGTGCATAAAGGGGACAACTTCTTAAAAAGTTCTTAAGAGTGGTTGCAGGACTCCCTCCTAGCCATGGATAATTATCTCTGGCTATGGGGATAGCAGTGACTCTGCTTTTGTGAAACAAGTATATAACAGTTTTTTAGAATGGCTATACATTCCTTTACCACTTAAGAATAAGGAGTATGATGTAGAAGATTTCACAGCTTTCTTGTAGTTTAAATCTCTAGATCAGATTGAGGTTCTTCTTCATTTTACTTTATTACATTTGATATGGGCATTTTTTAGTCAGGAAGGAATGAAGGGGGCTGTATTCAGGTTGCACTCAGACAGGCATTTCCCATCACAGCTGAGCTCAGTCACAGACTACCTCTTCCTGGTCATCTTCACCCACTTCCCTCAGTTCTTAGCCTACCATTGTTTACATCTTTGCTCTCTCATTGTGCCTGGAGGAGGCAAAAAATGCCTGGACTTAAAAAATTAACAGATCAAAAGTGTCCAAGTGAATCGATTCCTTTTTTTATAGACACATCAGAAAGACTTTATACACAGTTGTGGGAATAGCTTTTGGGGAGCAATACCTCTGGGAAATGGAAGGAAGAGAAGCTGGTCATAGACGCAGGAACAGCTGTAGTAGCAGACTTGACTACAGCTTCCTTTCTAGCTTCTGGTTCAACAGGTTGTGGAAGGCACATCCCATCTCACACTGGCACTGGAGGGAGGAGAAGCTGATCCGTGAATGATGCTGACTTCACCCTGTTAAAAGGTAACAGATGCTTTCTTGGAAATAAATGTAAATGTGAATTTATCTGAGACTTCAAGACTCAGTGGTAACAACATGTGAATGAACAGAATAGCATGTTTCACATTAGAACTGAAGAGTGTATGTGTGTGTATACATGTATATATGCAGCCTGAGGAAAATATGATATAATTATATTTTCTGTTGAGTGCTGCAGAAAGAGAAAAATGTCTTGATTCTTCTATTATCTTACTTTTTGGCAGTTTTAAGTATTGCAACTCTTGATATGTGTTTGGCTCCCACCCTTCACCCTCAAATTTGATTTGGTGATTGTATGAATTTGACATTTTATCCACCTTTCCTTGATTGTGCAATAGAGTTTTTACGAATTTTTAGTTGAACATTTTGTTCCTTCTTTCCAGGAGCAAAAGTACTTTATTTTGAACAGTATTTTTTTTTTTTTTTTGAACCCTATCTCTCTTTTTGTTGTGTTGAAAAATTACATTTCTCGTTTCTGAACTGAGTGTCAGCTAAAGCAGATCAGTTATGTCTGATCTAGTCCATATATATTATATATATATTCTAGAGTCCATATATTCTGCTCATCTTACTGGTGAGTATATCAAATCCTTTGTGGTATAGCTGTCTATTTTTCCATATGAGGAAACAGAATCAGAAGATTTATTAGGCATCAAGTGAAGATCTATAAAATAAGATCTATAAAACTGATTACATGTGTAGAATATTCAGAATCTGTCATCTGCAGGTAATAACAGTGACCTAGCCTAGGATGTCTGTGGCAGAGAGAGAAGCCAAACACAGCTGAATGCAGGGCTGAAGACATTCCCTGTCTGGACACAAGTCAGTAGAACTTTGGTCCCGCTTTCCAAAAGGTGGTTTGGATGCCACCCCTCTCATGCAGATGCTCTTTAGGTGCACAGCAGGCATTCTTTGTGATGGTGGCCAGTCTGTGACACCCCTGTTGAAGGGGGAGGAAATCTCTGGAGAAGACAGAACCAGTGCAGAGGACTGGGTGTATTTTAAAGTGGTAGAGCTGATTGAAGCACTAGAAAGATCTGCTACGTCTCTTTCTCCAGCCTGCCTGGGAAGGGGTTCGACATCCCAGATGTGAAGTCTGTGACTTCTGTCATTCTCAGAACTTAATTTTTCAAGTATCCCAGGTTCACTGCTGTTTCCCCAAAGGGTAACACTAGCTAGGGTAAAGCCACGTATTCCCTGCAGAGACAAAATTTAGTAGCCTGGACCTACAGACAAGAAACTTAAAGAAATTAATGACCTTTATTGACTTTCTTTGCTTTTTCCTGGTTTTGTTTCATTTAGTTTCAGGAATATTTTCTTGAAGAGTTGTTTTGCATTGCTGTGGTTTATATGCTGTCACATTTTGACTATTAACCCTATTCTGAACCTCTGTAAGCATGCTGGATATCAAAGAAATCTGCCCAAATATGCTTAATTTAGAACATATATAAAATGCTGCCTTTCAGTTTAAAATACCTTCAACCTGTTTACACAGACATGAGAATATTCGTTCTAGTGGGCATTTTAATTCCTTGGCACTAGCATCAATACTTTAGAGTATCTACCATTCACTAAGGATGCTCTTCAATTCCTCAGATAGAAGGAGTATGTTATACCTAGCTCTGGTGAGTGGTTAAAGATCATGAATAGTTTCTCCCAGTAACACCTTTCTCTTTGCAATCTCAGTTCTAGCTTCAGAGGCAGATGGAGGCAAAGTAAGAATGACTGAAACCCCCTTCAGACATAAGAGGCTACATGAAATAACAGAAACAAACAGCTTTGATGAGCAGTGCATCAGAACTCATATGAGATGAAGTGCACAGCACATCCTAAATAGCCCTTAGAATAGTAGGTGTCCTCCTTCCCTTCCCTTCCCTTTCCCTTCCCTTCCTCCCTTCCTTCCTTCCCTTCCCTTCCCCTTCCCTTCCTTCCTTCCCTTCCCTTCCCTTCCCTTCCCTTCCCTTCCCTTCCCTTCCCTTCCCTTCCCTTCCCTTCCTCCCTTCCCTTCCTCCTTCCCTTCCCTTCCCTTCCCTTCCCTTCCCTTCCCTTCCCTTCCCTTCCCTTCTTCCTTCCCTTCCCTTCCCTTCCTCCTTCCCTTCCCTTCCCTTCCTCCCTTCTCCACAGTTCCTTCCCACATAAAGGACAGGAATATTGATGTTGCTCAGTAAGAAGGGGAGCATGGTCTTTTCACGCTTTGCATGTCTGATGGAACAGAGAGTGAAAGATTAAAATCTCCCCCAATCAAGGAATGCCCTTAGGAAGGAAGGAATGCAGGGTTGACAGGTATCAGCTGTCATAAATCCCCACTTCCTTAACTCTTGAACCCTGGTATCCTCCAAGTTTTCTCTCATACAGCCTTCAGTCTTAATCGTACCTCCTGCACCCCAGGTTGCCACAAATCCTCCTCAAGTGCAGAGGACCTTATCTTGTTCACTCTACTGCAAGTCTTCTTCTTTTCA
Source organism: Sitta carolinensis (assembly GCA_032173965.1). Classification (NCBI taxonomy): domain Eukaryota; kingdom Metazoa; phylum Chordata; class Aves; order Passeriformes; family Sittidae; genus Sitta; species Sitta carolinensis. The sequence goes on along the minus strand of CM063284.1, from coordinate 30,739,643 downwards.
ACTTGCTCAAGAGCAGTCAAGGGCACCACTTATTTTCATTAATCCTCTGAGTTTTTGCTGGATATAGATCATTTTGCTATTGTAACTAATGCCTTCTTTGGTCCCAACACTCAAACAGAAGGTGAACAGGTAGTGACAGTAAGTACTGTGCGAATGCAAGCAGACAACACCTTACTCAGTTTATACAGACATAAGGGCACAGCTCAGTCCATAGCAGGACCTTGTGTTTCTGGAACTCCATTTTCCATTTTTATCCCCAGTGAAGCTGTAGGACCAAGGCACATTAGTAATGAGTGGCCTCAATTTTTTTCAGAGAAGTCAATGTGACTCTTCACTCAACTTAGACTGAGAGGAAGTTGAGAGATTATTTTATATAATTTATTTGATTTTAGTAATTTTTTTCTTTAAACGCCTGAAGAACACATTTCACAACTCCTTGAGTTTACACTAGATTTCACAGTGATCAGAGGTAGATGTTAAAACTGAGAGAAACAGAAATAATTTCCTAACCCTGTGGTATTGCTATAATATCCCTACTTAATATTCTTCATTGCCTTCTTTGTGGTATGGAAAATGTCTTGTAGAGCAAATCACCAAGCATGTACTGAAGAGTTCATTTGAAATACTTATCTTTAATATCCAGGTTATCACTGATGGTCAGCTGTCTAATGCAGAGAAAACAGAGAAAAGACGTTTTGTTATTTTCAGCTAAAGTGGCGACATAAAACATTATAAATGCAATACATAGAAAGGGAGGGAAAAGCAAGCTTATACGGCATTGCAGTTTTACGTTTTCCCCAGACTTCAGGTAAGAAAAGTACATTTCCAGCTCTGGGGTCTACTTTTGTTGGAGGTTGCTGCAGCGACCTCACTCATGCATCTGGCTGAATTTGGAGGTTATAATAACCTTCCTTTCCCATTGATATGCTAGAATAATTCTAGAGACCCACTTTAAGCAAAAGAATCCCTCAAATGAAACAGGTGTTGAAGATAAATCATCTTACTTGACAATTTATATCCCTGTAGCCCTGACTGAAAAGCTGTATCCAACAGAAAACTAATAAAATTTTACATTCTTTTTATTATATTATTTTATTGATCATTGTTTTATAGGATTATTAGTTAATAAATCTGAAGGTTTCCCTCTTAAAAGAGGACGCTGTGTGAAAAACACCTCTGTTCATCTTAGACAGTGGAAATTTCAATTGAAACTCTGTTCCTTTCTTTAAAGTTCCCATCTCTTCATTCCGTCTCTGATCAGTCTCAAGAGTCCACCTCCTTGGCCTGCTCAGAGTTGTTGCCAGTGCTTTAATTTCCTCTCACTACTGTAAATACAAACACAGAGTAGAAGGTTGCAATTTCCTTTGACATTGAAGTTTCACCCCAGCATTTTAGGGCAAGAAGCTTATTGGCTGTAAGACTGTGGTCTCATCCTGTGAGGGTGTCCAGCACTGAAGGGCCAGTGTGCTTCTGAACAACCCAGTCTCTCACCCCAGCATGGGAGGAGCCCAGGCACTGACTGGGGATACAGGGAAAGCCAAGGTGAACCCTGATGGGGAAGCTGGATAAGACCACCACGACCGATTCCCCCTCCACCTCTGCATCATACAACTGGTGTGAGGGAGTACAGCCCGAAGCACAGAAAGCTGGCACAAGCAGACAAGCTGTGTCCTGTCACAGTGTGATGAAACCCCCACCAGGATCCAGTGCCTAAATGTGAGCCAGGCAGATGTGTGTTTAAGAGAGTTGCAGACTACTCACAAAATTTCTTTCCACAGTCCTGCTGAAGAAGCCAATGCTTTTTGAGCTAGGCAAGGGGCATGACCTTACATTAGATCCCACCCAAAATTTCTTTGATTTGCACTCTGTCATGAGCCTGGCCACTGTGTTGTGCAGTAAAGCAGCAAAGGCTTTGATCTACTGCTTGCATGGGAAAGAATTTGAAGGCATTGAACTCTTTGTATAAATGAAGCTTTCTTGGACCAGTCTGAAGGTTTGCTGGGCATAGTTCCTTCCCAGGGGGTTTTCTCTGATGTGAACCAGAACCATCCCAGCTCTAGCTCTAATAACCTAGCATATTTTACTTCCTTCTGCACTTTGACTTTTAACACAATCACCTTTTTAGATCCCAAAGCAGCAGTTGTATGCCTGCTCAATAACCCATGGGGCATTTTCAATAGATGAGGTGTCATTGAGGAAGAGCAGACCATCCTATTGTCCTCTGGGGGAGGTCTAATCTAGAAAAGCTTTAAATACCAGTTTTGAAACTCTTCTGCTGGGCTGGCTTTGGAGATGCTGAAACCATCTCACAGATACCTTAACTACTGCTACAAGTGTCCATGAAAATTCTGACTCATTTTCAGTATCCTAGGAAAAAAGAACTTTTCATTCAAGAAAACACTGAAGAAATACATAAACTAGATTTAAGTAAATGGGATAAACATAGTATTGAAACTACAAACTTCATGAAACTTGCATTGTGTTTCCAGGTGTATTATAAAAAAATGTATCTCAAGAAATGGATGCTCAAGACACCATGGCTGAATTTGAAACTTTAATTTGCTTTTTTTAAGTTAACTTAAAAACTTTCAGTTTTTATTTCTTTCTTTTAAAGAGGTTGATGGACCTCCAGAGATTCTTATAAAAGTACAGAGAGTATCAAAATTACTAAATTAAGGAAACTTCCACTACAGTGAAGTAGGAAAAACTTCGTCCATTCCAGCTTTTGAAATAAATAAGGATACTTCTGGTGAGATACAGGATGAAATCTCTCTGAAGCTCTTTAACTTGGATTTGGAACCAAACTTTGGTTGGAGAAGAAATTAATGAATTGATCAACACATTTTCCTGTACCAAAGGTAGTTTGAAAATTTGAGACATCTATGTAAATGTTTAATCTCGCAGTAAGAATATTTTAGTATTTTCAGAGGGGCTGAGGCAGATGAGGAAAGAAGTGTGTTTGGATCTTAGGTTTTCACATTATTCCGATGAAAAAAGAACATGAACTATTTCTCTGTATCATATAGAATATATTTCTTTTGCTATGTGACACACATCCTAAGATGCTTAGAAGGTGTGTGAAGGGAGTGCAGATAGTGAGGAGAGGTCAGGAAAGGCATCTAACGGGATGAAAGCTGTCAAATGAACAAACTGCATGTGTTTTCCTCTGTGCAGTAAGTTCATATGCTAGGAAACCATGAAAAGAAAGAAAGTCTTCCTGCAAGCTTTGCTTCTCATATTTGGCTTCAAAGCCAGATTCAAAAGTCAGCCAAAGAAAGTACATAAATTCTGGGGCCTGTTCAACGGGAGGCAGTGATCCTTTTCAAAATCATAACTTCATAACAGAAATCCATCACTCATGGAATGTACTCCTTTTGGTGATAAACATTCTTTCCAGCTCCATTGTAAAAAAAGACAACTCAAAGAGAGAGACTTAAGCCATGCTGCACTCGCATACATGGAGCCATACCAGAAGTGAAACTCACAATAGCTTCCTGGCTAAGGGGTAACATACTAGCTAAAGTTACCTTGATTTGGGTTATTGCTTGGCTGGAGCATCCTGATAGTTTCACATAAGTAAATTTAAAATATTGTGTTATATTTATTTTGGAATTCCATGTCGAATGAAATCAATTTCTCTAGGAGTGCATTTTTGGGAACTATCATTTTAATCAGATAAGGTTTTTCTGGGCTAAGCCAATGTAACACAATATGAGTGGTAACAATGGCTATCACTACTTATCCTGGTTAGCACCATTGCCACTGTATTTATTTAATTGTTCTTGCTACTTTATGGACTTTTCAGTAAGGCTAGCAGTGAGAAAAATCACCACCCTGCTGCCAGGGTCAACATTCTTTATGAAAACTTGCTCGGCTTCTGTGAGTTAGTACTTGGCACACGTTTAGGAGTGTTGTTTCCCTCTCTTTACCCTCATGTTTTAACATTTTTATTGCAAAATCCTCCTTGGAAAACCCATTTGCATTGGCTATCGCCTATCTCAGAAAGTAACCTGAAATTGAAGTTTTAAAGAGGTGTGAGAAATGCAGGTTAATCAGCTGTGAAGATGGACCCAAGAGTTAGCTATAGAGAAAGGCATGAAGAATTCACAAATCTTTCCAGCCGGCTCACACATGTTCACAAAATATAAATCCTTTTGTAATTTTGGAATGTTTCACTTCATAAAATAAATGGATTAGAGACTGGATTAAAAAAAATGCAATGCTGAAGTGTGAGGTGATGGCCTCTGTGCTGATGCCTATTCGCTGAAAAGTCCGCAGGGATATTCCGACAGCCGTTCTTCACACCTGCCTGCCCCTGAACAGCCTCGCGTGTACTTGGTGGCATGCTAAACTGCTGAGAGTGCTTGAGCAAAGAGATCTCTTCATGGTCCAGCCACAGCATGGTTATGTCTCAGCTGAAGCTTCCAGGACCTAGGGTACACCCCAAGAGTGTGGCTGGACCTTCCCAGGACTGGTGCATGCAATTACTGAAGTCAAAATTCGGGGAGGGCAAGACATTCCCTAGAGGAAATCATCATCAGACTTTACATTCGGTGGAGCTAAAATGCTATATACAGCTAAGAATTAGCTCCCCTATTGTTTCAATTCCATGATGGCACATATATTCATAGCTGTGGTATGTACAGCGCTAGAGATAGACATATATGGTACATTATAGTTCTTTATGATCACATAAGTTGGATGGGTAGCCAAACTAAATACAGCCATGGTAGTTTAGCAGATAGTCATCTAATTTGTCTCAAAATACAATATTGGGTTTAAAACTTCTTCATTAAAGTGGCATCTTCTGACTCAATGAGCTCATCTTATGTGGGTGCTGGGTGGCTTAGCTACTTTAGCAGCTGGAGTTCATTTTTGCCAATCATGCTATCGACAGTTCTTCCTGCATACTGAAGAATAAATAGTTCTGTAGAAGTAAATATCCTTTTGGGAAGATCTCTTGGGAGAATGCTGCTTCAAAACTCATAGGTGTGCTTGCCACAAGTGACAGTAGCAAGCAATTTCTGAGTAAAACTGAGCTTCAAACACAGTGAGCAGTCACTTGACACCTGCAGAACATACATTGCTTCAATAATCAGAAAGGACAAAAAAAAAAAAAATGCCTCCCTTATATTAAAGCACAGACTGCTTTCCAGAACATCTCCATGAGTTACCATCCCTGAACTCTTCCCTGACCTCACAGTATGCATTGTGTTCCCATCTTTATTTTACATTGTCAAAACAATTTCAAAGTAATTTAAGCTGAGCAATAACATTTGACCAAATGTAAAATTTAGTGGATGAAGTCTGGTCTTCACATTTGCTGCAACAAATCACTGAAGATATTGTAAACATATTTTGGGGCAAAATGAGACACAAAAACGTAAACAATAAAAACACAAACCTAGAATAGGTGGAAATATTTTATCATGGGAGATAGGGGTAGATTCTAATTAGAAAAAATGAAGAAAGCAGACAGAAGAGTGGGCCAGTAATGATGCTAACAGTGCAACTGAATGTATAATCCAGGTGATAGCATGATAGAAATGGGCCAAGAAACATACACCCCTAGAAAAGCAAGCATCACTGTTGTGCAACCATGTTTGTTACGTTCCCATGGAGATTTGTGTTTCCCTGTTAAGAGTCACTACTCACTCCTCTCCTGCAGACATTAAAAACACCTCTTACAGACACATACAAACACTCAATCAAACACCTTTGGTAGTAAGTCAAGCATATTAACGTGCAAGTGACAGCTGCCTTCAGTAGCATACTTTTGTTTCAATAATAAGTCCCTCTGGGAGAGGTAGGAATCCTCAGAGTTTGGACATTTAAATTCTGAGTCCTCTGGATGCCTTATTCACAGATGAGTACAATAAACAGAGAACTATTTCTGTTTCAGTAGGTGTTGGTCAGGCTCCTGATATGCTGTGTACTGCATGAACAATAATTCTAATTAAAAATCATGAACGCTTATTCTAACTAAAACTTTGCTCCTTTTAAACATCTTTTCAGTCAACTAGCCTGTGGAATGTAATGGAGGTGTTTGGATAGGAATCTCCTACAAAAGCTAAGGGATTTCTGTTGATCATAGTAAAATCCCTCAAGAACATGTATGCAGAGCTCTAGAAGTACTGCAGAAGGCAGAAGTTTAATTAGGGTTCTTTTCCAGATGTTTTCATTCTGCTCTGGTTGATTGGTCTACCTTGTCTGTATGTTTCCATTTTGAAAATCGAATTATATAGTTGCTTTCTTCTTGTTCCCTATTATGGTTCACGATATTTTTCACTAGCTTTGATTCAACTTTCTTTCCTCCTTGTCATTAATTGAATAAACAGATTTCTTTAAGGTTCTATCTCTCTATCCAAATTTGAAACAAAATATGATTTGAAAGACATTAATTAGTATCTTCTACAACAACAGAAATAGTAGCATTTTGCAAAGCTGCCTTGATGGAAACAGAGATTTTTGACTCAACTGCTATTTCACTGTCTGAGCAAAAGTTTGATTGTCTCTTTTGGTAGCTATCAAAACAGAATAAAAGTAAGAAAAAAATAACTTCTATTCCAGGACTATAAAATTGTCAGAAGATTTATCTATGACCAGCTTGGTTTTGTAGGTAAAATTCACACAGATGAGCTCTTAACTTACATTCACAGGGTCTGCTTATTGCTTTAAGCCACAATTTTCATTAGTAATTATTGGTGCCAGGTGCCTAGAGAGAAAATGGAACTTTCTCCTCATGATTGTTTTAGAGGCAGAATAACAGACTAGGAACAAGCCACTCCACCTCTACTGCCACAGAGGTTCTGGGTTTGGAGGAATAACTTTGGAGCAGTTAACATAGTCATCCACAGTGGAAAAAGAAACATACTCATAAACCCAAAAAAACAGGGCAGCTCTCCTAGTCTCAACGGGTGGTAGCAGGAGGTGGCTCTAAAAGGAAGTAAAATGCTCAAGTTTATTGCAAGAGTCCTTTTAATTTCATGCTAAACTGGGATGGAGATGTATACCTAACTGAGGCTGCAGGGATCTACATTTAGAACAATTTTTAATGAAAGGAAACCAAATCCCAAGCTCAGTGAAGTTAATGGCAACATTCCCACTGACTTCAATGGGAACAGGAGGTAGCCCAAAGTCTTTAGAGAATTACTAAGAAGCTAAATTTATTTAAATAAAGATATTACAAATTTCTGTTTGAGATAGCTTTTCATAGAAGCAATTCCGGTAATAATAAGAGCTGACTTTGATATTTCCATTCTAGCAAAAATATTAGACAGCTACTCTACTTAGGTCAAAATGTGCTTAAGTCATTAAAAAAACCAGGACACCACACCCAGTTTATAAAGCACAGATTCTTAATGAAGCCACTCTTAAAAGAGTTCAGACTGATTTTCACAGAGAGAACTAGTTGCTAGAAAGCACAGGCATGAATCTAGAGAGGATTTTCTTGCAAAATGTAAAAAATCAGAAGATTGTAGTTTGTTGTCGCTGTTTTCACACAACTCGGCATGTTGCTGTTGGGGCTGGCTTTGCAAGTTGAATGTAAACAATAGGGAAAGGTTCAAAGCTCCTAATTGACAGAATTAGACTATTAATTAAAAATTGTTAAGGTTAAAAGCAGCAAAATTCAGCATTCTGTGTCCCTGAAAGGATGGACAGCTTAGTCTCTCACTCTTTCCATAGGCTGTAAAAGGCACTGTATGTGATGTAACTTGCCTAGAACACCCATTTTTACTTTGACATGTAAACCTGCTGGTAGAGAACCAGTGATGACTGATAAATAGTCCTTAGTAGTTCAATAAATAGTAAAGCTCTTGCAAAAGTAGGACTGCTTCCTGAAAAAATGTCACAAGGATGTCTATGCAACCCCCAGGAACAACTCCTTTCTGGGCTTCAGGGTTTTTGTTTAGCTTTTCAATTTTTCATATATTTCCTCAGCCAAAGTATAGATTAAAGTAATTTCAGGACTGCAATTTGAGGGATGCCATAACACTAAATTACACGCACTTAAATAATTACGTCTCTTTAGCTACAAATGATAAAATAAACGTATCATGTTCAGTGTGCGTACTTAGCATGAAGTCATGTAGCAGTTTACATGCAGAGCTTTTCCCAAAGTAGCAGAGGAAAAGAAGTCCTTCTGGAAATCTTTACTGTTACACTAACATATTTGATTGTGGGAAACAATAACTCAAATGAGCCAAAGGTTATGGTAGAAAAATAAATGTAGTCAAATGGGAATAAAAGCAGCATCTAAAAGGACAGTTTTCAATCAGCATACTTTATTCTCATTCTTAACATCAATTAATTGTTAAGAGGAACATGGCACTTAAATTACTGTCTTCTGCTAGCTTTATGAACTTCTCTTTGCATATTTGCCCTCTCAGAACATATACACCTAATGAAACTTTATTTTTAGTGTCCTTATTCTAGTGAACTACAACAAAACAGAAAACATGTGAGATAAGGGGGAAGTAGACACTGTAGCAGGGGGTAAGAGAGAGAAAATTCTGCAGCCAAAAGAAGTGTACTCTACAATAGGCGATAAGGACTTCCTCACTCTTTATTATTTGGCCCAACGAAAAGAAAGAATATTTTTGCTCTTATAAGAACTAACCCAAGCTCCCACCTGTTGCTATTTTAATCCACATAACAGAATATATTTGTCCCTGGCTCTCCTGAGTGTCCAGTCCATGGAAAATACGAGCTGTAGTTGTATTTATCCCTGAAGACAGAGCTCTTTTGTCCAGCTTGCTGTTGCTCACACTTTGGGAGCTGCCTGCCCAGAAGGTGGCTACGCACAGCATCACAAAGAATTTTCTTGCTCCTCCCTGGTTGCTGCACACCTGGCTGCTTTGTAAAACATATTTGAAGATATATTAGAAAAAAAGGGGAAGAGAACACTGGAAGAGTATTGATGGTTTGATCCTTGGGAACTGTTCACTCCCCTGGCATATTGCAGTGCTAGTGATAAATCGCAGTCTAAATGTGGCTCTGAATTTGGATCTGAATTCCAACTGGGCCAAAATCTAGTTTACATAAGTATTTGTGTTGGTTCATTTTAATGTTAGATTTTTCTGATGAAATTTAGGAGGAAAACTTGAGTCCCATTTCCTCAAAACTGCCTTTGGCTTTTACAGTGCTAGTCTGGAGCAACATCCTGGTTTAGGACCTCTAGCCCCAGGTAACTGTCTGAAACCTGTGCCAATCCACAGGGCCCATTATGCCAGATTTTCTTCAAGCATATCTCCAGGATCAGGCCATGCACAAAACCAGCTGGAGCAACACGCTTCTGTCTTTTCTACTGTGCTTAGATCAGCAAGGGTTTGACAAAGACACAGCTATTGTCCTTGCCTGGAGGGGAATGACAAGTCAAAGCGGACGTGAGAAAACTGAAATTTGGGGGCACCAAGGGTAGCTTCAATTTACATGTTGCTTAAATGCGTGCTGGTTAATTATCATAGGAGAGTGAGAGAGGGATCAGGCATGGCCATGTGGCTCAGTGGTTACACACTGCCCCAGCAGGGAGGGTTGCAGTGCCACAGCAAGCAGGGTATGGCTATTAACAGCAGCTGTGGAGCTGACAGGACTATCGGACACCATCAGCAGCTGACAGGGTACTGGGGAATACATTTCATCCTGGGAATAACCACATGGCCATGTTTCCCAAACCAAATGAAAAACAATAGGAACAAAAAAGACTAAATATTTCCCTTCCCCCCCTTCTGCAAGGTTTTAAACTCTTGGATTTGAAAAAGAAAAGATAAAGCAATTTGTCCTAAAGTAGAATGAAAACGGCATTTGAAAAAGTCTGCCCAGCTCTGCTTAAAGTTCTGGAGACTAAGTTTCATTGCAGGAATGGGAGTGACTGGGTAGGAGAAGGGACACGTCTACCAAACCCAGCAGACTGCAGGTAGACATGCCTAAAATTGCCACTGGCATGCCTTCCCAAGAAAATGGTGGAATGCCCAAACCGTGGGTACAGAGGGGAGGAATGATGACTCAGCACAAAAGCCTTTGTGAGCAAGGTGACATCTTCTGAAAATACCTCCCCTGGAGATCATAATGGAGCTTGGGAAGCAGAGGAGCCCAGGAGCTGGCAGCCAGCAGGGTTTCAAGCAATGGTGATGCTGGATTCAAGGAGGCAAGTCTTTGAAAACCCAGTACTGATGTCCTGCAAACAACTAAAACATCATCTAAAAGCATGGTCTTAAAGAAAATGTCATAAATGCCTAAAGTATAGTTAACATAAGATTTTAAAGATAGTGCTGTAGTTACAAAAAAAAAATCTATATTTTCTACATAATTCAGTGCATCTTATCTATTATCTTCAGTGAACTTCAGGGTCCTTCTGTGATTGACAGCATCTCCAGAACAGGGTAATTATTACTTTATTTTGTGATTGGTGAACAAGAAGTAAATATTCAAATATTCCTCACAAATATTTTTATGAAGTTCATCACTATCAAAGGGATTTACTGAACCTTATTTTAACAATTGCCTGACTGTTTCTAGTAGATTATTGAGGTAGTATCCCTCAATAATCATCATTAGTTTCCTTTTTAGATTCATTATTTCTGTTTAATACTGTTATATATATTGTAAAAAAGTATCTTGGGTAGTACATAGACACTCTCCAAACCTTACACAGGTTTTCTTCTGCTGTGAGTCAGGGGTATACATGCTGGAAGAAATAGAGGCTACATATAGATACTATATGCACGGACACAACTGAAAACAGAAGCCAGAGGAACCATATCCCAGCATGACTGTCCTTCACACACACACAGTAATTTGGTCTAAAAGTCTGCAAAGCAGAGAGATGTGCTGCTGCCAGCACTCCTGACAGGGTCCCAACCATGTCAGGATTGCCTGACTTCCAGCATAATAACTGTCACAGACTGCTGCAGAAAGTTCAGCATTAGCCCACTGCTATGGAGGGTTTGTACAGTTAATGTGGAAAAAGAATGGGAGAGCAAATGTTATCAAAGTGTCTTTCCCCAGTGACATGCTTGCATGACCTAGCATGCCTCCTTTAGCAAAGGTTGTCTCACTCGCGAAGTCAGTCATGGAATTGTACAGCATACAGGGTAGTCTCCCCTGGAGAATATTTTCCTTTCAGTTTCTAGAGATAGTTCACAGCAGTTCACAATCCCTTAAAATTCTTTTCATGAAGACATATGCAGAATATGTGGAGGTGATAGATAATACATAGTTGGGATAATTCCTCCTGTACCATGCTTCGCTTCTTCATCCTGTTTGAACCGAAGGTGGGTATTTAAGTTTGGAGCTCAGCCAATATATTTTGCTGTGATCTGGTTTTAAACCTTCCTCTGAGCTCCTCAGATACTACTTGCTGTTCATATCACATTTCATGGTCCATTAGTAAGGGCAACTGTGGAGTTTTCTGGTCCTTTCCCACTCACCTCCGGGATTTACAGTGTGTGAGGCTGGGCTTAGATTTTTTTCTGAGATTCTTTTTAGAGGGTTCTCTCCAGCAGCTTATTGTGATACTGCAAAGGATGTCCTGGACCTTTTTGAAACATGTGCTACTGCTCTGAACTTTGATGGTCCTATCACCATGGATCCTGTGGGGACACGGTGCATAGCATCTATGCAAGTCTCATTATACTTGAAACATGGCCACATTTGCCTTCATCTTCTTGGTTGTCCATAGTAAAGAGCATGTATTCTGAGCCTAACACCTTAGACTTCCTAAGGGAGTTTTAAAGGAAGATGAAATCCAAATTTAGAGCTAAACAACAGGTATTCTGTGGCACGTGCCACCTCCTTCCTTCATGTATTCAAGATGCTTAAACAATTGTTTAACAATTAAGGATCTAACAAAACATACCTTGAAAAAGTCATTAACATTACTCAGAGGAATTCTAAGTAGGAAGAAAATAGAAGCAGATTTGAGAAATCACTTGTTGAAGCAGGTTTTTACAACTCAACTTGAAATGTGGTATAGGGCTTTGCTTTACATGTATTTGTGAGGGCTTGGTGCATGCAGCCTGTGCCTGTTCTCACCTGTCCATTCACTGAATCCCTATTGCTTGGTAACAGGAACCACAACATCTTATGCTTATAAACATTGCAAGTCTTGAGATAACTTCCTTCCAAATTCCCTGAAGCCTCATCTAAAATGGTTCAGTTGCTACCCCTTACACAAGTGCAGTATTTATTGACTTCTTTTTTGTTCTTTGCAATCTACAGTCAAAATCACACCAGCCAGCAGGTTTAGCAGGGTAAAGAAAAGGTCTAGTTCTTGTACATGGATTGTTATACAACCCCAACCATTCTCTGTTTTGTGAAGGTCATTTAAAAATGAGGAGTGAATAAGAGAAGTAAATACACAAAGAAACTACAGGATGTGATTCATAAAAATCCCACATCTCCTCTATATGCTCATACAGTCTTCTTTGAAAAAATAAATAGAAGGTTTTGTTGTTTAGCAATGTTCCAGTAAGTAATACACATGCCAGAGAACAAGCAAGCTCAAAACAATGAGCTAAAATTAGAAGAGGCAGATTCAGCATCTGAAGTCACAAATACACACACACTAACTTTATAATGTGAAGGCATCTGGAAGAAATATAGTCACATGGACAGTCTGGGTGCTGGCATAAGGACTGTAGTTCTGGAGATTTTTCCGTCAGCTACAAGCTCTTCGTGGATCCTCAAACAACACTTTTAATACTATCTGTGAAAAGAGGCAATGACTGGCCTGCTTCTGTGGCTGTTGTGAGTATAAAACCCTGGGTGTTTACAAGGATCTTGGATTTTCTTGTTGAGTGCCACTGAAATAAAATTATTTCTTCAAACCACTCGGCGGTATAAAGTGCTCAAAAGAAATTCACTCTGAGCCATTTCGCTATTCAGAGTAGGTCTATTTCTGACTGAAATGGAAGACAAAGAGACATAGTGTACACTAGTATAGACCATTTGTCAGCACTTTAGAATCAAGAAAACCTTTTTCTCACAGATTTTTCTCCTAACTTAAAAAAAACAAAAGTTCTGCAGAGCAGATGCTTGCTAGCCACGATCAATTCTCAACAGACCTTACCAGCTCTATCAATAAACCACTTACACTCTCATAGAAATCATAGTTCAGCAAGAAGCAGCAAGTCTTCTAAGAGCCTTTGTCCAGGACTGCTCTTCCATGATGTGCCATCAAGTAGTAACCCAAGGGTTACTTACACTTACAGTGGAGAAAAGGACAGCAACCATGGCTATGGACAGATTTTGATATCACAAAGAGGATTCAGGTGGAGCTGTCTACTCCCACTCTATATTTACATTTCTGGTTCAGATACAGGCTCTAAAGGAGATAACATGAGCTATTATAGGTCAACAAAGATGGAAAGATTTCATTGCAAGACAACATTAGACTGTGATGATGCTTCCCATGAAATAATTTGTTGGACATTTTTAAGGAGATCTGGAGCACACATAGTAATTTTAAAGTTTTTTAGCACTTTTTGCTTTTTACTGATGTTACTGCATCTGTTAAGTAATGTATTCAACTTCCAGTACAAACCCAAACACCCACTCCAGGCAGTAACTCAAAAGGATCCAGGACTGGTTCTTCCTGGCTCAAAGGGGAAGAGATGGAACTGCTATACATCAGATGCAGTGACAGACAATACACATTTACATTTCTGCTAACATAATATATATTTCTATAACATGGTTTTGAAGGGAGAAGGAGAGGCAGGTGGGAATTAGAGAAATCATGTGCAGGATTATTTATGGTTTTGTTTTCTAAGAAGCAGTTGTTATTTTCCCTGCCATATTAGGTAGAACAAGGAATCGTCTAATTTATCCCTGCTCATAGGTCAAATTAACAAGACTAGATTAATTATAGACTAAATACTAGATTATCTACAGATGTTCCAATAAGGTTTTCCATACTAGATTACCTAAAAGACAAAAATGCTAGATTTTTGGTGGTTGTGTTGCCTAACAGCCAAAGTTGAAGAGAAGAATTTAGACAATGTTGAGAAGCTGAAGAAGGCTGAGAAGAAAGTATTACAAATTATGGGAGTTATCTTCCTCTCTTTGTTCCTGTGTAGAGTCTGGCAGAATTGCACACAGTCAGGCTGGGCCACTGTCACAGCTAGTGTGGATACTCTGAATATGGAAAACGAACCTCTGCTGCCTTGGGGCAACATAAACATTTGTAATGTATGCTTTTATCCTGATTGATTGATCAATATTTTGTTTTGATAACAACTAACGACTTTATCACAGACTAATCTTTAAATTAGATAGCTAAAGAACAATGCATTCAAATGCTATAGCCATTCAAATGGTATAAAATTATACTGTTTGCACATAAAGTATACCACAAGAGAGGTAATGTAGGATCTTACCGGGAATGTTCTATTCAGTTATTAACAATCTATGAAGACATTCATGTGACAGCTGTAACAGGCTGGGCATTTTTCAGTGATATGTGGACAGAAGCAGCATACAAGCTAAAAATATAAATTTTTGCACAAAATCCTGGATCCATGCCCTTACCAACTTCTAGTAAAGTACAGAATTTCATTTTGGGGTTTTGTTGAACTTTTTCCCTTTTACAGGAAACCCCCGAAAAGGAATTATGAAGAATTGTGAAACCCAATTTTACAAGTTATCAGGAGACCTGTATGAATTAAATACTGTACCTGGGCATGGGGACAGCAAAGGTAAAAACTAAACTTTTCTCTTTAAAAAGAAACAAAAAATAAACAAAAAGTATTTCTAGCATACTGAAACCAAACTCCATAATTTTAATATCCTTCTCTTTTTATTTGTCAAGGAAAAGAGAAGGAAATAAGGGAGAAGAGCAGTGGCTCAGCACATATTCACTCAGCTTTATCTCACTATTTACTCTTTCTGACAAAGAGCCATCCAACTCTTGCTACTCCTTTTAAAGCTGTCAATGGAAAGAAAGATTTTTCCTGGGGAAGAGGATCTCCAGGAGATGCAGTGAAAAAACATGGGAGAATTCACTCCCACCCATCTACAGGAGATTCCTAGAAGCATTGTTAGTCTGAAGGTTTCAAAAAACCCACTTCACTTCTCAAAGGCAAGGTCAATTCTGGCAGGTTGATTTTAAAGCAGCAATGTGTCTAGCTGGTGTCTAGGTGTCTAGCTGGAATCTCTCACAAGGTTGGAATGTTAGAAGTAGACCCAAGAGAGAGGTTTTAATGTACAGAATGCAGGTGAGGCAGCCAGAAAGACATGATGAATGCAACTTATTACTGGTGTCTGTAATTTATCACAATGGAATCACAGGAAACAAGCAAAACAGAGAAGAAGATAGATAGACTGAATAGACTGAGATTCTCTGTGCATGGATCTTCTTTGAAATATGCCAAGGAAGCCACATGTTACATGCTCAGATTTTCAAACAGTATTTTATTGATGGAGTAGAGCTGTGTGTTTCTAGGTTTGGGGTCCTTTTTCCCAAAAAAGAAAAAGATGTGTTATTCTGAGGAATGTAAAAAAGCTAAAATTATAGGATGCTGTTTTCCTTCACTTTGGTTTTAATCCCCTTCTGGAGAAGCACTGGACATGTGCCAGGAGGCAGGGGTTTCCATGTGCAAACAAAGAGCCTGTACTTCCCAGCTACCCTCCTCTCTTCTCAGTTTTCAAGTTCAGGTGCATGAAGGTCCACACACAGAAGCAATTTCAATCTGTGAGCTACTTTTGACAATGTGCAACTGATCAAAACGTGCTCACAGCAAGCACACTCCTTCCTCACTCCCCTGCTTTTGTGGGTGCCTTTCTCAAAACAGGTCTGTTCTGTCAAGGTAACAACTCCGAGTTTTACAGCAGCAGTGCTGGAGCAATACCGTGGCCCAGAGCACTGCTGCAGAGTGCTGGGTATTCCCCACCGCCCACAAAGTAGGGGCCTTGCAGCTTTCAAAACAGTGCATGTGCTATTTAAATTGCTTCACTGGGAGGAGAATTATGTGTTCTGCAATGCCTCAGGACAATGAGCCAGAGGAACTATAGAACATGAGCTTGGTGTTAGAGCTGGAGCTCTGCAATGCTCTGCTTTGTGTGTGTTTTAGCCTGCTCTGTAACATTACTTTTACATTAATGTTTGTGGTTCTTTTTTTATGCACTCCAGCTTCACCATGCTTCCCCTTTATATTTTAACAGTCAGAATCCTGTGATCCAACCAGGGTGGCATATTCAAAGCTCCACTTCTTTTTTTCACTGATTAAAAAATAAAACAGGCAAAAAACCTCCTCAGAGTACTGAACGAGCTTACTTCAAATAGCTTTTATTAACACTAGGACAAGACTATAGCCAAAGAATTATACAAAACACAAAACAAAAGGGATTTTAACAACTTGGTTGAAGACTATTTCACGCCAATCCAATGCTCATATATCTATAATCAACAAAGTTCTGGAGCACAATATTACTTAACATTACTCATTGGATACTTGCAGATACAAAAATGTATCAGGAATAATAACAATGGTTCCTTTTACTCTTATGGAAATATTACTATTGACCTTTAAAAACATTATGCTTTGGGTCAGTCCTACTGATGCTTTATCCCTTACAATCTGCTCTGCCTGAAAAGACAAATTACAGATAAACTTTCAGAGCTCTGAGCAAAAGGACTGGTTTTTATCATGGAAACAGATAGCAACATCAATTTCCGAAGAAAAAAATAGACATTTCAGCTGTGTATCCTAGACCAAAAAGTCAATCTTGTAAAAACCCATGGCAGTAAGCTTGCTTTGAAAGCCTTACTTATGACTTCACCAGGTATTGCTTTATGCTTTCTTACTGCATCCTAACTTGGAATATTAAGCCAATCATGACATTTAAAATAGCAGTAAACTAAGCAGCAAGAGACATGAGTATGAACCTGTTCCCCTAACACGTGACATATACACGCTCATGAAGCCAGTAGAATAGATTCAGCAGAGTTTCCTCAATTTCCTAGGAAAGATAGACTTTCCTAGGAGCAGAACTGGCACTTTCTATCAGAAAAGGTAAGAGTGAGCAAGCTCAGATAAAGATCTGAGCTTGCCCACACATACCTTTTTCTGATACCTGGGCTTTTTTAAATTTTGTGTGGCTAAGTGCAGAGTTAGGGTTCCTCCTCTAGCTGCCTCACAATTACCCAAGGCCTGTTAAGAAGGGATTTAAGTGGTCTTTGAATCAGGACATCCTATGGCTCTGCTACTGCAAAGGTGCCTCTGGCCAAGCAGGCGTAACATCAAAAGGGGTAATGTGTGGAGATCTTGGCACAGAATCCCTCTGATCACACAGAACCAGTGCCACTGCTTGCAAGTATCACTTGTCTTTAGGCCATCTCCACAGAAGCACGTCTTTGTCATAAATTACAGCCCTTATAAACGACAGCCTGACTCACAGCGTGCTTATTGACATCCAAAGGGCAGTATCTTTGATGGTGCAGAACAATTTATATTTTGCTGTAATCTATGCTAACATGCTGAACCACAGAGCATGGCACTGGAGCAGGATGAAGGATTGTGCAGAAGAGATATAGCTGGGAGCTGCTGGAACATCCGTCCTTTTTGGTCTTCACTTTCTGTAGTGTGTGATTTACTAGTGATTAGAACTGAGCTAGTAACAAGATCTCATGGGACAAAACCCTTTCAGATCTAGCGAAAAAACAACATTGTTAAAATCAAAATGGGTTTTTTTGAGGTTAGAGAGGAATGTAAGTTTCACAATTTCTTTTTTTAACAATCAGCAGACAGCCAGCTAAATAGTACTCTTAAAATACTACTGCAGTTTGGATCTGTTACAAAAATGAAGCATTTAATTGCTGTGAGAAGTGACAAAGATAAGCAATTCTCATTCCCACACCAAGGGCAGGAGAATCTGTCAGAAAACAGACTTTTTTCAGATGGTTTTCTATGTGTTACAAGGGTGAATTCAATTACAGGTAAAAAAAACAAAGCAAGTGGCATGGCAAAGAAAGATCTTAAATGATAACTTAGAACCCAAACTCCTTCAAATGCAGGATAAAAAGCAAGTAGCAGAAACTTGATTTAAGAGAGATCCTTTCCTGGCAGGTTCCACACACCATATCCCCCCTCCCCAGGTACATATTCTGTTTTACTTCCATATGCAGTCTGTAAAAAAAAAAAAAAAAAAAAAAAAAAAAAAAAAAAAAAGTACAATGGTTCACAAAGCTCTATTGTGACCTTTAAAAATAAAACAACCATGCACTGCTATGCTTCTGGAAAGGACACTATTGAGAAAAAAAAATTTCCTCTATCAGTCATGTTACGAAGCGTGTGCTGGGGGCTGAGAACTTCTTGGGCAAACACAAAGTACAAACCTTAGCACACATGGCAGCTGCTGCTGCTCTGCTGCTGCTGCTGCTGCTGCTGCTGCTGCTGCTGCTGCTGCTGCTTAGGAGAGAAAATAGCCCAGCCAGGTTCACTTCTGCATGAGTGTGGGCAATGCTGTAGGACAGGGGTGGCATTTCCCAAAGAATAAATGCTTGCTGAGCACCTCCTTGCCCCTGCAAGCTAATAGGAGTTAGTTGTTTCACAGCCATCAGTGCCTTTGGAAAAGTTCCCCCTAATTCTTTGTCCCAGACACATTGCCCTGAAAGTGTCCTGCTGTCTGTCTACAAAAAAATTAGTCAGTCTCTACATTCTTGTTCTCTACAGGACCTCTGGTGTTGGCAGCAGCAAAACCTTTCTAATATTTCATCTCCGGTTATGGCTCTCAGCTTTTCAGAGAGGCTGCACTTAGATAAGACACCAACTAAAATACCACATGCTCTAGAGAGGGGTTTGTTTTACCACTTATATTCAGCCTGCAGCATGTTGTTGACTTTTTTGCAAAGTAAAGGCATAGACATCTTTATTTGCATGACATTTTCCATTTCTTTTATGATGTTTATTTAAGATAGCTTAATGGTTTTACTTTTCTTAGATTCACTTTGGAATTAGTTGCTTCATTTGCACTGAAAGAAAAATTAGGAAATTACATGATTAAAAAAAAGGGAATAATTTTTTACACTGGCAAAATTCCCATGAACTTTGATTACCCACTAGAAATGTTACCTGAAAAGAGATCATATAATCACGCTGTAAATTATATTTAAACCAAATGAGCATATGCAGAATTCCTTCATAGAGTCCAAAAAGTGCAAGACACTCATGAAGGCTTCGGCAGTTCTGAGATTTGCTGTTCATCACTGTTCTTACTCCAGCCCACATAAGAGCTTTAAGCTGGATAAAAATCATTCTTTTTTTGATCTCCTGAGTCATGTCTCTTTTTAGTTTTCAGTTTGTACTATGAACTGTAGAATCTAAGAATAAAGAAAAGTACGAGAAAAGCATAGTAATGCAAGAAAAGATCCGCTGAGCTTAATACTTTGATCCTAATGCTAGAGAAGAAAATGAACTGGAACAAGCATGTTAGTGGGACTTGCTGCTGAGCCATCTCTTTCTCGTGGTTAGTGTAACTGGCACAGGGGCAGAGTACAAATTACTTCAGAATTCCCCCATGAGGGAAAGATTTACTGGCAATGGCAGCCTGGGGTGGAGGTCCCATGGGATATCTTTCTGCCTGCCTGAAACCCTCGTACCACCAGGACCAGGCAGATGGTCACCCTGGCTCCAAGTGCTCCCTGCCACCTCCTCAGCTTCACCTGCCCCGTGGAATCACATACAGAAACCACCCTTATCCCACCTTGTTTCATGCATTTCATCTCAGTTTCAGATGTAATCTAAGCTCAGACATAGATATTTTGGCAGCCTACTTGAAATATCTGGGACTGAATTTGCAGAGGTGTCAATCTCTCCAGCCTAGTGGGAAAGGTCTGTGGGAGACTTGTATGTCTCCTCAAAAATCTGAATTTTTAAATTTGAAACACACAATTCATGAATCTTCCTGAAATTCTTGCAATCTGTGGTTGAATCCAGTTAAAACTGGGCATTTTTAAGAGTGTCTATGTGACTATTTCCCTAGAACTATGACTAAAATTGCTGGAAGATATTTTAACTTCAGTCCATGGGGAGCTATTGACGGTAATAAAAAATACTGTGAGAAGAAAACAGCAGCAAGTGAAACTGCCCTCTCAGAAAGCCCAGGTCTGCTTTGAAGGAAGTGTTGATATTCACCATAAGCCTCAATCATTTCCCAGAGGGCAGTAAGATGCCTTGGAATGACATAATCAAAAAGCAATGGTGTTCTTGACTTAAAGGGGAAAAGAAAAGCAGGGCCTGATCCATCTCCCATCGAAATCAAAGAGGACTTTGCTATTGACTTCAGTTCAGAACAGAGTTCTGGACACAATCTGTGTTCAGTTTATTAGCACACTTGTTTATCCAAACGATCCTAACTTCAACCAACAGCATGTCTAGATATCTGCCTGGGACTACATCTGCACAAATACATACGTGTGAGTTTATAATGTGGTTTAATTCAAATTACTCTGGCATTTTAAAAGCACTTCTAGCTAAAAAGGACAGCTTTAGCTAATTTGCACCCAGAAGACAGACTTTGATTGGAAAAGCTTGTAACTCACATTTCAGGTTGCAATTCATGTACAAGTACATGCAAGCTAAGGACACAAACAGATTTTAGGGTTAATTTAAAAATGATATTACTATGCACTCAACTGGAACTTTGCAGCTGTGATTTCAAAGTGTGAAAAGCTCTACAACTTACCCAACTCATCAGCTATAGCCCTTGGTTTTCTTGAAGGGAAATTTCTTGGATGACCATAACAAAATCACGGTAAATGGCAAATAAGATTGCCATCAGGAGTCTGCTGAAAAAGCAGGAGGAACTCCTGATTGCTGTAGTCATGTGAACAACCCCTTCAGAACAGCCAGAGTCAGGCAAGGTGGCTTACACCAGGAGTTAATTTAGCCTGCTGGGACTCTTTGCATTACTAAAATGAGCATGGTTTTGGCTTGTAAATGGGGGGCAGAATTTTATTTCACTTTCTGAGGGTCAGAATTTTATTTCCCTTTCTAAGGGGCATACATTCATTTCAGAGTAAACCTTTCAGAATAAAAGTTTACTTCACATTATAGGAAATGACATCCCTTTTTTTAGATTTCCCTTTTCAAAGCATGCCTCAGATTTCTAACTTGTAGTGGAGAGCTTTGGTATAAATAATAAAAGTCTTTAAAATTAAAATGCTAATCGTAAACAAACCCAAATGCATGAAAGATATAGTCTGACTGCATAACAAAAGAGAATTATATAATTCTATTTGAGTGAAATCTTTCATCTTTGATTTACAGGTTTGAGTCTGCCTATAACTGAAACCATATTGTTCCATATCTTTCATATCATGGCCTTCCCCAAAATCTTGTTTTAATTAAGGTTCCTTTCAGATTTCAGAATAAAAAGCATGACAGTCTTCACTTATGGCTTTAATATATATCCTTTTTTTTTTTTTTTTTTTTTTTTTTTAATCTGGCAAATATATAAAAAATGAACATCACTTGCTTTTAAAAGCTGAGCAAGCTATCAAATACTGCAAGCTGAATACTTCAAGGTATCTCCTGGGGTTCATTAGGTGAGAAAATTGTAAACAAAATAAAAGTTACTGTAGCAGTTTTGTTCATTTGAAGTACTCTTACATACATGCCCCATCTCTCTCTCTCTCTCTGACAGTAAGGCAACACGTGTAACAGTTTAAGCGTTCATTTTCAGCTAAAGGCACAACTCTATGTTACGTTCTCAAACATGGAATTAAACAGCTAAAGTCACATTGCAGGGAGATCTCACTGCACTTCGGGGATCTAAAATAAAGCCTAAACCCTTTGAAGCTTCTTAAGCAACATCAGTTCTCTTGGTGCAGGACTACATAAAAGAATCAGTTTGTATTCACATCACGACCTGTAAAAAACACTCCCACACAGCCTCCACAGAAACACCTGAGCTTCAAACGAGCTGCACGCAGTTACTGAAGGTCGCTGCTTTGGAGTCAGAACGCAGAAACATTTCGGAACAAACTAAAAACACGTTTGAAAAACTACCCATACTTGATCTCTGCTGCACATATGGTGAGCGCTACTGTCAACTACAGAGGGTACAGCACTTCTTCTTAAAGGCAAAAGATCGCTCATTTTAGAGAATTGTGAATGTGTTTTTATGATAGAAAAGATTACATGAAATGGGGAGGGATGGCCAGGAATAGGGAAAAGAAAATAAAGCACCACCAAGCACAGTACTTCAGGGGATTTATAGTACAATAAGAAGTGCTTTCCCTTTAGCTAAAATCCCTCATCATAATTTAAACACTTTTCACTTATTCAGCTAAGAATTCATTACAGGAGGTTAAAAAATGTCACGTAAAATAAGGGTGGGGTTTTTTTCTTCATTACATGGAGCAAAGAAAACAAATTCCATTAACAATTTAACACAGTATGAAAAAAATTATCCAGTAAAAAGTGTCAGAAAGTGATTCACAGAGTTCACAGGGTATGTTGCTGGCTATTGCAATTCTCATATCTATAATCTATCATGTAGAATTTTGCAATACTCTATTTCACAATTTGTGTTAGTGAATGGGTCAAACAGCATTAAAAAAGCATGCTCTAGGCTCTTTCTCCCAAGTCCGTTTAACTGTAACTCTAGAATTGTGGCGGTTACATTTAAGGAATCTTCCAGGCTCTTTCAAGTCCATCCAAAGAACAAGTGGAGCTGCTATGCCGAGTTTTGTGCCCAGTGTTTATGTTCCATCTGATCTGTGCCACCCAAGAAGCAGACAAGACATGTCTGAGGGTGCTTTGGGGGATACACAATGATGTCACCCACAGGAAATATCAGGGAGGACTTGGCACTTCACAAGGCTGGCTCTTCTTCCATGGGCTCACCAGCAGCTCTGTAAAAATAAACAGGCAATCAGAATACGGCACCAGAGTACACAATGACATTGTAGATTTTCATGCATAATCAAAGCTGATTTTTCAGCTCTCTCAGATGTTTATTTGTGTTATTCAGCTACCCATAAATAGAGTTTCTTTCCTAGGAAGTATAAACAAATGTCAAGTGGAAAAAAATTTTAGATCCAAGCAATCACGAAAATGTTCCTGTTTATAATAAAATATGTCAGAATATTTTATAACATTTTGTCCAGAAATGTACATGCTTTGTGTCAACAGAATCAAATAATTTAATGAAAAAAATAGCTGTGATACTTTTATTTTACAGGCTTTTGCAGCTAAAAATACATGCACTTATTTTTTCAAGCGGGCCCACACCATTAAAGCAAAATAGTTCACTAGTAGCCAAGTAGTGTTCCCTCTGAGGTACTTGTCCAGTCCCCTAGTTTTTGATTTTGTGTTTTCATAAATACATTGCCTGCCTGCCTGCACCTTTTGAGACTAAATCCTGAAGCTGATCAGCAGATCACTATCTATTAATTGTATCAAATCAGATTATATCTACATCTTCTATATGAAAACTGAGAAATTATCAGTTTAGGCAAGATGAGCACCATAAGACAACCAATAAAAAAAATTCATGAGGATGCATAGGCTGATCTGATGTCAAGTCTTGCAATTCCTTGTATCTGACAAGCTACTGCACCTAAGGAATACGATGGCAATTATAAAACAGGAGGTTCTGAGATCACAGAGAGACTTTACTATTGAAGGGCAAAGTATTTGGACAGAAATGATTTTTCATCTCAGTCTATCTACTTTAAAATAGTAACTTCAAGCAATTTTGAAATCAGGGGAGAAAATGAAATGCAAATGAATAAATAAGATGTTTACCAGTTAATTCTTGTAAGCCAGTATAACTGGCTTCAGAAAAACATTCCTCACAAAGTAAAGCTTTGATCGTTTATTCAGCAAGGAAGCCAGAGAATTTTAAGTGAATCAGAATTTATTAAAGTACTTCACAATGAAAAAATCAAGTGTGTATTTAAATTATTTTATATAGGTTATTCCTTTATGATTTGGAATGATCACTGATAGTATGTTGAAAAATATGTCAGGTGAATGACGTGAAAATGATGATGTTTTTCAGACTAATCACTTTCCAAAGGGTATTGACTCTAAAAGATAATTAATCTATAAATCTCAAATCTTTAGTTCCTCACCATATGGTGGAGGATGTTTCCTACGTACAGTAACCACTGCGGCGCCCTCATTCCTAAGAAGTGAGGTGTAGCCCCCTTGCACTCCCTCTTTTCCCCCTTTTGCTTTGTTCTGGCTTGCAGCAGAGAGCCCACAGTGGCAGCCAGGGTGAGATGGAGCCCTGCCTGCTGCTGAGGTCCTCAGGTGAAATAAAAGCTCACACACCAGATGAGGACTCCATACTGACGTTGGTGCATGTTGCTGTTGTGCCAAACACACATTTCTACTTTCTCCAGCCACTTGTGGGAGACCTGAAAGTCCTCTGGCAAAACACAGAGAGTCAATTAGTCCTTGTTAAATATCCAGAACCTTATGGGTCTGTCTGGAAAGATTATTTGGAAGCAGATGACACCTCAGATTTTAGACTCTGCAAATGAGAAACAATATCTGTCCATAGATTTCAGGTGGTGATTGGCAGATCAGGAAGGAGTGCAGTTCTGGAAAACTTCTGGAAGTGAGATTAGGGGATTGTACTATTCATAAGAACCTAGGGAAGTAGTACATGCCTGTTCACATGTGTTTGACTCCTGGGACTGACATTCTCATGAACATAGTACAATTGAGGATCTTATTTAGGATTTCTACCACTGGGAAATTTTTCACTGACAAAGATGTTTCTGAGGGCCAGGAGTGGCCCACACTGATCTTGAGTGCTATATTCTAATATATTCCAATATATTCCAACAACAGGCCAACATTCTTCACCAACCAAAGCATAAGCACCAATAATAATAATATTTTTATATAAGTGCCAAATGCAAAGTCCTTTCTAGGAATGAGAGATTAGAGTGCCATGGCATTCCAGCTGTTGTCTCTCCGTGTGGGTACTCTCACAGTTTTCTTCAGTCTCCTTTTGATGACTTATGTGTATGTCTTAATTTCATTTTATTAGTGTCAGAGAAGTCACTGGATTTATCCAATGGTTTATCATTAAACACATCTATTTTTATGAGATAATGGCCCAGGCTAGAATTTTGTGTGAGAGCCAGTACTATTTTGGGGCCAAACGACACAGAGAAAAACACTGTAAATCCCACAGCACTGAGCAGAGAATCAATATATACCCATTCTGACAAAATCAAAAGTTGTCTAAAGAAAAATCGAGGGGGCAGAGTCTGACAGGCCAAATTTGTGTTACTTCAGCTTTGTCACTGTGAGTTACATCAGTTCACTCAGTCTTCCTGTAGCTGACAGGAAGTTGGCATAGAAATATAGAACAGGCAGAACCCCCCCATCCCACATTGTACACTCTGAGCAGTTCCTCAAGATGCAGCTGTGAGCTCAGATCTGATCTAAACCAATTCCATGCAGCCAGCAAATTCAGAGAGACACCAATTGAGATAGTAATGATTATGGAACCACAACTGTGATTTTTCTCTAAGGCTTCACTGTGGCTCATTTAAACTGCAGGTTCCTAGGAGCTGAGCCCTCCTGCATTCACACTGTGCTGTGAAGAATGCTCATCTTTAGCTCTCTATATCTAGAATTCTGTCTATGGCAGAATGAAATAATCACTTTGTAGTTAATGCTAAACAAAATGATGCTGTTTAAACCTTCAAACAAAATGAGAAGATGAGGCAAAATCCTACCATATGGATAAAATCTGGCAAAACATGACATCTTAAATATTGTTCTTTGGCAGATTAGAATAAATGTTACTTTATGAGAAAATTATTAAAAGTAATGAATATCTACAAATTTAATAAAGTTAGTATTTAAGAATGTAGATAAACTCAGTACGTCACCCCAAAAAAGAAAATGTTTCTCTTACCTTATTTTTTAAATAAAAATTATAGAGATTCCATTTAGCTACATTATCACATACACAAAATAAAAATTCAAGGTATGTTTCCAAGGTAGAAACTGCTGAACAAACATGGTATGGCCGTTCTATGCTATAATCTGTTCCTAATTTAACTCAGCTGTCTCAGGAAAGATCATTGTAATTGAAAAGTAATCCTCTGGTAGCAAAGAGATGGGGAAAAAGAGGTACATTTCTATATCATGAAGGTGATTTGGGGAGTGTCTAAAGACATTATATAGGACATCCTGAGTAAGTGTATATCCTTGTAAAAATGGACTTAGTATGGATCAAAGAGAAAGGAACTAAAAGTAAAAACCATCCTAGTTTAAGATCAGAATAAGGTAACTACATATATACTCTCAAAAGAGGAAGTAATGTCCAAACAAGGCAAATTAAATAAAATATAAACTCTGGCAAGTTAAATGTAAACCTTCAATGAAGCAAACTAAAGGAAAGTCTGAAGAGCAACATATTAAAGGCATAAAAGCTAATAATAAAAAGATCTTTCAAAATACATCAGAGGAAATGATCAAAGCATAAAAAGAGCATCAAGGAAGGTAGACCACAAAAGCAAAATGAACTATTTATATCTGGGTTCACTAGAGAAGTGTCAGTGAGATTTTATTACTTGCAGATGAACTATCCTAAACTGAATCAGTGCTAGAACAAACTGATACACCAAACATTGTTGAATTTCTAAGAGCAGATGATATTTGTCTGCCAAGTTCCAGAGACATATGATTAGGATGTTGTTAAAGAAACAGTTATTGAGCATATTCTACAGCTTAACTCAGCAAGAGGTAGAGAAGGCAAGAAAAGCAATTCCCCTTTTGGAAACCACGGGAGGTACAGTAAGCCGGTATGGCAAAATTGAAAGCAGCTACAATCAGTGATGGAATTAGTAAGCATTTAAGTAACAGTCATTTGGGTAAAAGTTAGGTCTTTACACTTATAAAGATAGCAATCCTTTCAAATTTACTAGAAGTTTCTGAAGGAAATTAGGGAAGAAGGATCAAGCGATTTCCCTCTGCAAACAATTATCTTCCAGCAATTTTATCCAAGTTCTTAGAAGAACCTAGGATGTTGGGAGAAGGTCCCTTCACAGATTAAGAATACATCAAAAGCAGGAAATGCATAATAATATTGGTAAATTTTCACCATGGAGGAATTCTCCAGAGCATCTCAAAAAGGCTAGGCAGACTACAAGTAGATTTAGGTGATGATGTTAGCTGATGACATCAAACTGCCAATACTACTCAGCTCTAAGGCAAATAACAGCGTTTCTGTATGGAGAAGGCAAACAGCAAAAACACAGAATACACAAAATGTGGGAGGACAGCTTTAACTGTTTTTACAGTGATGGCTATGACTGAGAGCTTGGAGTTACTGGTAGAGGAGCAGAAAGCCACAGAAACAAACCATCCCCAGTATTAACTGCTCTGTAAATTCACAATGTGCCCAGCACCTGGGGTCCTGCATGCAGCTTTTACTCCATCTCAAAGAAACTACAAAAAGCACAGAGAGGAGCAAAAATCACCAAAGGTAAGAAGTTATTTCCATACAAACAGAGTCTTGAGTTTTGAGAAGCTAGGGTTGTTTAGCCTGGAGAAAAGGAGACTCAGAGGTGACCTTATCACTCTCTACAACTTCCAGTAAGGTGGTCAGGTTGGGGTCGGTCTCTTTCACCAGACAGAGCAACTGACAGAACCAGAGGGCACAGCCTCAAGCTGCACCGAGGGAAACATAGTCTGGATTAATATGGATTAAAAGAAGTTTTTCACAAAAACAGTAATAAAATATTGAAATGCTTTGGCTAGGGAGGTGGTGGAGTCACATCCTTGGATGTATTTTTAAAAAGACTGGATCTGGCACTTGATGCCATGGTCTAGTTGAGATGTTAGGGCAATGATCTTAGAGGTCTCTTCCAACCAAGTGATTCTGTGATTCAAGCCTTTAAAACCAGATATGGGTCAAAGATTATGAGTAAGAAAAGAGGTGCTTTTCTTTCTCACAGTACAAGACCTAGAGGTTTTCCAGTGATTTTACTGGTTAATAAGTAAAAGCAGTGTGATGCCTGATGAAGCTGTGGGATTCACTACCCAAATGCGTGGTGAGCTGTTCAGAAAGGTTTTGAAAAGTTTATGCCTGCGTATGTATCTTCGAGGCTTTTACACAGGATGGGTCAGATACAGCAGCTGAGATCTGTCAACTCACCAGGGCAAGGTTGGCTCTCAACCTCCTCTACCCCTGGTTCTCTTCCTTATGCACCTACCACCAAAGGATAAGAAGAAGATGGGCAAGATAAGGGTTCAGACTGACCTGGAAAAGCTGTTCTACAGCTCCTGAGCCTGGAGGGGATTGTAAGCCCTGTGGGGTATGGCCAGGTATGTGCTGTGTACTCAGCACAGCTGAGGTAGATACCCAAATACTGAAATGCCAAGTGAAGTTTCATGAGTTGATAGACAAATATGGCAAGTGATCCTAAATGGTAGCTAGCTTACCCCATGAAACAACCATTTGCTCTAGTATATAATATAATGCAATTTGACTGAAATGCAACTAGTAGCTCTGTAACACTAAGAGTGAAAATTATACTTTGTTTTCATTTCCATTTGAGTAAAGTCTATGCTCAGTTGAACAAGAGCCATAAAGTCAAATTCTGATAAATGTCATTCTCAAGATTTACTGTTTCCTGCAAAAATAGTAAGTGCAAGAGATCTCCCTCCACACCCTTTTCTTTTTCCATTTTAAGAAGAAACATACAGAAGCTCCAAGGTATCAGGGACAGCAGCGTACTGAATATTTTCAAAGCACGATTTTTGAAACAGATGTCTGGCCACAGCAAAATCAGCTAAGTCTGTATCTCACATAGGGAATAAACAGTTATCAACATGCAAAAGTTCTAGTAGTTAGAAATGTTTTATAGGGCATACCCTGTTTCTTTAATTGCATCTCTGTTTAAATCCCTGTTAGCACCATACATGTTTCCTTTCCTATTCACAAACCCTTTTTCCTATATCTGTACTCTTCTAAAGTCTATAATCGAAATTCAATTGGACCTTAAGATGCAGAGTTATGTTTTGGTAAAATAAAACACTGAAAATGTAGCAGCCTTTCACGTTTTTCTTCATTTACCCTGCCAGAGAAAATCAAGTAAAAAAATAATCGGCACTGTCACTTGAAGAAAAGAAAGAAAGAGAGAAGAAAGAAATAAAAATACTTTATATGGGCCATAGCCAGGAGCATTTTATCCATCAGTGGTAAATGAGTCAGATATGACTTGGCCAGGAAAAGAGCTGCTTTACCCAAAATCTGAATTTAAAGTGAGTCATCTCACTCCAACACCAATATATCCTCCAACATAATTGGCCAGAGTTTCCAGCAAAGAGACTCTTGCTGCTGCTCTTCATCTGGAGGCCTGACCATCCAGAGCTAAGTCGACAGGATCCCTGCCATCGAATCAGTGAAACAGGCTTAGAGTTGCAGGCCAGAACTATCAGCCTGGCTGACTGTAGTGGGAATTAAGAGGAAGCAAATTGACTCCTGGAGTAATGAAGGAACCCTTCAGGCTGCCCTGTCAGCTATGGTGCTTTCTCTTTCTCTCTACCTGTCACAAGCAACTTTCCCAAATGAACTCTCAATGCAAAAGCTTGCAACAGGTCTTCACAAGGTGACCCCATCTATACCAGCAGGAGGAAGGGCACACCTTCTAGCAGAGCTTGGGACCCCACGGGACTCCTCCCATCCCTGCTGCCCTCTGCTTGCCATAGGAAGTGGCTGGAGAAGAAGCATTGCATACATGGTCCTTTATTACAACAAACAAAAAAAGTGAAATAGCAGGGCTGAACTCATCTCTACATGACTGCTGTTTGTGTTGGTATGTACCTATGAAATAGATGGTAAGCTTATGTGAAATGAAATAAATCATACAGAACCCAAAGCATGCAATGTCACAGACTCACTCCCTGGACATTCCATGATGGATTTTCATTCACACACAAAGTGCAGGCAGGTCCTGTCAGGTCTCCCCACAGCTGAGGACCCTAAAAATCCAACTTTCGGGGGGACCCTTTTAGATTCCATATTGTTCCTTACATTCATCAGGAAGAAAACAAAGGAAATGATGCTCAGAAGCCTCAGAAAACTTATCTATCAATTTTGGTCCAGTGGGACAGCATTTTGTCACTCTCTGATGGCAACTTGGCTTTGTGTGGTTTCTTTTAGGGTTACAAATGTAGAGAGACTTCAGGACACATGTGTGTGTAGGTTTTTTGTTTTTTTTTTTTTTTTTTGTGCTGCTGACAAATATCTGCAGCACCACAGAAGATATTCCAAATGAAGTCTTTTTTCCACAAAACAATTCATCACAATGGATTTATCCCTACAAGAGTCCAGAACTGATGAAGAGTAATGAATCTGGCAGCCACATGAATTCCACTTGTGTACATTTCAGTACATCCATTTTTTTCCATGTTTCTCAGCACTTCTCTGAAATTCTGTTTTCAGAATGGTTGGAAACTGTCACAGGTTATCAGTTGGTAGGTAATAAGTACAGTAATTAAGTGCAGTGTTAGTCAAAGGGTTATTTTGTTCAAATCATGTAGGAGTAGCAGTTGCTCTTGGTAGTTATAGTTTTGAGTGGCAGCACATAACAAATAAAACTTCTGGCTATTCTCAGCAATGTAAAAACACACAAAATTAACCATGCCATTTTCCAAGCAATTTATAGCTTTAATTTGCTTGACTGCATTATTTCCAATACTTTAACTAAAATTATTTATATTTCAGAGCTATGCACATACAAGTGGGAATATTTCTGTCCTTAGCTAGCAGAAGTGTCTTGTAACTGCCAGAAACTTATATGAAAAACTACATTATTCCTTAGTCGAGCACTGATTAGCACAGTCACAAATCTAAAATACATCTTATGTTCATCATAGATTCTTCTTTAAGCTTTTATGAAGTTGTCTGCAATAATCCTAGCACAAGAATAGCCATAGCATATTACAATATAATTACAATTGGAAAGGTAATTATGAAAATACTGTGAACTTTACTAGCTAGCTACTCCCTGTGTGTCCCTTTGAGCTATGCCTCAATTCTTTGACAGATGAGTGTTGCCACTGTTGTGAGGGATGTTCACTCCCAAACACATCCATAGCTTTGAGCACTGCACTAGTCCCTTGGGTGCCTATCAGTTCAGTTCTGATTAAAAGACACAACACAGGAGGAAAGAACTGAAGCAACTAAGAAGCAGTCACAATATAGGAGGCATGGATCTTTCTGGCTCTGCTCCCATCACTACTGTCCCTGCCCACAGCTCCCTCCTTTCTCTATTGTTCCACAGCCTGATGAGCTGATGAGTCTCCTTGTAAGGCTTTTTTCATCTTTCATTCTTCCTCCCCTGTTTTCTGGGTATGATGGAACCCAAGTGGTTCCATTACATTTTGTGTCTTTCCCTACTGGTGGAGACCAGGAATGCTTGTCTTTGAAACAGAAAAATAGGAAGCTCCAAAAACTTCTGCAGTGGCTTTTCTGATCATGGATGGCACAATATTCAGTGGCTACTGAGTTTTTTTTCACGTGTAATTGGCAAAACGCACAATAGCATTTACTGCATCATTTTCTCAATTTGGAAGTTGAAAGCCATCTTCATTAATGTAAAAAGCAGATGACAAGCTGGAAAAACCAGAATTCTCATTCTTTGCTGGTGTACTTTCATCTTAGTACATAGAAAATGTTGGCCCTAATCCTGGTCAGGATTGCTTTAAATTTCATACTTTTCTGTTCACATTTCTTCCAGGGAAGTAACTTTTAATGCATGTCTAGTATGTCTTAATAGTGATTTAAGTCCAAAGTTATTAAATTTATCTGACTGTTTGTTGAACATCTTCCTAGAAAATTAAAACTAGAAGACATTTGAAAAGCTTCTAATGAGAAGAATATAGTTGATTACACTTGACCATGTCTGTTTACCTCATATGGATATTGCAGTTTTTATGCAGCAGCAAGAATTAGACATCGGAAGAAAACAAGGTTCTTGTATGAATCATGAACTTTAGTACAGAGATAGAGATACCAAACACAAAAAACCTGCTATCATAATCTCTGCTTCCACTGGCTAAGTGAAATCCAGGGATGAAAAATTCTAGGTATCTCATTTAGGAGATAATTTTGAAACAACTCTTAGTTTTTCCTTTCTTCTTCGTTTCACTGGGGTGGAGCAAAAGCCTTGTTCTCTGTAATACTTTCATGCACTTACCTGCTGCCTTCCTGAGGAATACACTGCTCAACATCCACTGAAAGAGAGGCCATAGCAGATACTGTTTCTGTCTCCTCCCTCTCTTGCTTCTGAGACTCAGCCAGAGCACAATCCACTGGCACAGAGTATGGCTCCACTGATTTCCAGTACTTGCCTAAGGAAAACACACATAATAATTTATGGGAATTTTAGCTAGCATGGTGGTACAAGAACAGTAATCACTTAGTTCAGCACTGAGTGATTATAATTTAAAATCACTGTGGTGTAAGCACAAAAAAGAAATTTCAGACTGCAGTGAAGAGGTCTATTTCTGAATCTAAGAATGCCAAGTTGGAAAGTCTTTTCATTCCAAGAGCTGTGTCACACCCTTCCCCAGAAGGTAATAAACTGGAAGAGTAACACATATTCTAATGAACACATTGTCAGGAAGGGTATTTGCTTTACCTGCACAAGGTGATGGGAGTTCAGAGCAGGGTTAATAACTAGAGGCTCTGATATGGCACAGTTGATGCAGAGACAGCAAAATGTAGAAAAATGTACATTGTTCTACAAAGTGCTCACACAGCACTGTCTTGAAAAGGAAAGAAGTCAGAAATGCCAGCTCAGACTGAAGTGGTGTTGCCAGAACAATCAGGTTTGTTAGTCCCGGATGTTCTTTCTCCTCCAACCTCAGGGCGTATACTAGAACAATAATTTAGTTAAAACTTTCATATATGAACTGGCTGTTGCTGGATAGCTGCCAGGTATCATAAGGAATAGAGCTTTCTGGTCTGCTATGTAAAAATACAGCAGTGGATTAAGAGCATGAGTATTTTCGATTTCTGCCTGCAATAGAATCTCATCAAGCAATGCAAAAAATAATGGCAGGTGACTCATCCTAAACATATAAAATCTGCTACTGCACGGCTATTAAGAAACAGTTTGATTATTGGAAACCACATGAACGAGTACAAATTTACATATATATTTCTTAACGGTCCAATAAAACATTGAGCACTCACTAATTGCCAGGTGGAAGACACCTGGGAATTAGGAGCTTTGGGAAGTCTGGGAGCTCTGGACCAGGGCTTACTCAGTGTTTAGCAAGAAGCTTTCAGCAGCTGCTGCAGAGGTTGGATCAGGGTACTTATCTAGGAATTAGATGGAGGGTTTCAACAGCTGTGAAAGAGAGGGGATCAAGCAGAGGACCTTCCAAGGACTAAAAGGAGGATTTTGGCAGCTGGGCAGCATGCTGAGCTGAGGTGCTTATCCAGAGGGTAGCTGGAGGCTTTGACAGCTGGGAGGACAGGCCAGCAGTGACGCTGCCAGTGCTGCAGAAAGGCTGCTGAAAATTCCCTCTTTGGTAACACAGCTCTCAACACAGTTTCAGGCTTTTGGAAGGATGAACTTTTCCCTCCAGTGAGAAAGCAGCTGTCAATAAAGTCTGAAAATGTCTTTATTTGAAAACATCATTGCAAGATGAAAGCCCAAGTCAATCTTCAAGAGCAACCAGTGAGCATGGCTAGAGTGTTTCTTTGAACTCTAATAGTCTGCACGTTTGAGTAGTTAGCAGAATCTTTAAGTAACGGGGACCTTCTGGGGATAAAATGTAAAGTGTATTAAGTATCCTACAAAGTTGAGATTAAGTGTTAGGAGGTTGGCTTTGCTCCAAAAACATGAAAGACAGAGCTAAAAAGTTATGTACATAACAGTAGGCTCAATGATTGGAGCCTGGCAAATTTTATAAAAACAAGACAAAAATATTCTCTATTATTACTGTGCTCAGAGACCATATTCTCTATTCATTAAAAATACACAAAAACAAACAAAAAAGTTATATGAGCATTCCACAATGTTCTCACAGATCCTATGTGCAAAAGTCAGTCTTTGCAATATACACCCAATTCAAACCCTATAATTTATGAGCTAAATGTTCACAGAGTGGGTGGGGTTTTGGTTGCAGAAACAGATGTGCAAGAAAATCAAATCTGTTGGCATGGGAATAATACCCCCTCCTGCCTATAAAAGAAATGAACCCATGTTCACTGCTGGAGTTTTCAAGGGCTTTTATTCATAAAATAAAATATTAGTACCCAGCTACCACTGTGTTGCTCTCCTGCAGCAACAATAAAACAGCATCAGTGAGGATTGCTACATCACATTCGTTCATTCACACAGGCTTGCACACCAGTTGCCCCCTGAATCCTGACTTTCTTGTAACATTAAAACTCAGGGCCAATTCAAGCATATTAGTGGGCTCTCTGCACCCATTTCATTGCCCTTCACTCCTGAACAATTGGTGGTTTTCTTTGTTCCCCCATAATAAGAGTTGTGTTACAAGAGGGGCTACAGCGATACAGAGAGCAGAGTCAGGCCAGGAGGCAGGTGGCAACCCATATACAGCAGTGGAGGGTCCTGGAGAAAGGAACTACATGGCAGGGTGTTTGTGGTTTGTGGGGGAAAATGTTTAAGCAGTCACAATTAGAAATAGCATCCAGGTACCAGCAGGTACCTCATGCAAAGAGAGCTCTGTGATGCTTGCGAAAAAGCAACGATAGGTTTTTCTTTAAAATCGGAAAACTGTACTTTTACAAACGCCTGGGGTAAGCAGAAGAGCTTGGCAAGCTTCTTTTTATGCAGGAAAATATTTATTTGCTGTGCACAAAACATACAGGCCTTGAATGTGTGTTCGGCCAAATGATTTGCAGGCAAAGAGTTATGGAATGGAGAGGCAATCACAGCATGCAGCTGCAAAGGAGGTTTGTTAGGAGGTATGCTATGGATTGATAATTAAAAGAAGTCAAACTGGCCTCAAACCACTCCAGTCTCTGAAAATGCCATTTCTACTGTGCTCTACTGGAATGTGAAATTCTACTAGCAGTGTTACATTCATTGAGAAGGAGTAGGTAGAGCTTAAGGGAAAGAATGAAGCATACTGTTGGTTTCATTCATACAAAACTTGAGCAATCATAGATTGCAAGGAAAAAACAATGAAACCAAATCAGTCTTCTAGGTATGCTTTGGCTTTCAGCATAAAAAAAGTGCTTAAGCCTCCCTCAAAGATTTATGTGAGCACTGACTATTACTAGAAAATACTAAAAGAGAATGTTTCTGTCACTCCTATAGGCATTTGAAATTGCCTTTCATAGACTGGGACACGCCGCACGTGGCTTGCTTGAAAAACAATTTTTGGGGTCAGTTTTTTACTATTGAACAGGATTGCTTAGAAATAGTCTATTACATGGGTGTGGGAACTACTAATTCCAAATGCAGTACTTTTTCAAAGGAGCTTTGGATCACTGTCAATGCAAAATATTTATAGAAATTCTATTCTAGTTCTTCTTAGTTTCTAAGTATTGTAGATTCAAGGTTTTGCAAAAAGCACAAAGGAGGGGCTTATTTGGTATAAAATGTCGCTAATATTCATAATGAAAGTTGGATCACAGAAATACAAACCCAATATCCAAAGACAATGCAATGATCCAAACAAATCAAGCTTTCTCAGTACCTCTTGAGGTGCTACTCAATAGCCTAATGCTCTCAATCTTGCATAACTCTCTAAAATATTGAACAGGTACTTGCTTCTCTTAGACCTGCATCAGAGGTGCACTGAACTTCCTCAAGGGTCCTTTCTGTCATCCAAACATATTCCTCTCTAATACTTGGTATCTCTCCAGACAAAATCAGGTAAATATAACTTCGGTAGTTGCAAGAAAAGGCAGAATGTGTGTTTAAAATAAGTCCAAACCCTGAGCACCCTGACTAAGGTTTCAGAACAGATCACCGGACTGCATGACTGTACCAGTTCAGCCAAACCCTGATTGTGGCAAAAACAAACCATTCTGCAGAGCTCTGGACTATGTTCTCAGATTTGCACTATATATTTGATCCTAAATCCACACTTTATCTTTCAAGAGCCATCATTTGTGTGTATTTCTACTCTTCTGTTTGTCTTTTCCTCACTTCACCCTTTTTTTGGTTTCAGATCCATTTTCCATTACACGTTGTATTTCAAAGAGAATTGCCTCTCTCTTCCTTGTGTCTGTGGTCTTAAGGTAGCATTCTGCCCTTATCATTTGCAAATCAGTTCTATTTTACACATGAATCTCCTTAACCTGCTGACTCCTTCCAGATCATTAACAGATTATTAACAAGGAACTTTAATGAGGTACCGAGAACATACCTCTCAGCACAAAGGACTCGGAATATATTATGTACAGCTGATTTAATTAGAGCTTTTCATATCTAGGTGTCTATTGGATATACATGATCAATTATATAACTACAATAAATTTTCTTTGTCACTTTGCAACTAAAATCAGATGGAGAAGTACTGCATGAACAGCGAATTGGGCATGGTGTCCCTTTTAAAAACTGCGTTTATTTTATGTAGATGAATTCCAACCATTTGTGGTTCATCTCAAATGAAGGAAAACATTTGTTATTCATCTGTTATTCTAAAGGAGTCAGCAAACAGTAGAAGTCAGGAAGCTCCCACTGGCTCAGTAAAATGGTAGAGACCAGAAGATTAGAGAATTTAAGGGATGTGTGCTCAGTTGGATTAAAGCAATTGATTGCATAAAGTTCTTCAGTGAGCAAATGCCCTAAAGCATGTGGGTAGTTAAGGGTTGGGGTCAGAACACACAAGTGAAGAAATAATGTACCCTCTGTCTCAGAAACAAAAAAATAATGTGGTTTTCAGCACTGTTCTATAGACCAGTGCCCATTTGGAGCTTTTTAGTTTTATCTCAAGGTGAGTACCTTGTAAAGGGCTGCAAAAACAGAATCTGAACAAACTATTTGTTAGAGCTCCAATTCACCTGTCTGTTCCTGTCCCTCACTGACAAACATCTATTTCATCCAAGCTTCTCTGGAATGAAAAGATTTGGGAGTACTCAGGAATCAGAAATGTTTAAATAATTTTAATGGGTTACTTTTTCAAGGCTAAATACAAGGCAAAAACAAAGAAATGTTGAAGAAACAAAAATACAATTATATATATATATATATATATATATATATATATATTAGACACACCATGTCAATTTATACATAAAACATTTTCTCACTCTTTTATCTGAAAAAATAATGTCTATGACATTAATTAATAATAAAAAAAACCCCAAGCCCACTGACCCACCAACTCAAACTGAGAAACATACTTTGAATTTCAGTGGTCTTTTTTAAAGAAGCTATTGCATTCATATTGGGGATTTGATGCACAATATCTTCCGGGAGAGCTCCAGCTGAAAGAATAGAATAGAATAATATAAATAGTCAATAAGCCACAGGGACATAAAACAAACTGAAACCATCTAATCCTCAGGAAAAGCTCAGCCCAAGAACTGGTTAATATGTTGCTGGTATCAGTTCTAAATGTATAGTCATGATTTTGTTTTCTGTTTTCCAGCCATGTAATTGAATTCCAAGGGGCTTTTCTATTGGCTGCAAGACTAATCTATGGAGTCTCTGAAGCAGGTGCATGTCTATGTATTATTCATTAAAAAATGCTAGTTATTTGTGTAATTTTTGTACGTTCCTCACAAACCAAATTCCACTCTGTCTGTATACGCAGCTGGGCACTCCAAACAAAACCTTGCTGAAGCTGCACTGGAACCAAAGTGTGCACTCTATTATCTTTATTTTTCTGGTATTATTCCATCTAACCATCTTACACATTTTAAGGTTTATAGGGGAAAACCATAAAACACAGCTGCTTTTACTAGCTTAACATTTATTTCAAATAAAGTAAATAACAAAAAATGGTTATGCAGATTAGCATAAATTTCCCTAAGTAAGTTTTTTACAGAATTGGCTGCATTTTAATTCGTTATTTTAAACTGTATATTCTTTGAATAGGGCTGTACTAGGAGAAAGAAGTGTTCAGTTACCGCGTAGTTATTTTTGCCCTGCAGTGGATAAAGATAAAAAATAAACTGCATTTTGAATGTCTCTCACATGCTTTTTTGTCCACCTTCCACACATTTTGTCCTAAGAAAAAAGGGTAAAAATTTGTCTGGGCCAAATGTTTTCTCCTTGCACTGTAATAACTATATTCTCTTGAACTAGGCTGAGTCATGAAGCTCTTCTGCAGGCTTGCATCTTGAGGACTAGCAACTGTGTCAAGGTGGACAAAACAACAATCTCAACACCAATCTCTCCTCTCTAAAGCTAAGGAAGTTCATCCACCGTTGACAGGAGACATCTGTGCTGCAGACAAAACTCCTTTCTTAAGTATGCCTGGGTCTATTTTAAACTAGGTCAAGTGGAGCCCACCCAAGGAGCTTCCTTTGTGAAGTTAATAGTTCAGTAGCCATCACATACTGTCCCTCCAGGTTGCTACCACTGCATTGCTACTCACAAGCTAGATAAAATCAACTTTGATCCAAGCATAAATAGTGGGAAATAGCTACAGTGTGGATACTCCCTCAGTGGTGCTATTTTAAGTAAGCTCAACTACAAATCCCAAAACTTCTGGGATCCTGCCACTACAATCAGCAGTGAATGCCTGTCAGCGATAAAGACATTGCAAATATCACCAGTCCTTTGGAGTCTTGGTAACTAAAATGAATAGGGCTGTTCAT
Organism: Sitta carolinensis; assembly: GCA_032173965.1. Classification (NCBI taxonomy): domain Eukaryota; kingdom Metazoa; phylum Chordata; class Aves; order Passeriformes; family Sittidae; genus Sitta; species Sitta carolinensis. Next base: position 30,700,898 of record CM063284.1, on the reverse strand, counting down.
GTCATTAGAAGCCCAAACGGGATTGCAGCTGGAAGATTTTTTTTCTGGCTAGAAACAATAGCACTATGTTTTGTTTTTAAATAGCATAAATCAGTCCATTCTGCTCAGTGATCAAGTATGCAGGGGGGTGCTGGTTGGACCTGACTGGTCCTACCACTACTTGGTTAACAAAGAGGCCAAAGTGCAAAGAAAGATTGTTCCTATCTAGTATGGATCATGGATTAGCACAAAGACAGCAATTACAACGCAAATAATATTTCAAATACTTTTGCAATCCTTGAACCACATCTACTTTATCATCTTAATAGGCTGGCTCTATTTGGTAACTCTTTCAGGTGTCAGGGGGGGAATGCCAACCAACAGATCAAGCTTTACAGATTTTAGAACAATAATCCATATAATAACCTTAATAACCCATACCTTGAGTTATTCAGATAAATAGCATTTGCGTTATCACTAGTCATTTTCTGTTTAAAGTAACCTATTATTTGGCCAGGGAGAATACAAAACCCGAAGTTTAGTTTGGTCATGTTGGGTGCAGGAACACATAAGGGATAGCAAAGAGTAGTTTAAGGTTCTGTTTCATCAACTTCCTAATTCCTAAGGCTTTGATGACCAATTCACATCCCTGAAACAGAACAAAATAGTTCCAGGCCATAGCAGGAGGAATAATAGTAAAAGATATGGAATTGCCAGACTGCAACATGTGAGAACTGTGTCTTGGTTTGCCCTTTGAGAATAAAATTCTTTAGGCAGACCTGTTGTACTAATTATATGCAAACCCTTTGTACTAATTATTAAGATGGGAACAACTGATGTAGAGACAGAGGAGATCTTCTATTAAAAGGTGGATATTTTGTTGCCCTCCTTAAAGCTGGATTTCTGCAAAGCCAAAACCCAAAAGTTTTGATTTTCTCTAATATATCAAAACCACCTCTTTATTTATCAGTATAGAAATTTTTTTAAACAAGTAGGCTGCATTTGAATATCTAGACATATCAGGTGAATATTTAGAAACGGCAGATGTGTTTTTAGAAATTTGCATAAGCTGATGAATCCTTAAAAGAAGAAAAAGGGTGAAACATCCAACATCCATCCCAATCATTACTCCATCTGTTAGCACTACTAATAGTTTTGTAGGTGATGTGAGTATAATGGGCATGCTTGATCATTTCCTTAACTCTTTTTTCCACAAAAATTTCATTTTGTATTCCAAGCTCAGCTGAGGCAGGCTCCTAAGCCTTTCTGTCTCTTCATCCTTAAGTACAGCCAACAGACCTTGGACCCTCTTTCATATCAGGGAAATTTTATCAGACTCCACAAGTGAGTTCATTACATCATTTATCCTGCATAGACCAAAATTAATTCCATTACAAAATCGCTGCAGAAATAAGGCCAGTGGGTTATGACAACTATTTCTATACCCTTTGAAATGAGACTGTCTGCATTCAAAAGGAGGATTCTGTTGGCAATTATCCACTGGTTGTATACAACTGTATAGACACAGAGAAAACCTCAGCAGTTAGACCCAATACTGAACAAAAGAAATTACTCTACACCTGGCATATATGGCACCATCACCTTCCCTCCTACACTTACTGGCATTCAGATCATGAAGTCTATTAAATCTGGAGGCCAACAGAAAAGAAACTGAAAAGAACACTGGAAATACACCATCAGGAAAGAAATCTTTTAGAGAACAGCTCAAGTCTGCAGAAATAACCAAACCACTGGAGAGACAGTTTGGACCAGCCACAAAGCGTCACATTTTCAAAGCTTTTACATTTTCAAAGCTTTTACATTGCTGAATTGGGCTTTTGTGTCCAAAGCAGAAGATTAATGTAGAAACTGAGTCCACTAATCATTTTCAAAATAGGAAAAAACAATGTAAATGGGAAAAAAAAATCACTTGGTATGCCAAAATCTGCCAGAGGCACATCAACAAATGTTTGAAGAAGGAATTAATGATGGAAATTTCATGTGTCCAGAAAGGGATCTGAATTGATCCTTGGGAACGTGGAGAGAATCTGAAACTACAGCAGTCTATATTGAGCTGAAATTTCTAGCAATATCCGTGTTGTCTTTAGTACTGTCACATTTTAAAGTACTAAGATTAACTTCCCTGAAGAATGTTGCAGAGTGCAGTTAGAGATTACTGACAAGTGAGGCAAGTGTAAGCAGAAGGCAAGGAGCACAGAGAGTCTGCTTGAAGCACAGGAAGGGGAGGAGGCAGGCAGTCTCCTTAAAGATGCCTGGGATGCAGGGGGAAGAATCATAACCCCCCTTTCTTGGTTACACTATGTAAAAAGCCTATCAGCATAAAGACCGAGCTTTGTGGCTCTTAATGTTGCCTATGATTACAGAAGAGCAAGTTTGAAGATCTCACAGGTCTCTTGTATAATGTGTTCTTATATTAGCAATTTTCCCAGAGTTTCTGCACTCTCTGTTCACATATGAGCATTTCAGGCAAGTAATTTTGTGATCAAGGGTTACTATGCAGTAAATAAACAAATCAGATTTCATCAGGAATAAGTTCAAAGACACAAAGGGTCATTAGGGTCATTAACACCTGCCAGTCCCTGAAAATCAAGTGATACGTTGGAATTAGGCAACCTTGGAATCAGAATATTCTCTGTTTCTTTCCAAACCACTTCCTAACTAGCACTGCCCCCTTGGGAACTTTGATGTCACCATGCTGACCTCTGGCACACACATTGCTCCAGTTTCCTATCCCACCCAGATCTCTATTTCTGGGTTTATGCAAGCAGCAGTTGACAGGTGTTTTACATTCAGTTATTTTCTAGAATTAGAGACAGACTGACAATGAGGATGTGAGATTGTGAGGAAGTTTACCATGCAATTTAAAATTGATCTCAGGCCATATTCAAGTCCATGAATATTTCCATTTTGGAGAGAGAAATGCTTACCTGTTCTGGTAAATAACCTCTTTTAATGCCCTCTTGGCAGAGCTCACTGCCTAGCTGGCAAGCATCCCCAGACTGACACTGAATTCCACAAAGGAGAAAATGCCAATTTTTCATCATCTGCAGGAAAGCTGCAGAGTACAAGCTTTCCACTTAAATTACCATCCCCTCCTAAATGCCAGCTCAACAGATTGCAAGAAAGAAGCACATACTTCACACTCTGCAAGAAAATTGTCCGGTGTAAGTTTTCAAGCATGCTTGGGAACCAACCAATCACAATGTTTTGTCAAATTCTGCTTCAGACAGAAATTCAAGCCAGAAGAATATTTACTAGAAGATGTTAAATTTAGTCACTTAAAAATGTTTTCACTCTTGGGGCCAAATTCAGCCTTGGCCCCAAGTCAATGAGAACAGACACACATCCTCGCTGCGCCTTTGCTGCAGGGTCCCGCTGGGCAGAAGCACTGTGGACAGCACTTCTCTGCTTCCTCTGTGCAAAGAAGAGCATGACCCCATCTGTGAGTAATTATCACTTGTCACAGACCACAGAAAACTGCTGTGCCACAGGGAGCTAAGAGACACTGCCCAAATCTGTGGGCAGATCAGAGGGACCACTATGTTAGACTGACTTCTGTGTCCTGTGGAGATATCACACCTGGATGCTTTAAAAGGGAGGGAATGAAGGAAGAGCTTCTTAGGTTTTGACTCAAAGAGTTTTGTGCTTGACTACTCTTTCTGGCTGCATAAGAAACCCTATATGAATGCAGTTATGTTGGAAATAAAATGTAGGATTTAGCATACTGGACTCAAGGAAAGCCCATTCCCAAGGAATTTTTTAAATCCAAGTAGTGCCTCTGCAAAAATAATGCGGAGGAAAGAAAGCAGAACACATACCCTTATGTGCCTAGAGCAGCATTACTTACCACCACCAGCGACCAAAAGCCATAGCAGAGCTCTTTATAGCACCAAAGCTAGGATGGACAAAATAGTATGGAATTTCCATACTCCACAATGATGATTTTGGGGCAAATCTCAATATTCAACCCAGTTTTCAAAGACTTCTTGGAATAAAATATAAATCTTAATATCCAGTGGTTTTCTATTTAAGTAATATAAATATTTATATACACTTAAAAATGAGTTTTTAACTCTATATAACCAATGTGTGAAAAACTCTAGAATCTTTTAAAGAGTGTAACAATAAGTGAAAGAATTTAATTTTCAGCATGCATATCATATTCTCAGAAAGGCTTAAAAGCAATGATTCTTTTGGAATTATCTGAATCCATCTTTTCCCTTGTTTTGACAGATGCTCTTTTAATGGACCAGTTCTCAAATCATGTTGAGAAAATTCAGGGATATTTTAAGGCAACTGATGGTCATCTTGCCTTTTCACCTTCCAGAAGGTTTTCCATGTTTACATTTTGGATTTAAAGGGAACCCAGCTGCTTAATCACTTCTCACCTCTTAGCAAGATCTCCTTCCAAGGAGATAACCTACAGTGCTTCTAATTAGGTCTGCAAATGGTCAAATGGATTTTTCTCAAAGTGACATGGAAACTTTCTGCTTATAAACAGAAGCATGGAGAGGAAAAGCTAAGATATCAAAATATTTTAAAAGTAATTTTACATGTAAACTCTCTAATTAAAAATTGATCTTTATGAAGTTTACCCTTTATTCTATAATTTACTTTTTAGGTTTTTTTTATTATTTAAGAAGGTATTCACAAACCAAACCAAACTGAGCCATTTCAGGTACCATAGGGTGTCTTTCCTTCTTTCCACTTGCTGTCAGAAAGGGTGTGGATCTCCTCAAAATTATGTTACTTATACCAGTCCTTCCATGCTCAAATTATTAAAGAAGATTAATTTGATAGAGTATTATTTTCCTAGTGTCTTCACTCACTTTTTTCTATATTTTTTTCTATGAGAAGAGTGAGAAGTTATCTTACTAAGCAAATCACTAAACTATAAACCATATATAAATTACAATAAATCTATTTTATCTATCTACCTTCTTGATTCTCTGAGAGAAACTAAGAAAAGAAGGCATTTTGCACTTATAAATTTAATGTTACCTCTTAGGTAACATATCAGACCAGCACTCCCTGAAAGAAAGCTGAAAATTGCAAGTTGTGTCTAGTTTTATAATTTTTTAAAAAGTGTTATTCTGTTGGTAATAAGACACATGAAACAGTGAATTTCTGTATTGAAAACTCCTGGCCAAAAACAACAAAAGAAAAGAAGAAGTTTTCAAAAAGCTCTGCAAAATGTTTATGAATTCTAATCCTCAGCACATGAATAAATACATCTGACAAACTGCAGGGTACCTCACAAAGGCCTTTCCCAACCTTTCTAATTTGAGTTCAAATACACGTGTAGGATTTAGGACTGAAGTTAATCTTGCCAATGCTTTTAAATTAAGGGTGCAGCATATACCATTATTTGTAAAAGTGAAAGGCAGATAATAAGTTATAATTACCCTATTAATCACCTGTAAAGAATTGTATTCAGAGAAGAATGCATCCTCAAATTATGGTAATTGATTGTTTAAAGAAAAAAAAAAAATCTGTCCTTGGCAGAACACACTTGGAGTTTGCTGTGCAAGTTCACAAATAGTATGCTGAAATCAAGCAGTGTGTATATATGTTGTGGGCCATGTGGTGCATATTGCCATAAATCTATTTCTAACTGCTAACTAGATATCAGACTTTCTCATTAGTGTCTGCTCCTTTGCAACACCTTTAATTATTCTTTTAAGCCAACGTCAGTTTCTTGCAGCACTCTTGGTAGCAACATCCTCTCTGGAGTACTCTTCTTCACAGCCAGAGCATATTTTGTCTTTGAAATTCTGCTGCACCAAACCACTCGATGCACATCCCAGAAGACGATGTTGTTAGCAAAAGGACGTGAGAAAAATTCTTATTGCCTGAGATGTTTCAAGTTATTAAGGACCTTTCTTTTACAAGCAAACTAAAAATGACTGTGTGTTTTTTTTGTATTCATTCTTTTTCAGTGATAGCAGAAATAATAGTTGGGTTTGATCCAGTGGTAAAACAAAATACGGCAGTTTCCATAAATGGGTAGCACCACCAAATGTTCATAACTACACAGAAGGTCCCAGGCATCTATACAGAGGAGGACACATCACACCATCAGCATTGGATGATTCACATTAGTCACACAGGGGCGAAAACTTCAGGGAATGGGTTTAGAAATGCTATGAAAAGCCACTGATGTTGCAAGTAACTATCACAGGGAAGATGACAACAGAAATATCAATGAGAGAGCCCTGGAATGGCAGCTGATCAGGAAGGCAATGCTGCATTCACTAAGATCTTCAAATGCCTCTAACTGTGTTATGCAATCCATATTTCAGGCCTTAAATAAAAGAACTAACACTGAGCTGAGCAGCTTTTTTAGTAGCATATACCATCACACTGGAAAACTTTCTGTGTGGAGTATGTCAATGGCGACAGTAGATAAAACCCACTGAAACCTTTCTCTATTTTTTTTTTTTCTGGTGTCTGTTTTACATTTCTGACAATATTTTTTAAAAAGCTAACACTTTATTCACTGTATGCATAATGAAAAAATAATAGGCATTGTTGATGTGTCATGAAGATCAAATGCAAAGGTTTAAAAGAACACTTAGAAAATTCTTCTACCCAACATCCATCAGAAGACACGTTACTTCACCTTACTCACATAGGTAGGAAGCGTTGAAGTGGAAGGAAACTGGCAGACTAGCCTGCAATTTGGCACTAATACATTTGATTGGAGAGATTATGTAGCTATTAAGACTTCCCCTGAGGGGGAAACAAAGTAGCACACTCCACTTTATAACAAGATCTTGCAAGATTCACAATTTATGGTAAAGGATTTTGTCTCTTCATAAATTATTTTGGCTGCACCTTCAGCAATTTTTTTTCCTTCTCACTGTATTTATAGAATAAAATATATTTTAATAATATTAATAATGTAATTAATTATAATTTATAATTAATTTTAGAAATATTTTCACTAATAGGGCTCCTTATCTTGCATTTGTATTCATAAATAGCACATACCCATATTTACTTAGTCTTTTAGTCACCTCTCTGAATTTGTTAACATATACAGTGTTTGATAACTCTTGGAAACTTCATTTCAACTGCACACAGAACAACCTTTATAATCTTCCTTTATATTTTTTTTAATCTTGTACACATTTTTATTAATGTTTCAGTGTCACTTCAGTGTGAAGTGTCAGAATACTTCAAAATATGTGCCTTTGCAATATCCAGTTTCTGAGATTACCAGTTACCTTGAAAAATTCATTTTTCTCCATGATAGATGGCAAAAAGGTCCATTTCTAGTAGATGATGTGCACACTAATGACTACCAGTGATCTCAAGTTTGGCATTCAGCACATCACTAAAAGCAATTTGGAGGTTTGAAATCTTACTCAGAACTGTGAATAATTTAGGCATACATTAAAGAATCTGTATAATAATCTAATTTAGAGGTATTTATGCAAATAAGGTCTGCTCATTTCTAAGACATATTCAAATTCCATGGCTTTTACACCAAACGAAAAAAGGACTGACACCATTGTTACTAAAAGAATATCAAAGATGGCAGTTTCAGCAAACTTTGCTCATTCTCTCCACCTGCAATGATTGATTTTTTACCTCATTTCCTAGAAGGGCATTTATACAGGCTTCAGAGGCATCACAGATGGCAGTAAGGTCATGTCCTCCCTCCAGTGCCAGCACCACGCGGCCATCCGCCAGCTTCAGCAGTTGCTTGGTTAGGTGACCAAAACCTGGTATTCAAATACAGGAGTGAAAATAATTAAAGCAGTACAGGCATTGCAGGCATGTTTCACATCTGCTGCATGGGAATGTAGAAAGCTCTCAACACTGTACAGGGAGCATAGGATAACTTAGTTGAGTATCCTGTTTCTGACCATGGCCACACTGGATGATTTGGAGTTAGTATAAGGAATTTTTTATGAGGCATATCTGAGATAATGTCCCTCATGCTGATCCCTCATTGCTGGAGATTAGTTGAAACATGAGGATGTCTCTCCTTACCTTTGTTAACCATTATCACCCTGCATCTCTTCCTATTTGCATATCAGTGTGACATATAGCTATGTTATTTAGAGATATCTGACATAACCCTGGTCACTTATGGCATTGATATGACAAATAACATTTATAGTCAAACTACGGTGCTATAATTAAAAATAATTGTGCTTTCCAAGCAGGATGATGAAAGGATTTTTATTTAAAAATTACTTCCTCCTTTGTATTTGAGGTTTGAGAATAATATAAAATCATGGACTGAGAGATAGTGGAAACATATGTTAACTCTTAGCTCCATCTTGAAGTGTTTTTAGAAGCAGCACTAACCACTTTAATTCAGGGTTTTGGTATAAGTCAAAACTGCCTAGAACTTTGTAGCTATCTCTACTAGCATTGCTCACTCCTGACCAACAGTATTCTAAGAAACTCTGTGCCATAGCCAAAAAGGATGGTACTTCATTTTCTGTGGTGATCTATAACTACACAGACATTACCACAAAGTTTTCATCTGTGATTCAAGTAAAGTTAATTTATTACATTTTTAATGACAAGAAAAATTGCTTGAAATATGTCAATTTAGAGTGAAGATTTTTGAAGAATTTTTGTGGTGGTGTCCTAGGACAGCTGTTGTTTTTGGTTAATCTCTTTCAAGTACGAAATGATAAATAAAGATTTGAAACTATTGACATTAAATAAACACCACATCTTGCTCTTAACTTTTCCACTTGATCTGTACTAGCTTCTCCATTGATGGTCATCACTACTCATTACAGTGCATTTCATTTCCTTAAATAAAGCATTAGAAGGTACCTGCTAAACCCTGGAGTTCTATAAAGACATAAAAATCATCATTTTTTTACTATGTCCCAGTGAAGAAGACCACCAAAAAATTAAAACTGTGAAAATTAAAAGTACATTTTCCAGAGCAATTTTTCAAACTCAAGTTTAGTTCTGTTTTCATCTTAGGATGTAAAAGGGACTTCTTTCTTAAGCTCATGTCCACCTGGTTTTAGAATAGGAACTTTAATTATATCAAATCTGGATTAGCTGTACAGACATAAATCCCGAAAAGAATAAAACTCCTCTACTTGCCATTTAACATACAGATGATCATAGAAACATTTGAGGTGAAATACTGTTTCCTTGAGCCACTGCCCAATCTTCTGTACCCTGAAAGTGCCACAGTTTTGATTCTAGCAAAGTAACTACACTGTGGTTCAAATTACAAAAAGGGCTGAATAACAAAAAAAACCTTAAACTCCCAAATTCCCATTTAAACTCAACCTTCCCTCATGAAAAAAAAACAACCAACAAACCAACAGAACACCCCCCCCCCCCCCGCCTTTCCTCTCTACAAAAGACCAAATATAGACAGAATAATAAAAGTAAAGAAAGGAATGGAACGAGGGTAACTTTGATCTTTAGCCAATTTCTGCTGTCTTTTACCTACCGAAGTTATTTCTTGTCTGCATGTTACACATGAAATCTTTAGGTCCATAAGAAGAGTACCAATAGTGTAAAGTGAGTCAAACATAGAATATTTACAGGAAATGAAAGAGAATGAACAGGAACAGGCTCCCCACATCTACAGTTCACCCTTCGAGCATGTGAGGAATCCAACAGCACTTTTAGGATGAGATTATTCTTTGTGTTACACAGATTCTGTGAAGGGAAAGTCTACCATCTTAGAGAATTTTTTATGACAGTAAATATTGCTATCTCCACATCATAATCTTCTGAGGTTTGTAGGGCAATAAATGTAAAGACTCTTGCTATGCCTTTTCTTTGTTTAGACAACAATACATAATAAAACCTATCATCATTGTTACAATATTAGTTTGTCTGCTTGGTATCCTGATGATTTTCCTACTATCAATGCTATAAATAATCACCCCTGACTGAATCAGGATACAATGAGCTACACAGAAAGCACTTTTCTGAACAGAGATCATGGGGACAGGATAAACTGTTTCCAACCCAAATTAATATGTGGGGCTTTTCTTCTGTATAACTACCCTGAGAAAGTAAAGGTGACTTGCTAGAAAATGAAGAAATTACTTTAGTCAACAGTACCAACACTGCCAGTGACTGAATGAGTTATGGAAATTCTTAACAAAGAAACTTGGATCCCGTGTCACTGCAGCAACCTAGAAAAGATGTTAGCTTCCTCAAGGAATCCCCATGAGTGCAGAAGTAAGAAAATGGGAAGAAAGGAATCCCAGCAAAGTAATAGTTTTAAGATGGGCTGTAGTTCATGCCAAATAATTAATGAAAACAAGAAGAAAATAGTAACAAGCACCATTAAAGGAATCCGTCATCTCCCTGATATAATAGGATCAAGCACTGGCCAACTTAAGGTGAGAAAGGAGTCAGACAAGCATTTTGAATCCTGGGCCTTCCAACTAACATGAATATCTAGAAATCAGCAGCAGTTCTTGGCCCTTCTACTGTACCTGCACAATCTGTAATTGTGCTCAGTGATTTTTTCACTTCAGAGAAGTGCAGCATTTTTTAAAATCAGGATCATTCAGTGTGCCAGGAAATTGTGAGAATGGTTTTGTGCCAGCTATTTTTTTTCATAATTTATGTAATTTAAAAATAAAAAGTACTTGTTTCATCAACAGATCCAACATTTTGGTATCCTGGATAGAACTTACAAAAGCATTTAATATTCATTTGCTATCATCCTATTAAATATTATGATTAACCTTTGATTTCCACAAGAAACAAAACACTACTAAGTAATTCTGAAATTCCTACTCACCATGTGTTCTATATTTCCTTTAAAAAAAAAAAATAAAAACGGGGGTGCGCAAATGTGCATCCAGGCAGAGAAGACTAGATTAAGATGGTAACCGTTATAAACCATGTTATGTATTAGAGAGATAAGCTGTATATGAGCTGTTCTTTGCCAGCCTTTGAAGTAAAAATACAAAATTTCAAAACAAAACCATAATGTATAATTTTTAATTATGCCTTTTCCCCTCCTGCAGTACTATTATTGGAGGTGATACAACACTCAAGCTTTTGTAAGAAATTATTCTAGTGTAGGAAGACAGAAAATTATTATTCTGTTATACTAATGAACAAGCCGTCAGGCTGTTATTGAAGGACACAGTGTGCTGATCACTTGAATTATCATCTAAAAAGTAATTCATCTTTCAGTGGACTGATGGACTGATGCCCCAGCAAGGATCCTGGGGATTTGTTTTCTGTTTGTAATAGATAAGCTCCCCCCACACTCATTTTAGTTCTGCTAAGCAGCAAGGAATGGTGTGGGTAAGGTTTCTGAAGCCTCATTTGACCAAAGTCAGTGGAGCAACTGTACTCTACCTGGACTTACTGAAAACAAAACAAAAAACCATATAAAAATCCTATAAAAAGATAATTCAGATTTATTTCAGTTTTCTTTTGTTGTTTTTGAGGTATCCTTACTCTGATAACTTGAAATGGACAGTGGCAAGTAGAAGGCAGGTAAAACACCTCTTATCCAGGTTGGTTCCCCTCTGACGGGTTCGTTAAACAACTGTGTGTTGGGTTACGTGTGATTGAAGTAAAGCTAACCAGTCAGAGTCTGTATGGACAACCTCCTATTTTGCAAAAGAAGCATTTGAGAATGAAGACAACTTGTGAATGTCATTCTTTTTGCATCCTTTCCTCAGCAGACAGAGAAAGCAACCATATGGATGAACTCCCAGCCAGCACTGCAGCACTCCTTGTTTGCATAAACAGTCATATACGCAACTCAATTTGCTTGCCAGCGAATGTGCAAACACCCAGTTAGTGAGGACTAGACCTACCTCAGCAGAAGAGAGCCTCCTTCCCTATCCCCCACTGTGCATAAGGAGAGCAGATGTCTCCTGCACAGTCATTTTTTGGGTGATGGCAAGCTGAACAAAGCCGTGGTGCTGGCCCTTGCTCATTGGAGACGGCTGGTGAAGGAACAAGGACACGTCAACAACAAAAAGGCTGGAGAAGCTTTAGAGTTATGGAGAAAGCATCAGCTTTTTCAGCCTCAGCAGCAGGGCCCCAACAGCTCTTTTGGCTTCAGTGTCTTAAAAGCTACAACCCAACCCTAAATTACAGGCAGAGCTCTGGTGAGCATTTCCGGATACTCAGAGCAGCCTGGAGAGGAATACATGCAAAACACAAAACCTCCACAGTCTCTGTCCTGGACCTCCAAGAATGTATTTAACTATTATTTACCATTTAGTCATGTCATTACTCTCTAATTTACTTGACAATGTGTTTTCCTCTCATTAAAACTGTTGCAATGATCACTGCCAACATTCTACCCACCAGTGTTCCATTCTCCTTCCCTGTGGTTCCTTCGTGACTATTTGATTAATTTTCATTGATATTCTTCCAACAATAGCATCTAAAATTAACTGGGTCAGTTTTTACATAACTTCCTGAGTCACCAGGCTACGTGTCCTAAATAAATATGTCCATACAGGAGTCAAATGATAATTTACCCTTCCAATGGCAGTGACTGGGAAATTTTACATGTGTTCTGTGATAAGAGAACATATTTTTATTCTCAGCTCTTAATTCAGGATCTTTTATTCAATCAAAACTTCATTTGGATGAAGTCAGAGACTTGATTCAGTTGGCAGGACTGGCCTTGAGTGAGGGGGAAAAGGAGATTTTAATGCCAAATACATTCTTATGAAAAACATTTTCCAAATGGCTGAAATTATGAATGTTAGTGTTGAGGTACCTGAATTTAAATGGTACATTTGGCCTCCAGGCATTAGCTGCTGATTTCTTACTTTTAATACAAGCGAAGGAAGCTCAGTAACACTTTAAATTACATGTCTCAAGCAAGCATTTAATTTATATTAAATTAGACAGTAATTGTATGTTAAATAAATACCAATAGTCTCAGGAACACATTTTTATGGAATAACAATTTATGTAATAGATGTTTTCATTGCATGCCTGTTAGGTCTACAGTAATATGTTTTTCATAATTAGCTGCTCTTTAGCTCTTACACTGAACATAACTTATTAAATCATGCTTAATATATATTCAAGGATACATGAGATACCCTTTGAAAGTCAAATACTGCAAACCTGTCTCACTACAGGAAGAGACGACCTTGCAATGCTCAGTAAGATGGTATTTTCAACTCACCTGAGATATGGATGTATACAAGAGTGTCATATATGCCACAGCATTTGCTTAGTCCTTCAGGAGGGAGGAACTTTTACACCTTCACCACACAACGCAGCACTGACCACCAGGCAAAATGTTCCTCAGAGAAAACATATGGAAGAAGAACACTCCCCCAATCTTTTCTCCCAATTAATTCACAGTAAAAATAAAAGGGTGGCATTTCTTTTGTAACTTGCATTATCAAGCTTTGGGGATTCTGCACCCTCCAGGAAAGGTCACAGTAATGTACAAAATAATTATGAAGCTTTTAGAACTGTTAAAGTGCTGTTATGTGGATTCAGAGGGAAAATATTCAACCACAGATTTCAGCTGCCAAGTCAAAGCAAGAACCTTTGGATATTCCCAAAACAGGCTGTATGTTTTTAGCCTTGTTCTTACTAGCTCTTTGCTCTGTGCCTTCCTTTCTTCTCCATTTCCTTACATTTCCTTAATGCCTGCCTCTTCTTATAGCTGGCCCAAGTAATAATTTCTTCACTGTCCTGCTATCCTTCCTCTTTTTTTTATTTTGCTTCCTATTTAGAAAATCCACTTCTAAGTGAAGCTGGACTGGATGCAAGATGATCTGTCCAAGAGAGATCTTCCCTGGTTTTTTCAAGAACAAGTAGTGATCTGCATCAGAAAGCAGAAGCCAGAAGAGAGAAGCTGTAGGACTTCATATAGCAAGGTGGTGTTTCTGAGTCTTGGATTCAGATCTCTCTGAAAAAGGCTGCTGCTTCATCTGTGAGGTGAGGGGATTCTCCATGGAGTTTGTAGAGCTTTTTCTGTTTTCTTTTCTCCTGGAGACTAAAAACCCTCTAAAAGGATTCCATGAAGGTAGACTCATCAGCTAACAATTATCTGTGAAAATCTGTCCCACATACTGTGAAATCTGCCAAGCTGATAGAGCATGTGCTATTAATGTTATGATAATAACTTCTTCCAAATCTGATCAAGTTGCCTGATTAAACTGATACACAGTGTATGCATCTGATGTTACAAGTTACAGATGATTATTATCTCCAAATCTGAGTCTAGACTCAGTAAGGGGTTGGTTAGGAAAAAAAAAAAAAAAAAAAAAAAAAAAAAAAGACATCTGATAAAAAAAATAATTCAAAGTATGAGGAATTTGTTTCTAATCCACACTGGAATGAAGATCAGATACTACTATTGACTATCCAAATAAATCAGTAAGCTTGATGAAGTTTGGAGAAGTTTATTATAATGCTACTGCCTATAAAATCAACTTGACACATTTTAAAAAATATGTGGGGCAAAGTTTCTGCTGTTACACATGAATAGCTGAAATGTGGGCACTGAGTTATAACTGAAAACAATCCGATGGGAAGATCTAGCCTTATTTCTTTTTCTAACTGATGAAAAGCCAAGTCAGTTAATGCTGAATTGACCCAGGAGGCTAACACAAAGGATCTGATTTAAACCCCATCACTCAGAAGCTAAGAACTGACTGCTATTTTCTGAAGGCAGTCTAATATATTCTGCCAAGAAAATCAACATGGAGTAAGGGATCTTTCCAATTTATACAGTTTCTCAGAGCATACAGATTGAGACTCTCACTTCATTTTCAGTCATTTACTGACCTTACCACATCAACATATCAGATTAAATTAAGAGCTTGTTCCTCAGCCAGTGTTAATCAGCATACACCATTATCTAAAGACCTAGCCTCCAGATGTGGACCATTCATCATTCCAAAGCTAGCGACATTCACACAATAAGCATATCAGGGAGAGGTTCTTGTAGGTGGATAGACTTGAAGTAAACACTCTATTTCCTGACCAATTTGGCAACAAGTTTCCTGGTGAACTCAGTATTAGTATCAGAGGTCTAGTGCCCCTCAGGATTTGGATCACATTGTTTAATAAACATCATTTTATAAA
Source organism: Sitta carolinensis (assembly GCA_032173965.1). Lineage (NCBI taxonomy): Eukaryota > Metazoa > Chordata > Aves > Passeriformes > Sittidae > Sitta > Sitta carolinensis. The sequence continues at coordinate 30,685,847 of CM063284.1, read as the reverse complement.
ATCAGAAGGGAATAAGGCACTGCGTTTCTAAGGGATTACTGTACATCTCATATAGTTATTCGCTTTTCCTCTGGCCCTGTGCCTGTTAACCCCACCTGACACATGCTATAATCACCCAGAAATGCACTGCCTGTCACCACTTATTGAAAAGGTAATGTGTAAAACTCACTAGAGGAAATGGTATTGAAACTAGGTTTGGGGTCTCACTCCTTAAAGTCTTCTGTTTAATTGAAATTTCTAAGTAAAATACATTGAGCAACTTTCTATTATGTTGTTCTATTATAAAAACATGTAAGAATTAAGGATATGATTTCAACTCAGACAACAGCCCTTTTGTACCTTTTCATACTATTAGAAGGACACCCAAATGCCTTGAAATGGTGGAATTGTAAATGCAACTGTAGCTACCATTTGAATGACATAGGTGACTGTCCAGCCTTCTCCATGAATAGAGAAGTTATGTCAGAACCTTGTCAGTCATGTTATTACACAGCAGAATTTGCAGGGGCCTTAACCTGCTGGGAGCACAAGAAAAAGTGACAGGGAGCTGCACAGGCTTCAGGTGAAGGCAGGACTGATGCCACTTTGTTCTCATGCACAACAGGTGGAAATATGTAGAAGACATTTTTATTTTCTTGTCTCTGTTTCCACAGAAATTCTATCACACCATCCCTGCTGTCTCCCCTCCCCTTCCTCCTCCCCCACCTCTCCCAAGTTCCCCAAGAAATATATATGAGAATAAAATATTCTCATAGAATTTTGAATATCTCATCCCTGTGTTTCCAGTCATCCAGCATAGTGGAGGACATAGATACTATAAGACATCTAAAAGTCTTTCTGTGAGATTCTGCAGCCAAGTGATGACCCACCTATTACTGTTTGAGAATTAGTGGTTCAGAAGCCTTCTGAACTTCTTTACTCGGTGGTTTTCTATCTTTTCTTAGAGAAAGTTAAAACAATGACCATAAGCTGATATGGATGAAAGATGCTTCCAGGAGGCTGAGCAGACAAGTACTACTTTCTGGATTTTCTCAGCGTGAGGAGCAAAAACACTCCTGAGGCATTCTGCAGGATCCATATATAAACTACCACTATCTCTGCTGTTACCATAGCATGACATACTGAGGGAAGCTGGAAAACCTAAAATAAATGGTAATCTTCATTGAACAATAGAAACATCAAGACAAACAATGGTATTTCTGTGCTACACTCAGACCTAAATCCAGCTAACTAGTGTCAAGGTAATTTGAGGACTCCAGATGTTGTTGCAGCTGCAAGAGTCATCTTAGTCACTCTCCTTAAAAGTGGGAAGTTCGCAACAGGGCAAAACCCATTCATTCCACATTGAGATACTGTTTCTTGAGCAGCAACAGTTATTTCTTCTTCAAGGGAAAACAGTACATCAGCTTTTTTAGCTGGAGACACTGAAAATCTACTACCAGAAGAGCTACCGTTTCTCCCTCCAGAGTTTTAACAGCTAGAAGTGAAATAATCCGCTGCAGTGGCTAAAAACTCTCTAGTGGCTCTAGAATCTTAGCAAATAAGGTATATCAAATTGCAACATCAGGATTGCATTTACTCTTTGCTCTGATGAAAGCTGAAGAGCCACAGTAGCTGAGAGCCTGGGCAAAAATTATCCAAACTTCATAGCAAAGCTACTTAGAAACCCTAGACAAGAAAGGCATTCAACTGTCTCACTACAAATAAATATAGGTGGACAGGGAAAAAATATCAAATTCAGAACAGTTCCACTTATTAGGACATGAAGTGATCACTCCAGCAGAGGATAAACTTTTTAGTCATTATCAGTTTTGGCTAAAGTGCTGACTTAGTTTCATAAAATAAATGGCCATGGACCAAAATTTTAGCATCTTCTCACTAGGTTTTTACCTAGATTGTAGTGCTAAAATTTATGTTGGGGGGAACTAATTAATTAATAATATTAATTTCTCATGAGAGATAAAGATGAATGGAAACAAGGGACATAAGAGAATTGGGAAAAGGATAAAAGTGTTTGGTTAATAAAAGAGACTAATATTATATAAGAAGACAAATAAATATAATTGTGACTAACAGACAACAAAAGCATGGAAGGATGAGCAAAAAAAAAAAAAAAGAGAATATGAGTATGAGACTAAACACTGTCAAGGAAACTGATTTTCTGATTTTCTTATAACCATCAGAAAGGGTCAAAAAGTAAAGAGAGCAGAGTAAGTTTATGATCTTTTTTCTACAATGGGATGCAGAGCATTTCTGAATTTTCCCCCAGGGCTATACTTTTGTATACTTTATTTGCAGAGAAAGGTGAGACAGTGCCCCAGTAATGTTAACATGGAAATCATTCAGTGCTTTTTTTTTTTCAGCTTTTGGCTGCAGTGAACTCTGGATTCTTCACTGATAACTTGCTAACTAAAAAGAGATCTAAACACAGGAACTTGGCACAGTGCTGTTTGACAAGTTTGTATGCGTGAGCAAAAGTGTTCGTGATAGCACCCAAAGCAACGAAAACATTTAAATAAGCAGGTACTTGACAACAGACTGGTCTCCCTAGGAGCAATCACATCATTTGCCATTTATTCAGACATCCTACCATACTGTCACAGAGATATCTGAAGTAATCCAATAGCTGTAATGTATTTTTATTTCTGGAATTGTGAGCAAAAATTGGCCTATTAAAAGCAGACAATTTTCTTCTCTAAGCCATAGTAAAATAATTTTAGAAATTGTGAATGAAATGCACATTAAAGCTCAAATGCGTATTTGGAGATCCACATTTCATCAACCAGAACAGAAATTTAAAGTGAATGCACAAGTTTCCTGAACTCATCTAGACTTGAGGACCCAGAGCATCTTCCCAGACCAGGCCTTTTTCTAATGGGTCATCATAAATAAACTCAAACTATCTTTCCATAAATACAAATCCTTAGTAGCAGTGGAAAAGGTGACTTCTCTCTCTTTCCCAGGTGATGTGTAACTCTATCTCAAGCTGATGAGCCTTGGCATGCATCAGTCCAAACTGGAATAGCTCAAAGATGGCCTGGAAGTATTTTTTAACAAAGATAACAAACAAAGAAATTTTTTCTTTTCCTTGTACTCAATGTGAACTCAAACAGTAAATCTTTTTATTTATTTTAACACTTGCAAGGACTGAATGCTCAGATCTCTGTAGAAAAGATGTCTGAAGACAAGTGCTTGCACATAGGCAAACAAAAAAGTAGTTTTCAAACTTAATATGATTTTTGGCAGTGATAGGTATTAATAAAAGACTTCTTTTTAGTTCTAAACTCTATACATATCAGAGCAAGATCTGGATGTTGCCAATTCAAAAGGTGTGAAATCCAACACATGCAACCAGCAGGGCAGATACAGGTGTGACAGAGCAGGTGTGTGGTTGCAGGCAGAGGTGGTTGTAAAAAAACACTTTTTTCTTCCTATCCTGTTTCAGATGCCCAAGAAACAGACAGGAAGAGTCCTTATGACCCCTTCAGGCTAGAATTATTTTACTTTTTGCACATTCTGTACTGGGTCTTTCGGTACTCTCACTGTGTCTGGAAACGCTCGAGAGAAATTTTCTTTGACTGACTATTACCTGTTCTGTGAGACTACTATATAATGCAAGCAAGTTAATACTTACATCAGAGTTTGGCTCGAATTTCTAGCTATGTCTGTTCATGGGCAGTTCTAATGCATAAGTGCCCTGATAGTTGATGTTACACATTGAAAGATAGAAAAATAAAACATTTTCATTTAACGAAAATTAAGATTTAAGAAACAAGAAATTTAGGGTACCACAGTGGCATTTTTCTTTTTATCAACCACAGAATTTGTTGGGTTTTAAGGTTGCTTTTAATTATTGGAAAGTGGATAACAGAACAAAAAATTATATACAGAGGAGAAGTAGAGGAACATTTTTTTCCTATATTTTTTAGCTTTAGGCAGAAATTATGAAGTTAGCTTTTACTGCTGGCTTATAGTTAAAACCTGAACTTGTCCTTCTCTATGCAGATAAAAGCAAAGGTCCAGAATAGAAGATGTTCATTTAATTAACATCTCTATCTTACAGCATATTCAAAAGGGGTCCATTGTGCAAGCAATCATAAATCTCTCTTGGCCTAACTTCAGAGCAATTGACCTTACAACCCAAATAATGTTCCTTTGTGCACAGGTTTTGTATGCAATTTCTAGATTTATTGTTCCAAAGAAGGAGTGTGCAAACAATGTCAGGCAAGACTGAAGTGAGCAACTCATTCGTCCTACATATGGATAAATGTTTGTGCCAAACTGGAAAATTTGTTCTGGAAAGAGTCTCTACTGATTCTACTTTCAGTAGTACCAGATTCGCATTTTTCATTTATTTGATTTTATATACTATCTTAATTAGGAATGAAATGAGCAGAAGAGAAATGACAGCTTTCAGCAGTTCACTGGACAGCAGAGTATTTTAGGGAAAGGTAGTGACGCTTTGCCAGTCCAAATGTATTCCCTTGTCAGTCATCAAATGACTGCCACTAGTAAAATTTATGAGGACCTCTTCAAGAAAAAAGCAGAAGCAGAAACATGGATAACATAAATGTGACTTCTACTTGTTCCCACTATAACTGTGCAGTGTCTTAAATTCTTGATATTTCTTTTTTCTCTAAACAAAATTTCAGGCCACATCTTGAAAAGTTCAATATGAAAAGCACACATATCACTTCCATACATGTGTTCTAGGTGACGTCTATATGGAAACAGTGATGAACCCTCTCCTCGATGAAACAGTGCAAAGCCTTTATTACAAAATTTATCAAAAATAAAAATGTGTTATCTATATGAGCAGTGCTCATTAAAAATCTCAAAGTAACCAGCGCCAAGATGAATTTTGTCAAACTCTGAATTCCACATGTGGGGGAGGCAATTTTAACACTTAGTATATACCAAAAAATCTGCAATCAACCCTGAGAGATTCTTTTGGGGTTAGTCACTCCTGGAGAGCTCTGGACAGCTTCTGGAGGCACCACTAACAATCTCAGTGATCTGGGCTTCCAGTTGAGATACCAGGGCCAGATGGTTAAAGCTGGGGCAGCCCAGAATACCTCAAACTGCCTAGGATGTTATCCCTGTCCTTGTATTACATCTAAGTATGGTCAATCTTTCACACTTTAATAGAACTGATCAAAGTAATAGTAAATGAACAGTTCAGGTAGTGTAGCCCTGTTTCATGTTTGTAACACTGTTTGTAAACATATGTCAGTATTTGCCAGACATTATGTTCAGCTTAGAGACTCCCAGCACACTGCATACTTTGACTTCCTAAACTTGTCTATTTCTTTCTAGTGCTCATAAAATGACACGTTATAATATCTGCTCTCTTAATGTGTAACTGAAGCAACTGAACAGAACAGAGTAGGGATTAAATAAAATAAAATGATAACTAGTAAATAACCAGTTTTCTTGCTCACACAAATATCCAGGAACCTCTGCAAAAAAATACCACTCTTCAGACTTAAATAAGAACATTAATTAGAGCCGGTGAGTATTTCTTAATAAGAATTGGAAAAAAAACATTAGCAGGGATGGGACGAATGAGTCCTAAAAGAAAAAGAAATGTTTATGAAAAAGAACAGCATTTGCATTCCTATTTGCCTGGGCCACTTGCCCCTTTTGTAACCTGATAAAACAAGTGAGTCAATACAAATCAAGTTGACTTAGTGGAAGAACAGCAAATGGCCATTGTAAAAGTAGAGGCCAGAAGAAAAAGGACGCCACAAAGACCCCAGTCACGCAATTTTTTTTGCAAGCAAATTTAATGGGTGTGCTGTGGCCAGAAACCTTTAGAGTCAGACATGCCATTTCTAAGAGAAAACAGTAAGATCCTACACAAAGTAAGTAAAGTAAAATGGAATGCTAACTCAACATGTTAAAAAAGTTCATATTTTGAAAATAAAATAGTAAAAAAACTCGCACAAACTATTTTTCATAAGAACACATCCATTCTACAACCATTTTATGTGATAGACCAGAAATGCCGTTCTTTCCTTCGCAGATATACTGCCTTGTTTTTAGTGATTTACCCTGACTGTGAAAGAGCCTTCTAGAAAACAGTGGATAAACTGAAAAATTATGCAGTCCATACCAACTATCTGACAAATCACTGGAAAGTTTCATTTTCCCCTTCGCCAGCCTGGCAAAACTGCAAGACAGACAAATACAGGTGTTCAGATATGTTCAGACAACACTCTTTTTTCTTTCTCTCTTTTTAATATAATATTTTGTCCTTTACTCTGGTGAAAACATTATGGTTGGTAAAGTAAGATCAATCAATAATTCTAATTTTTTAAAGCCTTTAAAGTAATTTTTTTGAGAAATATGGTAGTTTAGACAGCACATTTATTTAGTTTTAATTTTTGTGCTGTCATACATCAGCACTGAAGTCCTGATTTAGAACACATGCAGCGTGCCTTTGAAGTTTTGGCTGTTTTTTAACAATGACAAAAAAAAATAATATAAAAAAATTAAACAGCACCATGAAAAAAAATCATAAAACAGGGCTTTTGTGTTCTTGATTTATATATTGTTTTTTATGTCTGTTTAAAAAAAAGCTTTATTCTCAATAATCTTTCACGGGAAGCTTTGCTCTGACATACTTTAATCTAAGCCTTTTCTTCTGTGCTGACATTTCTCCTTTTTATCTCCCCCAAGTCTCTGAATCTTTCTAATATCTTTCCCATTCAGTAGCAAAATGAGTTTATTGGAATTCTTATGAAAACCAAAAGAGTAGAAATTGTGCAAGTGATATGCTAAACTGAGATTTTTTGATGAAAGTAATACATATTCCAAGTAAACAGGACCTCCAAATAAAACAGCTATTTGCTTTTGCTGCTCATTTTACTCCCCTTCTGGGCTGTATAAGTGCAGTGGTACATGTTGTCATCTTTTTGGCCAAGTTACACAACACTGTTTTTTTCCAAGGAAGTGCATGAAAGCTGATAGTTGCCATTGTTCATTTTTATCCAATGTGTTGTAATGAATATGAGCCAATGCCATATTTTTTTGTTCTGTGGCCAGCCTCTTCCTGTTTTTTTCTCTCCCTTTCAGCTCAAGGACTAAATTGTTGAAACAACAACAAAAACACCACAACTGGCTTTATAGTCTTTCTCCTCCTTAGTGTCTTCCATTTCTTGGAAAATTTTAGTGCATTAGTAGTGTCATCTAAATGTATCAACACCAGGTGCTGCAAAGAAGGATTTTAATTGCAGTTTACCTAGAAAACAATTTCTAGATGGACCAAGTCCTGAAGGTGTCCAGGGGTTTGAAGAATATTAACCCTTCCACCATAATTCTTAATTGTCAGCCCAAATATGTGTGTGCACATTACCCATCTGTGTGTGTAGAAGGGTATGTACAGGGTATTTATGATAGCTGAGAGCTGGAGAAGCAGGGGTTAGCATGGCAGCTGGACTTTGAGAAAGTGAAAGTTAACAGCTGTGTTTTGGGAGTTTGCTGGGGATCTCCTCACTCACTATATCTCTTCTCCCACCTTCAACATCACATATCCATCCATATCTGCACCCCTTCTAAACTACTGTTTACTGCTAAAGTGAAATGACAACTTCATCTGAGGTGAAAGTTCTTTTTAGAATAGATCATTCATGTGTTAGTACAAAATAACAAAACCAACAGAATCTCCAATCATCAACAGTGACAGCTGAATTTATGTCAAAATGGTTTTTCCCAGTGAAGTGTAGTGTGAGCTCACGCAAAGACACCTCTGAGTTCCATAATACCACTCTTAAAATCTATGTGAAGAACTTGCGTAAATGTTTTTCTTAATATTGAAGATTCTGCAGTTCATTTTATTTTTAGGGAATTTTACTAACCATTTCAGCAAGTTGATCTATATTAAAAGAATTCTCATTTATAATTTAATTTAATTTCATATTCAATATATAACCTTTCTAAATAATGAAACTGGATGGGAAAAACACTTTCATTTTAATATTTGTCAAGATTCGTCTTCCCTACCTTTAAGTAAGGAAAAGTTAGCTGTCTTGCCTCTGCTACTCTGCCAGTCTCTTTACTACTCTGTAGGAAGAGAGGATTATCCCAGGAAGATCTGTTGCACCAATTTTGCAAAACGAGAAGATGGTCTTTTTGGAATTAAACACCTCTTACTGCCTGTCATGGACAAATCTGGACTTAATAAAATATTTTATGTCCGGAAAGTCAAACCTTGAGAAAGGAAGTTCATTTATGGCTCCAAAAGACTATTTTCACCTGGGCAGATAAAATGTGCTTTCATCTACCAAGGTCATGCATTGTGAATACAGCATGCTCAGTGAAAAGCTTCTCAGGTAAATATGAAATTAAAGATGGATGTATTTTAGTTAAGTAATCTCTGCTTCCCTTAGTGCCTCATATATATAATACTAATATTATCATACAATATTAGTATATTAATTATATACTAGGAAATTATTTAGAAAGTATTTTCTGTATAATACTACTACCTAATATATTTCTAATAATCACTCAAATTTCAAGCTAACACGGGTATTTTTATATAGAAACCATGGAAATTATGTAGAAATTATGTTTGCTCTACTTAGAGTACATATAGTCATATTAGCATGTCATAATAATAATCTTCTCAGCTTTAGAGCCTATTCATCTATGAATGTCTAGTACCATTTCCTGATTCAAAAAAGGTGAAAATAATTGTATGCACACAGAGAGTTTCTATCCTCAGATTACACATCTGACTCAAAATATTTCAAAATATTTGCTATGCTACCAACCCACTGTGCACCTTGCTTTCTTTGTCCAAGACATAAATAATCTGCTCTTTAAACCTCTGCTCAGTACTTAGTTCAAACTCTCCTAAAACTCTTTGAGTTCAGTGCCCTTTTCCCTTGAATATACTGGCACTTCTCTGCTAATAACATGTCTAAAACTTGGTAAGTGGTATGCATTTACCAGGGAGGCTTTTAGATATCCCAGAAAAAGAAAGGAATTTGACCATTTGTCCTGGTGTTTTGGAAGTTAAAGCAGCTGGTCAAAAGAATCGTTCCAGCTCAGATGTCTGATGTCCAGCCTTCCCATCCTCACACCTGGGATTTCCCAGGCTGAAATACTGGAAAATGTCTTTCTCCATCGTGAATTAATTAGCTCTCAAGCCCTCTCTTTCACATTGGCAATTGATGTATCTCTAAACAGTGCTACCATAAATAACTATATTGCTTCAAAAACGAGACATTTGAAAGAGGGAAATTATTGCATACTTTAGAGACATAAACTGAAGCAAACGAAAATCAAATCTCTAGGGACATGCTTCAAGAATGAAATCTCCACAGATCAATCTCCCAAAGGCAGTCTGTGGTAAAAGTCACTGAGTTGAAACAAACACAGAAGGAACAGTTCAGGGACATAGCAATATAATTATAATAAAATTGGTCAGGGAATATTCCTGTAGCAATGAGAGGCCTCTTATCTGAACTTTTTTAATTGTTTGTTTATTTCTGAGTCTACTAATTGTGCATTAGTTTTCTTAAAAGCAAAGGAAACATTCAGAGCAAATCAATATATTTTAGAGATACTTTTTCACTAGTTTTAATAAAATAAAAACAGGTACTGAGCAAGGACAGTGTTATCCAATGGACTAAATTAGGTAGTTGAGCCACAATGACAAGAGGGATGGGCAAATTTTGAAGAAAAAAGTTACTCAAGACATAATGTTTGACATCTGATTTATGATGCTCTAATTGTCAGTAGTCAGCCAAAGCCAAAAGACTGCTATTGTCTTTCAGATGAAATATATCTAGAACAGTGCTGACTGTTTACTGAACTAAATATATTCTCTCAGTTTCTGCCGGAAGTCTATGTCCCACCTTGGAATAGATTTTTTTTCTACTTTCTCTCTTAAAAATATTGAGCTTAGGTCTGACAAGTTGTGATGGTCAGTGTACATTATGCTAAAGTGGTTACGTTGTAAGTAAGTAACCTGTTATAGTATAAAATGGCCAGTTCCATTAAAATAAATTACAAGATTTCTTCCAATATAATGAAACAATAATAAAAAAGTGGGCAATTATTTTAAAAGTCTTTTTGAAAATTTTGTGTAAAAACGCAAGTTAGTATCTTTCTTACTTTTCCTTTCTTTTAGCTATATAATGCAAATTACAGTAAGAAAAAGATTATTTTGTCTGAATGAAAGACACTTATTTTATGTTCAAGATTTTAATATTTTCTTCTTTTCTTCTTTTCTTTTCTTTTCTTTTCTTTTCTTTTCTTTTCTTTTCTTTTCTTTTCTTTTTTCTTTTCTTTTCTTTTCTTTTCTTTTCTTTTCTTTTCTTTTCTTTTTTCTTTTCTTTTCTTTTTTCTTTTCTCTCTTTTTTTCCCTGTCTTCCCTTTTTTCCTTTTCTTTTTTCTCATTTTTCTTTTTCTTCTTCTTTTTCTTTCTCTTTCTTTTTCTTTCTCTTTTTTCTTTTTCTATTTTTTCTTTTTCTTTTTCTTTTTCTTTTTATTTTTATTTCTATTTCTATCTTTATTTCTTCCTCTGTCCTTCTTTTCTTTTGATTTCCCAACTTTATTGTCTGTGACAGAGTACTAGATTTAATCAGACTCAATTTCCAATTCTTTTTCGAATGCACTACATAAAAACTTATCTTCATTAAATGCCTCTGGGATTCCAGCACCACATAATTAATGAGAGAATTCAGTAGCATCATGTCAATGTGATGCCTCAAGTTCAAAGGGGACAAGAACATCCTGTTTGGTGTTTTGTTTCACTTAAGCCATTAAAACTGTACAGACCCTTTTAAGTGTTTTTAAAAGTTATCTTCTTTACTCCCTATCAGTAACCTAAAACATTATAAAAATAGAGTTTCTTTAGATAATCTTCAAATTTGTAATGTGATTTGGAAAAAAAGCCTTCAGCAATTCTCAGTGAATTGGAAAGAAACTCCTGGTGGATGAAAATATTTCAGAATTACTACTTTTTTCCCTTAAAGATCTTCAGCTTTTGTGACCTTGATGTTTTTCCTCAAAAAGCATGCTGGGAAAATCCCAGAGGTGTCCACTGTGTATGGGAATAGATGCACCCAAAAAGAGCCAAAAGAAAAAAAATTCCGTGGTTCAGGACATATGCAATGTCTTCATGTATTTTCTGTAAAGCTACCATTGGTGATGTTAACACCATTAGAAAAATAAAGTTTTATTCACATGGTGACATAAATATCACAATTATTTTTGGATAACTAATTCTTTTGATGTAAAATATTTGTTAATTAAATTACAATTTTGAAACAGCATCACATTACTTGATAAATTGATTTTCTTTACTGTTTTCCCAGGGTTTGATGCAGATTTAAGAATGTTGCTTACTCAAATATTAAAGTGAATGAAAAATTATTTTGATCAGTTCATGTTGGTTTTGGAAATTTCAGCAAAATGGGTTAAACTCTGCCACTTCTTTGCTAACATGCTTCAATTTATACTGATTTAATATATTTATATTTATAATATATTTAATAATAAATACTGGATTTAATTATGCAACTATTTTAAAGATGATCTGACAAAATTTCTTAAAATTCTTGGTAAATTTATTAGGACATAGACCAGTCATATCGAAAAGTAGTTTTACTGCAAAGCTCTTCCAGTAGGAACCACAAAAGATGCTACTACGACTTTCATTGAAAACAAGGGATTTCTGAGACTACAGATACTACCCTTTTAAACAGAAATAAAAATAGATGCAAATAATAACAACTGGATTTGATCTTTTAGTCAATACCTCCAACAGGAAAAAAAAAAAATTAGAAATATTCTGTAATTTTTTCCATTCTTTTGAATAAATTAAACTAACAGAATTAAATAATAATTCTGTTTATTTTAAAAAAAATATATTATATGAAAATTTTAAAAATGAAACAAACTTGGGAAGATATATCAATTTTTATTGAGATTTATATATGTGTATCACATTTTAAATTGATAATTTCTCTTGACAGCACAAAAATACTACGCAAAGCAATTTAAGTTATTCTTTGCAAACCAACTTGGCTTAATAAGAAGGAAACGATGAACAAGAACAAACACATTATGCCTGGCTGCAATCATAAATAAAAACATCAATTATATGGCAATACATGCCAGTGATCTGTTTTCCATACAAATAAATCACTGAATTCATTAAAGGACATGTTCCACTATTAAATGAAACAGCTTTGTTTTATTCTGCTTTTAGAGAATGCTAATCTGTTTTAAGTAAGTAAAAAATATTTAGAAAATAGCTGTCACAAGCAAATTACTTCTGAATGGGTGCAATGTCAGATACCAAAAAGAGAACTCTTTTTCTTTAACCGAGAGGTACTTTGGGAAAAGGGATATGATTATGGATCAAAGGAAACAAATATGTGATTAATTTGTCATCATAAACAGAAAACAGTAAGTCAGTGAATTTTTATTAACTAACAATGCTTTCTTGTTCTGGACAGTTATCTAATTTTAGTTTCTTCTTCCAAAGAAGATCTTTCAAGATCTTTCCCTTGGTCCATTTTAGTGTACACGAATCAAAACTGATGATGGGGAGACAAGAATGAATCTGAAATAAATAAGTTATTAGTAAATTTACTTCAAATAGACATACTTTGCAATAGAACAATCCTTGTTTCTTTTCAATTTAATTCTATAAGCTTTTGGGACGTGTTTACATAACAGCGTTCTCATGTAAATATGCTTTTGAAGAGTTTTTAGCATGCTTTTTGTACCATAAAAATATTTAAAATCTCTGTCCCTCTAAATATTACTTATTTGGTAAATGTTAATCAGGTTGGTGGGGTAGTCTCAATCAAGAGGACTGGTCAAAGTGAGTAAAAGCCTGTGGGATTAGGATCTACATTCTTGCATTTCCAGAAATTTTATGGCAATTAGTTGGCATAAGCAAGAACAATTTTCTTAAAGACAGACACCACCCTCACTCCACAAAACAACAAATTAAGGTAATAAAGTGATGAAAAAAAATTAGCAATTTTTTCATTTGCCACTTTTTGCAACTTGCATCATTTTTGTTGCAGATTTCATAGTATTCAGTGTCTGCATATAAAGCTGTTATAATCAGAAGATTGCAATTGAATCCAAATGTTCCATTGATAAAAAAATATGGCTGCAGGGAAAAGCTTAAAAGTTGAAGGAAGATATTCTAGGAGTTCCACAATAAAATAAATCTTTTACTAACTCTTATAATAGTTTTGAGGCCTGATGCAGTTTTTAACTTCTAGAACCAGTAGTACTGATACTCTATTTCAACAATTAATAAAGGTGTGGTGATGTGACTTTTTGAAACTACCACCATGAACTGATGTTTTGAGTTTAATCATATAGGTAAGCACAAAAATTTTCCTTTATATACAAGTAATTAACATACCTTTTATAATACCTATTTCAATAACTTATTTTCTTTGTGACAACGGTACCTTGAACATAATGTTTTAAAATTTATTTTATATATTTGCTTGGGTAAAAAAACCCAACACAACAGCAACTAAGACAATTGCTGGGATCAAAGCTAAAAATACCAAGACAATCTCTTCAGATTACTGAAGAATTGCTGGTGCTGATACCAGTCAGATCCAAAGTGTACTTGATACTGGGATAGTGTGAAAAACATGAGTTTGCAGACTGAAAAAACAGATGGCCCCTTATCACCCCATGGGGCTAAACACACAAGAGCAAACTTCAGAGACGCCTTACCTTTACCTTGTCTATCCCTATCAGGAGAGACTGTTATATTAAGGGTTATTGCCTCTCAAGCCCTCCCTGTGATCAGCTTTTGAAGTCCATGGCCAAGAGGCCAGTGTGAGAATATCACCTCAGATAAGAGGTGTTTGCTCTGTGAAATATTCAGGACAGGAATCCATGGAGCCCGTGATAGTTCAGCAGGGAACCACAAACTCCAGCTAATATCATTTAATCCCCTGTTGGTTTGAGAACTACCCGCCATAAAAAGCATAACTGGCTGTTTATTTGTGCAGGCAAGAGATAACATCTTAAAGTTACAGTCTGCCTTAAGTAGTGGGGATGTGAAGCCCAAAGAAATGAACCATCCAAGCTCATAATCAAAATTGTGTGTGCTCTCTTCTTTGCCTAATGAGATGTAAACATTTTGGCTGCTGTCTCTTTTGAAAGATATTAATCAATCTATTGGTTAGAAATCACAAAGGATAGTCGGTCTTCAAATTACATGCCTTCTTTTATAGCATTTTGAAGCTGTGAACAATATGTTAAAAATTTTCCCATGGTGCAACCAAATAAATACTTGTGGCTCATTTCTATTTATTACAGAGAATGGTTAAAGTCTAAGACATAAATCATGCTCTTCTACTAAAGACTACAAATTCCCAAAGACAAGAAGAATTCCCAATGCAACGATGCTATAAAAGATCAGACACTTTGTTATGCAGAAATCCACATTTGGAGATGTCTTTCAACAATGCTCTCTCAGGACCCAATCCTGCAAAAGGCACGGGCAAGTTGCTGAACACTGTGTCAAGCTCCATTAGTTTCAAAATGACCCTAAAAACTTATATTTAATTTGCTCTATTTAAATTGTAATCTAACATTACTAATAATGCCTAAGCAAAAAAAAAAAAAAAAAAAAAAAAAAAAAAAAAAAAAAAAAAAAATTTCTCCTACTAAATGACAGCCTCTGTTTCAATAAGGAAAAATATTTCATAAGTTTAATTTCAAAACTGAGAGAAGGTACGACCAATTTTACCTTTTTTGCATCCCTCACATAAGTTATTGTCATTAGCCAATGTAGCATGAAAGAAAAAACATCAAGAGGTAGGTGAAGAAATAAGGCCACATGACCAAAAAAGGAAAGTAATTCTTAATGGTTGCGTAGATTCTATTTTTTTTTTCCATTGTAATCTATCCTTTGCCCTGTCCCCAGCAACTGCCCTAAATCAAAGAATGGGCACCTGATGCATTCTGCAGATGGATTGACATTGCATGGCTGAACATGCTGTACAGGTGGTTTTTCACTTGTACCAATTAGTTAACTAGCCAGCAGACAGATTTCTTTGAGAGACAGAAGTGGGAATGAAAACAGAAATCTCTCCTGGCTCATTTGCAGAAAGAAAGGCCAAGTAAAAGTGAAAAAGCAGGTCAAATCAATGCTTGTTTGTTAATATTTCTAATTTCACTTACTTTCTGCTTAGGTAGACCCTTTCTGGAATACACCAGCTAGCCAGACAGTATTGAAAACACTGGGCGATAACAAAATCAGTACTAAGATTTCTGAATCCTTCAGATGAGTTTTATGTGTCCAGGTAGACACGTGTGCCCCAAAGTCTAAAGACAGGATTTCCCTAGCCTCAGTAAATGTTTCACTGTTTTCATTGTCACTGTTTTCTCATGGCTCAAGCCCATAGTCCAAGCCATTGACATATGCTTACTTGCCAGTATGTGAAAGTAGGTTCTTCAACCAAATATCAGAATTTTTCTGAATTTCTCAAAGAACTAATCCCTTCTTTAAATAAAATAATATAAAGAGAGAAAAGCACTTGTCCTCTTATATCTTTGACATTTGCCTTTTTATGCTGTGTCCTAGAGAGGACACTAATTTTATACAGTGAATTCCAATCTGTCTTTCACAGGAACCAACAGATTACTCTTTCTCAGAGAGCAGGATTTCTGAAATTTTCTACATTTCATATTTATAAATGCAAATGTAGTGTACAAGCCAAAAATGTACCAGATCCTGGAGTTGCTGACAAATAAATCATCAATATCTGTATTGCAAGAGCAAATTTAAGGAGTACAAATGCAGGAGTAAATAAACATAATCTGATGCTGGGCAATCCAATGGCCATGTCCAAACCATAGGATATGATATAGCAATGACTGCTGTGGGCTACAAGGAAAAAGGAATGTTTTACTTCATACAGTGAATCCTGTGAAAATAATCATGTCTAAGTGTTGGTCACCAATTAATTTTTCATCTATTTTGATGTCTTTTGGATCATACCAAACTACCATTTAATTAGTATTCAAGAAATCACCCTAGAGACAACCCAAACTTTGAATTTAGAAGAGAACAACTGGAAACAAAATCTTGATGCTACATTTTCTCGCTGCCAGTCACTGGGTATGATGTAGTTTCCAAGAGAGAAAAGTGACAGAAAGAAAATATCTGATACTAAGGAGGACATTCCTCACTGAAAAACTGTATCAATGATCATTGCTCCAACCCATATCCAATGCTGTCAGCTCCGAGTCAAAAGCTGAAAATCTATCCTGCTGGATAATAATTCTATCACCTCAAGTACCACAGAGATAACTAAATTATGTAAAAAAAAAATCTAATCTCTGAACCCAGAAGAATTCCGAAAAGAAGGCAGCTGTGCCAACTGAAGTAATTTAACGGTTTGCTGCTACCATAAATCACCCTATACAATCTCTTCCTTTCTCTGCTGCCTCTGGCACACATTGGTCCTTCCATAATCTGATTCAGTTTAAGCCCAATAGAGGTCTCTTCACTTTTTTGACTTTGTTTTCTGATGGGTTAATGAGTTAATAATGATGTGTTTACAGAGAGATTGACAAGAAGCTGACCCAGGGCAAGGTAAATAATGGACAACCTAGAAAGGGAAGCACTCTGCAACCACCCTTTTGTATGGCAAGGAGATGCCTGGAGCAGCTATGTCAGCTATGAAACTGCAGTCAGAGGCAGACAGTGCCAGACTTACCAAGATCACAGCTTCTTGTAGCTGAGTCAAAAAGATTTTCTTCCTTGTGAAGAGATGAGACGTGGCATTATGAAAGCCTGCAATGCTATTTTTAGAACTTGAAACTGTGTTAAAACAGCTACCAAGATGCTACTATTCTCTTTAGTCAGCTGTCAGTTTGTAGGGACTCCTTTTTCCTGACTTCCTTTAGCATATACCTGTTACACTAGCTCCAGTAGCCCCAGTCAGAACTCCTTCTTGGAGTCAAGAGGCAAGAGAAGACTCAGAAAGTGAAGTCCCTTCCCAAAGACATTATAATCATTCTACCCAAAAAAACTCACAGCCAGTCCAAGGCTGCCAAGGCTGTCCAAGTCCAGTAGAGAGTAACAATATTATCTGAGGACTCCTATAGAAACTAAGTACTTCCAGGGAGAAAAAAATACTAAAACAAACAAACAAACAAAATCAACCCCCCCCCCCAACCCTAAAAAACCAAACCAATAACCTCAAAACAAATGAAAAACAATGAAAATATATAGCCTTTTAAGTACTTGAAATACTTAGAATAGTCTCATAGAATGTTTTAGAAGTACTGAAGCTGGCACATGGAAAACTTTATCTCTGAAACAGATCTGAAGTACCAAGCTTTGACTCTGAGCAGTTCTGCATTTGAATTTAGTGAAATGTAGTTCTAGCATTAGCCTTTGGCCAGTTTCTAGCCCATATACTACACATGAAACACAGTGGGAAACTGAGAAGAATTCCAAGATACAGTAGGACAATTGTGAAGCCGCAAGAAAAGACTAGTCATTGAAGAAAAATTTTTGCATGAAGCCTCTGGTGTCTGAGTGTGCTATGGCATACCTATTTGTAAGGAAGTAATCTATTTATAAGTCTCCTTTAAAGTCTTCCAGTGAACGCTGGTACACCACGCTAGATCATGTGTTCCAGCAATCAGTCATCTCTTTATTACGTCTGTGCCCATTACTTCTGAATTTGCTTGCACAAAGATGCTACATATTTTAGCTGTTTTATAGCATTTTATGTTACATTCAGAGATCTTTTTATCATAACTCATTCATTCAGTGGGATTTGGAACTGAAATGTGAAGGGCAGAGCAACAGGAAACCAACAGACCCCAAGTCTAACCTGGTTGCTCTTATTTGTATTCTGCAAAGTATCAGTTCCAGCCATGAGAAGTGATTCCTCATGGAAGGGCTGCTGGCTATGTGTAAGTCAGCAGTCTTTTTTATACATTAAAAGATGTATACTACCATTTATGCTGACTTATCCTTTGGAAATAACCTGGACTCATGAGAAAGGAAACTGCTAATAACTTCAGCATTTCTTTCATTGGTCCCACTTGAATGGAGTGTATCACAGCACAATGCAGCTTTTGATAGGTTAAAGGAGATATTGCAATTTTCTCAAATAAAAACATTAAAAGTTGCAAATCAGCTTAGATAGATCAGTTATATTCTGGATCAACTTTTCATTACAAATTAGGCATAACAGTAGGCAAATATTCCAACTATCATTTACCCTTTAAATGGCCACAGTGGTATCCTTTCCTACTGCTAATTGCTGGTTTTATTTTGCACTCTGGTGTCAAATAGCATCTTTGGAATAGGAGAGTAAAATAACGGGAAAACTCCAGTATATCACCATAGCCCTTTACAAACACAGCACTTCAGGAAGTTAAGTACCTTGAAAAAGGTCTTCCTTCTTTCTTGACACTTCTCTATTTACTTTATTCTTTTTATGGAATGGTCACGATTTAATGAGCAATTATGTAGAATATTTACTTGAATAGTAAAGTGATCTCAGTGGCTTTAGTGCAAGCGTTATTCTAAGGGCTGTTCTATAAAACAAAGAGAAAGTACTTCACCTCAGGATAATGTTACATGGATATCTTCTGCCAGCAGAGCTAAATTTAAAAACAGTTCCCTTACAGGATCTAACAACTTGCATGTTTATGATCAGATCTGACAGCTCTTCTTCAGACTTGTTCACTACATGAAATTCAATTTGTGGGATAATACTATATATCTTAACAGACAATGCAAAAATTAACTGTAAAGTAAAGCACAAAATATATCACTTCTGTCTTCAGTAGCTCTATCTGAGACTCATCAGGATAACAGAAAAAAGTAGATTCAAACTCTTTAAGCATATCCTTACTATTCTAAATATAAAATTCCTTTATTCCCTTTACTTCTTCTACCATTATTTTTCTTATATTTTATTGTCAATAGAACTTTTATTACTCCAGTACTAAAAAGTACAAAGAATTTGACAAAAATATGTTTTGATAATACATGTTACATGGTGGTGATATTTTGTGTTAACTTATTGAAAAAACACATTTATAATAATAAAAAGGAACCATTGGACTAGTCAGGAACTGAGACATGTTTTTCTCTCACCTGATTATATTTTACAATAGAATCAAAGGACTTTTACAGTCTCTGATCTAAACAAAGAGATCCCAAAGACTTCAATAGTTACTCTGCATAAGAGTTCTGTATGAGAGTTCCAGCTGCTGCATCCACCTTCACCTTACATGTTGGCGAACCACTGAGCCAAGCATCAGGGACAGAGCCATGCTAGTACTGAAATTACGAAAGGTATTCCTCTATTTCAGCTAATGAAGTTAAACTTGAGTCATTACAGAAGGGGCACAGAAAGCAAATTGTGAGATAAGTTGCCTGAATATTCCTGACAGAATGTACCAGAAGTTAGAGAAACTCCTGAGCAAGAGTTGGCACCTTTAACTGATGCAAGACCCTGGGCCAAGAGGACTACCAGAGAAGTTTAACATGACATTTGCCTCACTTTCTTCTCTTTGCTTTTTGATGTTAAACTTGGTGCAGTTCCCATAGCATACTGCCACAGGCAAGGCAATGTCTGTGAGAAAGATAATATTTTTAGCAGACAAAAAAGTTTTTATTTGGAAAAACAAAGTCCTTTCCTGACACAAATCATTTTGGGGGAGGGAGGGGAACACCTTCTTCAGGGCAAAGAAATTGTGAATTCAAAAGTATACCTGTTTCTAATTATGCTACATGGCCTTTCATCAGTGTTGTCAATAAAGCTTGCCTTTCCTTACTAAGATATTAGGAATGTAGCTTGTACGAAAGACTGAGAACTTCCCAGCAGAAACAAGTTCTGCCATATGCCACCAGTCATATCAAATCTTTGAAGCCCTTTTTTGCTCTTAAAAGAATACAAAATCCATCACAAAGTTTATGCACATAGGTTGAGTATATATTTCAAGATGTGTATGTGTATGTAGGTGTATTATCCAAGCACCTTTTGAAATCATAGCACTTCATTAAGAGAGGGGATTGGAACAAAGAGCTAGCATAAAGAAAAATGTGCCTGTGAAATCCTCAAAGTTGGGGTTGAAACAAATGTTTTACTTAATATTCATTTGCAATTCTACATTACACCAAACAGTCTGTTTCACAGACAGGTAAAACTTAGTTAAATATTGCTTAATTAAAGGAGAACTAATCAACAGATGAGGAGGAATTCCAAAACCACTTTGAAAAAACATAGAAAGCGATTTGAAAAGTGGAATAAGATAGAAAAGATTCAAACTTCCCTACCAATCATTTTTTTAAACACTATCTCTCTCTTTTTTTTTTTTTTTTTTTTTTTTTAAATGGGAAAAAGACCATTAGTGATTTCATTACTTAATATAAGTACAGATAAATTAGGAAGTGAGGTATCTCCAAGCTCTGCTATCATCACTGGTCTCAGCTGGCCAGGTTCCACTCTATATCCTTCTAGAGGAGTTGAGAGTCACCTCAGTGTGATAAATTCTGACATGAACCACAGACTCACAGATTTAAAATGAGTTGCAAATATAGATATGTATACATATACACACACACACACACACACACACACACACATATATATATATGATTATTTTGTTGCTGACATGTTTCTTTACTAATCAGAAATTAGTAAATAAGATTGTATAACAATACAGAAAAAAAATTAAAATTCTGGGTTAAAGCAGATTACAGTTTACATTTCTCATATTGTGCATATTTACCAGACCATATTTGCTGAATGTAATTGCCTGCTATATGGTTACTCCAAGGCTGTAATTAGTTCAATCTGCTATCTTCATCCAATGATTTTTACTTTATAACTTGGGACAGTTGATTGTTTAATACATTTTAGTTTTTTCTCTTAGATTCTACTCTGAGGGAAAGACATCTACAATTCATTATCAAGTATCTCAAGATACTCTTCAAGAGCAAGGTTAGTAGCTAAGGATCTATCTTCTCACCTTTGATGTCAATCTCTCCCTAATTTGTAAAGCTTTTATTAAATCGTAAAAATCAGAAAATTCATTGTATTAAGTGTATACAAAGTGCTAAAGATTTTTAAAGAAAGAATATTTACAGGTTTAGCTTTACTTTTTGGCTTATAATTTCTAATTATTTCAAACCAATTATATTAAAACTTTGTACAAGTATCTATTTTTAGTCTCTAATATGAAAGTTTCTCTTTGGACCTTATTTTTTTTAATAGACTGTTCATTTTCCTACATACCACATATAATATGTTATGTTCTAAAATAGTATGGTGGAATGTGGAGAATTTTGTTTTGGGGAAATAATAAATTCCTTTGGCTCTATAAAAAAGGCTTTATTCATCCCTCAGGTGCATGATCATTATCTGAGTCTATCTCAGCTTTTCTCTTAATTTAAACAAAAGCCACCTACACTGGTTCTGCTCTTTTTTTGTCTGGAAGCAAAAAATCATCTTTTTTTGCTTACAGACACATATGAAGAAGTAGATGTGCAGCCTCTTATATTAAAAAGTGTATTAAGATTTCTTTAAAAAGGTTATGAAGAGTTAATTAATTCATGAATGAAAATTAACACTAATTCAAATGTCAGACAGTTTTTCTTTGCCGCAATTTCTAGTTAAAGCTGCTATGCCAGAATATTACATATGCCAAAGCATCTTTCATATTTAAGGGACACACAGAAAAACTTCTCAACAGCTAAATACAGATAGTTATACAATGGTTCTCACCAAAATATCTAATTTAGTACAAGTTGAAAGTTCACTTCACTCTAAAGCTCACAGAATGGTGCTGCTGACCAGGAACCACACATGGAAAAAACCAGTGAGTAAATCTCTCACCTCTTCCTGCAAAATGTTTTACTAAAAATCATAACACACAGGGAAATGATACTCAAACATGCACACAGCCTGCTATGTTTCTTTCCTCTCCAGTGTAACCATTGCATTAAGCTGAAAAGATGTGTTAAAATTCAGTATGTCTTACTTGCAGCCAGAGGGATATTCCATTTCCAGCCCATTTGTGCATTAGCACCTGTGTAAGTGTCTTTGGGTAGACCCTTGCACCATTCAGCATACCATTAAAAAATTAAAGTTAAAATAAAAAATATGCATTATCTCCCCTGAACCTCCAGAGGTAAACAACAGTTTTGGTCTATAGATCTATAATATAAGGCAGAGGTTAGAAGGACAAAATCCTTTGAACTGGATTCCATTTGTGTAGTGTTGTAAATGCCATTAAATCCCATTGACTTCTCCAGACTTTTCCCAAGGCATTTGCCATTAGCAGCAGAAGTAGAGGTCCACATTTAACAGCTGTTGAAGTGATTTTATATACTGAATACACAGAATAAAAGTAGATATATTGAAGAAAATTATTCACAGCATTGCATTAGGAAACCATTTTGTGTTGCCCCATGTAAAGCAACTGATACATAGCAGTGTTACAATGCACATTACAGTACAGAGAGTTACTACATCACCCAGCCTTGCTTAACATCCCAGCCTCAGAATCAGTTTGGCCACAAAGTCTGGTAAGAGCTAGTGATTTTGGAGTGCTACATATGAGATATGTCAGATAGACCTGTCTTTCAGAAAGCATTAAATCTCTGACATAAGCACACATTTCGAAAGTCTGAAATGGACATCCAAATATTGAGACACAACAGAGTAGCCATTTAGAAAAATTTGGCCTTCATAAACACTGATGTAATTCAGGATTAATGCCATGGAACTGAAAAGATTACAATAACAAAAGAGCAATATGAGATTGGATTTAGGCATCCAAAGTCTAAATCTCCAATATATATTTAAAGAGAAGTAACTTACTCCAGCATTTGGAAATTGGGGCCTATTGAAAAGCATGAAACCTCTAAAATGTTATTTGAATGCCAGAAAAGTAATACTTTAAAAAGTCATGACAAAAATGCCAAGAGGAACAGAAAGGACTGAGCCAGAAACTCACAGAAACATATTTGTTTACTCCTTGCCCATGAGCTGGGCAGGCACTGCAGCTCTCCAGGCATCTCTGAGTATAAACTGCTGGACAGCCCCTGCCCTCAGTGACACAGCTGTCATCTCACAAAAAGGAAACAGAGATGTGAACTGGACTTGTATAATAAGGTTCCTAACTAGAAAAAATACCAACTCAGAAACACATGCCAATGGCAATACCTACATTTAGCTGTGACTTTGTACCCGCCCAGCGGAGGGTCGTGGCCTTCCACAGCATCAAATCCTGCTGACACCAGGACAATTTCTGGATCAAACTCGTTGGCAGCTGGCATAATCACAGTCCTGTAGAATGTAAAGAACCCAATGTGATAAAATTAAAAGAACTTCCGTCTTCACTATATAAATTGTCACAATCAGAAAAAAAAAACACAAGATATTTTATTTTAATTAAACCAATCTCCATGGTAGCTGTTCAAGTCCAAGGCTTCAATCAATTTCTTTCTATAATCACTCTTTTTTCTTTTCTATGACTGAGAAAAATAGGCAGGTACATGTGAAAGCCTCTAATATTACTTACACATCTGTGTCTGTTTTATTCTGCTGCCTATAAAAAGCTGCCTCTTCCAGGGAAGTGACTAATGGTTTACAGAGAGCTCTCAAAGCCTGACTGGAAACCGGGACTGCTCCAGTTAGTGCGAACTTGGTGTAAATTTGAACTATAAATTTCTTTTGGGAAAATGTTTGCTTTCCAAACTTTTTTTTTGTTTTTTTTTTTTTTTTACTCCTTAACATTTTTAAATGTTTGTCGAGGTGGGGGGTGACTCTAGCAAAGGAAAAACATGAAATTCCCTTAATCAAATCCAGACTATGTTGTCAAGCCTTTCCAAGGTCAAGCATAACAGGAATGTGACAACCACAAACTAGTGACAGCAACCCCTGCTGGTGTCAGGAAGATAATTCAGCCCTTTACAGTCACAAAGATTCCACTTTTTTAACCCCTTCCTTGAAAAACTTATGTGCAGATATTTCATCACTTTGATTTTGCCCTTCTCTGATCTCAAAGCAAGAAAGATGCATTGAAGGAGAATGTAAGCCCCTGTGTTCTGCACTTGCAGATGTGTTCTTTCAGGCTGGCTCCAAAGGGAAGGAGTAAGAATGGCTTTTGCACTGGTTTGACAAACACTCAGCCTGTAATGACCGTGCTAAATCAAGGGGACATGGCTAACATTAAAAGGCAAATACATGTATGAATGTTCTATCACAGATAAATTAGCTCTAGAAAATTCCAGCTGGTCTACACTGGTCAGAACGTGAAGATTCATTTTGTGCATGTGTTTATTTTTTTAAGTTCAATGTTTATTAGTTTATTTGCTAAACAACTTAGTCCAAAGAAATCATATTTTTGTTGAAATGTTTAGAATTTCTGTTTAAAAAAAAAAAAAAGACACATTAATGATATTAACAATTCTCTAGGTTTTTCTTTAGTTAAGTTTTTGATCTATGCATTATAAACTTCATTTTGTTTGTTTTCCTCAAAGGTATTATATATTAGGAAAATGTTCCTTTTACTTGCTAATCATAAAAAAGAGAATTCAGATGAAGAAAAAAGTCTTTGTCTGGGCATACAGTAGTTCAATGAATATAGTTTTACATTAAAAAAAAAAGGGTAGAGGCCGTTTAAAGATTTTTTTTGTGATTTGCTGAAATTGCACCACAAATATCTGCAGGCAAAGTGATATAAGTTGTGAAATATTCTTTTCTTTACATGTCATTAGTAGGCCTCTGCTGAAATATGGATTCCAGTATTGAGCACTGCACTTCAAGAAGGACCTAGACCAACTGGAGAGATCAAAAGCAAAGAAAATCTTCTAAAAAATATAACTTAAGTGTATAAATACTATAATTACAATTATTTGATTTGCATAACATGGGAGCAAACGTTATAAAAGTGCACAAATACATAAGTTGTTGCAAGAGGATAGAAATAACCTGTTCCCTATCCTGTGGACAGGACCTGAAGCAGCTGCAGCAGGAAATCTGTAGTTCCGACACTGGAACAAGCTTTTAAATAGTAAGAATAAATAATAATATAAATAAAATGTTTAAGAAAATTGGAGACTCTCAATCTCTTGGATGTTTTTATAATAGCTAAAATAAATATCCACCAAGCTTGCTATAGGTTCAAGATGACATGGCCTGGAGGCAGGCAGTCAATTACTTCTCTAGATTTTTTTCCCTATTGTTCCACAATGTAGAACTCTATAACACACAAAGCACACATATGAATACTTACATTAGACACTAGAGTGACTGAGCTTTTGCAGGCTAATCTCCACAAAGCTAGGGAACAATATCAGGAATAAAGGTTTCCTATGCAACCACATCTTATGTACATACCTTCTGATACTCTAATTACAAATTCATTGTCTGAAGCAACACATACTTCCCAAACTTCCCCACGTCTGCAACACATGTGGCATGGATCCTGATTACTGATGAGGACTGTGGCTGATTACACAATCCTCATCTGTCCCATAGCACCATACATCTTATACACTGGAAGAAGGAGGGATCCTATGAAGAACCCTCCCTATCTGCAGCCACTTGAGCTTTTGCCCTCCTCCTCTCCATTCATATTTCCTCAAATTCAAGTCAGGCTCTGCTTTTTATTTCTTCATGTCAAGCAAAGTGGCAGCACCACAGAGTACAGCACAGACAAAGCTCAGGAGTCAGACAATGGCATGTGTTCAATGCAATTCAAGATCAAGTTGCTGAGCAATAACAAGCCTCACCAGCCTAACACACAAAGTAATTTTTGAGAGTCATATAATTTGGAACACTGGGAAAATCTACCACACTTCTACCACATTTCAAGACCTTGCTCTAAAGCGTAAAGATGTCAGCACATGTTTTAATAACAATGGGGCAAAACAATGCATTTGACCCTTAATCTCATTCATAGAAGCTGCAAAAATTGTTTAGACATAGTTTATTCAAAATTTTTGTCAAATAAATATGTCTGACATAAAACTGCCAGCCATACTGAGTAGCAATAGGAAAATTATTAAATACTGAAAGCAGGGTCTTTCGACACAAAGAACCAGGAATAGCCATTAACGCCATCTTTAATAGTGCTGAACAGGAAATAGTAGCACATTCATAAGTCTATACAGAAATGATATATAGGAATCTTAGCTAAAGAAAGGTGAAGGCTACAATGCTAATAACTGGAGGCGGCATTTAGAATTCAGTGTTCTGTTACTGCTTTCAGTATTACCTGAATTCATGTTACCAAAATAACAGCTAAGAGGGTTTTTTCTGAAAGAAAGAATATTTTCTTTTAAAAACGTACAGTGTCTGTTAGATTTCACCAGAAAAAAACCATCCAACTTTTGCTTTAATATCATCTCACAAACTAAGACAGAACTTTGCTGCTGCTACTTTGCATACAATGTACCAGAAGAAGTAACCTGTATACTCTGTGTTGTTCATTTCATTTTCATCCTCCATAGTATTGAGGGAAGTGGAATTTCAGAGCTCATCCATTTTATACTGTTCTTCCTTTAACACTGAAAATCTCTAAGGATTTTTCTTTTTGAGAGATATCATGGAAAACTAAAAAAAAAAAATAAAAATTCTTTACTGGGATAAAAAGCTTGACTCCGCTCTTAAACATCTAAGAATGTCTCTGATCCTTGTCACAGCAGTCAAGGCTACTGTTTGTTCTTTCAAAAAGATGGCAGCCACAAGTCTCTCTATTGCAAAGACCTTTGGTTCCTAAATCTCTAATTCAGTCTTCTACATTAATCTACAGGCATTTAGGTGGTTAGGCTTTTGAATAAATTCTATGACATCTCTGCCCAGAAAAGAGCAACTTAACATCTGGAAAACAGCATTTTGGTTTGGAGTTTATGTAGGTAGGACATCTGTAATGTTTGTCTAACCTTGACAGAAACTGCTTTGTGGCAAAAAACATACATGAAAATTCTTTCACAAAAATGACAGATACTTTCCTATCTTATGAAGTTCTATAAGAAATGATATACACACCCATTTTTAAACATAGTCTTAATTTCAGCAGGACATACATAAAACCTTTTGTCATTTGTCACCTCTCAGGCTTTAGCACCTTCATATGAATATCTGTCTTTAGGAAAAATCACAGAATCATAGAACCATAGAATAGCTTGAGTTGGAACGGACCTTTAAAGATCATCTAGCTCACCCCCCCTGCCATGGGCAGGGACAACAAATGTTTTGAGGTTGGTAGTTGTAAAGAAAGCTTACAGAAAGCAATATGAAGATCACTTCTCCCTTGTAAACAATCTTTTCCTACCTTAGGATGGTTGGACAGGCAGTGACAGTTCCTGATCTTTCACTCTCTCCTGGGAGCAGAGAATTATCAGACCCTGTATCTTGCACCTTTTCTATCTCTTCTACACTCTGGAGGGCACAGCAAGGAGTAAAAAGGAGAAATCATCCACTGATTACCTCCTCAGGAGATGCCATAACCATGTCACTTCCCTTCTCAGCTGCCTAAGAAGAGAACTCTCAGAATCTGATCATAACAGAAAAATTTGTTGGGGTGTTTTCTTTTTAAAGCAGGCAAATAACATTGGTCATACACTAATACATATTCATGTTAACCTTCCAAAATTCCTCAGAGCAGCCCTATACTCAGAAGTCAGGCTGCAGCTGGCAGGATTTGTTACAGTGCGAAGGGTGAAAGTTCTGCTCACCAGAAATCCTTGCAAGGCTGCATCAGCAGCCTGCATTCAGACCCTGATAGGAACACTGATTATCTTAAACCCAGCAGGAATAAGAAATATGATTTGGCTTCTGGCCATGGGTCACCAGACAGGTACAGACTGGGGACTGGCAGGCCATCACTTCTTTTTGAAGACAGTCAGGCTCCAGAGCTCATCAGCAAACTGAAGTTAATGCTAGGATCTTTCTCTGACAAAACAAGCAGCTTTTGTCAGAAAAGAAATAGATTTTATTCTTCCACTATGACTCATACTCTCTTCCACTTCCTTCTCCAAAGAAAATAAAACACATAAAAGTGATATTTATTTTCTGTGATCTGAATCTCATAGAAGCTTAAATATTTGGTATACCATATTCACCTAATGATGACAGCAGAGTTACAGGGGCATCTTGCCTGGCTGTTTTTTCTTTTCTCATTCATTTTCATTAATAAACATGTCAAAACCTGAAAGCTTGAGCAGCTGCATTGCAGAAGTTATTTATCTAAACCTTGCAGTTAGAGTGAAACTCTGTCTTCCAAATCAATGTAATGCAGATTCTTCTTTCAGTTTGATAGTACTGGGAAGAGAGCATGGATCTGGGAAGCTGAAAAGATTTCTTTTTGTCTGACTAAGAAGATTTCCCCAAAGAATTAATATGTTCCATTTGGGTATGCTGCTGTCTGCAGAGAAGCCAAGGGATGGCTTCCAGTTGGGTGTAGTTCTAGAGAAAACATCAGGCATGTGATCCTCCCCTGAACATCAGATGCAAGACATTAAAGCCATTCTACCAAGGGACTCTGTTTCTTTTATTCTTCTGTTCTATTTTTGTACATTCAAAGCACATTGCTAGGATGCTACCAAACATTTGTTTTCCCAGAAGAGATTGCAGAGAAGTACCCAACACAGAAATGACTCTCCAAGCACCACAACATAGAGCTAGAAATCTCCAAAGAAAGCTAAACTTATGCAAATAGCTACAATTCTTTTGCTGTGTTGTTAATTTAAAAAGGAAACAAGCAGGAATACCAGTCCAGGACAATAATTTATGTAACTGAGAAAAATAATCCATGCTGTTCTAAAACTGCAGATTGGAATGCCTTAGTAATATAAATTATTTGCTCTTTCCCTAAAATCCTCCAGTGTTTTCATCCAGTGATCTCAAAGTACTTTGAGAACACTGAAAAATGGAAAGGTTCACATCTTCAGCTGGTATAAATCAGTATAGCTGTTTCTGATTGCATACTCCTCTAAAGCAGGCATTTCTTTACCCACTTCACAGATGAATCAGCTAAAACTAAAAGCTGGTAAAAGCCTTGAATAAATTACCCAGTTGTCTCTTAAAAAAAACTTGAGAGAAAATGCAGAAGACTCTATAGTCCATAACTTCAACAAGAAGGGGAAAAAAAAAAAAAAAACCCTATAAATTTAAACACTACTATTTGTTCAGTTACACCAGACTTGTATTTTGTAAGAATATAGATATATACAATGCATTAGTGATATTACAGTGGGGATTTAGCCACCAAATGGAAACGAAATCTATTGTTTGAAAGAATGTAGGTGTCTACATTTTCTCAGTTTAACATCATGTAAATAAAATACTGTACCAAACAATCGCTATCTTGTCCTACCTTAAAATTACACAAGGTAAAGTAAGTTGTTGAATATTCCCCGACAAAAACAGATTAGAAAGAATTTAAAGGGTTGCCCCATAGGTATGCAGAGCTTATGTTATGTATTATTTTTACATGTTGTTTGCACATATGTTTTAACGTAACACAGTATCAAGTGATGTGTCTTCTCACAGAAAGCTACATAGAATTTCTGTACAACTTGCAGATAATACTTTTTTTCTGCATCAGTTGAGTTTATAATAGTGTCTCTCACTAAAATTTTGGTTTACTTTCATGACATTCCTCTGTGCCAGTTCTGCTGTCAGCCCAAGTTCATCAAGGCCAAACTTGAGAACATTCCCTTAAAACTCCCTGATGACTATCATCTGGCCATCAGCTTTGTCCTGGATTTATGCTCCAAGGCATACCTAAATTCTGCCAACTTTGTCTGCATTAGTTTCTAAGACATATATTTTATAGAGGTTTTATCTTTACAGCCTTTATTTTCTTATATTTTCTTTTATCCTTCTAGGTTTTCTTTTTATATTTTTTATAAACTGTGTTTCTTTATTTTGTTTTTAAGAACAGTCAATATTCCTGTCCTTACAGTTACCTTACTTGCTTTCTGGAGATATAAAATATATTTTTCTTTCTTTCTTTCTTCAAGGCGTAAAAGGTACCACATCAATATGAAGTCCTCAGTACTGCAAATCATGTTCACATCACTGGGATTTGCACATGGTTTTGAACTTAATAACATGCCAAAATGTTTAAAGGGTCAAGGTCTTCCATGGATGCATCCATTTAAAGACCATTTACAAAGTTAGAACATAAGTGCCACTGAATGAAAAGTTTTAGAAGCACCAACAGTTTGTTTGCATGCTTGGTTTTTTTTGTAGTTTTTTTTTTTTTTTCCTGTTTTTTTTTTTTTCCGGGTTGTTTTTTTTTTTTTTTTTTTTTTTTGGCTTTTAAAGACATTTTCAGAGCCTAATGCTAATTTTGGCATCCTTCATGTAACTTTCCTGAATTCTATTACAGCTAGAGCTGCAAGATCTTAAACAGACAAAAAGTATATGAAATATTGTCTAAAATATCTGCTCATCTTTCTATTTTTATTATTTAGAAAGGTGGTTTTAATGTACTTATAAGGATTCTTCTACATTTGATCTATAATACGCCTTGGAGTCTCTGAAAGTATAAAAAGGAACAAAATAGGGAAAAGCTAACACACAGAAAAGCTATGAGAAGAGTACTTTGTGTTTTCCAGAATTCACTTGAAATTCAATAGCATAGTCAAGTAAAATTATCCAATTCTTGAAACACAGGCAAAAGAATATACACATGTACTATGCACACTCATGTCCATATCCAAAACAGAGTAAAATTCAAAGTGCAGTGTTAATGGGTAAAGAGATTGGCTAATGATTATGGTAACAAAGCTTGTTAAAAAATCATGGGTGTAAGCATCTCTCAAATGTATATAGGCTTAAAGAAGACGTTACCTTAAATGGCAAGTTTGCAAGTATTAAAGGAAAGTATACAAATATAATGCCTTCTATGGAAATATAGGGCAAGATAATACCCACAATAGCAGGACACAGGACACTTTCACCCTGAAAAACATAGTTTAGAAAATCTGTATTTTCTATTAAATATTCCTCTGTTTCCTCAGACTCTTGTGAAAGCACTTACATGATTAAAAAAAAATTTTTTTACCTTTTATTTATTTCTCAGATCTCAGAACTGTTTGGTAACATGCCATTCTTGTAAACAATTTATTTATTAAATTCCAGTTGTTAACTAAAGGACTGATGTGGCTTTCAAGAGCTGCACAACTGAAGATGATACATGAGAGGAAGGAAGTTGAGGTTTAATTTGCAAGACAGAGTTTAAAATAAAACACAGAATAACCTAAAATAGCATCTCCAACAATGAGAAAGCAAAATGCTGTAAGTATGGAATCCCACCATTTAAAGCCAATTATTTTTCTATCAAAGCCATTCTAGCTTGTATGGGAAATGGTACTGACACATGTATACACGCTGCCAAATTTTACCACCAAGTATTGTTTAAGATACCATTTAACTTTCATGCTTCTACCAGAAAAATCAATTCAATGCTCATTACTCTATTTTATGGAAGAAAAAGAAAGTAATAATTAGAGTTTTTCTGCGATAAATATAATAACCACATTTGGGGGTACTTTTTCTGGTATAAAATTTGTATAATTGTTTCAAAAACACATCCTTATCAAGGCTGAAATACTAGTGTTTTCTATTACAAAATAACCATCAGTTTTGCCTTTTTACTAATTTGTCTCGGCAGTACTTTATTATAAAAGACTTGGCCTAAAATGTTAATGTAATAAACTAATAATACTAGTAAAACAGTTCACTGCTTCCAGTAATTTTATTATATAGTAAGAAGATTGCTCATAAGAAAACAAAACTAAGTGCTATAGTATCAGAAATACTTAAATACAAAGGTAAAAACTTGCCTCAATGTGTCGCATTTACAGCATTCACAAAATAAATGACAGTATGACATAGTCTCCAAGGAATTTCTTACAGCTACAGAAAAGCACATTATTTTCAGCATATTCTACATTTCAGTGTATTTTAGGGTGCTTTAAATTTTTTTAAATTAATTAGTCCTCTAAGAATAGTATGAGAGAAAGGAAAGCCTAGTACCTATTTTACTAACAGTCCACACAGATGCAGGAATTGGGGAAAAGAAGGAAATGGTGCTGTTTTGAATAGATGTTTTGAAAAGAAGAGGGCTCTAGAGTATGATTTTGTCTCTAGGTCCAAAATCTACACTCCTTGTTTATGAAAAAAGCTTTAGAAAAGCTTTTAAGATTTGAGATAGAGCATACACTTTGATGAACAGTAAGAATGAAGAACATATGCTACCTAACATTTACTTTTATTGATTATAAGAACAGCTTAGTTAGCAACATCAACAATCTGCTTATGTCACCAAAAATTATTATTATCTAAGTGTAAAGTAGTTTTCAGTTCTTGCAAAAGTGAAATGTGGGGAAGAAAGGAAGGTAAATCTGATTTTAAAATGCCAGGAGAGATGAATTGGAGTGATTGTGTTTTTCATGGGAGCAATAGGTTGAGAGGATAAAAGACTCAGAGATCCCTTGGAAAAAAGCACTTTTACCAAAAAATTTTCTTCATTTCTGAAAAGTGCATTTTGCCCAGAAGGGGATTTTTTTTTTTCTTTTAAATGAAAAGAAAATAAAAACATTTTCTAGAAATTTAATTCTTTATCAAGGTTATAGCCATTTGCAAAACCATAATTTTCCACATGCCTGTGGAACATGGTTGTGAATACAAAGTACATGAAGTTGTCTTAATTTTTTTCTCAGAGGACTCTACATATTTTCTCTTACAGATGCTTTCTTACTCTTTCATATATTTTCTTTCATATAGTCATAACTACTTTTAATGGTATTTCCCCTCTGGATTTCTGGCTTATCATTAAACGGGAATTTCACAATTTTCTGGATAGCAATTGCCATTTTAGTCTGTATTGTCACTTTTCCTTTGAAGTGATGATATTCAGAAAATTGCTCATATGATTAGTATTTTTCTGATGTTCTGAAGGGAAGATGCAGACATATGTTATTTCCTCCTGTTTTTAGCTGAAGAACAACATACACTCATAGACAAGGAACACATAGACATTTTCTTACACCCAAACCAAATTAACCAACAAGAAGTACCTTTGATATTAACTGATAATACAGGCAGGATATTGATGCTACAGGCAGCAATAAGCATTCACCACTTCTGTATAAGAAAACACAGACATGTTTTTCTGCGTCAGGCTTGGCAGAGCCTTGTCATAGGAGCTGGGACCACTTTGGACCACCTCATTGGTCAAACTCATTTGGACCAACTCATTACATCTGTCACGTATTTAATGGACCAGCTGGCCTTCCTTCTGATAGCCAAAAGTACAGATTCCCTTATATAATAAGGCTTATACAGTACAAAAACTTCAAGTCTTCTCACTTTACCTAAATTGAATGCCACTTATCGGAACCCATATTGATATAATTTTATTGAGGATTTAGAAGAAACATTCACAGATAATGTAAGGTAACCCAGAAAAGCACTTTTCAATCCCTGCCCTTCCTCCCTCTTCCCTCCCACTCACAGAAAATTCTGAGAGAGGAAGAGAGGAGATATTTGTAGGACCAGGGGGAACACTCTCACTAATGCACTAATCCCAAGGTACCACATGGTGTTAGAAACTACAGCCTTTTTTTTGGTGCAGTTTCAGCTTCTGTTTGGTTAGAAATGTGATCTGGTGTTGGCTCTGTGTAGCTTGGAGGAATCCTGTCTCTTTTATATTACTCTATTCCTGTTCTTCCTTTAGACTCATTTTACTCAACAAAATAGAGGAAATCTGATAGACTTCGAAGACAGAGAAAACTGGATGTCAGCACTTAGAGATCAACTGAATTGAACGTGACTGGAAGGACTCAATTCACAAATAAAAGTACCAGACTTGTTCAGAGAGTATCATCAGGTAGGCTGTTTTAAAATGAGAAACACTCTCCTGCAAGAGGGTTACACTTGTAACTTAAAGACTGAAGCCAAAGAAAGGATTGGAGAGAACTAAGGCTTAGGGAAATATGAAGCCAAATATGACATGTTGAGGACAACAGGAATTTTTTTCTGAGTTCAGTAGTATGAAAGAATAGTTTTATACATAAAATTCAAAGGGAAGCATTTTCATCTGGAAAGAACTTTAAATATTAAGGAATCAATAAGAAGTTTAATAGAATAAAAAAACCAGTAAAAGAATCTGCATTAAAACAATATCTGAAACAAAACCCAAGATGGTCAGAATAGATACTGTATCAGCTTCAGAGACACTCAAGTAATAATAGTACAAAAAGGAATATCTTCCATTCATGGGCACAATGAGGAAAAAAGGATAAAGAAAAAAAGAAAAAAAAATAAAAGCCCTAGAAAAAGACTGCACACAACACCACAGAGTTCAGGAATAACATGACTCCTACATAAAATTTTCACAATCCCTTATTTTTAATTTTTTTTTTGTTTGTTTGTTTGTTTTGGTTGTTCTGTTTGGTTTCTTTTTGCAAGGAAGGAATAGTGAACAGTAAAGCACTTGGAATCTCAGACTGAAAAAACAAAACATGAAAATGCAGCTATATTGCAATGTGATTTAATGTCTTATTTAGGCTACCATTGACTTCATGGAACCAACGTTTCTCCTAATAGATTTTATTTGACATCTGCAAAAGAATTGTAGAATCTTGTGCTTTTAGATCAATCATAACTCTTTCAGTGGTGCATAAGGAAGAAGCCTTTTATCTGTGCCAGGCATTTTACAGCAGAAAGACAACATCACTCAGCCCAGGAGAGTCCTATTGACACACTGTTATTCCATTTGCCAATAGAACCATTCGCACCAACTCTTCATGGTGTCAGGACCTCTGAAGAAGGACTGAGAAAAAAATCAAGGTGAAGTTTGGGATTTAACTGAAAAGCATCTAAAATTACATTTTGACATTTCTGAATTTACCTTTCTCCAATGAACTTAGGTCCCTGTCCTTCTCTTGAAAAACCGAAGTGTTCACTCCTCCTTTAATAATTTTTGGATCTTCTTTGGACTGATAAATTGGATAGTCTCCTCGACAGCACAAAACAAAAAAGACTTTTTCTACCATATGCTACAGCAATAAAAAAGAAAGCTGTTTCTCATTATTGGCTGGTCCATCCTCATAGAGTCAGTTGTCTTGGAAACTGAGATTGATTCTAATTTCAAGAAACTGTAAGAATGAACTGAATCACATAGTTCCTTCTTTCAATGTCCATCTCAATTTACAGTGTTGGAACTATCAACAAAAACATCCCTAAGCATGATTTCCAATTCTAGATTTATTTTTGTTGTACTTCTCTCTCAGACTGAAAATCAAAATAATATCACTTAGACTGGAAACTTCAGTAAAATAATTGTGAAGTTTCAAAAAACATTGAAATAAATGTAAGTAAAATGTACATTGAAATCAACCTCAAAATAAGGTTAAAATATAAACTTAAAAATAAAATAAAATAGTTCTTCAATGATAGCTGGATGACACAACATATAGATATCACGCAATTCAAATTCTTCACTCTGTCCAAAAACTGGACTTCTTGCTGAGGCCAAAATATATTTTATTAAACATTAATTTTCCAAGTATATTAGAAACCCTGTCAGGATTTCATAACCATTTCTCTCCTAAGGATCTGACTTTAGTTAGCTTTAGTGTACTTACTACAATTAAGTTACCATTACTTTATGAAATACTTTTGTCATTTCTTTACTTGAAATTGCCAACAGATCTTATAAGCTGTTCAAGGGACTACTTAAAAGCAGCACGATTTCATTCTGCTACCTTTGGATTACCAACAGTCTCCAAAACACAGAACAATAACCTTTTGGCAGTGAGTTCTTCAATTCCTGTTGCCAATTGATTTATATACATGGAATTTTACACCAGCTGAGAAATTTGGCATACTATTCTCATCTACTCTTCATTAAAATAACCCTTCCAACATGAAATTGCCCAACCTGTCTTAGGGAGGTGTGCAACTACAGTGAATAGGAGGAAGTTTTTATCATTGCTAATACATGGGAGGTGATCCAGTAAATTTTTAAGTTGCGACCCCCTCAAAAAGCTTAGAGGACTCTTGGCACCTAAGCAAAAAGAATTTGTCAGCCTTTCAGCATGAACAGCTAAGGAAAAAATTACTTATTAAAATCTGTGGGTTTTGTACTGTGCTGCTGTAAGATAATTCAGTCTTTGGAAGAAAAAACAGAATCCTAAGTTAGCATCATGTCAACGGAATGTACAGAATGGCTGTATATTTAATCACCCAAGCTGCAGTCCTAGTATCAACACTTTCTGACTTTTTTAAATTCATAAGATCAATCAAATAATATCTAAAGTTTTATTTTATTTTCTCACTTATTTGATACTTCATATATTTTTCCTTTTTTTTTTTTTTTTTTTTAATCCAGTCCTTCACACTTGAGGACACAATTAGTCAAGTAGTTTTTCAGTGAGTTCCCTCTAAATTCAAATAAATAATTTGTATTTTTTATATTATTTACCCGTTAGACTAAAGAAGACACTGAAGTAGAAAAAATATAATTTTAAATTTCATGTCATAGCTGTTAAATCATAAACAATTTCTTTATTTTATTTTATACCTTGAATAATAAAAAAATCTGAGCTTTTAATTTGAAATCTTAAAAATTAATTCCAAACTCAAACATCAGTTGATGCTTTGACACTGGGAATACTGGCAACCTATAAGTTGCCAAAGCGAAAACCCAGTCAGGAAGGAAATAGTTGCCTTTGAAGAGACTTGAATGTGGAACAAGAACTGGTAAATCTTGCTACAATAAAAAGTAAGCCAGCTTTCCCATCACCTGGTTGCAGTGCTTTCTTCACCAAGAAAAGAAATGATAGCGATGAGGAGTATCAAAGATAAAAGAGTGCTAAAATAAGCTCATCCTGCCAAGGCTGATATATTCATCTCCCTCTGGCTGTGCTCCATTCTCTTTAAATTCCATTGAATTACCAAAGAAGTCCCCTAGTCTGATCATGGGAAAAACAAACAAACAAACAAAAAAAACCCAAAAAACCTGACAAAACCAACAAATTAGAAGTACTCTAGGTTGTAATCTATGATCTCCTGGCAGAATTGCTATTGATTAATACAGCCCAAGAATGTTTAAGAAGCTGCTGCAATTCTAGAATACTCAGTATTTCTATAATTCATGCAGATATTGTACAGTTAAAAAGCATTTAGAATACAATCAAAATAATCCTGATCAGAAATTTCTTCAGACTTCTGCTCCCTTCAACAGTTCCTACATTCTGTTTCCAAAAGATGAAAAATTCAACTAGAATTATTTTTTAAAATTCGATATCTCGAATAATTGGAAACAATGATTTACTATTGAGGGAATGAAGATTATTATTATACCATGCTATTTTGTGAAAAAAAATGGTGTTCCAGCCTTGGGTTTTGTTTAACTTGTTTTACATGCACTCTTGTTACCAATTCATGCTATACATCCATACTTAATATAGATTCAATTGTAGTTTCTTTACAGCTTTAAAAGGAAACATATACTAGCAAAGAACAGACCTCAAGGAATTTGAGGTTTGGTTCAAACAAACATGTAAATTTTTTTTATGTTTATTTCAATCTAATCTATGCAAGGTCACAATACTATCAGAATATCCTGATATAGAATCTCTGTTTCTAATATCAGGATGAAAAGATTCACAAAGTTGTGCCTTAACCCATTTAAAACCCTGTTAAAAGTTGTTTTTTTTTTTTTTTCTTTTTATTCCAGAGTTGGACTGAGGCTATAAGTATCTTTCAGTGTTTTATCCAGAGGAGTTCCACAGTGTCTTGTGTAAATCACTGTAGTCTTGTCTCTCTCACTTCATTGGCTTTTTGGCTTCCATCTGTTTTCTCTCATCTTTTCTTCTACTCTGCCTCATCTACATTCTCTTTTACTCTGGTTTCTCTCATGTGCTTGCTCATTACTATTAGTCCAGCCCTCTACTATCCCCTTTACTTCCCAGTTATCTCAAAGAGGAGAGAATGTATGAGACCCAAGAGCTTCATTCTGAGAGATGCTGACCACTTTAACCTCTTTTTTTTTTGACCTGCAAAGTTTAATTGCTTTCCTTTTAATGCAATTTTAAGACCATCCTGGATGTCTTCACTGACCTAATTATATAAGTTCTCTGAATGTTGTCTAAGGTATATTGTGCTGTTATTCCTGGAAGCATAAATTTATACAGGACCCATCTGTGCTTTTCACAGAAAACTGTAACTCCCTTGTGTCCTACCTGCACACAGGTTAGCACAATATCATGTTACCTACTTTATTAATCTCCGAAGGGAAACTCCAAATATTTTATTTTTGCATCTTATTGTATCTGTCGAAGAATACTCATGAAAAGTTAGACATACATTTAAAACCTTTTAGAATCAAGAGCCAAATATATAGATTATTCCACCACTGAAAACGGCTTAACATGGAGGCTTAAGACACTACAGCTATCTTAGTGGCAACATGAATGACACAACTCTCTGTTCTAAAGCAGAAATCTAGCCACTGATGATCAGAGATAGTCATTAATCCTTATATTGAATTCAGTCAGAAGCTTCTAGCTTGAAGCTATTTGTTTTCTTTCTTAATAAAGAAAAACTCTCCACAAGTGTCCATAACAGTACAGCAAACCACTGATCTTCCAGAAGTGAGCATATGGTCTCATTTCCTAGGCCTTCATCATTTCTCACATTTGTGCATTTTACCTTGCCATCTCTGTGATCTGTCTGAAGACACAATGCCACAAGACCATCACTTTGGCATCAAGTCCATTATTTAAAGTGTGCATTCAGTGTAATTCACAGAATTATTTGCACATTTCTGTGTCTCAGGATTGGGAATTCTGTCTGGACACTTAGCTGAGCTACCAACTCCAGTGAAGTCCCCTATGCTATGTCCTTTTCCCTTGGGACAGGTTCCAGTTACAGTAAAAGGCATGTCCTCCAGTTGAACAACCCTGAAGTAGGAAAACCCCATTTGTCTTACCACCACTGCCCTTGTGCCAGCAGAGAACTGTGTCATTCCTCAAACTCTGCCTTTCTCCTCAGGC
The DNA here is from genome assembly GCA_032173965.1 of Sitta carolinensis. Taxonomy (NCBI): domain Eukaryota; kingdom Metazoa; phylum Chordata; class Aves; order Passeriformes; family Sittidae; genus Sitta; species Sitta carolinensis. Next base: position 30,646,774 of record CM063284.1, on the reverse strand, counting down.
TGTCCAAGGAAATTTTTTCAAACACTCCCCCAAGCAGGGACAAACAGCAATGTTCTTGCTCTTACCAGTGTCAGTGGAAGAGGAAATTCACTTCAAATCACACCCTGCTGTGTAAGAAATTTCTGGAAACTCCAGAGACTTCTACAACTTCCCAGAGGTTAGAAAGGAGGTTTAGAAATGTAGTTTGCATGTTGCCTAAATTACACAGTCTCTATCTCTTTCCTATGATTGTGAAAATTGGGAAAGACTTGAATCAGAGACTGGAGAAATTACTGTAGCTCTGACAGAAGTTAGCTGATTTTAATTTTAACAAATAAAAGTAGCAGTGTTCTATCATGTCATTTCACACTCCATGACATATCAAATTCGTTTTTGAAGACTACAACAATGTTTAAAAGTGAGATGCTTAATGTGGACCTCTGTCACGGTAAGAGCTGCTACTGAAAGATGTAACTCGTCCTTCATGCTTTCAGAGACACTGTTCTAAAGGCTGGCATCTGAGCCACAGCCCAAGCAGTGTTCATCGTTCAATAGAATGCCAGACTCATGAAGCTGAGTAATTTGGGGCTGCTCTGTTCATAAGTGGATACTCAAGACAGCATTTTTGGAAGGCAGCCACTGGAGTGTACTATATTACAGAATAAATCACATGGAAAAGATGTTCCCTGTCAAATAGGAGATACTTTTAGAAAAGATCAGTTACAGAAACCATCATATATATGTGACTGTTCCTACCTTTTATAGTGACACAAGCTTATTTCACATATACTGTAAGGTCCTAGATGAGTTCCCTGAAGATTTCACACAGATCACAATACCACAGGCTCTTAAATCTAGGGGAGAGGTCTCATTTTTTATAGTACAATGAAGCACAATTAAGGCATGATCTTCCTCTGACGGGCCTGAAATGATCTCCATCCCAGTTCCTTAGGGACTGTGTTGAAATTTAGCCATTTAAAAGATCTCTAGCCAGTATTTCAACTGCTCAGAACTCTCATAAATATTATCAGCTCTAACTTTCTGGAAAGGGTCCCTGTTGAGAGGTAGTCCCTTCAGGAGTATATAATACAACCTGACTAAAACACAACCTCATCCCAGGTTGTTCTCATGTATTTTGGTCTAAGTGCAGCCAAGAATCCTGTCTACAGAAGGTGCAATGCAAGGATATAACAGAAAATGTACAACTGAACTTGTAAACCTCTCACTTTATCAATAAACTGAAGGAGAGACCTTGCCTAGGGATATGACTACAATGCATACTGCAGCTAGATGCAGAGATGCACAAGTTTGAAATGAGTCAATGTGGATACTGAAAAGCTCTTGTCAGGGAGACTCAGTTTTGTGCAGGCTATTTCATACTACTAATAAAAGGTAATTTATTGTCAGCACAGTATATTAATCTCTATAAAGCTTCTTCCAGCCTGAAAGATTAGTTTGGGGACAGACATAAACTACTTACAGTGTGTGTGTTTATTTTTTGTCACTGTTCAGTAAAGACAAAATCAATTAGCATGGGTAGCTCATGAGAATTCTTCAGACATTGCATAGGTAGCTTAAAGCTGGACTGGACATGTTTACACTTTCTTTGCAGATATAGAAGTATAAGCATGCTCTGAAGCACTGGCTTAGAATATCCCTAACCATGTATGGATGAAACCATGCTTAACTGAGTTGTCTGTGTAAATATATATTAACTAGAACGGAGATACATTTAACCAGGAACAGCATCCAAATTCAGATACTGACAGCTAGCAACAGTAGGACTCTATGGGAGCTGAGGATCTAAACTGCCATTGTATTGCATGGAGGCAAAGGAAGAAGTCCAGTTACCTATATGAAGATATCTAGTGGTTTTTATGAATTTGGGGAACTCTTCCTGGCCACCGGCACAATGTCCCAGAGATCCTCTGCTATAGCTGCCAGCCACAGCAGTAAACCTCAGCTCCTCCAGTGCACCTTCCGTGGCACGACTTGTAAGCTTTTGCAAATTGAATCAAGGTCCTAGTCAGTAGAGACAGGGAAATCTAGGAAGTTATTCAGACAACCAATGCATATCCCTGGTTAAGGGTGAGCCACAGAGCTGTCTCAGCTGGGCTGATCCAACTGAGCTGTATCACCCAGAGCTGCTCAGTGGGAAAGCAGACACCTTGCTGACATTCAGGCGCCTACATTGCAGGGATGCGGTTGGATTTCTGAATTTGATCCTGAATTTCTCTCTGTTTATATAGTAGTTTGTAGCCATAGCCCAGTGTGAAATGCGAAGCCAAAAATCACAGTTTCTGCAATATTCAGTCATTCAAGCTAAAAGCTCCCGCAGAGAAACCATTTAAGGAAGCTTTCCATTAACACTATTCTCCATCCAGTCTTAGGGTACTAGGGCAGAGAAGGAGTCCTGGGTAGAGAGCAGAGGAACTCAAGCTTCTTTTTCAAATATAAAGTCATCTCTCTTTCATGTTCAGAGCAGAAAGGACATAGGAAAGTGTATCAAGTCTGTATAATCAAATTTTTGAAATAAGATCTGAAAATGTATGGCTGCATTCCACATTTTACTTTAGGGTACTAATGCAAAGTATTTCTGCACAGAAGGCTGAACCTGTTTCCTCTCAACAGCTTGTACATTGCTACTTTTCAATGCAAAAGTCATAGTATGATCTGGGGAGCTAATGCTATTATACTAACTTATAACAATAATTATCTAGAGTTTACTAAGAATAATAGTCTTCACAAGCAGCATGGGCAATACAGGACTTAGAACTTTGTTAATTCCACAATCTTTACACAACCTAATATGCCAGAAATTGTAGTTACACAATAGATTCCATTAAATAAAAATATATGTGTGTTTTCATTTAAGTTTTGTAAATTATCAGTTAATTTTTAAGACAACTAGGATTGGATTGACTACTTGAAAATTATTGAAAGCATATTGAAAATAATTCTTCATGGTACAGTTAAAATTGAATTTTACTCTGAAAAAAAATTTTAAGCACAATAATAGAATACAATGGGAAGTCTTTTAAATTTTTAAAGAAACATTGAATTTGTGTGTGTTTCCCTGTGTTTTATTAGAGCACTATCAAGCCATGTAGTTATTTCAGAATACAGTACATATGAATTAAATTAAGGAAACAGAGCTATTAGGAGAAAATATGCAACTAAAACCACTCAGTTTTTCTTAATCCTATATCTGACCTTGTTAACAAGCAGGTGCAAGACTTCACACTGCTATAACCAAGAACAATAAAGAAGCATGCTGTCCTCATTTTTCCTCTAATTGTCCTTCTCTCTAAATCATGTTAATTCCCAATGGTTTTATGCAATATTCACCAGTATTACCTTTTGTTCTTTTTGGGTTTATTGTAGTCATGGAAATAGGAGTGCAATCCTTTGATCTCTCACATCACACAAAAGTAATCTATGAGAATATAGCACACGCCACAGTATGAGAATCCCAGTTGAATTCCTAAGTCAAAAGAATTATGTACCTATGACATCCTATGTGAAAGTTCTCTGCAGTGAATTATTCCTACTGTTACTGAGTACGGCAATGAAAAGGCACAAAGACTCACATGTATGCATACCTTAGGTATGTAACGTCCTTATTAACTCTTTATTCTTTACCAGGGTAAAAGATGTCTAAAAACCAGCTATAATTATATAAGCAGTTAAAGCAGCCAGCATCCAATTAAATGCTTTTTATGGCATTTATCTTCAACTTACCCTCTTGTTATCTAGAGTGTAAAAACCAGGTAATGAACAACAGAACAAAGTCCTGCCAAAATGCAGTGTTGTGGTCATTGCATCTAAAAGTGACTTACTGAACCCAAGTGTTCAATTTACCTCTTCTTTACACATTTTTAAATGATACAAAGGAAGAATAATGAAAAGCAGAATCAAAATCTACTTTTAAATCTTAGAAGGAAAGCAGATAGATTTTCTATCTGAAAACATTTACAGGAGAGCAGATGGGTACATACAAGGATGATATCTAACAGCCATTTTTTTAAGATCCGTCATTTTAAAGATACAGCAAATTCACTAAAGTAGTGAAAGTAATGAAACCCAACATTTACTCTTTGCTCAGCCAGAGATTTCCTGTGTGGTCCATACAGTGTTTTAAAAATACACAACACAACACCATTTTATCAGATAATGGCTACTTTATGAATATTTTTGTTAGACTTCCTTTTATTAAATTGCAGATTCAAAAGCAATTGGAATCAAGGTGGAAATTATGAGTCACCAGTTGCTCACATGGAAAAAAGACTCTTTTTACTAATAAGCATTGTACTACCTTAAAAACATGATTAGAAACTTTAGAAATAAGTGATTTAAGTATCTGAGGAATTTTTTCCTGCAAAAAATTCTTCCTCAGTCACTATCCCCTGCTTAATTTACACCATCCATGTAAGCTTAACTTTACAAAGTTTGTGGGAAGATGTGCAAAGGTCAAATTAAATCACCAGTAGATTTTATAATTTTATTTCTTCTACTGAAAAGATCATTAGGCATATGTGCAAGGTATCCACTAAATCACTAATAGATCACCTCATCTCACTTCTGCCAGTCAAAAAGTCTTTCCAAATATACTATAATATTATTATACCATCATATATGATCCTCTCAATAACATTAGCCTCTCTAAAATGTGAATGCAGCTGAAATTACAGTCAGACAAGGATCATGATTTATAATATGGGCTATGATTAATAGTCCAAACTACCTCTTAAAAAGCATGGTATCAAAAAGGACATTTGTGTCTTGTTTTTTACATTATAAAAAATGAAAGCAAACAAAATCTTATGTTTAATAAAGATCAAAATGTCTGCCCATCTGGAAATATTGCTTATAGGAACCCTCATACTCTCCTACTATGATACTTAACACCACTGCTTTCTCACAAAACAATCTTTTGTATTAGAAGGGAAATTATTGTTTTCCAATAATTGTGATGAATTATGATGATTTGAAAAGTTATTTTCTCAGCTCAGAGAGACACTCATTAGTGCTAATAAAATACACATCTAGATATAACCAGCTCCCTGTGATGCTGGCTGAGTTTAACAGGTTAAAATTTCACAAAATGATGATAAAAATATTAAAACCTGATGCTTCTCTTTAAAGTATATAACCAATTTGCCATTCTACTAACATAAAACATGGTTAAGTGACAGGTCATATGAAAGAGAAGAAAAACAAGAAGCTTTCAGGGTTCTTAAATATGAGTCCTCTTGTGTAAAAAAATTTTGAGGTACATATACATAAAATTTGTGCTTTAACAAACATATATCTATATTACTTAAAAATATAAGTCTAAATAATATATTTATATTATTTAGACTTATATTTATTTATATTTATAATTTATAAAGTAACACAAAGTGGAACTATCTCAATCTACAGAAGATTTTATAATGAAAAAGAGTCACCTTTAAGAAAAGGGCTGACTACTCTGTGGAATGTATGGTTCTTCCATTTTATGAAGGAATCCCAGACATTTTCAAGATTTAAGAAAAACACTAGTTTCATGAAAATAAACATAAAAACAAGCGAAATTTCACAAAAAAATGTACAAACAAAAATCCAAAATAAAATATCACAGAGTAGACATTAACAGGACTGATTTTCCAGTCCTTTTTAATCTGCCTCCTGAGCTCATTGAAAAAAAAAAAAAATGCTTCTTATCTTGATCTGAACTACGGTCCCACTAGAAACTAATTTTCATCAATATTTCTTTTATTAAGTGCTAGTGTTGGTAATATGGAACCTGGCACAAATTGACCAATACTATACGCTTTCATTAGTCTCTGGAGGCCCAATCCTGCAAACATGAATGCACATGTGTAACTTTACTCTGGCTAGTAGCCTAATTGACTTATTAATGAGTTAATATATAAATATATTTAAGCAGTTGCAGGATCTGTCCCAGGTTTTCTGACTATGGATCCTGAAGCCTGAGAGACACCTCTCCTGCTACAGGGTGTCGAGATTCGAAAACCAATTCATGCTCAGAATTGCTCAGCTGCTTCGTTTTTCAGCACCACAACCAGCTGGAGCAGCTAAAGAGATTAGGACCAAATTCTGAAAGCAATTATGCTGAAGAGAATAATTCGGAACTAACATTGCTAAAATACCTCAAATGTTGCTTTCCCTAACAGTACTTCACAGGAGCTTTTCTGTTTTTGGAGAGCCCTTTACAAGTTACCCTGAAGATATCAGGCTGCTTGTAAGGAGTCAGTTCTGTAGGGTGTCAGGTCTGCAAACACACCATAGGGGTTTCCTCACTTATTCCCACTTCAAAGAAGCATTAAGAACAATTTCTCTTTATTACAGTTTTTAACTAGATTTCTTTCCCCTGTGATGATTAATTAGGCGTTTGTAACAATTTGCTTTCTTTCCACCTCTAAGAATAAATTTACCCGTTTGCTAATCAGACACAAACAAAATGTTTTGAAAAGTAATCACTTGCTAAAAAAAATGGAAATTGGGCTTCTGTGTTGTGAGGAATGTACACACATAGCACAGTGAAATTTAACACGGGTAAATGATCTGACTACCTCAAAGTGAAGTTTTTGCCTTCCTACAGTGGCCTTTCACCCTGCCCTTTCCTCCAATCTGAGGAGAGCTGATGTTGATGGAACATATAATGGCTCCTTTCCTGTGTAGTAAAGTCAGCAATAAAGCTCAGTAATTAAGGTGACTGGGGAGGCCCAGCCCAGCAGGCTAGTGGTGTGGCGAACACTTTCAGAACTTCAAACAATATCAAAGTCACTGAAAAAACTGGCCTAGTTCAGGACTGGTTTGAATTAAGCCTCACTTCCACACGCACTTTTCAAATCCAAGCTCAAACAAGAAAGCCAAGGCCTTCTGGATTTCATTAGAGCCAATTATCTTATCTGTTTCATCTCAGGCCTGACCCTAAGGCTGGCAAACAGCTATTCAGTGCATTTGTGTGGTTGTTTGAGAAAGCCTCCAGCCAGCCAATGGCCTAAGGAACCTCTAATTAAAACACAGTTGCCCCCTGCCTCTAGTGATTAAATATTTTCAAGCTTTTGTAAATAATTTTCCATTCTTTGCCCCAAGCCTCAGAGGTCCAATACATGCAGTAATTTATTTAGTTTGTCAAAGAATACAGCTGGAAATAAAACTATAATAGAAACTTAGGAAACTCTTATATCTTGCCTAACTTCTGCAAGTGACATTCTACAAGCTTGCACAACATGTATACTGTTTCTTATGTAATTAAGCCTTAAAAAACTTCATTGTGTTTGAAAGGATACAGTGCACAACAGGCCCTACATTTTGTTGATAATCATCATGTTTCCTCAGATGTCAACAAGATATGCATGATCATGGGCTTTGTGAGATCATAGATGCTGCAGATGTGATGCTGAGAAATAATCTGTGCTTCTGAGATGGGCGGACTCCTCTGAGGCTAGACACACTTCGGAAGCCTATTTGGGAAGGAATGAATCTTACCAGTAGCTCACTTTGGAACTGAAGAACAGCTCCAGAATACAGACCCATGTCACCATGTCCCAAATAAATTCTAGTAATTAAAATTTGCATGAAGAATATCATGGCTAAAGGACTTAATCCCGGCGTCTCCCTTTCTCAAACCCTGGGAAGACACTTCCTTTTGTGTGAGGTCAGAGAACCTGACTCTAGCTTGGTTCTAGCCTTGGTACCTCACAGTGCTCCACCTCAAGTCATCCCATGCCGCGCATTCAGCCAGTATCACCAGTACTAAGCGTGCGTATCTCTCATGCAACATGCAAGGTGATGGGGAGAGGAACAACTCATATCTCCCAAACTAGCCTCTTAACTCCTTACATCTTACTATTATTCTCAAAAAGAACACATTTATATCAGTAAAATGCATTGGAGGCACTGTCCTGAACAAAACCCAATCACATAAAACACTGCACAGAATGGATAAAAAGATGGCTGATGTCTATGTACTCTATGGAGACTTGGGAAACTACAGGCAGAGCTGTACCTGCCAGAAAAATAGAAGCAGTCTTAGCAGTACAGGAATTTAACCTCTGTCCAGTTTTGTGTGAAGCAATATTGCAAAATAGCAATGTAACAAAATATTTCAAGGAAGTTAATGAACCAGTCTTGTAGCTGTTTATGAGAATACTCTACCAAGTATGAACTTTATCACACGAAAAATCAGAAAACCTGTACCTGGTATCATATGGAAAATGAAATTCATAAGAGCATTCTGAGAATGACATTGCAATAATAAACAAAATGGCTGAAACTTAGAAATCACTTTAGGTGGTTGGAATGGTAATACATTCTGCATTTCAAAGACATGCTACAAGAAGAATTTGCAAAATTTAGACATCGCTGTGTTGTGACTTCCAACAGAGAAGGTCAAAGGCTACACAAGAACTTGCCTGACTGACAGGCAGAAAAATGGCTTTGCCTATAGAGAATGGCAGTACTAATGGCTTGGGGATAAAAGTTTGGTAAAGTTGTGCTTCTATTAAACGCAGATTTCCTCAATTAGCATATAATAAAGTTGCTATAAAATTTCATGATGTACAGAGGACACATACCCTGGAATGGAGAAGCCATTGGTTGACAAACAATAATTTAATTTGCATTGTGGACAAACTGCCCTGCAGAAAACCACAAGGTAGGAGAAGATATGAAGGCCAAAAGCAGAGCATTGTGGAATAACTGAAGAAAGATCAAGGAGGCAAATGTTGATTCTTCCAAAAGACAAGTTAAACATGTTCTATGTTCAAGCCTGGGTGGAGACCAGGGACATCATGCAAGGAAGTCAGGGAAAGAGGAATTTTCATGAAAAAGATCATAGGGATAAATAAGTGGAAGACACACAGTCTAGGAAAAACGAGGGTAAAATCTAGACTCCGAGCTTTGGCTCTGGGAGGGATTTATGTTAAGAATGTTTCAGAGGAAGACTAAGATGCTCTTTTGGAGGATGTTTAGAATCAGAGGACAAACAGCAATACCTACATTCAGTGGTCTTGGGGATAGAGAGAGAGAAAGGAGAGAGGAAGATGGAAAGCTTAGCAGTACTTTTTCTTTACAATGAATCATGATTATATTACAATGGGCAAGAGCCTCTTGTCAGGGGAATGAGTGGTTAAACAGGCAAATAAGGGAAGAGAAAATCTAATGTCCCAGGCAGATCAGTAGATGAAAGAGCATGAGGGCCTGGTAAGCAAAAGAGTTTTGAGACAACTCAGATGCTTCTGAGCATCTGAAAAAAACAGATGAGGAGCAAGTTTGTGATCAGAGGCGCATTGACAGAACTGTGGGAAGAAAATGAATGTTACAGATGCTATGGAGAACTTGATGAATGATCGAATTATGACTCCATGAGAGAAATTTGAAAGTGGGAAGAAGGGTGGAGGAGAGGAGAAGGGAGTATTGGCAATCTTGGAAAATTATTTATACTGCTTGGTACTATTGGAAAAGAATTTCCAATCTCTGGATCTTTCTGATCTCTTCCAATCTACTACATACCAATCCAAATCCAAATCCAATCCAAAATTTGCTTTGCAAAATGACAAAAGACAGCATAAAAAAATACTGGGTTTGTTCAGCAAGTTTTTACATAGACTGAACACAGAGCAAATCAAAACTGACTGAAGAACACTAATCTATATCATGGTTTTAGTTTCAAGGGCAGTTAATACTTAACAGGGCCCATCTGATGGAACAGAATGAGAATGAAATCACTGCATTCTTGATTAGTTTGGAAATTAAAGGGTCTTCGAGCTATTACAAACTCCACATTTCTTTTGCTGTGCTTGCAGTTTCTAACAAGAATTACACTGAAAATGATGGGCAACTTTTTGAAAAATTTTTTCCTTGTTTAAAAAAAAATGAGGCAAATGATCAGATAATAAATTGTAATTTTCTGAACCAGAGGGCATCAGTTTCCATAGAGAGTTCATCACACAGAAAGTGAAGCACATGGTAATGAAGCATGAGGAACAAAAAATCCCTGTGACAGGAATAGAAGCACTTTCTGAGGTTTAACAGTATATTATTAGCAATACATTCCTAATCTGTAAATATCTTGATTGAAGAGGTAGGAAGGCTAGACTGAATAGGTTGGTTATTAGCCTAGTAATTCAGAACTAGAACATTAACTTTTCCAAGAAATGTACTTTTTTTAGTAAATCATAATCTTTTTGTATATTTGCATCTCCTCGATATTTTTCAGAGGAAGACTTCTTTTAAACATGAGGAAAAAAAACAAACCCAAAATATTCCAAATAATCTGACAGCAAAGGCATAAATTTCAGATATGATGAGGTGGGGTTCAATCCCCTGATTTGTAAGAATGGGGGACAAGAAACTGTCTTCACTTTAACAGTATCACAGAATCATCAGGTTGGAAGAGAACTTCAAGACTTATTTGTCCTACTGTCATCCCCACACCACCACAACTACCCCTAAACCATATCCCCAAGTGCCACACCCAGACACCTCTTGAATGCTTCCAGAGACAGTGACTCTACCACCTCCATAGGAAAATTATTCCAATGCCAAACCATTCATTAAGTGATTATTTCCCCTACTCTCTAACCTGAAGCTCCCCTGGTACAATTTAAGGCCAAATCCAATCCCAAAGCATTGGGATTTTTCACTTAAAATTTTCTAGCTTCCTAGAGTGATGTCCTCACCGAGAGGTTAGACATGAACACTGTCATAAAAGGCTTTGAAACACAAATACTTAGTTGTTTTCCTGGAAACTTCCAACAGTTTTGGTTTTGCTCCAGCATAGAAGAAAATCACATGTCATAACCATGGACAGTTGCTGCTTACTGGAAGTGCTTTAGTCATTTCTACTTTAGTAATGCACTCCCTGCACAGGATGGACACAGGACCAGAGTCCAGTCAACTTACTGACAGTGAGAAAAAGAACCAAATAAGCTTCATCATCCCTTCAGCCCTCCTCCTCTTCCTACCTTCTGATAAGCATGTACACTCCTACATGCATGATACAGGAGAAATACATCCCAAACAAAGCTATTTTCAACCTGGCTTATCCTGTCCTGTAATTTGTTTGCTTTCATTTTTCATTTTTTTAATAAATTAATAATCATGGTCACTTTATTTTAACAACTGATATAAATATCACTTGAAGGCTTGTGGTAGGTAAGCATATGAATCAGCTAATAAGATCCTTCAAAAGCTTACTTTGTTTCAAGGCATAACAACACATGAAACTGCTTGTATATAATCTTAAAGATTTGACTGCTTAATTACATTAAATGTAGTCATAGCATTTAAGATAGAAACCTGCCACGTTTACTCAGGGCAAAGCCTCTGATTTCACAAACTCTTTTAACAATGATTTTTTGCAAGAAACCACTATTTTGTATGGTAACAGCTCTGTATCTTAACTATGAATTATAGTGCACAACTGAGATCTGCATAAACTAATGACACAAATCATCAATGTCCTTCTAAATTCTAACCCTAGTATATGTGATAACAGGACAAAGACCTCACTTTGCCTGAATAAAAATATATACAATGGTAAGTCACTCTACAGCTAAGCATTTTTCTTACAGTGCTTGTAAAATCAATGTCTCAGAGTTTGAAGTCTGATGGATTCCCTCACACTGGGTAATGACTTACTATGCAAGAAGCTGCACTGATTTAATGGATTACTGATGGTCCAAGTAGTACTGCTAATACCACATAATGATGAGTCATAGACCTCCCCGAAATTATTCATTAGACATTTATTTTTGAGACATTTATGTTTTCATAGTTTCAAACATCTCACCACAGGACTAAAGGATGACTTCAAAAAGTAATTAAATGCTTGGCGTTAGGGCTCCAACAATATCCAGTAACAAGAATCCTCATAAGATCTTGCAGCACTGCGCACAGTCAGCATGTCACAATTTTAAAATCTGACTCTTGCCAGATTTTTCTATTTTTCTTCAGATTTTCTGCAGCTTTATTTTCTAGAATATTTTTCCTATGGAAAGTGCTTATTCTTTTTATGCAATTATTGTATAAGTGTAGCACAGACACACAAAATGATTAGGATAAAAAATATATCTCCAAGGAATTATTTGTGCAAAAGCATGAGAACATCTATAAGCACAGACATACTCTGGAGGTACTCACACAAACTAACAGTGAGACACAGGTGCGTGAGCACACCAGAACCTCACAATGCTTCTTTGCAATCTTGGCTAGATTTGAAAGCAACAAAATAAAAAACTCCCATTTCTTTTTCTTCTCTAAGCATAAAAAGAAGAATAGTGGAGGTCTCATTAGCTAAGCTAGCTAAAGAAAGTATGAATAAGAACTGTGTAGCTGAAAGGCCTCTGTTTCTGCTGTTCTTGAAACAACACTTCTGTCTGATTCTGGATAATGGGCTTTTAATAAAAATATCCACCAAAGGAAAACAATTAAACAATACATAAAGCACCAGGGTGCAATCTAGTGGTTCTGTTACAGTCTGGAGCTGTTCCAACAGAGAACATGTGGATATTTTTACAGGCTGCAGTGTAGTTCTCAAAAGTTATTATAAAGTAAAAAAAAAATTAAATTGGGACTGGACATCTATGCAATCACTCAGTGTTGCTGTATGACTTTTTCTTCTGACTGAAATTTATCTTCATGTAAAGACCACAGATATTCTAAGTTTAAGGGTAAAAGTATTTTCTCCACACTTGTTGCTGTTTAATTTCTTCTAGGATGTTTTTGGTGATATTTCTCAACTTTTCCATCAAAGTATTTGACAGTATGGTAATTTTTTATCCATACACCTCTATTCTTTCATCTTTCTGGCTTAACAAAAATTGGAGAATGGCTATATTGGAAAAGAATTCAGATACTTTCCAGTACTTTGAAACTACAGACCATGTATGGCTTGGGGTTTTAATCAAACAGTTTTTAACCTGAAGCACATAAACCTGACACATGCCATATTTTATTATCCTTTCTCCTCCACCCCCTACTCTGCCATGTCAATAAAAGAAACTGCATCTGTAGAAAAGTAAGCCAACTCTAATTAATTTCTGTAATGAACGTTTTCACTTTTGTAGTTCCAGTGAATTAAAGGAGCACCATATAGTTTTTAAAATCCTGGTACAGCAAAGGTGAAAATTTAGGGTATTGCAGTCAGAAGAAGTTAGATTTTCCAAATAAAGTAAAGAAGTAGGAAGAACAAGAGGTTGCAGGTTATAAACACTGTTGCCAGTTTTAGTTTTATGGTGAACTTTGAAGTATAACAAAATGCTAAAAAGCTGTTTATATCACTGTTTCAAATGCTTTTAACTCTGCTTCTCCATTTCCTAAGGACTCAATGCTCAAAACATTTGTCAGGAAAAAAAAAAGCATGAAAATTTACCATTGTTACAAAACCTTCATTACCGCACTCAAAAAAGTATTCTAAAGTCACAAATCATCAGGACTATTGAGTGTTTACATATGAAACTTATACTCAAAGCAGATTTTAAAATTATTCCAAGCAGACTTCTACTCTCTTCAAACTTCGTCAAAAGAAACTGCTCAGGCACTCCTAAAGTAACTTTCTATAGCTGTTGGGAACATCTTTATTTGAATTCTCCTAAGACATTTTCTATGGCAGAAGGGAAAAGAGAGACATCTCTGGTTGAAATGAGCATATTTTAAAGACACCTGATAAAAGTGACAAGGTCAGAAATTAAAAAATTATTGAAACTGTAACTGATAACTTCAGAATGCTATGGGTGTCTGAAAGCAAACTATGTACATCCATACAGAAACCATCGTTTAGATTTCCTAGAGCTTCCATGAACGTGTTCTGTTCAGCCACATTTTTCTTCCTAAATGCATTGCCCTTGACAATGCAGAAGGAGTGTGGATAACTAGCAGTCTCAATAACGTCCAGCTGCATTTAGGTAAATCATTATTTGCCTGTCATACATGACTCAGAGATTCTGCCTTCCTCTACTCACAGTAAAATGCTGAGCGTATTTCTGCCAACAAATAGACAAGAGAAATAACTACAGTTAAGATAACCATTAGTAGTTAATACAAAGCAATATACTGACAAATAAATAATTAATTTCCATTAGTAATGAAAAGGATGGTATTTGCCTAGTCTGAGGCTATTGTGAATAAGGTTAACTGATAACACAATAGATTAAACTTCTGAAGATGTTACTGGAGTTTACTTCTCGTTCTTTCATTGACTCATGAGGCTGAGTAACTAACTTAGTTTTTTTAACTTCTCCCATGCTTTTGTCTTTTTATGTCTTTGAAGAGCTATCAAACATTTGAATCAGAAACTTAGCCTTATTGCAGTTTTTAGACCTCATCTAATAATATCGCCTCACCAGCAACCTCTGGAAATTACAATCATAAAAAATTAATAGCATTAAGTTATGGGTATTAGAATATTTGTCTAAAATAACTTTATATTCAAACTCTATTCTTGGTGGGATTCATTAAACATTGCAATACAGCACTGTACTATGACTCACTTTCAATAGCTAGATACAACTAGGAAAAAATGTTGATTTTTGTCTTCTACATTCTTCTGTTGTTTATCAGAAACAAAGTTTTCTACTCAGAGAGTTATACAACATTGCAGAGCACTGATGCAAAAGACAGCCATAATAATATTCAAAATCATATAAATCGATGGTTCGCCCTCATGTGGTGTATTTAGATCATTTCCAGAAAATAGCCAAGCCTCAGAAATGAGCAATTAAAGTGATTTGGCAACTAGATACATTTCTAAATGAAGAGAGATTGAAAAAGACCAGAAATGTTGCATTTTGAGAGAAGAAAAATAGGAAAAGATAGGACACAGATCATACAAATGTATTTAAAATAATAAATGTGGATAAGCAAGAATTTTAGTTTCGTCTAGACATGTAATACATAAAAAACCTGGACATTTAATGAAAGTGAAAAACTAATGATTTGAGCTAAAACAAAGAATTTTTGTTTTTCAGACACACATACGTAAGACAATGAAATTCAATACCAACAGGATAACTGAAACTTCTTAAAGTTTTCTCAAATTCCTTAGTCAACAAAAAGTTTTAAAAGTAAAATTTACAGAAAAATTAAATTAATAAATAAAAATACATGTTATGCATACTTCTATGAAAAAACATAAGGCATATATAGCAATATAGTGTTCTTAGCATTTTTGAGTTAAATTCTAAAGTAAATAGTAAAGAAAAACTATAGTCAATACCTATGTTGAAACAGAGTTAACAAGGACAATATATATGAAAATATCAAAAGTATTTTTACCAAGTTTTTCATTTGAAATGTCCAAAATAAATGTCATAATATCTGGAAATGCATAACTAATGAAAAAAATCAAATGTTATACATCAATGCAGTGTTTCAAATGAACTTAACTGTGTCCTGTATGGCCACAAGATGACAAGGAATATTTTTGATAATATTTTTGAGCACAGACTAGAATACAGACAGCTTTAAACATATTTATTTTCTCCCAAAATAAGCATTAAGAGCTGCAAGACAGGATGAGTATTTCCTGCACACATTTATTTTCTTTCATTTTTACATTTTAACACATGGTATTTCAACCATGATTTTAATTTTGAACTTTGTTTAAAATTATATTAAGTGGAAATTATAAATGTATTTTAACTTAAATAATGGATATAGTTCATCCTTAACTCTGTATTATTGCCACCTATTTCTCTTGAATTTGTTCCTCGTCTTAAATTAAAATCAAACATGTCTGCTAAAAGATAATATTATCATGAGCTATTTCTAATCATTCCAAGAATCACACACACATACATGTTTCATTTTATGCAAGCTTTTATGGCCAGGTTCATTAATATGCTGTGGCTGTTTTACACTACTCTGGAGTAGTGCAAAGCAGCCAGAGCTCACTGGCTGGTTCAGCTAAATTTACAACTTCTTTGTTGAATAAAAGCAGTGCAAAGCAGTTGGAAGGCACAGCCCAGTTTCCTTCTGTCTCTTGCTTCTCCTTCGCTTTTTTTTCTCCTTCATTTGTTTCCATCACCTCCTGCATCTTCTGTATTCCTCTACAGAAACACATCTCTCCTGTCCCCTGCAAACTCCAAGTATATATATAGACATATGTGCATGTACAACAAAGACCTGAGCCTCTTTCTGCAGCCTGCTTTGCTGAGCACATCTGGTGTAATGTGGAGCTTATGAAAATAATTATTTGAACATTACTAGTCAACCATTGCTCTTATTTTTTTTCTAGAACTGTTGGCAGAAGAGAGTGGATTACATCCTCATAAACTCGAGTGTAAAATCATCCTCTTAGAAAACAGCCACCAGCTCCTTTGGCTTTCAAAGAGATTAAAGCAAATTTAACCTGAATAGGTGGAAGTAAATGATGAAACAAATTCTCTAGAGGGATACTTCAGAGCTTAACAGTAATGGAAAAGAGCTGTGCATTTTTGTTATCTTAGGAGAAAAGAAGGGATGATTGTCCTTTAGAAAAATGTCATTATTTCAAGAATTTTTGTAGCTAGGCCAGTTCCTTAACTATGGTAGACATCAAACGCTTTTCTGGCAAAATTAAATGCCATAGTGATTTGATTACTCCAATTATTTTCCATTATACAGAAACTTCTCTATCATACATTTTCTACTACCTCCTTGTAGTTAACACAAGCAAACTTATTTTCTATGTAAAAATAAGAAAGATATGAGAACATTTTTTATAAATGAATGAGCAGTCTTCATCTTCAAATTGGCTACAGCCACTTAAATTTGATTTTGCAATAGAAAGAGTTAGTTCAAAAATCAAATAAACTTTTCATGTAGCACTGAAATCAAAATGGCAGACACAATCCAGAACCATAATTTTTCCTGATTCCCACTACAGTCCCAGTGCAGCCACTCTCTCAGCATGCCTTTGAAGTGATTACCCTGTGTTCAAACTTTTCTGCATTTTCACACATGAAAGTTGTTTTTTTCTTGAAGAAATAGACGTATTTTCTCAAACAGTTTGGAGGAAGAGTGAGGTGGAATATTATTCAATCTTAAAAAGACTGACATAAAATAGATTTATCTAGTTATTTATGCAGTGGGATATAACTAGTATTCTGCTACCTGCATGTATATATGTATGTGTGTAAATGCTTGTACAAATATATTCTGACCTAAAACAAACGTACCCGATATCAAGTACATTGTCATATATAGTACCTGGTTATGAGCTGAACTCTAGAGACAGAAAAAAAGCCTTGGTCTCTTTTTCTGTGGACATTATAATTCAGAAGGATCTCTGCTGTGAAATTTGACAGTCAATCAAGCAGTAACAAGCTACCTAAATGTCAAGGCTGGTGACACTTTAAATGTGCGCTTGGCACAATTCTAAAATGAAATTAGGACTCTGCTGGTGACGAAGTGAAAGCTATGTGCACCCTGTGGAGTTTTAGGTTATTTTAATGCAAATTTCTCAGTTCCTAAGAACTCCAAGGATTTGGCTCTGGAGCCAGCCAGCAAACAGGAAGCCTTAGCTTCTGTCCAAACAGGCTCCACCCATCTGCAAACTTATACCTTGGTTATGGTGGAGAGGACCTTCACCAGTATCCACTCCTGCCTTCACCAGAGAACGAATACTGTTCAACCTCTCTACTGGGAGGTATAAAGAGAAAATCTCTCCATTTTTCTCTTATTTTTCACTTAATATTGAAGATGTTCCAAATTTCCTCCACACCTTAGTTTGGACCTTCTCTGTATGTCTGTCTATAAAAGCATGTAATCTAATATAAAAAACCAAATCATGTTTTTTTATCTCTGAAACTCACTTATTTTCTTAAAAAACTGACTTGCTGTAGACAGAAACTCCAGAACAGCAGCTGATTTGTTGGGAGAGCATGGCAACTCTTCTACTGATTTTCTGGACACTTTTGGACTCTTGTCAATCTGTTGTCTCACAGTTCTGTTCTGGCCAAACTGAGAACTTAGGCTACTTCATGTGTGACATTTTGGATAGTAGCAAGGATGGATTCTGGCCCATGGATAAATGTCTCTTTACTAGGAGCTCTAAATTTACCTACTACTTAAACTAGATCTACAGAAAGAGCTTCCTGGTCTATCCTAAGTAATTCACAAATTTTTGTATCCACCCTTCTAAGTTCCATGCTGTTTGCTTCAAAGATCCCCATTCAAAACTGTCATACCAGTCATACTAAATCCATGTCAGCAGGACCTACAGAGGGCACAAAGACTGTGATCAGGTCAAAAGGGGCTGAGAGTGTAGGGAAACATTTCCTGTTGTTGCTTGGAGAAAAACATTCACATTCATTACAACATTAATCAGAAAGTTAAATGGATGCATTTAAAAAAGCAACACTAAATTTTTCACCATCGGCAATTTTTCAAAAGGAGATTCTAAACTTAAATTGGAATTTATTTGCCTTAAAATAATACAGTTAAGCTTATGCCTGCATAAGATTAGTCAGAGTGTAGTAAGTTACATGTATTTTATTTTCCTGAATAGTGCTGCTTTGCTTAGGAACAGAGACTGAAATTCCCTCTAACTCTGAAGCAGAGTAATAGGCATAGCAGTAACACTAGCTGCTCCAAGCAATTTACTAGTGTGCCTTAAAATACAACTGTGAAGTACATATTTGTAAATGCAATATTAAGCCCAGGTATTTGTCATCAGGATAGCAGGGGTACTAATTATGATTACAGTCTTAGTGAGTCTTCTGTTGAATAAACTGGGACCACCATTCTCTGCATCATTAGATGGCCATATTACCTGTATCATTAGTGGGATGGTTTGAATCCAAACCAATAATGTTGGGTGGAATTACCAGATATATTAGTATCAAACACTAACGCCAGTGATTTGAGCCATCCAATTCCTTAAATTATGTAAAAATCGCATGGAGGTATCTTGGAAAGCGCTTGAGGAACTACTGAGTGTAGAAGATTTGAAGCCCACCACTTACATTTCTTCAGACTCTTTTCAAATACAGACAAATGTAAATAAAATTCAAACTTTTTCCACAATAATGGTGGGATATTGTGACTGTGTAAGGCTATTTCTCTGACTAGGGCTTAACTCTGATTTCAGGTGTGTTGTTTATTAGAAACTCTGCATATTATTTCATGGGCTGCACAGAAGTTCTTTGGAAAAAACCAAAAATGCACACAAAAAACCCCAACAAACAAAACGAGTTTTATGGGGTTTTGTGGTGTATTTTCAATAGAGTACAGTCAAAAACTGTGTAAGGTAATTGCACTACTTCAAACAAAATGTCTTGAAAGGGATAAGAGATACACTTTGGTTTTCTCATTGCCTTTCCTGTGTATCATTCTCCTTTAAATGAAACTCCTTTTCACAGATGTTGCATTTGCCCAAATTTGAAAGATGAACCCTTCACCTTCCCTAAACTTCACTAAACCCTTCCATTGGATTGCTTTACAGTGAAAGAAAATGGTGTGTGTAAAACAGGACACTGAAACTCTTAAAAGATAGTGTTTTGGACTGTTATTATCTCCTCTGATCTCATGAAAGTAAGACTTAATAGATTATGAAGCATCACCTATAAAGGAATAAAATTTCACTTACAAATGAGCTATTGAGAATATTCATTATGAGTGAGCAAAGAGAAATACAACATGCAACATTTCCTACCATTCTTACTGCAGTATGTCAAAATGATTTACTTTTAGTTAAATAACACTTTACTGCAATTTGTAGGAAAAAACCTAATGGTCAGATCTGTGAGCATCATAATGAGTCTTTTAAGCGAAAAACACTGGATTTGGACCATATTTCATATTGCTTTCTGTCTGCTCTACTGGCATGTAATTGCAATCAATGTGAACGTGAACAGTAATTTTCTTCTGCCTAGTATAAATACTTACATTTAAATTTTATAGGTAGAGAAGGAAGCAAGCTCAGAGTAATTTTACTGGTGTGGCATAATAATGAAAACACAAGTGACCAATTAAATAATTAATTTTTTTTGTTTATTCTACATCACAATTTTCTTATTTTTTAATTTACTATATTCTCATATACTGGGATACAAGTATTAATTTAGTTCCACCATGGATTATTCTCCTGACTTTCAATATTACATTAGCTCTTATTCATGTGCTTTTGTTTTACAAACAGTTTTCAAAACTCTAAATGGTACTAACCTGAATGCTGTGAGATACTCAACATCACCCATAGGAGGATCCAAGCCACCTGTCCAAGCAATATTTATGTTATACCCTTCACCAGGGCCACTTCCAACCTGAAAAATAGGAATAAAATGCCAAAAAGAGAGAAAAAGAGAAAAAAGGAGGAAGAAAGAGAGAGGGAAAGGGGAGAAGAAAAAATTTCTCCAATGTGCTTTAGAAACAAACATCAAACAACATGTCAGATCAGCCTTGTTTGACAAGGACTGCTCTGGGTTATGCACTTGTTCTCTACTGGTCCCCTGCTCCCAGTGGACAATTTGGTAATCTGGTGTAATTTAAAGAACCAGAGAAGGACAAGAAAATTAGGGGTAATCATGCAACGCAATTACCTGAAAGATACAAATAAAAATGGGGCTCTAAAGAAATAAACCTAACCTCATTTGGGGCTCCACTGCCGGGGAAGAAGTTGCCTTCATCATAGCGATGGAGGGAAACATACAGGATGCTGGGGTCAGCATAAAAAGCCTGCTGTGTACCGTTGCCATGGTGAACATCCTAAAGGAGAAAGAAAACAGATGACAAATGTAATAATGTCCAACTCAGTGTAGAGAGCTCAGTTCTGCTTTCTTTTACACCCCCTTCCTCTCTCTCTCTCAGTTTCCCTCCCTTGCCCTCCTTTTGTCTTTCCCTTTCCCCCTCCCTTCACCACCCCATACTTCCTGAACTTTCAGGCAAATTACTCTTTAATGCACTCATTTTTTAAACTGGCTTCTAAAAATCAGGAAACCATAGCGAGCGTGCCCTGGAGACTCCAGATGAGCAGTCATTGAGAAATCCCAGTCCTTTTGTACAATTAGATATTTATACACCGGCTCTTTGTACTCCTTGCCTCAGTGATGGAATCTAGCATCCTGTTTTATGGAGGAATTTTATGACTTATTAACTGCCAACAGTTCATAACCCCTCAGGCTTAATTAACTAGCCTCATTGGCCTCTGAAGAAAGACTAATGTTTAAACTACAAACTAGTATTTTGCAGAAGGATCTATGGTTTACAGAGCTTTTTCACAATTCTTGACAGAACACTAAACATAAGAGTATTCATTGATTTGCCAAGTTCCACTATTGAGGTCAAAGGCTCTGCGACCAGCTGAGTAAATTGGCTTTCTTGAAACATTCAGTTCAGTTCAGTCCCTCAGCAGTTAGATCCACATCAAAAGAGATGCCAGATGCGGAAAGGACTTCATACTTCATTTTTGCAAAATCATGACGGCAACAGTTGAAGACATAGGAATATGATCTCATTAGCTATTAAATCATCTGGCAGATAGGATGGTGCCTTCCACAATCAAGAAGTGACCTTGGCCAGTCTCCATATTTCAAACATTATAAAATGACAGTGAATAAAATTCTGTCATTAAATAAAATGCTGACAAAGAAATGCTGACAGTATATCTGTATAACAAAGGCCAATGATGCAGACATTTCCTTTCTTTTTAGTTTGTTTTCTCAGTTCACTATTATTCTATGTGGTTAGACACACAAGAATTTTACAAGTGAAGATGGAAAATCCACTTGCCTTTCAGAAAAATAAAGTAAAAAAAAAAAATAAAACAAACCCAAAAATGATTCTTCACTGGCAATTCTAAGAAGCTGAAAAGTTATAGATATTATTTATTTTCCTCCTTTAATACATCAATTTGAAATTTCTGATTTAGAGAATTAAGGGGGACAAAGTATGCTGAATGGCAACACTGTCACTGTCACCCAGTCTGTATTTATTTCACAAATGTTATGAGGTCTAAATCCAATTTAGTGTCTGCAAAATAGAAGTCACATTCTCCTCACTATGCCACTCCAGGCAAGCTCAAGTTTTACCTCAAGGTGTGCACTGCCAATAGCACAGCAAGCACTCAAAATTCTTGTCCTCTCTGCCAGCTGAAGCAGCCCATGAGTTTTATCCGTGTTGTTCAGAACTCTCTACATTGATTGAGTCCTACTTGTATTGCATTGTACTTGACTTAGACCTCCTCTGGGACCTCTGCAGGGTAGTATTATAAGAATTTCTTTTCTTTTCTATGTTGAAACTACTTGAAGCAACATGAGGATGGAGTTACAGCCCAACTGTTACTTAATGCCAAGGTTAAATGTAACACATGAGACGTGCAAAGGAGAACACACTGGTATGAGGTGGTTGAAGATCTCGAGGCAGCTACACTACAGCTACACAGTGTAGTGTTAGATGGTTATGACTGGCAAATGAAGTAAAACCTGGCATGCAGACTAATCTCAGAATCCCATTCAGTCTTCAGCTGTGACAGAGTTTATTGGTTTACTCCAAAACAGCCTCAAATCCAGCTAGCACAGATGCAAGTACGGATGATCCTGGAATGAAGATTTCAACAACCTCACAAGCTATGCTGGCCACATATATAGATCTGCAGGGACACAGTAGGACTTCACTTTGTTATTGTAATTAGTCTTTCTTTTCCATACATATTTGGGGCTTTAGATCTGTTCTTGCTGTAAGTTTCCAAAACACAGGGCAAATCTTAAAGGGGCATAGGGAGGATCTTTTTCCTTATTACTTTTCTTTATTATTCAAATCTCAAAGCTAGCTTTCTTGTTTAAAACTTTGATTCCACTAAGAGCTCTTTTTTGAAGAGCAGTAACTTCTCTGATTAGACAAAGGAAAGTGTTCTTTAAGACTGCGGGTGTTAGCATGAAGGAAATGAGTTCATATTCTGCCCTTAGCAGATCAAATGTATTCAGAGTATATAAATCAGTTCAAAACCAGAGGTTTGTGCAGATGGTGGAATGAGGAAAAAGTCCTGTCAGATACATCTTTTATTTTACTGAAGAAAGAGATGAAGGGAAGATTGACAATTAAAAAGTTAAGAATTTATATATGAAACATGTAGCAGCTATGAGGACTACACTTAATTTGTTAATAGATTACACTTTAGTGTGTGGGATTGGATATTACATTTTAGTATTTATATTGTAGTAACATGTATAGCTGCCAACTTGCATGGGGTCCTGCTGTGCTAGTCACTATCAAAATATAGTCTTAAAGGTTAATTTCAAGTCTAACATCTGTAATTCCATTCTTTCCTTCAGATGCCCTAAACTCTGTTGGTGGGAATAAAGACATCACTATTAACTTGTTCATTCATTCAGTTTAGCCTGTGATTTATCCATAGTTTGCATGCATAAGAAATTTTCCACATAAATTTTTGTACATCATTGCTCTGACCATGGAGCAGACTAGGGGCTGGACTGCAACTGCTCCAGGAATGAAGTCATCTGTGTCAGCCATACATTTCTACCTTTTCACCCGCTGAGTTATTCTGGTCAATGGGACAGTTGCAGAACGGCTGAAAATTCCCTATCTACTTTCCTGGGTAAATATAGGCAGCTTCACAGGTAATCATTTGCACAGGTAATCATTTGCACATTTAACCTTGTCTTGAAGAACTGAAGCTGAATTTCTAAGTGCAATTGGCTAAGTATGTCAAAGGGAAGTGTTTTCTTTTCCCAAGAAGGCAAATGTAACATTTACAGGCAAAAAGACTTCAAAACATTTACAAAGTTTGAGTAGTCTTTTCCTATTAAAAAATGAGAATATACAGAGAGTTCACTTTTGGCCAGAATTTACAGCAATGAACTGAAAGATTCAAGTCAGCAAGCAGACATGACATACAGTAGAAGTGAATTTTTAAAAAATAATAGTTTCTGTCAGTTTATAATTATGTTTTTAAATGACAGTAGAACAATCTGACAAATATTTGAAACACATTCTAAGAATATTTAATCTACACATATACTTATTCTGCCACTCATTTTTCACTTACCATTCCTTCTCCCACACTCCCCCTTTCCTGCTTCTCTTCAACAGTCAGTACGCATGTTTAACTGAACAAAAGTGCTAGATGGTAAGGCCATGACTCCACAATAAGATTTAATTATGAGTGCAGATATGAACAAGATTTAGACTATTAAGCCCTGCACTTCAAAAACCCTTTAACATATTTTGTCTTTAAATCTTTTATCACCTGCAAAAATTAATTAAGTGCAGATGTAACAGGTTAGGTTTTGATGCCAGGGTTCATTTCCTGTCTATGCTTTGTCAGACACCCTATTACACCTCGTCATGAACTGTAGGAAAAAAAAAAATGGTGCTCATAAATCAGCATTCAACTTTCCTTGGGCTGTGCATTGGGCTGATCCTTTAAGTGCAAGGCAGAGCTCCAATTCATTATTCATGAAAATAATATAGCCAGTATGCCAAATGTCATCTGCATTTAAATAATCCATTTGTTAAACGTATTAAGTATTGTGTAAGAATGCCTTCTATTAAAATACAAGACTAATCCAATGAAGTGGATTTTTAATCACATAGCCTTCCTTCAGGGAACCACCAAAACCTGGTATACAAGACTAGAAAACTTCTTAGGGGAAATGACCTGTTGATTTGTTTAATAATATCAAAGTTACACAAGTCAAATCATTGCAAACTGGGAAGAGTAGTCAATTTTGTTACCAATGCAACATTCTTTAAAGAAATCTGACTACTGAAACGTTCTGTTCTGTAGGGAAAAGTAAACTTGGGTTCTGTAGGGTTATTTTAACAGTGGAAGTATCAATTCATTTAAGGACCATAAAAGTTGCCCTGATCTGTGCCTTCTTCTCATTAAATTGCAGTTAACACCATTAAAGTGAAACATAGATGTTTATAGCTTCAGTACTGCCATCCTGGCTTTAATGAGTTCCCAAAATCAGAGGAAATGCACACCTTTATTACTTGTAGGTATTAAAAGCAGGAAAGTTGGACTTATATATACAAATTCATAATCTTTCATCTAGATGCGCTGTGAGCATGATGCCAAGAATACATACCAGATCTACAATCAGTATCTTGCCTATATTTAGCTTGTCTCTCAAGTATTTGGCAGTAATTGCAATCGAATTAAAAAAGCAGAACCCCCTGTGGAATAGAGAAGAACAGAAATAAGAAAGCAAATCAGTCAGGAAAACAGCTATAAATAATGTTCAGAGCATTTTAAAAAATGCTATATGATCTCTGAGGCCATAAATCTGCTTCAGGGAGTACCTAGAAAGCCTTTTCAGTCATCTGCTAACAATTATAGTTCTTCAGAGACATGCACAATGCAGGTGATTGCCAGTAACCTTAGTGCTCCAAGATGGGCAATATTCCCTGGTACTTACATGGCTGTTGATTCTTCAGCATGATGGCCTGGGGGCCTTACAACAGCAAAGCCATTCTGTAAGAACAAGATAGGTTTTCAATTATCAGCTTAAAAAAATACTTGACTCAGAGCAAAACAGAGCAGCAAGCAGATGGGATTGAAATCTATTAGAGCCTCTTGAGCACTTTTTCTCTCCAATCACCCTTTCATAGTACTGCCAGAAATAATACAGTTGAGAACAGTGGCAAATTAACTTATATAAATAAACACATGCACATACATACATACACACACAACATGATCTAAAGAGGAGGAAAAAGGCAGGATGAGAAAGCCCTGTTATGAATTTTGCTATTTAAAATGTAGGTCATCTAAAATCATGTAATCTTAATTTGCTCCATCTTGAGATGCTTCAAAATAAAAGCATCTTAAGGTATGTATTTTACATGATTAGCCATTGTTGACCTTACCTCTGTATAGACTAAATGACAAATTCAGACACACACACACACATAATTTCTAACAGTAGAAAAAGGATGACAATGAACATCCCATATTTCTGCAAACCATAAATTACACTTGGGAACCTGCCATGCTTGCAAGTTAATAGATTCCCTGAAGTCAATTTCTAACACACTTTCTGGAACTGTATGTATATTTCATAAAGTACAGCATCAGGATCAGTGATGACCAAGGAATTTTTTGCCTCTGGAGTCACTGAAGATAAAAGAAAAATGGAATTTCCATCCTCCCAGTGTGGGTATGGTAAAGGGAAAATGTAGAAGTGCTGGCAAGATAGCTCTAATCAGAAAGTTAGATTATATATTCAAGAAGCAGTGTCTCATAAGGTTATGTATCATATCACTCTTAAAACAGTTAGATTCAGGAGAAACACCACTGCTTCACAATATTTCCTCTTTATTCCAACTACCCAAGATGGTCCTTCTAATCAGCTATATATATGCCATCAAACTAATGACAATTACCATATACATAAACATAAGAAATCATAATCTGTACATGAGATATCTGCCCAACTTGTATTTTCACACAGCCGCACGCAAACACTAGGTGTGTATGTATGCCTGCATGACCAATCAAGCATTGCATTTTCAGAGAGGAGAAGGCAGGAAGAAAAAGGTTGGATTACTTCTGTATTTTAATAATCAGTATTAAAATATTCCAGTTTGATATACTAAAACTTGATAAACATGTTTCAGCCTTCTCTTACCTGAAAAAGAATCATTAAAGTTTCACTCACGTTGATGTAAATACAGAGGAACATGGCAGTTAATAGTAACATTGGCTCCTGTGAAATCTGTTTATTTACAAACTTATGAATGTGTGGTTTGTGTGTACCTGTGGAATTGTCTACCTATGGTGCTTCTCTGGCATTTATTTATAAATAAATACTACCATGTTGTCTTATTTAATTTGCTGCTAGATGTAATCCAAGCAGACAGTTGCAAAGTTTTGTGGAGCATGGCCAAAGTTCTATCAGAGTACAGTAAACTTAAATTACAATACCAAGCAAGTGCATGTGTAACAGTGGTTCTTCTGGCTGCCATTTAAAGAATTTGAGAATCTGAGGATTTGACATCATGACTTACTTTTCATTGTGTTCACATTAAAAAAACAAACCCAAACAAACAAAACACAACGACCCAGCAATTAAAGGCACAAAACTTATATATGTTAGTATTCATGCATGCATTCCTGGAGATGGGATATAAATTGCCTATAGATCAAGCACACCAGCAAAAAAAAAAAAAAAAAAAAAAAAGCATTGTGGACTGTGCTAATTTGCAGAACTAAACCAACTAAACCAGAGCTGAAATTGTATTGTCTATCCTTCTGAGAGTTTTTTAACGTTTCTCGCTTGCACAAAATATGACTTAGAGAAGAATTTCACAAAGAACTCTCATAGCATTTATGAAAAAACAAAGTATATTTATGCTGATGAATGTCGGGATAATGAGGTGAAAAAAGACTCAGCAAAGAGGGTATTACTAGAGAAAGAGCATGATGCTACCTGTATTTCGTTCTCTCAATATTTTTAGGAATTTGGAAAAAGTCCATGAAAGGCTTACAGCTGCCGCTGCTCAGCTAACAGCTCATTATCATCTAACTTTATCAGTATTCCCAAAAGATCAATATAATTAAGATGATTATCTCTAGGAGGATTTCATGGGGAAATATAGAGCCAGAAAATATCAGCACTGCTGATTTTGACAATATGACAGTTGCAGTGTAGGCTTCTCTTCTGTTCCCCTTGACAAGACTCTTTGGAAGCCCTGTTTTCTTACATCTAGGTAATTTCTGAAATCAGAGCTTAACCATTACAGCCCTACACCAGCATGCAGGATATTCACAACAGGGTCATGACCACTTTTTATGAATTTTTACATCACAAAAAATTCAGTATTCACATGGGAAATTTTCTTTTTAAAGAATACTGTGCATATGTTACACTGATGATAAAATATATAGTTGAATTATACCGAACACTGAAAAGTACTTACCATACAGAATTATTGGCAGCTTTTGTGCAATTGATAAAACACTTAGTTTCTCCTGCTTTCAAATTTTGCATGAACACAGAATACATTAGTACAATGGAACATGATGGTTTTTTGGTTTTTTTATTTAGGCTATTTTAAATACCAGACAGTTAGCTCAGTAGACAGTAGAACAGTAGATGAAAAAGCAAAAATCTGCTTTAAAGACAGAAAGACTAACACAGAGCAGTATGTTGAAAATGAAGCCAACACACATAAATTCAAAGCATTTTTATACAGAGACTTATTTACACTAGGATACAGACACCTTTATAAGTAGACAGAACATTAAACTGACTGGCGGACATGAACATGAGAAAAACGATTCATGTCTGTGCCATTATGTGATTACCTTTATTTAAATTTGAGGATTAAGAATAAAGCCTGAGTAGAGAGATTCTAAAATCTGTGCATATTTGAACAAAGGAAGAGAAGTCTGCCCAGGCTCAGTTTATACAGAAGACTGACTGCAGATAAACCTGCTGAGTTCGACCTTTAATGAAAACTAAGAAAAAATGTTTGTCTTTTTCCACAGCCAGCTAAGTATTCTCTTCTTTCATGACTTTAAATATGTAGTTGGATGCTTGATTTTCAAAAAACAGAGGTGTACATCCTCCTGCAGCCTTCTTGTCTTTGATGGTCAAGTTAATCCCTTTCTGTAGTGCTCTGGGTTACAGTGTTGGTCTACAACATGCTTGGGAACCTGCTGTGCCTCTCCATGAACCTTTCCAAGACAAGTACTCAGGACAATACCATAACATGGGTGGACAATCCAGGGCATAGGACTGACCATCTATTGCAGAGTCCCACTGGTGTTTCTATTACATTACCTCCATATAGGAGGTAAAACTAGGTGCAGACAATTTTTCTCTAGGGCAATATGTGATCATTGTGGCAAGGTGTGAATGATTCTTCATTCACATGACAGTGAGGAGCTTGCTCTGCCTAGATTCCAAGTGAACCAAGAGTTACCTGGCCAGTCAGCCACTCCAGGTATAGTGAGAAGCCTCACTGAGAAACAGTGCATACAAGTTTCACTGGTACTACCCCAGAAAAAATCATCTGTTTTTTTTTAGAATTCAAGAAAAGCCAGTGCAATGCACAAAAATAGCAATAAACCACAGCAGGTACTCAAAGAGCACCTAGTGAAGTAATAGAAGACCCAGGTTCCACTTCTTCCGGAACATGGGGATGAATTTGTGAATTTGCTTCCCACACCACTTTGTGCCTTTAGATTATGTGGTCCATAAAATAGAGATTGAGTCACATCTTATCAGTCTAAGTTTTCTAATAATAGGTCTGGAGCCAGGCTCTTCCTCAGCTTTTATTCAAACACAAACATTGTTTATTATTATTATTAGAAATTGAAGGTCTTCTTGTATTTTAAATGTAAACCCCTGTATGAATGAGCAATGCCATCTATGCCATCTATTCAAAGGCAATAGCCACCAAAGGAGCAGAGGCTTCATATGAAAAAAAACCCATTTTACTGTGTGGGTGACCAAGCAAAACAACAGCTTGCCCAGAGAAGTTGTGGAGTCTCCGTTCCTGGAGACAAAAAAGCCGTCTGGATATACACCTAGGCAACTAGCCATAGGCAGCTCTATTTGAGTAAGGGAGGTGGAGTCAATGATCTCCTGAGGCCACTTCCAACCTCACCTGTTCTCTGTATTTCAGATGGAGACCAGGTAACTAACTGGGGTCTGAATTCCACACTTGGAGCTCAACTTGCTCCTAAGGTTAAGTGTTGGAAGTTTTTAATTTTTACTTGTCAAAATCGCAGTCATGGACATGCACTTGTTTTTAGTGGAAAGGTTCTGGTTTTTTTGTCCTGTCAGAATTTATACTTCCTGAGTTTTATATATATATTTTTTATATATATATATAATATATATAATATATATATATATATATACAGTTGTATCCTCATAAAGTAATATAAAACCCCCAATTTCTTTATATTTTAAAGGTGGTCCATACACTGTAGCTGACAGGTGTAATCCTTAAAGTGGCCTTAGTGCCATCTTTAACTCTGCCATCTCTGGTGCAGTCAAGTCCTACAATAACAAATATCCAGGCTGCTTTAAGTCTTGGCTGCCTACAAGGATCCGCTTGCAACTGGTACCAGGAAGACAATAACCATATTCTTACCAGTGCCACTTATTCTCTAACACAAACCCAAGCTATGTCATCCATCAGGGAGGATAAACATGAGAATGAGTGGTGTAAGGCTGAGGCAATCCTTGGGCACCTGTTTAGGACAATTTTACAAGCTACTCATCCAGCCAGAGCAGGAGTCAGCACTTGGCTCTGGGGGTCTACGAATGCAGTGAACAAGAACCTGTGATTTAACAAAGCAGTATTAGCAGCATGTACATTTGCCAAGAAAACAGTAATGGACATGAGGGAATACTATTTTGTCTTGCAGAGGAAGCTAGTAGAGGCCAAGTACACAGAAATGGACATTAAACACAACTTTGATGGAAACAAAGAGTTCCCTGTCTGCTTTCCTGAAGGGCTAAGTGGATAGCATCAGAAAACACACATGAAAAGTTGGTGCTTGAAGACTGGCTTAGATACGACCATGATGGCCTGTTTAGCCACAACTGGTGTTAACTATATTGGGAAAGAAAGCAGACAAAAGAGTTTTAGTACAGAGTGGTCATGGAGGTAAGCAATGTACCACACATATAATTAAAGTTGTCTCATTATATGAAATAATAACAGTGATTCAGCTATAAATATAACCATAATTGCTGGGGTAGAGTATCTAAGAAATGGTTTAATACAATATTTTGCAATTTTTCTAACTTTGTAAAAGCAAAGAATGCAAACTACTACCAAAAAGATTTCATTGGTCGATGAAAATCAACTTTGATTGAAGGCTTTTATTAATCATATCTTTAACAGTAGCAAAGTAAGAATTCATTTGTTACTGTTTCTTACATGCATGCATTATTCAAAATGCTGTGGCTGTGTGGAAAAATGCCTCTTTTTGTGGCTGTCACACATTTCTCAGAATTTTTTTTCGAGCAAAGTGTGATTTTTATAGGGCAGAAGGTGAGATGGCAGATGCAAGGGTAGGGAAGAGCTTGCAGGAGAAATACTGTGCAGGAGGCACCTGGGCACAGAGCACATTCCAGGAAAGGAGATTTGTGTAGGTAACCAGAGGAGCTGTGTGGGGTTTTGTGTTGTTCAGGCAGACATGGAAATTTGCTGGCAAAAGCTCTACCAGAGGAAGGACAGTATGGGACTAGAGAAACATTTGCTTTCTGCTCTTTTTGCTTATTTTGTCTTTAGAATGGTAATTTCTTTTATTTTTTTGTTGCAAGAAAACCTAGCAATAGAGCTATGAAATAAAGATTATTATTCAAAATTATTTTAAAACTAGAAAACCAAGAATTTGGGGGAAGAGGAGGTTGATTAAGCTAAATCTGTTTATTCACTAGATTAGTATTACTTACCACATGATGATTCCTCCATAGCCCTTTGTGACAAAGGCCTTTAGAACAGTAAAAACCAAGCTCATTTGGAATGAGAGCTTCAAATTCAATGTAAGTCATCTATGGATTATACAATGACACCAAAGTAGCAACAACCAAATTCAGGAAGTTTACTTTAGTATTGATTCAACCTGACATATCAGAAAGAACAATCCCAGGAACATATCAGATCCTGGTTCAGGGGAAACTAGTTCAATTGCTTTCATTCTGTTAATTGACCTTTAGCTACCAACAGGGCAACTTTACACGTGTGTTTGTGTGTGTGTGTGCACACACAAGTCATAAGATAGAAAAACGTTTTTCTTCACTTGATCCAGCTGAAGTGGATATTCAAGATAGTCTCAGACCACACTTTTAACTTATGTGCCTTTTCTTCTTTGGTGTTCTTCTGAAAAATTTCCAATTTAACATTTTTTTTAGCAAATAAATCTACAGCCTTTAGGTTAGGTTCTTTTTAAAATTTCAATTAATTGCCTTTCTCAACATTTAGTTTTTAAAGATATGAAGTAACTAACATAAGCTTTATAGGTTCTGTATTAAAATACTTAATCTGCCTTAAATAGTTCTGTAAGGTCATTAGTCAAAGTAAACATTCTGTTCTGTATTTAAATTACTGTCTTGCTCTACAGTGAATATCTATGATGATGGAAAATCATCTTCCATTGGGAGAATGACTCCCATTTCCCTTTTGGTAACCTCTCCCAAAAAGAGGTTTTTATTAGGTATACTCTTTTTTAATTATATTTTTCACCCATATAATTTTTATTCCTGCCAGTCAATTTAAAGATATTGAGGGACAGCCAGAGAAATGTAAAATTTGTTATCAGAAATAAATTAATACACATTTAATGTTCACAGAACGACACTAAATAAAACAACTATTACAAGAACAAATAACATTTTGGAGGACATTATTCAAAGAAGTACCATTACTGCAAAATTATCACACTAACCTAACTGAACTGAACTCCAGCTTCTTAAAGGTAGTATTAACCATTTCATAAACACCTAATATACGGCAACAAAATAGGTGGCAGCATCAACATGAATAATTTGATTAACAAAAGGAAAATATCAGTGACCTAAACTCTTTCAGGAAAAATAAATGCAACAATTTGGCAAGCTAAGTCCTAAGGATAAGATTCCTTGCAAGTTCTGTTGCAAATGAAATCTGAAACTGAAAAGACTGCAGATGCAGAAACTCTCCTTATTTTTCTCCAAGACTTGTCTAATATGGGGTTTGTCCAGCTGGGCAGCAGGAGGGACGTGCCCACTGTGCAGGACAGATGCGGAGGCAAGGGAAGAGTCTCCTGGTGCACAGCTGCCTCTGGCTGAAGTAGCACAACAGCAGGGAGGGGAGGGGAGAGGAGCTGAACATGACAACGAGTGCAAGGGAAGCACAGGGTGGGGGAATAAATGAGAAGGGAGGGAAAGACAGCACCTTACAGTGCCACACCCTGTGGCAATGAAAGAGAGCACTGAGAGCCTTAGGAGACACTTCAAGGAAAGAAATGCTCTCTCTCTGCACCTTTTTGGGCCCTCTTTCTGAAGGCGAGGTCATTAATAGACAATGATTTCCAGGTTCATGAGCTACACTGCATGCAAGAAATCATATGCTGGGCACTACCTCTATTTCTTCCACAAGCACTAGGAAATATATCATAGGACTTCTCTTATCTGATAAAATTATTTATGAGATATACCTAAGGACTGTGGTGGAATTCTATTCGCCCAGATCCACATACTCCCCTCTTCTAAAAATCTGTAGTCAGGCAGCAGACTATTAGAAGCTTCCTACATAAATATGTTTGGGAAATGAGAAATGACAAAACATAGATACATAAAAACAGACAGGCGAGGTGTGGCTCTGATTCCACATAACATAAATACCTCAGTGTGCATCAGCAGTTCTCCTAACTATAAACAGCTCAAAAAAAGGTAACCTTTATGCAATAATTAGGCTCATCTCCTACTG
Source organism: Sitta carolinensis (assembly GCA_032173965.1). Classification (NCBI taxonomy): domain Eukaryota; kingdom Metazoa; phylum Chordata; class Aves; order Passeriformes; family Sittidae; genus Sitta; species Sitta carolinensis. The sequence goes on along the minus strand of CM063284.1, from coordinate 30,613,405 downwards.
TAATATTGCAAGAACACATTTATCAGATGCATAAATATATTAATGACTAAAGGAAAAGCATAGCATTTGACTCAGTATAACATCGCCTTTATAGTACTATGTATTTCAGTGGTATGATTCTCTGTTCTCTATTAAATACTACCTCAAAAGTGTATCAAATGGATATTAATGACTGCTCATTTTATTATTAAGCAGACCCACAGAACACTTAATTTTAACAATTGTATATAATTAAATGAAAAAATCCAAATTAAGAATCCCCAGAGAAGTGACAATTTGTCTTAATTAAAAAAAATCTAAAACACAGCAACAACAAAAAAACAAAAACCTCCCCAAAATCCCATTTCCCTCCCCTCATAAGAAAACCCACCCCAGCACTGTTAATTACTATTGTGGCTGTTATTTTACATCCCTAGTACTGTCATACTGATCTTTTTCCCAGTGATCAAGGAGATCAAAGAAATCTGATGTCTCACAAGGGGTTTGAACTACAGCAAAGAGAATTCCTCTTAATTCCTTGTCAGTTTTTGAACACTGTCCAAATCAGATGAACAACATCTTGCTGTTCTCAATGAGACTTGTGTGCAATGGGACCCATAGTCTCAGGAAATTCAGAATAAAGTAAATAATTTTTTGCCCTGTATATGAGTTTGACTCATGCCCAGCTCTGTAATGAATCTCCCAAATGTTCTGCAGACTTTCATGGTTTATTTTGCAGTCTCATCTCTTTTCTTAAAAACATGTACCTATAGCTCCAACCTACTACTATCACTTTGTGGCATAGCAAGCAGTATCAGTACAGACCATGGAATAAGCATAGACATTGAAATGTCCTGTCCTTCCTGAAATTAACTCTATATGTCAGATCCCCACCCAAACAGGGCACTTGATGCTTGTTTCCACACTCTAGCCCTGTCCTGTTGTAAAAAATTTGGGGTTTAAATTGATTGAACTGACACCAAACTGACAGTACACCATCTGATAGCAATCTGCATCCAGGGAACAACTATGGCGTGCTTCTCTACTGTGCTCATCTTGCTCTTAATATGTTGTAGAGCCATTATAGCTTGCATGCAATTCTTGAAAGGTGCTTTTTTTTGTCATCCAAGAATTCTGAGGCTGTAGCAGATCATTCCAGATTCCCATCAGAGTTTAATCGTCCCAGTCAGTGCTCATAGTACAGGCCCCAAATGATTGTGTCACATGCATATTTGCTCAATGAATGCACATGAAAGGGGTCAAATTCATCTTCTTTCCCTTAGATTTTCACAAGTACACTACAAAATTGGTATTTTCCCTAACAGAAACAGCTGATCAACTTCTTTTTCTACAGATAAATGGCAGGAAGATGGAAAAGGAACATGTAAAGGCATAAAGGTAGATTGGAAAAAAAAAGATCTGTGGGTCTAAAATCATATGGAGATTGTAGAGAACTTCAGAAAATGCTGCAAATCCCCCCCCCCACAGTGCAATTTACAATATGAGAGTTTTGAAAGAGACTTGCCAGCAAACTCTGAGTTTGAATGGATGCAGTGACAAAGCAGACATAGGATAACTGTGCCAAAATAGCTAATGTCAGGACTTTTGCATTTACAGAACTTCTGCTAACATGCTTTCCTTCTGACAGTCAGGCATTAATAATCTTCCCATAACCTTAAATGAAAAATACCACATATAGGTTGATAGTTCATACAGATGCCATGGTGGCATGTAAATCACTGGGCTTCATGCTGGAAGTCTAGGAGCAGGTTAGATAAACACCTATCAGGAATGGCAGGAATATTCACAATTCTCTTTCACAGCAAATCCCTTCCATTTCTGTTTTTCTGATGATTTGGTTTAAACGAGCTACTGGGTGTATCTATTGAAAAATGTTCTTTCCTATGTCTCAGGTTGCAAGTTGCATGAGACTGGCTCAATTCTCTGCATTGTAGAAAAAGATTCTATTTAGGATCAACAATAATGTTACACCAATCTACAAACTAGCTTTAAATATAAAATACCTAGAGCTAAATATAAAACATTTGTTTACAGACTCCTGCAACACCAGTAGGAAGAGAAGTCTTACAATGGCTGATGATTCTTTTTAGCTGTCTATCACACAAATAAGCAAGAACATTCACACTGTGAGACACACCACAAATGCACAGAAGTAAGTGGTAAAGGTTCTGCAGTGGACAAGTCAAGTGCACACAGGAGGTATCTCACCATTCTTACCAAAACTTGCTTTTAAATTGCTTAGACATTGGTGTGCGTCCTACAGTTACTAAAGATAACAACTAACTAAAAAATCCTTCTTCACTTCCATTATTCGTGTGTGGAATGATGCACAGTGAGTTATGTATCTTACTATGCCCAAACAATCTTAAAGGGAATGAAGAACCCATCAGAAAGGATACACACCAGGATCCTATACGATGCACCCTGTCGTTGATCTGACATTTCAAAATTTATACATTTTGTGTGGTACCTGGCTAATGATTTCAGGATCTGAGCATAAAAGTTTATTAACTACTGTCAGAACTATAGTACTGCACTTCACCTGACTAGGCTCTCATTTATACACTGATATATTCTACATCTATATACATGTATGCATAAATATATGTACCCGTTCCCAAATAGGTAGCTAACATATTTTGACTGAAATAAGAGAAATATACAGGAAGAAAATTCTCCAAACAGAATCTGTAATTTAAAAAAATCATCAAGCAGTGTTAATTTGAATATATTTATTTCCATCTTGATTCTGGAAATAGGACCGAATCCATTAGTATGTGAACTGGAAAGTGAATAAACGGTTTCAAGGAGATATGTTAGCTCCAACAATGTTTATTGGGGCAAGCCTGCACTCCGGCTGCATATGGTGTACCTTTAAATAGGGCCGTTAAAATACCAAATAAAATGTCAAAGTCTGTCAGGTCTGGAGCTTTTATAAATTGTTTAGACTGGGGATAACTTGGGTTTCGTACATCATGCCTGGCAGACCGGCGGCACGGCGACAGGGCGGGAAGGGGCGCGGGCGGCGCAGGGGCACGGGCGGGCAGCCGGGCACCGCCCGCCCCTCGCCCGCACCGCCCGCCGCGCCCTCTTGCCCCCGCGGCCGCCTCGCGTCTCGCTGGGTGGTAAACTGAGATTACGCACGTGACTAAACAACCGTATTTAAAAAAAAAAAAAAAAAAAGAAAAGAAAAAATTTAAAACTTAATTTCAAAGGGAGCGCCACAGCCACTGACCGGAGATGTGCACTAACGTGCCCTCGGGCCGCAGCCCCTCCGCGCCGGCACTACCCGCGGCCGCCGCGGCTCCAGCACTGCCACACCTTCGCGGCCGCGCTGCCGGCCCTGCTGCCGCCGCCCCGCCCGGAGCCGAGCGCGGGAACGCCGCCGCCCCGGAGCCCCCCCAGCCGCGCTGCCGGCCCGCCCGGCGCTCCCACCCACGGCGCGGCCCGGACCTCACCTTCAGCTCCCGGGAGGCCACGCGGGCCGCCAGCTCGATGACACAGCCCACCGCCATGCGTGCCGCCCCGGCCGAGTGCAGCTCGTTCCAAACGGTGTCACTGTCCACCTGAGCAAACAGCCGGCCCCGGGAGGAAGGCAGCGGAGAGGGGAGAGGGAGAGGGAGAGGGAGAGCATGAGAGAAAACAAACCCGTGAGGGAGGGCTGGCAGCGTGACAGCCCGTGTACAATAACATCAGTCTTCCGTGCTGGCCAGCTGAAAGGCCTTCTGGACATGGCTTTGCTTATGCTTTTTCTCTGCACGGGCTTCTCCAATGGAAACACATTCCTGTCATGCCTCGCTGCCATTCCCTGTTTAGACTTCTCATTACAAACAGTGTTACATCGCCCGGGCCGGGCCTGCTCGCCAGACGCTCCTCAAACCGGCTGGCGAGGGGACGGGGACCCGCCCGCCCCGGGAGCGGCGGGAGCGCCCATCGGGAATGCCCGTCGGGAGAGGCGGCGGTGCCCCGGCACCAAAGCTCATCAACGGCACAGCAGTGGCCCGTTTCTTAACAGTAGTTAGTAACCCCTCGTTTTTCCTTCCCAGGCGGTTATGGTAGAAGTGACTGAAATTGGAACAATTAATTGTTTTGAATAATTTCAGCAGTCACTCTTGCCATGGACAGAAAATGGAAGTACTTAAAGCAAGATCCTTGCTGTGTCTCCAGTTTTGGATGAACTAAGTTTAAGTTTTGGCTGGAAAGCTTTATTTTGTAACAGATGAATGAGGGGTTTTAAAGCAGAGAAAGTTATCTTCTGCGTATTCTAAATGACAAACTGTGACATCGTAAAGAATAGATTACAAAGGTGGCTAACCAGCACTACTCTGCAGCTTTAATCAGTGTGCTAAAACTACTTTTGAAATCTATTTTGAATAAGTATTTATTTGCAGAAACATACCAAAACAACTAGGTGAAATGTTGTATATCCTTATATACGTTATGTATTATGTAAAGCAGACAAGAATGTGTTAAATAGTCTGAAAAAGTTATCCAAAGAGACAGCCAGACTTCATCGATGCTCCATGGGAAGTGCATTTAATTGTAGTATACCATACAAATTTATCATAAAAAGAAAAACGTTTAGAAATAGACAAAATACTGTGGCAGATGCTATTTGGATGACTTCCAAGCACACTGAGACATGTTTTCAGTTTGAACCAGAAGCTTCTGTTCCTAATTCCTTAAAAAAAAAAAAAAAAAAAAAAAAAAAAAAAAAAAAAAAAAAAAAAGAAATCAAGTAATTGAAAATGGATGCAACTGCTACTTGACTCTGGAAGTTCTGAGGAATTTCTCTGATTAGTCATTTGAAACAGAAAGAAGCTTGATCTAAGCTTTATCTTCTCTACACCTGTCAAATTTCTTTGCCATTACTGTTACAATAATATTATATTTCAAGCTACTAAAATGATCTTATTTTCCAGTATCCTGGACCTGATTTTTCTATCATTTTGATCAGTTTTGTGTGCATGCAGCAGAACTAATGAAAATTGTATTTGCAGTAGACCTGAGTAAGAAAACTGGATTTTGCTTGCAAAGTTTAGAATAACAGTAGTGACAGCACACTGTTTTCATCTGAGAAACTGAAAATGTTGTACAAACACAATTAAGCATCATCAGCTTGATATGGGATGATTTGTTATACTTGATTTGTAGAGTGGTAGCTTGAGATTTTAAGAAATAAAAGGAGGTTTTTTGAAAGATGCACACGGATCACTGGCTAACAAGAAATTAGAAAGAAACCAAGTAGTAAAATGTAACGACATAAGTAACATTAGGCAGACCTCCAAGTTATCTCTCTTTTGCTTCAAAGGAACTGTGAATCAAATTTCATTTTTAAAGCTAATCAGGAGATAAATAAGTAGAGGTCATTGGTTAAATCAATTTAATCAAACCATAATAAAGTTTTAAAAATACTGTGCAGTATTTTAAATAAAGAAGTATCAACAAGAGGGCTGGGAGGGAGTACTTTCTTACCATTTTTATGGCTAGCAAATTAAGGTTAACGTGAAGGAGTGGCTGATGAAAATGATTCAATGGCAGCTGCTCCGTACACCAGGGCATGAGCAGGAGCAACCTGCATCCTCAAAGGGACTATGATTCATTTCCAGGAAGGCTGATTAAGTTAAAATTGTAACCACAGCTTGAGAGTACCCACCCTTAAGACAGTTGTCTGCTCTGACACATGAGACTGCAGTCTCTCCATCCGCTGAATGCTGAGTTTTGGCCAAGGTAGAGCATTTATCTTTTTCTGCTTTCAGGTGAGTGTGAGGAGACTGAACTGGGACAGTAAACCAAGTATCTTCCACTGAAAAATTTCCCTCAAGCCACTTGAATGACTGCTACCTTAATTTACCTGGACTGGTAGAAAAAATGGGCAATCAGGAAACAGATCAGTGTTTCCTGAGAAATTTTTCAAAAATGACCACCTAAACGAACACAGGAAGTTCAGGATATTTTAGCTAATCTCTTGGGCATGGTACATGTAGTGAGTGGTAAAGTTTTACAACTAAGGGTAGCCAACTGAAGCTGCATACTTTAATGCACAGTTACTGTAATACAAGAAAAGCAACATAAATATGAGAGTATTTACCCTGAAAAGGCACAGTATTACAAACTTAGGTGTCAAATACTATTTAACATTTTTGCAAAATTAAGACTGAATTTCTGAGGAACATCTCATGAAGAACAACCTAGAAGAACTTGCATCACACAGCCAACACTTTAGTTGCAACAACTAGAAAATGCCATCTCATTCCATTTTATATCTTTATTAATTCTATGTATTCCCTTAAATTTTTCAGGTGTTTAAACAGAGATTTTCTTTTAGTGTTACTCAGTGTTTACTTTGTAAATTGCTGTTGAAATACAGTGTTATAAATGGCAAACCCATTAAAATTACAGCTACTAGTTGGCCCAGTTGTCAGGCCATATCGGAAATGAAGGTCTAAAATCCTACTGATATGCTTTTCTATATTCCTGTGAGATGAAATGGTTGGAATTTGTACAAGTAAAGGGAATAGGATTAGACACTGTGGTTTCTGGTTGTAGTGCATGTATATATCAAATATATCTGACAGCCTATCTATGTGCTGACTATGCATGGATTTGTGACAAATGTGATGCTTTCTGAGTCACAGACTATGATGAAGTCAGATGGAATTTTATAAGAGGTTTTTTTTATTCAAGTGCTTTAGAGCAGCCAAGAAATTCAGTGAAAAAACCAGTCTGGATTAGAATTGTTTTTCAGACAATGTTAAACAAAATTTACAGAAAATACCACAATTGTAGCTGAATTCTAACATAGAATATTAGCCTTTTTTTCTGTTTAATTATGTTTAATATTTAAATATTACTTCTATTGAGGAGTCCTTTAAAAATTGTCAGGGTAGAAAAATGTTCTAAATTGAACCAAATGAAAAAAACATTTTTTTAAAGCATCAAAACGTCAGTGTTGAACTATGAGCATACTAGACCTTTTGTTATCAAAAATCCTATCACTGCTACAGTTCTTCAGAGAAGAATTGTGCATGATAGCACCAAGACCCAGAGAACACGAGCCCTAGCTGCACACTAACTTTCTAACACACATATGGATTTACTTCACTTCTGGTTTCCTGAATGAGCACTGTAGGTTGCAGGCTTTTTCAAGCACATCTAGTATAGCTCAATCATTGGCATGTGTAGCAAAGCTAATACTCTGCAAAACTGCAGATGATAGAAATTAAGCTACCTGTCCCTGAAGTGGATGTGGAGGCATTAAAGAGGGAGGGAATGACTTAAGTGAAAAGAAATGTAGGTAACTTCTCCTGACTGAATGAATTAATATTTCAAGCCCCGTGTCTAGAAATTCTTTGCTTTGCGCTACAAAAAAGCTTGATATGAATGGTTCCTGTAAGAAATATCTATGTGATAAGGCCACTTTCACAATGAAGACTTTAAGCATACTTGAAACAAGTTAAGAAAGAAGCCTTACAGCAGAGATACTTCCACTGACAGAAAGCTTGTACTATAACCCCTTTTGGGCTGGAAAATATCATTTTAAGGAAAACTGACTGTAAAGTTTGAAAGTCACCAGCTCCTTATGCTGTGCTCAGGTTGTGACATATGTGAAAATGGTGAGGAAAAGATATGGCAGTATACCTGAGGGAGAGATTCCTTACTTCTTTCTGAAAGCACTGCAGTTTACAAAACTGGAAATGTTCCTTGTCCTGCTATTTAAATTTATCTGATTTTACTCCTAAGAGGAATTAAAAATACACTTAATTTCTCATCCTCCTCTGGATTCTCTGCACAATTGTTGCTATCATTGAAGTCAGAACCAGTCCTTTTAGAGATACCACACATCCCCCCAAGAGATACTCATTTTCTGACAACAGGTCAAAAATGCAATCTGTCATCTACTTGTTCATGGAAACTTTGACCTGTGATGCTCCTTGGATAGCAGTCATTGTATTCTGTCTGTCCAATATTCTGGACAACAAGAAGTTCTTTACAGTAGTTTGAAAGGATTCTTTCTTTAAAGAGTAGAGATTGGGTCCACTGTTCTTGGATGGAAGTTAGTTAAGTATGCATTTCAAATGGATACATTTCAATGCAAATCTAGAAAAACAACTATATTGAAAAAATTCTGTTCTTTGATATAAGTGGTTCTAATACTGAGAAGTAAATGAAATGTGGTCAGCTCACAATAGTGTAGCTATAGTCAGTAAACAAACTGATTAATAATCTGTGACAAATAGTACTGGAGAGTACTGACATCCTCAGTGATATTGAAATTTAATAAAACTTAGCTATTTCAGAGCAAATTACTGTGTTTTAACTTTAAAAGCATTCAGAGTCTCACACTCTTTCACTTATGCCAGCGCAAACATGTTTCCATCGCTGTGGTTTTTTTTAATATACTCGTGTGAAAACAGAAATTAAATATTTTTTCTGAAGTGCTACAATCTCTAAAAATTGTCTGGCATTTCAGTATCACTTCTAGCAAAGAGTCTGTCATACTTAGAGATGGTGCCAGCTAATGCTACCGCATAAGTTTGTAATATTTTGCTCCTGACCATGAGCAGTGCAGCTTCCCAGGTGTCACGCTCATAGCTCTCACCTCCACACTCTTACAGATGTCCTGGTGATCATTCATCACCTCTGTGATTTCCACTAGGAAGCAAAAGGTCCTCAACGTGCTTCTCAGCTGCTGTTTCATCTCACCATGACTAAAGAGGCGAAGGTGTGCACATCATCTCCAAGGAGCAACTTCTAATGGATGACCTGTCAGCCATGTCACTCGTTAAGGAACAAAGGAGTAAAGGTTTGCATGGCTGACATCTTTTCCATAAATTCCAGATAGAGGAAGTGTGTAAAAGTGTACTACTTTAGGAAAAGTATGTAGAGTGAGCTTCCTTTATTTTTACTGCTATTGCAGCTGTATCGAAGATTTTTTTTTCTGTTTGAGGCTTTTCCAGCTGTTTTGATCTAAAATACCTACCATAAAGAGTACCCAGAATATCAGCTTTTCAAATTTTCTTGCCTACCAGTGTGATTTACAAATAATTTGTGAAGGGTATGTGATCTTTAGACTCCAGCAGGATGCATAGTTCAAAGGACCATCACAAATCATTGCCTAAACAAAAAAATTCCCTTAGTCTTGCATTGACTTCTGTGTTTGAATAATTCCAGTAGGAGAGTTTATCAGTAATAATATTTATGGAAAAGGATTATAAAAATAGTTTTAAAGGCTACTAATTCTGATCCCAAAAGCCTCTTTCCAGGCTGTCCGCAAGAACAAGGAATGTGGGCAATACATGAACCAGTTATATGTAGAAAACTTAACTCCTTTCATGTTTTACCTACCAATAGTGAAGTAACAGGAAAAGCCAATCAAAACCAATTTTCAGAAAATATTCACTGAAAAATTTAATTATTAATCAATTATTGAGTGCCTAGCAGAGTTACAGCTGTTGGTAGTGATCTCCTGTTTTAAATGCAGCATCCCCTCTCTAAAAATGAAATTAATCTTAAAGTTTTTTTTAAAAAACAACTAAATATGTGAGGTCCGTATTGGAAAATAAATAGCTTTGTTTTCAAAATGAGAAGCAGAAAAAAATCAGGCTAAATCAAGCTAAAGCCTGAATACATTAATATCTCAAAAATAAATAGTTTTACTTGGTTTCTCTCTTAAACTAGGTTTTATGACAGACATCAAAATCTCAAGGTCTCATAAAGCATACATTAGATACTGTAAAGAATCTCAAAACCTTAGTGAAACAATGCTGTGTGGATCATTGATAGGGACAATGGAGGGAGGACAGCATGGATTAGATGTGGATTAGATCTTGTTTTTAGAAAAAACTCATAAATAAAACACTTAGGCCCAGATTCAAGTCTCAGATATGTGATGTATATCACCAGATGCTTGTAAAAAATGTTACTGCACTTTCAGGCCTAGCCCTAAGTACTCTATTAATTTAACTTGACATTTGTTTTAGTATTTAATGGGCTAGTGTGTGAAAATGCTTGTGCAACTACCTTCTTATGGTTGATCTTGCAGTTTCCAGAAGTTTGTAGGCAAGGAGATATAGCAATGTATAGTTGGTTGTAATGCATACAGTTACAGAAAATGCAACTTCTCTGTGCAATATTCAAGCCTTATTTGTGAAAAGTTTCATCATTTACTGCTGAAAACATTTTTATTAAAACATAACATTTCAGCTTTCTGGCTGGATGTAGATGATCTTTATGTTAGGACTACCCTGTGGGACTACACTAGAACCTAGTGTTTATTCAGATAAGCAATACATGAACATTTACACTTCAGAGAGCTCTTCTGTCTATCCAAGGGTTAAATTCTGTCAATAAACACATGATATGTTTTTAAAGTGCAAATGTGAATTCTTCTTTAAGTACAGAATTAGTGTCAAATCCATATGTGTGTATGTGATTAAGTCTGGGAAGAGTGAATAGTAGTAGTAGTAGTAGTTTGGGTATGGTATTTTTCCACTATTTACATTTAACATGCCTGTGCATATTTATTTATATCTACATCTACATCTACATCTACATCTACATCTAATCTACATCTTCATCTACATCTACATCTACATCTACATCTATATCTATCATCTATATCTATGTATATCTATCATATATCTATATCTATATCATGTTTTCTATTCTGGCAAATAAGAAGCTTATTTGTATAATGTTTGGCAACATAGGTAAGACCTTTAAAGATTTGGCTTTACAGTATTTCATTAACATCCCAACAATTTTCTGTGTCACATACTCTGTATCTCTGTTTAAAAGTTTAATCTGATTGAGGAGCAAGGGGAAACAGTTCTTTGTTAAAAAGGGGAAAAACTGTCTGAGGGATCAAATTGTGTATTTGACGCATTTTCAGATTACCACGCCTGAGCTTTCCGTCCTTGCCTTATGTGAGTAAAAGCAGTTCAGTACTATTCTAGAACACTGTATTATGTCTGCAGCAATACCAGGGAACTGTCTCTCAGCTGAACAGTTTCACCTCTCACTGAAATATCAAGCTCTGTAGTAGATGGCACAGGGTCACCTCAGCACTGTGAAAGAACAAGGATGGGACAAAGTATCTGCCCCGTAATGTGAAGAGATTTTTTTTTGTGGCCATGGTGTTGATATGCTAAATGTGCCATTCCCTCCCTGTCCAGGAGACACTGATGCACTTCCCAGAACCAGAGATGAAATCTGTGTACCTTAGTAAAGGAAGGCTGGCTATGATCATCAAGATTCACCTTATCACACTTGCTTATTTTTCTAAAATCATTGTGCCTAAGATTTGAAACTTAGTTGTTTCAAAGGAAATCAATAAGCTCCAGTCAGTTCTTATGGTCTTAGTTGGAACGACTCCTGTTGTAGTGATGCATGTGGCTTTCTAACCATTACATAAAGCTGAGCAAGGGCATCTTCAGAGAGCTGTTGTTCTGGACTGCAAGTTAATTAAATATGCAGATTTTATCTTAATTCACTATTTTTTCTTTAGACAAACTTCCAGCTTTGGCTCTGTTTCCATTCCCAGCAGCCTTTAATTGCCTTGGGGTGGTACCAGGGTGGCCTTATTGGTCACACATTTTGTTGACCTCTGCAGAAAATATCACAGTCAACACCATGTGAGTCCCAAATAGTCTTCAAAATATGTCAATTAAAGTAAAATGTCCCTGTTGTTTTAATTAAATCTTGGTGTTTCTTTAGGGGTGATGTAGCTGGCAGGCTTAGGAGGTAAACAAGTCCTTCGTTCCTAGGAGCCTTCTGCAGTGTGCTCCATAATGTTGTAACTGGCCGTAGGTTAATGAGTCAGGTAAGTAATTAAAGTATTAGTTGAATATATTGTCAGCATGGTATATTAATGATTTCACAATGCAAGACTTAATATTGAGTAGATGAGCTTCTAGGAATTACAGATCGCTTTACTAAAACTAGGAAACAGACATACTTTTTGTTGAGAGAATTATACCTCTTGTGGTACAGCCTGGAATATAGGGGAGAGGCACAAATTAATTCTAACATCTGTGTGGAAGTGATGGTTTATTTCAGTGCCTGAACTATAGGCAGTCTAATTCCTTTACAGACACATTTGTATGCAGGTGTAAGGAGAGATACCTAAGCAGCCTGGAACCTAAACTTGCTACAAAAAGGCAATGCCACTGCCTATATTTTCTTGATTTTTATACTGTCATACCATGGTAACGGAACCAGTTTGGTACCATTAGCTCTTGTTGAAATAAGAGGAATGAAGAGTCATAATATGTAAAGTCTGAAAATTCTTCCTGGGCACAGATGGAGAAGATCAAGGGAAGAATGAGAAGCAGCAAAAACCAATTTGTTTCCTGGATGACTTACTAAACTTGTGTACTAGTAAAATCTTGCCTTTCTTATTGCTTTTCTTCCTGTGTGGTCAAGACAAAAAGTAGTACTGTCAGCTGCCACAGCAGGAATGGCAGGAAGGAATTTAATGTTCAGAAAATATAAATGTTTTGTAAGTTTTGTAAATACATTGAGATATTTCATAGCTATAAACTTCTTCTCTTGGTAATTACAGGCTGAATTTTTTTCTGATATGAAAGATCCAAGTTACACTTCAGTTTTTGAAACAATACCAGCTTCTCCCAGCAGAAGATATCATCTCTGTTTTACTGCTGTAACAGCAAAATTAGAGGAAATGCAATAGACATTCCAGAATATGTACAAGCCATACTTAGCCATTCAGATGGCTCAATATTTAGCCCAAGAGCCGCTCTGTTCAGCTCACTAAGCATTAATTCCTCTGAAGTCTGATTTTTTGCAGGGCAGCCTTCTCCCCTAGCTCCTCCTCTTGCAATTTAAAGTTCTGACTTTACTCATTACAGGTTTGGAACAGTGTCTTTGGTGGGGAGGATGGGGGGAGAGCAGGGGGGATTGGATAACTGCCCAATTTCATATGATAAAAGTGAAATTCTCTTCTGTCTGCAGGACAATCCCCAGGGAACAACGTATGAAACCCAAACTTAAATAAAATCATATCCTGTTTGCAAACATCATATTCCCTTTGCTTCTCAGTAATCTGGACCCATAAACCCCAGCACAGCTTGAGAGCCCATTCCTCATCTAAACAAATGCCATAAGCCCCTTTATACTTTTACAACCATGTCAGAAAATAATATTGACTGCCAATAGTGATGTGATGGGAGTTGCCTCCTCTGAGCCATAAAAGAAGCAGTCTGTTATCAATTTCTCTAAATGCATCAAGGGAATTATGGGTCGGTTCAGTTCCAAGTTATAAATGACAATTCAAAAGCCGCAGAAGTGTTTGAAGCTGGGAGCCGATGATGACATTATCATAAAAGCCTGCTCTTCTTTGCTTTTTGGGTTTTTTTTGCCTATCAACTGGACAAAAAAATATGGCTGAGAAATGACTTCAAGATTTCTTCACACAGCAGCAGGTCAAACAGGCAAAAAAACAGTCACTATTTTTAGTGACAGACTGAGACAAGGAGATGAAACTTACTCCCATTAAAAGGAGATTTCTGCTTCTCTTATTGTCATTTTCACAGCACAACAGGAGAGGAATTGCAATAGATGGATGCATTGGTCAAATTATCAGTTATACCTCTAATGGCTGTTTACAGATGAAAAATTGTGGAACGGTCTGACAATCCACAGTACCAAAATGTAATTTGTGATTATTCTCCCCATTTGGCCACTTCACCTGCAATCTACCCACCTCTCCTGGAAAACTTTTCACATTCCAAACCTCTGACCAGCTGCAAGAAACCATCTCTTTTTATTAAAACTGCTGGCCACAGAGCTGCTTGTCTCTCCAACACAAAGAATCTCATCCCCCCGGTATTAGAATTCTTTAACAACAGTTGGTTCTGGAAAAAGGTTAAGCTTGAAAAAAAAAAAAAACCATAAAAAGCATTATTGCAGGAGGGAGATCCCATATTTCAGTGGATTTTATACTCCTGACCCTGGATAGTCCTCTGATAAAATACTAACCATCATTGGAAGAAAACTTGTTATGGACATATTTAGGAAGCTAGTTTGGACAATTTTTTTTTCTCTGTGAGTCCTGTTCAATTTAGCTGTACAGATGAAACAGATTTCTGGTCCTTGATAAGAGAGCTAACTACTACTTACATAGTTCCTTATAAAACTATATAAAAAAATTGATTTCTACTGAAAGCATAACATATACTAAGCCAATGATTTTGACATAACCAATCCCTAGCACTACTTTAAATAAAATTCATATGGATACAAAATGAGTAAACAGTAGTTTTACATACATTTTTTTTTTCTACAAAAGATTTAGTAGGTTGATGGAAAAGGATCAGAAAATACTAGTTATGGACACAGACTGCCTCCTGTTTGCTTGTCAAAATTCTTGAAACAAACTTTCACTGTAACTCTAGGTAATGTCCAAAGAAGAGTATCCCTGATGTTGACTGCAGTTTTAGAATAAAGATAAGGAAATCAGTAATAAAGTAGAATTCAGAGTTGCAGCAGTTACTTGGGCTTTTGTTTGTGAACAATGTAAGCCCATCAAGTGATCATGTCTTCAGTGTTTAGGACGTCCTAGCTTCCATTCCATGATCCAAGAGCAGTTTTCCTTCTGCTCAGTGATTCTTTCACATGAAATTTATAAGCTGTTTGTGGAACAGGGCTTCAGAACTAGAACTTGGCAGTATTTATAATTATATATAATGGTAGATCATAGCCTTAGGTAGATGGGCTTTAACCTACTTATGAATAAAACCTTCTTGTCCAGTGCTCTTTCCAGCAGTGGCACCACTTCAGTGCATGGTATGGGGGTCCCCAGCCAGAAATAATATTTGATCTCTTGTGTGGTAGCAGCACCCACCAAGAAATGGGGTCTCTGATATTAAATTCAGCCTGGGAGTGCACAGAACTGAGCCTAGTTTCCCCGTCCCCTATATGAGTATTCAAACCACTAATCTATTTAATAATAGAGTTGCATAATAACAGCAAGGTCCCCGTATGGTTAGAAAACAATAGGATCAAAGAGCTCTGAAAACCCTCATTCAAAAGGCAGTTAGAATTCTCCGAAAGAATGAAATTTTTTTTCTTACACTGTGTTATATTCTGTAACAAACAAATAATGATACTAGCAAGGAGGACAAATATACAACAAACATAAAAAAGTTTATGGTTGCCTAACTACCTTCCTGCTTTACATCAATTACGGCTTTATACCTTTCATTTAAGTTGAAAGCTACTAAGTAGCAATATTTCTTGTTCCTTTCCACTATCATTTCTGAAAAGAAAGCTTAAGAATTGTTTTCCACATAGTTTGAAGCAGCTCCCTTTCCCCAGAGCTCATCTTAACCAATCAACAGCTAAATATCGCTGAAAGAAAGCCCCTAATCTGATTATTTACCTAGAAAAAGGTCATAACCCATTCCTTTAAAAGAGCCCCACAGCAAGCCTGACAGTAATAATATATAGAAAGGCAGACCAACTAGAAAATAAATAAATAAAATATCCATTTCTACAACTTGCTCTTTAATCCAATTTCCATGAATTTAAATAAGAAATAAATGAAACAGACTGGAAAAAAAAAGTGTAGGTGCATTTAAATGCTTAAAAAAATTGAAGCTATGCTGAGAAATTCTGACTTGTGCTAGCTTTAGAATGGAACATATTTTCATTAGTAGAGGGATTTCAAAGCACATCTCTGGTCATGATTTTTTAATATCACAATAATCTGTTTCATAGAAAAATCTTATCCTTTAATTTGCAAAGAATGCTATAGTACATTTTACTATCCAAGGTCCTCAAATAGATTTTTTCAAGAACTTTTACATAATCTCCTTTTTACTCAGAAGCCTGAACATCTTTTCTCAACTTTATTAATTTTTTGTTCAATTTTCTCTTCATCAGCAGTCTGAAAAATTACCTTTTTTATGCACAAATGTGTGCATGTATGTGTGCATGTGTGCACACAGTACTTTAAAGAGGTGCACATGCACACACGTCTACATGTCAATGTAATGTTAGCTGAAACACTTATAGAAATAATGCCCAAGTTTCCAAATTGGCAAGTTGCTAGTCACCAATTTCCAAATTTTAGGCAGGATCTTCAGCAAGCTAAGCCCAAGGTGAAGGAGCTGGAATGATTACAACTTCCCAATTCTTTTTTTCTTAACACCTAGTTCAGAAATACACAAAAATTACAAAGTACTAAAGGTTAAAATGCATTTTTTCTTTTTTTGTGTGTGTGTCAAAACTTTACAAAATGAGTATTTCTTCTGTCATATAAGCTTACTAGTATTGTACAGAATTTTTCCTTTGTGAAGAATAAAAGTAAATAAAACTGCATGAGGTTGCACTGAAAGTTTGCCTCCAGAGATTATGCCTTTATGTCTTCTCAGACTTTTCAGAGAAGATACTCAGAAAATTCACTGAGAAACAGTAAAATGGAAGTAAAATATACATCAACCATCCAGCCCACTGATATCTAGAATATTATCATTTCACTTTGACATTGACGACACCAGTAAATAATGGATCCAGTTGGACTGAAATCATGAAATACTTTTGTTTGAAAAACTCATTTATGTGAAAAATTTTTCTCCTTAGCATTATCTTCATTAAAATTTAGTTGGAGCATGATACTGGTATCAGTAGAAGTTCTACACAGTTTTCAATAAATTAGCTTTACTCTTTTATCTAGTGTTGCAACATATTTCTTTCTGCAGATTTTTTTCTACTGTGTCCTAATAGAACCTTGTCTTTCAGGCTGAATCCATTTCAAAACAGAGTATAAAAATGCTCACATAATTTATTACTTTAATACCCAAGTTATTGGCTAGCAGCTAGTGTGCCCTTTTCATGCTAAGTGTTAGCTTTGGCAGCTTTTTTGTCTTTCAGAGAAGAGTGGAGCCATATTTACTTTTCAACAGTACATGAAACAGCTTCTCCAAAGCTCATTGTACTATAACAATTGTGCCCATGTTACTTTCCTCAAGAAAAGGGCTCATGTAAAAAACCCAAAGTGGGACAACTAGAAGTGGGCACATTTACACAAAATTTGTTCTTAACTGTTCCATATGCCTCTTGTAAGGCGCTGTCTTCCTTGTCTTTGAAAACACAGTGCGATAATGGTTCATGTTTCATCTCTACATTTTTTATCAGCTTCTGAAGGCTTTGAACTGGTAGCACTAAAGAATTAACCAGAGAACACATATGTTGTGTGCTGTCCCTTTTATGAAAAAACAAACATCTACTTACCCCAAGTCCCCACAAGGCAACAAGGAAAAGAGTTTTTGAGACACGTTTCCTATATGTTGAAGAAAAAAAGAAACAATAAGCATCGTTTATCAAAAAAGGCATTTAAATACTGGAACAGTATTTCCTTACTCTTTACAGTAATTCAGATTTCAGTATTATTATCACTATGAAAATAATACTGAATAAAAAGATAATAATACAAAAAATAAACATAGTACTTAGAAATCAAATCAGCCATGGGACATTTAAGGTACTATTATACAACAGGAACAAATCTTAAGACTGGTAAGTTTCAAAGGAATATAATGATCAAAATTCCACAGAAGATCACTCTGAACTAGGTGACTAATCATCCTGATAGCTGTAGCTGATAAGCAACTTGACTAAGCCACTCATCTCAGCTTTTTCTCTAGCTAAAGGAGTGAGGCAGGCACCTCCATCCAGCCTGCATGACTGATAGGATGAGTTATGCTTGAGAAGTACCTGTTTCTTTTCACTGACAACAGAGGGAACCACATTAAGTTTACATAAAACTGGTAACTCTTATAATTTCTTAGCCTTTTTGCTTCAAAGGAGTTTTTCCTTTGAAAATTGCAGACTTAGTCTTTCTATCTATGTAAAAATTCTGTTTTCTTTGTTTGCATCAATAATTGTATTAATATTTTGAAAACAGTTTGAAATACTATTTTTTCAGTATTATTCAGTAAATACATTATACTAAAGGTAACAAATCCTTAATAGGCTTTAGAATTTAATTTCTAGCTAATGTACTCTATGCATTAGCTATTATGATAGGGTTTACCTTAATATTTTATTAATTTTTGGGTTTTTTTGGTTCTACTAAACTCACTGTTTTTCTTGATAATGACAATATGAAAACTGTGTAAGGATCTCAGGATTTGATGCAGTTCCTATCCCAGTGTGTAATCTGATCATAAAGCAGCTGTGGAAGAGAACATAAGCTTTTCCCCTGCCATATCACAGAACTGGCTTTGTAACTTTGCCATCTGGAGGAAACATTAGATAGTGAATCACTTGAGCTACCTAGAGGAGTCACCCATTGTTATGGAAGGGGTGAATGCTGCAGTTACTCATGTTTAGCAGGTGCCAATGAAATGCATAAAGACAACCATAAGCCATCATCTTTGAAGTACGAGAGACCAGACTGCAAGGTCTGGGATGAGGAAAGTGCTTTACACTTTGAGTAAAATCCAAGATGCATTTTTATCCAACTAGAAGCCTTTGATCAGTTTGCACAGTGTGTGAGAGAAGCCAAACAAAACCTCCTGTGGAGCTACCAGGGGAAATGCAGGTGCAGCAGCTATGCAGAGTATTCTCATACTGTGAGTGCTAATGGCCCCAGACATGCAAGGAAATGTTGGCTGCAGGAGATTCAGAGTAGAGGTGCAAGTTGGAGTTTCCAGATTTTTTGCTAAGCAGATCCAGGGACCAATTTTTCACTTTTTACTATGAGGAAGATGAAAAAGTCTCAAGCAGATGAGCAGATGACTAGAAAAATTAGTACTCTTAAGGTGCCAGGAGACATTAATGGAAACATAAGATGCAGTTTGAGATAAAAGAAGAGATTTTTAGATTATTAAATGACTATACATTTTTTTCCTAAATTCCATGGCAGAGTTGGAACATAAGAGACAACTGATGAATTCTCATTTATCTCCCTGCAGCCAGGCACATCGTGCATGGTAAACACTATCTAAAAACAACAAACACAAAGTAAAAGCAGAAAAGCAGATGGCGAGGAAGGACATTAAAATCAAACAGAAGATAGTGTTAAAACTGAGGAAAACAAGCGCATAAGCCTTTTCAGTATATCAAGAAGCTTGCTGGAATACTTGCTTCTTATTGAATGATGGCTTAAAAAATAGTAGTTGCCAAACTCTGAAGAACAAGAAAAGCATTGAGATGTCATGAAAAGAACAGTGGGGAAATGTTGGACTAAGAGAAAGTGAGACCATTGCTTAGGTAGCATCACATAAAAGGAAAGTTCACAACAGTCTGCCATAAATGAAAATCAATAGCAAAAAGCTATTCTGAAAATGGAGTGAGAATTTCCCATGATGTTTGAAGTTGATGTCCCAGAAGATACTGGAATGCCTCAAGTAAGGTAGAAGACAAAGTCTAAATAATCACATTTTTGACTTTGCACTAGGGCAGAGTTTGTAGTCACCAGCACTTTAAATTCACTTTAGAAATGATCCAAGATTTGAATTCTAGAATATCAATGAACAAAGGCAGTAGAAACTAGTTTGTCAAATTAGGTGCTGAGGTACCCATCACTGACTGAGCTCAGGCCCCTACAAAAGTCAAGGAAGCTGCTTAGGAGACTGATGACTGGGGACTGGAGTCTGATAAAGTGAGGAAAAATGATGAGTAAAAACTCATTTTCAAAAGAAAAAGAAAACCAAACCCAAATTAAAAGTGTGTTCACTTTTTAACCTGATTATTCTCAGTATCATCCCTCAAGAGCAAAGCCATTTCAGCTGTGTTTATTTTTTCGTTAATTTGAAATTTGAATTGCATGGATGCTTTCTGGTGCATCTTTTAGTTGCACTCTAATTACTGACTCACTGTCATGGTTGTGTTGACAGTGTATTTCTCATTTTACAAACTTTTAACAACAGGAAACTTGACTAGGAATGACATTTTCTTAATGACAGTTGGAATGAGAAAAAGGAAACAAATTTGTAAGAAATGTTTTCTGTTCTGCCCTTGAATTTATTTGAAGAGATTTGTAAGGTTGTATTCTAGTATTTGAAACCATAATGCGATGTGACACGTAGTCTGTATATTGTTTTCCTTTGTGTCAAGACAATGGTAATGCAATATAGCATGTTGCTTAACACACACTACATCAGACCAAAGCTTAACTGCACAATAGTGTAGAAGTGGAAGTGGTAATTTGGAATAGCTGCATTTGTAGACCCTGATGCAGGGAAGATAAAGCCAAGAGTTCAAGGACGTTAATAATTGTAAACCATTAGGAATAGATGAATATGTGCATAAGTCTCATAGATTTCAGTAGTTTCCAGTCATGTTGTTTAGTAGTCTTCCAGAATAGGTGTTTTTTCTTGAACAGGGAAACCAAAATAACCATTTAGTGACAAGTAGCACATTACTAGCCCTAGTCATACTTAAATTTCATTTCTTCAGCTATTTTTCTTTTGTGTTTGAAAGGTACAGAAGCTGCTTGTGAGTTTAAAAAAAAAAAAAAAAAAAGCTTCAGACAAAGCAGATGCAGTCTTCCAAAGAGGAACAGGAAACACAAACATTTTCTGGAGCATAAGTGGTGAACAAATGGTGCTTCTATCTTTTGGATAGGTAGAGGAGTAAAGAAAGGATGGTTAGGTCCTGATTTTCATTAGGATGCCTAACTAAGCCATCATTTGATAGAACTATTTCTGTAGAAAAAATAATACACTTTGAAATAGAAATATTTTCTGAGACAATGTTGTTATTGATGACATTTTTTTTAAGAAATATTTTCTTTAGATACTTTTCCCTTGGTACATGAATATTGAATTTTGGCAATATACAAAGACATTAATTTTAATGTCAGGATTGGTTAGGTTCAACCTCACTGAAATGGGGACAGCAAAATCAGGAATAGTGACACTGCATTTTGGAAAAATGTATGAGATATTAGGTTCCTTTATCCAAGAGTCTGGAAGCCCAAATGATTAGAACTTCCAGCCAAAAAAACAGGCACATGCAAAAGCATGTGGGAAGGGTGTTTTATTGACTTTTGTCTTGGTAAAAGGCCACATGAGATGCAACAAGAAAATATCCTAGAAACAGAGAGAGAAAAGGGCAGTGAGCCAAGGATGCACTCAGAATATATTCTAAGAGTGTGATCTTGGTATAAACTTTGAGAGTAGATGTTTTGGACTAAATGTAACTAAAAAAGGCAAAACATGTTCAGCAAGGAACAGTGGGCCAAGAAATGGTTTTCTGAGATTGGATAAACAAAGCTTTCTGCATTCTTTGCACATCAGCAGAAACGGATAGGTCCATTCCTTCTTAACCTTGTATCTGCAACTGCACCCTGTTTCCCTGAGGCTGCTCAACCACTGAGATCCAGAACTGGAACAATCTTTTATATCAATGTATATTATATTAAATAATATAAAAAATAAAATTAATTAAACCCAACAAAATTTAAATTAAATGTTTGGCTGTATCAAAAAGGAACAATTTAACAATGTTGACAAAATCAAATAAAAGTGTTTCCAATTTAATTTTGCAGGAATTAAGATATTTTTCTTGGAAACGCCTTTTTTTTTTTTTTTTTTTTTTTTTTTTTTTTTTTTAAGGAGCATTTCCTACTTAGAAATTCAAACTCCCAAGAATCTACTATATTGTAAATATTTTTCAGTTTTGATGTTGCCTTGGCTAAGAAAATGTATCAACCTATATAACATTAGGATCTTAGGACTTCCTGAAGCAACAGTCTGCCATACAGAAGCAGCAGCATGTTTCCAAAGCAAAATAATTGCTATGTATTACTAGAATTGTGGCAGCATTTTCTTTTGATGGCTAATGCTATTTTATGGGGGTTGGGTTTGATTACATTTAGGAACAACTCCACATCTTAGAAGAAGAATTATAAAAATAACTGAGAATTAGAGTGTTGCATCCAGTATGCTGGGACATAAAGGGCAGAATTTCACTCACAGATTATTTCCAAAATGCACTAGTTTTTTGTATGTTTCTGACAAGTAGACTTGCTTCATGATACACTAATGGCAGAGCTCATTTTAACCCTACTTTTGTGTTATAAAAGACATATACTGAGCATTGGTTGTGCATGAAGATATTTTACATGAAAATCCTGTCAATTTTCTGCTATTCTGTGCAACCATAGGTGCATTTAGTATGTTAATGTATTGTCCCCCGTGTTGTTCAGAAAGATAGCATATCCTGCATAATGAGAAGTCATTAAAATAAAGTTCACTTATTAGCAAAACTTAGGCACAGTATCTGCAGACAGAGTGGCTGAAATAGTTGAAATATAGCAGATGAGAACAGCAAACAAACAATCGTGACAAGCAAGTGTATCTTAAATTACTGATTTCGAATCAAAGAATACAAGGAGGTAGGAAACCAACTGTGTTCAAGATTGCCACTGACCTCCAATGGAGAACAAGTTACAATAAAAGGTTAACACTGATGATTTTTTAAGCAAATGAGGAGAAACTTGCATCTCTTCTTTCCAGCCAGTGAATTTTACTAATCTATATTTGGCTTCCATTGTAACATTCTCCTTGCACATAGCAATGCATTTGGAAAAAGTGAATTTTTGTCACACTGCTTGCCAAGTGTTTTAAACTGACACCAGCTATGACTAATGACAGTGTTGGAATGTGCTGTTCTCAGTAGAATAGAGGCCTGTACAGACCTAGGAGTTTCCTGGGGTCCAGCTTCTGTCTGTTCAGTGGGCTGGTGCCATACAGCAGTGAATGATGTTCAGAGTGAACCAGCTGTATTTCCTCCAGACTGGCTTTTCGACCTCGAATTCGCTGAAAGAAAACAGCAGAGGCCTACAATATTCCACTGACAATATTTAGGGAGAAAAAAAAAAAAAAAAAGTAAAGGTCCAAAATAACATTTAGTATGATTAATAATGGGTTGAAATTGCGTCATGCAGGAATGTGACACTGATTTGTTTATTAAAGTAATGCTATATGAAAAACAAATGCATGTGTGCTTTATCACAAAATGCTTCACTTAAGCCTTAGGAGAGTTATCTTAATATAGGTTTTCACATAAAAGAAAAAGAAAAGATTCTACCTCTTTTATACATGATATATTAAGAAATACAAACCAAAAGATGAAATATTTCTTACGTAAGAAATCTGGCTAGGAAAAAAACCTGATTTAGAGAGCAAAAACTTATTCACACCTGTAAGCTGCAGATGTGTTTGGAATGAGGATTAATGTTTTTTGAATCATTACTAGTACTTGTGATTTATGCTGCTAGGAGAAACATGATCACAGTGAGGAGAGACAGGGAGAAAAAGAACATTAAACTTTAAATGCTTTAGTAACCTATTTGTGTATGTTTTAAAATTTTTAATGTGTGATCAGTATCAATATACATACATGTGTGATTAATATTTTTGCTGTTACACATGATGACTCACTTGCTTTCTTACTTTTTGTAAGTGAAGTTTTTCTCTTTTACTGGGTCTCCAGCCTGTACTTGCCCCAAAACAAGATGTATAAAAGTCTGGGACATCTTTCTACAAATCAGTTTAGGAAGGAAGAAAGATAGGAAAGCTAAAACTAACGCTTTCTTATTTGGCGTATCTGTTCCTTGTGTGTATCTGGAGTTACAGCATATCATAAAAATATTTATTTTTCTGCTTTTGCTAGTGCTAGTGCCTTTGCAGATGCAGCAGCATGAATCAGATTTTCTTCAGAATTGGGCATAATAAACAGCACTGTCAACAAAATTCTGGACACAAGATCATCTTTTTCTGCTGATATTGGATAAAGAGAAAAGGAAACAGTTTGATTTTAAGGTCTTGGATCCTATTTGCAGACCTGATCCTTATGAACACCATGGGCCAACTCTCTCACAGCTTAGACTGGATCTGTCTGACTCTATAGATTGAGTCTAGAGGTATAGCAGTTATCTAAACAGACTACCCTATTTTCAATTAGACTGATTTACCTGTTACAGAAATGTATTTAATTCTAGTTTTCTTGGAGGTTAATTCTTATTGTATCCAACACCTTGTCATACACATTGGCAAGCACTAACCTCTGCACTAGGAGAGGAAATATGAATATTAAAAAGAATGTGCAGTATAGAAATAAGATACCTGGGGGATGAGGAGGGGAGGGCAGAAGAAGCATGCACAATTTGTATTGAGTTAAGCAGTGGCAATTTTTTCTGACTAATCAGGAAAAATATCCTAAGAGTTAGAGCTAGATGACTGTGGAACAAGCCCCCCTTCAGGGAAATGGTGGAAGCCCTATTTCTTGCGGCATTTAAAACT
Source organism: Sitta carolinensis (assembly GCA_032173965.1). Lineage (NCBI taxonomy): Eukaryota > Metazoa > Chordata > Aves > Passeriformes > Sittidae > Sitta > Sitta carolinensis. Next base: position 30,589,127 of record CM063284.1, on the reverse strand, counting down.
TGACTAGACACAGCAGTGGAAAGAACATTTTAGGGAATGATCCAAGAACTAAATGACTTAATAAACCCTTTTTCATCTCTAATTTCTTCAAGCCTCTCCCAGTCTCACATGAGAATTTGTAGCAGTGCACTCACATCCTTTTAACACACAGTTGCACAATCAAAATCAGCACATTATGTTACTTCGTGGAGTCAGTAAACTCTGTAATGGTTCTTCTGGGTCAGATAAAATATTTTTCTTCACAAGTGAGGTGACTGGTAACATTTATTCCTTCATCCATTCTCATTAAGGTCCATGTTTCTAACAAGCTGCTTTAAAATGTATATACACAATTCTCCACAGCAAAACTGGGAAGGGAGTCTGGCTTTTAAGACAGATAAAATAAATGCATAAGAAAAAGAAAGAGGAATTTTATGACGGTCATGCCAAAGAACCTTGAGCAAAATACTCACTCATGTATTTTCTACAAGGTATACAAAAACTCTTAGACATGTTTAAGACAGTTAATTGTCTGGCTTTTTTTGAAGTGTTGTTAAATGGAATGCCATATCCCTTTAACTATAAAAACCACACAGCTAACCATTATTTTTAACAATGGGGTGCTCTGCGATCTCTGGTCTGAAAGTGGTCTCCCAAAAAGTTTTGCCAACAACACACCCCCTACCCAGTATCACCAGTCAAATTCTCTAGGGTAGATACAGGCTATGCAGAAACCAGTTTGGTGCAGAAATCAAGCAGCCCTGAGGAGGACACCCCACTGCAGGCAGCTCCCCCAGTGAGGTCCTTGGAGTGCAGCCATCAGCTGAGCTGACAAAGCCCAGAGCTGCTCTTTCTCCACGGCTTCTCCAGCTCTAGCATCAGCAAGAGCATTTACACTGTAGATGGCAGGAGGAAAGGGAAGGGTAAACAGTGCACATCTGTGCTGTTACTGCATTCCTATCTCCTCATTTCATGTTCCTTTCATCCCATCCTTGCAGTATGTCTGCATATCAATCCCAAATATCTAAGGCTCTGCACGGAAAAAAAAAAAAGTGTATTTAAAATTACCTGTAATAATTTCTAAGAATAGTTGTCACACAATTATGTCAGGATTTAGAAGATCTACACAAAAATATGTACTAAGTCTGTAACTTCATGTTCAGTCATGTAACTTCAGTTATGCAAAGTGATCAGTTTTGGCTCTCGCTAGCATGAGTTAGACAATAGAACATATGCATTTCTATACCTTTTCACCTTTACACCTATGCTTTTAGACACATTTTTTTTATTTGAAAGTGTCTTTCTTAATTTTCATTGACCATGGCAGTATTGAAAGCACAAAATGTAGCAGAAGATTGGTATAAAGCAAACAAAAAAGGAGAAATAGCATAAGAGAACAACTGAACAGTATTTGTTTCATTCTGGAGAATTCGAACAATACATCCACCCATCTACTACATCCTTAGTAGAAGGCAATTCATCCTCTTCTAATGTGTATGACAATTTGTGTGTTGGCTTTGTCCTCTGACATATGCAGTTGTCTCATCAACAGAAACATTTATAAATCTCAGGAGTGTTGTCCCTGAAAATAAGCCTTCTGATTTGTTTTAGTATAATGGAGTCAGTTCTTATGAATTGTAAGATAAACAAGAATCATGTTTGCATTCCTTTGTAAAAGATATCACCTGATGGACTTCTCAAGTGACCAGTGAAGATGGAGAGGTGGTAACCTCTCTGTCCAATCTCTGATCACTGTCCAGAAACTTATATATACAAAGTCAACAATAAACTAGAATCTTCTTCCTTTCTTCTTCTCTACCTGAACACCTGTTGTGTGTGTTACTGTGTGTTTCTATCTGCGTCACAGTAACACAGGAGAGGAAAACACTTGCACCTGAGTGCTTCGAAAAACTGGTCTAGAACTAGAAATCCATTGTCCCCACAATGGGAAAATGTTTTCACCTTTCACAGAATTTAATGTCAAAGTTTGGTCTGTTTAAAAGAGACCATTAAATTTTCACACAGACCACCTCTATTAACCTGAAGATTTAGGTTAGACTTTCAGCAGAGTAAACGCATTCACAGAGATTCAAAAAGACAAAGGTGATGCTGCCTGTTTCATTCTGCTAAACTAACAGGAATTGTGAGAACCGGTTAAGGATATTTCTCACTCAGGTCTCTCAGTGTAATGTGTCCATTGCCTGTACTGCAGCTTTTTGTATGAAATTCCCTTAGGCTATCAAGTTTGTAAACAAGGTCTCCAGATTTTTTTTTCATGCCTTCCTGAGATTTCTCGTAGTTGTTAAATTTTTGTCTTGTTTTCAAAACTTCTCACAGATAACATGTCATGTGCCAGTCAGTATACTCACATCTCTTGCTCATGTGGAAATTCAAGCACACCTGACACACGTGCACCTACATGAAGATGCATTTATTCTCCTCACATGTTTTGGTTATTTAGTGCCTAACACTCTTAAGATTTAGAGTGATTTAAAGAGATTTAGAATATGTTAAACACTCTAAATACTTTTACTCATTAAAAAGGACTATTTCTCCCTGCATTGTTTTATCTTTAGTAGCAAATAGGGGGTTCAAAGAGTGGAATTTTTAAAATATTTCAGTTTATGTGATCTGGCAGACTCAACTTTAAATTCTTTCCTTCCCTCCCCTTCAGTCCATGAGATGTGGACAGCAGGAGGTGTAAGATACCTCTCTAATCCAGAAAACTACCAAAATTCAGAACAAATTCTAGGCTGAAAAGTCTTGCTGGACCACAGTCCCTACAGGAAATAAAGGTGGGGACACAAAACAGGATCATGGCTACAGTTTCTTTTCTCTTCTGAAGGAGTGCTGATGACTAATGTCACTCATGTGCGCATAAATTACAGCCCCAAAGGAGTTATTTGGGTAGTTCCTCTTCCTAGAACAAGTGGAAAGTAGACACCCCTAATAATTCATTCCTTTTATTGTCCCAAAGGTAGGGCAGCTAGGCATTGCTCTTTACCAAGGGAAAATTGTAAAAAAAAAAAAAAAAATTATAATGGAGGTTTTTACACTCATTTTTGCATCTTTTAACTGGCCCTGTCTGCATTTGATAACTATCAGTTCTACATCTGTCAACCTTTAACAAACACCAAGCAGGCATTTCAGCAAACATACATGAAATTCTGAAACTAACGAAAAAATATTGTGTATTAATTTTGGTTTTCCAATACATATATACCAGGACTATAAAAAAGTTCACTATGGATGTGTGTGTGGGTGTGGATGTGTGTGAATTACTCCACTCTCCTGCCCTACACTCAGTCAGTCTCTCGAATCTGGCTCTCTGTGACTGGCAAGCATTCTAAATGTATTTTTTCCCTTGCCTTGAAGAATCCAATGGAGGAATTAGTCTAGCTTTTTGGAAGTAGGATATGATTTTTAAAATAATCTGAAAGCTAAAACTAATTTTTTAGTTTAGCAAAAGTCTTCCAAACTGCTGTTTGAATAATTCTAGAGCACAAATATCTATGGCTAGAAAGACAAAATACAATTTCGAAAAGCAAGTCCTCCTGGCCGTGTCTGCAGCAGTAAACTAAGCAGTGCCAGGAAACATTCCCAGGCAGAGTAACACAATCATCTGTACTGTTAAATTGCTAAAGTGGTCCTTCATACTGTTTTGGCTGAGCAGCAACTAGCACTCTCCCAAACAACTCCCAGACATGGTTTGGTCACTGGCATGGGCCAGGAAACATTCCTGGTAGTATGAACATGGGCCTCTCCATGCCAGTTGGCTGCAGGGGTAGAGAACAGTCTCAGACACATTTTATTTTGTAGCAGATACAGAGCTTGTGTACCCCATTCAAGCCTTGTTATGATTTTACCAAGTTGTATTTTAAAAATAAATGGGCTCAGCATGAGTAATGTGTACAGGTATATATAATGGCAATAGATTAAGCTTAGATTAGTCTACCTAAATTAATCTATGAACTGCAGAAAGCATGGTGTTAGCCTTAGTCTATATGGCTTTCATCGTCCCATGCCAAATTCAAGATGCCAGTGCAGAACACTCAGCCAGTCATCTCTCTATTTCCAGACCTGAGCTGTGTGAGAGGAGTTAATCCACACTAAAGGATTCAGGAACCACATAAAGCTCCCTGCTATAGATAACAGGGGTCATATAGATACAGGTTGTTGATTTTGATAAGGGTTTCTTGTTTGTTTTGGAAAATAGGGAGGGCCCCCTAAACAAGACTCTGCCTAAGGACACATACAGTACAAGGTAAAAAAACCTGAGCTACCTCTGACTGAACTACTTTTGATCCTAAAACTCCTTATCAGACAAAGAATTGGACTGCAGCCCTCCTGTGGGACTGCTGTTTTAGTTAGAGAGGAAAAAAGCTCACCATTAATTGCAGAGGATTTCCTAAGTGGCTGCTGCAGGTTGCTAATGCTAACCTGCCCTTCAGACTTGGTGCATGAGGTAATGCATATGGCAAAACTGTGGAGCAGTGTTCTCCCCACTCCTTCTGACAAAAACTGTGAGAAATTATGTTGAGAAATTATATTAAGAAATGGTAATGTCCAAGAGAGGGCATTCAGAATTCAGCGGAAGGGGCCTTGCAGTTGCCCACGATCCTTTCACTATGTGCTCTTGATGTGCTATATTCCAAAAAACAGCTTGATGATGCCTTTTTATATCTTACATAATGCAATAACTACTCCTTTAATGACCTGTTATCTATTCAGCTGAAAGACTTTCTAAAGAAATAGAGCACCAATTAAGTATATCACTGTAGCCTTTCTTATTTTGGAAAGTGAGCAGTTTTAAGCATATTTGATGTCAATCACAAACAGTGCTAGATAATTTAGTGAAACAAAGGACAGATAGCATCAACAAATACAATTCTGTCTCTAGCTACATAAGAGGATCTAGATAAACACTAGATCTATGCATCAGCTTCACACTGAGACTCCGTAATTTTATCATCAGGGTTTACATTTTGACAGCTCATTTCACATTCCAGCCTCATTTCAGAGCACACAGTTGGCGTTAAAAGTAGCTGAATGCACTTCAACATGAAGTGACTTTTTTCTCTGTCCCCACTCACTTGATTATGCAAGACCTTAAAGGCTGTGTTATAGGTTTTTAATTTTTAGAATTACAAAAGAAAACTTCCAGGAAACTCTTACACTACATGCATCTCAAACTAATGTATACAACTTTTACGTTTTACACCTTTTACAGAGCCACAAAATTTACTGTTCAGCAACAGCTGCTTCTTAGTGAAGAAAGCAGTACATAGCATTTTACTTATTTTCCCTCTTTTGTCTTTTCTTTATAATACAGAGTCCTGAGTCAAGAAGGTAACTGGGCTTTATTTTATTGAAGCGCTCAGCTGCATGTTTAACTCAATCTTAAAGTATGTGATTCCCCAGTGAAACCACTCATGTGAGAGGTGGCCTTGAGGGCCTTGCTGAAAGAAAGTCTTGCACATCAAAAAAATTATCTAAGCTAAAAAAAAGAATTAGCCTGTTAGAGTGCTGCCATCTAGTTAAATGAGTGTATACAACAAATCCATTTACAGTGCTTGCAGTATCTTGCTGACCAGGACAATGAGCTACCTACAGAAAGTCTTTGGGGACTGTCATTAATACCTATTCAAAGGGATCTATTGGATCAGTTCCTTTGGGTTTGTAAAAACATAAAGATATAAAGAAAAGTAATTAAATAGAGCATGACAGCCCTGGAAATTTTGGGATCCTGCAAAACATAAGTACATTTTTGCTGAACTTTGTTAACTTGTTCTGCAGTGCAGTAAACACCTGTGATTGCCACAGGCTTCTGCAGAAGTTGACAGTGCTGTACAACCCACAGGAAGCAGGGAATGGTAAGAAAAAGCTACTTTTAACTAACCCAAATCATATATGTGCCTCACAGGGCATATTTGATTCATGTACGGTTTAATATGCATTTTTTCGAGGGAAACTGTAGCAGGAAGAAATTAAAAATTTGCTGTTGCCTAGAAAGAAAACTGTTCTGAAATGTCTTGGGGCTTCACATGGGACCTGTTGAATACCAGGTAAAGGAGCATGCTATGAAAACAGATTTCAAAGTCTGAAAACAGAGAAGATGCAATATGCGTATGGAGTGATACAAACCATATTTTAAAAAATGTTCCATGCTACAGAAGTAAAATCCTTAGCTGCTTGAAAAAGTTAAGAACCATGCTACTGGGAGGCCTGCACTTGCTGTTTGACTACTGCGTGTCTACATTCCTTTATAAAGGTGAGGAATAATCATGTCTGGTTTGTGGATGCATGACATGTGGATGCATGACGCTGTGTAAATTCTTTATTTTCTAATTGGGAAGTGTGCTTTCCTATAATGAATTACATTAATATTATCAGTTAAGACCAAATAATTCCTAAAACAAATTACTCTCTTAATTAAGAAGTAAGATAGGTTTAGGAGTTAATAAATGTACTATTTGCTTTAACAAGTCAAGTATCTGGTCTTAATTTTTAATTACCTCGCACTTGTTTAGCAACCCAGTTTCTTGGAGCCTTGACCAGATGCTTTGGATTCTTCCAGCATGTTCGGGGTGATTAGCATAGTTCCCACACATGCACTGGTGCTTCAGCATCAGACTGTCATACACAACACCTTCAGGACAAAGACAGCACAATAGGAAATAAATGAAACAAATGCAAGTTGTACTGTTCCCTGTCATGCATACTTTAGCAAAACTGGACTTTATTTGACAATTAAAGCAAGATGAAAATCCCACTGAATCATTTAGGTTGGAAAATACCTCCGAGATCACTGAGTCCAACCTTTGTCCTCTCTCCACCTTGTCAACTAGACCAGACCACATGAGTGCTATGAACAGTTGCTTCTTGAAGATCCCCCAGGATGGTGACTCCACCACCTCCCTGGGAATCCCAATGCCTGACAACCCTTCCTGTGAAGAAATTCTTCCTGATGTCCAACCTGAACCAGAACCTCCCCTGACACAGCCTGAGGCCATGTCCTCATGTCCTGTTGCAGTTTGTCTGGGAGAAGAGACCAACTCCCACCTGGCTACAGCCTCCTGTCAGCAGTTGTAGAGAGCAATAAGGTCTCTCCTGAAGCTCCTTTTCTCCAGGTTAAACAACCCCTGCTCACTCAGACACTCCTTACAGGAGTCACTCTCTAGACCCTTCACCAGCTTTGTTGCCCTTCTCCAGACCTAAATATTTTTCCTTTGTGAGACAATGAATTTTGATTTATCCGGTGAATCTTGTGATACCAATAAAGCAAAGATCAATTCTAAATAAATTATATTAATAAATACAATTATCTGTAATAAATTATCTGTAAAATGTATAATAGATACAAATATCTGTGTCTATTATTGGATAATGTTTTTTGAAGGATTTCATGGCTAGAAAAAATAAGTCTTATTACTGAATCACTTTTCTGTTTCTCTGGTGGATAAAGTTAGTTGAAGCCGTTAACCTATATAGAACAAGAAAATGTTACGTACAGAAGTGTAAAGAATATAATTTAAAGAAACTTTTAAAATGAAATTATTAAATGGCAATGGCACTCTGCAGTCTTACTGCTTAACTAATACTATATTAATTCCAGATCTCAAAGCATATCAAATGAATGTTTCAGAGAGTCAAGACAGTGGCAGCCAGAGTCCTTTTTCATTAAAATGAAAAGTTCCACCCACTACTCAATTAGGATCAAATCCTGTTGTTTGACTGCAAGTGCAAGGTACATTTTGAATTTTCTATGGTCATTTATGCAAGGACAGAACAGCTTTATAGAAAAAAGCTATCAATATCACATTGCTCTGTACCTGTGTACAGGGAGCAAAAGAGAAATTTTACTGAGTAGGCTCATGCTAAATTAAATTTTCAAGGCTTTCAAACCAAACCTGAAACACTGAAAAAATAATTTTCTGTATTTACTTGTTCTTTGCATTTCTCCTAGACCTGTTTGGAACAGAAATCATTTTCCTTACCCCTATGTGGACCGTTTTCATTTGGGAAGAGTTTGGCTTTTTTCTTTCTCTTCCAGTTGAAAGGGACTCAAATTAACAATTTCTCCAAGCTGCAATACTTGGCATTCAAAACGTCTTTGTTATGTGCCACTACTACTGGGGATGCCAACACAGTTCTGGGAAAATTGTATTAGCCTGCTACTGAAAAGTCAACCAAAATTCAACAAAATGCTCAATACTACCCTTATTTAACAAATTTCTCTAATGAGTATTGAACATCAATAAAATCTTCGAAAGCTCTGCTGAATAAGAGCCTGTATACATCAAAGTTAAGGTTCTGAGATAATTCAGTTAGAAGCCAGCCAGAAGTTATGCTGCTCTACAAATATTTATGCTGCCATATTTCTTAGCTCATGCACTTTTAGAACTGATCCTTTGGGATCTTAGTATTTAAGCCAAAATGATAATACAGTTATGTTAAGCATAAGGAGAACACAAATATAATACCTAAGTGCAGTATGAATAAGTTTTTGCTGAATGATTAGCTAGCAAGCATAATAGTTCATTAGCCATAAAGCTTTGTATTTACTTTCTTGTTCTGTTTTCTTTTAAAGAAAAAAAGAACCAGGGAAAACCTGGAGCTAATAAGCTAATGCAGCTTGAAATATCTGCTGGCATTGTCAAAGCAGTTAATAATTTCCTTTCTCTGCAGTTCTTCTCTGCTCTATCATCAGGTCTTGTAAGTTACTTGGAAGTATGCACACAAATAAGTGCATGCTCACATACCTCACTTTCCTTTTCTTGGCACTCACAGTTTTAACTTCTGCAGTCTGTTGCCTACTCAGCTTGTCCAGTTTGTCAGTGGCCATTATACTAACAGATAAGAAAACATTTCCTCCCATCCCCCTGACCTTCAGGGATGCTGTTTATATGCTAACTGTACAGGCATCAGGACTTTCAGAAGCTTTCAGGTAGAACAGGCTGTTATATCAATTGGATTTGAATAGAAATGCTTGTTAAACATTAATAAAAATTAGCTGAAAGTGTAAAGTATCTTCTACCTGCTATTCTTTCAATTAATTTTTTATTCTTCTTACTTGAGAAGTCCAAATAACAGGTAATAGAAATAATATTAATAAATAAAAAACATATTACTATGTTTTTGTTATACAGAGTCAGGTGTAATAATGGCATTTTTTGATTACCTACATCAGGGTTGCAACCAATTTTGAACTGACTCACTGAAACTATGTATTCAGCATGCCTCCGTTGGTTGACATAAACTTCCTTTTCTTAGCACTTTTCCAGAAATAGAATATTACTAAAAACATAATTTTATTGTATGTGAGTTGTTTTGTCTGATCAAAAATCAGTTTAGTAAGGTCAGGCCGGTATTGCATGGCAGAAGCATCTGCTCCAAACTTTTAAATGCCAAGATATTCACACCACTGAGTGTAAAATTTGTTTCTAGGAGGATTAATTGACTTAAGAAAAGACTGAAATATATGTTTTCTTTTATTGCAAGCATTTAAATTGATTTAGGATGTGCAAGAGATTCAGATGTGTGGCTGCTAGTCATAAAGCACATGTGCTTGTTACAATACCAGAATGCAGCAGTAGAGTTGACTGCTAAAAATAGCCTGTAGGATTTCCCTAACAGGATTGAGCCAATAATCTCCCCACCCCCACGGAAAAAAAAAAAAAAAAAAAAAAAAAAAAAAAAAAAAAAAAAAAAGAGGGAGACAACTGTTTTCAATTGCAGACTGCTGTGAAATATTAATAAAAGATGGTTATTCTGTCTCTCCAGAACAAATGCCTACAGCCAGATTCTGCTCTCAGATTCCTTGTGTAAATCTGAGCAGCTCCACTGAGACTGGTGGATTTATTCTGGATTTACACCAATATTCCCGAGGTCAGAATGTGGCCCTGAAGACAGATGGGAATGGTGCCACCACTGAACCATATAATGACAGGGGACACAGGACAAAAGAAACGGAATTTGCATTAAATCAGTAAAAACCAAGATTTTCCTGGTGGGGACTCCCTAATGCTCATCCATTTCCAAAATACTTTATTCGGGTCAGTTTCTTTTAATAATATTTTAAACAGAGGGGAGAACAAGAGACCTAAAAATCACTGGCTAACAACATGCTTTGAAGAAGATTAATTGCCCTGGAGAACAACAGTACCAATAAGAAAACCCAAAGGAAGAATATCTAATAAATTATTTTTGAAAAAATCTGAAGTAAATAATGTCAAATATTCTGTAAACTGCCTAAATGAAAATTAAGTGGACCTTTTTTTTCCATCTTTAACTCGTTATTGTGCGTATACTGTGTATATATTGCTTAACACTCACCACAATCACTGTTCTGATTCCCTTCATATATTTGGCTAAAAGCATTTTTCTCATGACTCACAAAAATAGTCTCAATTTGATGCCTCTGTAACAATCTGCTGCAACAGTTTTCCTCCTAACTTTTTTTCACTTCCAAGAATATATTGCCTTTAACTAGGAAAAAAAAAAAAAAAAACAACAAAAAAACCCAAAGCTCTAACAGTAAATATTAATTCCTATTATTACATTAATTTCTAGAGACTGAATTTGCCCTTGCTTTATGGTGGACTAGAGTTTTCTCCCTTTCCACACACCCATTCCTTCCTTCCATGTATTTACAAATGGTAGTGTTTCGACTGCTGTGGACAATGACTGGTTGCATCTTTCACTCTCTTAAGAGACAAAATCATAGAACCATAGGATAGCTCAGGTTGGCAGGGATCTCCAGAGGTTTGTATTTCAGCTGTGCTCAGAGCAGGTCTGAGCAGCACTGTGATCTGACCGCATTCCTTGGGACTTTCATCCTAAAGGATTTTCTAAGGGCCTTATAAGAATAAATAAAACCTGTGTCTGGGTTTCTTTCTGTCGAGTGATCAATGAATAAATTCTAGGGCACCATCCAGATCCAGGAAATAGTATTCACAGTTAAAATCATTCTATACAATAACATCCCATATGTTAATAATACACAGATTATTTGGGTTGTTTTTTTTTTTTTCACAGAAACTGTACTATAGCTGTTGATGTTGCAAAGTTTCTGTTCATTGTCACTCCAAAGTTATCAATCTCATAACATAAAAAATATTTTTGATGTACTCAAAAACTGGAGTGATAAAGGTTACATGTGTAACCTGTCTGTAAGCCTAGACACATGTCAGGGAAAGAGATTTCTTTAAGCAGAAAGGAAAGGCTTAACTGTGAATGCAGAGCCATGTGCTCTGCAAGACCTGGTTAATCAGCCAGCAGGTACTGGCTATTTGCATAGTCACAGCTTGCAAGCAGGTACAGGACCACGCTGTCCTCAGCCAGTACCTAGAGGGTATAAAAGAGCTGAGGGTACAGAGCAGAAGTGGAGAAGCAGAAGCATAAAGTTGTAGGGCAGATGAAAATAGTAGGATTTTAATTTTTTCAGTAACAAGTAGAGATTATTATATTGAATGAGCAGTGGAGGGTGGAAAAAAGATTCAATAAAACAAGAAACAAAAATCCAAGAAAAAGAGGTTCCATATTTTGAAAAAGGAATTCAGTGAAAAACTGAGAATCTTTGTTTCAATAAGTTGCCCTCCCTCCCTCCCTTCCTCTCTTCCTCTCTTCCTCTCTTCCTTCCTCTCTTCCTTTCTCTTTTTCTCTCTTTTTTTCCACTGGTGTTCATATAGCAATACTTTACTAAAAGGGCAAATTTTGACTCTGTCTTATCTGACTGCATTTCCGTTGCTGAACCTATCAGTTTTCTGTGTGTCACATCTCGAGCCCTTTATGCCAGGGATGTCCTGTTCCCATCCCTCTCTCCATTCAGTGTTTGTCATACATAATTTCATTCTTCTCTTATATTTCCATCTCAACTTCACACTTTCTTTCTTGATTAGTTCCACTAATGCCACAAGTCCACAGATCTGTGTAACCCCCTTGACCCTACTCCCCTTACTGAGGATTATAAAAGGAGGTGTCAGTAAACCTTAGCAATCAGGCTGAAGCAGCAGCTTTTACATCTGTAACACCATTCAGCTTTTTCAGTGGAACTCCAGATTTTTGAAAGGGACAGTGAAGCCTACACACAGTGCGCTCACTTCTGGTGTGCTCTGCAAATCTTAGAATGAGTTTACAATGTTTTGGGGTCTCTATGAACACAACTAGAAATACAGTGGTCTGGTTTAAGAATCCTGTCTATATGCAGATGTTCTTTTTGGGAAAACCTCATGGAAAGTGAATTAGTATGTTTGCTTTTTTACAACCAAAATGTTTGTTACCCAGCAATAATAATACATTTTTGCTATCCAGGTTCACATTCTAATTGGAAAGATAGGAGAGTGCACTGTCTCACAGAGTTACGTACAGTGCTGATTAAGGACTAAATCTTACATAAATCCAGGGTCATGGCCTGAAAAGATGCAAACTTTCAGGGAATGGGAAGTTCTCCCAGCTGAAGGAAATATAATTCTGGCATAAAGCTTCATAAATAGTATCTGCAAGTATTTATTTTCCCCCCTTTTGTTTTCCTTTGTGCACAAAATGAATCTTCACTTCTGACCATGCTCTAATGTTATATTAGATTATAATGTTATATATAACACTTACACTTTTAAAAAGATGGACCCTCATGCAAGTGAAGATCACCCATAATAAGAAATGAGGTTTCTGTGGTCATTTTCCTTCCTTTGACTGAAGATTTTTAAGGTTCTAATCACTTTTCTCTGGACAGCCCATGGTCCCTGAGCAACTGGAATGCCCAGGACCTAAGCATAAAACCTGCCTCTGTAGACTACATTCTGTGTTGAATGACACAGAAGTTGTAGCCAACATCATCTTGTCACACCTACAGCTTTGCTCTTTTTTGTAGAGAATGTGACCTTGAAGCAGAGACTGATTTGTCAAATGAAGACATTGAGAATTATATCGCAGTTTTCCTCTTTACTGGTGGCGTTTCTTCAACTTATTGGTGGTCTTTTTACAAAACAGGCAACAAGAACACAAAGAAAAGATCCAGAGAATAGGGAAATTAAAGAAAAAGCTATAAATTACTTAAAGGCACCAAAAATGCACCTGTTTCTGTATTGCCAGAGCCAGTCAATGATAATAATTTATGACTGTGTGAATATTAACCCTGTGATTTATCAGCTGCACTGGTTGAGTTGGTGTCAGTATAGCATCATAAAACAGAGGAGCAATAGGGCTAAAACCGAATGCATTGCTGCAGGAGGTATTTGAGGCATTTAAGTCTGTTGATCCCACGTGAACAAATGCATTTGCCCTGCCTGTTAAAAGCAGCCTTTAGGGAATCCTACCAGTTGTGTAGACATGCTGGCTGGGCTGGTCCATGTCTGGGTGAGGTAATGTGGAGTCAGCAGGGGAAGATGGGGTCCTGGAAAGTGGTCGATGTTTATCTGATCCTGCCATGCCAAGTGTAGCCATCTGAGCCTGGTAGATTTGCAATTGGTGGACATGCCGATGTGCCAGGAACTCCTGTTTCCAAGAAAACAGCACAGTAGGAAGAAATGTGAGATGGGATCAAGTAAAACACTGAGGCAAACATGTCAACAAATTAAGTTCATTAGGTCAGGGCTGTAATAAACAGTGGGGACCCCCACCCCCCCAACTTGCACCTAAGACCCACTCAATAAATCCATTCAACAGATGTTTTCTCGCTGACAATGTGGGCTACTGACTGCTGGAGAGTAGGTGATGGCAGGCAACTTGTCAGTTCTCCCTGATAGGAAAGACAGCTTCACATGCAAAGGCTTATACAAGACAAAGATTTTTACATTATATTGAATATATAATATGATGCTAGAACATGCATTTTATGACCCTACACAAATAGAATTTAAATTTTCCACAGCACTGAAAGTGAAAAGTGATGTTCTTACTACCCAGTACCAAATGCACTGAGCAACTGTGAGTCAAGTTTCTACAGTTAACTCAGCTCACAGAGTTCCCTGGAAAGTTACAATGATTTGCATATAAGTTTTCACAAATCGTTTAGAAATTCAGGAATTGTTACATGAGATTCCACTTAGGAACCATCTTTTTATGTCATAACTGCTGCTGGCTGTAGGCAGAAGCAAACACTTCAGGGAAATAAGCAGGTGTGAAAAGACTGTAACAGAGTAGAAAAGATTTTCTCCTGTTTTGTTAACAGATGGTCACTTTTGCTGACATGACAAAGGCTAAAACCCTGTGAAGCCAGTAGGAACCTGGCTCAGTCCACAGAGTAGGATTGCTTCTCAAATCCTTTTCTTTCTGTTTTTCTTTTTTCGGTGCGTATAGTCCCAGAACCTCAACTGAAAGTGGATGCAAGAGAAATATTTTCAAAGCACTTAATATGAATTCAGTTGACATTCATGCTTGTGACTTACAACCGGAGGCTCTGTTTATCCTCACTTGGGCTCAATATACATATATGCAGGAATATATATATACAAATGTGGCTTTTTGTTTTTTTAATTTTAATTTAATAAATCCACTAACAATTAACATTATTGTGTGGTTGCTTAAGACAGCAGCTCTGAGGCCTGGCTTTGTAAAGGAGAGAATGCTGGCTGCTCAGAGAGATGAAGCTGAGTTCAGGCAGTGTGGGAAGGCAGGCGGGAGTACCCCAGCCCATTGCAAGCTGCAAAATCGGCAGCTCATGGGATTGAAAATGACTAAGCTGCGTGCAATAAAAGAGGCCTTTATGCAAAAAAGTGCTCATCAATAACAGCTGAAACGAGAATAAATGCTTTAAAAGGCAGCCTCAAAAACCACATTAATATCTAGGGTCACTATTTCAGTGAAAAGACATAAAGCCATGTGTTACTGTGACGCAGATAGAAACACACAGTAACACAGAACAGGTGTTCAGGCAGAGAAGAAGAAAGGAAGAACTCTCTCCTTTATTGTTGACCTCGTATATACAAGTTTCTGGACAGTGATCAGAGATTGGACAGAGAAGTTCCCACCTCTCCATCTTCACTGGTCACTTGAGAAGTCCATCAGGTGATATCTTTTACAAAGGAATGCAAACATGATTCTTGTTTATCTTACAATTCGTGAGAACTGACTCCACTATACTGAAACAAATCAGAAGGCTTATTTTCAGGGACAACAATCATGGGAAAGATAAATCACCTGGGACCTTGTCATAAGTGAAGAAAAAAAATATGAGTAAGCAAAAGGAGGTTTTACAGGAATTGTCTTGGTTTAGAGTCATTGAACCATTTCCCCTCCTTTAAATACAGTTCCCAACTTTTCCTATTGTTTTCTTTTTAATATACAATGACAGGATAGTCGTATTCAGTGATAGTCATAGTGTTACATATTCCAGAAAAATCTTGAGCTATCTGAAGAGGTCTATGGATCCATATATGAACATAATAAAACTTAACATTCAGGATTTTTTTTTCCTGAAATCTCTTTTTGCTTAGTTTCACTAATAATTTTAATTGTGATACACTTTCAGAGAAGATTTTTTTTGTCCTCATATCATGTCCTGATAGATACATATCTTTTACAGCCTTTACTGCAAGAGTGTGTGATTGGAGATGACTGAAGAATGTGTGGACATTATTGTGTTGAGTATTCTTCCTATGCAGAACAGAAATACATACATTTCTTTGTGAGAATTTAGCGTTCACTTTTCTCAATGCTGGCTTAGCTGCCTACTTTACTTAATGAAGTAGGCACAGGACCATTTTGCTATCTCTGGCAGAATTACTCCCTGCATTCTAGGATCAAGGGGTGGCAGCAGCATTGTCTGTCTGATGCTCTTGTATTCACAATCTCCTGCCTACTCTTATAAACTCGCAGCTGAGCAGTTCGGAAGAGCAGCCCAACTCCTGCCTGCAGGAGCCATCCATGGCACAGAATATTGCTGCCAGACAGGAAATCAGTGGAATACTCTTATTTTTGCTGCTCTCCTCAACTTACATGTTGCCTTCGTCACATTAATTAAATAGCTGGTGTCTGTGTAGTTCTTTGAGCAAGGGAATTTCTGATATATCTTTCAATGTTCATACTAACTATTGATAATTTATTGAGTTCACTTTTCTGATAATTATTAGAGTACAGAAGAGAAAAGGATCTCTTCCCTAGTGGAATGTTCTTCCAGCTAGTAAAGGTGCACCAGTGGATTGTGGTAGTCTTCATCAAACATTATTACTTAAACATATTTCTTAAAGAAGTCTTGGAAATTCAGCTGTCACTGAGGGCAGATTGATGCTTTCTGTTCGGACTTTTCTCAGAGCTGTTTGACTCTGAGCTCTGAGGCTCTAGAGCTGCCTTGTCAGGCTCTCTTGCCTTTAGAGCTTTCTTTTACTTCCAGGCCTGAATTCAGTTTTGCAACATATGATCTTTTTTTTTTAGTGAAGCTGTAAGTTTGCCATTCAGTCAGTATCTAAAATTCAATCCTTCCAGGTCTCTGATCTAACTAAAAAAAGTCAATTTAGGTGTTTTTCGTTTGGTTGAGGGTTTTTTTTTTTGTTTTATATTTGTTTGTTTCGTTTGTTTTGGTGGTTTTGTTTTTGGGTTGTTTTTGGTTTTGTTTTTTTGATGTGTTCTTTGTTTGTTTTGTGGGTTTGGTTTTTTTTACAGTGTCTTTAAGAAGAAGAAAAAAAGTCTGGAACATCACAAAACAGATAACTTTGGAAGATGTTACTTTCTTTGCTTCTAAAATGATTTGTTTGTGTCTATGTAGTCAACAGAAGCAATATTTTTCATGCAGATGAACAAATCAAGATTTTGTTTTTTTTAATATGAATCAACATGTGTGAACATCACCTAAACCAGACATCCATTTCAGCAATTTGTTGGAGAACAAGAAAACAGCCTATTCTTTCCTTCCTCCATTTTCAGCTTAAAATGTGTCCTGTTTACATCATTCTCCCCTCCTCAAATGAAACCAGACACATACTGTGTTTGACACATGTTTATCAACGTAATCTGTTCAGGGAAGGAGAAGAAATTTGTGGAAGGTTCCATGGAAATCGCCTGACACCTGCTTTAATTTTTGAGGACACAGAAAACATTTGCCAGTGAAAATCTTTTAAAATTTGTTAAAAGTAGAGTAGTTTGTCTCACAAGGCTAACATTGAGAATTACATTCTCTTGTGGTGTTCAGTTCCTTTACCTGGATCCTTGTAATATTACAAACTGTAGACATCAGCAAAGTTTAGACTTATTTAGATTTTAGTTGAAGTTTTATGCTAACTTCCTGATTAGGTTTTATTTTACAGACAACAGGCACTCATGAAATACATCTATTTTTTCCAGTCACCTACATATTTATGCACTGAACGTTTCTGATACTCTGAGTCACAGACAAGTGGATTAATGCAATGAGTAATGTGGGTAATCAACACACTTATCTGGTTCCCCAAATGCCCACCTGGTCTCTGGAAGGGATTAAAGGAACACAATGAATTCATCTTCAGGTTTTATGTGTTACAGTCCTGCAAACACATGTCCATCTCTCCAGCAATATGACAAAAGTACTATTTGCACATCTGCAGGGCTAGTGATTTGTGTGAATATATTTGGAGCATTTCTTAGGTAACCTGAGCCCTGTCTTCCCGGCATGAAGCCTACTAGTTCCAGGTGCCTGAGATTAGTTTATTAGTAGAGGCAACCAATTAGGGCCTCTGCTGGAGCTAGCAAAGGGCCATCCATCGCCTTCCACAGAAACAAGCTCAGGCCCTCAGTAATTATTTTGAGGAGGAATTTTAGAATTAGTATCTAAAGAGAATATGAGCCTTTTAGGAGCATGGGAAGTAAATATTTGTTGTTCTCCTAGTATTACTGTAAGGTTGTTTAACAGGGCTTTGAATTGATTTGGGTTGGTGTGAGCATTCCTTTCACGTAGATGCGTGATTTGTACATTTTGGAGCTTAATGTTTTTGTAAATTTTAAGAATTCTAATGAAAAATATTTACGTATTTTTATTGGTTGTGGGAATTGATAAATCATGAGTACGTTCTGTTGGCTCATTAGATGGTCTTTGTTGGAGGATAAAGCATAGGTGAGTTGTCTATAAATTAACAGTCCTTTGAATTGTTACATTTTGTGCAGAGAAAAGAAAAAATGTGTGATTCATTCATAAAAGCTTTTTTTTTCCTATTACCAGTCTGGGTTTTTTTAATTTAATATATTAATATTTAGTTTATTCACAGCTAAATAAATCCAAAAATATATACGTCTGTAGCATAATCCTGCATATGTATGGGTATATTCACACCTCTCTTCAGGGTTTATATTTTGGCTTTTTTCATTGTTACAGAACTATTTTTTTCCTTTTAGGGATAGCAAATTTTGCATTTCTTAACAAAAATATTACTACTCTCATTTATTTGTGGCCAGGTTTATATCCCTCTGTTGTTGTGCTTTTGGTGCATTCTGCTGAAGTATGAAGTGTGTGCTAATGTCTATTAATTGGTAAAAGTTATTCATATTTTGCCCATCCTGCTTTCCTCTCCCAAAAGACCTTAAGCACTAATAACCTTACAAAGCTTTTCCTCTCAAAGCATTTTTGGT
The DNA here is from genome assembly GCA_032173965.1 of Sitta carolinensis. NCBI lineage: Eukaryota > Metazoa > Chordata > Aves > Passeriformes > Sittidae > Sitta > Sitta carolinensis. Next base: position 30,570,614 of record CM063284.1, on the reverse strand, counting down.
GGTCTGCTTGCTAATTTCCACATTGTTTTCAGAAAATTACCCAAAGGATGGGTAATTTCCTGAAGGGAAATCTATGTGCAAACACTTCCAAAAGTTTCGCTCTAGGTAAGGGTGTAAACAAGACCTGCTGCATTTCTGACCTTCGTCTCTCTCTCCTTCTTTTGAAGGATATTTCTGATGCCTGCTTTGCTGCCTTGTCTCATCCATGACTCCTGTTGGAGGCACTACTCCTCAGACCTGTCCAGACCCCTGTAGCAACGTGGGAACAGAGCAACTTCAGAGCCTGCTGCTTGCCTTCTCTACCACCCTCCTAGGCTTTCTCCCTTCCCAGTGCAGTTGGAGCTGAATGCATCCAAGGAGTGTCCAGGCCAGCCAATGACTGCACACAGCAAAAAGGCCTCAGCTTGCAGCAAACACCTCAGTCCTGCTTTAAGGTCCCTATGAAGGCAGTCTTGGCACAAACTGAGACAGCATCATCCAAAGTCTGACTGAGTCAGAAACTCTGGTCACCCAGAAACTTATCCTTCAACCCACATGTAGGTAGTGAACAGTCCTTCAGAAATATCATACAATATATTAATAGGTTGACCTTGGTTATCCTCAGAAGTGACAGAAAAAAAAAAAAACATAGAAAGCAATGAATTCCTATACATAGGAGTTTGTTTCTTGGAACAAAAAACTGTGGGTAAGTGGAATTTTTAGCAATTTTCACCCAGGAGTTTTGTGAAGTACTATTTTGCTTACTGTCCTCAAACAGAACCATAACTAGTTGCCCTCAGAAACCAAGAAAAATAGGTCCTGAGGTCTTAAAAAAAAGTGTATGAACAAATTTCAAAGTATATGAAAGGTGTCTCTCTCTCAATATATACAACCTAAAATAGAAATTATTCTGAGATATCCTTGAAAATGAATATGTTGAGACATCTTTTGAACTGCTCTGACACTTGGAGAAAACACATCACCAAGAATCCCTACCAGCTTCTATTTTTGACAAAACCACATGTGGAGCCACCAACTTCCATGGTCATCACTTTCAAAAACCCCAGTATCACCATCTGAAATACAGTCAACCACAAACTCAGAATCAGCATTTTTATGAAAAGTAAGTAAATTACAAGTGTGGTTACAGACACATAGATCAAGTAGGTAGAAATGGATTTAGAACAAGCAAAAGCATAGATAGGAAGAACAGGACAGTAAGCCTTGAGGCATCTGGATATATTAGGTCACTTATTATCACAACATTTATAGAGTTTGGATTTCTCTTGCTATTATCCAAGGAACACAGTGTTGACTAGAAAACGTGTAAACAGAAATGAAGTCTTATCAACTGAATCTTAGGTGCCAATACAGAGCAGCAGGATGGAAGCTATAACCCAAAACTTCCTGGAGTCGCAGGGAAAGATTTGCCTTAGGCACCAAGTTGCTTCTCAAAGAAAAATAACCCTGTGGCCTGTGCCTTCCCCTTGCCTTCTGAAGGACTGTGGAATGGCTTATTCCAGCTGCTGCCAAGGTAGAGCTTAGTACTTAGACTGGTCCTTCTGCAGTGACAGCACAGGGAATGGTTATCACCCTCAACCAGTTTTGTTTTCCCCCCTGTTCCTGGAGCTGCAAAGCTGCTGTTGTAGAGGTCCCTGCCCCTTTCCCATCATCCTTCCCTTCTAGTGCAGGAGCACCTGTGCAGTGACAAAACATGTTATAAAAATTACAGCACTTTTGGGCCAAGAAATAGGGGAAGAGCAAAGACTCTTACTGGGATAACAAGAGCACGCTCCTGTATCAAGGCACATAGGAGAAGATGCGTTTTGGATGTGGGGTTGCATGGCTGAATGTGAGAGTCCAGGCTGGAGTCACACCCCTTGCCTCTGGCTGTAGGATGTAACAGCAGAGTCAGGACTCTCCCTTCTACCTCTACTGTTGCATGAGGAGGTGGCTGGGCTGCTGACCTGTGTTTTTAAATGGAGAGAGGGTAAAAGTTACCTGCCTTGGATGGAAAGTTTCCAGGAGCCTGAGCGTTTACACATGACCCATGTTGGTCCTATGTGAGTGAGGAATCGAGGTGCTCACATGGTTTGAGAAGTTTTCAGCTATCTTTGTTAAGAAATACGAACCAAGCAGTCATTATGTTGAAGCCTGTCATGATTAAGAAGAAAGGAATTATGGGAGTGACAGAAAAGGTGACCCTAAAGTCAGAGCACTTTTACTGGAGGGAAATTCCAGGAGTCCAGCTGAGCTGCTGGTTTCACTCCTGGTTCGTGCTCCTGCGAGACCTGCCTTCTCTGCTCCCAACATTGGCAGGTCCTTGACTTCTGTCACTCCTGCTAAAGTGCTGACTGCAGTGTGCTCAGCACTCATCCAAAGAAAATGAAGCACCTCCTCAAAAGCTTCACTCCCAGTTGAATCTTTCCCTCACTTTCTGACTCTCCCAAATATTTAATACAAATGTATAAATAATTGGGGGTGCAATAAAGGGGAAAAATAGACTACCTGAATATCTTGTGGGGGGTTTTTTTGGCGTTGTTTTTTAAGAAAACCTCTGAAGAGGTTTCTTGTTACTTTATTGCTTTTACTAGAAAAAACATGACTTTCCAAAAGTCACTTGGTGCTTTCCAAAAAAAGAACACAGAGAAGTGCAGAAATTAATGCAAAAGGAAAATACAATTGTTCATGTCTTGCCCTAACATTCAGTATTAACAAATATTTTTATCTTCTACTTTGATATGAAGAATAAGTAGGCTCTATAATAACATTTAATGGTTGCAACCATCTAATACTAGTAGCTTTCTGAAATCAGTAAGTTGATATGTTGGCTAAAACTAATTATAATAATAACATCACCTGTCCCACATGTTTCATTGCTCTGGGAAATGTCACCCAAGTCTCTTTAACAGTATTGGCAAATCAGTTTGGTGTTACTTTATGCAGATTCATTTCAACCATTTCCATTTTTCTACTCTTCAACAGAACTAATTTTCTTAGCAGACTTGTATGATTTATTTTTAAGTGAAGAATCATTACTTTGGCCTTCGCACAGAAAATAATAATCTCCAAGCTAAATTCATTAGCAGTCCTGCTAATGCAGATCTGTGTTTTCTGAATATTTCAACAGATTCTGCTTTGGTTTTACAGATAATTATTCTGAGTTCAGGTTTTATTGTAGAATTCATGGAAATTACTTGGATCTGACATATAAAGAGAAAATCTTGGAAAACTCTGCTCTTCAATACAGAGTCCAGTCATATTAACACATCAGTGTCTAAGTATAAGTTGTTGAGGGTGTATAGATGCCTCCTCTCTTGTATGGAGGTACAGTAAGGACAAAATGAGGAACACCAATGAACCATATGGTCAGCAAATATAGGAGCCATCACTGGAGTGTTTCACCAACTCTGTTCTCTCCCTATAGAGCATTTGTGCAGGTCACTGTATCCAATGCACTAGGCTGGGGCATCAACAGATTTAGAGCAGCTCCACCAAGAAGGACTTGGGGGTGCTGGTGGATGAGAGGCTGGACACGACCCATCAAGGTGCACTCCAGCCCAGAAAGCCAAACGTGTCCTGGGCTGCATCCCAAGCAATGTGGGCAGCAGGGCCAGGGAGGGGATCCTACCTGTCTGCTCTGCTCTGGTGAGAGACACTACCTGGAACACTGCATCCAGGTCTGGGGGCCCAGAACACAGGAAGACAGGGACCTGTTGGAATGTATCCAGAGGACGGCTGCCAGTATGATCAGAGGGCTGAAGCACCTCTTCTGTGAGAAAAGGCTGAGAGAATTGGGATTGTTTAGTCTGGAAAAGAGACAGCTTCAGGGTGAGCTAATTGCAGCCTCCCAGTAAATGGAGGAAGCCTACAAGAAAGATGGAGAGAAACTGTTCATGAGAGCATGTAAGGACAACAGGGAATGGCTTCAAACTAAAAAAATGTAAGTTTAGATTTGATACCAGAAAGAAATTCTTTACTGTGAGGGTGATGAGCCACTGGAGTAAGTTGCACAAAACTGTGGATGCACCATCCCTGGGGATATGTTCAAGGCCAGGCTGAATGGGGCTCTGAGCAATCTGCTCTAGAGGAAGGAGTCCTTCTCCATGGCAGGGGTTTTGGAACTAGATAATCTCTAAGTTCCATTTTAACCCAAGCCATTCTGTGGGTCTGTGACTTTTACTCCTCTGAAAATTTCAGAGAGCTATATTGCCAAATCTCACACCTTACTTCGATGTGGTTAAAATGCCCATAGGCTTCCTTTCTCCAACACATATGTAGTAACAGATAGAGTTTCTTGAAAAATAGTGCATGTACGCACACACATCTTCAAGTATTAGAAGATATTTTAAAAACACTTTTTTCTCTTCAGTGCAGAGCTCTACTATGCTTTTCAGATTTTGGAACACAAGGAAATAGTGATATATAGGGAAATGGTGATATAATTTGAGACTACAAAATAAAGGATTTGAATATAGGAAGGACGCTGCAGGTGGAAAAAGTAACTTTGACAAAACTCCTTTCAGAGCTCTTCAATATATTTAGAACTTTACATAGTTGTAGAATGTTCTATATGTTTGTAGAATAAATATATTTCTGCAACAAACAAGTACAGGTTGTAATTTTTTTAGTTTTATTTGGGATAAGATCAAATTATTTGTAACTTGAACAAAAATTGAACTGAACATCAAAAGATTACTTACAAATATTTCCCACTTTGTTTTCTCAGCTTAGGATTTGCTGCTTTTAACAAGTGGGAGAACTGCCAGAATGGGCAGATTTAAAATGGAGGGAAAAACCCTAATGTTTGTTGATTTAGGAACAGCTAGAGAGTTAAAAAGAAACAAGGAAAATGTTATGTGCTAGCATAGCACAAATTGTATAATGCAGACTGAAAAACAAATTATACAATTTCTTATTCCTTAATTAAATCTCTGGACTTAAAATGCAAAGTAACATTCAGTAGCTACCATATTACTTGTTATATTTCACAAAGGATAAATGTATTTATCTGAACTTGCCTCATTGCAATGTATTTCAAGTGGGGCTAGATTGCTGTTACGAGGAGGTATGTGGAACACTGGGTGGGACTAAAAGGAAGAAGAGACTGGGAACAGTATTACAAAATCCAGACATCTGAAGAGCATAAGGTCCAACCTCTTCCCTTCTTACCCTCTCTCTTTTTTTATGATAATGCTTTCCACTTTATTTCTGGGTTTTAAATTTGGAAGCTGTTTTGTTTGTATGTTTAACTATAATTTCTTGCCTTTGTGCCTTTTCCAAAAACTGAACCTTTCATGTGCTCACATTAATCCTCAAATAGCATTAAGATATTACAACAATTGCAAGAAATGAAAGCAGTAAGAATAAGTAAAAAGAATACTGTCTGGGGGGAAATGGGGCAATAAGAACACTTTTCCCAGTGTAGCACTTCTGGAAGGTGATTCAATGATTTGCTCACACTACATAGGGATCTCAACGCTGCATTACCCAGTATTTTTCTTCATCTAGAAGAGAGATCTTTCCAAAGTATCCAGGAGTAACTTACAAGAAAAGAAGTCTGAATATTTAAAACCAAAGGACACAAAATTACAGGCCAAACAGCAGTCTGTGTTCTTCATCTGGGCCGTGTTACTCCTTACTATGATCTATGTCCTTCCTTAAACAAAACACAACAGTTTTAGTTATATTAATTAAAATTTTTGAAGCTACCTATATATGGAACAAAAATAGCTTTCTACTTTAGACAATGGCTAATTTTTTTTTCAGAGGATAGCCGCTTAGTACTTAGAATTTCTATCTCTTTGCTATAAAGGCCAGCTGAGATAGTGGTGTCTCAATTCATATATTGGGGAAGGCAGCCCTGAAGATCAACTCCATTGCAGGTAAAGTCCCTTAAAGCACCTCCCTGACTGTGGTCTGGTGGCACCTTGGGAGGACATCCACATGCTGGAGATTGTCTTGAAGTTAGTGGCTGAGCAGGAAGACCAGAAGCAGTGGGGAAGAAGCAGATGAGCCAGCTGGGATGCACAAATACAGCGTCCCAAGAGCAGTGCGGGTGCAGCCCAAGAGCAGAGGCCTTCCAGTAACTCCAAAAGGACCTGGCAGTCAATGGAGAAGGCAGCCTCCTCCAGCCATAAGATATAAAACATTCAGCTCTGTTTAGTGGCCAGTTGGATTATCTACACAGATGTAAGTCTAGATAAAATAGAGGGGAACCAAGAAATTTCTTGTGATTTTTCACTGGGACACCTGAGAGAAGTATTTGGCACTTCAAGCTGCATCTTAAAGTATTGCCCACAAAGGAAGGAGACAGAATTAGAATTCCTGCAGCCACACAACACTCAGAAAATATATATCCTGGTAAATATTGCACCATATAGCTACAATTTTAACTATATCTGGTGAAACCTGGGAGGACAGAGTGAAGGAATCCTGAGAACCAGTCAAAGCAAAATGTTAGTTCTAATTGTTGTATTTAGTGGGCCTTGTGCTGTGACAAGTTTGTTATTATGCAGATTTCCTACCTGCCACTTTCTATGGGAGGATTTTACCAAGTGAAGCTTTGCAGACAATTCCCCTTGCTTCTTACATCTTTATTTGTAATTATGTCGGCCCTGTGTTCACTCAAGATAGCATTATAGCTGTCCCCAAATGCTCTCGATTTGGGGCCTGTGACAAACGAAATCTTTCAGTGCCTGGAATACGTTTTTTTCCCTCTGTTGCAGAAGTGTAGCTACTAACATGCTGAAAACAAATCTCTGTTTATTGTCTGACAGTGGGTTAGTAGGTGTTACGAATTTTCACTGGTATAATTTCATGTCCTTTGTTTCTTCAGACAGATATATAATGTAATGTATTGTCCTTAAGGTTTTTTTGTAGTTTTTGTTTTTGTTAGGAATGTAATTTTTCCTGCTCTGTAATAAATTTTATGTATATGATGCATATATATACCTTGCATGATACTGTCCTATTAAAGGTTATAATGAAAATAATCTGTAATTCATCTGCTACATAGAAAGTATTCTTGTGTGGAGAAGCTAAGGTGTAGACATTACAGATCCAAAGTGCACAAGAATTGGAAATCCTGATTTTTAAGTCCTTTTTTAACCACTAGATCAGTAATAATTGCATTATATCAATAACATTCTCCATTTCTGGCTTCACATCTGGTTTAATTATGAAATAATGCAGCACTCTGGCTTTCTGTGTTTCTTATTACAACTGATCGCAGTGGAGGGATGGTCAGAAGTTGTTTTCGTTTGATGGTGCAGGATTTGACAAAGGGTAGGAGAAAGAAGTCAGAGCAATAGACACTGTAAAATAGTACAGCTTTTAGGTGCTGTTCAGACAAACTAAAGCATCCCTGCTCTTTATCTTTAAGCTGGGTGCAAAAAGGCTCACACAGCAGACTGGGTGAGGAGAGGGAGGCTGATTCATCCCCATCACCCACAATGAGGCATTGTGGCAAGGCGTGAAAAAGCCCATGAAACTTCTCAGCTTCTGTGTCTTTGGGTTCACCGTGGTCCCTAATCTTGCTGGGAACATCCAGGCCATTTTCATTTCCAACCTCTGGAGGCATTAAACCTATTCAGAGAAACGAGGAGGAAAGGTGATCACATAACACGGGTGTACAGGTCATGATGCGCGTGTACGTGGTGCCACAGCCAGCGCTTGGGGCCACCGCGAGTCCTGAGGGATGCGCTGATGACAGCACTCCGAGCCGGGTACTGCCAAAACACTCCAAAGAGCTGCCACCCCACACCCATGCCACTGCATTCAGAGCAGCCTGGAAGCCCTGCTGGCTGTAGGAGAATTCTGAAAAAGAATGGATACTGTGAATTGTATCTCCAACCCTTGGCAAAGGTGAGCTGAAAGCTTTGAGGAAGGGCTCAAGGCACTGGGTGCTGCCAGCCCAGCAGTTCCTGTTGGAACTCTACAGGATGAGACATGTTTAAAGGTTTCTTCCCAGGAACTACAGGGGTTAAACCCAACCTGATTGCAGTATCAACAGACATGCTAAGAATGACAGATTTAGCCCTGGGCCCAACCAGAGAATCTAATGCTGTCCAGAGGCCCAGCCACAGGCAGTGAGCTTCTCAGCTGCTTCCCTCTCTCTTTTCTCAAACCCTCCTCTGACTATGGGTATTGGGGTTTCTCTTTGCTACTCTTGGTACAAAAATGTAATTAGAGCAATTAAACAATAGCAACATTCAAAAAGGGGGGAAATACGTGAGACTGGGGCTGAGCTTTTGACTTCTACTGACAATTTCAGAAATATCCCCAGTTTTCATCGCAAAAGTTCAGGTTCACATATCCAAGTGGCTCTTTGGACATTGAAATGTGCTATACACATGGATATAATTTAATTCATAAGAATCTGATGGCTGCTACCTGGCCTTCTTTGCTTATTTTTAGTCAGTCTACAGAGAACTTAAAACACTTTTACTGTACAGTTGGAAATAAGAGAGAGGATTGTTTTTCAGTTTTTCTCTTATGCACTGTGAGGCATCAATCTAAGCCATGACCAGGTTCTTTTTTGTCTTTTTTTTTTTTTTCCCCCAGCCTGGATTTAAGCCCTGATGACTGTTTCTTTCATATAGCAATATTCGGCAATATCTTAATACAGCACACCCTATGTGTTACACCCTTAAGAAGTTCCTGGCCTCATTCTTTCTGGGAGAAGGAATCTTGAAGTTGCAAGGCTTCCAGTAAATTTTATATAAAATTGTTAATTAGCTGGAGAATTCTGATTTTAGGTACATCCAGGAGTTGCTCTGGATACAAAACCCCAGAAAATGCTTTGAAAATATGGGTTAAATATAACTTCAGGTGGAAGCATCTGCTACCTCATTTAATCTCCAGCCTTTTTTGTGTGTGACAGTAAATGGTTACTGAGCTCCCCTTCAGACCTGGATGTATATCAGGGCTAATATCTGTAATACCTGGAGATTAAACATATTTCAGTACAAAAAGTGTCATGTAAAGTTACCCAAGTTGATATGGCCTCTTTTGAAAACAAAGTTTTGTTACTTGTGCAATGATTGCTAAGAGCAAAATTAATCTTGTTACAATGCAAGAAATATACTCCAAATTCATGTCGTAGGACAGAAAACAGTGCTAATTTATGAGCAGCTGCTACCTGAAGGCAGTGAGATTTTAGGCCCATTGAATCAGAAAAGATGGAGGGAATACCTACATGAGGCAAAACTTAGTTATCATTATATTTTAGTTTCTTTCACTTATTAAGCTGTTTTGATTTCAACACAGGAGTTTTACTTTTTTCCCCCGAATTTTCCCTCCCATTCCACTGGGAAGGACTGAGCAAGGAACTGTGTGGTAGTTAGTTGCCAGCTGAAATTAAATCATGACAACATCACAGGCATCTCTTGGTGCCTACAGAACCCTGGTCAGGAGAGGAATACAGCTTGGGAGGGATGTAGGGAGCTTGGGTTGACCAATACGCATACTGTGTGCCTCAACCAGAGGTGTGAGTTGTCTCACCTAGTGTTTGTATTTTAATGAGAAAGAAGGGAGTGAAAAGTCCTGAGCAGGGGTCCATGACTGGCTCCTTTCATCTGTGAAATGTTCGTGTCCCTAGGGGCTCTCTTCTCCCCAGGGGCACAGAGGGTGTGAGAGCCTCTCCATTTCATTTAAGAAGGGTTACAGGGCCATGCTGCTGAAAGAGCTGCACCAGGGGCTGAAAGTCCCAAGAGAGGTTTGGGTCAAGTTAGGTTGCTTTGGGAGGATTTGGATCTCTGAAGATGTTTTGTTTTCATTCTTTGAATTAAAATTTAATTTAAGTAATTGAAATACATAATCCGTCTCTGAGGAATGCTGTCCTAATCTTGTCTCTTAGACGAAAAAGCAGGATTTTCAAATTTTATCTGTTACTGATCATCTGTATGAGCTTACACCAGTCGTCTAATGTCTCTGAGCCCTTGTGTCACCTTATCTCATCCTGGCTTTATCTCTCCTAACTATGGAGATTTCAAGCAGTTTGTCTTTTGCAATGTGACAGTTCAGTGCTCAATGCTAAAGGATCCTTGACTACAGTCGTGGAGTTAAGGCACATAATGAATATATACCTTAAAAATCCTCTTCCTTATACTCCTGCTTGCCTGTCCCCCCCAAAAAAAAAAATAAAAGTAAAAAACTGTGAGTTTCTTTTAGTTTGTTTCAGCATAGTACATATGCATCCAGTTACATTTCATAAAAAAAAAAAAAAAAGAAAAAAAAAAAAAAAAGAAGATAAAAAGAGGTAAGTATAAGGGACCAGAGCAAAAGGAGAAAATGTGAGAGAAGAGAAACTAGATGGGAGATGTGTAGAGAGAACAAGAATGCAGCTTTAAAAAGACAAATCATAACTCAGACTCTGGATCCAGGCACCAACATTCTCATCACCTGGAAAGAGAGCACCACAACTGTGGGTTTTGGATATTCATACAATATGAGGTTCAGTTGAGAAAACCCTGATGCCTTATGTCCCTATGCAACGATTACTTCTATAAAAGCTTTTAAATTTAAATTACCTTTGGTTGTAATATGAAGGCTTTTGAAATCTTTGGTTATTTTGGAAGCCTTTTGTTTATTGCTCTAGTCCACTATAAAACAGTTTATACCCTCTTTACTCAATTCCTCCCCAAAACCCCCAGAAATGAATTGCTGTAATGTGTGGTTGTGGTGGCCCAATGGTCAGACAAAATCAGCTGAGAAAGCAGGGCTGGTTGTGCACCAGCTGCAGCGCCTGCCTGTCACCAGCCACAATCCCTAACCTTTTTGGGAAAAGTCACTTCCATCAGTCAGGCCACTATAGGGCAGTGGCCGCAAGGCAGCAAAACACTGCTTGGAATAATTCTTTGCAGATGCCAGGAACCGGAAGTTTCAGGGAGAAAAATGAAAGCCATTCACTCTTCCAATGACACAAGCCTTTGATACAACAAAGTCAGTTGGACAGAGAGCTCCAAGGTCAGGAAGGCACGTAAAGATTGGTGATTAGAGAAATACTATATCAGCAAAGTGTGGCAAGCTATTAAAAGAAACTGTAGCTTTTATGATTGTGCTGCTGAAGCTTCCCCAGGGCTATTTATATTAGATATTGAGTTAAGCATAACTTATTTAGTCTCAGCATTCCAGAAAACATTTTGATGTCAGCTACTGAAGGAAAGTAAACACAAAGAGGAGGAAACAGGGTTGATCCCAAACAGATAAAAATTTTGTAATTTAATTTTGTGAACCCATGCATGTTAGAGCATTAAAAAAAAGGAATTTTAAAAACTCGATTTGACTTAAAGCTTGGTTGATAGAGGTATTTAGTCACTGTGCAGCTGGTGGAGGATGGGAGGAGAAACAGAGATGATTTATCACCTTGAGTACTCGCTACACCCTAACAAAGCATGAACACAGTTTTCTGTAAGCATTTTCATCTAGAGCAGACTTTATGCACATGTGTGGTTCTCATCTATTGCTGTGGGCTCGTTTGTATATTAAGCCAAACTATTTGCTTAGCTGGGCTGTTTGCCCAGTGGATGTCCTGATGGTTGGTGACAGGGATTTGCCTGCCCTGCAGCAAGCAATTAAGATTCTTTGGGACTGTAATTTAGGAATTGCTCTATGAGTTTGGACTTTTGGTCACTAAGCAAAGAATCCAAAATCTGATCTAGAGGTTGGTAATGTCTGCACAGATATTATCTCTCAGCTCAGCAGCTCCAGTGCAGGAATCATACTTGTTTATTTCTCTAAGAACAAGTCAATAAATCCATTGGGGAGTTCTGCTCATGGGCTCTCTGTTCTCTCAGAATAACACTGTGGAACTAAGGAAATCACAGGTATAAATGTAAAGTCAGGTGTGGTTTTCTTTGATTTGCCAGAAAATACTGTTTATTTAAGACTGAGGAAGTGAGAGTGCTGAAACCTCAAAATCAAGCACAGCTCAACCCCTTTAACACAGGGGAGACACCTCAGCAACAGCTCCTTGCAGAGGATTTTTTCCTGCCATCTTGACTGTGCTTTAGTTCTTAGATTTATTTTTAAAAGGTTCTTTTAGGTAGGAGGTTAGCACTTACAGCTTTGTTTGGGTTCTGCAGAAAAAAAGTGTGAAGGAATATAGTAGAACTAGCATAATGTTACAGGTATTACTCAGTAGATGTTATCTGTCCAGAAATACTGTACAAGAAACAATTTGTACTTCTTGCTACCTTGTTCTGACCACGTATTTTAATGTCATATAATTTTGGATTTAGGCAAGATACCAGCCCTTTAATTTTCCTTTATCTGAGTAAAACATATGGAGTATAAGTTTGTGAAGGCCATACTTTAGTGCTTTTCTTGATTAGCATACATCCCATTCCATGACCTCTTATTACTGATAAAATAAAGTTTTTCACTCAGATTGTGTAATTCTACATTTCTGTGTTTGAGTGAAAGAAAACTTCCTCTTCCTTCTCACCTTGCTATGTATTTTTCTTGTGCTAATGTTTTCGCTGCAAAGAAATTATTCATTACCATAGAAATATCCCAGCTCTGCAGGTTACATATTAATGACCAGTTCTCCCAGACAGAGGATCATATTCCATTTAGAGTGCAAATGTTAAGTCTTTTGTCTGCTGGTTACCAAACATCACAGAGAGGACTTAGCAACTAAGGCTTTATTTGCATGCCCTTAGCCTAAAAGCATATTAGCTAATATAAAAACTTCCCATAGATGTATTTTTTTCCCTTAATTACTCAGCCTTACATACTAGTCCTAATTCTTGGCATATTTAATAAGATGATGCTGGGCTTTAAATTCTCTATCTCTTAATTTATCATAAGTTACTACTTTTTTGCACTTTTAGACTGCCTTTTACAAGAGTATTTTACTCAGGAATACTAGTTTATTTTGCATGTTGTGAAGCTATATTTGAAGCTTTTTGGGACCCATAGCTGAAAAGGGAAAAGGTTTGTGTCGTTGACTGTTTGGTTGACAAAGATAATTCATGGCTCAAGGAAAAGGAAACAGAAATCTCTTTTACACTAAAGCTAGACAGAAAACTACTACTCAAATTTAACAGAAGAATCTAAGTTTGGCTATGACTGAAGGATTAGGTGAGCCAAAACAGATTTATGATGATAAGAATGTAAGAAATGCCTTACTGCATTAGGCCAGTCTATCATGGCCAATAATGTCTAAGACAATAGGAGATGCTGTTTAGTGAGAGCACATGAGCATTGTTACTCTTTCTAATTTTTTTCCCCTCATACCCTCCCAACACCCAGAATTTCTACATTGTAGATGTTAGAGGCACATCCCTCTCTCTTTCCTTTATCATCTGCTTATGACCCTGTTGTCCATGAATTTGTCTAATCCGGTTTTGTACTGCTCATTCTCAAATAATCCATGACAAAAAATTTCAGAATTTCACTACTTATGATGCAAAGGAAAAATAAAAAACAAAACAAAACCCCCCAAACCTAAAAAACCCCACCACACAAAAATCTTGTGTGTTTTAAACTGATCTGCTCATGATTTGAGCAAAAGCTCCCAAACCTAGTATTGCAGGATTTGCTGAATAACAGTTTCTCATCCTCTTTGCCTGCTGCCCTCCTGATGTTGTGAATGTCTTGGTATTCTGTAGCAGTTAGAAACATTTACCCAGAAGGGTCTGTGCACTTTTTCAGCCTCTCACGGTGATAATGTGACCCCAGTTCTGAGTTGTATGAACTACCTTTCTGCTTTGTTGGAAATGGTCCTTTAATTGATGTTTGTGCTGCAGCTGCCTGGCAGATGACATGCTCGGTGAAGGGAGGACACTGCCAGCTCCTGCCAGGCTCCCTCCTTGCCGCAGCATGCCCCAAATCTGCCACCTCTTCTCCAGGCCAAGGAGAGGCTGGCAACCGGACAGGGAAATCTTGCTATTTAGGCGATATTCCCTAGGGGAGCATTTGAGAAGTGCATTTTAGTTTTATTTGAATGTTTCTGGTTTATACTGCCATGGGTTTGCCTGTATAAAAACTCCATATTTAATACAAAGTAACATATGAGTTTTCCAAATGGTTTCCTCTATTCTTCTGCTTCTATTTTTCAAACTCTTAATTTTGTCTTTTTCTCTCTCTTCTTCCCTATCCTCCCCACTGGGAGAGGATGGTGTATCTTGCACAAGTCATTAATGTGTCTGCTTCAGTACTTGCAAGCAGTATGCAGTAAAACTTTGTCTATAATGCAGTTTAGTCAAGAAATAAGAGACAAAGCCTAATAGCTGAGACCAGCACCAATGCTAGCAGTTGGATATTAAATATATTGCCACTTTCTAATATTTTCAACTAGGAAATAAATCTTCTTTCTGTTGAAAGACAGTTCTGTCTTTGAAGCTAGAATAACGTTTACATAAATGTTAAGGTCTTCTTTAGTGTAGCTTTCATTATCTCCTATGTTCCCCCTTTCTCTGAAAGCTGAAGTGACTGATGTCAAGATCAAGGGAGTCAATCAATGCAGATACACTCCAGGACCCAGATAGGATATAAATCACCCTTATTCCTAACCACAGTAGACACCTAACTGAAGGAGAGAAGTTTACATACTCACCATCCTTGTGGGGGAGGCTAAATTTCCCAGCCACTTACCTCACAGGAACCCCTCATTCATTAACCAATTGGGGTGCTTAGTATCACTTATCAAATAGGCTAATCAAAGTTTGAGAGAAAACAGCTCTTGACCATTTCTTGCCCTTTGAGCACTCCAGGGCCACCTCCCGCCCCTAGACTTTTATCTAATTAAAGTTAAAGAGGGGAAAATTAATCCATGGAAGAAAATGAGATAACAGCCACCACAGCAGACTATCCCAGAGCCTGGTTTGGCTTTCATCTACTGCTACCTGACAATTAACTCTTCAGCAACACAGGAACCCCGTTTCATGGGAGCAGAATCTGTCCCTTCACACAATGATGGGTGTTGTATTTTCATTTCTCACTGCTCCACGTTGCAGTTCCTCTACTTGCAACGGGTGTGGGTGAATTAAAAAGGTCATCCTTTACTTTCCCTCTCTCAAGCTTGACTTAGTGCTGTTTTCACTTGCAGAATACAAAAGTGAAAACTGTAATTTATTACAGTACCAGCAATTCAAGATGTTTTGCTTGGATCCTGTGCTTGCAATTGGTTACCAACATTCCAGCCTTTCTTGCTTTTGTTGGCTACAAGTTTATAACCCTCAATTTCATTCTCTAAATCTGTCTTTAAGAAGACATTTCACAACACAGGGTTATGGGTTTTTTTACCTTGGAAAAAAAAATGTGGAGTGTCCCTTTTGTAGATTCACTGCCATTTTTGCGGTACAACTTGTGTTCCTGTTTGGTGCTCTTTTGTTTTAAATTCTTTTCTTTTAAATCACCTGATGGTAAACTTTTTGAATCCCAAAGGATCTTCCTTTAGGATCACTTGAATATTTCAGCAGCTGGAACTTTGGCACTGTGAATATCATAAATAAGTTAACTCTGGTAACACAGCAGTTGTTAGAAACTGGTGTTTTATGGGGTACTTGGGAGTCCTGAGCTGTGGCCATGCAAGCTCTGCTCCTCCAGTTCCAGCAGCACCTGCCAGCAGCAGCACGTAGGTGCAGGGGCAGCTCCAACACATCACCCTCGCTGGCATTTCAGGCTTTGGGGCACTGAGGGAAAAACAGCAACAAAGCTTAGCTATTTTTTCTAAAAATACTTTGATACTTTGAAGGCTGCAGTTGTACTACTAGAATTTTAGTAGGAAGCATTGGATTATAAAGTTTGTGGGACAGGCACATATGGCCAAAATTAGAAGTGCTGAGGAAACCTCACTTAAATTCTAGGTGTCTCAGTGTTGTAACCTTGAGGCACTCAACTCAGGGCAAGTTAAAGTAGCCCAAAGTAACACCATTTGGACTCTCTTCTAGACAATAAAAGCTGTTTTAATGATTACATGTCTATTTTGCTTTGGAATGGGTCACCGTACTGGGGTTTGTGGGGTTTTTTGTTTCATTTGGGTTTCTTTTGTGGGATGTTTTTTGCTGTGTTCTTTAAGCCTTCAAAGTCATGTACATCTAGAGCTCTATAGCCAGCAGTAGACATTAAGTACCCTACAAGACTAACCTAATTTATTGTCAGTACCCAGTCCCTTGCACTTCATAATTGGCATTCTGCAACATAGTTTATCACTTGCAAATGGAAGTTGTAAAAGGCAATAGGATTCAAACCTTTTCATTTAAATCAAAAAGAAGCCCTGCTCGACCTTCCAAATTTCTTCCAAACTTTGGGAAAATTTTAGTCCATATCAATGTCTAAACTAATATCTGGCCTTCCCTTTAGCTACCCGAACTAATCCATCAGCCTGACAATTTAGAACTATGACCTGCAGCTGTTTGGTTATGGAAGAGACACTGGTAGGGCTTTAAAGGGGGATAAGCAAGGCAGTGAAAATGAGATTCAGTAATCCCCCCGTATTTTAAGGTATTTTGCACAGGGTGGGAAGGAGCTGAGACTTTTGCTTGCTTCCCCCATGCCAGGCAGCAGCAGTGGGATATGGGAGCTCCCTGGGCTGCTGCCCACTCTGTGCTCCCATTCAGGCAGGTAGCAGAGGGGTGTTTGCCAAATTCCTCCTGGAGCTGCAGTGTCAGAGTGGGGAGTTCACCAGGACCCAGTTAAACTCGGATATCAATTAATACCAGCTGCTTTACTCCGCAGGGTGGACAGGACCAACTCTGTACTGGCAGAGGGATAGGCTGCAAGCTGTAACAAATCTTTTCCAACTCTAGTTTCTACATATATAATTTATATAGGGCACTGAAAACTAAAATTGTAGCAAACTTTGGTCACTATCCACAAGAGACAGATTTGATCCAGTGACCCACAGGCGAAAGGTTCTGTATTCTATTAGTAACCCCCTGCAAATGCAGTCCCTCACCAAGGTTTTTATATCAATAACTAAATACCACCAACCTTTACAAGCTATGCAGTAACATTTTGGGTCTCCTAATTCTGAGTCATTTCCCATTCAAACAGAAATTTGAGTTTGTCTTAAAGATAAAAATGGAATTTCTTCAACATTTTGTTATTAGATACTTAAGAATTCAGTCATTTTAGAAAGAGGGGGGAAGAGAGCAGGTTGGATTATGACTCTGTCTTCTGAGTATCTGAGAGGTACTGCCCTAGGAGAACACAGGCACCACTCTTACACTACTTTTTCCACACTCCCTTGTGACTGATTATGGAAGAAAATTCTTCTCTCCCCCTTTACTGGTAATTTTATATCTTCTACCCTATGGCCCACTGCAATGTCCCTTGGAATTCCAACCAGGATCCATAAGTTAAGAGAGTCTTGATCTTGATACTAGTGAAACTTGTAAGCCAGATAAAAGTATTTCCACATACATTATTTTGAACATGCAAAAAAATGTGTACAGACTAAGAAAATATAGTGCTATTAAATGTAAAAATGTGTAAATAACCAAAAATAAGTTACATAAAATAGCAGTTGGAGGTCAGTTCTCATGTCAGAGGTGGTCTTGTTCTACTTTTTCTTCCTTTCTTCCTTTACCTACAAGCCAAACAGCACTAAGCCTGAAACCACCAACCAATACAGTCTCACAGTAACAAGATATTAATAGCCCATGGAAAAATCAACATATAATTTTGTATTACGGTACTTACTACAGTCCCTGTATTTTTTTTTAGTTCTGACCTAACTGTAACATGAGAAAAGGCAGTGGAGGGACATGCAAAAAAACCTGTGCTCATTTTCATTTATGATACATTCAAAATACTGTTGGTAATTTTTCATCTTATATGTTTTTAAGGAACTCTCACTTTGTTCTTTTGTTACAGAAGGACAGGACTTTCTCATACCAATTTTAGTATTGTTTCTTCTTGTTTAAAGAAATCTATCAACCTTTAATAGTCTCTAAAGTACCTTTGGGATAGTGACACATCTCCATCCTCAGTCTATGGGCCTGCTGTCCCCACCATATACAGGCT
Source organism: Sitta carolinensis (assembly GCA_032173965.1). Taxonomy (NCBI): domain Eukaryota; kingdom Metazoa; phylum Chordata; class Aves; order Passeriformes; family Sittidae; genus Sitta; species Sitta carolinensis. The sequence goes on along the minus strand of CM063284.1, from coordinate 30,552,659 downwards.
TCTCTCAAACATGGTCTCTTTTGTCATTGTTTTTGCATTCTGAAGTAAACAAACAAATGTTTTTGTTAGATCCCAGAGAATGCATTTGCATCACCTGCAGGGACCTCTGAGGAAGTGACCCCCACACTTACAGGCAAGTAGGTGTCTTCAAAATAAGGCATTTTTGTGATTTTACTCAAAATTACTTCACAGAGGTTCTTCTGTCAGGTTCAGCTTCTGTCTGTTGTGATGGTCAATGAACTGACCTGTGCTGAAGCACACTTAATGACTAAATTCTCCTTGTCCATATCTACACATGCTTTATTGTTTGCTGCCACATCATTTACCTTTGTCCCTTTTTGCACACATTCTCTTCAGCATCAGTGATTTCGAATCACTTATTGCTATAGTTCCTAATTCTTTTTATATCTCCTAATCTTCATACACGGGCCACAGATTTTGTTTGTTTGTTTAAATTATATTGATTAATATCCTGATGTAAAAAATGCCAAATCCAGCTAAAGGAAGAGAATTTTCTGGTTAACTTGAAAAGACCTTAATCTGCATTTGCCTAGCCCAGTCTCCTTGTAGAGGTATGCAAATTGTTTAGCAAACTTTCAATCAGAGTCTCTCAGCCTTTGCCTCTTGGAAGGACTGATGCTGGTTCAAAAGTGCAAAGCTCTTACCCTGATTTCAGGAGTGTTAAAATAGCAGAAAAAACATGAAGCGAAAGAGAAGGAACAGAGACACAGCTCCTCCAAAAACTCTCCCTCTAGCAATAAAAAGCAAGCTTGAAAGGAAGAATCTACTCAGCAGGTGGGATTTAGAGGATAAGATGTTATACATATAACAACACCACTCTCACAGGCAAGCCAAGAGCTGCACTCAGCATGCAAAGGTAACGCTTTAGGTCAAGGCAGAAATGTCAGAGCTTTTCAAGAATTTTGGATAGTCCAAGTGATGCCATGGCGCCCAAGGTAATGTGAATGCCTACTGGGGCTGAATTTCAGGTTGCTTCTAGGACTCCATGGCTTTTAAGGATGCTTTGCTGCCGTTTGTATTCTGATTTTAAAATGAGATTAGGCACTTGGGAAAACACTGTGTTAATCTGCTCTACAGTGATTCATGCTGGTCACCAGACTGAAGTAAAGTCCTGCTGAAAAGCTTTAAAACTAGGCAACAATATTGGAAGTAGAGCCAAACCAGCAGTGTTATTTCTAAGGCTGAGGGCTCCATTCCAAAACTACTGTCTCCTTTTCTCAGGCAGCTTAGTCTTCAAAAGAGGTCCATTTAATACTAAAAATTACTGTGATTTGGGGTCAATAAATCTTATTTTTCTAAGTGATAGACCACAAAGTGCCCCATGAATTGATCTACTTCATGTTGCCATGGAGTTTGTCATCTCCTTTTTTTTTTCTTTTCCACATACCCAAGTACTTCATACTGCTCTCTCCTTGAAACTTGGAGGATTTGGGTTTCTCCCTCTCCCAAGACAGTTATCGTTGGCCAGTGCATCAAACAGCTTGTCTACTGAACTCCAGCCACAGAAGAAATACACCACCTACTAAACCAAAGGCGCCCTCTTCAAATCACAGTTCCTTTTGGCAGCCGCTTCCTCTCATACCATTATACCCAGAGCAAACTATAAATCTTTTGCCTTGGACACTACTGGCTACCTCAAGCGCATAAAAGCAGCTATTACAATGATGTTAGTAAAATGAGCAACTGCTAGAAAGGGATTGTGCTGTAGGTGTGACACGTTTCACAGAAATAATTTCATATAGCTCCATCTTTTATTTTTCAACATTCTAAAGCTTCTCTCTAGCAAGCTTCAGACCATTTCTTTTTTGTATCTGCTGATTTTCTTTCTGTTTCTGTGTCTTTGCTTTTCTTCCTTTCTTGATAATTTGTTGGTGTTGGTTTAGGGTTTTTTCATGGTTTTGTTTGTTTGTTTTTCCTGTGTGGTCTTTGACATTCCTTGTGAGCTAAGAAACATGCCTTACCATTGCAGGAAACATCACCACATGGTTCTGTGTAGAGGAAGAACCTCACCATTGCTGTCTTTCTTACGTAAAAAGTAGATTTGAAAATGCCAGACAAAATTAGTATCTATTGAGAACAAAATCCCACTGAATTGTCATAGACCTTCTTTTAATCCTGAACAGTGTTTTCAGATTATTTTAAAAGGAATTCTTGATACTACTGAAGGCGTGGGGAAGTAGTAACTCCTTATAACAACTCTTCACTATAAGTTGTCTGAATACCTATATGCAGAAGGGTACCTCCTTTTTTTTTCTCCTTATTGAATATAAAACTGACTTCTACTTCACTGGTATATGCTCAGTTTAAAACGTGATTTTGAACTGCATTGCTCCAGACTATACATTGGAGTTGAGAGTATGATAAAGTCTGTAACATGGTAGGTTGTCCAAATCTGTTAGTATGGAAGCAGAAGTTTCAGCAAGGCAATTAAAGTGAAAACCCAAATGCAGTGACTTTGAATTATGTGGCCAGAGCTTTCACAGCAGCTGTCCAAAGGCACACAAGTGTCCTTGCAGACAGAAAGGCAGCTTCACAACAAAGGCGTATTTGCCTGTTCGTCCCCTCCATCAGCATCTGCACTGCTCCTAAGTACTTGTTCCTACTGCCTCAGTCACACAGGTGAGTGAGAGAGGAGGGAGGACTTTATAAATACCTGGTTTTCAGGGCTGTGCAAAGCTGCATAGGTTACTTTCCACTTTCTGAATCTGGCTCACATCCATTTGATTACTCACACACTTGGTACTTTGCTGCCTTTCTAGTTACTTGGGGCAAGGTATTTTTTTTCTGCTCCATGTCAGACCCAGCTAACAAGAATTCCTTTTCTACAGGGCAAGAATGAAACACGACTAAATAATAATTTCTTTTCCACAAGCATAGCAGGTATAACCAAGCTACTTTCCTCCTAGGCCTCCCCCCAGCCCTGAGAAAGGGAAGAGACTAGCCCCATAGTACTGCATTTTGAGTCACTATAACTTAAAAGCCCTTTTGTCAGAAGGAGAGAACAAAGGTGCCTTGAAACAACTTTTTCATCTCTCCCCTTTCAAAAGTAATGCAAAAGTTCACACCGTGTGCTTTTATAATCAGACTGAGCAGGGAACTTTTCCCTACTCAGGCAGCATGTGCATCAACAGGGTGTTTTTACTGCAGCAAGCTCCAGATTCTGGTCTGAAGATAAGCTGCCTTCTTGTCTTGCCTGCTTCTGTATGCTCTAGCTAAACTTCCTGGAGCTCATGCTTAACCAAAAATATAGTGGAGAACTTTTTTCCTTCCTAAGTAGGCTTTGCTCAAACATGTTCACTGATAAATTTAAGAAACTGTAGGAAATTGGTGAAAAAGAAGCAATTCACATAAATGTCCTGTCTAAATGAAATGTAAAAGCACCAGATTTGCAGAGGAAATCAAAGTCTGAAAAAGTAATTACACTTGTTTAGATCAAATGCAAGACAGCATTTTAATAAACAAGCAAAACCTTTGGCTAACATCTTACTTCTCAGACTTTCTCTTATTTTATGTTTAAAATTAGTTATATTTTCTCCTCAGACCCATAGTCCCCAATAAATTAACCCATCCAAATAGCACATGTACAGGATAAAACCATATCTTTGATTTTGATTACTTTGCTTATGGTTGCAATTTAGGTAGCCTTGATTCCAGCCATTGTTGTTACTGTGGATTTGAGCATGCTTCAACTGTGGAGAAAATCTCAGTTCTTACATGGATCTAGTTAGTTTGTTGGCTGCTAACAGATAAACATATCTCTTTTTTGTTGACAAATTACTTAAAAACATAATTTTGCAAGTATGTGCTGTTTATGGTATATTGTAACTCTTTTATAGGGAGCATGGACTTGCACTGTTGTAAACTGGAAGAAATTACTTGTGATTGGGAGTGGTTTTATTTGTAAATTCAATTCTCAAATATTCGACAGAACTACAGGAAATGTTGCATTAAGTGAATTATTGCATAGAGACAACAAAACTGGTACTATTAAGGCCATGGAACTTCTTGAAACCCCACAAATCAGCAATTTGACTTCTGTCTCTTATGAAATACACTTCATATAACATAAAAAGCTTTTTAGCAAAAATACCTTCCTCACTGATCTAGTGCTAGATAGACATTAAATAGACTTCATATGACACTAAAACGCCATTACACTTTACTAGCAGCTCTTTGCATTAAAACAGAAAAAAATAATGCTAAAAAATGAGTTGTGATAGAATCTGAAATGGAAATGGAGAAGGGAATCATTTCAAGGCAAGTAGTCTCACCTTCCCTGCTTCCAGGGCACCGTAAACAGGAGTAGAGAAGTACATGGCTAATGTGATAGGAGATAAAGATGTAGCCGACCCACATTGTTAGTGTCAATGAACATATTTGAGCTGTGAGAGATCAGGATTAAAACAGGTGAAAAATAAAGATTTTTAATATTTAAAATTCAGATTATTAAACCAAAATGTAGTTTTTACTTTTAATTTGACAATGGGTAATGCATTGTTGCACTAACAGTTGAAAACCTGATTTTGAAACTTTAGTATAGCTTTTAAAAATAATTTTTAAGTATATCATACAACATATGTATTAGAGTTATAGCACATCTAGAGAAAATGGGTTATAGATCATTGAAATGAACCATAAGAAAGCAAGTTGCTTGTTGACACAGGCACGAAAAAAAATGTATCTGAAGGTGCTATTACTGCACTTACACATCCTCATGCTCTCATGCATGCATTTAGAAGCATAAATGTAACTTTGGAGGATCTGTTTTTCAAGTAGTCTGGAGCTTCTGGATTTCTGGAAATCAGGCTTTTAAAATCGTGGGATTCTTTCCACACATCCTTCTGGAAAGTTCATTCTTCCTAATTCAAAAACCGCAGCAGTTGGTGCCTTTTGGATATGCATGACAGTGCTTCTCTGTCTCTCTCCTCCTCACACTTTGTCATTTTTGGACTTGAATAGTGCAGCAAACTCTTGCCTGACTCCTCAGCAGGACATTTTTCTCCCTGCCCAGCCTTTCCAGAAGCACACTACTAAAGCCAATACTGTATCTTTTTTGGGGGAAGGGAAGAGATAGGGGATAAGAGGAATGCTCTCCACAAACTCCAGCCTATAAAGTTTTTCTTGGACTTCCTCTGGTTTCTTTTATGTAGAGCTGTCATCAACACTTGCTAAGTTACAAACACTAAAGACACAGCGAATTATGTTTTTTTCTCTAAATGCAAACACACATGCGCTGCTTGTATACACCTTCATGCACACTCCAAAATACCTATGGTATCTACACAAAATTCATCAAAATGTATAGTAGCGAAGGCAATTCCTGGATAATGTTCTTTTTGAAGTTCTTTGGTTGAGAAGCATGTAAATATATGAACTGTTACATGAGAAGACTGGAATATATGCCCTCATCTGTTAAGTAAGTGGGAAGTAGTGTCATCTAGTGGTTAGCTCAAAGCTAAAGGGGACAGGAGCAGTAATTCAGCATATAGTAAACAACATTTTCAATTCTTTCACTGCTGTACTGTGCACTTTAGAGGAAGTAAGTGTTACCTATTGTATCTTATTGATTCAGCTAGTAAACAGAGAAAAATAAAGCCAGTTGGAGAAATATCAGAATTAAGTAAACTGTTAAGATGGACATTTCCCTTTTATGCATCCCATGTCATCCCATCGATGTTTCCTTCTGATGATGCAGACTTCTTCAGAACATATTCATAGGCCATCTACCCATCCTCTTCCAATTATATAGTTCAAAAACTACTGTGGCAGGATGCTGGCACACATAAAGTACATTAATTTATTGTTGAAACATGCTAACTGAAGTGAATTCAATAGTTTACAAAAATATGAGTTGGCAAGTCTTTCTATATCTATTAATACTTTATAAGATGGAATTTGTTTAAAAGATGGTTCTTACTTTTTCCTCCTCTGACAACATGTTTTTTAGAAACAGTATCCTCATACAGTCTTAAATACTGTTATCATCACTTCTGGTTGCAGGAAAAGGTAGAGTACTTGCTTACAAGTGAAGGAAGTGGTGGTGGTGTTAAGCATGTACTTAAGGCTAAGTGTGTGATTAATTTCTCTGTAGATTTGGGTTTCATAATATGAATGGAGTACTCTACCTGCTCTTCAATTTTTGTCAAAAAACTTAAAGGTATCATTTGCAGATAATACTTACATAAAAATAACAGTATAGTGTTAACATAAAAGCTAACTTATACCTGGCTGTGACAACACTGGTATCAGTATTTGCTATGGAATCTTAATTATTATTTTCACCCATAACAGTTTCATCTATTGAGATGAAAGAAACAAAAATCTACTGGAACTGTTGAATGAAAGGCTAACCATATTAGAAAGGAGCAGTTATAAACAGGACTTTTCCAGCTGCCCTTGCTAATAGGCAATTCTAAAATAACAGTGATGTGTGTCTTAAGTTTCTGCTAACAAAGCTGATTTCTGACCAGAAGGCTAGAGTATTCTTTTTCATCTATTAAGCCCTGAAAGTGACAGTTCTTCTTCATATCCCTAATATTTCCTTTTCAGCTCACCAAGGCCAAAATGTCATCTTTTCTTGTAAAACAAAAAATCAAAGCCAAATGGTTAAAATGCAAAGTTTTGGTTAAACAAACAGTCAGTATTTCAGTGGTTTTATCTGCAGCCTGCAGAGCAACTAAACAAAGCCAAGATATTGTCCATCTCTTTGACAGACAAAGAGCCTCAGAGGTCCAGAATGACATGCCCGGGGCTGGCACGTGATTAGAGTAATTAAATTAAATAGCAGGAAACATGTTTTCCATATGCCATTGCCTGGCCACACACAAACTGTAACAGTAAATCTTTTATATTACATTGGTTCAGGGAAATGTATAACTATTCTAAAAACGCATGATGCCCACAAAAATAGAGGGGATATAGTAGCATATTCAACAAGTTCCCCAGCTTTGGTCACTAGACTGAAGTGCCAAAGGAGTTAATTCCTTATTTATTTATTGCTAAAGGTGCAGCTTAGAAGGCCCTGAGCATGTGAACATTCTGAATATGTTACTGGATTTACAGTGGAAGGTAGTGCTGATGCTCCAAATCAGTGGGAACAAAAATCCTCCCAGTAAAGCGAAGAGAAACATTTTGGTTATCTTCCACATAGAGATCCTAGCAGATCTCATATTCCTGTCAGTCTTGTAAAAGAGTTAGGCAAGCTGTACATACCCAAAGCATGTATTAAAAAGGAATTTTTTGTTTCAATTCTATTTTCCACAGCAGTATCAACTCAAATTCCTTTGTTTTCAGGGCCAATTGTTAGAAAAGTCAACATGTTTATCCGTGCCATAATATAGTCAGAAGAATTACTTGTCAGTGGGATCATCTGTCATCCTTGAATTTACTTGTCACTACACTATTAAGATCAACTACAACATTTGCTAATCTATTTCCTACTCATCTTTCAGTGGTGGACGATGCCAGATGAAATCTCTAGTATTTCTGTTTTGTAATGATTTTGTGTAATAGGGAAAAGGCTGTAAATCAGTTTGGAAGAAGCTGTTAATCAATAAGGACATTTAAATGCCCAGTCCTTGGGATTTTTAGGAGATGACATACAGAACACTTCCCATAAATCAGAAATTCTGAAGACTGCAAAATGCTCTTAATATGAAGATTATTAAGAATTCAGAGAAAACCATTGTGGCACATGAAAATATGTCCATTGAAAGTAAATTAAAAATGTAACTTGCCCTTTTCTGATGAAATTATATTGGATAATTTCATAAGCATTTTAGATATTCCATCTTCCCTTCATCTATCTTCTTGACACAGAAAACAGAGATGAAACAATAGTAACTTCAGTGTTTCTGATTTCAGATCCACCACTGGGCTACGGTATTAAGTTTATTAATTGATTCTATTCAATTAAATCAAAATAAGAGCATCTAGCTGGAAAAATAAATAATTTATTTTTTTAAAAGTAGTGTAAAAGATGATAAAACATTAATACTCTTGCTTCAATCTTCAGCAGCTATGGTATTTCTCAAATTATTAAACTGTGATTCAAGATGTAGTCAGTATGGAGAATGACAAATCGAGGCTTTTTTCTTCTATTCCTTTGAATGCTTTTTTTAGTAACTAATCTGCATTGTTTGATCAGGAAAATTTGTGTTTAACAGTGAATCTAATTAAAGGACACAACAGTGACAGGAGAGCAAAGACTAACAACTCATTTTGGTAGTACCTCAGAGAGCTCTTTTTTTTTAATCTTTCTTTAGCTGTCTGAACTCCTCTATTCCCTTAAAGGATCAGTGCACTTCAACTTAAATTGTTTAGCCTGAACTTTCTACATACAGTGGGTTAAAACGGTCAGTTTAAAAGGCAAAGAATTTAATCTCTCTACCAGGCTGCCTTCTGAGAACCAGGACAATGGAAAAAGTACTTTGTAGCAGGTAGAAATCTGGAGCCTCTGGCTGAAGTAATGTCGTCATTCCCAGGAGAGGACAGAGTTGCTCTCTGAGGGCTCTCAAGCTCAACTATCAGATGTCTGTAAGGTTTCAGTGCTGCTGTTTCACCTCCTGCACCTCCCATCGGCATTGCTCACCCACAGCACTGCCTGAGAGAGGAGGACACTTCTGCATCTGCCCTCCCTGCTCCACAACTGGCCTTTGGCTCCAGCCACTGCACCTTCCCTGCCAGGAGCCAGCCCCACCAGGGCTTGCCTGAGCCGTGTGAAGCAGTGGTAACTAAAGGCTCACAGCCCTTCCCAAGAGCATCTCTTACACTTTCTGACTGTTAGAAATGGGACAAATCTGGGGAACTTGCCAGAGTTCTGGGCTGGTACACTAGGGAACACCTACATGGATAGGCATGGGAGGGAAAAGGGGCTGGAGAAGCTTCTCGGTAAGAAGTTAATCACTGAAGGGGAAAAACACTGTGGTAGCTTTGGGTATAAGTGTTCTGATTTTGCTGCTCTGCCTTTCACCTTTTGCTGCATTTGCAGCACTACCTCTTTTAGGGACACAAGCTTTATGCTGTGAGGAGCTTCCATCCCTGTGAACCACCACAGCTGCTTCAGTAGCATAGAGGAGATAAGGCATATAGAGAGAACTTGGTAGCATTTCTTTGCTCTTATAATGCTATCCTGTACTTAGACCTATGACAACACATGAACACCAGTCCAATAGCTTCTGCCAACATTAAAGAAACTCGGTTTTGATCTTGGTGATGCCCTTGGTGACCTATCAAGACCAAATGGCTTGGACAATTTAATTTCTTCTGTTCTAGTTTTCAGTCCTTGTTCCAAAGAATTGCTGTAAGCCTTGAGGACCTCCTCCAGCACAGCACTTCTCAGAAGCTGTGCAACACAGGGATTGAGCACAGCACCAGTAATGACTGCCAGTTGTTCACTTCTGATGCCACAGCCCTGTAACAGAGATCTGTTGAGAAGGCAATGCCTGAGGAGTGAGTCTGGTTTCTAACAGGAGTCAAGTTGTGAGACTGCTCTCCAGACTACTTTTTAGCTTCTCCTTTCGCACAGAGTATTTCTGCTGTGCAGTAAGCTGCATGGCTTAAAATCTCCTTGCTTTGTTAAGCCCAAATTCTTAGTTCAATGGATGAACTTTTTAACACAGAAGAACAAAATACACACACACACACACATATAATATATATATATATATATATATATATATATATATATATATATATATATATATATATAAAATATGTGTGTGTGTGTGTGTGTGTGTGTATAGGTCCTTCTTGAAATCAATTTCTGTTTCACTTACATGATTCTGCAGGTTTAATGCAATGGATCTCAGTGGAATTGTGTCATTGCTTTCCAAGTTGCCAAATCCTCCTCCAGTTATAAACCCCTCACTGGAAAAGTCTTTTCAATACTTAGCAAATGTATTAAACCAGAAGAAAGAAAAAAATATGAAATGTCAGAATGACACAAATAAGAAGTTGCTATGCATCAAATATTAAGTGCCCTGTCTTGTGATTTCCTTAAGTACTAGCTGAAGTAATCATGTAGTAGACACAGTAGAGCTGATCCTGGTAAGAAAGCTTAGTAAAGATCTTGGTAAAGATCCTGACACTGGTAAAGAGCTTCAGAACTTTTTCTTATCTAATGTACCTAACCCACTCTAAGTAAAAAAGTTCATATTCAGCCTTTTGGGATGACACTAAATGCGCAGTTGGTCACATATGTAAGATAGAGAACCACTCACTTCTATCACTGACCAGATAAGTTTCACAGTATTCTTTCAAACTTCAATCATTCACTCACTCACTTATGGCCTATTGGATTGGGTACTGATGTCCAAAATTATAAAGGAAATTGTGTTGTGGAACTGTTTCTCAGTTGTGACCATCTGCATCTCACCTTTACACAGCTTCACAAATATTGTGCTCCTGTGGCTCTGACATCCCACCAGGCTGAACCCACTGCCTCCTCTCTGACCCAGAGAACTCCATGCCAACTGATTTCACGGCCTGAAAACATTTTGAAAGTCACTAAAAAAAGAACTTGAAAATTAAAATTACTTAATGGGCTTTGAGTCATTTTCCTTCATTAAAAGATGGAGTGAAACGGACAGAGAGGTGAAAGAAAGAATTACTTCTTATACAGGAGGGTCCAAGCTACTATAACAGTGACATATAATGGTATCTAACTTGAAAGTAATCAATGGACTTGGGAAAATGAAAAGCCTGCTTGGTTAGTGCATTATCCATCAACACAGGTTTGTAACAGTCACCATGTTGATTCTCAGCCTCTTGCTGCAGGAACAGAGCTTGCTCCTGTTTCTTTTTTCTTGCTGATCCTGAGCTGCCTGTGTTTCTGTTCTCTCAGGATTGAACCTGGGCTAATGCCATCTGTATTCACAGCACTCCCATTTTCCTTTCTGTCAGAAATGGTAGAGAGAAGATTTGAAGCTCTCTGTATAGAGTCAGTAGCTTCAGAAAACTGAAATATAGGCAGAAACTTATGGGAAACTATGACAAAAGGCCTCTACAAATTTAGGTAAATGGTAAAAGCCAAGAAGTTCTAGAAAGGAAGGAAGATGCCAAACAAAATGCTGTTAGGTTTGGGTGCCTTTGATACCCTAAGACAAGGTGTCAAAATGGCTGAGAAATGAGGGAAACCAGTCACCACCTGTCGCTGTGTGCAGTCAAGCAGTCAAGTGATGGAATTATGGTGTCTGATTTGTAGTAACTCTTCAGCTTCTATTTTCGGTAGAGCAAGATGTAGGAGAACAATTCTTAGAAGAAGCTGGTCTCAGTAATTGTCCCTCTGTACCCAGCAGAAGAGCATTTCCCAACAATGATTCTGCTCTGTGCTCCTTCTGGGTCCATTCACTAAGAGAGATCTGCTTTAAAAATCTGCAGGCTGCCACCTAAAAACTATCACACTGCTCTTATTGATGGGAGCAGAGGGAAAAGACTAAGGAAGGAGTAAGAGGCTGAATCCTCCATGCTGTACTAGCTGCTTTACAGAGAACCTGAGCAAGACCTTAAGCTCTTGACGTGCTGCATTGCTGCAATCTCATGGCTGTAATTTTCGCAGGCCCCTTTTCTGAGGAATTACAGGCAGTATGAACAGAAACACCTCCTTGGTCTCCTGGGGATCCAAGGGTCACAGGCCAGAACATGAGAGGAGACAATTATGCACTGCTCTCTTCAGTAGAGCACCTATGTCTCCAAGGCATTTGGGCTGAGCTGCAATTCCAGGGCATTAAACAACGTAGCTTTATGAAGATTTAGCCAGCAGTAAATTGCAGAGTGCATCCCGTATTTTAAAGGAAGGAGAAAAATGAAAACTTGTGTGTGTGCACATACAAATGTCTAACAGTGAGAAAGACATTCAGAGGTCAAACAGAATTCTTTTCAAAATGAAGCATTTAAAGAAGCAACTTTCCAAGAACACATAATCCTCTTCAATTACAATATTAATGAAACTCTGTGCAGTAGGATACAGGAAATGATAAATTGCCCAAAGGTATGAAAGCAGTATCATCTAACTGTCAAAACGTGCAGTGATAATTACTGGGATATGGACTTGGAGGCTTTTGATTCACACTAGTTATCAGCCCTGATTAAGGAATTTTGCCTAGTGTTGCCCCAGTGGTCTCCTGACATCCTATTTCTCTGACAAATGCGAGCAATAAGAAAAGTATCAAGGTGCTATATTCTTAGTAGTTGAAAGAGGAAAAGAAGCATGAAATCTCTTGGATCTAAAAATAAAGTAGTGTCAACATTAGTCCAGGAAGGTATCAATAAAATTAAGTAATTTTGTTACATTGTAATGCTACATGGTCAGGCAGACAATTTGGTTAATTAGTTTTATGATAAAGTAAGTGTTATTTCCTTCTGTAACTGGAAGTTTACAATAGGAGACAAAAATAAATAATAAATAATAAATATTGACAATTATTAAGGTTAATAGATTTGAGGCTTTCTTAAAAAAAAAAAAAAAAAAAAAGGATCATTTTCCCATCCAACTGGGAGTATTATTTGGGAAAGAATAATTACTTGTAATTATTCACATTATTATGCACTTTGACATAGAATTAGCATACAAAAAAGAATTATTCTTCCTATAACACAGTTTTTAAAGACCACAGTTAGAAACTGGACAGAAATGAACAGGCCCTTAAGAGTAAGGCTGAGAACAAGCAGTCTAAATATTCAGAGGCTTCCCTGCATGTAGATAAACGAAAAATTTTCACGAAACAAATCCCACTAGACAGCACTCCACCTCCTTGTTCCATCTACACTATGTTTGATCCCAGAAATCATAGAGCCAGCTTGTGTTGTGTAGGAGTTATATTGGGACTGTGCACTCACAGACTTGAGGAAGGCCAGGAAGGTGCAAGGTTAGTGTCTCTTTCTGGCTGCAAAGTTAAAGGAAACAGCTAAGGCAGCCTACAAAAAAAGAGATGAATTAAGCTAAGATTGCAGTGGCAATCTAATTTAGGAGGAGGACAGGGGAGGGCAGGTTTATTTATAAGTCTGACATTGTTCAAACTTACATTTCCATTTATCCTGCCCTTCATAGCACTTCTCAAGGCCAAAAATGCTGTAACCATCCTGGAAAGACCAAGTGTACAGAGGGATACTTTTAACATCCTATTTTCCAAACCATCTCCTTTGTATTTCAGGGCTATGTACCGCTAACAGTCAATACAGTTACTTCAACACAGCTATGGAAAATAAAGGAAAACAAATGCAACAAAGACTCCATGACCACATCCAAAACATCTTATTCAGTTAATTAAGGAACAGGATCACTTACAAGTAGGTATCTCATCTGTCAAAACAACTCTAGTGACTAAGGCCTCCATTATCATAGCAAATCACATTGCTGCATGATTTCAATTTACTAAGGGGACTCCTTTCAACTCTCAGCTGCTGCTTAAGTAATCCTTGGGTGGCTGATGCAGATGTGTGCCCCGGCAGGTAGCCAGGGAAGTTGCCCTGTACAGGGTAGATGAGCTATGGGGCCACAATCAAAACAAGCAGGAGTGTGACACTCAAACTCAGCAAATGGGGACCAGAAACTGGGACATGCCTAAAGGATGCACCTTCCCAGTCCAGTATGTGTGTGAGAGAATGGCTGAAGAACCCAGATTTTCTGCTGGCTATGCAGTTTCAGCTAATCCTATTTTATACCTTTAAATTTTAATCCAATTTAGGCTGAATTAGAAGAGGAAAAAAAAAAAAAAAAAAAAAGCACAAAGCCTATCAAATAGAGCAGTAAAATTCCACAAAAATAACTTGTATTATTGCTCTAGCCCAGAGAAGATAATTTCATCCAGGATGCTTCTTCTGTTTGCCTAACCAGTAATTCAGCAGATGGTGTTCTAAACTATATTCTTCTACTGAGAAATGAGGTACAGAAGCTCGATTACCACCCAGATGATGGGAACTGCATAAGGAAATCAGAAACTAAACAAATAAATGAAAATCAAACAAACATTTCTTAAGTGGATAAGTAGGACATGCTGCTAGTAAGACAGAATACAATACGGAAATTAACTCGGCTTAGTTAATTTTGGCTGCAAATAGTGAAGTGTTCATAAGGGGGAGAAATAAGTAAACATTTTTAGATTGCTGTTTGGGACTAATGTTTTTAGATTTTTACCTCAGAATTCCAGTGAAGATAAAAACAGGGTATAGTTGGCTTAAGTAACATGGAGTAAGTCTTAGTGATCTTGATGATAACGAAGATGGAATGAAGATAGTACAGAAATGAGGGGTGGTAGTGTTTGAAGTGCTCGTTCTTCGCTGAGGGAGTCACCTTTAATCCTATTTTGTTAATGCCAGAAGATGACAAAAAGGCTAATGTTACAGTATCTACATTCCAGTAACGTGTGTCTGAGTATGTAAATATTATGATGGATTTTCCTTCATTTATTAGCAGTTACTTCTAAATTGTCAGCTATACTGGCTTTATATTTTGGACAATGGGACGGAATAATCACATACTGTTAAAAAAAAAAAAAAATGCATATTATCCTGGGAAGAAAATAAGGCATGTGAATTGTATTGTATTATGATTATTTTCTTCATTATGGGTGTTTTGATACATGGTAAATAATTTAAAAAAAATCTAGGTGCAGTCTCCAACACGGGAATGTTGCAAATTGAAAACATTTATGGCTGCTTTTCTAATTCTAACACAGGTATTTAAACACGAGGACACTAAAATAAAATCCCTGTTATGAAAATATAAAGACATATGATTCAAAATATACTATAAACAATAAGGCAAGCAGTAGAATGTTATACTGTTAAAGCTGGCTTTAAGCTTTCCTCAAGTAAAACTTGACCTTTTATTTATTTTTGAGGGTTGTATTACTGATGAAACATTATGCTGCTGCTATAGCAGTGAAAATAATTCAATTTGATTTACAGAACTATTTATTCTTATGTTGTTGAAACATGATTTTATTTAAAGTTATACCAAAATCAAAGCTGCATAGAGCATTTGGAAATGAAATGAGCAGTTATAAGAACTACAATGCAATAGTTTTCTGAACTTTTTTGATAGTAATAATTCATGTACTGTAGCAACGGGGATTGTTATGCAGTACAAGTGCTCTCTCTGTAGACCCTAAGCAAAGTTCAGGAAGTGTCACAAAGCTATTTAACATCTTCATGGAAGTTCTCTACATTGGGACTTCACTGTCTCATGCAATCGCTTTAAAGTCTGCCAAATGGATTCTCTCTCTCCTAGCACATTTACAGGTGGACCTTAGTTTTGCAAAGGTCTTGATGAATACCAAAGTGGTCAGTACAAGCACATTTTCAGATAAGGGGTCTAGGCAGGTATTAGATATGTCATGAAAATTTAATATTAGAGTTCATCTGAATTTTGGATAATTAGAAGCTGAGGAACTGGGATTCACTTTTACCTTTCCTATATGGTATGAACACATGTTCAGACAGATGCCATGATGGGAAAATGAGCATGCATCAATACTATTCCACATTCACAATACTATTCCACATTCACTAAAACTTATAATGGCTGATGTAGGATAAAACAAGAGACCAAAAAGAAAGACTTTGTGTAATTATTGTAAGAATAGTGTAATAAAAAACCTTGCTCCTGAAAGTTTAAATTGTTTCAACAACGTGTAGCAAACATATTTGATTGTACAAAGCAAAAACACTACTATGTTACCAAATTTACACAAAGTCAAATATCTGGAAGGGGATCTTTTAAAAAAAAACTTTATTTGAGAAAGGAAGGGACTTATATCAGAAGGCAAAAAAAGGGAACATACAAACAGAATATATTTACAACACAAAACGAGATCACCTCTAAGGGTGTAAATTATAATAAATACAGTAGATTTAAAATGTAAGAGACAATAATCAATTAGAAATGTGATTGTTTAAACCCAGTTTTCCTTTTCACTGGTTCCAGGTAGTTTCTCTTATTTTAATTTTATCCAAATTTGAAAGATTCTGAAATTAAAATACACTAATGTAATGGGGTTTCTCACCTGAATGACATTATAAAAATATCTTTTGTCTTCTGTGAATACATGTCTTCGAAGCGATATTGTACAAAACTCTTCTCAATTGCAAATTTCTCCCCAAATGTATTTTAAAAGATGCACTATCCCTTTTTGATGAAGCTGAAGTCAGTTTCAAAGAAAATTAAAAATAGACAGAATGGGAAACACATATAATTTAATTTTTATAGCCTTCACTTTTTGAATGTAAATGTAATTTTTTTCATACAGGACGAAGAAAGATTTCTGTTCAAATATGAAGCACACATAAAAATCACCTGTTTTTTTCTCAATTAAATATTTTTCTATCTATTGAGGCCTTTTATGTTAACAGCAACTACTTAGTCGGTTTTTTTGAGACCTTCTAGGAAAAAGGATAATGTATCTTTAGAAGTTGCAACATTTTAGAAGAGATTGAATAGTATTAGAACAAATGTAAACAATACATGCTAATAACATATTTTAGAACAATTTCTACGTTTGGCAAAACAACTATCTCTTTTGAAACCGGATACTGCACCTTAAAATACCTCAGCTTTAGAAATATAAATATTTTTAATAGAAAAAAAAACCTGACAAGGAGTCCAGGTCAGTTTGGGATTATCCATATTAAAGGGGATCTTAATACAATGAATCTTTAACTAGCTTAACAAAAGTAAACCTATAAAACAAGGTAAACATATCAAAAGGGAATATGAAGGAAATGTTTCACTGGAAAGCTTCCTTAACAATTTCCCTACTCGCTTTGTTATTTTCTTTGACAATAAATCAATTCATAGAGTGCCTTTAAAAACAGAGGGAGCGCTGCCCCGTCCCCCCTGCCCCGCATTCCTCAGCACATGAATCACTTGGGCTTCCTGTTTCCATAAGGCATTTCCTGCCCCCCCTCCCAAAATCACTTTTCTGCAGGAGAACAGCAGGGACCTGACAAAGCATCGACTTAAATAAACAGAGCCTTGCACTGCACCCAGCCTGGCTCTGCCGCCTGGGAGGGATGGGCTGGGGTGCAGCTCCCGGGCTGCACACGCGACTCTGCCCGCAGCTCCCGGACAAGCTGAACCTGCCTCTTGTCAAGGTGGCATTTTACGCACGGTTGTTATTTAAGGATTTGTCCATGAGACTCCATGGTAAAGGTTATGACATACTGTACAATTAGTCTTCATTTTTAAAAAAAACCCAAACAAGTGATTGGCTAGCAGATGATAATGGAAACAGTTCTGTGCTTTTCATGCAATGTCCTAATAACTGACTGGAACCTAATGCTGCATTCTGCTTCTCACCAGTACTTGCATCTGCTGCATTTATGGATGTCTCTACGGACATTATGATCAAATAAGACAGAATGAAAAATTAATCAAGCAGTGCAAAAAAGAAAAGAATGCAATTTTAAAACAGTGCCTTGCCTCTTTATATCCACCTTGTACTTTTCTCTAAATTAAACTTTATACACCAGCCTGAGACCACCAAGATAGCAGTCAGTACCTGTCTACTGGGAAAAGAATACCCTAACATTAACAGTGTTCAAGACTACAGTATGATACAATATATACAGACAGCTGAAAGCAGAAGTCAGAGGATTCAAAATCAGAAGAATGTTTCATCAATCAGGTCTGGAAACTAATTCCATCAGTTGCTGATCTCAACAGGCTAGGTGATACAAGTTCTCTTTCACTAGGAATAAGCAATGTAAGGTAATTCTGGGCTAATACAACGTCTATCAGCTATTAATCAAAGATTTATGTAAAATAATTGATTGCAACAGATATTTTCTCAATTAGTGGCCATAAGGATGAGCTTCACTATGTTTTCAAGTGTACGTACACCACTTCTGCATTTGTTAAATTCTTTGAACAGTAAATCAGGATTTGCTAGCTCAGTGAATCAAAACACAATTGCTTATCAAAGCCTAGACAATGCATGTGATGTTCAGATAATAACCTTAATTACAAATCCTGGAGCTAAATCTTTGCCTATTACCTGTTGCATAAAAGCAGCTTGCTCCCCAGATTCCATTTGCTGGGTTTGAACATCCTCATCACTGTCCAGTGGCTCCTCTTTGACTTTCACAGCCCCCACCTGCTGTCCTATTCTGTCATCCACACCAGCACTGCTGCTCTCAGCCCTAATGCTGGCACCGCTGGCTGGAGCTCGCTCCTCCTGCATCGACTGATCTCCATGAAGCTCTTCTTCAGCTTCCTCCAGGTGACTGCCAGGCTGCTTGAGCTGCTCAATGGACTTAGAGAGCATCTGGAAAGAGAAGAGGGGAAAAAGTACTGACTCCTTTCACTGATGCCAAACACCAGGAAGTATTAGATCTGCACATATGAAATTAAAGTGTCCACAGCAAATCCATGTAGCCATGCAGTGTAAAAACCACTGATGTATCCAGAAAAAAGAACAGAAGTCCCTAAGCAAAAGACCACTTTTTATTCTGCAGCAGAAAATACCATGTTAATTAAAAAAATGACACATCTGTTAAGACTATTACAGCTGGTAAACTACAGAAATTAGTCTTCCTTCATCATGCAGAAAAACCATCTTACAGTTAATTACCCACAACACAAAATAAAGGAACACATATAAGATGTAAGTGAACTAGTAATCTGGTTAATATTTTGTTATAAGCAAATGAGAGAATTTTCACATGTAGTCTGAGGCTCCTAGGCCTGAAGTTTCTAGACTCAGTTTCTTCATGATATTTTGGTTTAGGAACACCTGGTTCTCACAGGCTTGGCATAAACATTGCAAGTGTTATTGTAACAAGAGTGATGTTTTGGATTCAGACGTTCTCTGTGTCTTTCTGTTTGGGCCAATGGGATGAAGAGTTCTGGCACTCTTCTGACCAATGAGAGTGGCCTGTTCTAGAAGATATATAAAGGGGGTCAGTTTTTGAATAAAGGCGTGGAGTCAGATGATTTTGCAAAATAAGGTTCATGTCATTTGTTTCTTGCCACAGCGACATTCACATAAACATCTCTATCAATTTAAGCATGAAGGCACTGAAAGCCAACAAAGGAAGAGTGACAAAGAGCTGGTGTCAGACCCCTATCCCGTGGCACAAGGATACTACAACCATGTCTGTCCATGACTGGAAGGACTACAGCCTTTGTGGTACATCATACAGGCATCCCCGTTCCAGCAATGATGATACAATACAGCTCCCCAGGCAACACCAGCTCTAGCCCAGTAACTGCTACTAAGTTAGTTACTGCTAGTAAGTGCTGGATGCTTGAGCATTGCAATCATGCACAGTTTGTGTTTTGCTGTTTAAGATTAAGCCACTGCATTCCAAAATACTCCAAATGTAGTGAAAAAATCTAAACTGACAAAAATCACCACTTTGTTGAAAGAGGCACAAATCAGACATGTGGGAAAGAAGTTGTGGGGTCAAGTGAGTAATTATCACTTATTCAACTGACTACTCAATTACAAGCAAATACTGTTTTGTATCACCTAAGTCAAATATCCTGAGTGGGGAAAAAACACCTTTTACTTTTACTCTTACATACTTTTCTCTTCCCATCTGTCTCCCACCGACCATAAATCAATCATGTCTTTCAAATGGAGTTTTAGTAGTGTTATATACTCAGTAACTGAGTATATCAATGGCTTGAGGATGTCTGTTTTTGTTACAAACCATGGACTGTCCAGTTTCATTCAGCTTGCTAATGTATATAGAAAAATGCCAGGCTGTCATGTAAACTGTGATCAGGAAGCTGCAGCTGGATTTAGGAAATGCCATGAAGTCAACAAGGAGAGTTGAAAGATCAATTTATACAGTTCCAATTGATGCTCTGATGCATATGCCTCACATCAGTGGAGAAAAAAATTCCTCAGAGGAAGCCTGTCTGGCTATTGTCACAGCAAACCTTCATTTCTGAGGTATAATGGGAGTTTAATAGCTTACTAAAAATAAACAAATAAAAAATCCCTCTTCATTACTGTAGTAACTGGCAAGTCACAATGTGAGTATCCTGCATGCTGCAGGTGGCATGCCCTAAACTAGGCAATCCTTACTACTTCAACTAATTTGGAGAGTGTCATTATGCAACATCTGAAAAATTTCTCAGATCAAACCCGTAAATCATTTCCAGTTTTATCACAGGGGATGACACTGACCAAGGAGGTACTAAAGCTAATTACTAATGTAATCAGCTCAGGTACAATTATATTATTATTATTATATTATTATTATTATTATTATTATTATTATTATTATTATTATTATTATTATTATTATTTTATCATTATTATCACTATCATTATTATCATTATTACTGTTGTTAATTAGTTAACCATTTGTGGAGAGCCTTCCCCACTCCACAAGCAGGAAGAGAAAGGCAGGTAAGGCTGCATGTCTGGCTGCAAGTGAGCAAATACAAGCTGAAACATCTGTGTGACAGATAGTCATATAAACTACAAGAATCACTGAGGCTGATCCATCTGTAAACCATTCCCTGTGCCAGTTACTTGACACTGGGTGGGTTTTTCTGCAAGGGAAGCCAAGAGAAAATGAGTGCATGCCCACAGCAAAGTTAAGACACATATTTAGCTCATTACTGCTCTGATTTCTTTTATGCTTTTTCACTTTCATGTCAGGCTCTTTCTTCTTTACACTGCTGCAGGGGTACAGATCTGCTGCTGAGCTTTCTGATGAGCAGCTCATGATGGACTGCAGTATAGAGTCAATGCATGGATCACCTTCAGACACTTGCATGCCATCAGTGAAGAGAATAAGCACTCGTAAGGGGGCTGCAGAGCCTTAAGAGTGGAATTTGCGTGGATTTCAATTTGCATTGTTCCTGGTTTAGAGCCTTCTCCCATGCTCTGGAACTCAGCAGGTGATTTGCTCCAGATTTCAGCAACAGGAGGAGATAAGCAAATTAAATTTTCTAAAACTCTGTGAAATTAAAGTATATATTTACTCAATAGAATTTAAAAAGTGCATTTATATTACCTTCTTTACTACAAAATTTTATTAAAAGCATCCTTTCCACTGTGATTTTAACTAGGCCTCAGGCAAGGGGCTATGAAGCACTACAGTCATGTCTTCTCATATGATGGAGCATGATCAAATTGCATGCATGAAATGGAGGGGACATGACCCAAAATCTGAAAATCCCTTCTACTGCTCAGACTTCTAAGCCACAGCTGACTTCTTTCTCTGTGTCACCACAATGCTTTCATATTTGTTGAAGTTTTTTTAAAGATGGTTTGGCCCCAGCCTATTCCAGTAATTATACTAGTAGCATTACTGGACAGTTCTCCTAAGTCAGAAACATCTCATTTTAAATTATATTTTCTAGTGGTAGTACTGTACCTGGAGACATGTGAAGATGGCAGTTCAGAGTCAGTATTTCTATCTTCTCTATCTAAAGATGTGCTACACAGCAAAAAGTGTTCTGAATGAAACACTTCTCAGGTCCTTTCACTGCACAGCTGGATACTTCTGCTCACGCTTAATGTTTAAACCTTTCACTTTTAACCCCCACTTACCATTTTTTTCTGACTTTTTCTGTAGCTACACGGAAGACTTTCTCCTAATTTTTTTTTTTTTTTATTATTTTGAAAAATGATTGCTTAATCTAAGTTTCAGTGGAATTATCTTTAAAAACAATAACAAAACCGTAATTTATTTCCCTAATAAATTAAGGGTTGCACATATTGGTTATATTTTACCAGTATACTTTACTGCTATCACCTATTCCAATTGAATTGGTCACTAAAAAAATGTCTTCATGCTAATGTAACTTACATATTTTTTTATTAAATCTTCAGGAAATTAAGCTATAAGGGATATGCATGAGTCGAAGTAAATAGTATCAGAGGGATAGGAATTATTTACAGATATCAACTCTGCTATATAACTGCAGAATAAAACAGTCCAATCAAAGAAAACGACATCAAACATATCCTAACCTGACTGGTGATACAGAAAAATGGAAGACTAAATAATATGGACACTGCAATAGATAGACCATTTTATAGGACCCTCAGCTGAAGCCCCTGTTGTTTTCTCCTTTGAAATTACATGCTCTTGTAAAACACCACGTTTTAAATAAGATGTCTTTACAAAAAGACAAAATCACAAAGTCCTGCAACAGCCAAGCAACACATTTCCATCCTTAATTAATTGTTCATTTTAATTACATGGCAGTCATTTCTAAGAACTCATGTATACTCTTACAGAACACTTTTTCCCCTTCTCCCCTAAGGCAGTCAGATTACCAGCTATGTGTGTTGTACATACATTGTTAGCTGCACTGAAAATTACTTGGCACCTTCTTCCTGTTGTCTCTGTTACTCATATAGTACCAATATTTCTAAGGGATGTATTTATCTTTCAAAATCATTCTTCTGCATTATGGCTTAAACTTTAGTTCTCAGTTAAAGGAGACAATCCTCTGAGCATTTTCCAGTTCCATGCAGACAACAGTTCCTTTAATTCTGCCCAAATAATCCCCTGCTATTAGCAATATATGAAAGCATATCTCTCACCTACAGAAGATGTTAGTCAGACCTATAAGCTGCAAAACCAAAACCTCAGTATAATATGTTTAATGAAGCTAGATTGATTCACAACTGCTGAACCTGGTCTTCTTCATTCCATTAAGTATCATTCAGAAAAGTGAATTATTAATCTGGGGTTAACGATATATTTTCAATATTCCTCCTGGCCATAAATAATAGTTCTGTTTTTCCATCAACATAAATTTCTGCGTTATTTTTCATTTTTAATTAAGAGATATTGGTAAACCAAGAACACCATCCAAGTACTAATGAATATTCACTTCCTACATATTTTTTTATCTCATGGGCTTTCCTGGTCACCAATTCCCTATGAAGAGATGCTATAAATCAACTGACATCCTAGAAAGAAAACTGAAATTCAGATGTTCATATTAACTTAACCACTTAATTAATGTTGCCTTAACATTATACATACACCTCCCATACTTTAGAGCACACTACCAACTGCCCCATTATTTTACCCTTTACTTCTCCAATACAGAGAATTTTACTTTGAAAATAAAGTGCCAAAATGCATGAATACACAACTTAAGAACACAAATAGTGTTCCTGCATTGATCACATAAAATCTTGGCTCCAGTAAAGACTGCAGCTTCAGTAAAGGCAGGCCATATTCATCATACATGGCAAAAATAGCTTCTAAAGACAGATGGCTTTGTTCATGTACTCTTCACATTATGATTTCTGAGACTTTCTTGAACACAGACTTCTGCTAGGGGCTTTGCACTTAGATTAGTTAAATCAAAATCCTCTTTTTTTTCTGCAATGGCTGAGTCAAAGCTTTCTAGATACAGATATACACCATAATATCAAGATTTTAAGGTTTTTTATTGTAGTAGTGGTCTTTTGGTATCCAATTGCACTAGTTTAAACTGGGTTTTGGACTTTGGTCTCCCTTTATTGAGCAAAATGAAGATCTGCAATGGTGATCAAAGGGCGCTATAAGGAAATAAGCTGTCATTTGGACAGAAGTATATTAAAGCTGACAATAGCAAAGCTGGTCGTCCCTAAGACAAGCTGAGTTCAGGTTACTTCACATTCATTATTAATTCTGGGACAAGGGTTTTTACCTACTTTTGGAAGAGACGTCAACATTTGCAGAATGTTTTCAGAAGGTCAGTGTACTAGATCCCACAGGTATAAATGTCAGACTTCAGTAGAGACACATACCCACATCAAAAGCCAGGCGTCTGACAGCTAACTAGAAATAGTCCATAGGGGATCTCCTCTTTGCTAGTAAGGACAGAGGCACACCTTTTGGCAATGATTTGTTTCTTTTCAGAATGTAAATGATCCAGGAGAATCCTTTACCTCTGAACTATGTTAGATTTTGCTTGTTATCACCCTCACAGCAGCACTGGCTTGCTGCTGAAGTATATTTTTTCCGTTTAAAAAAAAAAAAAGAAAAAAGAAAAAAGAAAAAAGAAAAAAAGTGCTTTTTTTAATACGAGGTACATACAAGAATAATGGGGTGAGAAAAAAGCGGTTCTCTTCCTCTTTTTGTTGTTACACCTATAAGTCAGACAAAGAGATTAGTCCAAAACCAGTTATCAGGGAGTGCTGACACATGCCCTATCATCTTAGCTCAGGGCAAACAGTCAAATTGTGGGTTCAGTTGAATACTAAAGTACTTGAAGACCTAAACATAAGAAATAAAATGTCAAGGGAAATAGAAAACAAAAAAGAAGATATTCATTTGCTCTAAGATCTTGATCAACTAACATCTCACAGACTTGACAGTTTAAAACGGTTCTGGTCTTTTATTACCAAAACTTTTAGGGTCCTTGAGTGTTCCTTATTAAATGAAACCTATGCATTTTCAATGACTGAAAAGCCAGGAATTACACTGCTGTGCAGATTTCATTATACAGCCCATGAACAGAACTGTAAAGGGCAAAACAACAAAAAGAAGAAAGTTCATGTGTTCACTTGATACATGCCCAAACTTATCCTAAGAAATAAAATATTTGGTTGCTTTCCTACCTGGTCTAGAATACCTACTCTTTAAAGTTTCAAGTAACTATAACTCTGCTTTGCACAGTTTGATTGTAAAGCTGTGCAAATTATGTAATGAAAAAATAACTTCAACTGTGAACAGAGGCAAGTTTTAAGACTGAACAAAGTATATTCTACCACTAGCAGAGTTCAAAAACCTGACGTAGTCACAGTTCAATCTGAACTTTTAGCTAAAAGGTTAAAGAAGACAGCTTTAAATTAATTATTTAAAGGCTACTCCATGATTTGATCTTTTCTTCATTCTCTTGTCTCTGGGCTACCCTTAAATTCCAGTTTATAAAAATCAGGTTCTGTAAGTACATAAGGAAGCCCCCTCGCTTTCTGTGTCCTTGTGGAGGACAGATACATGGTTGAAGCATGGACATTTTTCACTACTATTCTTCAAAACAGTTCTGAGAATGGAGAAGAACCTAGATACTGCAAACTGTAAAGCCCGATAAACCACACGCATCCTCAGAAAACCCACTGCTTCTCTGGCTGCAACATGATCTCATTCCTCCTCAGGCATTTTCTGCTCCGAGGAGTTACTGTGCTGCTGGAGAAGCCTGGCTGCTCTGGGAGTAGGAGTAAAGGAGACTGAGAAGCTCTTGGGGCAAAAGTAGGTTATGGAGGTTCAAGGCAGAGAGAGGCCCTATGATAGACTTAAATTTCCACTCTCAGCATATGTGTATGGCCTATGCTGTACAGAATAAAAGCAAGATTCACCAGTTTTGT
Organism: Sitta carolinensis; assembly: GCA_032173965.1. NCBI lineage: Eukaryota > Metazoa > Chordata > Aves > Passeriformes > Sittidae > Sitta > Sitta carolinensis. The sequence continues at coordinate 30,527,361 of CM063284.1, read as the reverse complement.
CTCTCTTCATCACAAAGAACCATGTAAGAATGAAGGCATATTTCAAGTATGAGAGGGAATTATTCTCATTAGCATGTATTTTCACTGTAGTTCAACTGAAAAAAAATGTTACCGAAACTAGTATTTTCGCAAATAAACTCCAATCTTTTTCCTTCCTTATCCCATCTATCTCTGGTAAGATGCAATACATTCCTAGTCCTACGTGACTAGAAATATATGGTTATGTGACTCGAGTTTAATTTTCACACAAATGCTCATATATGCGACAGCACATAACCCCAAATGGCAGAATTTATATCAATAAGCGTATTATCTAAGAAAAACTTGTCAGTGGGGTTCTTTGCTTTGTGAGGTATGCATGAACTGATGGGTTTGTAGTACAAAGACTCAGTACTTTAGCAGTTAAAAACTCTTTTTAAACAATTGAGGGAAGGTGAAATATTTTCAAAACCTGAGGCTACGAGATATACATATGCCATCTTGATTAAACATATGGAATGCATACTCAAAGAAAAGCCAACTAGAGTCCTAGTTGAGTAATCAAAACACCCAAGCTGAGAGGGGTTAACATGCAAGGATCAGCTCTGAACTTTGAAGTTTTCTGGTCTTCATTTTTCCTAATTAAGACAAGATTTAATAACCAAACCACTGTACAAACTATGTACTTAAACTCTAGGTTTGTTTCTAATTTTGTTGGGAATTCTTAGTAGATTCCAAAGAATCAGTAACCCCTGGGAAATTCACCCAGTAAGTAAGGTGGATTGATTTTTTTCCTTAGGTACAAGAGCTGAATGTCCACTTTTCATCTTTTTTTTTTTTTTTTGACACTGCCTCTTATATATAGATATTGAGTAACATTAAAACAAAAGGAGAAAACTAAAGATGTGTAATTAATATTTTTGTAATACTAGCAGAGCTTCAGCAAACAACTTGTGGAAATCTGTGTACTAAGTGCAGAAAAATGTTCTCTAAATAAAAACATGCAATTATTTGCATATCTTAATTTCAGAGCAGGCAACAACTTCATTTTGTTGTGTAAGTATTGCTTCCTCATAAATCTATCTAGAATATGTTGCTCTTTGTTTATTAATGGATGGTCCCTTTTCTTCTCCCCCCTGCCCCTGTTCAGAATAAGGTGTTACAGTACAGGAAATATACTACAGGATTCAACTCTGTGTCAGATATCAACAACAGGACATTTTTCTTTTTCTCCTAATATGGTTATTTTATATCACCATATAGGTAACAAACTTTCATGTTACTCATAGAGAGAAGTCAGTTTGACTTTTTCATTGATGTTAATAAACATTGATTAAAAATTTCTCCAGATGTTTAGTAAGTTTCTTATATAAACCCATACATTTAATAAGCTGATTTGCGTTCAAATGAGTTATCTATTTATGCAACATTCTAGTCCCCAAGAAGAAAAGTTTTAATACAATTTAAAAGCAGCAAGTGGAGTGATTGCTGCAGCTCAGAAGTACAAGTCAATTTTTAAGACATTATTTACCATTCAACAGGAAAACACCTGTCAGGTAAAACTGTAAGCTTCTTTGAACTTTATTTTGTTGAATTGTAGCTTATTTCAGAACCTTAAAATTAAGATCCATACAAATGTATGTATCAACTATGCATAAACAAAAAAGATACTCCTGCATGAACCTCTCTATTGTCCATGATGACATGGCACCAATAAGTAAACTCTATTGTTAGATTTCCACCTTTAAATTTATTGGAAATTCTTTACTTTGGGAACTCACCTTATTCATGTGGATCTGCTGCTGGTACTGTTTCTGCTTCTCCAAAAATTGCTGATGTTGCTGCTGGATGACCAGCTGGGCCAAAGTACTCTGAGGAAGAGGAGCTGACTGGGTTCTGTTCAGTGGCCTGTGGCGAGGCAGTTTGTGGGCAGCTCTTATGCCAGGTGAGACTCTCTCCTTTGCTGCCAAAGGAGACTGTGGATGAAGAGGAACCGCTCCTGCAAAACAGAGACATTTCACTCCTTTGTGAAAAACAACAAACTAATAGCTCTAACAGGAAAGAAAGCTTTCAGTAAGAAGAGGGGTGTATATTGCAGAACTCTGCATCTGCACTGATGCAGCAGGACTTGTATCACGTGCCTCACCATGCTGGGAAGTTCAGCTGCTGCAAAAGAATGTGATGAAGTAATCATTTTCTCTTTTCTGTAATCATTGAATTATTTCAGGCTAACAGACTGGAACAGAATCACTAAAAGGGAAAACAAAGATGCTGTCCTTTTTTCTTCCACCCTTCCACTTTTCCCAAGAGTTAGGATGTATGGTATTTGTATTACCATATTTAGTTTAAACTGAACACAAATGTCATTAAAAACATCTTAAATCAGTATTGCTGGAGCTTTGATCATTACCAGTCACAAGAAGTTTTTGCTGTCTCATTTGTTCTTTCAGTAACAGATGCTGCAAGAGAGCTTGGTGGCTGCTGTTTGGCTTTCCCTCCAAAGCAATGTGAGGATGAGTTGACGATGGAGGAATGTTTCCTCCATACTGTCCAGCCAAGGCCACTCCTTGTCTAAGTGACGGGGTCTCCCCCTTCTGCTTTTCTTTGAATGATGACGAAGCCTGTCAAAAAACAACAACATTGGTAGCTGCTTTTCAGAGAAGTGGCTGTTTTCACCTCTGCTTGATTAGATGGTCTTATGTCTTCATGAACACACCCAGAAGAAAAGGTTAACATCTCTATCTTACACTTTTACTGTGAGATGAAAAGGAAGAACATGCCAGTTATATGTAACACTGTGAGAAACTGAGCAATGAAACGAGTTGAAAAAAAAATCAGCAATAAAAGCCAAAGCATAAGGAATTACTAGTTAGAACATTATTAATGAAAGGACAGGACCTATCCTTAAAATTCCTAAAAATCTTTGCACAGCCTCCTGCACAGGAAACTAGAGGACCAGAGGAAATAGTTTGCATTGAGTTTGGAGTAGGCAAGGCTTGGTTTTTCACATAACTTTCCATCACACAGCAAGCCAATCAGCAAAACAAAATAGTTACCTGCAGCAGTGGGAAGCTATTACTTTTCCTGGAGCACTCCCTGACTCCCTGAAGGACAGCACAAATGTAAGTTTTACCCTTTGCAAAGCAAACTTGCACAGTTAAACTCTCATCAACAGAATCAAGACCTGTTGTATGTGTGTGGCATTTTGAAGTGCCTTATAAATTGCACAATTATTGATTTAAAGTTTTTGGAAGTTTTGGCCCTTCATCATTCCAAATGTACTTTATGTTGCTTTGTTCTTTGCCTATTTAAAAAAAAAAATCTTGAAACGGCAGTTGAAGCAGAATAACAATTTTTACAGCAAGAATAATAACCTAACAGAAATATGCATATTGAGGTTTTCAGATAACCACTTATGGTAAGTCATGATAAAAACAGTATCTCTGATAATATGAATTCCATAAATTCTAAATAAGGTTTTCACCAATATTTTTTCATGTATGCTTACTTTACACTGCTATCACCCTCCCCTAAAAAACAAACACCAAAGTAAGCTTTACATTCAATTTGCAACTGCTTATTCTAGTAACAGAAATAAACATTACTTGCTTAAATCAATCCCTTTGTTTCTTCTAATGCCAAAAGTAATATTTGGTGCTAGTTTGCCACATCAAAAGCTTATAAGATTTGAGTGATTTCATTTCTTTTTTAATGTCATAAATTTACTTTGAAGCTAGTTGAGGCTAGTTATATTTTTGTGAAATAGCTAAGAAATTTTTCTGAGAAAGCACTACTTTTCATGATGTTGAATTTTTCCATCCTTTAAGAACAGTAATTTGCTAAGACATTTAAAGAACTGATTTCAGGCTTACATAATATGCTTTGCAAACTTCTGTACCTGATGCTAAAATGTTAGATTGCAGCAATATAATACTGCTAAGAAGAGTAAATGTATTGACAAAACCATAAAGTATCATGGAACTTTGACGTGAAACTACATTTAGCACTGGAATTAAGTAGCATTGTTACATATCATAGTGGATCATATATATTTAATTTTTTCACCTCCACTGAAACCTGTAGTTACAACCCCTAATTTCTTTGTAGAAGCTACCAATTCCACCCTGTTGTATAGAACCACCATATATCAGTATTTTTTTTCTTTTTTTTTCCTTTGGAAACCAGGTAAATTTTCACCAGTAGCAAATTTTTCAGGTGTTTTACTGAGCTAGAGGAATACTACGTTCTTGTTCTACAATGCTCCAGCCCAGTTTAGTCATTAGTGGAATCTCACACAAAGTTACAGGTGCTGTAACTTACCAGGTAGAAATGATCATATGATGTAAACTTTTATACTAAATAATGCCCTCGTACTTTCATACTAAATAATCTCCCCGTATACTTCTGCCACATCTGAAGCCTGTTATCTGGCATAAATGCAATTCATGTATTTAGCTAAGATCCACGCAGGCACTTGTTTATTTGAGATCAAGAATGGATATTGCTTTCAAGTCGTGCCCTTAAATATACAGATATTGCCCAATGCATAGAGAGGTCTGGTTCCTATTCTGAATTGCTTGTGTTCCAAAATGCTAAAAATATAAAGAGAATAATGAGAAAGTAGGTTTTCTGGAAGCAAATTTATGCAGGAAGGCTTGACACTGGTCACTTACACTCATTTGAGGTTGTATTGCTGGAAGTCCCAAGGTAATGTTGGGCAGAGAAGGGGATGTGTACAGACTCAGCAAGTTCACTGATTCATCCTGTATCAGAAGGCGTTGCTGGGAAACCAGGTGCTGGAATAAAGGGAAAAACCAACAGAAGTTAATCTCCAAGCTCCTTATCTTGGTTATTTTATGCTTGTATCCCAACACAATGAAAGCCAATTATGTACCAGACATTGGTTTCCATCCCAGTGGAGTTCCAGATATGGAAAATTATCGTCCCTGTAAAAACGTTGTTGGTAGTTCCTTTCTTCAGAAAACAACTGATATGTGTCTGGAATTATTACTTGGTTAGTAAATCAAATTCCAATGCAAAACTGAGATCTTGAGGATTCCTAGACCATCTTATCAACTTCTCATCAACTCAACATCAGTTCTTCTCATCAACTGGACAGTCACTCCAAGAAATTCAGTGGGGATTTATCCAGTGAATTCAGGATTATATCCAGCTGAATCACGAATATGGATGTATTAAACCTTTACCACAGTTTTTATGACTTTTGTTGTAAGGTAGAAAATGTGGTTTCTAACTAGTCCATGACTTTTGTTAGCCAGATTATGATATGAGGATGTTTCAGGCACATTATTTATTTCCATTAACATGAAAATTTTGTGTAGAAAGTAAGGCATATTGACACATCTGCCATTTAAAATAATAGACTGTCTCTCTTCTCTGTCTGCATATATACAAAACCAGCATCCTGTCATTCTCTGATGATGGGATACTCCTCACAGCTTTCCTAATCCATTCAAGTTAAATTTTTTAACATTTATTTTGAAGAACTGCGATATAATTTTCAAGGACATGGAACTGCTGATGTATTTTTGATTTCTTTAAAATAAAACCAGACATTCTACAAAGATCGCCCTTTTTATTTCCATAGATTAATTCGGAAGAAACATAAAAATATTACCACATCAGGAATCTTTTTGAAGCCTTTGCCTTTCTGCTTGAACAGTGATATTTTTCAACATGTGGTCTAGTATAGTTGCTTGAATTATATTTTCTGTTTAACTCTTGCTTCCCTCACAGAACTTTGACACAATAAGAGCTACAAAGGTCTTATTAGACTTAGGAACTCTGGCATGATATGGTCCCCAAGGGAACAACATCCTTGAAAAAGAATACCCTGTGTAACAGTATGACACAGTGACTGCTTTCTTCCCAAACAAAAAGCATATGGGACTCCAATAATAGACCACCTCCAAGAGGGATACTGCACACTCAGGCTTTGACTAAAGTAAATATAATAACTTGTCAAGCATGTTGTGGGGAGCTGTAGATTTTCCCCTGGACAAACCTGGAATATCAATTAACTCTGTAAAATACTTCGTGTTAATACAATGCAACTTCAGACCATCAATGAAAAATGGTTAAGCACAAAAACACAGGATGTTATTCCAAAACATAACCTTCCTCATACAGTTTGTTTGGAGATACGACCTATCACTGAGACAATAACAGTAGAAGTCTATCCCCGTAATTTTCTTTTGGTACCTAGGGAATGTCAACAGATAGTGTAGCAAACAAAGAAGCTCCACTTGTATATTACATTAATTCCTGGCTAACAGTGTCTTGCCTTGATAACATCCACCTTTGACCATGAATAAATCCAAGTATGTCAGGACTATGGAGATATTATGGAGGGAGTCTACAAATATTTAAGTGAAAAAGGATACTCTAATGTGCCTCCCAGAATATAATCAAATTTGTAGCAACTGCAGCATCGATACAAAGCCACTTGAAAGATTTATGTTTAATATTTGGTTTTTGGTATGTCGCTATTACCTTCTAAGATCTGAATTAATAAAATTAACAGTGTGTAGGGTGTAAGTGGCAGGGTGTATATAGCAGCAAAATGCACTATCACAGTAAGATCAGGAATGATTATTTCACCAGGTAGAAGCAATGATGTTATTTACCACAGGAGTTTAATACTGAAAACAGGAGCTAATTAGTAAAAGCCTCTTAATTTAATTTCTAAAACTGCTAATAACTTGTCATTTTCATTTTGGTAAGTGATTGATTTTTAAAAATATTTTCTGGTAATATTATCCTAAGCATCATTTTAACCTCATCTCCCAAAATAAATGTAGTAGTCCACCTGTATAGATTACAGTTCTCTGTGTAACACAGAATCCCAGAATGGGTAAGGTTCAAAGGGACCACTGGATGTTATCTAATCCAAGCACTCTGTTTAAGCAGGGTCCCTCAGAGACAGAAATTCATGATCCCAGCTGCAGCTTTTCACACGATCAAGAACTCTTTGCAATGGTGGCACATGCAGGAGTTGCCAAGAGAGTCATTTGACAGCGCAATGGCTAAGCCGTGTTCTCGTCCTACATGCAGACATGGTGGTGTGGATTGGCACCTAAATTTCCCCAAAGAGCAACTTGCCCTATTTGCTCCTCTATGTACCTTGGGTCAACGGATCCAGCTAACTGATTCTTAAAATAGCCTGTCAACAGAGTTATCCTCTTTCTTAAAATAGAGTACAAGAACTCAGAGTAACAGTGCACGATGATCAACAAGTAACCATGAACGACCGTGCTTTGGTTGTGCTGTGGGACCTGATGAAAAGCAGGAACACCTATGTGTGCATGTATATATGCACATTTATACATTACAAGGAGAAGACAAAATGGTTTGGCTTTAATGCTTGTCAATTGCAGAGCTAATTGTCACAGCTTTCAATATTCACAATTACTTGTACTTCTTGAGGCTTTTGGGATGATTTTTGAAAAAATTAATTTAAGACTCTCTTCCATACACTTGACACAAACCTCATAAGCTGGTCAGAAACCTATACATTTTTCCATTGGCTCCTTACAAAGATCACCTCAAGGAGATGAGTATTAAAAGCATGGGGCTGTGGAGTTTTATAAAAAACAAATATGCATTTATCTGTCACATATGTAATTCATATCTCCTGTATAATCAAGTGATATTCTAAGAAATACTGCTTTCCAAAGCACAAATAGAAGAAAGAAATTAATCTGAAGCCCAGTTACACCAACTGGAAACTTTCCATTGCCTTCAATGGCTTTTGACCAGACTGTGAATGCCTAAAATTAATCATTTCACATGACTAAAGCAGGTTGTCCCTCTGAACTCAAGGGACATGCTGTGCAAGGGCTCAGTTCTGCTTGCATTTCTCAGGCAAGTAAGATTTAGCCCCAGCACAGCAGGTGACCTGAAAGAGTAAGGAATGCTACAGGAGACAAATAGCTACTGCGGTGAACCTTGATGATACTGGAGACAACTGTGCCTAATGAAAACAGGATTTTATTTATAAGGTACAATTAAAATCCTGAGTTCAACTTTCAAGTTTCATATAATGAGACCAATGTTTTAACAAATGGTAGTGAAAGTACCATTAAGGGAACTGTGATAGTAAAAGATTATCTGCAAAGCTGCAGCATGTGCAGTGCACTTTTGTTCATTCAAAAAATTGTAACCATCTACCCACCAGACTGTCTGCTCCAGAGAGTAAACCACTTAAAAATTTCACTATTCTAATCAATGTGGTAAAAATACTTTAAAAATCTGTTTCGTTACTGATAGTGCTCTAATTCTGTCCATGTACTGGCGTGTAATCATTTATGGTACTGACTCATATTTTACTGGTAAATGACTCTGTCATAGCAACCTGGTTTTCTCAAACAAGAAGTGTTTCATTTGCTGCCATGAAAACCACAGCGATCCACCCACTCAGATATGAGCACAGCACTTACTGCAAATGTCACAACAACGATTATGAAACAACAGCAATGTGAGTCATACAGGGTTACAGAAAAACAAGTGATATTTTGGGTGATTTTGGAACACTCATCCTATTATTAGAAACTTCTGTACTTTGTGGATCTGAGTCCTACTGAAGTAAGAATCACTGAGATTCATGGAAAAATGTTTGAACCCACAGGACTGCAGCACTGAGAGTCAAGTAACCAGAGAGGTGAAGAAATCCCCAACTGGATCCAGAAGTGGAAGTCTGTAGTTTCAACCTCTTAGAACATTTCACCAAGTGAAGTGACCGACTCCAGCATGAAGAGCTCAACTTCTAAAGGAACATTTGAGGCCCCTTTGAGCATCTTTGATTGCATGTTGGGGCTATAATTTTTAATGTCTGGCACAGAAGTGGTAAATAATATGCAACATAATGTTCTACTATCTACTAGGATATAACTACTGGTTCTTGCTACAACCTTTCTAAATCTCCCCAGAGACCACCAGCCTGACCAGCATATGTGTATTTCTGATGGTGCAAGTGTTCAGTGTAACATGCAAAGCCATGAACACCATGAATCAGTCTGAGACATAAATGCCCTTCCATTTTGTAGATTCCTCAAATCAATAAAAGAACCAAATGGATAAGATTTCCTGTTTAATATGGCACACAATAACACCCACATATTACCAAGTTCTATCTAAAACATTCCCAGTAGTAAAATACAGAACTTAATTCCACTGAACTAGGATCTGATCTAATGCCAATGACAGCTTACTCTGCATCATTTAAATTTCTTTGCAATCACTTATGGGGGGCTATGAGACAAGACCACATGTTAGCCATCAATGCAATTTTTTTTCTTTTTGGTTACGGGCCAGAGAGAGGCTACTAATCAGTGTGCAGAGGTCACCCACCTGCCCCCTGGATCATAGTTCACACACACAATTAATTCATTATGGGGAAAAGTCACTGCTGGAGGTTGAACTGCCCATTCCAGGGGTTTTTTTTAGGTGAATGTCCTGCCACTGACCTGGAGAAATAGCTCCATTAACTAAAACTCTGTTAAATCACATTTTCTTATGCAATTTTTCTAACAGCATAAACCAACAATTAATAGAAAACCTTGCCACCAAAGCAGTAACTGTGGTAAGTATAGGCACTGGATACAGAACATTGTGGAATTTGAGTATCTTTTAGTCAAGTTAGTTTACTGTCCCTTTACAATATTGCCATGGAAAGCATGACTTGGGCATGTCATCTGTGCTAAATGAGGTTTATCAGAACTGATTTACCATCTGCATTCCTGTTGTTATAGGCACGTATGTATGAAACAGAATAAGGAGTAGTTAAGATTCCTTCCGTTTACAATCTCACTTTACAAAACAAGTATTCAAGAATTCTGGCATGACATTTACAGTGGTTAAGTACAGACCTGATAAGGAAACTGAGATATAGTAAAATAAAAGGGAGACGTGACAAGGATTTAGTTACCGTACCCCAATACTGTAATTAAAGAAATCTACTTCAGCATTCATCTGAACGTGGGATCACCTTAGCTCTTATGTTAGGATCACCAAAGCCTAAACCAGTGTTTAGTACACAGGAATTCTTTATCAGCATTCAGCACTGAGCTGATCTCAGGTCATCTCAGAAGGTAATGTTCTGTAACCAAGTTCTTTCCACAGCTCCCTCCACTCTTTCTACTGCTGCTTTTCGCTGAACTTTAGTTACCATAGAGTCCTCTCAACATGCATCTCATACATAAAGATAGATCACATGTATAACATATTGTGATGTCTGCCTGTAGTGTCCTGGTACCCAATTACTCTGCCTGTGAGCATGATCAAATCAAATTTTCCATCCTCTTCAGTCTAAAAACCTGAGCAATTTGATATGTACAATATACACAATAATGGGTCTTACCTCAGCTTGAATGTTAGATGGCAAAACCGAGGCTTCACTTTCTGTTGTACTGCTGGTTGGACCATTGCTTGGGGAACTGGGACCTGATCCAGGGGAGCTGCTACTGACTGAGGATTCTGGAAAACAGATTAAACATGCATGAATTTCACTCTGGAAAGGTACACATAATCTTGATTAATTATATAAACTTTATAGCATAGGGCTTTTTTGCTGTTGAAAACTATCTATTGGTTACACTATTTACTTACATTAAGGACCCTTGATTGATCTTTCCTTTCTTTGGTTTTCTTTTTACAACTAAGAAGGAAAGATACTCTGATCTTTCCCCTTCTGATCTGTCTGTGCCACATAAGAAGAATTTAGTATTTATTTTTCCCACAAAGATGGTTATGATACTCAGTATCAGGCAGAGACACTGACACAGAGCTTGTAATGAGTAAAGAAAAAAACCTCTTTCCTTTTTAATTGTAAAGTGTCCTGGCTCTGTGAGATGAGGCCTACTGCTATCCTTTCTGTCTAGGAAGAGGAGGAGCCCATTGTGGACCGATACATAAAGCTGTCACATGAATTGCATGTACAGGGACACCAATGTGTTTGTTCAAGTTGTATTTTAATTCCATCTTGGTGTGACAATAATCCTGATATATCAAGTGAATTCAGATGTATATCTTACAGACTAACCACAGTTAATTGCATAAAGATATGGCCTGATCATCTGAAAAAGCCATGAATCTACTAAAATCAATGCAAAATCAAATCAAGAATTGTCAGGATGAGGCCAAATACTGCAAATGCTCATTCTGTTTAATTAACAGTTTCAACTCTGAAGTACCACCACTATTCTGTAACCTGTGGCAACAGAACTTCCCCATTCTTAATTACCTGTCACCTCGAAAAGACGCTTCTTGAATGAACTGACATTTCCATCCTTCCTCCTGAGTAAAGGACTGCTTCTCCTTTCTGTCACCTTTTGTTTTAATCTTGAACGTACCTTCAAATTGGGCTCTGAAGCTGGAATTGAAGAGAAGAAAACATGTGACTACAAACCCAATTCCTGGCTTGTGTCAGACACCACTGACCCATCTGATCCGAAGAGGGCTTGGAGGCAGAGATTTTACTGCCCAACCTTCTCAGTCATCCTGCAGCTCTTCACACAACTTCATTTTATATTGGAAGCTAGGAAAGCGTTGAAGAGAGCTGAAGTGCTTTGGATCCCAGTATTTTTCTCATTCTGTAGCAACTTTGAAGTTACCCATTAATTAGTGTAACTACCATAAGTATTAAATGAATACAAATTTAATTATTTTTATCTCTCATAGGTGAAGAGTTGGAAAACACATCTTGGAACTTGGAACACCGGATTAAAGTCTAATTGCAGAAACAGAGATTAGCCTCCACTGGTGCCTTTTGATTTCTCTGAGAAATATAAATTATGACAAGCCTTGCTGGCAGAACATTTCTTGGTCAGCAATTTTAGGCCCAGAACTTCAGTGTTTTTGGAGTAACACATGAAACAACTAGATTTATGACCGTGTCCTAAGAACATTTACAGAGAAAAATATATGCCCTGAAAATGAAAAAGTAGGATTAATTCCCAGAAAACCTAGGATTATATTTAATGCACCTTGGGCAAGTTCCACCTTTGTTTCCTTAAAAGACAGTCTTTTCATATGAAGGCCAGCTCTGCTGTGCTTTTTATTTTGTAGAATTTTTAGCATGATAAGATGTTTCATGTAGTCATTGATTTGTTCTTCAAGTAAACCCTGTATCAAACAGACTGCTAAGAACTAGTGAAAGATAAATGTGGAATAGAATTTGTTTATATTTCCCTTCCTGGAACTGAGGACTGGCTAAGCAGTATCTCAAAATAAAGAGGCTAGAAACTGGAATCAGTTCTCTCTCCTTTGAATAGACTTCAACCCAGCCTCAAACAAGGAGGAAGAGTTAGCACCAAAATACATTATATCTTCACTCAATTCAGAATTACACCATTTGTCACTTTGGGACAGGAACTCAATCCTACACTTCTAATTCTAGACCCTACCCATCATGTTACATCTCTTTTCCTTCTGTCCCACTTGTTCCCTCAGGCATGGGGAGGCTAGCAGTGGTCACTGGAGAGCAAGGGGGCTGCACCTCACTGCAGAGCTGTTGTGACCAGCAGTACCTGCAGTCACACGCTGACCTCTGTCACATACTGCACTGCACGTGGCAAGGACTGCCCTCTGAAGACCCTGTGCCTTAAATACATTTCAGACCAAGATACACAGGCTAGCACAACACTAGAAATCTTTAACAATAAACATATTATTAAATTAGAAACTTATTTCTATCACCTATTACCACTGTTAAGATGAATGGTTGCAACAATTAAGTACAGATGACTTCCTTGCTATCTAGTATACTATTTGTAATGAAACTGAAAATATAAAATATAATACTGGGCTATGATCACGCTACATGCTATCACCACAATTCTCACCGGCTGTGATGATACTTAAAAGAAATGGTGCTCACTCCTTTTGCACTTAGATATACTTCAATTTCTACTATTCTGTACTCTTTAAAATCAGGAGAAAATGTCTGTACATATTCTGTCTGTGCATCGTGACAGATTAGTGTGATACAAATCCTTTGCAACACTCATTGGAGAAATTCTCCACTCCTATGTAAATTTTTCATGTTCAGTCATAGCAATGCCCTTTCTATTTTTACCAAATTCCCATCATATTCTGCATCTGAATCCATCATATAAGCACAGAAAACAAACTTTGAAGTCAATGTATGAATTATGAGCCATCCGAGAAGACGCATGAAAAATTACAATTTTAAAATGGAAATAATCAATTTTACTATTAAATGGCATGGAGAATAGTGGTTTTGAAATTATAAAATAAACCTCACAATAAAAATCAAAGCCACTGTTTGAAGAGTGTTTGCTTCAAATTATGGCTTTCTTGAATTTTCTCCCTGAGACAGTGCCAGCTCCTAACATGGTACTTACTAGGACTCAATGGCCAGCAAAAAGAATCCTGGTTTCAGTGGGTAAAATATAAAAATCTAAGCAATTTGACGATATCTGGTGCAATGAAAAAAAAGCATAAGTGAACACTATTTTCTTTATTCCCAGCAGTGGCTGAGGCATTGGCTTGGTGTATGACTGTAGAGATCATAGAACCATCCTGCTCCAAGGCTGGGCAGAATTATTGTCCACTGCAAGAGGTATGGATCACAACTGCAACCCTGTGTGTTTTCTGTGCACTCCTACATGAGGGCAGTAGTATGACATCTATAATTGTCAACTCTCTTCTGACATTAAAAAGGCAAAATTAAGTATTTTAAGCTTCAAATATGGAGCTGTGGATTGCAATTATAAACACACATACATATATACACACTGACTGCTCAAAGTACACATGTAAGATCATTTAGAAACCAAGTCCTTTAAACTCTAAAATGTGAATATTAACAAAAAGTGAAAATTAATTTTTCAAATCTTTTTTTTTTTAAATTAGATTATTCCCTAGTTTTTGCAAGACACTTGGAAAGTCTTAGTAACAAATGGCCCAGGAGTATTATAATTAATTTGCCTTATGTTTCAAACTAGTATTTGGCTCAATACTTTAACTAATGGCTTTTAGAAGTGGTCCTACAGAGGGGTAATATTCAAAATAGCTGTTTTGCATTAGCCACCCAGTAAGTATATTTACTGCACATTATTTGCCTTTCAAATTCAGCTAAATTAATCCATTGCCATGGCTGACTATGTTCATCACACAAAGGCATTCTCCATGGGGAAAACTGTCACATGGGGAGTCAATAGCTTCTGAGGCTAAAGATTTACTCCCCAATTTGCTGCAGAGTAGCTTTCACAACCAAGTACAAGCTCCTAAGAAGGAACTTATTTTGCTACAGTAACATCACAAAATTATTGAAAAGACCATCAAAGACTCTATATATGGTGATTAAACCATAAAGCAAGACACTAACACAGCAAGAAAATTAATGAATGTAGCTAACTTGCTATACAGTAACCATCCCACTGGGGTCCAGGACTCAAAACTATATTGATTCTACCCCATAGAGCAGACATTCTGTATCTCACCTTCCTGAGGAAAAGAGGCCTCTCAAAGTGCTGGCGGTGCAGCATGGGGTGGGTTTTGCTGGGTTTGATGACTCCAGCTACAGCAGACTGAATCATCTGACCAAGGAGCCAAAATGCCACAAGAGAAAAACAAGAGTATGTGGCCAGGAAAGTGGCCATGAGGACAAGGAACAGAGGATGGCAAATTTTCATGGCAGCAGTCTGGTTGGTTGGGCTGTGAATCTAAAATCTTACTGAGAAATAGTATAGAGCTGATATTGGTTTAGTCGGTCACTGTTTAGCTAACCTCTCTCCTCCAGGAATCTTTGCACTTCTATTATATTTAGTACTTTGGAAGAAGTAATAATCAATTGCCACTTGGAGAAAGTGAACATACATTATTTGATAGTGTTTTCTTCCAAAGAAAACAAAAAGACAGCTATTTTCTCTGAAGGCCATCAAAGCCCATGCCATTGTTCTCAAGAGGAATCAGCTGATACCCATTTGAGTGATCCACTTCAGAGGATTTCAGGAAAAACTAGTCTGAAAATGACTTTATACAGATGTAGCATAATTTGGAATAATGAGATGTTGCAGTAATATAGTTTGTTCAGTTTTATTGCTATTACTTGGCTTATTCTCTTTTTAGTGCTGGTAATTATGGACTGGTATTACTCTTTAAATGATTCTAAGGGGGAAACAGATACGAGAGATAAAGGATTAGTTTAAACAACAGCAGAAGATATCACAGGCAATCAAAGGATTGGTTACCTAACATTTTGCCATGACTTGTAATTGTGTCTACAGGTGAAGGAGAACAACAGCATCTAAATGAATTTTCTCATATTTTATAGTAACTTCTTAGAGGAAGAAAGAATAAAGTAACTGTACTTTATTCTATGTTTAACTATGTTTAAAAATATACAGGCTTCTATGTAGGTACACATTAATTTCATCATATGAGCTATCACTGATCAGGTGAAAGAAAGCCAGTCTCTACTAAGAAACAATGATGCTCAAATACAAGCACAAGAGACAAGAAAATGATACAGTAAAGTCATTAAGTCCTGTACTCCACTTTGCTTAGTATTAACAATTTGCAGATACTAGCATTGAAGAATATAGCCTGGGGCCAGATTGCTCCCAAGTGAGCTGAGGTTTTCTTGACAGGGCTTTCCTTCACTATTTCTTTCTATTAAACATACAGATATCTAAGAAGAAGGAATGAAAATCCTTTTTTATGCATGGGGAGAAGACATATATGAAGAGAATGCAAAAGACAATAATGCACTACTTTCTGATGCTTCCTGGAACACAGTAGTACTTTTGTATCAGAAGAGTGTGTGCCAACTTCAAATCAGCATCTAATGAAGCCAGGCAGGAAATGGGGGATGGGAGAGGGTGCATAGCAAGCAGGTCCTCATCTTGAGGCTAAAGCCATATATAGGAAGCCTGAAGAACAGAAAACGAGCTTTTGTCCAGATTCGGAAAGGCTCTAAAGTGAAAGCATTTCCTTTTCCTCACAAGCAGGCTAGCTTAGAAAACCTGTGAGGAAGTCAAGGTAAATAATGCTAAATTTGGCTAAAAATTCCAACACCAGCACAGCAACAGCAGCAAAACTGACACCCTGCTTGAGAAAGATAAATTGTTCACCACTGCCCAGGCATCAAGTGTTATCACTAAGATCCTTTTAAAAACAGCAACTTGAACTTTCCTAACATAATTAGGTCACCAGAAACAATTAAAACCCGAAGACTACAAGATCTTAAAGCAAATCTTCACAAGTATTCGCTATTTCTTTAGCTATAGTATATTTCAGCTGTGAAGTCATATGCAATACTGATTTGAATATATTCTGCACTGTACTCCATGCAGGAGTTTGGGGTTTTTTTCTGGCTCATATCTAACAAGTACCAGTAATTAAATACATAGTCCAGAAATCTGTTTACTCACACCACACAGGTTGTTTTTTTAATACTATTGTACTAGAGACTCATGTACAGACAAGGTTTTTGTGCTGCACAACAAACAACCTTAACACTCCATGCCTGAGATAGGTTAGTTACAGCACAAAATGATGATGTGTGAGTACAGGCCATCAGAACTGCAAAACAAACATTAAGATGGCACTGGTTAGCACAATGGGGGTATTGCCGGCATAGCACTGGTTTATCCTTTGTCAAGTTTCTTTCTAGAACTCTGGCAATTGAGTATTTTCAAGAAGATACTGCATGAGGATAATGAAATAACTTGGAGGTTTCTGTTGTGATTTATCCTGAAGCAGGAGGGGCAGAATTGAAAAAAAACAAAACAAAAGAAAGTACTGCAAAGAGATCCTCATTTTGTCAGGTCCACTGCATAGCTCAACAGGTTCCTGGATGCTGTGGGTTCCCTCCCAGTCACCCTGGTAATATATATAAATAATAAAGTAGCCTGCCTGCCTATGCTATGCCAGAACTTGGAGATCAAAGAAAAGGTCACATTAATACTGTAACAAAACCAACCAGAACAGGCATATCTTAGGTTCCTAAGAGGCTGGTCTGAAAGTTGTGGGCTAAGGAGGAACTTCCTGGTTTCCCCTTCAGCTGAGGTAGGCAGAATCAAATGCAAAAGACAGCCCTTAAGTACCACCAGATAAATATGAAGATAATCTGGGCTTTACAGCAAAACTAAGGATGCAACCAAAGCCTGGCAGAAAGCTAGAGAGGCATAGAGACACAGGTCAGGGACAAAAGCTGTTTCCAGCTTCCTCAGCTGCTTTGTGAAGAGCTGTGAATTAGTCTGTCCTTCTGAGAGACCTGGTGGTTTCACAGCCTTTAAGGCACATGGTTCTCACAATCATGTAACTACTCTCTGCTCTGAATGAAGTGCCTGAGTGCTGCTCTGGCTTCTCGTAGGCAGCCACAGAGTGTTTCAGTCACCTCCACATGATTATATAAAGCACAGGAAAGATGAGCGGTGGCTCTTTGTCTTCATACATGACTGACTGACATTTTCTGTAGAAGGCCACATTCCAATGGAAGACAATGTACACATGGACATTCTCCCCAATGGATGATGGTAGCAGTCTGCATGTAGTATAATTCTGTGATCAATTCTGATCATTTAAAATGCTACTTCTGAAAGCGTTTTAAATTAGATTAATGAGAGTGAAAGCTATTTACACATCCTCGAAAGCTCTTGCAAGAACTACATGGACCTTACTGCTGGGTGGTCCCAACAAGGCAGGAGAAACAGATACAGCAGTACAGGATGGAGATGCTTTGTTTTTCTGGCTTGCATCACCTAATGTGTTTTCAGGGTATACTGAAACTGTTTCCTGCACAACCATTCACTTTATGGGAAGTGCTGGTCGTATGTGAAACCCTTTAGTCCTTTGCTTTATTTTACTTCTGTAAAAGGTAGAATACTTTATTTTTTCAGCCTAAGGTAAATATCCATGCCCTAAATAAAAAAACAGGTTTAGTGAAACACATAGTAAAAGAGCTAATTAGATTAGAGGGGATCTTGCAGCCATTCTGCTCTCTTCAGGCAGAGAAGGTGGTTTCCTTTCTCTAAGGAAACCAACATAATAAGATTAGCATTTTCATTAATTTTCTAAGGCAGGTTTTAAAATTAAACAGTCCCTGAAACTACTTTAAATATCTAGCCTTTCTTTGTTATTCACTGAAGTCTGTATGAAACATAAAATATTTGTTTCATTATCCATGCAAACAAGTGCTATCTTTCTAGGCAAAATTTATTTAGATGTAGAAATTACATATTGTACTGCTTGGATTTAGCCAGAATTTGAGATCTTGAATCTGAACAGTATGATGTATTTCCTGTTGATATAGGTACCTTGTATAACCTATAAGGCAAAAGAACTGGTCTCTTGATAGAATTTTTAATAAATTCTGGGTTTTAGCATCTCCTTGCATTTGCACCACAGGGTTAAAAAGCAGTTTCAAGGAGGCCATAGTTTTACTGGGCCTTATGAATCCTTGTTACATCTCAAGTATGCTGAAACCATGACATTTCATTACTATGTCAGGTCCACCTTAACCTTCTTACAGGTAAAATAATATCCTTTTCCAATAATAAGTAGGGGATTAAAAAGCAAATACTACTATACTGTCTTGAACCATAGAATTAAGGAACAAGGATAGTTTAAAATTAATTTTCATCTTCTCTGCACACCGTCAAATTCTGTAATTTTATTACATCTTTATAGCACTTTCTGGAGCCAACTCACATCTGAGTTCTCAGGAGGTGTAGAGAAGATGAAACAGGCACTTGAATAGAGGGTATCCCTCATTTGAATATTTCAATAAATAAATTAAGATATGCACTTCTGGCAGTCCTTTTGGTTAGGTCTCCACTGGTAATTCCTACCCTTTCTTCTGACCATCTACAGCAGCTGGTTCCAGCTGGGAAGAAGTAATGGGAATACAATATCCTACTTCCTGCAAATACAGCAAATCACACTCTTCCAGTCAAAATCCTCCTCCCAAATCCACTGAATCACAAGAAAAAATATTCTGGTCAGTGAAGAACTGTCATAGATAAACCCTAGCCCCGAAAGTCAAGGCTTTTGCCATGGTCGCCATTTGACTCCTAGATACATGATCTATTTTTTATAGAATAATTATGTTCATGATTATGTTGTTCCCCAATCCCCATAAAAGAAGGAACTACTTCAAAGGATGTTCAAATCCCACAGATTTTAATCTAGGAAAATACCCAGTAGTGATAACTCACTGATGTCAGGCAAAAAGTACAGTCCAATATTTCATCATCTTTCAGAAATTCAGGATGAAACACCATCATCTTCTCCCCTAGTTTAAGGGCATCAGTGTCATGAGTAATCATGAGCTGGTTAGGTCTAGACTGCTGAACTATACTCTGGAGTTATACAAAGGCAACAGGATGCCAAGAAAACAAAAGCAATCAAAACATCTTGTGCTCCTGGCAGATGAGAACCACTGGCCAAGTTCATCTCAGAAGCAGAAGGTAATTCAGCCCCACTGAAGAAAAATTAAGATAAAAAAAAAAAATTGGCACCAAAGTTGTTAGGACATTCAAGACACGTTTGTCTTCTTGAACTTCTGTAGGCAAGGCCAACTTTGTGAAAGTATCTCTTCAAGTTAAGCAAAGTGAGGAGAAAAACCCCATGCTTGAAGTCTTAACTGGACATCCATACTACACCTTCACATCCATACTGAATTAAAATAAATTTACTTTTTAGATGGATTCTTTATGCTCTGGGATAGAATTCCAGTCCCCTACAACTTAATTAGCTAAATAGACAATGTAACCTTCCATCTGGTAGAGTAATTTAACAAGAATAGTTGTGCACCACCATAACTCAACGAGACACCGAGGAAAACCATTGAAATGCTATTTCCTTTCCTCTGGAAGAGAATTATGTACAATTTCAGCATGCTTTGCATTTCTAACAGTTAAAGCCAACAGGGAGGTATCACTCTCATTTATATTACTTTCCCATGAGAAAATCAAAAGCAAAGTACAAAGCTTATGCTTTTGCTCATGAATGGCTCTGTAATACTCACTTGGCTTTAGTCACAACATGTTATTTGGCAGCTAAACCCCTTAATTAGAGTCGTGGGTTTGAATAGATTTTTCACTGAAACTATGTTTTGCAGGATTTTGGAGAAGTGCAGTCTATACTAACCAAGATCTTCTAATTTGGATGATCCTATACCATGTGATTTCCACCTTTCACTTCTCTGTTTCTCTCTTTTTGCCATCTTTTAGATGTTCTTGTTTACTTCTCTAAAAGTTTTCAACTGTCCCTGCTCTAGATACAATGGAAGAAAAATCCTAGTCCTACTGAAATCAAACAGGACAGTTTCTACTGACTTCAAAGAGCCTCAAATTTTATATGCAGTATTTAGTAACTTATTTATCCTAAGGGAATAAGCTTTGAAATACCCATGAAAAACATTCCACTTCATTTTCAATGGACATTAAGCTCTTAAAATGTTTTAGATTTTAGGACTGCTCCCTGTTGCTTATTGAAGTGGTTTCTTTAGGTTCAAAAGTCAAAAAGGTGTCTAGTATCTGATTACTTGGTTATCAAAAAGTTATGCAAGGTACTTCTTAATTTGTAAAGCATTTTTGAATACATACACAGTGTAAGAAATCTTTTAAGTACTCACATGAAGCAGAACTTCATAATTCAATTTTGGTTATACACTGGTCAGTAAAAGATCTAAGATAGTATTTTGATCAAGACTGTATAATTACTTTAGTTATGAAGAAGTGTCACAGGATAACAGCTGGAGAAACAGGACAATACATATACAGGGAGTAGGATTTTTGTTAAAAAGAGAAAAGACATTGAATCCTGATACTGATTAAAACTTTTACTCACTCACAAAGAACTTGCTTTCTGCAATTTTAAGTGTCATATAAAATACACTAGAAGAACAACCTTCCACTGACGGGAAGTCTAACATGGTCTTCATGAGAATCATTCTGGTAATGACTCCCACTGAACCCTGCTGCAGGCCCTGGCAGTGTCCATGATACTAAAGCGTGCCTTCACAAGTTTTTTTCTCTTTGACAGTATCATTAAGCCCACCCCAGCACTCATTTTTATTTAATTTTAAGATATCACAAATAAATTCTCCTCTAACTTAAGCTCGTCAGAATGACAGGACATCCCTCCTCAGCCCCAGCTTGGGAGGCTGCAGGGCTTTGATGGGCTGGAGACAACAGCAGCCCCACACAGCAGCTACAACCACATCACATTTCCTTGGAGCTGCTGGCTCCCAGGGCCTGGACACTGGTTTGGCCTCTCCATTACATGAATCTGGGAGCTTTGCCTCCAGTTCACTCAGCAATTGCAAGAGGAAGCTTTTTCTCTTTCTAAAACTTCATACTACTAATTCCATGCTCTGAAGTCATTGATTCTGAATTTGGGAAGACTAAAAACATTTGGTGATTTATGGGAAGAGGAGTCAAGATCAGAGTACCTTTTCTCCTTCTCACTCTGGTAAGTACTGATTTCTGGGTACATTACCTAACCCAAATTTGTTGAGATGGTTCACCAACCCAAGAAAACAAGGACTCTGGAGAGGCAGGAACGCTTAGCATCCCTGGAAAATGGGATCAAATTAGTAGAATCATATGTTAGCTTCCTTTCCCTGCTTCAATAAACAAAGTACCTCTCCCATTTATTGTGCTAGCTCACAAACTCAGAGAAAAAATAGCACTTCTCTCCACTGAGCTGGACTTCTTCATTTTGGTGGACATGGTAATTGAGGGTTTGGGATACTCTAAAAGCCTTTTTTAAAAAAATTAAAACCAAAAGAAATCCAGCTTCTTCATATACTGTTACATCACAGAAGAGTGTTTTCCTAGAAAATGCAAACAGAAATAAAATTTGGTGGCACAAAAAGGGAAAGGAGAAGAACATTCACATATGAAATATTTTTCTTCTGATTTTCCACTGCTCCAGTAAAGTACTGAGTCACAAAGTGAACAAAGAATTTAAAGGAAATATTCTAATTTATTTCTTTTCTTTAAAAAATAAGTCTACTGAGTTCTCATTCAGGATTTTTTCATTCTCATTTACACAAGAGCTACACTGGTATTCTACTGCCTAATCAGGTTAACTTAATACAATTTTTACAGGGTGACCTTCATGGCTGTGCAGAACAGCCTCCTTCCTCTCTTTCATCACAATATTTAACAATCCTTCATCTCTTTTTTCCTGTATGAAATTAGACAACTTCTCCCATCCAAGGAAGAACCTTGTACTACTTGCTATTAAAAATATCCCCATGCTGTTTCCATTGAGTATGCTTCTAATGTTTAGAAAGTGAGCTACAAACATCTTCTCAGATTGTTATACTGTGTTATATCCCTAAGCACAATGCAAGTCGTAAGCATACAACTCCATCTGCAAAGAAAAATTCAACTGGCGAAAACCCAAAATAAACAGAAATACTGATTGACATTCCAATTCTTCTATGACTGTGCTAAACTCAGGAAAGAAAAAATAGTTCATACTTGACATGATGATGTCCCTAGGAATTTCTTCCCAAAAAAAGCCAAAACATGAAAGAAAATGCAGAAATTCCACCTACAGCAACATTTTTAAAAAGTATGCAGCTTTGGCCAGAGAGCTAACCCTTGCTGGAACTTTTGCTCGTTTGTATCAACACTTGTATACAAAAAAATGAAATTTTAAAGATTGGAGAAAATGCAAATGTTAGGGCCATTTGCCAGAATTTCTGCAATTTGAAAAGGTAAAAGAAAAAAAAATTAAAAAAAAAATGCTTTGAAAATATCTTCTACCCTACCAAACCCATGTTACTTATTGTGTTTGTTAGTTTTACAGTAACCTCATGAAGAGGATAGTATTTTCCTTGACAGTTAGTCAGAGAATAGAGGAGCTCAACAAGCAAAAGTTCCCTGTATTAAATGATCGGGTTTTCAAAAGTACATGGCTCCCATCAGAGCTCTTTAAAAAGTCAGTATGAATTTCTAAAGTGTTCAGTAATAGGGAGGTATTTTCAAAACTCTCTGGGTAATTTAGACACATTAGTCTCATTGAAAGTTAATGAGCCGTGTGCTGCTCAGGCTTTTGGGTGCTTTGCTGAAAACACGTTACAACTGGTATCCATGGTGCAAGTTTTGGAGATTTTTAAAATTTAATCTTACGCTGTTTACACTAAATTCTGCTCGTAGCTACAGATGTGTAGCTTCTCCTTATGGTGTATTTATCTATCCAGTGAAGCAATAGCTCCCCTTGCTCTGCTCTTTTCAAAGTCTGTCAACACCAAGCATCTGAATGCAGCTGTGCAAAGAGTTGCATATCCTGGCCTCTAGCCCCTAGGACAGTCCCAATCCTCCATGCAGCTAAACTTTTTGTAGCCCACTGCTGACAACTTCTGTTGCATCTTGTACAGAAAGGAACAATCCACATGGCTGACACTTTTGAGTAACCATAGTCACTGCACTAGGATGTTAACTCTGGTACCTAACTGTAAACACTGTCAGAGAAAGACTCTTAAGACTTTCCCTAGTTATCTAAGCATTTCATCATTCTAGATACTAGAAGAGTAAAAGTTGCAGAAAATATTTTCCTTTGTACCATTCTTTCAGAATTATTTTTTTTAAAATTAAAAAGGAGATGCCGCTTCAGAACTAATTAATCAAAGATTAAATGGATTACTGAACAAGAAAGTAAGCAAGCAAAATTCATGATTTACAATGCCTGTGTGACATTTAGTATTCCCTTAGCACTGAAAAACACATTAGGATGTCAGGGAAGAATCATTCAGCTTTGCTTCCCATTAAAACTGATCTCAGAGTACCTGATTCAATCAGAATTATCTTACAAGAGCATTTTATCAAAGTTGGAGAAGAGAAAGATACCTCTGTATCTTACATTATAAAGATTTTTTTTAATGACTTAGAAAGCAAAACAAAGCTGTAATTAAAAGCCACAACAGGTATTCCTTTCTTAAGACTGAAAGGAATGTGAGGTCTGCTTTCATATGAATTGCTGACTTCACGCAGGTTCAGCACCACAGAGGGCCTACCAGGAGCCACTGGCAATAAGCGTTCATAGCCTGAAGGGAAGGAAAAGAGGTTCACCCCTCATGGCAAAGGTCAGATTTCTGCAGGCTTACAGCCTCTCCATATACATGAGTGTTCGTGGGACATCTTTGTCTGCTAAGGTCCCGTGAGGATGACACAGGCTCCACAATGTCCCCTCTGCCTGGAGGATGGCCCTACAGCCACCCAGATCAGTTGAGGGTCATTTGACCTGTGTCGATTTGGTTCCTGTTGCTTTTACACTCAACCTGATGAACAACCATTGAAAACTTCGTGGGGATGTTGCTGAAGACTGGAATTAAACATCTCTAGTACACAGAGAGACTGGATGTGTAAACAGGATATTAACAGTTGCTATTTTCACGGATATGGGAAGATATCAAATATCCTCTGTTGGTAACATACAACATGCTGTACACTTCATTTATATCTGCTTATCAGGATCACTATGTCAATGTCATAGAAACGCTTATACTAATGATTATATTAGTATTTGTCTATTTATTCTGTAGATAGCTTTTCAGAGAGTCATCATGTCCTTTGTTCAATTTTGGAACTGATGCACTGCATGCCCAAATATTTGGAATAACATATAGAAGACATCTGGATTTAATTATATTATAGTCCTCTTATGCAGACAATGGGAATTGAATTAAGGAATATTTTGAAACCCCCACAGAGATATAAAAGTATTAGCAGCTGCACGAGAACTTTACTGTTACAAAGTTTGAAAATGTTTTGTTTTACAGATCAACAGTCTGACACATCATAAATATCAATCATAATGTTTAAGATACATAAACACGGAAGAAAAATTAAAGCTTGCATTTCAAATACATGTAGATGAATCCATAGCATTTAGAAGATGAAGAATGCATCCTTTTGTTCAAAAAATGAAAATGTATAATCTATTGGCATAGAAAATTTATGTTGTACAGTGGTATTAAGCAGAGAACCACATAAGGGTTTATTGTGATGAACAGCCCGAACAAGATTTTATAGAATCTTGTTATATTGCCACCGAATTGTACAAAGAGTAATTCAGCTAGAATGAATTAGCATTTTGCTTTTCATGCTTCCACTCCTTTGAAAATATTTGAGGATATAGTATGAGCTTAGAGAGTCTGCCCCAAAGTATTTGATACAGGCTGGATTTTCTCTCTGAATATATGCTGGTTCCAAATGCCACTTCTTTTCAAGTCAGTTTTGCAGTTAGTTTTCAATCTCCCAGTGGCTAAATCGCATTCAAAGGCTGTTAGCACAGTAGGGGGTCAGACTTTCTGAACGTAACTATATCACTCAACAGCAGACTCATGCAATAAGCGATCTAATGTTTTCTTTTCCTTTTTCCCCCCTCCTCTGAGTGTCTCCCTGCATTCCTGGATACCAGTCACTGCACCAAGGTCCTGAGGCAACAGCCACATGGACTCCACCGTCATCCTAGCTTTCTTTGTGGTGCAGAAAGCTAAGTATACGGTTCACCTGCTGTCAAGATAAAATATTCAATTGTTAGATCTTCCAAAATATTCTAAAACCCTCAAAAGAACATTTTCAGTGTGCCAGAAGACATGCAAATGTGTGTACATGGATACAACACAGTGCTGATAACACCAAGGTCACAGGTTCGATTCCCATATGGGCCATTCACTTAAGTGTTGGACTCCATGATCCTTCTGGGTCTCTTTCAGCTCAGAATAATCTGTGATTCTGTGATAGGCATACAAACTCTGACAACCAGTGACACAAAATATAACATTAATCCAATTCCTCCTTTTCCCATGACTTCCCCTCAAAACGCTCTGAAAAACACTGTCTGGAAGCAGAACACCACCTGAAGTTAGATACTGTATTTACCAAGCAGGGCAGAGAGAGTTATTAAAGCCAGGAGAAAGACAAAGAAAATAAGATGAAATGATGATCTGTTTTGAAACAAAATTTATCAAAACTGAAGCCTCCACTAGCTGTCAGCACTGGGAAACACTGGCTCCTGGTACCATGTGGCCAGGCTGACCTTGGAAATATGCAGTCTGGATCTCTGAACTTACCCACAGTATAGTCTCGAACAGGATTTGTGGAATATGATATATGCCTTGCTGATGGACAGCCTGGTTAAAATAAAGGGTGGGAGAGTTTCTGGGCAAGGGGCTCGAATAAACAACGCTAACTCACCTGTTTTACGAAGTGGAAAATCATCCTTAGCATCCTGTGCTCCTGGTAAAGTGTATTTATATGGTGGTGAGGCCCCACTCAGGGGTGGAGAGCTTTGATCCAGTGAGGTATGGTGGGCAGCCCTGCAGCAGACACAGAGGTCACAAATTAGCTGTCACTGAGGTGACCAGCAGTAACTATCCACACATGTTGTACACGGCTCAGCTGTGTTTATGTTCTTGTTCTTCTAAGTGTGCAAAAACCACAGGCTCATGTAACCAATTTCACTCTTACAGTAAGTTATGGAACTCCTTGGGATTCCCAAAAACACATTTTTTGCACTCGTTACAGAAGACAGGATAAGATTCATGTTGATCTATGGACAGGGTCAGTCACCAGTCTGGGGAATTGACCATTTCAGGTGGTTGCTTTTTAATATGAATCAGCTGACACACAGCAAAAGCCATTTAAGGCTTGTTTATCACATTCAAATAGATTAATATTGATCAAGTCTTCTCTATCAAAATGTGGGGGATTTTTTAGGCAGGAGGGCTTGTATAAAATAACCAGAAATATTGAATTATTATCTCTTGGATACCCCCGTCTCCCAAATTATTCAGTGGACAAGGTAAATGAAACCTTGACTTTAAGTTCAGTTTATAAATTTTGTGAGCACACCACTCTGCAGCACATAGCACTCATGTCAGCAGAGAAGCTCCAAGCTGAAGAGTATTTTCTGACAACCGCTGTATGAAAGAAATAATGTAGGCAGAGCTTTCTGAACAACCGCACAGAAATTTCATCATTTGGCTCAGAAACAGGGGTTGGTTTGTTTTTTGTGGTTTTATTGGGGGGTGTGGGGTTTGGTTGATTGTTTTTATCTAGAAAGGGAGAGAGGGAAAGAAGCAAATATTGTGTTTATCTCAACATAATTTTACTTGGTGTTTTACAGACTCTGCTTGTCTTTCCAACGCAGTGTGGTTGATCGATAATGTATCTGTCATGAGAGGAAGTACTACTTTCTGTAGTGTAGCAGAAGGCATCTTCTGCAGAGCTCCTCATACTCAGTCATCTGAAGCTCAGATTATTAGTCAAAAAATCTTACATATTCAAGAGACTTTTACACACTATTTGGAAGAAAAAAATAATTTGTTACTGTATGTCCACCAAACACAATATAACTATATATTAAAAAATTTTACCAAAAATTATTGTTCAGAATGCAAACTCCAAGGGCCAACCTTCAGCAGTCCTTTTTAAAAAGAGTAAGTAAAAGACATAAATCTAGCATACCATATGCATTTCTGTTTGTCCTACTGAAGGTCAATGCAGGCATGACACTGAAGTCTTTCAAAAACACAGACCGAGTTCATTTTGTTTGATTCATTTATGTGGGGAATAAAAACTGCAAAACTATAAACTCTTGACATGTCAATTGACTGTTTGAAGGACTTAACAAAATCACTTGCTACCATGGTCTAAGAAGATTCTTGTCAAGGCCAAGTTATCATAAGAACATATATATATGAATATATATATTCTTATATATGTTTTTATATATATATATTATATTTTTATATATATGCAGTTCAGATACATAAAATCCATAAGTCAGATAAGTTAAATGACCACTGTATTTATCAAAATCCTAGTGAATTACTAACACCTTTCAAGCAACTTCACTGGAAGCAAAGCAGTATCTCTTCACGAGAAAATGGTCTGTGATTGATTCAAAATCCAAGTAAGACAAACACAAAGTTGTTCTGACTGCAAAAATTGAAGATACTTGGAATAATGACAGGTATAGTGGTAAAATTTGTGATACCAACAGCTGTAGATGCCACAGATGAAGCCACTGAAATAAAAACAAATATACAGATTTTTGAGAGTCTTGTTCTGTATAGTTCTCGTCTCATCACTGAACACTGGATACTCCTCAGTTCAACCAGAAATAGAACACTTCTAGCTTTTTGCTAATCTTTGGGTTGTACTTCTGCCTTGCTCTGGAGGCAGACTCTCAACACCCCTGCTGGAAAACTGTTCTGACAGGTTTTAGCTGACACCTCAATGAGACAAGGAAGCAGCTTAATACTGAACATACGTGTACCAGAGCTTGGGGTGGCGGCTCATGGAATGATTCTTCCCATTTGCTGGAGGGTCTTTTGTAGCTGATTTACTTAACAGGAACTCTTGAAGTTTCTGCTTCACTTCTGTACTGGCCACTGCCCCTAAGAAACACAGAGTTAAATGCATCTTATCTTTACTTTTAAAAAATTACCTTTTTAAAGAAAACAAACCCCAAAACAGAGTCCATGCCTTATTGGTGGAAGTTTTGTAAACTATAAAAACACTATTGGTGGAAAAAAGTCAAAATGAGATAACATTTGGATTAAATGCTTATCTGTGGAAGCCTGAAGCTGGCCTTGACCCAAAAATTCAGTGAAGTCATAAGGAATATTTCAACAGTAGATGAGGCCATTTCTCCAGGGCCAGATGTATCTAAAGAATTTAAATTATTTCCTGATAGTTCCCAACAATCCAAATACGAAACCAACAAGAGAACTAAAAAGACAGTAACAAAGGGTCAGTTTGAGTTTTTAGTAATTAATGTTTTTTCTTTTAATAAAGTAATAGTAGTAACACAGCACAACTGTCCTCTGAACACTGTCTTGGTTATAAGCAGAACACCAGAAAGAGTCAGCAGTGAGGCTTTAATTGAAGCCCCTTAAGAGCCTCTACGTGTGATATCTGAAGACACGAGAATGCATTTTGACCTCTCTTGGTGGCTGACTCAACACAGAACAGAGTAGAGCATGTCATTGTCAGGTTAAATTGCCAATTCAAGATTGCAGCATGGGACATGCTTCTTTACTCATAGCCAAAATAGTGTTCATTAAGAAAAATAAAGTATGAAAACAAAAAAATCTTTTGGCTTTCCATAATCAGTGACAAAAAAAAAAAAAAAAGGATGAAACACCATTTCCTTCAAAGTTGCAGCACTAAGGCCTATTTGACACTCTTAAGTATTTGGTTACCCAACCCTGACACACCACAGCTGAGATGATGAGCATATTTGACCCATTGCCCACAAAATACCTCTACTACCCCAACTCCCCTGCCCACACCTCCATTCCCTCCTCTACTCATTGAATAGGTCGTCACCACCAGCAAACTCTGGGGCTGGGGCTGAAGGAGTACCAAGCTGCTTGGCTGGCTGTTACATCCTGAACAGCCACCCAGCAAGCTCAAATTGAGAAGGGAACCATTGAGGTCACATCTTTGCTCTTCCTCTGGCAGGAGCCCTGATAAAGCCCAACTGTTCATATGGAGGCTGATTTCTTTTTTTTATACTACTTAAAGAAAGCTTTTGTTCCTGCAGTTTCCACACCCTCACATTTCTAGGTCAATAAGATGGAAATTTTTTAACAGGCTCATTGTTCTTCAAAGAACCATGGGCACCTAAATTTCTCAAGCCTACAACATGGTACACCTACAGCTGTTAAGTGATATATTTTTCCACCCAAATAAAAAAAAGCTCTTTTCTGCTTTGGTCTTTGTCAGTTAATTATTGTGCTCATTTAGTAGGGTTAGTAACAGTATCCATTTATAGAAACTTCATTTTGAATATCTTCACGCTGTATTTCAACCTGATTTTCAAACTGACCTCACTAGGAGAATTATTTGTATCTGTCTCCCTCTAGTGAGCACCAAATCCTAACAAACCTTTATAGTTATTTTCTTTATAGCCATATATAAGCTAGACACAACTCTTGGTTAGCCTCACGAAATGCCATCAAGAACGAACATAAGACAATATGGAAAAGTCCTAGCAAAATATTTGGAAGTCTCATCCTGAGATATTTTTAAATATTTCATGTTATTTTCTGCCTTGAAACAATGCTCAGCAACTAATTTAATTTTTTGCTATTTTGTAGCACTTTCTGTATTGAGAAATAAATCCTTCAGAAAGTTCTCATGTAAAGCTTTACACTTTCCAATTTCTTCACTTTTTTGTACAAAGAGCTTGACTCTTGAGATACATATATACAAGTCTGTAAAAGTGTGCTTTTCTGCAGTTTTCCAAGTCTGCACACAAGCCAGAAATGTGTTTCTGTGGGTGCAGTGGGTGGCCCTGCCCTTCTCAAAGCACAGTCTTGACTTCTCGACCTGCGTATTTCACACAGGAATAGGCCTCCTTCAGGTTCCTGTTCATAGTTCGTTTTGGCTGGGAGAATGCAAAGGGGAATAGATTCATTTCTTATTAGGATTCATGGTACATTGGCTCTTACTTTCTCGTCCTCTTTCTTTGCCTCGGAGGGGAGGAAGCTGCTGCTCCCTGCGATGCCTCTCCAGTTCCTGCTCTTGTCTTTGCTGCTCCAGTTTCTGCTCTTTTTCAAGGAGTTCTTGCTGCTGTTTAATGGCTAGGAGTTCCTGTTGTAACTTGCACAGAACAAAAAGACATGAGAAAGTGCAGTTCACAGTGTTTTCTAGGTCAGTCCTGGTTAAACAGCCCTCTTGAGTAACTGAGTATCAGTGCTTGCTTTTATGCTTACACTTCTTTTCATCTCTTAGCTGACTTTTAAGCAGCATAGTGCATTACTGGCTGTCACCAAATTGAACTCTAGTGTCAGGTAGCAGTCTGCTGCTCTGGTTTCACTTCTTTCTCTTTTGGCAAAGATGCCTGGAAACTTCACAATGTTCTTTGCCTGTGCATCACCCAGCTCTGGTTGCTGTGCTCTGCTGCATTTGTCAGCTCTGTCGAGTGGAAGCTTAGCACAGCAGCACAATGGCAAGTAGATAAGAAGGAAAAAATGAAATGAAAGGCAAGATCATAAATTCCCAGTCAAAATCCATTATAGCAATCCTGCCATAGTGCATGCAATCCCATAAATCATTTTCTTTCTTTATTATACGAGGCAGCTCAGAGAAGAGTAAGAACACAACATTATCAGGGTCTGCCTCCATTTTACAAATATAAATATTATGTACTTGCCTATCAATTTTATTTGTGGTCAAAAACTCAAACAGTAGCCCAAAAAAGCGGTCTTTTAACATACTAAAAACAGTATATACTGAAAAAACAGCCATATTGAAGTTCAGCTGAAAATGCAGGTAGTAAAATAGGTAGTTTGATTTTTTGTGGATGTGGTGGCTTCATGAGCTTAATGATTCTCATAGTACTGCCATGGTCTGCTGCGAGCAAGTCACTGGTAGGTGCTTTTATCACCCCAATACAGAGAAAAGAGCACTCAAACACCATCTCTCAATCACAGCAAACCCTCCAGGCATGTTCCCTTTCCATGTCTGCTTAAGCATATACACTTTGCAGATAAAGTAAGGGATAAATGAAAAATGTTGCTACCTTAATGTGCTCCTGGAGCTGTGCCTGATGCTGGCGGGTCAGGTTTTCATGCTGCTTCTGGAACTCTGCAATGAGCAGTTGTTTCTGGATTTGCTGCTGCTGCTGGATCAGGAGCAGCTCCTGCTGTAGCTGCTTTTCGCGCATAATCGGGTCCACCATGGGAACCATCATCCTGAGATCAGTCCGCAGGTCGAGCGGTGAGATGGGCTCCAGCCCCACGGGGACCTCCGACTTCACATCCACTGCGGGAACAAAACAACCAAACGGACACTTACTAAATATAACAGAAGGAGAATAGGGAGTATTCCTACCGGGAAGAAGACCCATTTCACTCAAAGACTTTCTCAATGCACAGACCTTTCAAAACATTTAATGCAATCCATGCTGTACGAAAAACTTCAGCACTTCCTTTCCATTCTCTGCAAAAATACTCCCAGAGTAATATTCTGCTAAGCAGGTTAACACACAACCCAGTTGTAAAACCACTTCACAGCCCAATGGAGCAATATTTAGTGAAAATCTCCTAGGCACTATTGATGCTACACAATAAACAGGCAGGGCACTTCCTCAGCAGGCCTTGCAGTTCCCACTGCACTACAAGAGATTTTTCAAAGCTAGTGTGTAGATTATCTGAGGATAGTGTTACATATGAAAAGGTACTCAGTGCTACATGGCTACTGTGTATAAATATCCCTGGCAAACACAGAGGAATAACATCTAACATGGGGAAATAACTTGACACACAAATTGAGAAGTTTTAATACAGCTTTTGGAAAAGTGACCACTATGCATAGCACACTATATATGGCCCATAAGAAAATGAATTATTTCAATTTGTTGTAGCAATGTTATAAATACTTAATCCAGCAATAAAGTACTAAATGGAGGATCCTGTATTTTCTATCTCCTAACTTAAATCAAAGGGACTAAAAGGCAGCAGACCATAGCGATTTGATCACTTTCACTACAATGCTTCTAAAGCTCTGGTTTCCACATTCAGGGAAGAGAGTAACTTTATCTGTTTGAAAAGAACAAAAGACTAACAAGGAGCATATCTACAAGAGGAAAATAAATAGCAGCTGAAGGTCTCTGCTAAAGCCCAGCAGTTCTGATTCCATCCACAAAGGGACAGTGAAACACAAACACATTCACTCCACTTCCTATTCCTCCATTATCTTCATTGGAAAATAAGATTATTAACTGAAAACAAACATGCTGTCAGAAATGACTCAGGAACAAGATTTTAAGCATATTTTCTCCTTTTTCTCTGCTGCAGCTGTATTTGTTTCCAAGTAGAAAACCAAACCAAAACAGAAATATTCTAGTAAGCAGACAGCAAAATTGAAGCAGTAAAAGTTGAAACTGCAACAAATAGAGAGGACTGAATTCTCACTTTACGATCAAATCTATCAGTAAAAGATTTTATAAAAAAGATGAGAAAAGGCACCAAATCTTTTTTACTGATCACACTTTTTTATTCTCAAAATTCTGAAAACATACACTTTTCTGGGACCTTTTCTAAAAAATCCTAATAGCTGTGATTGTAAGCCTCAGAGCATAATTTGGCTTCTTAACCCGCTATCCCACCAAAATGATTGTGTCTAAGTGCTTACTTTTGTTCTGAGACTAATCACTAAATTATAAAAAATCACCTTTAACTTACAAAAACTACTCTTGATTATAAATAATTGCCACCGACCAAGAGAAATGGACAGGCAAACCCTCAGCCTTTCATCCCATTTATTCAGCAGCAATCCACATTCCATTTGTCTAGACTAAATATAGCCGCGTTTATACAAGAAATCAATAGTGCTTGCAGAGAGCAGAGCAAAGACATGAATATTTCATCAAACCCGGAGAGAAACGGCAATCAGCAAACTGACAGCAAACCGTGTAGGCTGACTGGCCCGTCAGATAAGTCTCCAGTACTTGGACAATGGCTCATTGCCTGCAAGTCACAATCTTATCATCAGCACTCTTCTATTTTTAACATTAATTGCATTGTAGGTGACAAAGGTTTATCATGTTTAAAGGGGAGAGATGGATTTTCTTACATCTTCTGTGACAGGATAATAAACCTTACTAGGAGCAGTAACTGGAGCTCAGCAAACCCTGCAGGGTCTGGTTCACGATGCTGTTTGCAAACTGAGCCCCGCAGGGTTTGGTTCACAATAGTGTTTGCAAACTGAACCCTGCAGCTTATTTTGCAGATACTGGATGAAAATCAACCTCTACAGATCTGCACGGTGATTCAGGCTGATTATATTTCCCATCTTGGACCAGCATCCCATTTCATCTTTTTCAGAGAATGAGGGGAGGCCTTTAGATTTTTTTAAGAATGGAAATTTCCTTTCACTGTTAGTAAAATCTGCAACTGAAACCAAGCTCAGTTTGGTAAGCCACACGTTTTCTAAAATTGTCACACACTCAGATAATAAATCTAGCACTGGAACATCTACTTCATCAAGTCGACCTTAACCTCATTCCTTAATGTGGGGCAGAAAAAATATTGGGGTAGCTCTAGACCTGAATCCATAGAAATCAATACACAGTATTTAATGCAATTTCAGTGCCAATGTTTACCAACAAATAAAGACAAACACTTATTTCCGGGCATAAATATTGCTAACAGTAAGGTTACCACCAATAATTCTAATAACTGCTGACAGAGCAAATATTAACTTTTAGGGTATTCACTGTCTTAAAACTGAACTAAGTAATAGTTAGCTGGGTAATAGTCAACCTCATCAGTGAAATTATTCTAAACAAGTAACCATAAAATCAGCAAACTGAATGGTTTGCTACTGTCTGTTTCACAGTCTTAATGCCACAGGCCATTTACATTCTTACTTGTTGCTAGCTGACAAGAAAGAGACAAATCAGCTCCATGGAGCTACATCACTGTGAAAAATGTGTAATGGAGCAGAGAATCAGAATCAGCATCTTTAAAAGTTTTAACTTTTAGCTGAAGCATCTTCCTCCCCCCACCATGCCATTGCAATTTTAAGTCTCTGGAGGGAAAAGGTGATGCAGACTGTTTACTCTCATTGGAGCTTTTTATGTTTTTTATCCCACTGTACACAGATATATATATTCTACAGCTAAAAAATTAATGTCCTAATCAGTGCCCTCAACTTCAAACATCATGAGGAGCAGTGGGATGCAGGATCAAAGCAACAGGATTCGGAAAAAAGAATTAGACAAAGAAGGAAAGGAATGGATAATGAAAGCAAATATTAATCAGACTTTGATAAAGGATAACTTCACTGATTCTTTAGGATTTTCATATCACCAATGGAGTAAAGCTGTCCCAGGCACAGTTCAGACCCTGTCCTCACTCTCTCCACTGCAGTCCACAGCAGATCCTTCCCAACAGCTCTGCCAACTACAGAGCAAGCCTGGGATTCCTCTCTAAGGTTAAATAAAGACAAACTCTGAGCTCATGTCAGCTACAGTGAATGCAACAGTAGGCTGCAGAATATTAACTAAAAACGTTACTGAAAGCTCAGTGATTCCAGGAAATATGCCAAAATTTGAGTAGAAAAATATTTAATTTTCAGTTACAACACATTGCAAAAGGCATATGTATTTATTTTTCCTATAAATACTCAATTGCCTTTATCTTGAAACATAACAACAAAAATAGTCTCAGAAGAGTGTCCATATCAATTATACACCATAGATGGCACTTCCCACAGGGCTTTTGAAATTCTGTGGAAAGAAAATAAGACACTTGAAAAATGGCATGCTTGTTGAGTGATTTAGATGCTTGGAGCATGTGTAAAAAGAGGTAAAGGAGCTTGGTTTAACCCTCAGGCCTTGCATTTTGAAATCATTCCTTTTCAATGTGAACACAGAATAACTGTTAAGTCTTCCACTAAGAGATGGCATTTCAATCTCTGTTTCTGGTGACTGGTTTCAATTCCTGGTGTATTAGAAACACAAATCTTCCAAATCACAACTGCTTAAAGAAAACATCAAAAAATAAAGCAGCCCACTTTCTTACCACCATCTCCCAAGATAGGCAATCTTTTTTTTTTTTTTTTTTTTTTTTTTTTTTTTTTTTTTTTTTTTTGTTGGCACTTACCTTTCTTGGCAGAAATTTATTTCTGCCACCTTTAAATCCACGAACTTAAAACAAGGAATGCTGCCATCAGCTGAACAGTCTCCATTCCTGATCTGAGATGCAATTAAGAAGAATTCCAGCAGACTTGCTTATAGACCATCTTGTCTAGTACATTTATGATTCTTACATAAGAGGAATTCTGTGGACTGCTGGGACTGCAGGGATCCAACTTAACTCTTTCCCAAAGGAATGTCTCAGTTACACTTT
This sequence comes from Sitta carolinensis, assembly GCA_032173965.1. Taxonomy (NCBI): domain Eukaryota; kingdom Metazoa; phylum Chordata; class Aves; order Passeriformes; family Sittidae; genus Sitta; species Sitta carolinensis. Next base: position 30,491,504 of record CM063284.1, on the reverse strand, counting down.
TGGGCTGGGACAGTAAAAAAGGCTGGAGATAGGAACAGGGCATGCAGCTGGTGAGCCTCCCCCTCCTGATTTGGTTGTTCAAGGCCAACTTACACAGAAGAAGCAGTTAAGGCTTATAAAGTTAACAAGGAAGACTACAGAAGTTGGACCACTAAATTGAAACTACATCTGACAAAAGACAGATGACAAGTTTCTCCAACCAGCAGTATTAGGTAATAAAAACGTATTCCTGAAAACACACAAAACCCAAGCAAAATCTAGAAGAACCAGTATGCAAAGAAATGGCCACACCTTACCCCAGACAGCATCTTGAAGTATTACAAATAAAAGAGAATAAGAGTGCTACTCTTTTGAACTATACTCTACAAAACGAGCACAAAGTTATTATTGTGTACAATATTTTTCATAGTTTTCATATGCTTTTCATAAAATGAAAACAAACCTGAATAATTTTGCACATTTTAGTGTAAAGGAAACTGGCTCCATTTGGTCTCTTCATACAAAGAAAGCCAAAACCCTCCCTTTTTGCAGAATTAGCCATCAGTCAGTGACACATGACATAATCAGAGCACTAAGGACTTTATAGAGAAGAGCTCTAAATGCTGAGAAGACTGGAAGATTCACCCTCTCACCAATAGAGATAATACCTTAAATTTACTCTACAATTTAAACCTAGCATTTTTTTAACCAGATTTATGTACCAACTCATTCAGGACTTGAAAAGCACCAGTACCTGAAAAGCTATAACAGTATCTTTGAAACAGACTGAAAAAAATCTTTGAAAAGACTGAAAAGAAGAAATATCTTAGAACGCTGAATGTTGCAGGAATAAGGAACAGAGGGTAAGAGGGAAATTTTGGCAGCCATGTGAACTACAAAGTAACTGGCAGGAGATGGGAGAGAGAAGGACTGGCCAGGGAACAAGACATGAGCAGAGGATGAAACACGGGAAAAGGAGTTAAATTTCTGCTCTGAGAAGCTACATTAGAGGGACACTGCTCACTCTGTAATCTAAGAGCAGCCCTGGCACAGTGATAAGGTGGCAGTGAGGCCACAGTGTAAACAAGGAGCTAACACAGGAGCGATGTGTCTGTGGTGAGGATGCTGGGAAATTAAGGGAGCAAAGTGGTTTTGAATAGCCATGAATAAAGAGGACTGAGCCTGGCATGGAAACTGCCACAGCAATTGTTCAGTGTTCAGGAGTGCAGAAAATGTCCTAATCTGGATGCTGTTCCCTGGAGGAGAAGTGGCTGGCAGCTTCCTGGGGAAGCAGTGCCACAGCAAGACCTGAGTGGCAGACTGCAGGAGTGAGAAGCTGAAATGTTAAGAATAACTGGTGACATCAGAAGTACAAGTCAGATGATCAATAAACTGTGAAAGGTTAGGTTACCTCCCATGGGATGCTTTTATCATTTCAGCTCTGGTAGCTTAAGTCTTGTACCTCAATTCTCAGCTGGCATAATCTGTCATTCCTCTATTAATTTCAATATAGGCTAAGCTTCTTTATGACACCTGAGAAACAAGATGCAGGGCCTCTCTCAAGAGAACAGGGTTGAAAGAAGACAGCCTTCAGAGCATCTCATTTTAGCATGGAGACAAAAGCATCCAGATTTAGGATGAATAAACTTATAAACTTTTTTCAGTATAAAAGATCAGCAGTTTCTTTCTCCACTCTCAATTATGCTGGAGAGTGCATCAAACTGAAGAAAGTGTCACCTACATTTCACTGAATGTTATTAAATATTTTTTATTCAATATATAGCTTCAATCTTACACTGGATTTTGGTTGTCACAGGAAAGGAAAGCAGAAAAACTGCAAATGAAAATGGAAAATTTCTTTCAAAGGTAGCACAATGACTTTTTTTGGCAGTTAAGTACTCAACTGTACTTTGCTGTTTCAAAACTTCCTCACTTGGAAAAAAAAAAACATGCAAGAAATTAAGACACATTTCAGAACAGGAAGAGTACTTTACAGTTATTTTCTTGGATCATCTCTCCAGAGTCAGTAATTAGTTTAAAAAGTACTATCACTGAATTAGAAGTATAAGTGAACTGTCAAACTTGATGAGACACTCAATTCAGTTTATAGTATTAAGGAGAAGTGTAATAAATTAAACTAGAAAAGTATTCCCCTTTGTTCCATAAAAAGGGATCTTATCATGATTATACCTTTTTCCTATTTCTTTTAAGTGTTTGCATACATGTCATAATGAGAAGTAAAATAAATGCAAACAGCGATCTGGGCTTTGATTTACCATTCTCTTATTTCCCCAGGGCCTGGAAAGGAAGCTCAAGCAACCACAAACTTCTAAAATATCAGTGAGAGGCCTTGAAATACCAACACTGAAGTTACAGTTAGCTGGCTTTTGTAAAAAATCAAAGGCTTTATTATATTGATTTACTAAAATCAGATTCCTTCTTTCCAAACAGGCTTTTGAGTCAAACACTCATAGCAAGCACAAACATAAATGCCATCTAATTTGTTATCACCAGAATGTTTTTAAATGTTACAGTGTTTGCTGTTTTTCTATACTGAATACATGAGCGAAAGTTCCACTTACGAGCCAGCCAGAGTTCATGCAAATATCAGGGCAACCACTTCTGTCATAGGAATAAAGGCAAATGCGCCCAGTAAATCACATCAGAACGTGAAACACTTCTGAACTCAAACCTGGGATGATCTGTTATTGAGAAATCCAAGCTGAGCTATATTTGGGGTTCTGAGTTACTTTAATTATATTTCACCTAGGAGAACCCTTACATACACGTTTCTCTACACCCATCAGCGCACAGGCATATTTTCGCTTTCCAGAACAAGCATTTTTGATATAAGGAGCATGAATACCCTAAATTCTAGATACTACTGCTGCTGCAAGCAAGATAAAACCAGGACAAAGACAAATGCACATACGGTTAACATGTAGAATTTCTATGTAACTTTATTCTCAGTTCCAAAATCGATGACACACTGATGATTTCATTAGATAATGATAATAAATCACTGTTAGTTATGGCGTTAGGTTAAACAATTAGTCACTAATGTGCCCCCTGCATGGTATTCATGCACAAAAATGTGTCAGGGAAGAATGTAAAACACCATTCTTTTGGCTGTGGATCTTCTGTGCACAAATCAGTACCACTGCCAGTGAGAACCCCATGAAGATGCCAACTCAGGTTTGATGTGGTGGCAGCACCACTTACTAGTTAAAGAACTATGTGGGTACAATGTCTCCAAGTCAGCAAGCACCAGCTTATCAGTATCTTTCAGTCATTTCAATGAAAACTTAAAGTCAACTAATTAAACTGAAAACACATGTGACATAATTGTGTCTGTGCATACATACATAATTCTTGTGTCATATCCTGAAATGCTAAAAAAAATCACAGAGCAGACATCATAAAAGTGAGGTTCCTCTCACCTCCCTTTTAAAAACAGGTATAATGATTGATGCCCACACCCACACGAGAAAGGCAACATGTTTTCAATTCTATCAGTATGATTTCACAAAAAAGACAGAGTCCCAAATCCCCCAGGTTGCTAAGGTTGACCAGAAGGGCACCATGGAGGGTTTTAGAGACCTGCATTCTTTGCCTCACCATGGATGCAGATGCAATACAAGGCTGCTACAAAGGGTATCAAACACACCCAGAACTTAGGATTTCACTTACTTTTCTTTCATCTCTTCTCCACCCGTGAATGCTGCAGGTACATTTGTGACATTGTTGAGTTTATACCTGCTGCGTAATTCACAGCTGTGGGGCTACCACTATTCTAATCTCAAGGTGATGACACAGAGAGAGAGGGGGAAAAAGCTCTTCCTTGAAGTGAGGGTATCAAAACAGCAACCATTTGGGCATGCCAGTAGGTATGTCCTGAAGTATCATAGGACAGCATGCTCCAAGCAAATATGACAGCGGGTGGAGGTTTGCTGAACAAGTATCCCCAAATAGTGTTGCTATTTCAGGGGTGTGACAGCCAGTGCTCCAAACCAAACCCTTGGAAGGCAAGATGTAGGGCAAATCTTTCAAGGAACTGTTGGCAACTTTGTTTTTTAGGAAAAGATGACTGACCCCAAAAATGCATTAAAAACAGTATCTTCCAGTTCTTTTTGTTGTTGTTCATGTTGTAGAAGTGTGCACTCCCCAAAACACTACAATAATTAGGGTGTTGTTTATTCTCCTTTTTACTGTACACCAGAATCTTGCATTTACACTTATCATCTTCTTAGGCTTACAATCTGTCTGTTATACCTAGGAAATCAAGAAAGACCTTCTATTATTCAAATGTTTCTATATATGAAACATCCTGATCTTGGACAAGCATTGGGCTAAAGTGGTGTTGATCCTAAGCACAGAAGCTTTAAGGGAGCTTCCCATTCTGTTAAGGGAGAGCTTAACAGAAAACTCTCCCAGAGGAGGGGAAAAAGCCAACAGAAGGATACTAATGCCTTTTACAGAATCTTTCTAATGAGATCGTAAATGTCATGCCAGTTGGAAAGTGGCAACACAATATTCCTTACTGTGCTAGCTCAGAAATAAAGCTCTTATATATTCTATGCATAACTGTTTCAAATGTTTATTAGCAAAGATGCATCTGTTTGTATTATACATTTTTCCTATTCTGCTCCCCTTTGCACAACATTGCCTTGAACTGCAGCACACACAAGGGATTCTCTGTCCCTCTGCTCACAGGGACTTTGCACAGGGACTTAAATAAAATGTATAACACTAAATTGCTAGCTTGCTGTTTTTCAGAAGTCCATCTGCTAGATTACTGATACCTAGCAGCACAAGAGTTGACAACTTTCATAGAGAAAACACTGTGGGTAAGGCAGGGAAAATGAATGGAAAATATACAGTCCCAGTGATGATGCAAAGCAAAGGAAAGGTAGGGTTTATTAGATGGTGGCATTCAATCAGGAGTGGCAGAATATGAAAAGCAGAAACAATGCTAATACCGTTAATGGGAATATTAGGCAGCAGTCAATCCCCAAAGTTGGATGGACAACGACATCAGTAGGTAGAGAAGATAGGCTACTCTACAGGAAGTTAAGGAGTTACTGAGAAAGCTTCCTCTCAGCTTGATGAAAGGGCTGTGAAGGTTTTAAAGGTCTTCATCAAATTTATTTTCTGCTGCAGACAGAGTATGTCTTTCAGGAAATAACCTTGACTACCATGCAGATGGCCTCATTTCCATTACTGAGACCTTACATAAGGCAGGCACTCCAGTAAAAGAGATTACATAAAATATACGAAAAGCATTATGAACTCACAAGCAGGGAATTGCCAATCTTCTAGGATGTTTTCTTATATTTTTGACTCATTAATGTGAAGACAGTTGTGGTTTTGTAGAGCATAGATCCAAACCATAATCGTTTGCAGTAAGTAATCACAAAAAGTCTCTCTCATATTTTGCCATTTGGTATTTGGGGGAATTACTTGAAAAACAGAGACAGACATCTCAGGTTCAGAGCTGTAATCTAAATATTGAAGAATATTCCTTTTATACTAAAAGGGTGTCTTGGCAAAGATAAACTCCTAGATGTTTACTTTTAAAATCAAATAATGTTCTCAGATCGAAAAAAATTTCCAAGCTAGGTATAAAAGACTTGATTGTGCTGTCATGTGACACACTTAGATAATGATCATGTAATCATTACTATTACATGACTTATCTAAACTGCACCTTTCCGATTTTTTTCACTTTTCACCACAGTGAATGATTTCAAGCCAACTTGGTCCATATCTGTGTTTATTTTCTCTTGACAATCTACTTTGATTTCTTGAAAAAGAGCTGTAAATCTCTGCTTGAAATTCAGAACATAGCAATACCAACCTACGACTAATGCTACACTGTATGAGAACAAGAAAAAACATTTCTATGATTTTTCATACTGATGTAATACTAAATTTAGAAAATAATATTCATGATTTGGGCTCTCCAGAATGGAGGGATCTCTAGAAGGGTCTCTTTGGAATGCAGAGACTTGGTTTCAACCACCAGAGGGAGTCAATTTTATGTTTCAGGACAGCTACAAAATCAGAATGAACAGAAAAAAAACACTGAGAAGAACTAACAAATATCGCTATTTAATCCAGATTACATGGATGCCAAACATAATGAAATATAAGTTTAATTGGGGTTCTTTTCAGTGAGATAAGAAAATCACCTTTTTCACTTCAACTGCTCAGTAAGAAAATTCCTACTAGTATATTTATAAGACTTCAGAGTAACAAAACTTTGGGGAATATAAGTATTTTACATAAGAACAATACTTATATTTCTACTCAATCGACTACTCTTTCTTAAGTTCAAGACACTGCTGTACTCAAAAGTCTTTTTACCAGCTGTATATACAGCAGGTTTTCTTCAGTTTATTTATGGTTCAGTTAACTCAATGAGTAAGTAGAGTTATGGATTTACTATGATGACTACAGGAAACAAACAGACATTTCTCCTCATTCTAACACACATTTGTCTTTTTAATTTTTAAGAACTGGAAAAGCAAAGTGTAGAAATTATTGAGATGACAGCAACTTTCTCAGTACATTAGCTGGAGATATTTTCTGTGGTTATTATTCTAAATAAACACTGAAAAAAATGGTTCTGCATTCTTTTAACGTTCCAGATACTAATATAACACTTCTAAAAATTCATCTGTGATGTCAAAGAAACAACAGACATTGAAAATTTCTATGCAATTCTGATGCCACTTAGCAAGTGCAGTTCAGAAAACTAAAAAATCCAAAAGTTATTACCCATTTTTGTTTTTCCACATTTCAGCAGGTCCATTTTTCTTACTAGTGGGTTGGTTTTTTCTCTCTTCATCTCATCTGATACGCAGAAAGTCAGTGGGCAGTTCTTCAGTCTCAAATGAGAGTGTCTTTCTCAAGTAAGTTTTGCAAGAAATTAAATTTCCTACTAAGAAGTCTATAAAAATCAGTGGGAACTCTTCTCAAATTTCAAACTCAAGATTTAGAAACCCACAGATCAGGTTTGGAACAGGCACACTAGACTAATGGAGTCAAGCACTAGAAATTACTCTTCAAGAAACTCTCTGGGTCCTTTGAGAATCTCAGCCTAATCATTTAAATAAATCCTAGTCATATGGAAACTCCCACCCCCCACTTAACACATTAATCACTCAGAGCAGAAGTTCGTTCTCACCAGACCTGAGATGAACAACTCTCAGCATGTGTAGTTCTGTTGACTGAGCTTTAGAACCTGGCTGGAAACGTCATTACGACAAGTCAAAATAATACAATACAAGAGGCAACTTGCAAGTAAGTGTTTAAGTTCTGCACTCTAAGCAGAAAGATGGCATTTCATGTTACAGAATAATTGCACCAGGAATTGCATATTAAGGACTGGGAGAAAAATGCAGTGCAACTACTTGAAGTTTTGCCATGTAAAAGCTCTAGTACTAATTTTAAGGTAAAGCACTGAGAGTAGTCTAGGTAACATAAATATTTTATTAATATGTTTGCTTTGACATAAGACAAAATGGAAACTAGCCTGAATTGTCCTCATGAAGGTTCTACCCTCATCAAGGTACTGCAGAAGGCTGCACTAGCAGCAGCATACCTTAGTAAGTTCTTCTATTCAGAAAAACATTTTTTTTCCTCATAAATGTGAAAATTCTTCCTGACTGCTTCCCTTCTTATGTTTTTTTAATATTTGTGCCATGCACACTAATATCTTAGCATTATGCTGCTAAGAAACAGGAGTTTATTTTGGTGCACGAGGTTATTTTCACTAATTTTAAGATGTGCTTGTGTTTCCTTTTTTCCCCTTAATTAGGATCAGATAGTGCATACCTGAACTGAAACTTCTGCACAGTCATGGATTTCCCAATAGCTAGCCTTAACCAAGCACCCTCTCTGCTGACTGTAAAGTTCAAGTAATTAAATGAATGCTGAGACCATGGTAGCATCCATAAAGCATGTTTCACACCATGTCCTAGGAAGTGAAGGTGGTGAGTGCCCCCCAGGAAGCTGACTTCCCCCTGCTCACCAGCATAAACCACCACATCCCAGAAGTAACACAAAATCTACACAATCACTAGCTACTCATCACTCTGGACAGAAGCACTCTGCAGAAAGGACAGAATAGTAGGGTCTGGACACAGCATGTATACGGAGAGAATGGCCAAGTGTTAGCCCACCTGCAGGAAAGGATGTCTGGAAATGCAGCTGATGGAGATGACTCCGATTTCACTCATTCCAAGTACGTGAGCACTATTCTCAGTTGAGAGCAATGCACCTGAGGAAACACCTCAGAGAAAAGCTGACACTCAATGCTATTATCTTTCACTATCTTCACAAATTAAGTGTCCCAAAGCAAGCAATGGATGCTCTTGGTTTAGAAAGAGCTAACGTATGCACCCATAAAATTCCATTTCATTTCCAATTGCATCTACGTCTGCCAGACAAAAAAAAGAGAAAACTGAAGTTGTTAGTCAACACACATGTAAAACAGCTTCTGAACTTAAATTCCTTTTGAATATAATTAAAGTGAATGGCTCAACTTCCACACCAGAGATGATAAAAAAAAATAGCATATGATCTTCCTTAAAAAAATGTGACAACAACCAAATGTCACAGTCCATGATCATCTTTATTCATCCATTTCCAGAATTTGCACCATTTTTTATACAGTTTGCTCCACCTCATCTTAGAGGACATTCTGGTAATGAGAGCTGAGAAATATGTCTTTTTCTGAAATAAATGTTACTCGGTTCTAAGAATTTGCACAATTGACTTCCTTAGCTCTTCCTTGACAATGTCTGTTTAGAAGAGATCTATTTATTCCTCACCACATTTCACAGTTCCTGTTTCTAAATGAGAATCATGTTAACAAACGGTAGAAAGGCACAAACATGACTAAAGAAGCCAAGGCCTGTTTTTTCTGATGTAGGTACAGTGGTGTTTCCAGGGGTGAAAAAATTCAAAAACCTTCCAAGATAGGCCTCAATGCAATTTCCCTTTCAAGACTTTCTGATATTGCTGAAAAAGAGCAAAGTATAAAGATGTTTAAGATAAAATGAGTAATGTAATTAAATGTATTATACTACAAACAGTTTCCAATTTACTGTTCATAAATAAAGGTCAAAACTGACCTTCCTCCAAGAAACAGATCTGTAACTATTTCATGATAAATGATTGTCTGTTCACCATTATTGTCACATTGGATTACAAGCACCTCTTCCTTCCTGTAATACAGTGGACATCATGTTAAAGTAATTTCAAGATGATATATGGTATTTAAAAAAACCAAAAACCCAGTGGAATGAAAGGAATCCACTTTCCACAAATTCACTCTGTGCATAGTTATCACTCTTGTCTCATTATTTTCTACTTAAACTAATTCACCTACGTCCTGTTTCATACTGCAATATTTTCAGGGGAAAAAACCCTCAAATACATAGAAACCTGATGAAAGAATATGAAGATCACAGCACAGACAATAAAAAGAGCAATAGAACTGTGGAAAAAAACTCCAGCCAAACACAACCATATTTAAGGAGATCATGTAGTGAAATTCAGATTTTTTTGTGTGTGCTTTGAACAGATGGTGTGTATTTGCTCCTTCCCATGCACTTTATAAGCTCTTCACCATCGTCTCCAGGTACTACTTTTGACTATGGAACATTTGCTAGTGCCTCCTCCTGCTGTGAAACTGCTCTGGTAGGGTCATTGAAACAGGGGTATACGTTGGCATGGGCGTGCAGAGCTGTTCTGATCCCTTCCCTGCAGTTTCCTTTCCCACAGTAGGCTACCCAGTATTCCAAGGCACAGGCTGAACGAGTATAAACTTCCTGCAAAATGACTGTGGTTCCATTCCTCAGCCCAGCCTAGGGCACCAGGGACTGACCACAGTCTCTTGAGTACAAATGTATCAACATCCTTCTGCAGTTGCTGAGCAAAATGATTAATGTATTGAAATAGCTGTATTTGCTAGCACAGTATGTTCTTAACCATTTTCATAGGCTTTCTGGAATCTGTAACTTGTAGTGCCATAAAAGATTAGAATAAAACATAAACCCACGAAGGTTTCTTCTCAAAACAACGTTTTGGCCACAACATGAACTCCACTGCATCCCTGTGTGCCATTAAAGTGAGTAATCTTAAAAGCAATATAAATTGAAAAGTATCTTGAAAAATGGAAACCCTTGAAATTTTGTTCCATTCAGATTTTTTTGTAAAACTAAATATAATTTTATATCGATCGTAATTTTATTTTTTTTTTTTATTTTACTACTAAAACATGCTACAAACAGTTTATTTTAAAACTACAAAAGCACTGGGGTCTGCTATCAAAAACCAATCAAGGCAAAAAATAGCACCTAAGAAAAAGGTAACATCGACTTCTTTTGTAGTTTACTTTTTCATTTTATATATAAATATCTATATATACAAAGAGAGCTGGACGAAGAAACAGACACTCTAAGGTCCTGCCAAGAGCTGCAAAATAAAGAATCATTTGGATCATACCGGAAAATAACATTTCTTCTTACATAATGCTCCAGCTAAGTGTTAGTATGGAAAGCTAGAGAAAAACGGTTCAAGTATAACCATTATTAAATCCAAGAAGAGCTTAAAATTACACCTCAGGGAGCTAAGCTGCTTCACGCCGTGCATAAGCTGCACATTCCCTCTCCCAGCAGTTCTCGGCAGCCCTCCCAAGCAGGGTGCAGACTGTAACAGATCTGCTGCCATAATCCTCTCCCCGAGGAAAGGAGGAGCTCCCTCGCCTTCCTTTAGGAAAGGAGATGAGACACAGCCTGAAGTCACTCCGAGTAAGAGCTGTTTGAGTTTTAAAGTGACAGTTACATGAGATACAGCCAGTGATAGGCCTGATTGCCTTAATAAAACAGTATTTACAATCAGAGTCCATGAAAAGCAAGAGAAAGAGCTGTGAAACATGCAGAAGCTGAGTAAGCAGGGACTGCAAGGAATTATTTCTTCATGGATGAATAAGAATCCTACACCCCACACTTAGCTAGCAGAACGCAATCCCGTATTTAATACAATTAAGCCAATTAACACCATATGAACACTATTTAAAAACTTGTCAGGTTGGACAGCACCTCGCGAACAACCTTCATTCAGCAATGACAAAGCCGCTTTTATATTAAGCAGAACTTAAGCAACAGAGGAGGACAACTTCAGAACAAAAAATAGCCCACGTTAACTGATATTTGCAACTTCCAGTAGCAACCTCCCAGCCATCTCAGTGACCTCTCAAAGACAGAGCCACCAACATGAAGCCAATATTCCTTAGCTAGTTTCAAACAACACAAAAAAACCAACTGTTAAGAAAACTCATCCAGACAGCCAAAGGGCTGCTAAACTGCCTTGCTGAGGCTGTCTGCTACTGGGATAGTGTACTAGAGGCAGTGGGTGAGAAGGGGGTCTGCACTGCTGAACAAAGCTCTGCTCCCCCACTGACACATCAGTTTTCCTATTGAACCCTCTTTTCTGCCGTTCCCCGCTGGATGAGTGGCTGCAATATGGGACAGGAACAGTCAGGTAAGGACAGAGCAGTGAAAATCACATTCTTGATCTCTCTAAGACTGCTTGTGGTCCTCTTCCTGTACTTTCCTGCTTACAGTTGGCTTCATGGCACCAGCACATGTAGTAAGACAGAGGAATGATGGAAATAATTTCTTCATTTCCTTTGTGATTCATACTGGCATACATTCAAAACAGCTCCCTTAAGTGACGTGGAGAACAAGAGAACATGAGAACCTCATAGATTTTAACAAGACAGGATAATGAAAAAGGGCTGCCAACTACAGGTCTAAGGCTGATAGCTCTAATGAACCTCTGCACTATAGTAGACCATAGTAGAAGTCTGGGTCTGGACTGAAATAATCCATGTCTGCCAACTGTTTACCAGTATCCATGGGCTTGTTGCCAATATCCTTCTGTTGTGACTTTTACTCATCTTAAAGGACAAGGAGTTTTAAGTCTCTCTTCAGTCTAAATATGTAAGTAATAATCACAAGTAAATACCTATTGCTTTCATTCTTACAGATTTTGCTTACATCTTTTGGTCAACTTCTTCTGGCTGCTAAACCTTACCAGAGTACTCACCTGTACAGAGTACTCACAACAGTTCCCTTAGTCCAATAGGCATTTCACATTATTTTGCTGATCTGTGATAAAGCAGGTAATTTCAGAGAGAAAAACTTAAATGGGTGAAAAGGCATTGACGTAAGTCATGCATTTAACCACACTGCATTAAAAAAAACAGATGTGCAGAGATCTGTCAGTTTTTAGAGTATTTACAGAGATAAAAAGCATTCAGAAGGAAATCTATGCCTTTCATGTTAATTCCTAACCTTTCTCCTGCCTCCTTTGACCCATGCTCTCAGCAGAGTCCTGCTTAGAGTCAGTCTGCCATTACTTTCCAGGCTGTGGCAGTCCCCTAAAAGTAATGCTACGAGGGACGTTCAGAAAAGGGGACTGGCGTGGACCACATGGCCAAGCTGGAGCCTCTTTTCTGCTCTCCACACTCTTCAGGGACAGAGCAGAGGAAGACAGTGACAAATCTATGGGCAGCAACCATTACCTATTCACACTGTGAGCATACTCTCCCTCATATGGATATTTTGCAATCTCTCTTATCTGGGCATGTTTATTTGAGCACATGCATAATAAAACCTGATTACACTGGAAATTTCCCTGCTACTGCATCTTAATATTTAGATTGATAAATAAGTATTTGCCACCTCTTGAAATAATCTTCTGTAATATCTTTCTGGATTTCAAGCTGCACCTTTCCATTACCAGTTTAATCCATTAATACGTTAACGCTGAAGTTATTGTATTATGTAATTGTTTAGGGATAAATGCTAGAATGTGGTGTTATTTATGACAGTCTTTAATGCCAGTTTACCTTCTGAAAACCACCATACAATTTGCTTTTCAGATAATATTAATTAATCCATCATTGGATTAAACTATTATTTGTTATGCTGTTATCAAATTGCTGGGTCTTACTAACTTCCGTGTAGTTTGTGTACAATTTAATATCATCTCCATTACAAAATACTTTCAAAGCTTAAAAAATGGGACTTTATTCTGAAAGTCCTGCTGCACGGCGTGTTTAATTTATAAACACTTTCATCTGTAGTCAGTATTTTCCTGCCACATTTTTTGTTTGCAATTTTGATGGCAAACTACAGATAACAGAGCCGTCAGCTTTACATGAAAGTAAAGACACAGAGCAGACATCTTCTGCTTAGACAGGTATGAAAAAAACAGCAGAAGTTATGTACAATTCAGAGCACAACAACTCTTTGTGGATAAATGATGAAAGGTATGATTTCTTCCAGTGAGTCGTAAGTACGCATAACAAATAGCTGCACCAATGTTTGGTTTGTGGGGTTTTTTTAAGGAAGTAGGGAAAAGTACATGGCTGGTATCTGCATTCTTTACTGACCATTTTAGGTATTTCTATAATTATGGCACATGAGCAGCTATAAAGAAATAGATTTAAAAATAGGTCATAGGTATAAGGAGCAGATTATACTGTATAGGTGAGAAACAATGATTTCTGGCACAAATACAGATTATGTCTGTGTTCAACACAAAGGAAGTCTCCATCAATACAAATCAGCTGCCACCAGTGCTGAACAAGCTCATGACACTGCCGAGCACAACATGAATCTTTGATACAGCTCTACTGCCTTCCTTGAGATATTTCTATCTCAAGGGAGTAAGAAGTCAGAAAACAGAAACATTTTTAATGTGGGTTGTGTGAACAGACCTGTGATGTGTGCCTATGATAAAATAAATTGCATATTCCCGATAACTGCCAGTACTGGATGAGAAATTACAGACAAATACAGAGAAAAGAAAGAAAGAAAACTTGCTATTCCTAGAAAACAGTCATAGCTAGAGCAATTCAGGTATACAATGAAGGTAAATTTTCCCAGGGGAGTCCTGTTTATCAATGCCAAAGAGCACAGTGGGGTTGTATGCTCTTGAGGACCCTAACGGCATCACTCTTCTTCGCCTGTCTGGAGTGGGATGGGCAGCACAAAGGTTATGACCACCACTATCCACCAAAGATTGCTAACCGCTTTCCTAAAAGGCATAACAAAAGAACCAACCTGGCTGACTCCCTCCTCCTGAGATTCACCTTTTGGACACAGCATTCTTTTGTCCTTGTCTTGCCAGCTCTCTTTAAAGGAAACATGAAGACAGTAGAGTGCAGTGCCAAACTAGCCACAGGAAAGCAGTCACATACTCGCCACACTTCTTACAGATGGCACCGTCTTTAATATTTAAAAAAATCTTACCATTCTATAAAGTTCAATATCTTGATAATCATGGAAAATATGACATATATCAAACCCTTGCTTCTCTCAGTCCTAGAGTTTCAAAACAGCAGTAGTAAGTTATTCCTCATTCCTTCTGCTTTTGCTTTCTGTAAGGCAAAAAGAAAGGGAGAAGGGTGGAAAACCTGTAGAAACAGTACTTTCCACCACTGCAATGTCCAAAGTAGCGTACATAGACAGACTTCCAGAGGAGAAACTCAGATTTGCACTCAGAGTATAATATAACTTCATTCCCCTTTGGTTTGTTTTTGTTTTGCTTTGCTTTGTCAGGAAGAAAATAGGGAAAAAATACTCAGAACATCACAAAATCAGTGTTTCCCAGAGAATTAAATCTCAACAGATGTCTAATTTACACCCAAAATTCCTAACAACCAGTTAAAATCAGTTCTAGACTGACTGCTGTCACAGATTCATAAGAATTCACAGAACAGTCCCCATTACACACACCTCTTGAAAGAGTGAAGAGATTCCCCACACAGGTTTCAGTCACTGGCCAAAATGCCACATCCACAATCCTCAGCAGAAAACCATGCAGGGGAATGAAGAAACAATAAATATTGCCAGAGATCAATTGCCAGTTGAAAATTCATGGAGAGACAATCTTTTCCTTCAAAAATGTATCTTCATTCATATGGCGTCCAACTGATGAGCTTTAAAAGGCTCTTCAACAGAATTCTTTGACATCTGTAATAATTCCATTTAATGCAATATATTGGCTTTTTTGGCTATTGCTACTAACTATTCATACTGCTAATCATCTTAACATTTTATTTCCTGAGAAGTGAACTGGTATAGAGAATGTAAGAGAAAATGTTAATCAACTGCACAGATATATATTTAAATAGGACATGGTTATTAAATTAGATTTTAAATTGTCACTAACTTCAAGTAGACACTCAAGAACAGGAAAAAGTAGTTTTATGGTTGTTAGTCTACATCAAACATTGAATCACAAGTGCTTGTTTTTTTCCAAGGGGCTTTTTTCTCTCATCTGTTCCCCGACTCTCACCACATTCCCTGCACTCAGCTTCTAATTCTCAGTTCCTAGCCATCAATACAAGCTCGGTGTTCCAGTTTATCCTGTCAGGTTTTTCTCTTTCCCACCCAGGGAAAGCAAGAAGAGTAACTGAACGCAGGAATAACAGATGTCCTTTTGGTACTTGGATCCAGGTTCAGATTCAGCCTACAGCAGCCAAGAACCAAAACAGCTGAGCTCTGAAATGGAGCACAATTCAAATGTAGATGAGATGAAATCTTCAGGTTATCTACACAGCTCTACAACTTCTATCACACAGAAATTGTGATTCTATCAAACTCTTTATACTGGCTGTATCTATACAAAATAAGCAGAAAAAATGCATTTTCTAATGTTATAGTACTAATATGTCCCTGCCACAACAAATTCCTAAACTTTTGCCCCTGAATCTGTACAGTCAAAATGCTCTTAAAGATCAGCAGAAATTTTAATAGGAGCACTGTATGTGAGCCATGGCAGCAAATCAGCAAATTAGGTAAGGTGACTCTTTATGGGTTTGCTTTGTTCTTCCCCTGCCATTGTAATATCACCAGTCTCTAGCAGCTTATCATTATTTATTTTGTTCCATGCTCATCTGTGGTTTGTACTATTGCTGAATGAGTAGGGTGAGCTACTGCAAATCAGTCTTGGACTAAGTAGATGATCTGAAAACAAGGAATAGAATACAAGAAATTAAAAGACTCAGAATAAACGACTGATGAATGTAATCCAGTGCCACAGAGATTTTGATTTGGCAAAAGTCACGCTTCATTGGATTTCATGAAATGCTTTCATTGGGGAAGATGAATTATATAGTAGGTGAGATGAGAACACCAGAGAAATATATTTGATTTTTTTTACCCAATTTTGGTAATTGCTATATGGAGGTAGATGTGCTTAATCTAGATGAAAATCTTATTTGCATAATCCCTGAAATTCTCTTGCAATATACATTTACTTATTCCTTTGGGTGAATTTTTGTCATTGGTTAATATAAAAAAAAGTAAATTCCAATATGATACAGAGAAAAAAAAATCCAATATATTTAAAATCTCTTTGTATATATCTCTTGACAGTAATGCTCATTTTTAATCAAATTTTGAATGTAATTAAATACTTCAAAGATTCTCAACTAAAAAACTAACTGCATTTTTTTTCCCAAAAGTGCAAATTAACAGAAAAAAAACAAAACAAAAAAAACCCCCAGAGGAAATGGATTGTATTGGTAATGCAATCGAAACAAAGCTGCTCTCAAGAAACATTTATCAGATCTCTGGGATGCAATAGTTAATACATGGCATCAAGTTAAAAAGATCTTGTACCTTGTTACAAGCAATCTTGTTTCTAAGAATGAAATGTTCGGCAATGTAGGATGCCAAAGTTCTCATTTTCTGTAGTGAAAATTTAGCTGGCATAAATCTTTGGAATTAGCCTGCATCAGACGAAATTTGAAAGTTCGCAGTATCAGTGCACTTTCTCACACGATGGTGACAGTAAGAGCTTGCATTTTCAGCAGACATGGGTAATCACATCCTCCTCCTATTCAAAGATAAAACTCTGCACTTCTGAAAAACAGAGATCTAGTGAAAAGTAATATTTTGAGAGAAGCCCTTAGCTCTTCAAAGGAATAAAATCCACTGAATATTGTTTTAGTTGAAATAAGTAACCTCTATAGACAAAACTTATTTGAGGGAGTTTCCCAACCAAGGAGACACACAATTGTAGTTTCACTTCAAGATACTATTCCAATATAATTCCAAAGCAAAATTATTTTCAGTGTAGTCATATTAACCGGTTTAAATAGAAATTTTAAGTGGGTTTTTTTTTATTTCCTGATAGAGAGTTAATTTAATCTTGTCTCATTTTACCCTGTAGTGAAACCTCGCCTTACTCAGTTACTGAATACACAGAAAATTTACTGCATATTTATCATGTGTCAGAACTAATGACATCAATGAATATCTAATTGCCTAGAGCCAGATGACAGAGTAGCTCGGATGACCAAAAAGGAAACTTTGCCAATCTGTGCCACCTTTAACATTTTGTGAGATAAAGGAAAACAAACTGGAATCCACAATCCCTCTGCTTTGCAGCAATATTAAATGGCTTGCAAAACCACTAGCACTGGTGATGTCTAACAATATGAAACAAATTTAAAGCTCAGGTGCTGGAGTCCTGTTTTGCACTTTGCCAGCCTCTCCTCTGCTTTCTGAACTAAGAGTTCTCCTTGGGTTTTTGACCTTCTGGGGTATAGTAACCCCAGAGAAAATAAAATCTCTTGTCTTCCATATCTCCATTTACCACCAATAATCACCACTAGATCATGAAAAATTACTTCTAAGGTAGATGACAGTTCAACACCAAGATACCGGGGGCACTAAGTATTAATGCCACTTGAAGCCGAGTAGTCTTGTTTTAGTATCATCCTGATATGAAAAGGTGTGAGAGACCCCAGAGTCTCAAATCCAGAAATGCTTTCAAGGGGATTTGGAATAGTCATTGAGAGAACTGTAGTGAAGTTCCACACTTCCTGATGATTCCAGATATTCTAATGATGACAAAATATACAGCTACTCCTTTCTTTCCTTTACCTTTCTCTTTCATTAAGAGCTCAGTAGCTGTTCACTGTCAAATTACAGCTTGAAGACCTATGCTGGTTGAGAGAGGCCAGGAATATGATATTCCCCACAGTCTGTGCCAGCCTCCCTGCAAGAGGTCCATCCTTCTGAGTCAGTCTGGTGGATGTAAGTAGTAATTTAATCACCATGCTCATTCATTTATTTTGCCAATTATCTTTATGTCAGATTTTTTTATCTTAGTATTTTTATGTGCCAATTGAAGGTTTTGCATTTTCTTCCAAGGACACTGGAAAGTCATTTCACAGAGATCAATAACAAGGACAGTGTATTTTGATTGGCATCAACAACCAGTTTAAATTCATAATGGTATTCAATTGATGAAGATCTTGAGATTACTACCAATCCCCTGAGCTAACCATGCATTCCTCTAAAATGAATTTAATAATTCTGCCTAAAATTCATTCACATTGCTCACTTTAGAACTATTTTTAGCAGGATGCTTTATATTATGAGCAACTCATAGATAAATTCTTCCTGGATGTTTTATTGACTAGACAGCACACCTGTATAAATTCAAGTCAAGTCTTTGCATTAGCTGTGATCTTAAACTGCTGACTGGCAGAGATCCCATTCCTTTCCTTTGAGAGTGCTATATGCAGGGTACCTCTTTAAATTCTATTTTGCCTCCTTTCTTTTAAGCTATGTAGGCTGTTCATATCCTTTGTACTACAAATAGAACAGATACTGTTAATTGAAGGCATCCCTGATGCTGAATTTAGCCTGCTAGTCTGGTAGTCTGCAACTTCAGAGGAAATTCCTGTAACACAGAATGAAAGGCTACTTTAATTTCCTCTGACCCCATTACAGACCAAAACTTTTTGACAGAAAGGGATTTTTTGATAGAATAGGAAGGAGCAGTTTTACCCTTCCAGCAATATGCTTCTAGCACTCACATCAAGCAGAAGCTGGGTATTTTACTGGTATACAAACACCTGCTTACAGGAATCGTATCAGGATGCAAAAAACTAGAAGGAATAGTTTGATTTTACAAACTGAGACTTTTAATTCACGTGCAGGAACACACAGATAATATACTAGAATTTGGGGAAGGTTTTAAAAACTTTTAGTTCCTTAAAAGACCTTGGATGAACAGTCAGGTGTTGGCAGTGATTTGCCCTCCAAGTGTTTTTGAGAATCCTAACGTTCTTCTCACACAATTTTCTTTATGCTTAAATAATTTTTCAAATGTGGATCTTAAGTAATGAAAAACTGCAGTGTTTAAGTGCTCTTTTACCACAATAAGATCTGTTAAAACAGCAAGATGTTTAATTGCTTTTACACCTAGAGAAGGAATTCCTGTAACCTTCTGTTTCCATTGGGACTGTTAAAAGGTGGTATATGTAGAGTTCTTCTGTAAGTGCTAAGATTACACAGGAAATGTACAAGCACAACCCAAGTTTTTGGAAAATAGTGCTTTCTTTGCTACTGCTTCATTTATGTGTTTACTAGACTGAACTACCCTATCTTACACAGTTTACTCCTTCCTGAGAAACCAGGAGTTGGTGCTAGTGAACCTGCTAGAATACATAATAGACCAAATAACCTCAAAAGCTGCAGAAGGAATTTACCTTATAAAGCTTTTCTTGAAAAGTGTACTTTAATGCTACTTTGAAGTATTTGAATACATCTTTAAGTAGCAGGGTATTCATAAGCCTGTGATTCTGATAACACTGCTTCCATTTTAAACTCCATCCTATTTAGAATTTCTATTGTTCTGATGTTTTATTCTTAAGTAAGAGTGAGTTTGGAGGTCTTGACTGCTTTTCTCAACTGCTCTTGCAAATTTAAGAGAGAAACTCTTGATATTGGGACTACAAGTATGTAGCCATTTTATTATTTTGGATTATTTTCTTTTGCTTCAATTGTTTAATACGCTTCTGGAGATATTATTATCCTAAGTCATTAAACTTTAAATTGCACTGATGGCTTTCAGGAATTGGGGAACACAATGGGAAAAATTATAAATGACCAAGTTGTTTCATTTAGAAATACACTTTCCCTGAATGACCATTAATTACTTCTAACATAAATTTCCTAAATATATACATATACGCAACATTTGTATAGGTTAGCCTGAGCAAGGTTGATGAATTTGAGGTGATTCATTAAAAAAGACCTCAAAAAGGTCTTATGCTTCACACCACAGGGTCTTTTCCAATGCAAGTTTGCCTCTGAAGTGGTGAGCTGTGGAAACCTTTGAGGGGAGAAACAACCACCTACAGCACGTTAGAAGCAAATGACAGCACAGGAGTCCCTCTGCACACTACGTTCTTCCTGTCTGAGCCATACTAAGCTGGGTCCCAGTTCTAGGATTTAAGACTCACCAGTTAGCTAGCTCACTTCACCCAGCAATGTGCAGAAGAAGAGGCTGTAATTAAGGGCTCTAAAGAAAACCCTTAATTTCAGAAGAAAACCTTAATTTCAGAGGAAATTAATAGAAATTTCTGTGATTTCTTGGTTTATAGATAACCAAATACACTTAACTGCACAATACCCTGAACATAAACTGTGGGGATTTGTTGTCTGTTGCCCTCTGTCACCACTGGCAGTCTTGGATGGACCCAGAAAACCAAAAGAGAAAAACAAATCAAAGCACTCCAGGAAATTTCCAACTGTGCTGTGACTCTGGGATGGGGTGGGTATGTTTTCTTTTAATGAGGGCTGAACATTAGTCACATCTTTGAATGTTGTTCAACACTGCAGATATTGTTGATAAAACAGAATACTTGCTGTACTAAAAGGACATTTATAGAAAAATTAGCACAGATGGGGTGAAATTATAAATATGTTGTCTGGACATCTGTGTCATTTATACTGAAAAATCTAAAATGAATGATAATTATCCACATTTAGTGGAGCAAACGAGGAAAGATTATTCACTGTGCAAATAAAATAGTGCTTTGGCCCCCCTCCAGCAAAACTATATAGGCAAAAAAATCTTCAGACTTGCACTGGATACTGATTCTTATCTAGGCCCAAAGCAGCACTGGCTTTCCCCCATGTTGAATCCGTAAGAGTAGGATCAATTGATCCACTCGTGGGATTGTGTCTCAGTATTTCATACACTCATTTACAAGCACAGAAAGCTAAATGATTAAGCATTTAAATATTGCTGTTAATTTACAAAGATTTAACAAATTTATACAATGCAATAAGAAACCACAGAAAAGAGACACAGGTCTTTTAATAATATTAGCTAACCCAAACGGTCTTAACTCCAAATTATACATTGGTTATCAGTTCACCAGCAGTGTTCTCAAATCTGCAATTTTTATGAAGATAGCCAGGTTTTCTTCTGGTATTTATTATTTTTCTGAAGTGTTTTCTGCATCTGTAAAGATACATAATACCCAAAAGATGATAGTAAGACTTCCTTAGAACTTCTAAATTACTGTCTATCATGCACTGGGTTTGAGTGTAGTTTCAGTTACAAGCATTTTATTTATCCTTTAGGGTGATGTGTCCTTTGAGCTCAATTGTTTATTTCATAAATGGCAATAAGAAAAACGACAGGTAGAGTTCATTCCAAACATAACTCTTGTCCAAGAGATCAGTTTTCGTATGGATGATGTGTGCCATCCATTATATTTAAAATGGCTTGTTCTTCTATAATTGAATTCCAGATAGTTATTTTAGTCAAAAACAAAGGTTTTCTGTGTTCCTAAAATAATTAGGCCTGATTGCAAATCAAATTATCTAATTTCAAAGGCTTGTTTCCCTCTCTGAAATGCCCATTACAGACAGGCTACAAATGACTAAGACTTGTGTCATCCGTGACTTTATTAGGAGAATATTCTAAGTCCTTCACTTTCCCTGTAATCAGAACTATAATTTCTGCAGGTTATTTTAAGATCAAGCTACAGCTAAAACAGGAAACTCAATTTTATTCTGAGCTCCAGACATGTCGACACAGCAAAGCAAGGCTTCAGTTTTATAGGCTATCTTCTTACATAATGCCTAACACCGGTATTAAATTCAAGTTCTCTACGAGATACACCATGCTGACTACTATCAGACAGCTCTCTATTTGTGGAATGAAGTGTGGCACAAATGTTTGTATTGATAATCTGTTTATAAGCTACTCTTGTAGAAACAATACAGGCTCAGTATGGCCATGTCCTTCTCTCTCTCATTTATTTTTAAATGAATAAAGAAAACCATCCTGTACCCAAATGGAAGAGAAGAGATAACGTAACAGCAGTGATGTGCCCTCACGTTACCTAACAGCAAGCTCAGAGCACATGTTTCCATTTAGCTCTGCAGCTTTTTTAGTGGTATTTGTTTCAGTAAAATTCCAGTAAGTTATAGAATTAATTCTACGGAGATAGACTTTACTCTTAATTCTGTAAAGGCAGTTAAACATGATGCAAGCTAACTAACAGTATAAAGAAGGTGAAAACACCCTTCACCCTTAAAATGTGAAAAATATCCCTTTAAAATATAAAGAAATTTTAACAAAAGCTTTGGAAGGACATGCAATACACTTGTAAAACTAACGTGCGATGAAATGTAAAAGTAAATTAGCTGCGACACTGCAGCCATGAGGTTTTCTTGAGGCTGTGGAAAAAATAGAATACTGTTAGTTCTCCACTAATTTTCAACAGCCTGAAGTGGGCCTCACAGCTAAAATGTCATCTCACATTTGATTTTCTATTGCCAGAATAAAACTTAATTAACTCTTTTTTGCCAGTTTGATGTTTGTAACTCAATAGAAAATCATTCCTTCTTTTCTTTACTTTCTTATCCTCCTCAAAAAGGGCTTGAGGTTGCTCACAGTATCAATCAGTAACCTCTACCTACACACCACTTTCTGCAATGTTCCTTTCTTTCCACTCTCACATTCTCATTTTTCCCCACTCAAGAAGCCTGTCTCCCACCTTGTTTTCTCTCTTAACCTTTAATGTCTTTCACACTGACTTTCCATTCTGCACTGTGTACCATGAAGTACACAAAAAGGAACCAATGCTAACAGAATTGCTTATGAGTTCCAACTGCTCTTCCCAGTTAGAATCCTCCCAAACGTTATCCTGCCTCTCCTTCTACCTTTCATACCTGTGGTTTATTACCATTGGGAGGAACAACACAGTCCAAATTTATTATTGATTCTATTATTATTACTACTGTGGTTATTAATACTGTTATCATTACTACTACTATAAGTACTTCCATGTATTACTGAAGTTCTACGGACTAATAACTAGTTTATGCCCCAGTGGGAAGTTACCTGGATGTGCAAGGGAGGGAAAGAACAAAATGCAGCTTCTTTCTCTCCATGTCTCTTATCTTTTCTTTTACAGCTCAGAAGCTGTAATTATCATAAGGCATCATGACTGTAGTTTACATCATGAATTCAAAGTGGCGATGACCGCTGAAATAAATCCTTTGAAATTACAAAAATTAGGAACTTAAAAAAAATTCTAATTGCATGGGTTATAAATACATCAATGCATTCCCCAAGTCAATAATTACTCCAATTGCAGTTTATAAAAAGGGTTTGTCAGTCTGATTGCTTTACTTTGAAAGAGTAGCATGGTCCATAAATGAAGCTGACGTATGTAAAGCTATGAGACATCCTTGCAGTCAAAATAACAGGGAGAAAATTTAGTATATGGGCTATAAAACATCTTATTTGTGTACTTAAGTTAGATGTAGAATTATATATTATATTGATTCCATGCTTGTTATCTAGTCACTCATGTCACTCCCATACAGGAATCCCTGTGCCAATGTAAATGTTACAAGGATGAGCAAGAGAAAGAGTGAGCAAAGGCTGTTCCACATACCAGCAAATGATATACTTGGCCAATCAGAGGCCTTAATTTCATTACGTTTGGTTAATGATTTTGGTAGGTGATCAAAAACTTTAGAGGGGTGAATTTAATCCAGTAACTTCATTGCACGGTTCATTTTAATTCAGAAAGCAAAGTGGCTTTGAACAGTGACTGCAGCAGAGCACCTGCGGCTGCAAAGCAAATGGATTTTGTTACCCCTAACATGATCATCCCTAGTAAGGAACATTTCACTGCGTTTCCATTCACACCAATTCAAACAAGTACATTCCTGGCTCCAGGTAAGCCATGTATAAACCCAAAGCTTTGATGTCCTGCATGAAACTGAGGAGACAGAGAAGTTAAAAAAAACCCAAACAAACAAACTAACAAAAACTAGCTAAGCAAAATGTCTTTATCCTTATTCCTCCTCAACATCTTAACATTTACACCTGCTGGACTAAGTGTTGGCTGCAAGAAAGCCTGATCTCTCCACAATATTCCGGGAGAGGGGACAGAGAAGAGTCAGCTTTGTGTGTTCTGGAGGAGCACTAAAACACTCCAAGTTCCTCTGATCTGTCTTACTGTAAAAATGACTGCTGAGCACCAGGGGAAGATTTTGAGGGTCCATCTTCCATTAATTAGGGATTCTAAGATATATAAACAGTATTTATACCTTTGTAATGCAGACAACTGCCATTTTATTTACTAAAGTGGAAAAAATTTCTACCTATTAGAACTGCATTTATGGTGAACCTCCATTTCTCTCTTGTCCTGACTATGAGCAACATGAAACCAGTTATGGTTAAAAACACAATCAGGTTCACATTGAAAGCTGAGTCAATTAACTGGGGAGAGGCTGACAGAAAATCATTTCCTCATGACTGTTTGGTAATTTTCACCAAAGACTCACAGGAGAAATATTACAGCTTCCTCCTCCCTTCCTCCATTCTTCATTCACCCCACTTCAGCATTAATCTGATCATTACATCTCTGTCCATCTCTGGTATCAGCTGATAACTGATAGATATTATACTTAAACTGCTGGTTTTCATTCTTGTTGCAACTTAAGAAGCTACCAAGAAATGCCACTGAGAGATTGAAATTTTCTAATTCCTGGGTTCTTACAGAAGGAATCAGAAATGTGGTAGTCACCCCAAAACACTGGAAGGTCAGCTTTTGTTATCCTGAGGTAGCAGGTCTGGGATAAGCCTGTGGTCATTGCAATCAAAGTGTACAGTGTTCCACAAAGTTCATATCATAGTTAATGCTTTCACTCCTTTCTTTAAACTCTAGGAGCTCACTAGAACAAGCGTGTGAATCACACTCATCTACAAAAGCATCTTAGTTCCGACATATCCAAGTTCCCAATTTTGCATGCTTTATAAGCTTGAAGATTCTTCTTAGGTGTTTTTACTTTGACTGCCAGATAATTATGGATTCAAAGGCAAAGTATACATAGACATTTCAATAATTTACCCAAAGATAATCTAAAACAAAGGAGAATATGGGAATGAATACAGAGTGATACTATTTTTATCCAGGATATTTCTGAAATTGTAACAGTGAGTCAGCAAAACAACAGCTTGAATGTTGGAGAAAAGCCACTAGAAACAAAGAAGCAGCGCTAAAGATAGTTCACAAGAACTGACAGTATTTCTCAGAATATTATAGTATCAACTTGTTTTGTATCAGTTGCTCACTCTCAGCAATTTTTAGCTAAAGAGGCTTTAGCAAAATCCAAAGGACTGATATGTTGGAAGAAAATGTTATGACTCTGAGAAATCATATATAAAAGTTTTGCAAAGACAGAGAGAGGTCTTGGGTAATTATTCCTTGCCTCACTTCATTCTGCAAAAAGAAAAAAAGTCTTTTACCTCACAAAAAATATTCTGCTTTTTAAAGATGAATGAATTAAATATTTTTTTATATCAAATACTTTACTAAAACTCTAATCAGACTAAAAAATTAAGCCTCCAAACCCTGCCTTAAATAACAGTTCTATTTAAATAAGCATGCTGGAACCTCAAGCCATTATCTTTTTAATGAGGACACCATGAATTCAGAGATATTCAGTATGCTTGTATTTTAAATGTTTGCTTTAGTTTCTATCCAAAAAACAGCAACAACAATCTCTTACGTTTCACAAAAGATGCTGTGTGAATATATTCATATTTAGAAAATTTCTATAAATTGGGCTCAAGAAGAAATGAATAAACTTAGGGTACAAACAGCATGAAGTTAATAAAGCCTGTAGCCAGACATGAAACCATGAAGTTATGGAAACATTTTCATCTTTCCTCCGCTATGGCCACAGATGAAAGTTCTGTAAGAAGAAAATGTAATGAGATGACACAGCTCCTAATCCTACTGACTTCTTTCACTTTGTCCTTTCTCAGATCCTTTATTCATTCTTTGCCACTTCCATCCAAGCTGTCACTGGCTCCTGTCCTTCCTACCTCCCATCCAGCCCCATCCTTCCCAACCTCTTCCATCTTCCCCGTGGTCCTCAACGAGACACAGACTCCTTGGTTGGTAAGTCAGTTCCTCCCTATTCAGTTTGTTTTTTTTTTATTTTTCCCCTTCTCTCCCTTATGCTTACAGTTTCCAACTGGCCTTACATCAAAGTCTACTTGTTACTATGCTTGGTGGAGGGGTCTGCAAGACAAGCTGAGGGATACAACAAGATCCTGCCTTTGCTTCAGGCACCTGGAATTGCACCGGGGCTCCTTTTGGCTGCTCTGCCTTGAAAAGCAAGATCGATAAAAAGGACAAAAACACAACATGCTAATTGAAGACAGAAGACCTTGACACAAAGTAAAACTTGATCTGCAATTTAAATTTGGCCAACAAAAATAGATTCGCACAGTGAAAATGAAAATTCGTCTTTCAGCCACAAGTGTCACATGCCAAGTTCCTAATCTAAAGCACCAGAGCATCAAGAGTTTCATGCTCTAGAATAAGGCAGGTAGAACTTTTCAAGGACAGAATAGTTTATTTTTGTCTAGCTCCTTTCTCAAAAATGGTTGAAAAGTTTCAGCCAAAAATATAGAGGGGGGAAAAAAAAAGAAGCCACATTTTAGCAGCACCATTGAACAGCACCATCACAAGCTTCACAAATATTTATTGTTATTTCCTTCTAAAGTATAAATGTTGGTAGCACATCAAAGTAGTCTGAAAATCTCAAAGATACACTGATTTAAAAGTTAGCCTTATAATTTCTGACCACCACTACAATGAGGATTCTATTCTACTCTGGTATAAAATGTGCTATCAATAGATAAGGGAAAAAATATCTGAACAGTAAGAATGAAAGAGTTACCAGCAATGAAAGAAAAGAGTTACTAGTTCTTTCATACTAACTGATGCTTTAAAAAAAAGATAACTTATTGGACTTGATTATTTCACCTTGCTATTCTAAAATGCATTTTCCCTTGCCAGTTGAAAAGCTTGAGTATTCCAGTTGCAGGTAACTGACAATTAGTCTACTCAGTTTAAGGCCTCATACAAACTTGTGAGTCCTGTCATTTCACAACACTAAAATAATTTCACAAAGTTTGTGAGCATGAAACCAGAATTTCATGTCCTCGGCTACCTAAGAGAGTTACTCAAAAAAATTGCCTATGCTTTAAGGAATATAGGTTTGAAAAAGCACTTTCCAAGGCTGCAATCAAGTTTAAGATGATGATGAACATTCAACCAAGTTACCAATGCCACTGGATAAAGCCCTTATTAATTTGAAGTCTTGGATATTTACAGCTAAACAGAACTTTTCAACATGCTAAGTTAAAGATCTAGTGACATTTATTATGACAGCTGAAGTGTAAGACTTCGTCATTTTTTCATAGCCATTGTAATCATTCTTAGAAAGCAGTCATTAAAAAGTGATCACATAGTCTTTTAATTTCACCTAGATCTTTAATCATAAGGAACATTTTCTTGATCTGATACAGACAATCTGTCAGCAAAAGCTCTTCTTTGTAACAGATTTATGGAGTGAAGCCCAGGTATAAAACACATCATTTCATATTGGTGAAAAAAGGTATGAGTGTCCAAGCATCACAGCTTTAAACATAAGGTATCTGCCTCCTTGGATCAGAACCCAAAGATTCAGCAGCTTGCTCTTCAGCTTACAGTGCTAAGCAGTCATAACACATTATTTTATTCATAGCTTTACTTATCAAGAACTTATTTTCAGACTTAAAAAACTGAATCAATTCTGTCCCTCTCCCCACAAAGACCTCTGGGTGTCCTGGGGCTCCTGCCAATGGTGTGATCCCACTGCAGTAACGAAACTGGGACAATGGATTTCATTAACTTCTCTGCTCACTTATAGCCAAGCAGCTTCAGTGGGAAGGAGCTCAGCAAAGCCTTACTGCCTGTATCACTTTCTCACTTCTCAAGCAACAACGGCAGTGTGGGCACAGGTGCCAGAAAAAAAGGCATAAGAATATATAGTTTTGCAGAGGCCTCAGGCTCAGCTGGGCACAGCAGCCCTGGGGCCTCCATTCTAAAGATAAAATATTTCCTGAAAGACTGAAGAACATCAGCATGTGATTTTGTTCTTTCTATAATAAGTAAGTATAATACTTAATTTCATGCTTCCCTTTTCAAGTTCATAAAGTAAGCCTTCACAAATGCATAACATTTGCTTTTGGCCCACGTACAAGCAAATGAAACTTCAAATCAGAGAGTAACTTTTCCTGAATATTTTTCCATATATAAAGACAAGCAATTTAAAGAAAATGGCAATTTAATTCCAGACTTTACCAACTGGCATCAGATTTAAATTAAGATCATTAATTTTGTAACAGTAACGAATGTTTAGATTTTGGACAAGTTGGATACTTATTCATGGCACAGTGAATAAGTAATCATCATTTTTGCATTATTTAGTCAGATAAAAGTCAAAACACAAAGTGGACAGGAAATGGCACCCATCTCCTAGACAGACAGTTTTTATATATATTTTATCAAGCAAACAAACATTCCCTAAGGAACCCTGTGAGAAAGTGACTGCTACCAGTATAATCGAGAGCTGTCCACATTTTGTGACAAATTTGAATTAATGCTACAATCTGAATAGACAAAATGCAGATAATCTTGTCCCAAATCATAACTTATCTTCTTTTCTTTGTTTTTTCTCATTTGGTGATTTCTTCCCTCAAAACACGTTTCACCACACTAAGACAGAATCCAAGCCTTCCAAAGGACTTGTAAGATTAAATTCATAGCTTTGCATGAATTTATAAAGAACAAAGGGAAAATGACAATAGAAATGAAAATTAAGAAAAAAGTTGACTTAATTTTACTTTGAAAAATTCAGTAGGAAACTAGGATACTGTCAGCCAAGAAGATGAAGTAAATAAAGTGATAAGGACTTCTACAGTGTAAGATAGATGCCTCTTGGCAGAAAAATCTAATAAAGTATTTACGGACAGTGCATTCAAAACATAACAAATATTAAATACTGAAATAAGACACTATGCATGCCAAATAACTAGACTTTTCATCTTAGTGCCATTTTCACTCATTGGAAATCTGATGGGCTACAGATTGATTTCTTAATTCCTTCATGTAAAATATCAAAGCAAACATGCAAGTGCCATCTTAATAATCTTGGGAAATTAAGAGTAATATTTTCTTAATTTAATTTACTCCACTCCAATTTTCAACAGGGCTCAGAGTTATTTTAATGCATAGGGGCCTCCTAACTAACATAAATCCTACACACGTTCTTGAGACCAAAGAATCCCAAGCCAGACAGATTATAAACACTTTCACCTTATTTCCTTCATGATAGGAGATTTGTTCGTACAAGGACCATTGTGTAGCTGTCATCATGTCCCAACTCTATTGAGTTTTTCTGACAAAATAAAGCAATGCAATTCAGCAAAGTCCAAACAGAGACATCAGGCAGCTCTGCTGTCAACTATATGGGTCATCCTTGAAGAGAAAATCATGAGAAATACCTTTTATGGTACAGGAGCTACAGCCTCCCCAAGAAGAAAAACAGACTCAAAGGTGACAGAGGAAAAGATCATGACAAACCATGTGAAGAAAGAAAAATTAAGAAGCATAATATTTTATACAGACTGCAGACATACAACTCTTTACTGAAGTTTTCATAAATTAAACCAGATCTCTCGTTTCCTAGAAGTCTAATCTCTCAGAAAAGCTGGATCTTTCCCAAAGCACATTTGTTTCATCTAAGTGAAATTATTAGTACCCAGACAACTGTCAATATTCAGGCACTGGCATGTACAATCCAAAGGCCATGAAGTGAAATGGGGCAAATTTCTCCAGGAGCTAGCTGGTGCCTTTGCAGAGGTGACAAACAATTACCACTGATTTACAAGATACAACAAGCATTCTCTTAAAAAAATATCTCACTCTACCTGCAGAGCTGCCTTGCATGTGGGGCACACCAGATTTCAGAGGTTGGCCTCTGAGTGAGAAGTTATTCTTCCAGTGCTGTCATCTAGCCAAGAGGGAACATGGGTTTGAATGTGGCCAAAAAGGGATGACAAAAAGAGGCGGTAGATACAAAATCAAATGTTGTCCTCTACCATACAGGATCTTCATTTTTTTTTTTCTCTATTATACACATGAAATAATATTATTAATTAACTTATTAAGACAGATTTTTCAAAGCTGCAAAAATTAACAGCTAAGAGGTACAGAGGAAAGACAGAAAAGAGCTAAGAGATTGACTAAATGCCTGAGAAATGTAAGGCACATGTTCTGAGCTATTATACACTGAACCCAATCTAATAATAGTTAAAAACCTCAGGTTCAGGTGTGTCTAAAAGCCTGTAATTCAAGAGAAGACCTTGCCTGATTTAACAGCAGTGGGAATGTCTAGTAGTGTTAACAATGCAAGAGTATAAGGCTATTGATTGCGAAATTTTGTGCAGGAATGAGTAGAATTATGAATTATATTCCTCTTCTTGAAAAGAAGACACTTACTGAAGTTGTGCATGCCAAACATGTCTATATAATTTGGTCAATATTAACTCAGACAGTATTTTCTATGGATATTGCATGTAACAACTAAAACTGTAAGTCTCTCAAAACTATTATTGCCTCATGGATTACATGTTAGACAAGTAGATAAAAGCAGCTGTCATAATAAATTTAACAATGCAACATTTGGTTTTTTTTCATTGTTCTTATGACAAATAAAAGCCTATTGAGCACTGAAAAAAAAGCCATAGTAAGTTAAACCATCAAAGTGATATGCCATATGCACAGGTCCAAACACACCTGTGCAGTTCTTCCCCTTTATTGCTTTCTCCCTCTCTCTCTCTCCCTTACACACTCTCAAGCATATTTGACAACACCTTGAAAGAACTGCAGTCTTTAAAGTCTCCTGCACTGCTCTTGATGACAGGTGTGATATGACTTCTTTTAGCTGGGTTACACTGAAACAATCTCATCCAAAAGTTTTAAATTGAAAAATAAAATGTCCAGCATTAAGAAGCCCCTCAGACACATTGAAATAAAGGCGGAACCAAGAAAAAACATGTCCAAGTGATGACCTAGGCTAGAACCATATTGTTTTGAGAGGTTTACAGCGGAAGGCAATGGGATAGTTACAACACTCCAATTTGTGCTGGTGTTTGTGCCATGTCTCCTCCTTCTTAATTCTGTCATGCCTGTATCAGGGCTCACTTTGAATCGTGCCAGCACCCAACTGACACAAGCCATTTCATGATAGTGAAGACAGCAGTACCCAGCAAATGTCCCATGTTCTGACAGCATCATGTACAATTCATAGAAGCTGTTCTGCCTACCCAGCAACTTTAGGATATGTTGTTCCACTATTTCAACTAGAGACTGTTGAGAACAGAGGACTTCTTCCTTCAGTCCAGAACAAATTACAACAGAAAACTCCACGACTTTGACGAGAACAATGCGGATTTAAATTCAACTAATAAATGAGGTTATAACTGAATAATAACATTTTTTTTACCCTTAATCTGGTTAAAGATGCTCAATAATCTTGGAAGGCATGTTCTGTCTATATAGTCTTCATGAGAAATTAACACATGTTGCTGTAGAGATAACACACATGACACAGAGTACTGTGATTTTTCTCAGGCTGCGTGAAGAAAGAATGACTTTATTTTTAGGGATCGTTCCCTTATATACAATTTTCCATAGACCACTGTGATTGGTGAACGAAAGATAAACCTCTTCACCCACATTGGTCAAACCAGAGGGACATCAAGAAAGGATCCCTCCTCCTAGAAAGAATTCACAACATGAATACTGTTACAAAAACAATGTCCTGCTGTTTATGTTCTTTTCCTTGGAACAAGTTTCAGAAAACTCAAACATCAAAAAAACAGAGCTTTAGAAACTCGGAAACTTCAGGCCTGAAAACCAGACTCGAACACATATAATGAAACATGGGCATTATAAAATGTAACAGGTAAGAAAATAGAAAAAAAACCCTTGAATCATTAAGTCTAGCCCTGTGAATTTTGGAACACCACTCCTCTACCAGTAATTTTAATCTGCAGCCAAATAGCTGCAGTTGGTGCTTTAGAAACTGCTTCAGCCTCCTACCTTAGTTATTTATGTCTCTGCTCTCCATGGCTCTTACTGAGACAAAAAAGTTCTAACATCTAAACTATTCTTTTCTTTGCTTCAGGCTACTATTCCATGCTTTACCATCTTTTGAGAACAAATAATTCCCTTCCTTCATTTATACTGTTACCTTGAAGTTATTTATAGCCAGTGCCCATGTCCCTTGAGCTCTTTGTTATAGGCTATAAATATAGCTCCCTTAATCCCTTTTCATATGTTTTATCCTCTAGTATTTATATCAGATTTGTAACCTTTATATTTTCTTTTCATTTTAAACCCTTTGGACCACAGCTACAGACAGGACTGCAAATGGGTGGTGAAACAAAAAATAAATTGTTCATTTTAAATATGATATGTTTATACTACTATAACTGTGAATACACAAGTTAATATTGAAATGCATAAACTACTGTAATTGCTTTAATCTCCCGATACTTTTAAAATGAGTTATTTTGAATTTAAAATTTCTAATGTTTTGTCTTAGGAAAAATGATTCTAGCCAAATGAGAGCCATGTATGTAATTTTAAAAGAAAAAAGGAAAGAGATATTCTTTCCCCATATGTTCTCTAAGAAACTATATCCCCCACTAACAGCCACAACTGAGCCAATTTTTGTTTAAACTTAATTTGTTTTAATCTTATAGACATTTAGGGAACAAATCAAGTTTGATGCAAACTGATTTTTTAAGATGCAGCTATGAGCTTTGAATTCTAATTGCATGCATACTTCGAAATACAAAAGCATATAAAGCTTTCTTTCAAAGGGTTAACAAGATGGTGACTGAAAAAAGGGCCTGGATTTTATTTGGGCTGAGACACGTGGTACCAGTGAAGGTCCACAGACTTATCTAGTCTTGCAAAACATCCTTCGTAAGGTGTCTCACTGGAATTTGTGTCCTGTACTGTAACTCTGTGTGAAATTACAAGAACTCTAAAACCATTTCTGATCAGCTATAAAGACAAAAAACATTAGGGAAATAAGTATTCTTTTTGAATTTCAGAAAAAGGTTGAGAGTGCAGTGAGGCAACATAAATTGCCATTTTAATAGAGGTCTGGAAAGAAGAATAATGGAAAAAAGATTGATTGGGTTAAAACCACAGATGAAACAAATCTCTTCAGGATATTTCATGGAAGGCTCTGAGGAATGCCAGAAGTCCTAATAAAGCTTTGTGATAGGGAAACAAAATACAAGAGTTCACTCATTTTTTGCATGTGCATGGTTATTTCTACTGGGAGGAATGAGTGGAATATACCTTACTGTGCTTCATTAACCTTAATTTAACCTCAAAAACAGATGGCTGTCATTGCAGACAGCTCAGTGACAACATGTGGTCAATGTACAGCACGATCCAAAACTGAAAAGTGCTGAAAGCAGGATAAAAGTAAGTTTTCATATTAATCAATGAGGCTTTGTTATCAGGAATATTCCAGTTCTGTTATCCCATCTCAAAGGGAGCCATGCCAGGAACAGGAAAACACTAATTGGATTTAAGATGATTAAGAGCTTGGGAAGACTTCCATAAGTAGAAAGAGTCTGATTTTCATTTGTGCTACTATGCTTTTTTTGCATGGAACACATACTATTTATATCCACCTAAGCATCCATCCATCTATATTGGAAGAGGAAAACCATATTATAAATGAGAATTATTTGCATAACTGCGGGCCTTCTGGGGAGTGCAAGCAAGGGTTACATAGAAACAAAACAGATTTAGTGCAGAAATGTAAGATTAATATATACAGCCTTTCTCCAGCAGAAATAAGTAC
The DNA here is from genome assembly GCA_032173965.1 of Sitta carolinensis. Lineage (NCBI taxonomy): Eukaryota > Metazoa > Chordata > Aves > Passeriformes > Sittidae > Sitta > Sitta carolinensis. Next base: position 30,457,368 of record CM063284.1, on the reverse strand, counting down.
TGTCTTTCAGGTAAACTTTATAATTGCACTCATAATCATGAAGTTTAAGCATCTGAACATGTTATCTAAGGAGAAAGATGACATTTCTTCTGTCTACTAAGGGTTTGGACAATTAGTCAAACACCACCTCCTGGGAGATGGACACAACATGTTATTTCCTACATGATTGTCACTAACTAATGCTTCTAATTCTCCATTCTGTCCCACTGGGGACACAGTTTGCGGCTGTCACCAGTTCAGATGGGCAGACTTCCACAGCAAAGCAACAGCAGCGAAAAATTTCTCTCCTTTCAGATCTGGCATCTTCTACTTTGGCTGTTACTGTGGACAGCACACTCATTTTGAAGGGTTCTGATCCAAACAATGTCTGTACAGCCTTGTGCCAGCTGCAAGACTCAAACTGTGCCTTTAACTTGAAACTGCAATCAGTAAGAAATTTATAGCAACAACTGGGAAAATTATATGGTCCTTTTGATCTGCGTTTGCTAACATGTCAGTATGTCAGTTAGTTATTTTATGGTTTTGGTTTACATTGGGAAGTATTTGGAAACAGAACCTAAGCAGCAACCAGGAAACAGCATCACACGAAGGAAAATCTTTTCTCCTATAACTTGAATTCTACTGATTTCCAGATTGTCTAGGAAGACGTCTAAGGACATACCAAACCACACTTAGGTTACAAAACTAGAGAACAGGAGGGACTACAGCGGAAGAATGTCTGGCAAAACATTTTCTCCACAAATAAAGAATGGACCACAAATTGAATGCAAGAGCCATGAAGGCCTTCCTGGAAACAGACACTGAACTAGTATTGATACAGCTTTGAGATGAAGATGAGATACTGGTTACAGTACATTCAGTTTTGCTGCAGGTTGCCAAGGCAAACAGAGATATAATACTATACTTAATGCAAAACAAAGTACGTTTTTTAGGGTATTTTCCTTTCACATTCATAGATAAAATGTGCCCTGCAGATGATGAAAGGTAAATTACTGACAGCTTTGCAGGGACAGAATTAGCATAAATTATACTTAATGGTAAAGTGCTATGTAGTTACTGGAGTTAAACAAAGTGCTAATTAAGTGTGAAATTCTGGACTCTGTCCTGTAAAATGTTGAGAGAAGCAAGGTGAAATCTCCACAAGATTTCCCAGGCAGCAGTTTAACATATTTTGGGGTCACCATGTGCCATAGCTGAAACTAAGAGGAACGGTTGTGCCTCCCTTCCCCTACTCATGGCCCCTCTGACCCCAAGGATGATGCCCTCCTTCCCCACTCTCCAGCACACACTGCAGTGGCACAGGGGCCTGGGGGTCATGTTTCAGCCAAGACCAGCTCTTCACTCCACCAGCCCAAATGGACATGTGAATACCTGTGTTGGTACAAGTGATGTGACTGTCCAGCTGAAGAATGAGGGCCCAGAAGAAAGGAAGAAAGGAATAGTCCAGATTTCTACACTCACTCATGTCTTTCTGAGTCTGCAGGACAACATTGAAGACTACTTGGCTGCTAAAGTTTTAAAACTGGCCATGCAACTACATATTCTAATCACTACCAGAACAGACTTGCAACAGTATTCCCTAGAAGAAATAACAAAGACAGGTCCTTAAGAAAGAATTTCAGAAGTCTTGGGAACAATCATGTGCTACTGCACATCTTTGGGCATCTGCAAAGAATGGCAGACAGATGAGGAGGTTTGCGGAATGTACATCTGCCTCTGGTGGGCTACCAGGCCTGAAGAAGGAAAACCACTTTGACTCAGGCACTCATTCAAGTCAACCTCAACTAACTTGTTAAACCCAAAATTTTTGACAGATTTTAATATAGCCATACCAGTGTCCTCAGTGAGCAGAGGCAGAGTAAAACTGGTGATAAGGCAATATATATACATCTCTGCAAATGTATAGCAGTGACAAGTAGATTTGCATGACCAGTAACCAGAAAGAGACATTCTTTCTTAGATGAGGTATAAGTGTTAAGCCCAAGGGTAATTTTTTCCTAAATGTTCCATTTCTAACCATGTATCTTCTAAACAAAATAGCTGTGTCAGTATCTTTAGTCATCCATAGCATCACCATTACTTAATTCATCTACATTAGCATTCCTTCTTTATTTCTTTGCCTATACCCCTTTGATTTTGGCATTCGCAATTTCCCATCTTACTAAGTTCTCCAGATACCCCATTATCATCCTGTATACACTGGTACAAGAAGAAAAACCCAAACAAACCAGAAAATCAGCATAGAGCTCAGAAAATTGCCTACTACGTCAAGAAGAAACGACAAGACCGGAATGGTGTAGCTGACACAGGGATAGAAATTCATGGCAAAGCTCTGCTGAGATTGCTCTGCAGATTCTCCAGGAACGCTGAGCTACATTTGGAGGGAAGGAGAGTTCAGGATGGAGAGAATTTGCAGTGCAAATGGTTCAGCAGAATTTGCAGTATGTGCATAAACAAAATCTGTGTCCTATACCTCTCCTTCTCACAAACCTCATTCTCAGAGCAAGAAAAGAGAAAAATAATCTTTACAATGGCAAGAGAAATCCCTGAGTACTAGCTTATGTGTCATTACAAGAGTAACACAGCCCTGGGTTGTTTTTAACAACTCTTGTTGATTCTAAAATATTCATACTTTCCCATGTATTCTTCATGATGGCATTGGAGATTTCTTTGACAGAAACTTCTCATCTCAGATGATTTCTTTCTTAACTGTTTTCAACTATATTTTTCCTGTGTTCATGGGCAGTTAGAACTGTGCTTCAAAATCCCCTGGTTTCCACCTCCCACATAGTTCTCTTACATCTTCAAAGCCTTTCCCACCCTCCCTCACAACAGCATTTTTACATAGGAAGTGCTTGTACAGCTCATTTCTGCCCTACTACTCCATTTATAAAATTCTCTCATAACTTCTTCAAACCTTTCTCTTCTGACAGTCCTTCTGTCATACTCCTTAGGAAAACCTAAGTAAAACACGTGTATCCTACGGAATTATTACTTTGATAACTACTGACAATACTTAATAGAAACAATCGAGTAAAACTTTCTTCCTCTTCTGAAAGAGATCCCGTAGGAAAAACAGTGACAGCAAATAAAAGGATGCAAACTTTCTGATGTCTCTTTGGTGCCTGGAACCGTTTTGAGCATATGCATGACACAGGCTGGAGAGCTACTAGACCGAGGTAAAATGCTTTCCTGAATTTAGATCCCACTACATTTCAGCAGCTGCTGTGCAAGGATTTTTAGGATGAGCCTTTTGAAGCATCCTAAAAATTTCTACATAGTCCTTTAACAATATGTGCCTACATGAAATAAATACATGCTAGTACAAAGACAGTACAAATATGAATATTAATGATTTTCCTTTTGCTATTTCTAACACCATTCTGCGCCTCATACTAATTCCATCACTATTTATGTTAGCACAAAATCACAAAAAAATCTAGGTATTTTACTTTACAATTCTTTGTGATGTTGCAATACATATGTTTTTAAGTACATCAAAACTTCAAGGTCAAATTCAAATTAGAATATAAAAAATTTGAAGACACCGAGAGTTTTACATTTTTGTCTCTATAAAAAAAAGACTTCACAAGGCTTAGGAAAAATACGCATTTTCAACCAGGATGTTTATCTAGAGATCACACAAGTAGATGTAGAGAAGAACTTACTGTCTGTGAAAAATGGAGTTATGAACAGGTAAATAAAAAGGCCAACACTAACATTTTACTAAATGAGTCCAAAAAGAGTCTCTCTGCAAGATTAAGCACTAACAGTCTGTTTTCCCAGCTCTTTCTCGTACTGTTACTGCACAATTCCAACAAGGTGGTGGCCCTGGGCACCAAGAAAGAAAAAGGAAACTTGGATTAAGAACAGAACAATTGGGGGAAATTATTAAATTAACATTAAGCCTGCTCATTATTCTATTCCAGACTTCACTGAAATTGAGTAACCGTGGTTCCTCCCTGTGGCATGCATACCTTCAACCACAGGGATCATGAAAGAGAAACAATAGTCTTTGATTGTAAAAGCATGATTTATATATTTGGCATTTTCAGAGAATTCATTCCATTACTTCTCTTGTCTCCCTTTGATGATATTCAGTCTTATTACTAGAAAGAATATAGTATCATTAAAATAAAGCAACCTGCATTTCTAGCACATTTATCTGCAAAAGGCTTGAATTCTTGGAGCTCATCATGTTTGTATACTCTACAAGCTGGAAGAAGTTTACAACCATGAGAAACCAAACAAATAAAACAGATGTGTTGGCTACGCTAAGATTATACTAAATGCCAAAGCACCTTTACAGTCATGCACAGAACTGCCAGGCTGACAAGAAAAAAAAAAGAAAAAAGCTTATTATAAAAATGGGAGTTAAAACAGCACCGTATTATTCAACCATGCAGAGGCTTCCACCGACTGTGCAAGCCTTTTTAAACCAGTAGCATTTTAAAGTAGAACAAATCAGGTGCCCCCTGATGACACACAAAATCTGCACAAAGACAGAAACATACCATTTATTTAGAGCAGAAAGCTGAAAGAGACGGAATTCATTAGATAATTATAAACCATTAATATTTCCCTATTTTGTCAGCTGCCTGCTTCCTGAGCAACAACTGCAGGCAGAGGCTGCACTGACACCCAGCTGAAGATCTGTTACTTTCCTATTTTTGCTTCTCTTTACTAAACTGCCACTAAAAGCTAAAAGCTCCCTCCTAGTTATACACATACAAACACAAAGATCCCAGTGAACTTCCTTAGGAGAGAATGACCCTCACTGTGTTCTTGAACAACAACTCTGCTTTAGGTTTAAAGTTTTTCTACTGAGAAGAAACGTTTGTGTAGCAATCATGAAGAACACTTTACTAAGAATTTGTCAGTTTGCTGAAGCTTCCTGTTATGTCTTGTGAAAATCACATAGAAGACCACTTGTACAGCAGACATCACTTTTATGTAACAAAACTAGATGAGTTCATTTTGGAGGAGCTTTGTGCATATGTGACATGTTCACACTGAACATGGAGCTTGACAGAGCCGACCTCTAAAAATAGCACCTGGTTATCCTTGTTCTCATCAGCAGCCACAACCCCATCTCAGCTCTGTCATTTGGTGCATCAATCTGGCACCCTTCTCCCTCCTCCAGAACAGACAGAAGCAGTGGTACCCTGGGATATCTTGTTTTAGGAAAGGTAAGATGTTTGCATCTGCTGCAAGCATACATTTTAAACAATATTCCTGCCCCTCAGCAGGCAGTTATCATGTTGTTTTGGCAGCAGGAAGAAATCTGTGGTTTTTCTTGAATGTTGCTCTTCTTTATTTAAACTACCAGAAATAAAGCAAAAATGACAGAATGCTCTGTCTATAAATAATCATTCCGGTGTACAGTTATATTAGGAGGTAACTCAGATGGCATGATAACGCCTAACAGGCTAATCTTAGACCTGTAATGCCATAAGATGAAAATAACCAGGCTAAGAATAACTGACCCAGAGGAGTCAGGCTGTTAAAGAGATCCACAGAACAGGGCATTTTGTATTTTCATGTGTTTAACAATAATATCTGCCAATTGGTTTCTCTATAACATTTTGTATTGTAACCCACATTTAAAACGCTACCCCCAGCAGTAGTTGGGAAAGGTTAAAATGCAACATCTGAAATCTCCCCCATCATCTACACCAAAACATGAAATGAATGTGCATATTTTGCAGACTATCTATCTACTCTGCTTTCTCCCAGCTTTTGGTTTCTCTGCAAAGACAGTGCAGAAGAGGGGCTGGGCAGTGGGCACAGGAACATGGGTCTGATTAAAGCTCTGGCAGTAGCGAAGAGTTACAAGCGTTCCACATATCGAGTGCAAACCTTAATGAACTAAATGCATTCTGCACATAGTTTTATAGAAGGGAAGACTGGCTGCAACTGTGTGTTTGAGTGCAGTGCAAGCCAATGCATGCTATAAAGCTGAACAGCGAAAGCAATAAACGACTGAAGTAAAAAGCTGTTTTCCAATAAACAGATTTAGTTCAACACACAGAAGAGAGGGGAGCTAGTGTCCTAGCACCAGTACTAGAGAACGTCTGTACTAAGTGCAGTGCTTAATGGTCTCTGAAAAGCACTGAAAGAGGTTTTGAAGTGATGTTTTGCATAGTTTTTTATTTACTTTCCAGCTTTTCCAACTTGCTATTCTTGTCAGTCTTGTACTTTGAATTTCAGGCTTTTCATCACAACCTATAAATATACCTCCTAAGACAAAGCAAGACCGTCAGGTAACCACACGGCATCAGAAGCTGTGACTGGAATAAAAATAAAAATAAACAAACAAAAGAGGGAAAAGCCAGTGTTATAGCATTGGTTGTTACAGCATTAGACACATGAAATTAGCAACACTGGCCTGTATTCAATGTCATCTCAAAACATAAAACAGAAAAAGCAGCTTCATTCCATTTCACCTTGTTTTTGTTCAACTGAATTCATAACCAGTTTTGCCCAGCATACATTGCAGGGCAGAGCGTCTACTCAAAATCAGTGAGATTTTAACTACATAAGACCTGCAGGTCTATGTTGCTTGTTTCTTCCCATTGTAATTAACTGTATGGCTAAGGCCTTACATGTCCCTAACAATAAATTCAAATATTTCTGCTTCTTTTATGAAGAACAAGATTATTTTGTATCTCACCTTTTCAATAGGCATTGAAAAAGCCACTCTGGTTGCTATCCAGAACTTGTCTATACTGAATTTCTGCACTCAATTTTTTCATTACTCTGAAGAGAACCACAAAGCTCAGCACATCTATTCTCATTCTTTCTGCTCTCTCCAAAGTGTTACTGCCTGAGATACCATAAACAAAACATTTGGTAACTGTAAGAAGTTTATGTTACCTGATTGAGATCCACAAATATGTCAAGTTTTCTGTAAGTATCAGAGCAAAACTTTGAATGAACTTGCTTTTTGCAGGTTCTCCACATGAAAACGTGAGCAGGTGAAGGTTTTGTTCAGAAAAAAAAAAAAAAAAAAAAAAAAAAGAAGAAAGAAATGGGACAGCAAATGCCAAAGAACTTCCCCTGAAGGCAATATAAATCCATGTGTAAAGCAAACCACATGTATACAAGGTCATACAGAAACAACATACAAGACAAACTGTGCACGCTGGGGTTTACTGAGGGAAGATTGCTCATGAGGACCTGTCAACCCACGTACAGCATGATGCGTGCACCAGTAATTCTGTCATTTATATTCAAGTGACACAGTTTACATTTCCTGGGTGGTGCAGAGAATAAACCTCCACTACAGCTACTTGCAACACTTGTGAAATCGAAGGTATTTTACAAGCATGTAGGTAGATGAAGCCAATTAAATTAATCATTCTGAACCGTTATATTCCCTTTAGAATAGTTTTGCTCTATTGATTCCTGATCCTGACAGGTATCATTCACTGTGTTTCACAGAAGGATTAGCTGACATAAGCAGGATTGTGTAACCTGCTCAGGTCACCTGTCAACTCATTGACAAGCCAAGCTTTAAGCTCACGATCTCCTTGAACTCTTGATTTTTTAGCACAACAGCTTTGGGCAGGAAGCAGAGGATGCCTTATCCAATAAAAACAAAGGTAGAACTCAGGCAGGGTACTCCAAGGCTGTTCATCAAGATACAGCCAATGGAGAAGACTTAACAACCTTACCCTTTAAAAAAAAAAACCACTGTAAATTAAATCACCAAAAGTTGGTGTTACTTCCTAAAGTCCTACATCTACAGATACCAGGATTGGGTAGGTCCTTCCTTCACACAACTACCATCTATTTGAGAAATGTACACCTGCATTGGCTATTTATTAACTACTTTTTAATGAGTGCTTTTCCCATGGAGCGTGCTGCACCAAATGCTTTTTTTCAAGGACTTACAGTTTATTACCTGTACTTTGGAAAGATTAGAGGACAGCTGAATGTTAGGATACACGGTGGCATTGCATACACATGGAGACTGAGTCTTTTTGTGGAAAGTAAAAGGGACAGAATAGATAAATAGTAATTCCATCTAAATAAGAGGCTTTAGACCCCATATTTATTTTGTAAACGTGAAATTAAAATAACTATGGTATCAAATAAGAATACATCAACATAATTTTCTTAAATAAAGATGCACAGCCCTTGCTGCTGCATTTTAGAGCAACAGTACCATATGGGAGAATTTAGTCGTCTTCTCAAGATAGCTGAAACTGCTCTCTGCAGTAAGGTGTAGGTGTTTGCAAATTACACAGCTTCTTGAGTCAGCGCTGATCTAGATTGCTCCATTCATAATTAGACTTTTGATTGGTACCTATCCAGATCATCTCATTCATAGTATGACTTACAAGCAAGGATGGAGACAGACAGGCAAAGCAGTAATTGAGGGAATACCAGGAGAACTGATTCTCATGACAGAAGTATTTCCTGTGCCTGCTCATCAGAAATTTCTTAGACATTTTGCTTTGAAAATCCAATTCACTGACCAGTGAACCTGTCCTCTTTGGGGATCTCTGCAGCTTAGCTTAAAATCAATTGCATAATATTGATGCATTGTATCTGGATACCAACAAACCTAAAAATCTGACTGTTGTTGGCCATTTTAAGTTGTTCTTGAAGTCTTTGGATCAAGCACATCAAGGGTGCGAAGTACAAACATTCAGGATCTGTTCTTTTCCTAATTACACGCAACTTTTCAACCTGAGTATAAGTCACATGCATTTAAGCAAATATAACTTTAAAGTAAGGTCATTGTGAAAAGGAAAATTCAAATGAGGATTTCTGTCTTCTCCAAATGCTAGTACATACTGCCATACCCTAGCTATTTCCTTCTTCCCTTTATGCATAATAAATGGAAACAATGAAAAGTTACCAGAACTGATCCTGCAAGATGCTGAACTTGAGAGAGTAACCAAGAGCAGCACCAGGCTTTCAGGTTTCACGTGACATGAACTGAAACTGCAAACTATGTAAAATGTCAACTACTTGTAGTCTAGTTGTGCATTTTAAAGGCCAACTGAAACACAGAGGAATATCTTACATTTCACAGAATATTATATATATATATATATATATACACACACACACACACAAACATATATATATATATATATACACCTAAACATCTTTTATCTGTTCTTGAATAAGCTTTCGTAGAGATTGTTTTTAGTCTAAATCCCCCTCTACTTCTACTTGGCACTACTGGGGAAATTGAGTATGTAATATGGATTTATCTAATGTACTTCCAGATAAAAATCAACAGTTACATGATATTCTTATTTCCAATGAAGACAAGCAGAGCTATAAACTTAGAGAAAATCATCTCCTTTTCTTGAGTTTCAAATGAAAAAATTGCTATTATATTAGGTGGTAGTTAGAGGGTAGCATAAGTGAGATAAATTCCCCAAATTTTCACTTATGAACTGTTAATTTCAACTTGACTTAGTACTAAAAGAAAACAACAACAAAAAAAAAAAAGGAAAACAGGAGGGAGAGTATGCAATCAGCCTTATCTCTAACCAATTTAAAAGCACTGGACACCTGTTGAGCTGTTCAGGAAAACTAAGGAAATGCAATAAAGCAAAGCAACAATTCTTGAACAAGAGGTTGATACTGTAGATGGATTTGCAGAAAAACTGTAACACTTCCAGGAAAAATTTTGCTCTTACCCACAATCATCGTTAGAGTTTCGCTGTTCATAATTACAAACATGCCTTCACCTGATTTGTGTCTCTGACAAAGGAGCTGAAATTGGTGATCAACAATCTAAAATTGTATGCAAGAAAGGAACACAAGTAAAATTTTCAGTTCATTTTCTACAAAGCAGGAAAATAAACAGATTTTTTAGAAAAACAGACAGACACAGGCTCAACAGGTGTACCAGAACAGGTAATACATGGAGAGAGGTATGGCCTACACACATAATTATCTTTAAAAATTGAGGTCAGTCAAGTTTTAGAAAAAGAGAAAAAGAAAAAAGCAAAGGGGACATAAACTAAGACTAAATACATGCAAACAATACACCCTCCATTCCACATATGGATCTTTTTAAAAACTAACACTTTCTGAAAAACAAAGTCAGAAACCTAGGTTTCCATAGGTATAAACCAGAAAACACTGTGTCTTAACAGTCAATAGTTTCATCCCAATGAAAACTGAACTGGAATTAATAGACTTTAGGAGAGAACAGGCAAGAGTAGACAACCTGAAACGCTGACATTTTCAGCCCATCAAAATTGAATGGCAACAATTCTTCAAAGTTAATTTATCCTCAGTAGCAGGTCTCAAACACAGTTAGGAAAGAAACTAGAAAACACAGGGGTGGCTGGAAATACATGAGTAAATATGCAGTGTTCTTTCTGAGTAGCTCTGAAATACCTTCATGAAATAACACATCCAGTTTACATCTCAGTGAGTCATTACATGTAATTAGCATTGCCAGGTTCACAAATATTTTTAAAAGAACAAAATAAACCATGCAATTTAAAGACATTTTGCAGTAGCACAGTAATGAACAGAGAAAGGAATGGGTATTAAACAACCTTCATATGCAAACTAGAGAAAAGGAAACTCATAGAAAGAGCAAATCCTGTTTACAATAGACATATGACTAGAATTGCTTATGAGGGGCTCTAAATGCAGCCTCCTGACAAGGTCTGTCTGAGGAAGCCTCTTCCTGTGAACAAGCCTGTACCACGAGCCCCATTTTGCAATCACGCAATAAAACAAACAAGGAAACGCAAACTCGACTTCAGTTGAGAGCATTTTACTGCGTCTGGGAAGCAGCAGACCAAAGGAGACAAACTCCTCGCAAAAGCAGCCCCTGCTACCTAAAATACTCCCAGAATTATACAACAACAACTTAGATAAAGCCCACGAAAATAAAGTCACGTCTTAAAAGGAAGGTTTTTTTCTTGTCGTGCTAGGCTGTGTGTTCCCGGTCAGCCACTCAAGTCTAAGGCACGGAGCTGTCTCTTACCTGAGCTGATCATACTGTGCATTCTTTGCTGAGCCAAGAGCTGTTCACGTCCAGAAACCCCATCTGAGGAAAAACACGATTCACTCTCATAAATTGTCTGCAGCATATTCCAACTGGTCTGCACTTCAGCTACACAAGAGATTCATCACTGCACTTGCACACAGGCGTCGGGCACGACCCTCTGCGGTCCTACCTCCTCCAGCGAGGGTTGCAAGATAATATGCTTCGGCAATTAGCAGTGTTTAAGCATTTGCACAAGTATCTATGAGGAGAGGGAAGAAGCCCAAATCCACTGTCGGCAGCCCCCGCCCGCAGGAAGGGAGCCGTGAGCGTGCGGGGGCTGAGCGCTGCCGAGTTTGAGCAGTTTGCGTTCGGGCAGCCAGCGGCAGGTGGAAGAAGAAATGAAGAAATATCTCTGCGCTTTGGGCTTCCTGGCAGGGCCGGGGGGGAGTGGGGGGTGGGGGAAATTGCCTCTAACGAACCATCAAACCGAATAAGCCACCTTTCCGGGCACCGGGAGCCGCGGAGGGTTTAACCGAGTTGACCCCAGCCTAGCCCCGCGTTGCTGTGCCCGCGTCCCTCTCCGCTGCCGGCCGGCTGTCCCTCGGCCAGGCGGCTGGGCGAAGTTGGCGGGAGCAGCAGCGATAACTCATTTGCATTTGAATTGACACCCTCGTGGCCCAGCGGCGGCAGAAATAGAACAATGGCCGGCCTGAGCCAAAAATAGGTCAAGCATGGCCGGGTGATTGGAGCCTGCATTAATGCGTTTAAAAATACCACAGCAAACACAGCTGTCCAGTCTCTGTCTTTCAAACCGCCGCCCGTCCTCGGTGCGCCGCCCGGCCTCGAGCTCAATTAACCCCTTCGCCCTGCCCAGCCCGTGTCGGTGGAGGTAGGCAAGGCAGGAGCGGGGCAGGGACGGTCCTCGCCCGGGATTTGCGCCCCTCTTCCTCCTCACCCTCCCCCGGGGAGTGTTTTGTGAAAAGAGAGCAAAACGCCACGGCCTCTGTCTGTATCGGTCCTAAAATACCGCTGGGAGGTTTTGCTGGCGATGTGGTTTCTGCCTCGCCCACGCGCAGCCATCCTGCTGTTCTATTTTTGCTGCCCGTTTCTCTGGCTACGCCACAGTTGGCTTTGGCAGGGGAGCCGGGCGGCCGCCAGCTCCCTGCAGGACCCGCAGCCGCCGCCGGAGAGGCGATTTCTGCAGCTAATCGGGCCGGGGGGCAGAGGGCGGGCGGGGGCAGATGTCTGTGCGGGACAGGGTTCTGTGCGTGCAGCTATAAGCAGCCTTTCTGTATTTAGCATGCTTCATATAATTCTTATAGTAAGTCACCAGTTGTGGCACAGCGTGTTAGACACGCTTACCGACTATGCGCTATTTGGTTGACTTGTTAAAATTTGGAGAGAGGCTGAGCAATTCACACTTATTTTTAGACGCACTAAGCAATTTACACAGCGTCTTTTTCAGTTCTCTAAGATGATGTGGTTTCAGAAGAGCAGCTTTTGACACTGTATCAGACAAGAGCACCTTGCCCCTCTGTGGTCTGGCAAGTTTCACACATGTGAAGTTCATTTTTCATACTGGTATTTCAAAAGTAGCATCTCATTTGATGATTAATATACCTACACACAGGTAACTTTCATTTCACTCTTACAGACAGCACTTCACTTCTCGGAGTCCTACCCTGCCTTAACAGCACTTTTTATACAGGTGACCAAAGTCTGTTATTACCTATATTATACAGCAGCTTAACTACTCTCCTACCAAAACTGTAAGCCTGCTCCCATGTTCCTGCTCTGTTGGGAGAAACAGAGGATGGGATGTGATTCTTCACCATAATCAAGAAGCCAACAGAGAAACCATATTGGAGCTTTCTCGAAATCCACAGGATTCTCAACTAGCAATATAATATTTTGCTCCTGAAGACACAAGAATTTACCAGTATTTGGGGCTCTCTTCTGCTTTTTGGTGAAGAATCTTCTGTATGCTCTTTAACTTACATGACGAATTGTAGACACGGGCTATTTTTTAATATACTTCTCACAATTGTGGTACTGAAGAAAAGATTCCCAGTAACAAAGTACTGTGACACCCCTGTGATGTTTGGCTATTTGATGGCACCTAGGAAGTCTGTAACTCAAGTCTTCCCATCATACCAAACCTTTGCTTCTTCCGTGTGCCAAATCACCTGGTCCTGCTGAGAGTTAGGATCTGCCCCCTGGACAGAGAGACCGAAACAGCTGGCAGCAGCAGAGGTTTTCCCTGCAGAATCCTCAAGTTAGCACCTATCACTTCTGGCCACCCTGCTCTCCTTAGCGTCTCCTTAGGGAAGCTCTGCAGGTGGCATCAGCCAGCTCAGGGGCAGCACAGTGACAGGTAGGGTATTACAGTGCAAGATTTCAGATGAGCACAACACATATCATTGCATCACTGGTTGCTCACAGTTTGGTACCATAAACATTTGCTCTGCAAAATGAAAATACCCAAATGTTTTGTGGGAAATACGTGGCCTTTGCACAGTACAGGGCAGTTTAACACAGTGCAACAGGCATCACCGGTAGAAACAGAAATCTCCTCTAATGCAGAAAAAGCTTTTTACAGACAGAAGTAAATAGAAAAAGTGGAATTGCTTATGCCCTTCAGCCAAACAGAACATGACGCTGTTTGATGATTCAGTGCCCCAAAATAATCAAGTTTCATATTACAGGGAAACACAGGAGGAATAAGTTAAAAACAGGTCAGAACATGGAAAACTGTGGAGTGTGGGATCCTGGTATTAGGTACCCATATGTGTTTATAACTTCTCATATATGCAGCTGCATTTTTAAAGATAGCATTCACAGCTCTAAATGACTTAAAATACTTCAGTAACTAACTAAAAGCAAACTGTACTCAAGAGCAGAAAATGTACATTTAGGTATTTAGCTGCAAGTGTTCTTAATTCTGACATATGTATTTTAAACTGACAGACACATAAACTGTCTTATGTTCACTAATTCACAGACCATAATAACTACAGCATTATGCTTTACATTTTAGATGATACATAAAAACTGTATAAAAATTTTTTACTTATGAAGTCAGTTACCCCAAAGGTAGGGTTTTTATAACCTGAATTCTTCTGACTTGCTTTGACATAGTGTAAGCCTACTTTGGTACATGCTTAGGTTTAAAACACATGTGTAAATCCATTTCTTTTCAACATAATATTTAAGCACATGCTCAAATTCTATTGATTGCAATAGAATTTAAGCACATAGTTAAACACTTTGCTGAGTCAGCCCAGACTTTAACTGCAAGATCACATGAAGTTAAAGAGCTCCTTAAGAGTCCCACAGGGGAAGAATAAAGGGTTCATGTCTGAAGAAAATCTGGGTTTTATTTTTAAAGCTATGGATGTTATAAGGTGACATTTTCATACAGGAACATGATGGGATTTTTTCTGTTTTTTCAAATGCATTTCCTAAACTTGGAGAAGTTTAATGACACTGGTGGTGCGAGTAAACTGCTGAAATGATTTAGGGCTGCTGAGGTGATTCTAAATGCAATCAGCCACTTTATAGAAAACGTAGGGCATGTTAGTAGCAGTGTGATCTCATTATAGCATTTTCACAATGTGTTCCTCTTATTTTCCCTCTGAGTTGTTAAAAACAAATAAATATAAGGAAATTAAATCTGGAAACCACATTACTGCAACATTAAGACTAAGGAATGAAGCCCCCAAATTAGAAATAGCTAGGATTTCTACTGCATTATTAACTCTGCAACATTATATAATTAAGTAATATTTTTCTTTTCTTCTTTCTTTTTTTTTTTTTTTTTAATTTTTATTTTCCTTTTAAAGTAAAAACATATATTACTGATTGTTTTTAGCATATCCCATTTCTCATTCATGATATTCTGGAGCATTGTCTTCATTAATATTAATAATTTAGTTTCAACTTTTGCAGTTTTCTTACTTGTAAATTAATAGTTGCATAGATTTTTTTTTAGCATATTGCTCAAATGTATCACATAAATATTGAACATGTTAAAAAAAGAGATATTCTCTAGCTTCTAGTCATATGCTTAAGTGAGGACATTGCAGTCTTACAGGTGTCCCATTCAACCTTCTTTCAGCCACTTTTTCATTTGGCAAGTGGAAAGGCAGCGAATAATAACATGCATCAATGTCAAACAATTCATAAACAAGTGGGAGCTAAATTAAGGTTGCATGAGTAGAATTAAATGTGGCCTATTTCAGTACCAAAGGTTTGAGTTCTTATCTTTGCAGCCTGAAGACTTCCTAACTTTCTGTGTATCCAATCACCAGGATTAAAAAAAAAAAAAAAAGGAAAAAAAAAAAAATTAACTATTGTATAAAACAGATGTTTCTGAAGCCACAGTTCATTAGATACCATTAGTACCACGTGAAACCCAAACATCCAGCATAAATTACTACAGTTTACGCTACAGGATTAACCATGTTAACGAACAGCAAAAGACTATTACCACAGAGAAGCAGATGGTTTGGGAGCAGGAAGAAATCAGGGGAGATGGTGTAATGGTCTGGCCTTGCTCTCTCTTGGAACTAAGGGACCATATTCCAAGTCCCTGGAGGAGTTAAAATGGATCACTTAATCCACGTGCTCTGGTTAGAAATACAAAGTACAGGAATGTTTCTGACCAATTCTCTGTGCAGAAAGCCTTGGCATTACTCTTCAGGAATACATCGTGCTTTTCTTTGCAGTGCTGGGAAACCTTGTGATGGACATTTTTTAAGTGAGGAGAAAACTGCAATTCTAGTGTTTTAGCTCGATTCAAGCTTCAAAGGAATTTTCTGGGACAAAGAAAGGCATATCTGTAGCTTTAGGGGATTTTGTGACAAACAATGGGAGAGTAAAACTTTACTAAGTTTTGAGGATAAGAAGTGCTTTGCTAGATACATGTATGGCTCTCTTATCATCTCTTGTATAAGAATACAAAGAGCCTTGCATCTTTCTCATGCAAATTAGCTCAGGGGTTTTGTAACTAGTTGATGACATCACTTCTTTCTCCTCTTAATATACAATTTTTTGTTCACATAAAATAAATCTACTAGAAATTAAGTCTTAGATTCAGGACAACACCTCAACAGCACATAGTCGATTATAAGAACAAGGCTTAAGTTAAGCATATGCTTAAGAGCTTCATAAATTCAAAAGTACTTTCCTGAATCACAAAGTTCAAGTAATAAAAAGACCCTAACACTTCTATAGAGCTATGAAATAGATAAATATTTAGGTTAGGGAAAACATACAAAATCCATTTGTTCTGTTGACAAAGTTGTTTATCAGGTTGGAAGTAAAATCTCCATGTTTTGTAGCAAGACTGAGGTAAACTGCACATAAACAACACAAGCCAAAGCAACATCAGATACCAACAAATGAAGGTCTCCGACCAGCAAAGCACTATGTTCCTTTTGTGCCATTAATGAATTTAGAGGAGAAATGGGCAATGTGAGATTTCCTGACTCTTCATGGCTATGCCCACGTTCCTTAGAGAGACATTAGTGTTGCATCTGCCGTGCCTGGCTCTCCACCAGGCACACATGGGTGGACCTGCATAAGAGGAACCCCTGAGCACTTCACCTGCCAGTATGTTCAGCATTCTGCAAGCATTTCAAACTTGATGCACACCTAATGAGCAGATAATCTCAACCTCCATGCAGGGTTTTGCACTGCATCTCCTGATCATGGATAGTCTGGCAGGTCAAATCACCTGGTCACTGTTCCTGGACAATAGACTACTAAATCCCTATGGCTGGAAAACCAATAAGAACACCATCTCTAGCTTGTAATATATGTCTGTTCTTAAGACAAGAAATGTCTTGCCAGGAGAACTGAACTGTGGAAACCAATGGCCTTGCAAAGGATTTGGAATCATAGCAGAAGCCAGCCAACCAAATACAAACTCCTAGGATTACACCAGGACTGAAAAGGCTAATAAAATCATTGGAAGTATAACAAGTTTGTACTGAATAACAGCAGTGAGATGATATACATATCATAGAATATCTTGGGATACTGTAATTTCTCCCAGTATAAATACGTGAAAAAGAATGCTGGTAAACTCAGGATGGCTACACATGCCACATGCATAAAAGGTTTGGAAAACCTTTGAAAACTGGAAACTTAAAGACCTGTGATACTAAATTTATTGACAAAGCCTGGGTGGCTTGGCATTGTTTACAATACACAGGACAAGATGTCCAGTGGGGTAGTAAAATGGTCTTTCTTTTAAGAAATAAGGCCTTAAGAAAAATCCATTGATTAGAAGAATTCAAATCAGAGGTGGACATGCATTGTAAGCATGCTTCAAACACTGCAGCTTCCAAAAGAGCTTTATATCAATATTGACTATGTATCTGAAAAGAAAACTTTAACAGTTCGGTATGTCAAGCTTAAGGCAGGTTTTGTTGAGGAACTCCAAGACAGGTCTTATAATATCATAACTCTAAAAAGGTCAGATCATGGAGGTAGAATGACAGAATTGCTTAGATTGAAAAAGACCTCTAAGATTGTTGAGTCCAACCCTTAATGTAAGTACATCCAAGTCCATCAGCCAGTTCCCAATTCAGTTACCTTCAACACCAATAACAACTACAAAGTATTGTTTAATTGACAGAATAACAAATTCCATAGTAATATATACTGAATTACACTAATCATTCCTGTATCAGAAATAATTTTATTATTTGAAATCATCCTCTTCTGAAAAGCAGTCTTAATTTTTTTGTCTCTCTTTTTTTTTTTTTTAACCCAAACAATGTTTACTTTCCTATGATACTGGAAAAGTTTTTACAAGCGTAGAATAATGGAGTGCACTGTAAATAACTTGGAGAAAAAAAGAACCCACAAAATGTTCACTTCATTTTGCTATTCAAAGCTGCCCTTTTACATCAAATAATTAGACTTCAAAAATGGAATCTTTCTAAATACAGGCTTGGATTCATGAAATGATGATGTGTCTTTACATAATATATTACAAGCAGAATATAAAGCTATAGTAGATTTATAAAAGATATATAGTAGATAGATACCAATGTATATTGGAACAATTGCTCTTTTAAACTCTGAAAACAACTACTACTCATGTTTTCTTAAGTATAAAAAAAAAAAAAAAAAAAGTCAGAGAACTGTCACTACAAGCCGCTGAAAGCTTGGCCAAGAAAAAAACCTTTTACATACAGCACTAAAAAGGGCCTCCTTTAATGTGTGGGCCAAGGAATGGACCTGAGATGGCAGATCACGTGCTCAGCTGTGGGCACACACCAGTCTCTCCCACTGAGCTGCCTGCTTGGATCTCCTTCCTCTCTCAGCATCTGCATCCCTCTCAGGGGAGCATTCAAGCACACGGAGAAACAGCACTGGATGCACAAACATGCCCCTGAGAGCAGTAACAAATTGACCACTGCCGTGCTCTGAAAAGGTCATATATCATACTGGTCAATAATGTTGTTATGAAACCACACAAAATCCTCATGGTTAGCTGGGCCAGGATGGCAACAATCCTCTCCTGTTTTGGGGTTTTTATTAAATGTTTCAGTGAACCCAGATCCAGATTTTATCTAATTTTCTTCACCCCCTTGAACTTTGATAAGGATTTGCAACCCAAAATGTTATCAATATTCACCAGCTTGGGAGCTGACTGTACGCTGCTGGTGAATTTGCGGCAATGCTAAAAGGATGAAACTGCGACTTTGTTCGGTAAACTGTAAATATTTTGTCTGACTTCAGCAGAACTAGCATTGCTCTTCTTAGGAGCAATATGATCTTAATTTTACTTGTGTAACTAACACATGTATAGATTTTTAAACAGGGGAAAAATCAAAATAGAATTGAAAGCAAGGTTTCATAACTCTGAAATGAAAATTACAACACATTTCAAGTAAATATAACTTTTCCCTTTAGCTAAGCAAACAACCTTGAAAAACTTAATGCAGCTACTTACTGCAACTGAAAATACCTTTATGATGTACTAAGGCACTGCCAAAATGTGTCACAAACTTGACACGTATATATATATATATATATATATATATATATATATATATATATATATATATAAAAAAAACAATTTATTATTAAATGATAATTTGCATTAAAAACATGGGGAAACAGGAAGATAATACACTGAATCATGTTCAGACAATACTCCCATTCTAATCAACTTCAATCAGATATATTTATGTTTTGCAAAGAATCTGGGAGGGGAAAGCTCTTGCAGTAACTTCAACCCTAATTGCTGCTGGGAAAGGGCAGTCCAAAAATGAAGTAATAAGTGAAAAGCAACTTTCTAGTGCTGGAATCCCAATGCCATGAGCAGGGAAGACAGACTATTTTCAGTGACCTTAAGCTTCTGACCATTCAAAATGTCTGATCAAACTTGGGCTCAAGGCCTGTTCTAAAACTACCATAGCAGTCATCTAGGCACTTCATACCTTGCTGATTGGTAGTCAAGAGGACAGCATGGCAGGGCAGGTGATAATGGCAGGAAAACAACACCTTTCAGTCAATAAATCAGAGGATCTGTACTATCACAAGCCAGGTCTCACACAAGTTGTCAGTCACAGATGGACTGATCTGTGCGTGCTATGATTGCACTTCATTTCCAGTCCTTTCTGCTCTTGTTAAAACCTGGACAGTGAAAGAAACTGCTAAATATATTCAGTAGTAAGTACAGAGATTTGGATTTATCTTTTTTTAATATGAATATGATCTAAACAAAGTGTTATGATTAGTCTATGAAAAGAAAAAAAAGAGTGCATTTTCAGCAGCCCATAAAATAATGCTGTACACAGGATAAGTGGCAGTCTTGGCTAGAAGTATCCAGGGACAAAAGTTAGACAGATCAAGGTGACATGAATCACCCATGACTTTGCCCACAGGAATGAATAAATAAATCCCAACCCAGATTATCTTAAACTTAAATAGTATTCTCCATCGTCTCTCCTTATCTCTGTCAGAATTCCAGAAAAAAAAGAAAAGCTAAAAAGGTGGAAACAGAAAACTTGGGCAACTAAATAATGAACATACAGTTAGCAAATTATTTACTTGCCATGACTTCACAGCTTTCCACATCTCAGAAGACAAAGGAAGATAACTAAAGCCATGAGACTGGTTTTGTGTTATCTGAAAAAGGGGTGCAGCAAAACTGGGCACCACCTTAACTAAAAATAGATGTGCTCTAATAGTAGGGATGAAAAAAACCCACTTAAGTTAATTACCAGTGTGATGAAACAGGCTTAAGTTTGGTCAAGCTTTATTTTTTAACTGCCAGTAAGAATGATTCTAAAAATAGCATCCTCATATTTTATAATATTAATTTGCTTATAATTCTAAAGATATGTTTGTCTCCATTTTTGGACTATACACAAATGTGACAACCTTGCATTTAAGGAGTAATTTACTTGAAGTAACACAGCAGAGCTGGTTTTATTTAGAAACTTCAAATAAAATGCTACTGTAAGCTATTTAATCATTCGGTTTTCTTTCAATCACTATTTACAGGCATACAAAGCACATTTCTCATAAAGATATTTTATGTATAAATATCGCATGTGTGTATAAAAATTTAAACAGATTTAAAGCACCTTCAGCTACTGGTGTCACACATTACAGTTGAAATACTAAAGCGCAAGTACATAAACAACAAAAAAATCTAAAAGGTACATAAGCAAGTGGCTCATTTAAAACATGTGATGAGCAAGTATTTTATTGACATGGGCCCTAAATCATTGCATGTACTTTTGTTTATTTAGTGTTCTCTCATATGCAGCAGAAAGCCTCCAGCAATTCAGAGAGACAGATGCTATTCTGGGACCCAACAGAGAATGAATAAGTTGAGAACTTGAGCAACTAACTACATTTGCAAGGGGAAATCTCCAAGGCATACCTACCAAAAAGAATGTCAGCCTAGAAATACACCAGGATGGTTGCCAGCAGAAATATTTCATCAGTCAATCTTTTATGGTACTATGGCTCCCATTTTCTTTTTTTTTCCAACTTATTTAGCACTGCAGGCACCAGCAACAAACAAGTTTGGAATGTGCTTTCATTTCTCACACGCTTTTTCTGGAACTCAGCTGTTTTGTGATACTTTGCCTTCTGATCCAAAGACCACAAGCTTGTCACAGGATGCCAAAGGGGTTTGTGCATATGCCTGCAGTGTGAGGAGAAGGAAAGGACAGAGGTGGTCTACGATTAGGCACATTAGTGCCTATGTACCACTTCAGAGTGACCTGCAGCTGTGAAGGGCTGGATCAAATAATCATGGTAACACTTTCAATAATTTCTTCTCAAGTGGTGTTGGAAAATTATGTGTTTCTAGTGCATGAATCTGAGGACAGACATTTCTCCAGCATCCTAAAATATGACCATCCTCTAAAGAAAACCATGTGTGCTAAACAACACATTTTTGGAGCATTTAAATCCAAACAGCTATTGCTGCAGTCTGGGTTGCCACTGCTGCACTGCTGATCAGTAGAATGATGTTTACTTGGATGGGACACTGGCAACATCATGTGAAGGAGTTCCTTTTGTGCTCCTGCTACTTTGCTGTCCTTGTTCTGATGGCAAGATTTTACATGTAATCTTTCATTTGAAAGGAAGTCAGATCAGATAAGATCAGTTTTCCAGTACAACTCAAAAACTACAAACAAAAAAAGCAAGACCCCAGAAGCCCAAGCATGAAAAGCAAGAACTTTTTATCCTTATGAGATCCTCTGTCTCATCAAGCCACAAGCACAGTGACAAAGGTTCAAAGGCCTCCTGACAGTGTTGTACTAACACAGAACTCTTTTTACTAATTGATATGACAGGTATTAAAAGAAAATTTGCATATTGAAGTAATTGATGAATCACAGAAAACCTACATGGCCATACTAATATATATATATATATAAATATTTATAAACAACATAACTGACTACTCAAATTAACCACCAACATTTAAAGAAATGCACAAATGTATTTTGGACACTATAGGGAGAAAAAACATCTTAGAACTTAAAACAGGGGTTTTTAAGAGCCTCAAGGTTCTGACAATTTGTAGTCATGTTGGTATAGATCTAAATTGCATTAGTTAAAGAAATAATTAAGGTCTCCTTTGAAAAGGAGAACAGTATTCTTCAATTAGTTTCTATACAGAACACACTATTTTCTGATGATGCAGAAAAAGGAATATTGGGTTAGGCAATTTCTATAAGACCTCAGCTGATGCCTTTACTTTTCATAGAAATTGAGATAAAATTTAGGTTACCTTAGGATTTGGACTAACAAATGGACTCTGGTTTCCTCTGCATGTTTCAATGCTTGTGTGCAAAACTCCTCCACCAGCCTGTAATTTTCCTGTCTCAGAGGAGGCAGAAATCAGTGTGCCATTTATGCACTGAGCAGACAAAGCAACATTCTCAACACTGCTGGCATCACAAGAGAGGCTGATAATCCATTTCATTTTGCCATCCTATTTGATAAGGTTTACATTTATTTTCATTGTCTTTGGAAGAGAAAAACGATAATGCAGTAAGGCTTGTTATGTGCTATTCTTCTCAACACACAGACTTGAAGAGAATTAATTTTGTCCATCATTAAAATTAATAATATAGTTTTCAAATTTTCAATTTGCAGGCAAGATATGATATTATCCTATCAAACTGTAAGAGGGTTGAACCCTTGTCATCTTGGAAAGTACAGTATCATTACCTGATTTCACATACAAACACAGCACACCAGTCTGAACACAGCTTGTGCCTTTCACTATCATTTGGAGCAAGAAATAATCTATTTCTGACTCTCATGGATGACCAGATCCCATATTTGACAAAGTAACATTTTTTCCTCTACTTGAAGCAATGTAATTTTTCACTGGCAGAAAGTGAGTGAAGCAGTTCTAGTCTGGAAGTACCAAGAAGAAAATTTACTTTTCATTCATGTAGCTACGAGATACATAAAAAACACTAGTGGACATTTTTGGACTTTTTTTCTTACCGCTTTCTACTTTTCCTGTGGTAACATTCAAAAAGATTGTGACATTTTTACATCTATGTATTCATCATATATTTCTTAAAAGTGCACATGAGGGATGGTTAATGAATGTTTAAAAAACCCCAGAATTGTTAGGGGACTAGGATTGAGCAATCTTGAGTTCCAATTGCTGATCACGGATTTCCATTGATCAGAAATCCCGTACACTCTATGTTTCCATTCCCCATATGTCCAACGGGAATAAACTTCAACATTTTTCACATTATTGTTTAGAACACAACTGCTTTAAGGGTGCTCACAACTTCATGGAAGTGGAGAACATACACTTTCTTTTTAGGCTAAAATACTTTTGCCAAACTATTTCTACAGCACAGTCAGTTAGCAACTGGTAATCTGCATCCTTCCACAGGGAATTGGCAACAGTGATTATTGCCCATGGCTGACAATGCTTTGTACAGCCTACATTACTTCAGATAGCTGATTACTACCAAAATAAAATTGCATGTGATTTCAGTAAACCACAAGTAGATGTTTTTCCTTCAAAAGCTAGCAACGAGCACAAAAAGACTGCTTGCTTTCACATTTCAAAAACTTTTTGTTTTTACCTGTGCTCCCTTAACTTGTCCTTTTTTTCAGAACATTTTATGTAGTTCTGTAAACTACAAAACATTGCCACTTGCAAAAAAAAAAAAGCTTAAAAAATTTTATGTTTCTCTAGATTCCCAGGCTTACAACTTACTGATATTTCCGTTCACAAGGAGAAACAAGATAGCTTAGCAATAGCTGTGGCAAGCAGTGAATCTCACTCATGTAGACACGAAATGCTTGGTTCTAAAGAAAAAAACCCATCAGTTTTAGCTCAAGACAATGAACTGGGAAAAAAAAAGCAACAGATACCTAAAAACTAAACGCATGCCTTTCAGTAAACATTTCAGCTATTCAATCTGTTGGGCATTGATGAGTTAATGAGATCAACTGAAAGACCTTTCTTCCCACTCAGCTGAAGCTGTGGCCATACACACCCTGCTCCTTCTATTTCATCTCCAGACCTGGCATGTCGGATAGCTTTGGTCTATTTTTGGAATAAGAATATTTGAACAATGATTGAACATAATAAATTGTCTCTGCTCTCATCAACGTTAAATTAACCAGTCCTCTTGATACCTTTCTCATTAGTGTGGAAGCCTCATTTGCAAATAGTGTAAATATTTCTGTAGGATGATCTTTTCAAACTGACCAGAATGGTCTTTGTATTGTGGGACCCGTTCATAAGTGCAATCCTTTCCTTCTTTGTTTGCTACTCCCATCAAAAAGGAAGGTGTTTTCCAAGGGAAAAAACAGTAACTGAGGACCACCTCTTCTACAGTTTTCATTCCTTGTGTTACACAGTTTTTCATTATAGGACAAACATGACTGATCTGCTCTTTTAACTCCACCTTTCATTCACTGCTAAAATGGTGACTTCCTCCACTCTTCACTTAGTAAAATCTCAGACAAAAGACACTTCACAGGCTTCTCCCATTCTGTTCTCTTGTCTGTGAAGAAGTCTCCCAAAAGATGGCTTAAAACTCCCCTCCATATGTCAATACAAGGATTTGAGCTCCTTTAATCAGAAAATCACTGGCATTACCAAGGTAATATGGTTCTTGGAGTTTATATATACAGCCAAGATATTTCCAACTGGGCTGAAAAAATTACTTGGAGGAGCCTTGTTGTGGTGATGATAAACATAAAGTGCCTCCCTTCAGATAAAAGAGGTTGTGGCTTTGCGCTGTCATGGTACTACTGTTGCCATTGCTTCTTTCCTGTGCTGGCAGCTGCTGGGAGGTATTTCAGAGATTCACCCACAGCCTGCACTTCTGCAAGGAAAGTCCTTCCACTGGTCTGCTACTAGCTAAGAAAATACCCTATAATAATTAGAATTCATATTTATTCCAAATTCACTAATTCAGAATTCACTTCACAAGGTTTTAACTGCCATAATCCCTGCTGAATATTGAACTCAAAAAGAGATGCAAAGCATTCCGTAAAAAAACAGCTCATGTCAAACATTTATCAGCTCTACCATTCTTTTCATGCATAGATGAATGCCTCTCATTTGTTTTTTTCTCTTGTATTTACTTTCTATAGGTTTTGCAAAGTGTTCCACAATCTCTTCTCCCAGAAGCTTCTGAACACTAATTTTTTCTTTTAATCTTCATCAGTCTGTATTTATCACTATATTTCACACATTTGCTTGTTCCTCTTTGATCCTGTAATAGACATTGTGCACTGCAATTTCTTTACTTATTAACAGCCCGAACATTCTTCATCAAATCTAATTCAGAATGTGTTCTTTGCTGCTTGTTTTCCTATTGTACTTGTAAACTTTCGTCTTTCTTCTGTCTCTAGAGATGCTGCAGGATTTTTTGTCTCAACTACTGAAATTCTATATTCAAAGTAAACTTCAAACACAGGCAATTTTGTCACATCCCATTCCTTTTTTTTTTTTTTTTTTTTTTTTTTTTTTGGAGAGGACAATGGTGGTTATAGCATTCAGAAATCATTTCACATTTTAACTTTTATTGCTCTTAACCTTGTGTCTCTCTCCCTGGAAATGTCTAGCTCTTTAAAAGCCAACAAACTGGTACAGATCTCTTCTGTTTTGCCACTTAAAAAAAACAGGGGTGATTCTTGAATTCAGCATTTTCATGTGATAAATTGGTGCAATCCCAACTGAAAGGGAAAGCATCCAAAAAGTGTAATTTCCTTTTGACTCGCCATGTCAAAGTAGGTGTCAGGACACTGACAACATACTTATAAGGCTTATATACTTAATTTTCACCATTTGTAATCTCTCCAGAGGCAGCTTTAGCCTTTGTTATACGGAAAACAGAGAGGTATAAAACTGTATTTTGGCACAAATGAAACAAAGGTAAGCTTTTTATTCCATAACAGAAAACACTCTTTCCACTGTGCACAGAAAGGGAGTTCACCCTGAATAGGAAAGGAGGAGTGGAAGGTGGTTGCAGAAGAGGGACAGTTACTGTGCAACTTGGAAGTCTACTAGAAAAACAAACCCAGAAAAATGGCACTTTGGAGAAAACCACATTGTTTATCAGTCTGACCCTGAACAAGATACAGTGACTTAAAAGCATATGTTCAACGTCACCAAACAGGATGAGCTAGCAAAGCATACAGCAAAGCTTTCTGAACATATCTAGGTGTCAAAATTTCAACAGTTTCTTCGGTTCTCTATGGGTACTTTCCCATCTAAATCTAGTAAATCCATACATTTTCATTCAAGTTTGTGTTCTTGTGGAGGGGTGCTTTCTATTTTTTACTTTAAGATCAATGTGTGTGGATGGTGCTACAGAGACAATAGGAGGCTATTTCAAAGCAACTTTTAATTTTACACTTACACTGACATATGACTGAAAAGAACTCACAGAACTTTTCATCCATGGATCTGCAAGACTGGCACCAGTCTTCCTTTATTAGCTGAATATTGATAAGTATCAAGCAGTAGAAAGCTAAGCTGCTCAAGGAGAAGATATAACATCATCATGCAAGGTTATTTTTTTAAAAAAAGCTCATCTGAGTGACTCAGTGTGTTTTCACAATAAAATAAACTTTCTAGAAGCAACAATAACAAAAGGGAGTGAGGTCTATCATTCTACCAGGACGCTGAGCCCTGGTGTTTACAGGTGCTTTATACCAACTAAGCTAAAAATAGCAAACAAATTACTAGGTTATATTAAAAGAAAAGCTTAAAATAACCGTAGTGAGTTAATGTTAGAGGTATGCAATGAAGGTTGGGTCATGCCTACAATGTACCATTGCCTTCAGCTGTAAGATCTCCTTTATGAGCTCTACAAATACACTAGAGGAGCTGGTGTGAAAAGCATCATCACTAAATCTGGTGTCAAGCCAGCTGTCCCCTTGCTTTCCATATTTCCATATATTAATAACTATTATGTCAATTTTCCACTCAATCATTATTTTAAGGAAGTCCTGACAGTTTAGTTGCAGAAGTTCCTGGACTGCTTTGTATTTTCTTATTTATATGAGAATAAAGAGACAGTAGCCCAGCAAAATCACCCCTTTAGAGATTTCCTCATCTTTGTTGATTTTATATTAAATACAAGGCTAAAGATAAGACTCTTGCTGTCCTAACCTCTTCCTCACAAATATGGTCACATCATGTCACAAAAGATGGTGTCACAACTAAAATTAGAAACAAATCTCAACTGTGATGATTTTAACACTGAGTCTAACCTTGAGAAATGCTGAGTGCCTTCCAAGTGGTGCAGGGAAATGAGTTTGAGGGTTCTTGGCAGTATACAGATTTTGCATGCAGAATAGCAAATCAAAAGCAGTAAAATAGAAAAAAAAAAAATTAAAAAAAAAGCACCCCTCCCCCCAGAAAAAATCCAAGGGAAAAAAAAAAGAAATTTAGTGACAGGATTAGTGCTATCCATTTATATATAATACCTGGGGAATGTTTTTCTAAAGACTAATGTATTCTTAGTTTTTAAAGTTCTATTCAAAATCTAAGCCAATGGCTGACAGGACTAAACCTGCTTCAAATTATATTAAGCCCTGGAGATTTGACCCACAGAAAAAATAATGACATTGCATATTAAAGATAAGCCTTAAATGACCTTATTTACTTCACTCTACCACCTGACAGGATCAGTGAGATCACTAGCTATTTCTAAATTATGCTAGAGCACAAAAGGAAAGCAGGGGGGAGGGGGAAACACTGGACTATGAAAAAAATAAAGTCAAAACTATGAAACTAACAAAACACTTCCTAATTCCAGCTACTTTGCAATTGTTTGAATTACGCTTCACGTTATTTCCTGTTGTCTTTCCACTTCAAGCAAAAGTTTTCCCCACAGCTTAGTAACTAACTCCATTTTGCAAATTACTCAGTATGATCAATCCATCAGATTAAAAATAAATATAATAATTCATAACAACATCATTAATCAAAGAAAGACTGATATCTCACTAAATTTAAATCTTTAACAGTATCCATTTTAAAGCTAATTAAATTGTCTACAGTTATGTGGAAAGTAATTTTATTTACTTATGTTTAAGTGGGAATGCATGGTTGCATGAAGCGTAAAATTTCTTTTGAAAACATATACTGATGGAACACATGACAGACAACATTTCTACCATATATAAGATGTGCAACACATCACTCTTTTTATAAAGTTTGTTTACTTCAGATTACACTGCATCAAAACCTTTCAAACGTAATAATTCTACACTTTCTGACAAGAAGCTGAACATTAGATGTCCAAAGCTCAAAATGTCTGACTTCCAGAAGAGACTGTGAAAATTGCAACTGTATCTCATAGTTCTCAATAAAATAAGGTACATAGCCTGGGTTGTTTTCCCTGGTAGAGCCACTGGATTTTCCCTGCCACTGGCTCAAGCAGCTCTGGAGTCCACCCTTCTGTCCCATCCAAAAGAGGGGATAGAAAATACAGCTAAGAGAAGTATATGTCTGTCTCACAGCTTATGGTCCAGTGAAAAATCAGGAGACATCTTCTCTATTTTATTTTACTTAAGTGAACATTTATGATAATTCATCACAGTGAACAGTGAGAAGCACTGAAAGTTGTTGCAACACAGACAAAAAAGGAAAATTTGAAAAATCAACAAACTTA
The DNA here is from genome assembly GCA_032173965.1 of Sitta carolinensis. Taxonomy (NCBI): domain Eukaryota; kingdom Metazoa; phylum Chordata; class Aves; order Passeriformes; family Sittidae; genus Sitta; species Sitta carolinensis. Next base: position 30,428,724 of record CM063284.1, on the reverse strand, counting down.
ATTACTTATCAGAAGACATATTCCATAAAGATGTATTATATGAAATATATTCTCAAAGGATGTGGCTCACAGCTATGGCAAGATTTGAGCTTTCATTCAAACAGTAAAGCTTCTGGTACTAGTGTTGAGAATTTATCTGAGCTCATAATGTTCACTGCGAGGGAAGAAGAACCTGCAGGAGAGAAGCTTTGGTGGAGATGTTTCTGTTCCAGCTTGAAAGTGGCAAAGACAAGATGAAGTATCAAATACTAACTATCCAAGCTTTCCCAAGGCAAAGGCGAAAATTCTTCAGTCTCCTCCCTGCACTTGCAATTTGATTTGAAGGATAAAGACTTCACATCTGTCAAAGCCATAGGAAATTGCCTGCTGCCACCTACAATTGATAGCTCCAAAAATAGAATAAAATCGATGTCAAAGAGAAAAATGATTGATTGATTGATTGATTGATTGATTGATTGATTGCGAGGGGGAAATCACTAAACAGAAAGAGAAAAAATAGTTATTTGTTACTGTGACGCAGATAGAAATACACAGTAACACACACAACAGGCGGGCAGAGAAGAAGAAAGGAAGAAGAAGATTCTAGTTTATTGTTGACTTCGTATATATAAGTTTCTGGACAGTGATCAGAGACTGGACAGAGAAGTTCCCACCTCTCCATCTTCACTGGTCACTTGAGAAGTCTATCAGGTGATATCTTTTACAAAGGAATGTAAACATGATTCTTGTTTATCTTACAATTCATGAGAACTGACTCCACTATACTAAAACAAATCGGAAGGCTTATTTTCAGGGACAACAGTTATTTATTTCCTTTGAGAGGTTACAAATTAAAATTCCCGTAACTCTTAGCAATGAAATATGTGTTCAATACAAATGTCGGGTTTTGTTTTCCCACCTAGAGATGAGTTGACAGTGAGATTGTTAGTTGAATTACTGCTTCAATAAAAATCTGCTGCCATAAACAGTTCTTTCATAAATAAAAAAAAGTGGATTGTCTCTTACTGTTTCAGAAGCTTATCAAAAGCACTAAAACCTAACTTGAAAATTTATTACTAAAACTTAGTAGAAAGCATGTATGAGCCTGATTTTACCCTGGTTTAGCATTTCAAAATTATAGAATCATAGAATGGTTTGGTTTGGAAGGGACCTTAAGGATCATTTAGTTCCAACCCACCTGCCATTGAAAGAGACAGGTTCTTGGACCAGGTACACTGGACCAGGTTCCTCAGAGTCCCAACTAACCTAGTCTTGAACATTTCCAGGTTTTGAACATTCTTGAACATTCACAAGTTTTCAGGGCATCCTGTTCCTGCCTCACCATCCTCAGAGTGAATATTTCATCCTAATAATTAATCTAAACCTACTTTCTTTTGTGTGAAGCTATTCCCCCTTGTCCTTTCACTACACGCTCTTGCAAAAAGTCCCTCTCTGCCTTTCTTGTACCCTTCAGAGACTGGAAGTCCCCAGTAAGGTCTCCTTGCAGCCTTCTCCTCTTCAGGCTGAACAATCTCAATTCTCTCATCCTTTCCTCATACAAGAGGTGCTACATCCCTCTCATCATCCTGTTGGCCCTCCCCTGGACTGGCTCCAATTGATACATGATCCTCCTGTGCTGGGCCCCCAGACCTGGATGCAGTGTTCCAGGTAGTGTCTCTCACCAGAGCAGAGCAGACAGGCAGGATCCCCTCCCTGGCCCTGCTGCCCACATTGCTTGGGATGCAGCCCAGGACATGTTTGGCTTTCTGGGCTGGGAGTGCACCTTGATGGGTCGTGTCCAGCCTCTCATCCACCAGCACCCCTAAGTCCTTCTCAACAGGGCTGCCTTGGAGTCCTACAAAGTCCATATGGAAAATATGCATCTGGGTGAAACAGCTGTTTGTGTCATGTATAATCACCTTCTTACTATAGGAGTGTATAACACAAACACAAGGCACAATGCTCCTTTGTTATACGAAAACAACGCATTTCCAATTACATATTATTTCCTGAAACAATATCCAAAATTTTCTGTGGTATAGCCTCAAGCCATAAAAAGTGAGAGACCAAACTCAGCATCATGAGTTCAGTACCAGGTGGATCCCTGAAAGTGGAAAGATGTGACAAAGACCTACAACACCTTCAAGACCACAGAGCTAGCTCTTCTTCCTTTTTTACAATGCAGCCAATTTACTATTCCCCATCCAGGTATAAGAAAAGGGCCTCTAAAACCAAGCAGTGGATGTACAGGTTGCCTACCATTTGACTCATCTGCTGAATTTCATGCCTTTCACTGCCTCTAATGATAACATAAATCAAATATTTCTGCCATTTCTTGTAGACACGACTTTTTTTCTCAGTCCTGCATAATATGTGGCATAGCTGCAAATGGCATGGCAGGATCTGGCACTGCACCATTTAAGCTTGTGTTATTGAAAAACCCATCTCTTGTCCAAGTAATCTAAGAGTTCACCTCTCAAAAATGTCCCACTGTCTCTTGCACATATGAATAGTTTCATTGCAGGGAAATCCCTTATTGAAGAACACCATGTAAGGATATTATGAATTCTTAAATATAAAAAGCTGTGGCTTTTGCAAACAGAGACCAATAAAGTCTGAAACACCAAAACTTCACAAAAACAGATGTAACTATGAACAGTAATTGATCTGAGCAACAGGTCCTGGATGGATCTGACCAACTACACTACTGCCAAAGGTGACAAGGTAAATTTCTTTTTTCTCCCTCTTCCTTTTTTTTTTTTTTTTTTTTTTCCTAAGTGGTATTTATGTTAAAGGATAAGAACAGCTGAAACAGAAACAAGACACCAGAAAGTGCTAAATCCTCAGAGACTGTAGAGAGATTACATGGAAAAACACCCACCTGAAAACACAATACTAATGAATCTCACCTAGTAAGGAGAGCTTGAGAACTCAAAAACATCCTTCAATAGCTGAATTTGTGTCCAGATGAAAACCATAGAGAGGAGTAAATTAAATATAGGAACACAACAGTTGTCCTTCCCACACTAAAAAAGTGTAAGGATTAGCTAGCATATTGATTTATTAATTCTGCCCTCAAGCACAGGAGCAGCTCCTTTCCATATATTACTTCGTCCATTGGGGACTGTCCACTCTCACCTGCCCTATTTCATTGCAACCCAAGCCCAAGGATGCAGTGGGCTCTGGACAGGTCTACACACAGCAAAACCTGGTACAGCCAAAAGATCGGATGCATAGCACATGAAAAAAAAAATAAAATTATTTGGGCTAATGACCTAATATTTACTGTCTGATAAAAATGGAAAAATCTTAAATATATATTATATATATATATATTTACACACACGTGTCTAAATCAAGAAAAAGAAAGGAAGATGCTTTTTTTCTCTGAATTACAGCTATATTTGGCACTGTTTGTTCAATCTGTATGTAAATAAGTTTTGTTCTTCTAGTTTCAAAATGTCACAAATGTAATAAATATAATCTGAATGAAGTGTTTGCAATTTCACCTTTCAGATAAGCTATGCCTTAAGACAAAATAAGTTAACATTTAACAAGTTTTGCAAAGTGAGTCATCCCCATTCATTTAATGGCATCCCCAACCAACAAAAGGAAAAATGTGTCACCTTAACATTATACTAATAATTAAATCTGATGCTATTAAAGGCTTATGTTTGAGGTTCCACAGGGACAATGATTCACGTATTTACATTCTAGCCAGAAAAGTAGTTGCTTGTTAGCAAGGGTGCTCACATCTGCTGCAAAATAATTACAGGGAAAATATTAAAGACCAAAGAAAAGTAAATCAAACCAAAAAAAGCTCCTTTGTAATCCCTTAAATGTAATTCAGGGACTTGTTGAATTTCTACTGGGTGATAGTAAAGAATTATCTTTCCACTCTATATTTCTTGGTCATAAAATATTAGCATGGTTTGTAATATTCTGATGTGAAGTAAGGAGATATGTCGACATTAGATATGAGTGCAGATTATGACAGAGAAATCATTTTTGGTTTATTCTGTTTAGAGTTGTACTACTGAATTTGGAGGGATAAATTATGCCTCATATACACCTGTATATAATCAAATCTAATACAAAAGTAGAAAAAAATTTCTCAAATAATAAAGTCCACAAAGTTGTACTGAATCTAAAGAGCAGACAATTTCCACAAAATGTCCCATGACAAATAATCTTGAAGCAAAATAATTACATTTGCCTATTCCATCTTTTGGCTGATGGAATTGCATCCATCATGCAGTACTTAACGTCATACAAGCTTATCACAGATTCCTTGCATACTATCTCTGTTTTTCCCTGTATATCTAAATTGAACAGTTAGAACTTTAGTTAAGAATTTACTTCCTCATATGCACACATATGTATGTTTATATGCATAATTAATAATATAGAAATGAAAAATGAAATGCTTAAAAATGTTGTTTGTAATACAAGTAATTTGTATAATTACTTTTATCTCACAAGTCCAAATGAATGCTTGAGAACATGAATAAATCTTCAGCCAAAATAAAGGAGGCAAACATAGGACTAAAGATACTCAAACAACATATAATTATTCAGTAAATAGCTTCTGAGCTTACTGAGTTTTGGGGACTGACTGATGACTTTTATTCTGGGTGGCAATACAGCCTCACTGCCTCTCATGCATTTCCTTAACTGGACTATGAAGTCAGAACTGAGCAATAAAAGATTCTCTCACACTTTTCCAGAAATGAAGGGTGGGGACTAGAAAAATAGGTACAATTTTCTCCTGTTTAGTGTAGATTTTTACCAACAGGTAAAACTAAATAAAATAATAAGCAAATTGAAAAAGAAAACCTAACAAAACCATGACGAATCAAAAAAAAACATTGACAGAAATAATAGCATAGGAACTCTTCTTTTCTGCTCTTCAAAGAATGTAGTTTATTTTGACTGAATAAATAGTTTTAAATAGCAAGTCCTTTTAAACAGAGTTTAAGTAAAACCCTATTACCTAGTAGCTGATTAAAAGGGACTGTCTGCTATCTACAAGTACAGTTTGGGTCACATAGTAGAGCATCTGTCATTCAAAAAGAGTCTGAGAGAGCTGGAAATGTTTAGTCTGGAGAAAAAGAAGGATTAGGGAGATCTTGTGAATGTGTATAAATACCTTAGTAAAGAAGGAGATAGAGTCTTCCCAGTAGTGCTCAGTGAAAGGACAAGCGGCAATGAGCACAAACTGAAATACAGCCAATTCTGTCTAGAAATAAGAAAAATAATATCCCCCATATACTGCAAAGGTTATCAAACACTAGAACAGTTTGGCAAGACAGCCCGTGTATTCTCCATGTGGGGAGATATTCAAAACCTGACAGGACATACTCCTGGCAACCTGCTGCAATTGACAATTTTATTAAAAAAAATTTTAAAAATGGGAAAAATAAAACTTCTGTGGAGAAGTCAGAACTTACTGAGACACCCCATGCATGAGTGGTCCTTTGTTCTCACACTGAGATCCTCCATCTTTTGTGGTGCCCCACATGAGTCAGGAAATCACCTGAACACCTTTCAGTGCAAGACTAATGCGTTAGAGCTACACTTACAAGTTCATGGGTTTTATACTTTATTTTGTAAGTAATTTATGATGGTGGGTCAACCACGGACAGGTTTATTTAAGCAGCCTATTTTGGTGAATTTAAACACATAGCTAATAAATTCAAGGCACGAATAGACTACCTACTCCACATGTAGCTCCTGCTGGTATTGATGTATTGGTGTTCCCATTGCATTCCAGCTGCTGGTGTCCACAGCCTGCAGAAATCTGCTAGCAGAAGATATTTTCATTTGAAGAGAACACCAGTCAAATGATCTGTTGGAATGTCTTAGATGCTTTTGCCTTCAGTGCAGAAGTTGCACAAGCCCTTATTCTGGCAAAGTTTTGGAAATAATGAGCCCCAGATGGAAAGTAACAGGGCTCTGGCACAGATAAAGTGGCCTTCAACCAGCACAGTGTCCTGCAGAGCACACATGGGCACCATGGGCATCAGTTAAACCAAGACAATCGCAAGTCAAACAGCAACCTCTCAGGGGGTTAAATTCAGGTTTAAAGACATGTTTTACTCTGCAGACCTAAACTCAGACCCTTTTCACTTCAGTGAAGAAATTGCCACCTGGATAATCAGTTTCCCTGAGCTGGGTTGAAGCATGCTTTTGTAAACTATGTGTGGGGATCAGAGCTTGCTATCTTACAATAATACAGGTTCATGTACAAGTCCACAAAGACCAGAGGAGAAAAGCTCAGCAATTTTCTGAGCTGATGCAGGGAATCCGTTCTTACAACTTACGAGCAATATTAACTTTCTTTTATAGAAATGCTGGCACCAGTAATTTTCAAATATAAAGTACATATTGCTTTTTAGAAGGAAAAAAAAGAAAAGAAACCACAAAACAAAACCAAACAAATTTCCATTAAATACTTGAGGGAAGAAAATTAAAATTGTTTTGGAACTTCTATACACAATTCCATTTTGGGGAGAGAAAATTATTTTCTTTACGTTTATATTTCTTTCTAGGTTTTGTTCAGCAAATATTTACTACAGCCATCCTAAGAGCCAGAAAATTCCTTTATTTACTTTGCAGCATTGTAACATCTAGGGACAAATTGTGCACTTGCTGCCAGAACTACAAATTCATACAGTTATTTTAAAGTGATGTAGATTAGCTGAAAGGTAGGAGAGAACTGAGAAAACCTCATTATTGCTGTCAGGACCCTTCACCCCACCACCCCTCAGAGTCTGAAATAGACCTGTTCATTGTGTCCCAATGTGTCAGGAGCAGAATTATGCAAGGCCATGGCTCTGCTACACACTGAGGCTCTTGATTTCGCTCCAGAATCACCAAAGTTGAAAGGCCTGGAGCTGGTTTCCATCCCCAACGTAGACGTGGCAGCAGATCTGTCTATTTGGATTCCATTCCCTAGGACTACAGGCTTTGGATGCCACTTGTAGTCCAACACATGCTGCAGCACCCAGCATAGCACAGCTGCCTCCCTCACTACAGCTGGGCACCAGATGGTGGCAGGGGCAGCACTGGGTCCCAGCCCTTTAGTGCAGGAGTCTCCACTGCAAGTATGGAGGCTTCTCCAGCCAGAGTGAGCCGCCCATCCTGGAGCCTGTGTGTGAGCATGTGGCAGAGATCAACAGCCCCGTCAGGCAGCCTCTTCTGCGAGCTCTCCAATACCCCAGTTAGAGAGCTAAAGGCACTGAGCACTGAGTGAGTTCAAATCTATGACCTCGCCACATGAATGAACTCATAAGACATCATGAGTATTTTTAGGACAGAATTTTTGGAAGACTTCAGCATTGGTCTAATTCTATTTCCACTGACTTCAGTTCTGCTATCCTAAAGACTCTAGAGTCATAGTATTATTGAAGACAAACAGGAACCTGGTAGTAGGTGACATACTCTCTTAAGCTGTGGCACCTTAATGCTTTAAAAATTAAATACATTGCTGAAATAAAATTGGGTTATATATATTTTTAAAAGCTACTTTAATACTAATTTTTTTTCTCCCCTTCTTGCTGACTCTTTTCCTACAAGTGTAGATATGAGTTTCACTGAATTTGGAAGGTCATGAAGTTATGCCAGTTTACACAAATTTGAAACCAACCTCCAAGTACATCAAGTGTTTAATCAAGATACCAGATTTCACTCTAATGAGAGTCATGAACTTTTCAGCTGCAAAATCAGTATCTGAATTAGTGTCTGATCAGTCCATATCAATTGGACGAATATACTGAAGAAAAAGACAGCACATCATCAACTCAGCTTAAACCAGCCTCTGGTTCACCAAAACCTTTGTGGACAACAAGAAAGTATTATGTGGAAACTAAAGTAACTTACGGTAATTAGATTTAGACTGCTACTTAAGGAAAGTTGTGATTCAATACTAATAACTAATTTTACCTTCTGTGATTAGTGAAAGCTGCTTAGAAGTAAGTATGTTATCTGCTGGCTTTGACACGATTATTGTATTGTCTTACTAAAAAATGCCTAATTAGTTTTGCTGAAGCTACGAATTTCTGTTTAACAGGTATGCTCAGCAACACTGCCAAGCATTCCATTACTCATCCATTATATTATGCTCTCCTATAATGTGCAAAACTCCTGTGTAGAATTCAGGAACTTTTGTCATTGTTCAGTGTGGACTGAATTCTGTGATGGACTGAAAAACTGTAGATTTTGGATCTATGTTCTCTGACACAACACACATAACTATAAAGTAAACTCACATTTTTTCATGATCCCAGTCAATAATCTACAAAAATATGTGAAAGTTAAAAATTCCAGAGGCTTCCCTTGAAACTAAAACATTGCAAAAGATGTAGGTAAATATGGAAACTGTGAAATTACCTAGAAACAGTTCCATTTAATTTCATTTACTCACATGACAAATTATTTGACTGCTCAGACTGAAACATGAATGAAGATTAGACATAGCAGCAGATAAGACAGATGGATCTTTAGAGCAGTTCAGGAAGGGCTGATGACATCTACTGTCCAAAGGATCTTCGACAAACACCTGGCATCCCACAGTGACTAGATAGGAATTCCCCATTGAGAACATGCAACAAAGTTCCTCAAAAATAGTTTTACTAACTGAATAAGGACTAAGAAGTTCATCAGAATTAACACAGAAAAGAAAAACTTGAAATACTTTAACTAAGATATTATGTTCTTGAGGAAGGTGGCAGCTGTAGTTCCTTCAACTAAATTTTTTACTTATGCATGTGTTGTTTTTTCACTATATAGATACCATTCAGTGAAAAAACAACAGCACAACAATTTCTTCAGATAAACTTTTTCAGGAATTCTCCATCATCAATGTAAGGCTACTACAATGTAAGGCTTCAGTAAACAAGGCAGGCTCTGTCTTGTTTGTGCAGCATGTTTCAGAAAAAGTTAGTCCCCTCTTTGTTCACTTAAAGTTAACAAATTATTTCAGAGATCCTACCAATAGCATAAAGTGATAAAACTAATTTCAACTCTTGACATAAATGAGAGCAATTCTGTTTCCCTGAACAACACTTCCTATTTAACTATGGCTGTTTATGGTCCTTGAAAGAATTCAATGGAGTTGCCCTGTTGTTCTCTTATTCAAGTAACACGGAGAGTCCCAAGGACACACTTGCTAACTTCACGGCGGAGCTGATGAATAAAGTACCTTCCCTGGGAAGGGAGCACCCTCCAGAAAAACACTGCTACAGCCACAAATGTTGCAAAAGAGATTGCAGGAGATCCAGAACCTTTTTTAGTTATTTAAGTGAGGAACTTAAGTGAGAAGTGGAGATATACCAGGGGACACATTGAGGATGTAATTTCTCATATCAGCATGAACTTATATGTATTCTCTTATCTCACTGACAAATGGTTGTTCCAGAAAAATATAATTGTTGCAATATTTTTTCTTTTCCCTCTGTGTTCTCTTTTTTTTTTTTTTTTTTTTTTTTTTTTTTTTTTTCACATCTCCTAATGCTAAATTAGAGAGAATTTAGACCACAATTCACAAGTTGTATATTCACACTTCTGTCTGTGCTGTTCTTCCTACAGGTGAGAGGTTGTAGCTCTCATTCAGGTGAGCACAGAGCATTTTATAAAGCATTTCAAAAGAGGAAAAAGACTTTACTTTTCTAAGTTTTACCTAGGGCTGTGCATGGGCTACTAATTTACATGGCAATTTCTTACTTACCGAGAGGTTTCTACAGCTGCTTTATTGAGTGTTCAATGGGATTAGACAGGGAATCTTGACCAAATGGAGTCTCTTAATAATGCATATGGACTATGTCAGTTTTATTATTTGGGGTTTACTATGATTTAAATGAGAACAGAGACAGACCTTGGCTCCTGCTTACAAACATCAGAGCCCCTTATGTTTATGCTTCCTTTATGAAATATTTTTAAGTTTGAGAGCAGGACTGTTCCCATAGGCTATTTTTCCTTCAGGTGCTGAATCTAAAATCAGTGACTGAAATTTACAGGAGAAAAAAGACCTTTGTAATCTTTCCAAATCCCAAATGTGCAACCCCTATTACAGTATGTTTTATTTTCACAAACTAATGTCCAACAGCCATGAAGGGCATGTGAGCCCCCATAAACCTACACACTAGTTCCACTTGAGTGAAATGAAGGGAAAGCGGCAGGTTTGTTGAAGCTCAAATAAAACTTATTTTCTTGTACTAATTTAACAGGGTACCTGAGACCTTCACCTATACAAAGTCTGTCTCCTCTGCCATCTGCTGGTGCCCTACAATACAAACCCCAAATACCATACTATAACATTCAAAATCTGCTAATTATTATTATTATTATGTAAAATAAACTGGATATATAATCTAATAATCATAAAAAATATTTTACTCTTCTCAGGTTGATCTAGCACAGGAAGAAAGCTTTGATCGTGGATGCAGCAGTTAGGTCAGCATTCCATATCACATAGATAAAATTCTTCCAGGCCTTTCAATAAATGAACTTTAAAGTTATTAGTCCACATGCTAGTCTTTTTTACAATATATAATCAGTTACTCTAATGTAGTTCATAAAGTTCCCTGAGATGTATCAATTTGTAATGAAGTCCAGACTATTACATTATGTTCTTATGTGTTTTTAAAACAAGAGTCAAAAACAAGTTTCAGAATTTGAGAGTTCCATACTGCCCATATGTCTTGCAGACCCCTGTAAAAAAAGTCTGTACATGCTGCTGTCATGTGAAAATGCATTCTGAACATTACATTTCAGGATCATTTTTACAGGCATGATGTAGATTGCAGTAAATCAAAACAGATTTTCTTCTTTCTAAGACATTTCAGAACTGATCCCATATCAACAAAGAGAGGCTTCAGCCCTTTCAGCTCCCAATGACTTTACCAGAGACTGACTAGAACTGCAAATAAATAACGATTCTGCACATTCTGGAATAGGAATAGAGCAAGTGAAGAATTCAGGTTATCCAATGGTTTCATTATATTATCCTGTAGTTAGCTTCTCATGATTGCAAAATAACTTAATCAGTTCCTTACCTCAGCTGCTTGCCTCCTATAATTTTCAAGGTGTGGGGGAGCAAAAAAATAAATAAAACAATGGAGCCAGATAAGACAGGTCTTTTGGAGAGAAAATCTGGACAACAGGAAAAATTATTTTGCCCAGATAAAATCCCTATCACTCACAATTTTACTGCTTTAGTATGAACACTCCTACAGTCTTAGAAATAGGTAACAAAGCTTTCCAGAGAAAATATTATTTGACCAGAGAAGTGTCTTTCTCTGCTCCCACCTAATCAATCTTTTGTTGAATTATGAATCTGAGTAGCACCATGTAAATATGGTGCAAGTAAAAAAAAAAAAAAAAAAAAAAAAAAAAAAAAAAAAAAAAAAAAAAAAAACAAAAAAAACCCTGCTTTCAGTGGACCAATATGAAAATTATTTGATGACCATATGCTAGAGTAGACCTGCTTTAAGAAGGATATGGGCACAGAAGACCTCTAGAGATCCTTCTATTGTATATCTTTCACTGTTTCTGTTATCTGAAAAAGGCCCACCTAGCCCATGGCTGACTGGGACTTTCCTTGAGCTTACTGTTTTGCAATGCTGCCAGAAATGTGAATCAGACCACAAGAATGTCCATGGGCTACAGCCTACTGGCTGTCAACTGGTGGAGTTCAGCATGGGTAAATTAACATAGGCAGGGTCTAGGCAGTCTGAAGCCAGAGAATTGTGCCAGACATCATTTTTCTTTTCCAAATTCCACATAACCCATGCTCAGCTTGGAAAATATCACCTGAAGGAATACTTCCTTGTGTTTTTACTGAGTTTAAAGTTTTGTGTGAATGAGGAAAGAAACTGCGATTCTCCCTCTTGATTACAGAAGCTGAACACTTCCCGAGATCTGAATTCTCTCCTTGCCCTTGTACACAGTTCCTGCTAAAGTCATTAACAAGTGATTCCTGAGGTCCAGGAAAGGATAGAGCTATGGGTCAGTACCCCACAGCTTCCATGTGAAACATTTTCCTTCTGTGTGAAAGACTAATGGCCCAACACAAGTTGTTGGGCCAAGCCTATGCCCAGGGCCTAGGTGCTGTTTTGCATGTTGAGATTCTGTGATTGGAAAGGGTGTAAGAACTTCTCTCTCTAGAGGGCAAAGGCAAATTAATGATCTTTCCACTCCCTTTACACTGGCTTGACACTGAATCGAGTGGAAATCTGATGTGACATGCCGCAGTCTCCAGCTAAGCGGTGTGATCAGCAGGTCTCCCCCCTGCTGCCAGCTGTCTCTCAGGAGGTGGCACCACCAGAACCTCACCTCCACCCTAACACATTCTAAGGGTAGGTTTCCTGAGAGAGGAAGCCTACCCTTAGAATAAATTAAAGGTGGTTTAAGCTAGCTGTTTGCACAACCATTAACACATAGCAAGAACAGAGTAACTAGCAGCTCTGCCTTTGAGCTGTTAATTGTTGGGGTTTGCACTAGGTTTATTATTTAGGTTGATTGCAGGAAGGGAGCTCATGTTTCCGAAGGAAAGCTGACACTCTGTTATGTGAGAAATCAGCCTTTACCCATGGTTATCCTTTGAAATAAAGATTCTCCTCAGTTAAATGAAGGACAGAGCCTGGACATCTACCTCAATGTTGTGGTTGTCCAGTGGATTGAGGCAGGCTTTTGAATTATCAAGTCAGGTGCTAATGAAGTAGAGAGGAACAGATATTGTATGCCTAACACTAGTATTTTATAGTGGGTAACTGGGAGAAGCCCATTACAGAGCTCCCTGCTCCTTGGGAACCTGTGCTGGGACTCCTGTCTCTCCCAAAGGCTTTAGTGTCTGTGTGCCCAGGATGCTGCTGTGAGAGCTCAGGAGTTGGACAGCACATAAGGCAGCTTTAACTGCATGGGACCTCTCTGGGACACACAGTTTAAGCCAAATTTATCCCAAGCAGTACCTGGGTTTTTGTCTGTTTTCTAACTGAATGTTCTGATATGATTTCCCTGGGGGTTAAGTTTTGATTTTCTGCTGAAGGAGATATTTGCAATGGAAGTAGAATGGATCTGACCTGATACATAGTGATACTACTACTGAGTACTTTGAGGAGCAGAATTTTTTGAAGTTAGGTAGCTGTATTGCTATTTTAGATAACCTCTGAGGATATGTCTGAATAGCAGAATGCTCTGCAAGTCAGAGCTATCCTGTCTTAATATAGCACAACCATGTTCTTCTCCCAGGACAATTTGGGAAGCACAGTGCAGAACATCTTATTATACAGCTCTTGGTAGACTACCTAGATCAACCAGAACTAGTCAGAGTAACTCACCAGCAGTGCCCTGAGTCTGATATTGCCCTGTCTAGCGATAACATGAAATATACAAATAACACAATTTCATCTTTTAAGGCCTTTACAGGACAAAAATAATCCATAAAATGCTTAGATAAAATAGTCAACAGCCACTATCTGCTAGAAAAGACACAAAATTTTATACCCAGTGCAGGATTGAAGGGCAGGTGGTAAATAAAGTTAGAACTTTGCCCCAAAAAGAAAGAATGCGACATCTCTACAGAACCACTTATAGAGCTAGATCATCTATCAACTATTACTAAACAAGCCACATTCTGCAGAGGGAAAAAAAAGAGTCATGACAATGAAAGTGAAATGGCTATGCACAAACAGAAAATGAGGAAAACTAAGGGTATAGAGACAATCTAATTGCAGGCTTATACTTCTGTTTCAACATGTCATTATTTTACCTCTCTTTTTTCTCTCCCAGGTTTTTTTTCCCTCATTTCCATGTGGGTATCTCTCACACATGCTTTAAATGCTGAAATGTATAAAATACATTTTCTAATTAAGAATTTTCTGTTCTATGTAACTAGAAATTAAAAAGCAGCTGTCTTGCCTCAGATTTTATAGACCAGTCTTTCTTTTAAATGCTGATACACCCGGGTTCTAAAAGCTAAAAAAATCCCCTAACCCTATTTCCTTTGTTGAGATATTACAAGCTTCTCTATATGTAGGAGTAGTGCTCTATTCATCTACAACATGACACCTGGTTCTGCAATGGTTACACAAAGATAGTTATTTATAGACCAGGGAAGCATAAACATCCCACCCCTCCTCTCCCAGTATAAGGGTCACAGAGCCCTCACCTGGTACTAGATTCAACATGACAGGTGACAACATAGAAGTAAAAATAACTTGTCAGTATTTCCTTCAAAGTCAGACAATTACTAGTTTAAAAACAGGGACGATCTGTTCTTAATTACAGAAGATTTCAACACAACAGAATACAAACACCAGCACAAGTACTGCCCAACAGCCACCTAAGTATGTACACATGTTGATATGCACACACACATTACTTACATAGGTTTATTTCAGTCAGAAACCCACATGGAGTTGAGGCTAACATCAGTTTTAATTAAAATCAGCTCAGTAAATCTGATACTGGATTTCCAGTACTAAATGGAGACTTACGGGGCTCTAATTAGGATATAAAGGCTCTGTTCCCAGTGGAACAGATCGGCAGTAAACCGCTCTGCTGGTCCATTATCCCCAGCCCAGCATGCGTCATTGGGTGCCTCTGTCTATTTTAGCCTTATTAATGTGTTTAGGCACATTCATCAGTGAATTAGCACAAACTAGTGTAAGGTTTCAGAGTAAGGGAGCCACTCACTTCCATCACTCCAGCTTTACCTCTCACCTTCCAGAAAAATAAATACCTCAGGAGTTTCTTAAGTAATCTGCTCGAGATATGTAACAGATTTCACAGTAACTGACTGCATTTCAATAATTTTATGCAGCAAACAGGAAGGGGTTTTTAGACAGCATCCAGAAACTAAACTTAACCATTCAGGTTTTAAATTACAAGATAGACATGCTCTCAGGACAGGGGATATCTCATCCTTACAAACATAAAGGAGTTCAGAAAAATATTTACTTTTCAAGTATCCTGTACTCTTGCTCCTGTAATTCTACAGGCAAATTATAAACATAAAACCAGAGAGAGGAATCTTAACTAACTAATGCTTTTTTAATAACTTTTCTCTCTCAGTATACATCTAAACAGGCATTACTCAGTTTTATTACTTATTCAGTTACCTCTGCTGTTACCCAGAGAACCTGGTTTTGACAGTATCTTAAATTAGAAAATGTTTCATCACCAAAAAGTGCTAGTTCTATGTTTCTATGACATGTGACTATCAAATTCATAAAGTATTTCAACACTGCTTGTAATTTGTAGCAGCATTACCATATTAGTCATCAGGACAAAGATTACTTGGGCTGTACTCCAAGTGTTTATCTTAAAGTGAATAAAATACAGGAATTAAATAAATATAAGGGAGATATCTATCACTGAACCTGAACACATTATTTTTTCTAAGGCCTGCCACAGTGCAACTGTCAGGGAATTTTACCAACTCAGTCATTCCGTTTAGTCATACTATATGGGCAACATACTGTCTAAAAAAATTGATTAAATCTGTTTGTAGAAAATCAAAATCAACCTTAAAATCAAAGCCAACAGAAAGAGGACACTCTGAATAGCCCATTACCTCTGCCCTGCAGTTCTGCGGGTGACCAGAGGTTAGGTACCACCAATTTAGGGCATCCACAGCTGGAAGGCTCTGCTCTAAACACTAATTCAGCAGTGAAGTCACTGATTTATATACTGATCAGAAACTGCTTTTGAACTTACCCAGGTTTAAATGGACTCAGAGGATTAGCTGGAGTCCACATCTTCTTGTGCCTTTTGAGACCTTATTCAGTATCATGGAGGGATTCTCCTCACTTGCCAGAAGGTTTGTTAGGATAGGTAAAGAAAATGTTCTGAAAGGCCTTTTTTCAAGTTTCGTTTATAATTCCATTGTCATAATCAAACAATCATTTTGCACATTATGAAAACACAAAGAAACCTGACATTATGCACTTTCTTTAATCTGTGAGAAAGGAGTTTGTATTGATGCTAATTGCCTTTCTTGAATCTCTTCCTGTCAACTGATCAAACAAATCTTGATCAAATAGAACATATGGAATATTACTCAGTCTTGCTTTAGCTTGGTTTAGCTTTGTGATAGAAAGTGCATCTCTTTAACACAGCCATATGCATATTATTTTTATTTTTCTTCCCCAAATAGTATGATAATCATGCTGGGATCATTTGGAGAACACAGAAAAGCACAATCTATTAGACTACCCTGAAAATCAAAACCATCTGCAGAGAAGTTTATTCCAGTGAGGCCTGTTGAACCTGGAAACAAGTAAGTGGTGTTGGTTTGGGATGGTATGAAAATTTTCTGTCACAAAGGTAGCTCTTTGCATTTCTACTTATGCATCAAGTAACATAAATTCCAGAACCCTATTTTTTATGATATTACATAATTTACTTGCAGATAAACCCCTTCACATTCATGGGCAATTACTTATATTTTAGCTCATGCCCATGTTTTTACATTATCCCATTATGAGTTTGTAATAGAGAGGAAAATCATGAGAACTTTTTAAGATATTCTGGAATGTAAAGCTTTATTTATAAAGAACAAAACTGCATGTTTGCCGTAGTTGTACTGCTCTAGTGTGTACTTTTCTGACAAGTGGTAGCTGAGATACCTTCCACACATAAAAGGTCAAATCCTTACTCAAAAAACAAAAGCTAGAAGTGTAAATGAAAAGACTTAAAGCACTTATGGGTAGAGTAATTTTTCCTATTTTAGCAAAATAGTAGAAAATGCAAATGAAATCACGTATTTCTGATTTCCAGTCATCCGTTCTATTCACTGGATAACATTTAATTCCTTCACTCCATTTCAGAAAGCTACCCATAGAATATTTCCTATAATTAGCTGAAGTATAATTAGCTAAAATCTTGAAGGATCATTAAGGAATAAAAAAATAACAAAAGTGAATAACAAAAAAGAAAGTTAACAACTGTCATTTACATATGCATCCATCGCATTTGCAACTTTGAAATTTCATTAGTACTTGATAAGAAGTCATTCTTAAAGGAAGAACCCAAAGTGAGTACAAATTCAAATATTCTTCAGGAAGCTGGGGAGCTTTCTGTCAGTTGAGCTTTGCCTTTTTATCAATTCAAAGAATAACACTCAACGAAGCATTCAGACAGGAAAAAAGGAACAATAGCTGAAGTGTTTCTCTAGCTGCAGTTAACACACAGAGAATTGTTGAAGTATTGGATAGATCAGATCAATATAAATACTCTATTTACCGCTGTGAAGCAGTCAAGAAAAAATGCTGTGAACATTTAATTACTACCAAGAATCCAGAGAATCTAAAGCATTAATTTTAAATATTCAATTACCTATTGAACAAAAATCTATTAGGATGCTGTCATGAGCGTAGCGGCTGCTTGTTAACTCTCCGGCATGGCAATAAAACTTGGGCAATGAATGTAATTGTACTAGGGATCAAAGAGCTGAGCTCCTACTGAGAAGCAAGTGTATACACTGCCAATATTTCATCATTCAGAGTCACTTTCCCTCCTCTACCTAATATGAAAGCTATAAAAACAAAACCAAAAATCCCCTCAAACTGTTATTGTTAAAGCCAAAAACTAATTAGTCATTGCTTCCCAAAGTGTTATGTGAAAAGTCTCTAGAAATAATGGGCTGCATTCTCAAATTTTATAGGTTTACTGAGTCTAGTGTTCTCTGGTATTTCCTGTTTCCCTTGCTAGGGAAGATTGATTCAGGTTTACAAGTCATCTTGAATAACACACAAACTTTTCAATAAAGGCAATAATCTGTAGATTTATAAAGCATACAGTTAATAAAGACATGGGTGGTAAACAAAGGCAATAGCAAGAGCTTTTCTATTGTTTTTAGAACTAAAATTCCCAGCATCATAAACGTTTTAGCAGCCTCTGATTTTCCATTTTAGTAAGGTTTGGTGATGCACTTTTGTTTTTCCACTTAAAATATCTGAGCTTGAAAGCCTCAATACATCATATTACAGCAGGGGGAAAAAAATTTAACACATCCATTTACGTCTAGAATACTATTTCTGTATGTTAATGTATACATATGATAACAGCTATAGCTGCTAACGATATGGGAAACAATGAACAGCTTTCTCTCTCTTCACTTGTGAGACAGTTCAGCTGATCTCAAAACATGACACACATAAAGAATTCGATAGATCCTTGAAACACCTACATATGTTACTTTTCCAATCTATGAACAGTGCTCTGAACAGTTAGTGATGAGGAATCATCTTATTTCTTGGTAGCTTTACCTACAATGAAAATGGGGTTAAATGTCATGACCTTTGATCAAAGTACCAAGATGATGATTCAGACCCCTGGCCCCATTACAGTTAATGGACGTTCTGCTATTGACTTTATTATGTCAGGATTTCAACCCCTAAGATCACTTAATTGTCGCAAACATTTATCACCTTGTTTCTGTTTTACAGCAGAACTAAAAGCATGTCCAGAACTGCAGTAATGTGATCAAACACTGCTTTAGTGAGGACCCAAAAGAGCAAAATACCATCTTTCAGAAAAACAATTCCTAGCTCAGCCCCTGAATTTGAACCCAATCCCAAGCCATTTTCACTTACAACATCTAACAGCATCACAGCAAATGTGTGTATTGATGTACTTTTATTTTACACAGAATAATATAAGCCACACAAGAAAATGTCCTCCCAACTCAAGATAAATTAAAGCTTTCTTTATAACCCTGTCCAAGTGTATCTGCCACCTTCCCAGTATTGTCCTGTTCTTCATCACATCACCAAAAAGGCACAGACTCTCCAAGGAGTGTGTTCAAGCAGAAAATGCTTTTGATTTACTTAATGAAGAAAATAAGTTCATCTGTATGCTTAGCTACCATCCACATTGTTAAAATATTAATAAAAATAGTAGCAACATGCACATACTCTTTTGTCCTAAATCTTATGGTGTATTCAACTCACACAGGCATAAGGTACTGGAAGTCTTGAAGACTCTACTGCCTCTTATGGCAATGTGATAGAAGCAGCAGGATTGGTACTGAACAAAATGTTAGATGCAAAGAAGAGAAGAAAGCTGGGCAGTTGACCTGATGCAAGCTCAAAAGGTATCTGTCACCAAGACAAGGCAGAAATGTATGCTTTTTTTTTTGCTGCTTTTTTTTTTTTTTTTTTTTTTTTTTAACCCCTGTGATTTATTTTTTTGTATTTGATGACTATCAAACTGCACAAAAAGTACCTGGAATTAGTAAACTTGTAATGCTCTGGTTAAAAACAGGTTTTCTGGAGTTAACTTTTGCATTACAAAGATGTTTTCACACTCAAAGTTAAATTCCAGTTTTTAATGGGACTAACCTCGGCTTTAAGACACCATAACAACATGCTTAGTCTCACCATATTAAATATAATGCGGTTTACATATTCTTAGGTAAATTCATGAAAGCTAGAGCTCTAAATTTATCTCTGGATGATGTTTGTTTCTTATGAAATGGACATATCTGTATGCAAATGAGGGACATCAGCTGAAGTCCTCTTGCACATGGTCTTGCAAAGACCAGTTCCCACAAAGTAGCACTTGCTCCCTAATCAGAGCTGCCTCCATTCACTCATCTGACTTAACTTGTGCAGGCTCATAATAGGTGACAAAAAGGGAGAAAGCCATAAAATACCTATATATTGCTCTTAGCACCTGGGTTTTAAACATGCATAAAAAATGTGAAAATATTTTTTAGAAGTGAAATCCAAGATATCTGTTTTGAATAAACTGCTGTGTTCTGAGGTTACCAGATTGAAAAACTAAATAGGTATATTATTTTAAAATATTTCAGCAGCTGAAATCTGTAATTTAGTAAATTTCTGTACACTCACCCAGTAGTTCTGTACTATAAAGTTACTTTCAAATTTATCCCAATGTTCTTCTGGCAGCAAATCTCCACTGCTGACCAGTTATTTGACCTCTTTCTAGCACATATCATGTTATAATACTGAAATTCTTTATGCTTCTAAAAATAGCAATGCAGAGATTGTGAAATGATTAATGATAGTTAGGATTGTTGAGCTCAATGTAGAAAAATAAAATAGAGTATACAGCCATCCATCTCCTGAAACCTGGAAGATTACTTTTCCTGTTCTGGGGTGAGAATATTAAATTTCCTAAGAGCTCTCCTCTTACAAGATTGTCAGAACGTCAATGGCTTTATCCAGAATTTGTTCTAACATATAATATTATACATAACCGCCTCGAGGTGCCAAAATACCGGCAGAAATTGAAGGGTGGTTTTCTAAAGATATAAATAGGAATGCCAGACATGAGTTTATTATGAAAACTTGAGACTCCTAAGACTCAGGATCTCCATCACAGCTATGTTCTTGCAAAGCATTCTTCTGTTTAAAGTACTCAGAGATCCTTTACCTTTCCACAGCAGACCAATCTGTTTGAAAAATCTCATTAAGGACTAGATTGCTACAGAAACTATGTGGAATTTTTTACTTCCTTCATAGAGCTACCAGTGTTTATTAATGAATTGCTTAGAATTAAAACACTGATCTCTAAGTATATGAGTATGTGTTCTGCTGGTAACCAAGAACTTTGCATTGTCAGGTAATTAAAGGGATGAAAGCAAACCAATACAACAGTTACAGTGACATTACGAGAGAATTACATGTACACTAGTTTGAAGGGTGACCATTAATCTCACTGAATGCCTCCACAAGCTAGCTGAAAGACAGATAAGGTAGGCACACTTAGAGTGTGATTCAGACCACCAGTGTCAATAGAGTAGTGAAGGAAAACACAGCAGGCTGTCCTGGAGCAAATGCCTGATTTTTAGATGGTTAAAGTGATGTAAGTTGAATTGTGCTCTCTGAATCTTAATGCCACTTTTTTCACTCGTTCTTCTGACTCAAAAGTCAAAATTCTGCTTTGCAACCATATTAAAACCAAAACTGACTACTGTTAAAGACGTTACACATAAAGAATACATGTCCAATTTATTTAGACTGAGTCCACCCCAGTGATGCATGCAGAGTGCATGCCAGGTGTGTCTTACCTATTCTAGAAAGAATCACTAAAAGAAGAAAATCACCTCCATTTCCAGCACTTAAGCAGAGGGGGAAATAGTGAGCAGCATGTGTTACTGTGACGCAGATAGAAACACACAGTAACACACACAACAGGTGTTCAGGAAGAGAAGAAGAAAGGAAGGAGATTCTAGTTTATTGTTGACCTTGTATATATAAGTTTTTGGACAGTGATCAGAGATTGGACAGAGAGGTTACCACCTCTCCATCTTCACTGGTCACTTGAGAAGTCCATCAGGTGATATCTTTTACAAAGGAATGCAAACATGATTCTTGTTTATCTTACAATTCATGAGAACTGACTCCACTATACTAAACAAATCAGAAGGCTTATTTTCAGGGACAACAAGCATGGACAGCAAAAAAATTTCCTACTCCTTGGATGGATAAGCAGATGCACAAATTGAGACACACAACCTACTTGTGCACACACCTCTCATGCCTCACATGACAAAACAGGAGACAGAAAGCCTTCTCTCAGACTATCATTATTATTATTTTTCCCCTAGTCCCCCAGTATTGCAGTCCATCATGTAGAAATAGCACTGTTCATTATGAACAGGATGAAATCACCTGACAAAGGAGCCAAGAATTTAGTTCACAGCCCATATAAATTCATAGCACTGAGATGTGAAACAAGAAGAGTTATTTCTCTATGGGTATGCAGAAACAAGCATTCAGGACTTGATGCTGAAAATTTAGACAGCAAAACAAATCAGGGAAACAAGCCAGGATTGTTGATGTGTGGCAGCACATGAAGTTCTCTTTCATTACAAATTTTCTTGGTGTTCATTGCTGGTAATGTGCAGGTGTCACTGCACTTGCCTAAGAGCTTTTTTGTAATGAAGGACTGATTTTACATACTACAGAAATTATAATGCTGCTACTGAAAGCAACCTGAAGGACAACAAGCTGAAAGCTATTACTGAAAGAACAAGATACAAATGTGTTCCTTCTTCATAGTCTATGCAGCCTTTATCATTCAAGGAGGGAATTTTACTACTGAAATAATAGCATTTATAAGGATCCTAGATCTATCATTCCTGTTCCAACATCAGCCATATTTTAAATTCTCAACATTTTTTACAGGACTTATAATTTCAACATATATTAAGTGAAATCAAGTGTACATGGAATACATGTTTCTTCTACTAGACCCTGATTTTATATGGAATAATTAATTATAAATAGGAAAATACCCCAAACCTTTAATTTAAATCTGAAATGAATTCAAATAACAAAGTTAATACATTTTCACCCATTACTTGTTTGATATTTACTTAAATTGATTCAGTAATTTATAAATTTAAAGCTTATTTTAAAATTATATTATAAAACTAAAATTGCATCAATAATTATTTAATTGGGCCAAGCAAGCTTTAGGTGCGTTTGCATGGCTTTTATAATAATTCAAAATGGAATAAATTAAACTCTTGTAACTTTTCAAATACAGAGATAGCAAATACAATTTTTGGAAACACTCATAAGCACCTTTATGCATATAAACAATGCCTTCGAGTTCTATTAAAGGAAGTGTTTTCTGGAATGAGGCCCTATGGAATAAATGTGAAAGTGGTACTCTATTTTCCAGTATTAAACATAGCTGAGGAGTGTCTAGTTTTTGAATAGCTGTTTTATTCTTTCTGTCTGTGAAAGCCAGGGCTTCGTTGGTGGCACACTGAAATTTTTTGGAACACATTCATCTAAGATTGGGAGTTGTTCTTATATTTATGCCATAAAAAGTGTATAATTTCTTGCTGAAAGAAAAGCATTACACTCAAATTTCTATTTCCATGAAGAAACACATACCTGTAGGGTATCTGAACTGTAGGGTCATCCTTGTGACTTATCTTTATGTTTCAAGATAATTCTTTGTATTTTAGTATCTGATGGTGTTTCACAAGCATATTATTCTGCACTGAGATTTTGGTTTCCTTAATTTTACAGATTTTTTTTTTTTTAAACTGTACTCCTTGCATGTGCTTTTTTGATGATCAGAGAGCAAGAAAAAAACATGTAGCTATGTTTTGTATAGATTATTTGTGCTAATGCATGAGAACTCTCCTTCCAATACAGTCACAGCTCACAGACATGTTTAAGAAATTTCTTGCTTTTTAGTTTGTAGCCACTGAATTTTAAATTACTAAGTAATGTTAAAAGTATGAAAGCAGAATATTAATCTTGCAATTGTATTTGAATGAGAGAGAAGCTATGCTTTATAAATAAAGCTATTTTTAAATATAAATTATCTTTTCCTTTTGGTTTTCAAAGGGTATTTCAACACACAGTTTAAGTCCTTTCTGAATTTATAATAATAAAAATTTTGAAAAGAAGAGAAAGATCAAGATCTTTTCTACAACCAATAATGCAAACAATCAATATGATATTTCCATCAAAATATTTTTATTTCATTCTGGAACTGCCATTCTTCACATTCCAGGTTATCGTTTCATCAGAATTCATCATCAAATTTCAGTGAAGACAAAAAAGGAACAGATTTCATAATAATTTCACAGTTTGCTTAGTGACATGAAGAGTTTTCCCAGTAAGAAACTTCCCGTGACACCCTCTATAGTGGGATCAGAAAAGTGATAGAAATTATGACAAGCAGAGTGATGTGTACAAACACCAACCAGGATTTCAAGTTTTCATGTTAGGATTGTGGGTGTTTGTTTCAATGTAATTAGGGAGAGAAATAGGAAACACATGTACAAATCCCACAATTTTTTTATAAAAAAAGGCTGTCCTGATGGATATGTGTGCTTATCTACACACGTGTTAAATACTTTTTCTGACTTTGAAGACATCTTCCCTATTAGTGGAGACAAAGCCAAACACTGATACCTCTCTCAATTGAATTTCTTTGTGCCAGGAAACCTGGGGTACTTCTAGATCCAAAGAGCCTCGAAGGGATGTCAAGAAGGCCAAAGCACCTCAGTGAGAAAGTTTGGGGAGATTCTATCCTAAGTTTCAGAAATCAAAAAATTTAAATGAGCGGGGCTCAGTACAGGCCTGATAGAGGAGTTTTAAAGCTCAGGGCTGTCTTGCATCCTGGTGCACCTCTTCACAAGTGGAAACATCCTGTGTTCTGCAAAATGGGCTGTGCAGCTCCAAGACTAACACAACAGAACAACTAACACAAAAGTCCAAGCATAAACCTCTTCAGCCTTGGTGAGTAAACACATACCTGTCCCCTGAAGTTGGGCTAATATTGGAAAGACCACTGTGGTCTTTGTGAACTATTGCAAACAAGCCTCCATATGTCTTGATCTTGAAACCAGGAACAAAATTATTATTAGAACAAAACAAATACTCTCAAGAAAAATGTGTGAGATATAGTTCCCACTGAATATCTATGCTACATAATAGAGGAAATATCTCTAAGGATATTTATCTTAGATGAGGAGAAATCTACCACCCATATATTAGATAAGATGAAATTGTGTGTGGAAAAAAACAGGATGCCTATCTTTGTTCTATCTTAATTAAAATCAATATATCTGACTAAATGTAACATTTCCTTAATTAAACACCATGCAACAGACACAAAACTATCTCTTAATGGGAAACCATTGATATTAAACAATTAAGAAACAGTATTTTATATAAAAGATGTAAGGTCATTGCAAATGTTATTCACTATTTTTATCCTTCATTAACACTGCAACTGATGTAAAATCTGAATTACAGAGCTGAATGAGGCATTAAGACTCTGTTCATTTAAAGCAGAACAAAATCGTTTCTAAAATCATCAGATCTAGACCTTATCTACTGATAAGGTCTTCTTTGGGCAACTTTGGGCTTTGAATAAGCCTCGAATTTATATGTCCTGACCCTTGAGGGGGAGGAATTTTAACCACCTGTAATTGGCTGGAAGGACAGCAGAAAAGAGCACAAGCATTCCGGGAAGTTTCTGGAGGGCACTGGTGGTTAATTCTTAACACAGGCTATTGAGGAATGAACAAAGGCAGGTGCTCTGCTGGACCTCATCCTTACAAATAAGGTCAGGAAGGTGAAGATCATGGGCAACCTTGGCTGCAGTGACCAAGAAATCATGGAGTTCAGGAGAGGGCAGCCACCGAGACCATTGGGAAAGTCTGGAGCAAAGACAAACCCTAGAAGAGGATCAGGTCAGGGAAAGGCCAGACATTACCATAAGACCTGCTAGGATAGACCCAGGAGCTCTGAGGCAGGTGGATATTGTTGAGGGAGATAATCCTTTCACTCTGCTCCACATTGGTGAGACACATCTGGAAGGTTGTGTCCAGTTCCTGGGATAAAGAAAGTTCCTCAGTATGGGAGAGACAGGGACACACTGGAGTAAGTCCAGCAAAATTCTACAAAGGGCCTGGAGCCTCTCCTATGAGAGATAGAGATCTGGAACTGTTCAGCCTGGAGGTGAGATGGCTCAGGGGAAACATGAATATCTGCAAAACATCTGAGCAGGGATGGTGTTAAGATGAAGATGGACAGTAGTAGCAGTGAAAGGACAATGGGCACAAATTAAGCACAGGAAGTTCCAGTTAAAGATAAGAACAATTTTTTGTTTCCTGTGATGGTGGCCAAACACTGGAACGTGGTGCCCCACGGAGGTTATTAAGTCCCCATCTCTGGACATGTTCAAAACCTTATTGGACTTGGCCCAGACCAATTTGTGGTAGCCAGCCCTGCTCTGAGCAGGGTAGTGAGAGAATATGATCTCCAGAGGTTCTTTCCAAACTTAGCAGTTTCACAATTTTGTGACTCTGTGAAACACATTGTAGTATTTTATTTGTAGTTGGAGCATGCAACAATCCTACCCTTTCACTTCCTATGCTTGATCGTGCCATATTAAGGAAAAGGGCCAAATCATTGACAGTATTTTGTGTAAAAAGGCAAACTTAAGCTCAGTGCAAATAAGCACATTTGATACTGCATTGCTTTTGTTAAACCAAAGGAGGTACCACAGAGGCTAATTATTTTTGCTGTTCTTATCCATAAGCATTACATTTTTCAGTGTTCACAGAGAAAAACTTTAGTTAATGAGATCCATAAAGATTCTTTAATCAGCTTATATTGTGAAAAAGTATTAAAGTCTCCACTTTCACAACAGGCACATGAAATATATAGTTTTATGATATATTACTAGCACAGGAACTCACCTCCCCCTTTCCTCTGAACCACCTGCAATTTTTAATAGTCATGTATCGCCAGGGTACCAGAAACCCATAAAAGTTTAACCTGCCAATTAACAACTGGGTAAAGTTCCAGCCTTGTTGAATATTTTGATTACTTCCAAGAGCTTTTCACAAAATACAGAAAATATATCCACAAAATTTCTAGTCAGAGTTTTAATCTAATCTACAAAAAAAAAAAAGGGTAGTAGGGGAAAAATATAAATGTATTATATCTAAAAAAATATTATCAATTTTTAATAATACAGTAGACCTGCCATATCCAGCTCTAGATAAAAAGCAGTTATTTGTTAAAAGAAAAAGGAGGGGGTGGGGATTAAAGAAAAAATTAGAGACTTTCATGCTAATATTTCCTCTCAAGGGGGAGACAGAAAGCAAGGGCAGAACTCACCTACTCAATACAAGTTAATCAAGGTGTGAAGCAAAGTGCAATAGTTTTCAATGTATTTTATAACACTCCATTCAAAGAATAATGACTTCAAATAACATTACCTTTGTTTTAAGCAATTTTTTTAAAAAACATCTAAGAATATATCAGATTTTGAATAATTTTCAGGAATATACAAATTGTAGCGCAGAATAGTTACAGTTATGTAGATCTGGACTGGAAGGTCCAAAGTACACATTTTTTGGCACTACCATTGATAATCACAGATCTTTAGCACTGAGCAATACTTCAAATAAGACTATAACACAAAAAAACCCAAAACCCAAAAAACAAAAAAAAAAAAACCCAACACACCTATATCCACCTCTGAGATCTTTAATTATAAAGTAAGAAAGTCCAAAGAAAATTGGCAGGAAAGAGATCATAGACAATATTGTTCACCAGCTCTAATACACAGCAACTCATATCCATCACTAGGGCTAAATTTTTGTAGATGCCACAGTTTTGCAGGTGAATAGAGGATCTCCTAAATATGAAAAGCATAAAGAGACAGCATAAAGATGTCCATCTGGAAGCATAACACGTTGGTAAGGAAAACTGTTGAACAAAGTGAGAATACATCTTTGCTGCTGGAGGACAGATGTCATGAATAAGTAGGACAAAAAAAAAGGAGAAATTCTAAGTTAGTGGGACATGGCTAGAACTGCAAGCCTGGAATTGCATGAAATTAACACAAGTTATTTGGAGAACTATCCAAGAAGAGGATGAAAACTAATGAGAAAAAGGGAGCTAAGAGAGGAATGAAGCCACAGATTGCTTACGGCATAAGTGGAAGGACTTGGAAAACGAAAAAAACAAAAGAAACTCCCCCCCCCAAAAAAAAAACAAAAAAAAAAAAAAAAAACAAACAAACAAAAAAAAACAACCAACCAATCAAACAAACAAACAAAACAAAACAAACAAACAAACAAAAAATAAACCCACACCCAAAAAAAAAAAAAAAAAGAAAGAAAAGAGGTCCTACAGGCAATGGCATGAAACTAAATAATAAATGTAAAAGGGGTTGCATTTACATGACATCATCCTGCCACTGGGATGCAGATACTGCAGAATGACTGCAGGGTTACAACAGAGCACATGGCTGCATTCACAGGGGACCTTTAAGTTCAAATGCTGCCAGGTACACCTTGCCTTTGGGTCAAAAATTACTTGAATCCAGGCTGTCAAAAATGCTGATATGATGCAAAATTAGTGTATGCAATGTAGAGAAGCTAATTAATAACCCTAGACAAGTCCTGGAAACACCCTGAATGAGGATTCATGTAATTTCTAATGCTTCAGTCAACTTCAGGAAGGAAGAGTGCGTAAAATTTATATAAACACTTTTAATCTAAAAACCCCCACATTTTACATCAAAAAGGGAAGCAATTATTTTTTTACTATGAAATCCAGTATCAGGACAAGAGTAAGCAGTTTTCTTAGAGTTTTAGCTTTAAAGCGACTCTACTGTACAGGAATCTCAACTTGGGTTTTTTTCTTCCCCTTTCTATCCTTTTATCACCATTTTTCTACTTTTGCAGAAAATAAATATATAAAGCTTCAGAAGTTGATAAGTGTTTGGCATTGATGAATAACCAAGCAATTTGAAAGAATCATTGTTAGAGGTTTTCAAACTGCTGTGATTTGTGTCAGGCCAAGTTACAGACTAGGTCTGCAGGTTACTGTGCACTGACTTCTAAAAGATTACTTCTCAGAAGAATGCCATCCATTACCACTGAAAAGAAATATTAACTAAAATACTTCCCAGAAACTCATTTGTGCTGCCTTACCTGATCACAAACTAACTGAAGAAATAGCTGTGGGCTTTATGGCATACTCAAAGCATCATACAGCTTTTAAAAAAAGCCCAAAAAACAAACAAAAAAAAAAGAGAAATCAAAATGAACCAAAAAACAACTACAACAAAATCTAACTCTTTACTAGTCACTTAGTTTTTTTTAGTCAATTCTTTGTGTCTGTTTGTGAAAATTACAATAAAATCAATATTTATACTGAGAAGAAACTCCAACCAAAACAAACTAAAAAAAGCTCTATCAAAGCCCATAGGTCAAACACTTTCAGACATCAGCTATAAACCCTAATTGAAAACATTTTGACTTCATCTTATTTTTATCTACTGTAATTTTCCTCTCATTATTATAGAGAAAAGGGGATCAAAACAATTTACAAGTGCAGATTAAAACAATACAACAAAAATTCAAGGATCTAACAATCTGATAATATCTAATTTATAACTTACTTGATTCTAGATCTACACTATAATAATCATTCACAAACTATTCATCAGTACATTTCACATTCCAGTAAAAAACCCAAAAATCACTGTCGTAGTTTTAGGTTGAAACTAAGTAGAAATACTAACTATGTATAGGAATTGAGGTTTGCCAATTTTAGACTTTTCTTGGCTGGCTCACTAAAATATGTAGTGGATCTATTTTTTACTGTGAGATAGGATTAGGAGAAAATAACAAAGTAGGCTTAAACTTGAGAGGATACGAAGAACTACTTTATTAATAGGACAGCAAAAAAAAAGGAATAATTAGAAATTAGAACACTTTTTCTTCTCTCTCCTACACTTTTCTTTTCAATGATGTCTAGAACAACAACAACTTAGAAAAATCTTGGTTAGTTCTTTACTTCTAAAAACAGTTTTTCTTTCGTTTATTTAGAGAGAAAAGTATTCTTTGCTAATGCTATGGAAAACTGTCTACAAGAAAAGAACTCTTGTGCCTTAATTTCTCACAAACCACAGGTGCCCGAGATCTGCCTTTGTGAAGTCTTTCCCTCTTTCAGAGTTTTTCTTCACAACTGTGCTTTCGGTCCGTATCAGCTTATTGGAGTGCTATTTTAAGGATGAGCCGTTCTAGCATCCTTTCACTCATCTCTGAACAGAGGTCTTCTCCTTTTATCCCCGGGGCCGAGGTTTCTCATCAAACTTCTAACACTGGTGCCTCTGCTCATGATTGTGGCTAGAACACTACCAACCCCCCAAAGCATTCCATGAACTTACTGGGGAAACCTTGGGGAAAACCCAAAGTTTGATATATCAAGTATATCTTTACTATAGCTTCACAAAAGAATTTTACAGCCTAAGCTTAAGACAAACTTTTCAAAATCTCTTCAATCTAAAATCTAACTCTTTTCTTACCGACTTCAATTTCATGTGGTTGTTCTTACAAAGTTTTACTTCCTTTTTTCCTTTTTAGCTCAAGAGAGAATTAGTGTTCTTCGAGTACAAAGTCTTGTAACACTGAAAAAATAGTCAATTTAGTCTAAGTCTTGTACCAGAAACAAGCTTTGTGACTTTCTGCTGGCCACGTGCTCTTTTGCCGATTCCATGTGAGCTGTGCCAGCTGCTCTCAGTTTGGAATGGGAGTCAGGGCTGCTCCTGGCTTCGGGGCTGCCTTTAGCACGAACTATGGGGGGCCACTGGTGCTGGTTTTGTTACACAGCTCCTTTGATGCCCATACAGGTGCTGTCCCATGCTCAGCTCCTTTGGTGCCCATCCAGGTGCTGTCCCCATGCTCAGCTCCTTTGGTGCCCATCCAGCTGCTGTCCCCATGCTCAGCTCCTTTGGTGCCCGTACAGGTGCTGTCCCCATGCTCAGCTCCTTTGGTGCCCTCAGGTGCTGTCCCCATGCTCAGCTCCTTTGGTGCCCATACATCGTCCCCATGCTCAGTCTTGGGGCCCTACATGCTGTCCCATGCTCCTCCTTTGGTGCCCATCCAGTGCTGTCCCCATGCTCAGCCGCTCCCGATGCCGACACAGCCTCAGGCCAGCGTGGTTTGGTGTTCAATTGGAACGAAGCTCTGCAGGCTCTGCCGGCTCCTTTGCCCCTCCGGGCCGGGCCCGGTGGGTTCCTCGGGAGGGCTCGGCAGCCGCTCCCGCCCCTCCAGGAGCGGAGAATCCCGGCCGGGACGAGCGGGGCCGGCCCGCAGCCGCATTCCCCCAAACGCCAGGAGACAAAAACAGCTACTGTCCATCTCTGTCTTTAAAGGTGTATTCGCAAAAACGTATCCACTCTTTTCACTGGTTAAATCTTGTGTCAATATCAGAAACTGGCTCCTTAGAGCCAGACACATAACAATCACTTTGCATTTCCACTTTGTAGGAATGGTATTTTAAGAATTTCTTGGACAGCTTCTCAGGAAAGAGCTCTCAGGATGACTAAAAAGGAACCAGCAATACTATTTATTTCCAATTTCCTAGATGTTCATTAAGAGTTTTAATTCAGAACTACTGTATTTATTCAAGTAATTTTAGATTTTTTTTCAAGTTTTAACGGCTTGGCAGACAGTACTATGCTTCACCTGTAAGCACCACTATATATAAAGCACTTATTATCATTATTTTTATTATTTTTGGTTTACAGTGCCAGTGTACAACACATGCTTGATTCAGAAGTCCTAACAAGTTTAATTGCAACAATCCTAATATCTACTAAACAACGCTGAAAAAAATATGCCAAATAACACCTTGATTTCCTCTGAATTAATAAACTTAGATAATACCAATATAATAGTGAAAGAAACATTGCACAGTAAAATAAAAACCTAACTTCTACCTTCTACTTCTCAATTTCTAATTTATACATTACACAGGATGGGAAGGTAAACCAAACTGAAAAGACAATAATCCTTATTTCATTAGGAAGATAACATGAATATTAAATTGTTTACTTGGAAAGGAAGCTATCTGCCTGAATTCTGGTTTAATTTGTGGCAGTCCTTGATACCACTTCAATTTAGGCAGAGTATGGCCAAGAAACAGAGCTTTCACCATAAAACTGCAAATTAAGGAAGCTAGACCGATCCACACCTGGTATGGGTCACGCCTATGGATCAGTCTGCCCAAAAGGTAGCAACATCTGTTTCTTCTGTTTTGCTGAAGGTGTGGATTTTCCTGATTTTGATATGCATATCTTGGATCATTTATTGCATTTCATGTTCACAAAGGAAAATGGGTTATTCAGCTTAACCATAGTATTTTACTCATGGCCAGTTTAGTAACTGTAAAAATTATCTTACCACGCACCAGTGATGTGCGTCGTCATTTTTCAGCTTCATAAACAAGGCAAAGGAAAAATAAATCTACCTTTTATTAACCAGCTTCTAACATGAAGTCATTTATGCCTCACTCTGCTGAGAACCTGAGTCAAAGGCAAAGAAAAGCCCCTGCAATACGTTTACCAGTTGGTTGCTTTATTGAAATCCATAAGGTGAAATTTTTTAACACAATCAAATCATCATAAAATATGTTATGTATTTATGATGAATTAAATTGTTATTGAACTCTTTTTCACTGTAACAACACCCTTGGAAGGAAGGGATTTTGTAGATTCCAGAAAAGTGGTTTTGTAAGGTGCTGTTCTACTTAAGGTTAAGCTATATTTTCCATTAAAATCCCCATTTCCAGGGTTTTATTACTCAGACAAAAAGATCTGCTTGGAATCTGGCATGTAAAGACTAAATTCAGAAACAATTTTCTCAATGACTATTTAAGAAAAAAATGCATTAAACACTCACGTTAACTATTTTTAAATGAGCAACATTTCACACATTCAAAGAAATTCCACACCTGCAAAGATTTGAGTCTGGATCTGAAGTACTGACCCCAAAACCGGAAAAAAATCTAAATAATCTCTTCAGTGATTATCTGCCTGACCAAGACCAGTACTCCCCCATGACAAAGCAGAACCAGCAACAGTAATATGGCAGCCTAAGCACAGCAGCACTATCTTCAGACTGTTCTCTTGTCTCAAATATTCCTTCTTTTATGTGTATATTTTTCAAAACTGCAATTAAAAGATACTTTTCTAGTTTGTTTCCACTTTGACAAGCATAATTTCTTTATTTTTTTTTTTTTTTAAGGTATCAATAGATCTTGACTTAAAGCTTAAAAACTATTTCAATTAACTTGTAACTATTTAATTTTCATTATTAAGTTATAGTGATGCAGGAACAGAAGTCCTGGGTCAGAGGACAGATTCATTTAGTTCTGCACTCAGTCTGATGCAGTAACTCATGTGCAGATACATAGAAAAGAGTAAGCATAGAAAAAACTCAGCCTCAAAAAACTATTTTCAGCTCAACTCCTTGAGCCAGTGCTTCTAATATATTTAAACCGTTGCAAGAGTAAAAATTTCATGCAAAAATTTACAAATTTTCTGTGAAAATTTTGATTCTGTGAATATTTTTTGGGTTTTGCGCACAAAATGCTAATGATTTATAATAATTCAATGCACGTACATTGAGAGAATGCTATATGCATGTGCACCGGTATGTGACCACACATACATGGTAATTCAAACAAACTTTAAAAGGTTTGATTAAAGATTAAAAAGGCAGGAAATACCAGATTAATCTCAAGGGCACAGCTTTCATTTTAACACCTTTGTGCACGGTTGCCGTAACCAAACCTCTAACCACACCTCTGTGTGCCAGCTTTTTCCACAGAACTTCTGACACATTTGCTCACAGCAGTCTTTGCTCTATCATAGCTTTTTCTCTCTCCTCTTTGGTCATTATGTAATCTATACTCACACCTTATTCTTTTCATGGAACAGCAATGTAGATATAAAGACTTTTTTTTCCAGTCTCTTGACACTTCCTTACAGGTTTTTCCTCCAATTCACACTGCAGCAACGTGCTCAGTTTTTAGTTTTGTGAAGTCTGTTAAGATGTGCAGCAGGGTACTGATCCACTGAAGCAGAAGGGCAGCACTAGATGACTGAAAATAAAGAGGGGACACTTGGTTGCCCATATGGGATGTGACACATGACATTATTGTCCTCAAGCAATGGTTAGCATTGCATGGCACTTACAGCATTCCAAGTACAGGTGCCCTACATATCACCTGCAGACAAGTGTTGCAGTGGAATTTTCTTCTGTCCCAGTCTCCTCTTCTACTCTGTCTGCAATGCTTCACTCAGTGCCAACGTTCCTGTCCAGGAGATCACTGTGGCACCTCTGCTCCCCTTCATCAAATGTCTTGCTCCTTCCAATTCTCTGGGTTTCAGTTTGTGCTCTGTGAGGACTGTTTATCTTCCCTGCTCTAGATTTTTTCCCCAAGAAGTTTCACTGTGTTCAGAAAGCCATCCTGGACAGATTTTTCTACCTGTAAACCTCTAGTGTTAGTTCCCATCAGATGACCAAAGTGGTCCCAGAGGCAGCAGGAGCACAATGGCTGGAGAGTCCAGCCTGTCCCTGGGATTTAGGGAACAGAGCAGTGCAAAACTGTAATGCACAGGGGTCACACACATCCTCCATGCATCAACATTTGCAATGCCTTCAGTAAAGTAACCATTGCAATACAGAAAAATTGCAGAGAGACAGCTTATTCCACTTAAACCCTGTGTTTAACTAGTCAGTGCATCTGCTATGGGCTGAGTATTAACTAAAATGTCAGTGTAGACAAAAACTTTCCCTCAACATTTTTAAATGTTCTTATTGCACACAATGCCATACAGTACATGCTGATGATTTACCTGCAGCTGTATTTCAGTGAGCAAATCCTTCCCACTCTGCAACACCCAAGCATATCCCCATCATTCTGGGACAAAAGGGGATGGCAATGTAAATCCTTAAAGATTACATGGCCCCTTGTGAACGCTTAAGTGGAGATTATTT
Source organism: Sitta carolinensis (assembly GCA_032173965.1). NCBI lineage: Eukaryota > Metazoa > Chordata > Aves > Passeriformes > Sittidae > Sitta > Sitta carolinensis. The sequence goes on along the minus strand of CM063284.1, from coordinate 30,394,427 downwards.
AAAAGACTTAATTACACAGAAACCTGACACAGTCCTTTCTAATGGGCAGGCAGACTGTTGTTTATTTAGCTTCTGAAATCTAGTCTAAATTGGGCCTTGAGAAAGAGAAAAGTACCTTAGGTTTCAATTAACAGATTGTCTTCCACTAGTCAAGGGATAATTTGAGCTTTACAGAAACACATGTAAGAAGTAAAAATAAAGTATGAGTACTTCCTCATACTGTATGTTGTTTTGCATCAGCCTAGTTATTCTGTGTTTCATCACTGGTATTAAAAAATCTACATGTATAAACTAGTTTAGAGGATATTAACAAAGCAGTAATTATTATTACTATTTATAAGTCATTAAATCTTTCAATGAAGTCCAGTTTATAAACAATGGTTTAGAAAAAAACATCATACAATTAGGAGTAGATAAGACAGAGACTTTCAGAATGCAGCTGTGCAGCAAAAGGAGTGTGTCAGTTGATAGCAACAACATATTTTTATAAGAGAGAGTGATACTAGTTAGTAATATCTGTACCAAATTGGGAAATGTTTTGACTGCAACTATGCAAATTTGTGACTGGGACTGTCTGTTTAGATGTACTGGGATATATTTATGACACACATGTTGTGTGGAATGTCTACTGAGTAAAAAAAATACAGGGTTCTTTTAATAAAAAAAAAAAAAAGCAAATTCTTAATAGCAGAAAAAATACTTCAGAACCTTTGTTTCATAGTTTTCATTCATAATGACATAAAAATTTATTCCTGTAGACTGAGGTACTGCGCTACATCAGAAAAAAGCCCCAAAGCAATACTCTTCAAGAAGAATAACTGCATTACTGATGAGAATGAGGAGAATTAAAAACTGAGTTAGAAGCTAGGCATACAGTATGTTTTGTTGTTCAAACTGACTGATGCTTAGGTCCAAAGAAATGAAACATATTATTTTCTCTTTAAGGATTAGCATGAAAGAAGACTGCACACTGCTCCCAGCAGCTGGAAGTAGCAAGAAGGAACTAATATATTTAAGCAAGAAAAACTCGAGTTGCTACCTGATATGAATTTCTGAGTTTGCAGTATACTTCAGTGTCAACAGAGGGCAGGATGATTATCTACCAAAGATTCATGAAAACAAATTAACAAAATTGGTATATTCTTCATGCATATTCTTTTAGCTTTTAAAATATACATATTCCAAATACTGTAAGGAAAAAGGAAAACAGGTCCCCCACTTGCAAGAAAAAATATACATTAAAAATTACTAATTTTCTTTTCCAGACTAGTTTCTATTCTAATTGTACCAAACTCTATGTGTTACTATTGCTTGTGTGTACCTATGGACTTTAGAAAAATGGCAGGGAAAATTGATTTCTGCTTGAAAAAAGAACACTAATTGAAATCTTATAGAAAAGTTAACACTTAATAGCTTTATAAATTCTAATTATTTCAGGAAACAACTAGCAAGACAAGCTGTCACACAGTCATTGCACTCCAGACCTTCTATTGTGAATTCCAGATTTCCGCTAAATCTGGCTAAAATTTCCCAATGTGCTTTAAAGCTTGATGGCAAAAGACAGAGGGTGTTATCATTTTAGCCCTGTTGCCTCGAGAACGAAGGCCAAAATTCCTGTATTTAAAACTAGTTTGGTTGCCCTAAAAATCTTGATAGGCTAGGATTACAAATTTTTTAATGTATTTTTGCTATAATCTAGGAAAACTTTTTTTTTTTTAAGAAGTTTATTCTATAATTCATGCTTAACTTGCTATTTTTCTTCAGTTTTACATTGCAATTCATTAAACACTTTGCTCCTTCAGTTCTCTGAGCTGTCTTTCATCCATTTAAAATCCCCATTGTCCTTAAGAAATTACATTATTCTCTCTAAGAAGGAAAGCAAAGCCATGGACCATATGGTTTCTCCACTAAATTAGTAGAAGTTTCACTGATGTCAGTGGAAAACAGAATTTATCTACCCTACAGATTACATCTGCATATCGTTGTTTTGGATTAAACCACAAATGAAATGACAGTTAGATACGATTGGTTAATTAAGCATGGGGGAGTAAAAATATAATTAATTTTAAAAGATAATTATTTGTTGCTCTTTCAATTATTTAATGATAATAAAAAAACCAACCTTGATGATGTCCACATTCTGGTTTTCACCACACACCTCTCAGAAAGCTGGACAATTAGAGCATGATTTGCACTGGTAAAAATGCAACCTGCCTTCATCATGGTGCCATGAAATGAACAAGCACTCATCAGCTAGTATCAGAGAAGCAAATTCATAATAAATTGGCATGCACAGAACTGCTTCAGTAGAATTGTCCACCCCATCATACCACAACTGTAAGCACTTCTGAGAGGCTGGTGTACTACTTCCCAATTTGAGCTCAAGAGGAACCAAACTGCCTTTGGCAGAAGGAGTAGAGAGAGTCTTTAGGGCACCTTCAGAGGCCTGATAAGGTCACTTGTTCAGATCAGCAAAGACTCCTGGATCTACACAAAGTCCCCAGCTTGGCTCAGCAGACACCTGGGATTGACCAGGAGTCATGTGAATGACAAGAGCCTTAGGGGAAGGGCATGTCTGCCTTCTCTGTGCAAGGACCAAGCTCAGCATCTGCTGTACTCGCGCAGCTTGTCCTTGGCAGAGAGCCTACCAGTGGGCAGGATTCTTTACTTGACACATCATTCCAGGCACAGTTCAACCGAAAACAAATATTTTTAACTCACTTACTCGCCTCACTTATTCAAAGATTGCTGGAAATTCCCCAGCACGTTCCTGAGCATGAGAGGTGCCTGGGGCACCTGCTGCGGCTTCTGCACCGCTGCCATTCTGCACCTTCCATGCCCCTGGAGGCTGGCAGGGTGCCATGCCCTGCAGGGAGACACCCTCACCTCGCTCTGGGGACAGGCTCAGGCCTCAGCCACCATGCCTGATCACAGCCTGGTCCTTTGCTGAAGGCTTTGTCAGCAAAACCATGGCATGGATCCTCCCAACCATGCCTTTGCAGCATTTATGCCCAGCCACAGAAAAGACTGACATATTGGGAATGAACAGGCAGTAAAAAGAAGGAAAAAAAAGCAACATAAAAAATAAACCGAATATAACATGGTGAAGATAATGTATTTTTATCTTTAAATTATTAATTTTTAAGGAATATGAGACTTCCGTATAACCTACAATGAAATACTATTGAACTGAATGAATTCACAGCAGAAAGGTCTCAGACTACATCAGGGTTACGGCTATGGCCATAAATTGTGATTAAATGTTTATGAGTTAGTTGAAATATCACGGGCAGGATCTTTTTTCTTTTTTTCGCTGCAGGGTGCACAGATACAGTGTAAATTCCTGTAGATATTTAGGGGATTGTGGGTTTAAAATATGATTATTCATTATTAGAACGATTTATTACAGCAATTGTTAGAGGCCCCACCTGATGCAACTGCCACCAAGAAAGGCTCTTTATAAAACAGAGCAGGGACAGAAAACTCAGGCCCCTGTTGAATGGAGATAAAACAGATGTAAAAGTCAAAGGAAGGGAGAAGCAGCATGTTAGCTCTGTAATAAAAGTAAAGAACTGAAACACAGAGATGAAATGACTTAACTAAAGCAGTAGTAAGCATCTACAGAGGGCAGAGGGTTACTTAGGCCATGGGCCAGCCCAAGTTTTCAACTGATGTAAGGGAAAAAAGAACCTGTAACTAGAAGTGGAGTAGATTATGCTCCTGTTTTAATTAGAATACCACATTCAATAACCTTCAATTTTCATTCCTCTCTAGCCAAACATCCTATCACAGTGTCACAGATTGAAGGATGTTGCTTCAGAAAAAGCACCTTTTACAGCTGTGTAAAAACCATCCTAGGAGTTTTTCTAATTTTCTAATTGTTCTGGGTACATGAAATGCAGTTCAAAATCCAAATAAAAGAAGCTACCTAGACTACAGAAATTGCAGAAAGTTTAGGAATATTTTAGGAATATTTTTCCAGCCTTTATTGCACATGGCTATGTGCTCAGTGAATCAAAACATCCTACAAATATGGTTTTGATCCGATGAGGTCATGATTGATTCAACCAAGTAGTTATCCTTCAAATCCCAGTTTTCTGAAACAGACTTTCACAGGGATATTCCTCTCAATTATGCACATACCATATAACAGTTAAATTAAATGCACATTTAGTAAACTTGGTCTGCAATTAGTTACTTGTGCAGGGACAACTTGTGCACTCTGGAAAGTTTATCTTGTTAATTATGAGTCCACTACTAGATATTTATGCAAGTGAAATTACCACAACATGTAAAGATGTGTAACAGCTATTTACATTCCCCTGTGCTCTGAACAGAGAATAATTTCTTCAGAAACCTTAGTGCATATTTATACATTTAAAGACCAATCTAATATATAAACATATATAAGGTTCTGGCAGCTCCTGAAAACTTGCATATCCTGAGTTTGCATGCATGAGTTCACAATGCAAACAGCACAATTTTAAAACAGCAAAATGAAGTGTGGAAGAATGTGTTTACAGAAATAAAAAGAAAAATAAACTCTGGTTTATGCAGCCATGCCACCTTACACCCACTAAATAGTCAGACCTTCAGTGCACTGCCAAGCAGCAGCACTGCATAAAACTGGCCTGCAACTAAAAGCTGTTCTTTCATAGGTTTAAGAGGGTGCCCTGCAGCTATGACCTGCTGAATTTGAAAAGACAAGCATCAGGAAGCCTGTTAGAGCTTTCTGTTCAAAAGCCAGAAATCAGGAGAGCTCATGTCCCAATTGTCCTCCCTAAGAAAAGGCAGACCTCTGACATACTCAGGTATTGTGGGTAGTAAGAGAAGTGGCCTGGCCAGCTGTCTTCTTTCCCTTTCCTCAGTCTATTCTGTGGCTCTATGCTCCTAGATTCCTAGATGCTTCCAGCATGATCTTCCTATTGCTCTTCCTACTGCTAGACCAGTTTAGACTTCAGCTTCTGGAATGCTCACATGCAATTAGCATTTAATCAATCACCCACAGTTTCCTTTAGCATTAAAACTGGCATAAAGCAAGTGGTAATTCTTGATACTGTATAGTTTCGATAATGCTAAAAGAAAAATTAACGTCTTTGTGTCTGGCACAGCTTTAAAGAAAGTTACAAGCAGGGGATGTGTAAAGTACATTTTCAAAGCAAAATGTAGTGGAATTGTATTCAATGGGAAGAGTAGGGCAACACAAATATAGAAGTTGCAACCAGTTCAATCCAGAATTACACGTATATATATATACACTTAAACAGATGCAGGGAAAGGTGTTATCATGCCTGCATTTTTTTCTACCTGTTCCAGAATTGAAAATAAACAATCCTTGAAAAATAAATTATCAATAAATAGTGGAATCTCAACAGCAGAATGCCTGTCAAATACTTTCAAGTGACTGAAATTAATTTCAAATACTTTGTTGCTTTTTTAAGCAGAGGGGAGAAGAAATAATTCAGCAACTAGCATTTGGGTCCCATGAGCTCTTTTATAATACTATGCCAGTATTAAAAATGTTTTTGGAAATCCTTGAGTACATTTCCAGTATGTCAGAAATAAAGACGACTGTCAGATAGTCTTATTAATCAGTTGGAAAAGCCAACACCTCCCAGTGGGAGGCAGAAATGTTATACTGATGCGATTATGAGTCACTGCAGTTTTGCTTGAATCAAGGCCATTTATTTGAAGGTCTGTTGCCGAAAAATGCCTCCTAATTTGCAAAACTCTTCTTTCTTTTTAATTATTCTCTTTTTTTCCCCCCTTTTTTTAAACTGGATATCTTATATGAAAATTTGTTTCCATCACTTTATGCTGAGGAATTTTCTGTTGGCCCTCATGTAGCATGATGCCTGTAACATCCAAAACAGAGGGCTCCAGGATGTCTGCCATACGAAAATATAGTGGCTTGCTTTATTTTTAAAGATTAATATAGTTGGCAACCAGGAGGACATGAATGACATGATTTACAAGTTTGTGGGCCAGACAAAAAAGGATCGAAAGATTATCTGCAAGCAAAGAATCAACATTTCAAACTGAGGAAACAGGAACAGAAAAGACTCATCTGTTCACAGTCCAAATCTTTCCAGCAGCCCAAGGTAGCAGGGAAGAGAGTGTGTTAAGCTCTCTGCGCCAGCTCCCTCTGCAGGGGTCTGGCTGCAATTCTGGCCAGCAGATTTCACCCTCGGAGCTTATAATTGCATATAATTCCTGTGTCTGAGTGGGAAACAGATGCACAAGAGAGCAGATCACTTCTAATGGCTGGAAAATAAATCTAAGACAAATACCTTATGGGGGGGGGCGGTTTCTCTTTGACCCAATTACATTATCTAAACTCAAGTGCATGCATTTTTAGTGTCTACCTGGCAGCAGTTTGGAATCTTGCCAAAAAGAAGACCCTGTATATTAAGAAGTATCTGCACTCTAAAACAGGTCAGTGGTTTGACCATGGAATGAGTAGTTTGTGAATGGGAAAGATAAACTACCTTCAAAAACACCCCTGAAAATCAACTGTTCCCCCTTTGGACTTCATGGCACAAGCCTGGTGGGGCACATCTAAGATGATTAGATGCCTTCCTTGGGTAGTGCATTCAGGCTTCTTCCAGATTTGCCTTTATATCGTGACACACACTAGAAACAGCACCAGAACAGGAGTTGAATGAAAGTTTTGTATTATGAGTCCTGAATATTGGCATTCCTTGGCCTTTCTCTCCTGGTTTCCAGGTTTTCATAAAAGACAACAGACTTCTTGGTTGTGAAGATCATATAAACTCCTCGAAATTGCCAGGAACAAGCAGATGAGGACAAAACCACATAACATGTCTACTGGTAAGCTACAGACCACAGTCTGGAGAATTCAAAAAGCATCAATTACTCCTGACTTTGAAAGAATCTTTGAAAGACATTTCTGACTCCTTCCCACACCAGCCCTAAGGGAAGAAACAACCCTCTCATTCTGCTCACAGCCCAGCTTGGAAAGCCAAGGACTGCTTCAGCTGCACTATCCAGCACAGAAAAGGAAAGGAGAAAAAGCACAATTTAAACCAGGGTGGGATTGGGGAAGGATACTGCAGCCAAATCAAACACTTTCCAAATGCTGGAACAGAGCACAATCCTAAATACAAATGAACCCTGCTGGGTTTATGATCTGCACAATGAACTTGATCAAGCTATCAGTTCAGTGCTACACCCTGTTTCCAATACAGCACTCAAGCCTTTAAGGGGGCTATGATAATACTAGGTAAATACATGCTAGTAATGACTTCTTCCCAAGGATTAAGTTGTAACAGTTTGGAGCTGAACATCAGAGATTCTTGTTCATTTTTCCTGGTTTCTTATTTTCTGTACCCAAATTAATATTTTCTGAACACAGTAACTGGAAAAAAAATGGTCTTTTTTGCTCAAGCATTTAAACAGTCAGTCCTCTAGTGAATAATAATACCAAAGAAAAACAATACTAACCGAATAGACTGAGCTCCAACCAACAGCTCCCCCTACCAGCCAATTCAAAGACAATGGAGAAGTAAAAAATGAAGTTCAGGATTCAAAAGCACTGTCAACTAAAAGGTAGGTTGTCCAGTGATAGATGGAAAATTTTAATATGTGAGCAGATATTTGTGATGAAAAAGAACCTTACACCACAGACTATGTCTCAACAGAGTGCATCTGACAAGTCACTGAAAAAATACTGGATTTATCTTTAAGTGATGTTTAAATCTAGAAGATAAAGTTTTTCTATTTTGTTTTTTAATACGAGAGCTACATTTTATTAGAGCTGTGTTGGAACATAAGTCATCAGGTTCTTCAGCAGAAAATGGCATACATTTGGAGGCAGATGTTGACTGAGTTTAGGGTAAATATTGCAGATGCCCAGAAGCACTTGGGTTTGAAGAGACCTTGGGACACCTCCAGCCTAATCTTCTGTTCTGCCAGATCAACACTGAATTTGGAATACTTAGTCCCATCAGGCACTGAAGAACTCCAAGAGCAGAGGCTCCATAACCTCCCTGGGTAATCTGTTTGCTTAATTATCCTCATATAGATTTTTTCCCCTTCTATTTTAAATTTATGACAACTCTTTCTTGTTATCTTGACGGACATCTCCATAAAAATCCTAGTTCCACCTTTATGGCAACATCCTCTTTAGATGTATCAGAAGGCTGCTATTCCCACTTTTATTCCTACCTTTGTGAAATCCATTTAACTAAAAGTAAGTCTCAAGGGCAACTTAAAATGGCTTTTTTTGGACACACAAAACACACATTGTTTGCATTCAGCTACAGGCAGAGAGAGAACTCATTTATCATGAGACTATGTGATCCATCACGTAGACATCTCCAGACGTCTGAGTTAGCTTACACATGTTACACAGTACATAGATAAATCTACCTGTCTTGTGCACACATATCTATCTATTCAGCATACCAATAGGGCATCTTGTATTTTGAAAGCATTTCATTTGTGATTTGTGCAGGGATTTTCAGTTCTAAAACAGTTTTAAACATTCTGAGCAGCTTCAAAGAGCCATTTGGATTCCTTCCTTTAAAAAACCCTAATGAAACAACAAAAAACCACAAACACCAAAGCCACAAAATAGCAACAAAAAAAATCAACAAAGCCCAACAAAACACTCAAATGTTTAATCAAAATGTTTTCCTCTGCTATCCACCAACTGTTTCTCTTATCCACCCACATATGGTTATATGCCCCGACTCTAAAGGGTGTATTAATAGTACAGTATAACAGCAGCAGGCCCAAAGCATGAATTTTGCATCTGAAAATGTGATATTCCAAAATTTCTCAGTGAAAGGTGCAAATAGGTATTTTGAATGCTTAAGAAGATTGACTATGTTGATTCTAAAAGTTGTTACATACTTATGAGTCAGAAATCTATTTTAGTTCCTTTAGGATTATGTTTATGACACTCTCTAATCCTTACCTTTGAACTAAGGTACTTATACCTTATATAAGCACAAAAATAATACCTCTAATACCATTTAAAGCCTTCTAAAATGTTTATTGGTTTCCCTAATACTTGGTGAGTTTATAAAATACTCAATAGCGAAACAGAGTGATTTAAAGCTTTTAATAGCTCTCTAGAATGAAAAAAATAATATGTAATTTGTTTGTTGTTTTTTCTCTTGTAAAAAGCATATCTATACCTGAAACTTGTGCTCTAAAACAGCTCATAGATATACTGTATGTAAATTATGGATTCACATTTACTGCCACATGCCATTTCTATACAGCACAGGCTGACACATAATTATAACCCAAAAGGAACCAGTTCCCAGGTTCCCATGAGCAAAGTACTTCTGCCTTCATAAGCACAGCACAGAGAAAGCACAAATGAAGTGTTCAGTGTGATCACAGAGAGCATAAACAACTGAACACCTCCCATTTTTTTGCTTCATTTTTTCCCTCTAAAGAGCAATATATTGTAGCATATGCATGGAACTAGACATCAGAAACTTGCTCTAAGTGTAACTTTTTCCTTCAACTCACACAACATTTTTGATTGATGCTATATGGCTAAAGCCATAGCACTTGGAAACCTCCAGTTTTAAACACAGCTAAAGAATAGCCTTCTCCTCACTGGCATAAGTGAATCACTGATAGGTGTTACAGTTCAGCTTTTCCAAGTACAAGAGACACTTGACAACTTACTGCATTCTGACTTACACTTGTAAATTGGTCAAATGCAGAGCCTCAAGAAAACATTTATTACTGTAAATAACTTATCAGTTCATTAGTTACTAACAATAAAACAAAAATACTATACACATCTACAAATATATATTTAATCATGTATTTGTAGATAGATGCTACTTAATCTATCTTTTAGCAAACTCCATTGTGGGGAGAAACAATTTATTTCTATTCTAATTAGACATTCTTTTATCTTCTGATCATCTTGCTCTTAAAATCTTTCACCAAAAAGCAAAGTTCTCCACCTGTGTTTGCATTACATTGTATTTGTCTTTCACAAAATTCAGGCAGAAATATACTTCAAAAAATACGATTCTTATATACACATATATTGCTGTACATGCACTGTTATTTATATAAGACAGTCCACACATTTATTCAGGCATCTCAGGAATGCTGTACAAAACCCTGTGTGCAGTCTCAAGCACCAAGTCTACAAGAGAGGAAATCTGTGTTTGCTTTCATAATAGTAAATCAACTTAACATGAGGGACAGAACAAAACTCTTTCTAGTCACCTGCTAGTTACTTTCATATATTAAACAGGCAGAAAATAAACCATCGTTAGCCATACAGTTTTATTTGCAGTCCCTCATTTCTAAAATGTGGAATTTCAGTAAATATGAACCAGCCACAGCACAAACATTCAAATCCCTGTGAAGAACAGAAACTGTCCCAGCCCACATTCTTAGTGGTCCATCAGGTGCCCCATGGAGCTCTTGGAGTACTTGGCCATTCCCTGCACCTGGGAGCCCCAAGGTCCTCATCCCCAAGTGACTTGATGGAATCTTGCTCTCCTGAGGACTGCTGAACACCAGTGAGACAATAGAAAGTGGTGAATGAATTAATTGTTTGGATTTGCTTGTGTATGCATGGCTTTTGCTTTACCTATTAAACTGTCTTCATCTCAAGCCACAAGTTTTCTCTCTTTTATCCCTCTGATGTCCTTCCTAGGCTGTGCCCAGCACAGGAAGGACATTGACCTGTTTGTCCAGAGAATGGCCAAAAAGATGAAGAGGGGAATGAAACACCTCTCCTGTGAGATGAGTCTCAGAGAACTGGGATTGCTCAGCCTGGAAAAGAGAAGGTTTCAGGGTGACCTAACTGCAGTTCTCCAGTATCTGATGGAAGCCAACAAGAAAATGGAGAGGAACTATTTGCAAGACCATGTAAAAACAGGACAAAGGGAATGGCTGCAAACTGAGAATAGGTTTACATTAGATATTAGGAAGAAATTTTCACTGTGAGAGTGGTGAGACACTGGAATGTTGTCCCTGAAAATAAGCCTTCTGATTTGTTTTAGTATAGTGGAGTCAGTTCTCATGAATTGTAAGATAAACAAGAATCATGTTTGCATTCCTTTGTAAAAGATATCACCTGATGGACTTCTCAAGTGACCAGTGAAGATGGAGAGGTGGCAACCTCTCTGTCCAATCTCTGATCACTGTCCAGAAACTTATATATACGAGGTGAATAATAAAAGAGAGACTTCTTCCTTTCTTCTTCTCTGCCTGAACACCTGTTGTGTGTGTTGCTGTGTGTTTCTATCTGCATCACAGTAACACTGGAACAAGTTGCCCAGAAAACTTGTGGATGCCTCATCCTTGGAAATGTTCAAGAGCAGGCTGGATGGGGCTCTGAGTAACCTGGTCTAGTGGAAAGTGTCCCTGCCCATGGCAGGGGGGTTGGAACCAGATGCTCTTTAAGGTCCCTTCCAACCCAAGACATTCTATGATTCTGTGATTCTTTGCCACACCCCACAGTGGGGTGCGGGTGCAAACAGCTGGTGTGGGGCTTTGTTGCTGGCTGGGGTTAAACTACAACAGATCTCATTCCATCCACAGGAGAGGTTTGTTTTGGTGACTTTCACACCTGGGACCTGGACAGCATTAGGAACAGGTACTGGCAACACTCGGGTTTACTGCTGCTACAAGTGTACATGGTACTACCGACAGCCCTCTGACTCTGCTGTGCCCTTGTAGGCCCTCTGCTCAGTCCCTACTCACCACACACAACAGTTCCTTCTCAAATGTAATTTCATTTTGCTAACACAATCATTAACTAATTTGAAATTAATTTCAAATGGTATGATCTCTTCTCCTGTGATAAGACGTAAACTAAACAGAACATCCATGTTTTGTTGGAATACATTCTAGAAAATTTCACAAGTGAACATGATTAGTCTAAGTCAACAATGGAGCAGTGTTTATATTGGCTGGACTATGAGTAGTAAGGATAGTTGTCTATTCAATGTAAATATGCAAATGTAAATTAATGTGTCCTAGGTAATCAGTGAAGTCATCCACACTGGGTGAGGGTGTAGCAAAGGCAGTGCAAGATAGCTGCTATAAACAGCCTTGGTTTTATTAGTAAGCTAGCTTTCAACAGAAATGTTTTCATGCACAGGAGGTATTTTAATAAGAAAACACCATGGACTTAGCACTTTCTTCATAAGCTATTCATGACAGAGACTTGGCACTTGTCACTAACATATTTACTATGATGATATCACAAATAAATGGACTAAAATAGAAAGCAAAAAAACCTACTACGCCTAAAATTTACTAAAAATAAAGACCTTTATTTTAATGGTCAGGATTTCAGCTTCAATGCTTAATTGCCATGGAAAATCTAGTCTAATAAACATTGAATTCAGTACTATGTTGAAGATCTAATTTGGTATGCAGCAGCAGCTGAGAGAAGGATTTCAGTGATAAGTGCTGCAGCACACAGACAGAATGGAGAAGAATTCTGCAGCATGAAGTCTGCTAAAGCTTTCCACTGGTTTTTCTTAATTCTAAGGTTTTAGTTTATATCAGATTTGTAACTGTTTAGAATGATTCTCATACTAAGAATAAAAAGAAAAAAAAAGAAGATGCTAAGTGTCGATTTCCAGGAAGTTTTTAAACTGAAAAATAAATTCTATTCTAAAATGTAGCCCAGTGAATCTCAATGGACAACAGTAAAAGTAAATGTGTTAACAATTTTTGAAGTTTATTTGCAAGTTCTATAGTCCTAAAATAAAAATAGATGCATTTCCTAACTTTCCCACCCAGAGATAACTGGAATTTCAAGGAATGGCTGAGGAATGTTAATGATCAATAAAAGAGATTTACTTCAACAGTTCAAAGTTTGGGAGCAGCACTGAATGCATCCCTTTCAGAGCTAACGTGTCAGTGACCTGGATTATTGAAATGTCATTTATGGCACCCTCATTCTCTCTTACTTTTCATTTACAAGAGGTCTAGTGCCACATAAAATTGACATTTCAAATACTATAGCAGCAGTGTATTTCCTAAGCAATTATAAAATTCACTGATATCCTCAAGGAAATAAAAAGCAAACAAAAATAATCATATGACACATGACAAAGATCCACAAATTTTTGTGAGAAATTGTATTTGTTATCAAGTCACTCAACAAGTATTAGCACCTGAGAATCCTGGAAAGCATCTGCTCCTGCTCTTCTAATTCTCTAAGCAGAAGTCCCCCATAAGCATCTGAATAAACCTAAAAATCCCGAAGTAGTACACCATTATACTTCCTGAATACACATAGATACTGGCAATGCTGCTGTTGGCTATTAGATTAATAAATCTTTATTACAGAAAACCATTCTCATTCTGCCTTTCTTAATACTTTCCCTTTGACAAAAAGCAGTGTAATTATTTATTTATGCCTTTCACTGCTGTTCATGCAGTTTAATTATATATAAAGAGGGAGCTGATGCAAACCAGTTGGTTTTACTCCATGTTTTGCATATTACACTTCAAGATTGGAAAAGAATGCGGACATTTCAAAACCCACAGATGTTTTATCAATTTTTTGGCTTATATTTACTTTTAATGAGGATTTGTAAGACCCTGACATTATTTTTAGAGTAGGTACAGTACCTGCACATATTCTGCTCAGTTTAACACTGAACCCTAAAGAAAAAACGTTCTGAGTTCAAAAACAAGATGACTATTCCACTGAACTTAACAGGATTGCAAGAAATTTATTTGAAAAGAGAAATCATCAACTAGATTTTAACCAAATTTAAACTGTGACGATTGCATTAATTATCGAAATAAATTTTGCCATGTCAATCTGAGTTACAAATTACTACCTGCACTTACAAATTCACTTTAGTATTGATAATAACCATTCAGAAATCCTTAATCCACTGGAAAAAAATTATATTATTTCTGAAATGAAAAAAAAAAAAGCGTGAGAAAAAAAGTAAATTATTACTAATTGGATTACACTTTTTAGGGTCCTGTGAGAATGGTGCATAGACAGAGTTTCAGTTCTGAGCATGAGTGATCCTATTGATTCATAGAGAAGTATTCATATTCTTAAGATTTAGTAATATACTTCCATAAATTGCTGAAAACTGAACAGCAGAGGTCTTAAGTGAAGTGGGAAAAGAGCATCCTCACTTCTAAGAAAGCAAACTAGGCAGATGCATATAACAAACCTGTTCTCTTATTTTTTGGGTACATGAATATGGTGAAAACAAACCTTAAGAATCCAAACGGCCTCCTGAACACATTTCAGGTTTTATTTAGCTGTTTTTTTCACTCCCTATAACAAATTTTCCAGGTATTTTAATTAAATATATACATATAAAATACTCAGAGGTATAGCTGATATAAATTTTAAATATATATATACATATATATATATATATATATATATAAAAATTTAGAAAAACAAGTGCTGTATTAGAATAGGCACAACTCTCTGCAGAAAAAGAATTAAAATATTATGTGTAACTCAAAGAAATTCATCAGACACCATCTCTTACTGAAGGGTAAGGAACAGAAATTCATCCTGGATTGAAGATAACTGTTAGAAAAAGAGAAGCAGAGAGGCTAACGTGAAATAATTTCATTCCACAGCTGTAAGCTGCTTCTGACTCAGAGATTCTTTGCTGTTTCTAATATAATCCTTTTTGTGCCTCAAGCTCCAGCAGATCCCTGAGCCTTCACACTGCACTCTCCACTTCCCCACATACGTGTGTTCTGCAAGTGTTTGTACAGCAACACAATACCAGCATTAGCCCAATACAAAAACATCCACGTAGAGAAGTGTTTAAATCTTGTGCTGTATTAAATTAAATGTAATACAAGTAAAAGTTTCAGCTAATAAAAAGTCTCTGTAATAACTGTTAATCATTTGGCATTAAGATAACATTTATCATAATAATATTCATTACAATGAATAAGCTGATTTGTTAATAATGCATATGTCACATGCACTTCAACAGGATTCCTTTGGTCACCAACACCACAGCCGTTATTTTTAAGTGCTTCCAAAAACATTAATGCACAATGTTAATCTGAAATCCATACCTCTGTTATTTTCACAAAGCAACCGGCAAGGTTTGTTTAGGAAATTTCATGCCAAGCTTCAGAAGTGTGCTCTCTAACCTTCCTCAACACATAATTCAAGATAAACACTTTCTTCATGACAGACATTTCAAGAGATGAAGGAGTGGAACAAAGGCAGAGAGTGACATGAAGCACAAGTTCTGCACCATTAAGATGAATGGACAGATTAGCTGGAAAATCCATAATGACACGTTGTGCTGGCTAAAGCAGTTCTGTTTATGTAATTACAGCTTTGTTGCTTAAACGATAGGAAGCTCTGAACAAGGCCTCTACCTTAGCAGCCCTGCCCCAGCACATCAGCAGTGCTTCAGCATCCCCATCCATCAGTGCCAACCACTGCAATTCACCTGACATCTCATAAGAGGTTTTAAAGCATCACCTACCACAGGACTAATGGTTACTGGCCAAACCATTATGGGCTAAATACAATCTTTATGCAAAATGTGCCAAGCAACTTCGGGTATATTGCCAGCAAGAGCAAAATAAGTCTAGCAATGTACTGAAATCCAGCACAGCTGACCCACATCTCTCAATACCCACAGATTGCAAGACAATGTCTTCTGCCTGCCTCTAAAAAGAGCTCTATCCAGCCCATCTAAAATACAAAAACTGGGAGTGCGAGTATTTCTGTGCTTCAGTCTAAAAAGAAATATCAAAGCAACTTTGCATGCAAGAAAACCTACTGCAGTCCAGCCTGCCTTCTCAGTATGTTTGCAGGAATATTGACGACCACAATGCACATCTGTCCCCAACCTAACGGCTCTGTTTCTATTTCAAAGTCACAATTTCCTTACAGTAAAACTAGCATTAGCTCATAATGAAAGATAATAGGAGCACAAATGTGCTGAAAATTATAGGCAAGTTGGAGAAAAAGTTATATATATTATATATATATAAAAGTTATAAATGTAATATATATATAAAACGTTACATATGTTGCTTTAAAACAACATATATTGACCCTTTTATTTGTGCAGTTGAATGCAGTGATAAACTTGCCCCTTCTTCATGAATCTATAGAAAATGAGGATCAGTTCCAAAATATCCCAAACAGTAACATTAATTGAAATTGCAGCAATTATATGATGCATTTTCAAGTCTGCTTTAAGAAGGCATTCCAGATGCACAGCAAAACTTTGGAACTCTGCAGTCACAATTCATGGAGATTGTAAGAATATTGGGTCAGGAAGAGACTGCAATTGCAGACACTCATGCCCAGGTTGGCATAAAAAATACTTAAAAGGAAGGGGGTACATGGTTCTTCAGGATATGACTCCATAATTATTTTGCATGACATAGGAAATCCAATACTCAGTCATATCACCGGTCAGAATATAAATAACTAAAGTTTTTCAAATATCAAATCTCCAAAGCAAGTTTTCCTGAACTCCCATACTGTCTAAGCAGCACCAAAACTCACCAAGTGATTTGCTTTGGGTGAGGATGCTGCAGGTGCACAAAAGTCAGTCTTTGAGTAAACCACAATTTCTTTGGTCCAAGGTTTGCAGTGTTTCAGGTGCTCTTGACCCCTGGCCAGCCTGGACACAAGGCAGAACAGCATCCCAGTCACCCTTAGGATAGCTGTGTTCTATGCATAACTAGCTGTCCCAGCAAAATTAGGTTTCTCTCAAAATGCAGACATAGCAGCTTTCTTTTCAAAGCAGAGATGTCCCAGAAAAGTAGTACAGCTTCCAGATCCTGCCCAAGTTTCCCTGAAAGCCCAGTTTAGCAGGAAGCAGAAGACCTAGATCCAGTTTGCTTCTCAGCTGGAGGAGGTCCCAAATGTAACTTCTGCTTTCTGACCTACTTGAAATCAGACAGTTTGAGAGTTGGGGTATCACAAGGTAAAAAGCAAGCAAAAAATGGTACCTTCCTCTGGCTGACTGGTGAGGGAAGATCTAGGTCCTGATGCCTAACCTCAAGATTATTTTATTTTTACTGTTTCACAGGAAGCTCAAAACTGTCATTTCCCTATAACAGGCTTTTAGTTTTCTTTCCTTAAAAAAAATTGTAACATAGATTTAAAATCTTGTATCGTACATCTTTTGAACATTTGTTAGGATTTTGAGCAGGGAAACTTTGGTTGCTATAAAATCTCAACAGTCAAAGAAGGTGATAAATATAGCTTGCAATGTGATTATACTGAAACAGTTTGTTCCAGTCATACAAGACTCTTGACATTCCAATTAAAAAAAGAAGCAACAGAAAAAATATTTCAGATACATACTTTGGTATTGAAGTCAAGGAAGTATGAAATTTTCTAAGATGAAATAACTGGAACAACTGACATTTTAGCTACAGCAGCTACTTATACTTCCTGTAATTTCCCTTCATTTCTAGATTAAAATAGATAAAAATTTCCCAATGCATGAAAGCAAACTCTTTGTCATTTCAATGACTACATAGTTCCTTATCTTCATCATTCACTTCACAGGATTTACTGCTGGCATAAAAGATCATGACCTCCCACCAAGAAAAAACTGTAATTCCTGAAGAATTATTGATAAAGCTTGGGTTTATGCATACAAACACCAAATGACTTCTCACAGCTAAATTTTCTGTAACTCTCTGAATATTTTTTCCTAACAGGAAAATTTCTTCCACTTTTTGGTCAGGGTCTTGAGAAACAGGTATTTGGCCTGGTGAAGAGTGGGCTGTGCAGTCCAGACTCTGACCAGATCATCTGGACAGCTTAACACAGCAGGCTGCTTTCTCACCATCAAAGTGCATCCCCCTGAAAGAGCGATCGACCCTCTGGGACTCGCCCGAAGCGCCAGTTGCTCACCCGGTGTCAAATCCTGCAAAGGCAGGAATGCATTCCCACCAAGGGAGCCTGCCAGCGCTGAGTTAGCATTTGCACTGGGACTAAGGCAGCTGGGCAAGGGAATCGCTCTTTCAAGAATAAAGAGAAGCTGGCTAAGAGTTCTCCCAGTAAAGAAATGGCACAGATGAAAAAATCGTCTCCCTCTGCATAGCAAAGGAAATTACATATTAAAATGTTCATGAGAAATACAGATAAACTAAAAATCCTAGGAGCAGTACTGCCTTTAGTAGCTTGACTAAATTATTTTGCTCTATTAACAATCAAAACTCAGTTAAAAAGCAAAAAATAGGTATCAACTACTTAAACTCCATCTATTATTACAAATGTTGAGTTCTCTGACCTCGTTTTGCTTGCTGCCAGGTAGGCCAGGCCATCAACAACATACAATTTCCTTTTCCCAGTTGAAAGGCATCTGAGTTAAGAGTCTGTAAAAAGTGCAGCAGGAAGAATCTCATGCTTGACTGTCTCAAACTTTAGGATGCAGTTTAAATTTGCTGCTGTTACAAAAAGAAGAAGAAAAAAAAAAAAAAAAAAAAAAGTAGTTGTAAGGCATAAATTCAGTATTCAGTGAATCTGGCCAAGCACACAACAGTGCCAGGTTCTGTCGTGACAGCAGACCAGTTCCCAGGCCGCTTGTGCAGCAGACTGAGGAAGAGGCTGGCTCGTTAAACTTTCCGTTGGGTTAAGAACAATCTGCTTTCCAAATCACATGGGTACTCCAAATGGTGCCATCAATTCAACTCTCTGTGTATTTATTTGCTTTTAATTAGGGGAGTCTCCTGTATACCACTGCTATAAGAACTCGACAGCAAGAAAGAAAGAAATGATAGGGCTAATTTTCCTTAGTTGTTTCATTATACCATTTGAGAGTGGACATAAAGGCAGCTATCACTTTTTATATCATTTTTTGCTGGTGTAAATAAATGCAAATGTTTGAGATTAAAAACAGAAGGCTTTGGAAGACACTATAAATATTCTTCTAAGGCATAGGAGGCTGAGCATTTACCTCCACTCTGGTCGACCCCCACAAATCTATTATTCCCATTCAAGAAGATTAAAGGTGATTAAAAGTTTTGAACAAGTTGTTTTCATCATCCATTGTCTCAATAAACAACTGTAGCCCCAGCAGCATCTATGTTCATTTCTGCTTCTGAGATGTGATGCCCATTATTTGCTGAATGGAGTTACAAAAGAACTTTTTCTCTATACCACCTACCCAATACCACTGGACAGCATGTGGTTGGGCTTTGTGTCCTATCTTTCACAGTAACCCCCCTAGAGAACCAAATTGTGAGAATGCTACTAAGGACATGTGTTTTAACCATTTTCTGTAGCTACTATTGACCTCTTTACCTTGGCTTTCTTTATTAACCGAAGCACAGTACCACCAAATGGCTGGAAAAATCAATCAGAAGAGTGCCAGCAGGTAGACAGTGCCATCAAACACCTGTTTATACCGTACCATCGAACACAGCTTAGTGTAAATCACCCTTTGAACATGTTTAAAATTTACTTTTCTACATAAACTGTTCTCTACATGTCTGGATGAGGCCCTCCAAAATGCCTTAAAAATCTAATAAGGGGCCAGGAATTCTTGTGGTTTCCTTCCAGTTCTGCTACTGACTTGTTGTGTGGTCTTGGAAAAGGCCCTTATCCTTTCTCTGGCTTTTATTTCTCGCATGTGGTGATATTAATATGCAGTAGAAACCAAGGCTGTATCATATGTGAAGCTGAGAAAACAAGTTGACATACACAGTAAAAAAAAAACCCCAAACCCTAAACTATATTCATGCTCCTAAATGCCATTTAAAGCACTGAGATTATTGCTTTTTGGCAGATGAAAACATTATTTTGAAAAACACAGGACACAAGTGCAAAACCCTATAGCTATTATAAATGTTATTCCCCTCTGCATGCTTTTATACCTGGTAGTGTCTTGATGTGTATTTTCTTGTCTTTCCAGTCTTGAAGTGTACACCTCTATGATCTACTTGGAGTAGGTGATGCACTGCAGGATGATTTGGTTCATGGCATCTTTTCCATATGCCACTGTTGATCTCAATTCCCAATGCCTAGCCCATTCCCCTAAGCACTCCAAATAAGGAATTGTGGGATGTGTTTCACTACCATTATGCTCAACAAACTGAAGGAGTTACCCCTGGGGATAGCAAGGAATTTCTGGCTTTATGAAGCCAAGGTTGCAGCATTCACATAGAAAACATAGGTGTGGCAACTCTAATTCCTGAGTTCTGCATTTTACTGTAGATAGTACTAAAACAAAATGTTAGTCCAAGTCCTACATCAGTTTTTCAATATTAGTAAAACTCATTACAGCATATTGACATTACATCTAAGTTTCCTACTCTCAGCTATGAAACATCATGTGTTCTGGAGAGCCAGTACAGTACAAATGATTTAAAGATTTCAGGACAAGAAATGCCATCTACAAGCAGTGTACTAATAATTTATGAGACTGCCTTAAAGAGCATAAGTGATGCATTATGTGACCAAGGTTCATCAGAATGGCTTCTGAACCTCACTGAAGCCTGCCAGATGCTGCTGAGCAAGGGGTCTGGAGTCATCTCTGAAAGACAGTTCCTGTCCAAATGAGAAGAGCCTTGCAGACCTTCTCCTGGGGAAAAAGTGTTTTGCCATACTGCAAAATTATTAGATTTAAAAAAAATTCCCACTTTGTTCCGGGGATGAAATGGAAACATTTAAAGTGAAAAAAAGAAAACCAGCCTCAAAATGTCGAGTAGCTGCCCAGCTGGACACTGTGCTGCCAGCCCCAGATGTAACCACAGCCAAAGGGGCTCCTGCATGCTCAGTTCTCCACTATGCAACATAAGCCTTTCCAACTGAGGATTTGTTTTTGTTAGTTAAATTAGTTTTTTTGCAAGAAAAAGTTTGTACTGGATCCATGAGAACACCTGAAGCAGTGGATGAAAGTCCCTTGTTGGATCTATCAAATAAGAGATTCAGGCAGAAAGTCATGAAAACAATGAAGAGTCATCACAGCATTTAGACATATCTTACATAATAAGAAAGTTATTTCTTAGGTACTCCACTAGAGCAAAACTGGCACACAGTGTTCGATTTAGAGCATGGCCATTGTGCTGTTAGGAGTCTTTAACCAGCAACAGAGAGAGATGGTCTCACAGCTTATTAGAATACACCCCAATAGGAGCCTAGGACAAAAGGTTCACTTTTTTGTTCCCACTGAAAATTCCTTCATGCATAGTTAACTAGATATTTTTATAGGAATTGTGAAAAAGAATGATATCTGATATGTCATAATTTACCTTAAGGTCCATGAAGCCTAGAACAGAAGTGTAACAAATTTTTAAGGTAGTAAGAATGATGAACAGCATTTCACTCTGGAACTACTGGAGATGATGCCTTAAAGCATCAGAGAGAACAATTTTATTTTGTCTAAAAAAACCTACTTTAGTTCCCAGGAAAGCCAGCTGGGCAACGGGACTCATTTCTTTGTAATTCCTATTGAATAATAGCATTCACACCTATTTTTTGAGAAAATATTAAAAGAGAAAATTTTATTACTACTTAGGTGATTTTGCAGCCATTAGAAACCTCTGCATTAAAGGAAAATGCTGTCCAATGCTTTTAGGGAAATATGTCACCAAACATAAGTAATATGCCCAAGAGAGTTTACGGCATCTGTTAACAATTAGTTCTCAAGCAGTTTTAGTATTAATAAAATAACTCCATGCATTTAAATATATAGATTTAAATTTTTCCAAGTTGGGGTATGTGCATTTGGTCTGTTTCTTCTGCAGCTAAAACATCTGTTTGGGAAAGACACAGCAACCTAACACCTGCTGTTCAAAGCAATGCCCTGGAATTTCCTTAGTTTTCTCATTCCTTGTTGCAGAGATGGCACAGCAGAGAATACATTTCATTTTGCCTGAGAGGAAAAGAGTTTAAGGTTCCAGCCCTTTGTATCTTACAAGTACTCTTCAAACAGCAGCATCTTTCCTGAACTCATCTTCAAGAAAAGTAGATAAAAATATCACTGTGCACTTGATGCAGACACTGTGTGACTTGCTCCAAGGTCTTAGAGGATGAAAAAAAGTAGCAAAATTGAAACTGCATCTTTAGCAGGCCTCTCACGACAAAGGAGGTGGTTGAGGCTTACACAGAGTAAAATAGGATCTGAGGAATGCTTCATTTATTGCCAAAATTAGTGACATGCATGTACATCATAAACAGCCTATATTGCTTTGAGATTTCATGCTGCTAGAAAGCAGGAAAAACAAGAAAGTTTATTTGTAAAACTATGTATGTATGTATGTACGTATGTATGGGTGCCTCTACTTTCCAAATGTCACGTCATTGTCTATTGCATTATTCAAAGAAACAGAACAATGCAGTAAATTTGGAGGTGGTTTTGTTAGGGGATTTTTTTTTTTTTTTACCTTTCAAACAGAAAAATAAGCCTTCTATTTACAAAAGAATAAAAAAAAAGAGACATCTGTTTAAATAATAAGGGATACCTGTGATTACTGTGCAAGTCTAAACACATTTCTCACATTTAATTTCTGGGTTCAGAAAAAGAGCTGCTACGTACAGCAAATGCAATACTGTCATTTTACTGCCATATGAATGCACCAGGACCCGAAGGCTGAAGTTTGATGACCCCTTGTAGAGGCTGTAAGATGTGATAAAATTTAATAAAGCCAAGTCTCTGACAAGGCCATTGGAATCGTGAGCGAATGCTTTAGATAAAAAAGGCTCTTTTCACCCTTCTTGAAAGTTTACATTGCAACCGAGCTTTTCCAGCATTAAATCTCCAGGGCCCGGAGACACTCCCTGAGATAATTTCTCTCTTTCAGCAACGGCACAAAGAAAGAGATGGTGACTTCTCCTGCAGAACTGACCTAGCCCAATGCACGTGCCACCCTCCCGTGCTCAGCCTCACTTTGTTCTGAGCTTTCTGCACACTGGCTACTGGTGCTCCTTCCCCCCTGGCTTCCCAAAAGGACAAAGTTAAGTTTCATAAACAGCAAAGTGTGCTAATTCAAACAAAACACAGGACAGCAGTTCTTTTTAGGCAGTAAAGTCCTGTCTGCATATTTTAGCCGTTGCATAATTGTTACCTTTAGCTCATAAACTTCAAGGTCAATTCGAGGTGAAGAGTAGGTGTTTAGCACATGAAACTCAGAAATGCTGTTAGAAGCATGCTTTATAAATCACTGTATTTTCTTCTCATTTGGAGTATATTTGTGTCTAGTTTTTTTCTTACTATCTGGTAGGTTTCCATCTGCCTTTATAAAATGTATATTTACACAATGCTTTCAAGCTAAAAGTATAATTTATATACTTGAAATGCAGACTGACATACTGCTATACTCCAAATCTGGCTATTTCCCCTCTAACATCCACATTATGTTTGTTTGCTGAAGAGCAGAACCCAGCCCCTGAAACAAGGCATTCTTAATTCAGAGCTGGTATCAAACATCTGAAAGAATTTATGCAAGTTAGAAAATTTCTGATACAAAAATTATTAAAAATTGTTCTTCCATATTTAAAACCATGTTAAAGTTTACACTCAGGTTAATTAAATTCAGTTGAATTTGTATTGGTCTCGCTCACTTCTAGAAGCATCTGCTATAATACGTTATCTTTAAAGTCAAGAATTTTTACTCTGCTTAAGATAGAAGCACACTGTGTAATGTTAAGCATTATACAAAGATAGTTAGAAGAATACTATAATAGTGCAAAGGGGTTCCTAAAGTAATAATTACTTAAATCTTCACTGACATGAGCCTTCACACAATGGAAGTTCAGCATGGTTACTGGAGGGCACCCCCTCCTGCTTCTATGCTCTTGATAGGCATCATACAGTAAAAAAAATCATTGATGTCCTTCATTTACATTGCAAAGGATTGCTTCGAACCAGGCAACAAAAGGTTGTGACAGCAGCCTTTGCATCACTCAACAACAGAATCCAGCATTTATAACATGACTCAGGAGCACACAGGAGGAGGGAAAAAGTCATTTACTTAGCACTCTTTAATTCTTTGGGCTATCATGAGAGTATATCAGAATTTATGGCTGCACAGTACATATATAGTTTTTCCCCAGGAGAAAAGCCTTTCATGACCTGCTCGTTTCTGTGGCAATCAGGAGTTACAAGATCTAAGTCTAGTCATATATGTGCTGTCCTGCTGAAAGTAGTTTGATACCTTTTTGATTAAAAATGTTCTGTTGTGTTTTCAAAACAGTGATCAAAATGCTAAACCCACAGAATTTTTAAAAAGCAAGCTTTAATGATGGTCCACATAATTAGTTACTTTTTTTTTTTTTTAATGGAGTCATTTATTGTTAATTAAGGGGTTTTTTTCATTATTTGATTAGATTAAGATTTGGCTTGCAACACAATAGCGTATGAAGGTCAGTATGGCTAGAGGAGAAATCCTATATCCTGTGACAAATCCAATAACCATCAGGGTATTTGGTTCATAGAAGTAATGCGTTTATTAAAATATTTTGCTGATTTGCTAGGGTATTGGAAGACATTTTGCTGAGTGCATAGCATGACATTCCCAGAAGGAGATACACTTTATAGTGAAGTTGTCAACAAACTTGTTCTTGGGATAGTCTTGGCACAACAAAGAGTATATGAACTCGTTGTGAGGATTAGGGAGCTAACTACAAAGGGTGGAGAGAAGTAGAAAGATAGAACTGCTTTACGTCCCTCTGCTTCTGTTAATACAGAGGGGGAAAAGGTGAAAGATAAATTTTTTTTATCGCTGCTGGACTAAACAGAAAGTATAAACATTCTCAAATCATACTATCTTTAGTTTTTGAAAAAAGCAAGGTAATCAAGGAAATGTGTTACTCCTGTATTTCAAGACTGAAACAGATGTGATTTGTGGTAGGAAGGGAAACATCTCCCTCAGCACTATCCAAAGCAGCACACACCCACCAATAAATGCTGTGCCAGCATAGCAGGACACACTCACAGCCCCCTCCATCATTCAGGGCATATTGCTGCTGCACATTCCCCTCCTTAAAAACGATGGCAAATAGCTATGAAAGTCAATATGTAAATTGTCAAATACATTTCTGAGTAGCACAAATAGCAGTGTGTTTAAAAGTCAGACAAAAAAGTAGGAATAAATACTGTATTAGAAGAGGGTAAAAAAAGTAATTTACTCTACAACTCCATTTAAGTTTTCTGTTTCAGTTCTATGGAAGGCTTCTGGCTCCCTCTAGGGGTTTCTCCATGTGTCTTTACAGAACACACTTTTTTAGCATAACCTATAAAAATATTTCTCTCTCATATCTGGAATGAGAGATGAACTATATGATTCTGAAATAACTACACCTGCAAATAATACATGTAACCATTTTGGGGAAGAGATGTTTCTTCTTCCCCTTTGTGGAAAAGGTAAAAGGTTTAATAAACCCTCTTTTTCTATATCCTAAGTGCAAAAATTCAGCACCTAGTTGTTCTTAAATTACCACAATTCCCTACATGTTTGTGAAAAAATATTTCAAACCAAAGCAATTATGTCCAAATCTTCATAATAATAATCTGACAAACTCTGATGTGAACAATCACTAATTATTCTTTTCTTAGAGTAAAATCATCAGTCATATATTTATGCACTTCCTCACTTTCAGGGTTTTTTTAATTACTATTATTCTGAGTGGAGTTAAATCAACATTATTTACTTAATCTTTCAAAGTAAAATTGCTGCCTATTCTCATGCTTGAAACTCTAAAGACTGTTTACACACTGCTAGCACACAAGGAATAAGCTCCCCATCTCAAATTAAGCCCAACAGTAAGAAAAAACAGTTAGAAAGAGAAGTAATAAGGTTGCTGTGTGCAATCTGTTACAAATCATTTATGCTCTCTACTTATATGCTAAACAGGGTAGCAAGACCCAAAACTCTGTGTGCCTCTTCCCTGTGCACCTATGCTTTGCATCTTACAGAATTCAGGTAAGACAGGGTAGTGATGCATCATTAAAAGCAACTCTGAATTATTAGATGCATCATTGGGGCATTTCTAACAGTTACAGTCAGCTCTTGGAAACGACAGCACTGGCTCACCTCGCTGGAGAGTGAGTGTGGATCAAGCCTGGCCCATTGGTATGAATCCCCTGCAGAGCCCATCAGTTGAGGGTGTTTAGCAGCCTTTGTATCAAGCAGATGGCTGGGAGACTGCAATGCACTGGCAGCAAA
This sequence comes from Sitta carolinensis, assembly GCA_032173965.1. NCBI lineage: Eukaryota > Metazoa > Chordata > Aves > Passeriformes > Sittidae > Sitta > Sitta carolinensis. Next base: position 30,368,303 of record CM063284.1, on the reverse strand, counting down.
AGTTTTGTACTAAACTGAGCAGAAGCAGCTCCAAACCCATGCAAGCAAACCCGTGCAGGAAGACTAAAAGCAACTGCGGGTATCAGCAATTCTGTCCTAATGCGTTGCCCGAGTGTCTGCAACTTGCTCAATTCGAATTTAATCAAAAGTTTGGAAGCCTGTCCAGGGAAATGCAGCCTCACCTCTCAAAGCAGTGAACAAAGTGAGCCACAAAGCAGCACAGCAACAACAGTCACTGCATGCGTGCCCGCTGCACTTAGAGGGATTAGCGGGGGGTCAGGCTCCCATGGCCGCACCTGCAAAGCTCAGCACTATGACATTAGCTAATATCCTGCATAAATCATATTCCTTCTGTTTCAAAAGCAAATGAATAGCTGTGCATGTGTCCTTTGACCTTCATTGCTGGGAAACCTATGCAGTTTATCTTTACAGCAATAGACCATGCTCAGCTAACCACGGCTGGCAGGATGTCTCTCTACTGTTTTAAGTAGAAATGAAATTCAAAGATGCTATACCAATAAAGCTGGGGGTTTTTTTTAATCCTTAAGAAGTAGAAGGGACTTTAAGAAGTGTGAAATAAAGAACCTTAAAAAAATATAGTACTGTATCTGTGGATTACATAGCTAAAACTACAGCAAGAAATGCCTCATTGGATACTTATGGTATAATACTACAAAACTCCACACCACAGGTATGATTCAGGAAGCATCTGAGCTTTTCATCTTACTTTATAATACAAGGACAGTCAATGAATTTTTGCCTGCCACGGCTTGTATACTTTACTAAATATTTCATTTAATTTCACGCTCAGATCCCAATTACAGGTTCAGTCTATATGAAAACACAGTAAAAACAGTTATTTATTCTTTACCGTAATATCAAAAATATCAAATATACAAACATATTTGTATTATAATACTATTGTTAATAAATTATTAGAACTGTTACTAGAACTAATTTACCACACTATTAAATACTATTTACCATACCAATAGCAATAGTTTCTTAAATATCTTTTCTCCTTAGAGGATATCATTTAGAAGTTAAGAAAAGCTTAATCTTAATGGGGGGAGTATAGAAATAAAACTTCATATTGAAATAATCTGGGTTTTTTAATTCTAATTTTGCTATAGATTCTGCAAATCAGTATCTTGTGAACCATGCATCTAATAAAATAGCTTTTTGGGTGAGGTGGGGGAACACACAATAACTAATCTGATGTTTTTCTGTTATTTATATTGCATGTACTGCAGGGACACAGTGTAGTGCCCTAGCTAATTATAGAATCCTTTTATGACATCTGGGAGATTTTAAATAAGTTCAGATACATAAGCCAGGAAGGAACTGGAAAAAAAATCCATTAATTTTAATAATCACCTCTATTGCTGAGTAATAAACACGTAATATGTTTTGATGAAGTATGTTTCTCACATATCCAGAACATTTATGGCAAAATAATACAAATAATAAAAAATATGCAATACATTAAGTAGCAGAATAAAATTATTTAATAATTAGAAATAAAATTAAAAGGCTGCTTTCAAATTTAATTCTATCTCTTCAAACTGACAAAAAACTCTATAAGAAATAAATGCCATTCATCATTTCTATATAATGACGCTATAAAAATTAGATCTTGAATATGCTATATAATTACGTAAACAGAAGTGCAGCAAGCTGAATGTAATATTACTATAATTAATTTCAAAATCAATGTATTTGACTGCCCATATTAACCATTGGGAATTTTTGTTTTCTTATGAAAATACAGCTTTGAAACAAGACTGGAGTGAAATATATTCAAGTTTCTTTTATGCATAGGATTTAATTTCACTTTGAAGTTTAGAAATCCACACTGTATTCCAGAAATATCAATGCTTGCTTACACAATACCTTAGCTTAGAGGAGCAGCAGACAGTGAACGGCTTATAGGAAAAGCTCAGATACTCTCTGCAAGCAGGACAAAGGAGAAGAACACAAACCTGAGCATGATCAGAATCCTGAGAGATTGGGTATGAAGAGGTAAAATTACTTGTCTGAGATCCTTCTGAATGGCAACATTCTTGGAAACGCAAACGCAACTTTTAGATTTAAACACAAGGCTGTGATGTTTTTGTTTTATTAGCTAAATAAACAGAATACATAAAATATGACTTTTCATTACATCACTAAAACCTACTTTGCTCAGTTAAAATCCCCTTAACGTCACACTTTTTTCTTTCTAATTTTTTTTCCGCTTTACAAGATTTCCTTTAAATTAGATTGAAAGCAATAACTTGATACATAGGTCTGTTTTAGCACAATGAAAAGCACTATGATAGCTGATAACCTGAAAATCTCAAGCTAGCTTCAGGCATGAGTGGGTTTTAATCAGAATTTGGCAACTGAAATATATTTGCAGCAGTCTATATGAATCAGCTCAGACAGTGGTTTTACTGATAAAAATGAAAAAAGTGATAGACATGCAAAAGGTTCTCTAAGGCAAAAGTTGTGGGATTGGGTTCTGGATTTTTCCCAGTGCTCTTATTTGAAGATATATCTGACAGAATTTCCTCACCTCAGTTTTTTAGAAAGATTTAAAAATGGAAAAATCCCCAGAAACAAAACAAAAAACAAAAACAAAACAAAACAAAAAAAAAAAAAAACACACACAAAAAACAAACAAAAACAAAAACAAAAACAAAAACAAAACAAAACAAAACAAAAAACCAAAACTCCCAGACCCAAAAAAAACAAAATCCAAAACAAAAAGCCAAAATACCACAACTACTTCTGATAGGAATTTCTTGTTTATAACTTAGTTTGTTAAGGCCATTCTCATATAAGCTAAATTTAAGTAACTAATAAACTATCATAGAAGATGAATAGAAAATCTGAAATAACTTCTCATCCCATAAGTATAAATCAATTTTAATTCAGTACTGTGTAGGTATATAGTTTATATGAGCTCGCTTGGTTCAAGACTATGTTTTTGATGGATATGGCCTTCTGTTTGTTCAGCTGTAGAAAAGAGGAATGCAATCCAGCTTGACAGTGAAAAAGAGTAAAGAAAACTTCATAAACTGAAGATTCTAGAATTATGACACCAGCTTCAGATATAAACTTGAAAAAAAATTAGGAAGCAATACAACTCCTGAACTGAACTGAGATTTAAAGCAAATAAATAATCATCAATATAACAAGAGAACAGAAGGAAGGGAAAAAAACCACCCCCCAACCTACCAGAAAAAAATCTACAGATTGTGTACTCATTTTTTTCATCTTCAGAATTTAATTAGCTCCAAAAGAATATTTCCATCCCTCTCTGCCACACACACATTTGTGCATTGACATAAATATGTATTTGGCAAACAAGATAAGCTTAAACTTTAATAAACAGTAACTCCAATGTATTCCACATTTTTTCTAAACAGTAGCAGAACTCAATTGGACTCGTTTGAGAAAATGGTGTCTTCTTCCTGGCCTAACACACAGCAGTACTTAAATAAAGCCTCCCCTATTTCTGTTAACACCTCCATCATGTAACCACTCTGGCTGGTGGGGACCTGCTGTTTCCTCCCTGATTCCCAAAGGCCCTGCAGGGAGCCTACTAACAAGGGAGCTGAACCTGGAGAAGAGACTGGGGAGCTGCCAGCTGGGGTTTGTTCTGACTGTGCCTGGAGCACTAATGATGGTAATACACAGAAAACTAAATTTGTGCTTTATTTGGAAATATTCAATCAAAAAACTAAGGCCAGCAGAGGGACCCATAAGGTAGGAGCAGCCACGCAGCTCTCCAATTGCAAGAACTTTCAAATTGCTTTCCAATTGCAAAGAGGGTAGTTTGAGGATGGTCATCAGGAGTTTTGCACTGTGTGTCCCCTCCCCAAGGACTGCAGATCTTTAAGGGCACTGCCTGGTACAGAGAGCTCCTTGTGCTGTTGTTCTGAAGAGGATTGTTTTTATTCTATTCTTCTCCCTCATTGCTGCCATTCCTGCTCAACCAGCCAGCCTGGGAACAAGGGTGACCAAGGATGTCTGGAGGATGAGCTTGCTGTCCCGTGGCAGTTTTGGCAGCAGGATGAAGGACTTGTGCTACCACAGGCTGGTTGGTAAAACAGGAGATGTCAGGTGGTTGGTCTCCTTCTCTAAACTGGCTCCATTCAAACTGCTTTTGAAAGAATTATGCTATTTAACTAGCTTTCTCTCCATTGATCACCCCTGGTGTTTCTTACCCACAGGTAAATGCAGGAGACCAGATGAAAAAACATCAGTCATAGAATATCCTGAGTTGGAAGAGACCCACAAGGATCATCAAGGCCCAGCTTCTGGCCCTGCACAGGACAGCCCCAAGAATCCAATGCCTCAGAGCGCTGTCCAAACACTTCTTGAGCTCTGTCAGACTGGTGCTGTGACCACTTCCTGGGGACCCTGTTCCAGTGCCCAACCACCCCCTGGGTGAAGAACCTTTTCCTAATATCCAACCTAAACTTCCCCTGATACAACTCCAGGCCATTTCCTGGAGTGCTGTCACCCCAGAGAAGAGATCAGTGTCTGCTCCTCTGCTTCTCTTCGTGAGGAAGTTGTAGACAGCACCTTTCCCCTGATGCTTTCACAGCAGCATCCCAGGAAATGAGAAGGCAAAAGCACAGTAGAAAGACTGAGTGAGCAGGTCAAGCCAGAGCAACACCTTATCAGATCAAGTCATTAAGACCTTGTAAGAAAGAAAAAGCCCTACCTTAATACTCCTTTATTTTATTATAACAATGGGCAATAATCTGCATTTCTAGCAACAAAATTAGACTTCTCACTACACTATGAGAAATTTGGTACAAGACTTTAGGTAATAATGGTGTTTCGGTTCCTAGCTTGACCACGAAATGTCATTAATGTGACAAGTTTTTAATTTGTGTCAATATTGACAGCCAATAACATCCCTCACTGCAGTTTATCTGGACACTGAAATTTAAGCAAACAGCCATGCACAAAGTGCTCAAATAGAGTCTCCAAATGCTAGGCTATCTGGCAGTGAATTCAAAGTTAGTTTGCAGTTTCAGGTCATGCTGGAGAAAACTCTTCAATTTTGTGCAATATAGAGATGAATGACAAAGAGAGGGCAGCAATAATACACGGGCTACTTTATGATTTCAATCTGTTGCAACTGACTTGGAATTTGCTCCCACCTTTTTACTGTCACAATCAATACTGGACCTCTGTGGTACAGCCCTTAAATAATATTTATCTTAATTTCTTTTTAAAGCAACAGTGCCAGTTTGGAAATGAATTTGAAGTTTTCCTGTAATACCTGGGTGGCTGAACTAAATCTCCATAGTGATCCCATGACTAGTATACATCAGAAATTTCCCATACTAATGCCATTGAGAGTTCTAGAAACAACTTTTGACCAGATCCTTGCTCACTGTAAATCGGATAGAGCAAATTTAGATGAGGTATGAGCCATGTGTCTTTGACATAAAACTAAAGAAAGTTCCAGACATCTGCCTCAACAAGATTTTGTTCAAAAAACACTCCTACATACATAGTTATAAATATACAGAAGGTTCTATATATTTATTCTAGAAACATATATTTGATAAAGATGACCTTCTCTGCAGATCGAATTGGTAAAATTTGTTGGTGGGAACAAGAACCATGGAAATAAAAAAGGAAATGAAAACCATCATTTTGTTCAATCACAGCTTTTGTTCAAGGAAAAGACTACAGCAACGCAAACAAATGAGAAGGATCTGGCTGCTTTTTGTTTGCTGCTTTTTTTTTTTTTTTTTTAAATTTGGATATTTAATAAAACGTACAATTGTGCCATCGGTATGTAAAGCAAATTAACTGTCTGTGGTTGTACTTATACCGTTAGCATCAACTGCCCACATACATATGGCATGGAAATACCATACAGCCTTTAGTTCCTCAAACACACGAGGCTGAACTGTCGGAGCTTTCTCTCCCTACAGAAGGAAAAGAACTGTCCGAACGCAGGCTCGGTTCGGCCAGGAGATGGCAGCAGTAGGCAGAGAGATTGCTGAGGTTCCCTCGCTTATTTTAGGTTTATGCTCTTATGGCTAAGGCCAACATTAACAAAAATGTTAAACAGACTGGAGGGGAGATGGAAGGGGAGAAGCATTTTTCAAGGTCACAACATTTACAGTTACACTGAACTCATCTGTTTGTGGTTTCTGATACTGACTGTTAATTCAACACTATGAATGGCAATTATAATTAACACAAGAGATGATACACTTATGATTCCTATGGCAATTCATAAGAGAGCAAGTGTGGCTGCCGTTTTAGCAGTTTCCTTCATGCCATTTAATGCATAACTTTTAAAAAAATTATTTCTTTTTAAAGAACAATACAATCTGTCCCTTTTATCCCTCCTTATCCTCTTCTTTGTTGACAGATGCCTCCAAAGTCTATCCTAGAACTCTTCAGACTGGTTAAACACTTCTGAGACTCTGTAAGGAGCTCTGTCACCTCTCCTCTGGACTAAGTATTGCAAACTATTCATCTGGCAGTGTCAGCACCCCAGCTGGGACTGCTACCACTTTGCTTGGCCATGGTATCAGGGAGATGCCAAAGGGAACCAGTCCATATTGAGAAACCACTATATGAAGAGGGTTCTTACCAGTAAAACATTTCTGTCCAATGCTACTTGCACTATTTTCTCAGACCTGTGGTTGCATTTAACTCATTCTCTTTTGCAAGAAAACCAGGTATAACTATTAAATGTAAATAAAATGCAAATATTGAGTCATATTCAATGACATTTTAAAAGAATAAAAGAGGAAAAAAATTTTTTAAATGTTGCATACAAACATATGACAATTAATTCTAAAAGAATAATGACAACATCAAAAAGCAGGCAGAAGACCAAGCAAGAAAAAACTTCAGGCACTATTAAAACACCTGCCCTAGAAGAAGCTATGAAATGGATAGAGTAGAAGGTATTTTGTAGATATTAGGGAGAAAAAAAGCCCACATTACAGAATTTGTCATAGATCTATTGAAACAAATTACAAGAAGAGGAATATAAAAAACCGGATGGCATTTGACCATTGAGATATCAGAAAAGTCTTTCAAGGGGTCAGTTTTTGTTTGATTTTGTTTTATTTGATATATGAAATCATGAGTAAAACTTATACATACACTGAAAAATGCCTACATGTTGCAACCCATGTTTGTTTTAGTTTGATTCAGTTAATGGTTTGTTCTCCTGTTCTCGTCTGTGTTCAGTCCCAAGTTGGTTTGTTCCTAGAGTTGTATCCTCCCACCAGTTTCCCTTTTTGGCTTTTCCCCACCCTCTGTTCCAACCCCTTTCCCTATCAATCACAGTCATCCAACCCCTTGTTCCAGTTCTTTCCATGCCAATCCTCCCCAGAGCCAATCCCTTTGCTGTCCCTCCCCCTGGGTGTTCTGGGGTGTCACCCAGACCTCGACGCCCCACTGGTGCCCGTGACCCCTTCCCTCCTCCCATCTACCCTGATTCACCCCGAGACCCATGGCCTGATCCTTCAACTCCTCCCCTGAGTTACCCTCATTGGACAATGTGTTGTACCCACCCCATATTTTGTGTCTGTATAAAATCCTGTGCACAGAGCTGCACAGGGCTCTTCTTGCTTGTCTCCCTTCAACCCAGTAAACTGTCTGGTTGGAATCTCAGACCTGGAGAGCCTCTCTCTTACTTCTTGACCCAAACCCTGGACGTGGTGAGACAGTTTTCACCTAGGAGCATTGGCTCTTAAGGTTCATCTGAGTGCACAAACCACACACCTGGCACAGTGCCGGTGTGCTGTGAGCTAGCCTGGGCTCCAATGAGCTGTGTCACCTACACATAGGAAAAGAGATAAAGAAAGCTAAGAAAGCTTCTCCAGCAAATATTTTCCAGAATTACCAGGAAGACATCAATCACTCTGTCACCATCATATCTTTGCCTTTTTTCTCAAAATAGTGCCAACCACTGTGGCAGTGTGCTACAGTCACTGACTCGAGCAGCCAGAGCACTGCAAAACCTACCACAAGTTCTCTGGGGCTGGGCAGGGGACTCTAGAATGTGTAATGTTAACGAGAGAGTGTAAGGCCTGACATTAAATCTCTGTCCTAAAAGTCAAAAAGATTAAACTACTAAAAAAAGAAAAAAAAAATACTTTGGTATTGTCAATAATTGATTTCTAAGAGCTGATCTAAAAAAGCCAGGGAAATAATTTTCTTTTGAGCAACTTGTTAACACAGGCAAGATTTTTCAAATGTAAATGTGCTGAAACATACAGTCTCAAAGAACAAGCATTTTCTTGATTTATTACTACCACATTATGACTTTATTTTGCAAAGGGATCTAAAAGTTATGGGGAAGAGTTTTCACAAAACCTCAGGACTTTTTTCTTTCTTTCTTTCCTTTTCCATATTAAGCTCTTTTAAACAAAGCAATGCTAAAATGCTAAAATGCTTTGCTTTTTAAACAAGGCCATCATTTCAGAGGGAATCAAAATTTCAGTAGAACTGGAAAAAAAGCTACTTAAAAAGAGAAAAGTATTTGTGAATTTTTGCAGGGGGAGAAAATAAGACAGTTGTTTAGTTACCATATAGGAAAAAGAAACTGTATCTTTGATTATGGTGGGCTTAAAGCTAAGCAGGATATATCTTATTTAGTAAACATGATTTCACTGATTCTTAAGAGGCTTAAAAATGCCATCACCATATAATTGACTTAGTCAATCAGAATCACTGAAGTAACACATACAACTCATGCTGTAAAAAAGACTAGTCCAAAATCTGCCTCTAAACATTTAAAATCAAAGCCTCCCACTAGTATGAATACATCACAGAATCATAGAATTGTTTAGGTTGGAAAAGACCTCTAAGGTCATCCAGTGCAATAGTTAGCCAAGCACTGCCAAGTCCACTATCAAACTATGGCCCTAAGCACCACATCTACACATCTTAGAAATATCTCCAGGGATGGTGACTCCACCACTTTCCTGGCCAGACTACTTCAAGGCCTGGCCACCCTTTCAGTGAAGAAATTTTTCCTAATATCCAATCTAAACTTCCTGCACTGCAAATGGGAGACTGTCTCCTCTTGTCCTGTCACTTGTTACTTGGGAGAAGAGACCAACCCTCACATGGCTAGAGCCTCCTTTCAGGTAGTTGTAGAGAGCAATGAGGTCTCCCCTGAGCCTCCTTTTCTGCAGACAAAATATCCCCACCTCTCTCAGATGTTACTCATTCTCCTTCTCTGGACAGGCTCCAGCACCTCAATGTCTTTCTTGCAGTGAGAGACCCAAAACTCAACACAGGATTTGAAATGTGGCCTGACCAATACCAAGTGCAGGGGGACAATTGCTGCCCTGGTCCTGCTGGCCACACTATTACTGGTACAGGTCAGGATGCCAGCTGCCCTCTTGGCTACCTGGGCACAAAGTCTCACCTTTGTAGATGCTGCTTTGAAGGAGTGGGGGGAAAGAAAATACAATTTTATAATTTTGGAGATTTTAGGTGATAATGAGAAGTCTCAAAACTAAATCTCAGTGCTCCAGATTTTTTTTTCAATATCTTATCAATACTAATGTAAAGCACCATCTGTAGGCTTCTCTCCGTTATTTGGTGATTTTGCTGAAGACTGAAGATGCATTAATTCCCAATCAGTCATCTACATGACTACATCCAACATAATGTAATACTTTAACACTCAGTGGTGAGAGGTTTGGGATAGACTGATAATTTCTAGACTAAACCAACATATTTTAGGAAGTATGGAGGCAGAACTTATTTGACATTCAAAGTGTGAGACTGATGTATTAAACACAACTCAAAGAAAATAAAGATGGAAAAGAGAAAGGTGATCAAAATATGCAAGTGAGTGTAAAAATGTGAGGGATTTCTTCTTAAAAGATACTACACCCAAAAGGAATAGTTCACCTGTGCGACTAAAGCACTTAGGCAGAATGAGAAAGGCTAGGCCACTTTTATATAACTAGATCCTATAGAATTCCTTAAATAAGGAGAAATATAAACCCCACAATTTAAATTTCTTGCAGATAATGTAGTTATTTGGACTAGTGTTTCATAGTATAATGAAACTATATTAGATGGTATCTGTTCAGTACAATATTTTTTGTTATTTTAGAAATAAATATGCTTTTATAATGCATTCAGCTGAATTGAGCAGGATCTGCCAGAGAAGAGAGAGGCTAGCATAATTAGTAGTGAAAAAAATTGTACCAAGCTGGTTTTGGTCATTTTCAGTGGCACCCATCATCAAAGGAACAAGTGAGAAACAATTTTATAAATACATTATAGAACTATGAAAACTAGGACATTTGAAAGCTTGCTGTGTTATCTGTCCCTCACCGAAATTTGTACAATGTCATCTGGAAAAAAATCTGGGGATTTTTCAGGGCCAGTGCAAATCTAGTCTAGAGCTAAAAATCTTTAATGATTTATTCCTGAAAATCCATTTTTATTTTAAAGTTGATGCAACTTCAAATTATGCTAGATGAAAAAGGATGAGGAGAAATTTCTATTTGAAACACCACTTCATTGCAATGGCTACTCTGGTCAACCACTTGGAAGTACCAAAAGTTGCTGCTTCTTTACAGGAGAGCCTGCCCAGCCCGGTGCTGCCACATGGAAATACAGCTGGCGCCTGGCTGGATGGATTCCAGTCCTGTTCCAGACTGCTCTCACTGCTGAACAGTGGTTTCCAAGTGGACTGATCCACCTCTCTAATACAGTGCTTAGCACACATCTTTTTCCCCTACAAGTCAACATCCATGAAGTGTAAGCAAGAATTTTAGGCCCATCACAAGTGAAGCCTGCCTAAGACCACAACCAGCAAAGGTTCATCAGTGCCTTCACAAGTACAATGCATCCCCCCCCAAATGTTAATATAACCTAAATCACTTTTTATTTGCCAAAACACCAGTGTCCACCCTAGCACTTTAAAGCTAGTAAGCTTTACAAAAAATGCTAAAGAAGTATCCTCAGAGACTAAAGTTTCTGGGTACTCAAAGGTCAAGGCAAGACAATTGACTACTTCACATTTCTGCAAGATAATTTATAGCAATCATTTATAGCAATTAATCTCTTCAGTGACTCTCTCAAAAGATCTGCTTGGAGCAAGTGAAACACATTTTTAAACTTGTAGGTGCATTTGGCATGGCAAATAATAATAATTCATTTGCAAGAATAAATGGCAGTCTGCAAAAAATATGTGACCTCCCTATCTACAGTGTGCATATACAGTAAGTACATTTTACTGCTAAATGTCAATTTTTAAACCATTGCCCAAACATTTTTCAGACTGTAACAGCATACTTCAGCACCATTTTTATTTTTGATGAACAAAATCTGTGCATTGCCCGTTGTAGTCAGTCTGTACTCAGCAGGTTTCATTGTTTGAAAATAGCTCACAGAAAAGATGGAGCTCCGTTTATTTTGAGCTGTGGAATTTAAATTATAAATGCCTAATTAGATTTCTAAGCCCACTGACAGACATGATCTAACTCCATTTGAACATCTCCTGATACAGGCACTGAAGTGACCTCTTCAAGATGTGGGAACTTCATTAATGATGAACAAGTAAGAAACATAACTATAAAAGTCCTAATAAACATGAAGAGAGCATTACAATCAACTCAACAGCTGTTGTGATTTTGGGATTTATGACAGATTTATGCCTTGGTTTATGCTACAGTACATTTTGTACACACTGAAAAGCAGCTCCTACCATATCAACCAGATTTTTTTAAATTGAACAAAAAAGGGGACAAAAATGCAACCCCTGCATTCTTTTTTGAAATGAAGTCTTCAAAACCAAAAGCCTTTGATATCCCATGTGTATCATAACATCCTCTCTCTGAATTCACTTTACACATACACTTAAGAAAAAACAAGTAAATTCAAGGACTAACTCAATTAAAAAAGAATAATGTTGTAACAGCCAAATTTTGTGTAGTAAACAGGCTCAAATACAAAATACAGTGTTAAGTCCCTCTTCTCCCATTACAGAGCATTCCAGGTCATGGAAAAATTAGTCACCTCAGAGGACAAACCACAAAATTGTTGCAGTGAGCAAGAAACAGCCTAAAAGTAGCTAACACGAATCCAAGATAGACACCTGGGTGGCTTGATTCAGTTCTTTACAACTAAAAAGAATGATTTAAAGCAAGTTTATTTCCAAGTAGGTGCACACCTAAATTAATGCCAGCCCTTCAGCATGACAAAAAATAAAATGAAAATCTAATTTAAAATTTTCTTCCAGAATTTTCCTCAAAATATTTAGAATGAGTGTCAGACCTTTCACAGGATAGACCCATGAGTCTCAGAAGCAACAGTGCACTGTAAAGATAGTAGTGTAAGAAAGAGATAGAGAGAGAGCAAGAAACAGAGAGGGAAGGAAGGGAAAAAAAAAAAACAGAAAAGGAGTTGCAGTAGCCTTGCATAAATTTTATTAGTTAGAACAAACCTGGTGACCCTTGCAAATGAACAAGACTCTATGCTCTAAAGGAAGGAAAAGGAACCACGCTCGTTTCTGCCAATATGACTCAGAGAAAAATTCCTTCCTATCCCAAAACCCAAACCATTAATCTATCCTGACTTGCCATTCAGCCAAATATCTTCAGATCCTGGCCTTTCCACGCCTCTCCTCTTTAGGCAAAGTCCCTCAGTTTATCTGTTTTACTCAACTACCACCATATTCCCAGGATTCACGGGATTTACACCATCAATTCTCATCCAGCAAAACCCAGCCCCAGCATTAACCTCTCCTAACCAGGTCTGAAGCTAAGCTGAGCTTTCTGACTTGTGCTACCCTGCAGTGCCACTGACAGCGCACTGACCAAGGTCAGGGCAAGGGATGTGAGAATGAAATAGCCGTGGGAGAAAAAGGTGTGCAAAGAAGAGGCACAGGGGGAGACAGTGGTAGGATGAGGAAGGTATGGAGATTGAAATGTCAGCAGCAACACTGCACTTCATGAAGACATCCAGCTTCACCTACAGAAAGAACTTTTACACAGCAAAGGACTGGCAGGAGATAGGGAAGTGTCTTTATATCACTCTTTGAACCATGGGCACTAAAGTTTACCCTTTGTCTTTCTTTCTCTTCTGTGATTTTAACTGCAGGGAAGGCAGAAGAGCTGCCTGCAGCCTAGCAGAGGGGAAAAAAAACCTTCCTAATTACATTGGCCTGAAGACATTTATTTTTTTCCTTCCTTACACCTCCTACTTGAAAAGCTAAGACACAACTCCACTCACTATATTCATTCTGAAGATGAGAAGGAACATACTCATCCCCTGCTGCTATGGAAATCAATACAACCATTTATAACTGGGTGAAACTCCACACATCTCATTCAAAAATGCATACTGACATTACTGTCCTACATGAAAGGACACCATGATTGTCCTTTCAAGAGCATAGCTTTCCACATTTTTCATTCAATGAAATATCTTCTGAGAGAGGAAAAAAGCAATATTGAGAAAGCAACTGTCACTTAATACTTGCATTTGCCACTATTGCAGCATTGGTTTACAGGAGCAAATGGAAAAGTATCTTCTGTGCTCTACTCTGCGATTTCCAGTAGGACCTTCCTATTCTTCAGCATGTAAAAGATGCTAAAGAAATTCAGAATAGGAAAAGCTCAGTACCCCATAAAATGGTAAACAATGCTGGAGTCAAGAATAAGGCAGTTTAAAATACAGGGAGAGAGACATGAAATATAGTATTAGATTGTTATTCTTTTGCTTTTTAATCTCACTCCCACTGAGAGCCTTTACAGACTATTTATAGTTATGATTCAATGTGTTTGGTATGTCAACGTGCTCTACAATAATTCTACTAACAATTTAATTACTAAACCCCCTTTTGCCATTAGACTGTTAACATCTGAGATTGATAACAAAAGCGCAGTGTAATTAGATAGGGATATTTAAACCAAATGGAATTCGTGCATTTATTACACACTTGGTCGCTCATCTAAAATTAGGTATCTAATCTGAATATGAATGATGAGAAATAACAATGAAGGGGGTAAAAAACAATTAAAAAACAATACAGAGATAAACGTAATGAGTTTTTCTCCTTTTATCCATAAGTGCCGTTTCTATTCCTGATTATAAAACCAGCCTAATGTGATTTCCTCTTTGGTTTATGACTGCAGGCTGGCAGAAAATCATATTGTTAATTGATCAGCGGAAAATACTTCATTTCTTTTAGTTTATGTTTAGGCTTTGATCTTCATTTCTCTTGTGATTTCTACCAGGATTGTTTGTCATACTTTAACAAAATCCATGAACCACAGAGGAGATGCTAAGCTTATATCTAGGCATTTGCTTATGAATAATCTTCCTATAGTCTGATTTACATAATTTTATTGTTTAGTGGATTCTTCCCATGCAGATATATTACTGCCAGAGCAACTGTACTTAAAGTGGTGTCAATGGAGTGTGCTTCTGAGAGTCATACTTTGCATATAAAAATCTACTCTGAGATAAAATATAGCATATACCAAAACACAGTGCCTCAGAGGAAATTCAGTTAACAGAACATCAGGAGGAAAATCGGTTTCGCTATATTAACCTATAGGAACGCAAAACACAAATAGAAGATAGACATTTTTAGAGCATTTCTTAGAGCTTAAGAATCTGTCGGTTGTTCTGTTTATTTTTAGGAAAGTAATGCATATAGAATTCTGCCCTTGGGTTTGGGATGCTTAAGAATTAAAAACTGGCATTGACAATTAATTTTAGTTAGAAAGGTTGTTTTTCTGTGATTGAATATACTGGAAAAAATATCAGGATTTTTTTTCAAGCATTTGAACTATTTTATAGGGATTTGTCCATTCAAAAAATTTGCTGATTTCAGGACTCCTAGCCAGTGATCACACACTAATGACATTATAAAATTTAATCCTTATCAGTGTCATAAGAATACTTTCTGACCTCCTCACCCAATAGCATTCCTGAGCAAGGACCTACAGACTTTTCATCTGTTATTATATCTTACCCCTTTCTTCGTGCCTCTCAATCTTTAACATTCTTCAGTCTCAAGAAAGCCAAGTTTTGATATACAGGGACACTAACTCCCACTGATTAAAATTCCAAGGGACACTGGTACCAGGCCAGTGAAGCCACTGAAAGGAATGGGCATCAATGAAGAGGAACAATGCCCTGAAAGACTCCTTGAAAACCAGCCAACCAACCAACCAACCAACCAACCAACCAACCAAATAAACAAACAAACAAACAAGCAAACAATCAACCTCACCTTCCTCCCACATCAAAGCAAGGCTTCCAGATTCACTGTCACTTCACAAAACTGGTTAACTGCATTGTCAAAACTGGCACTAAACTCAGGCAGCCAGACCCTAGCACAGGGCAACGAGCTCAAGGGTCCTGACATTTTCTGTCACTGAGAAAGACAAAATAATTCTTACTCTCCGTCAGCCTTGGGGGTGCAAAGTTAAATTTTGCTTCTGATTTTCATAGGCCTTGATCTATCTCTGTACCTAAAAGCAATGGAAATTAAGGGTATTTTAATTACTAGTTTTGTTGCACATATAAGGGGGGAAGTGGGGAAAGCTGAAAGAAAGGTAAATCAGATGTGATTGTAATGTGCGCATTGAGAATGCATAATTAAAATTTTACAAAGATGCAACTGTTTCCGTTACAATCCCAGGCTACATTCACATAACATTATGGCATAATATGGGAAAGCCTCCTTCTTGCCCTGCTTCTGAACTATGTTTGTGTGATGTCAAGCCTGAGTTGACTCAGCTTCAAGATAGTCTTTAGACTTTAGATTTGGTAAGCAATTTTGTCCGCTCTGAGATTTTACATACAGTCTTCACATCCTTTACAAATAGCCTTCTTAACAGTAACACCTTTGTAAAGATATTTTAAATGTACCCTATACTTCAAGGCATGAAAAATATAGTGCAAAATTATTAGTGATGGCAGTTAACATATCAAACCTAACTAAGGAAGTGTTATAAAGAATGAGACTGACCAGCGCTGCATCTCAGTTAATGGAATATATCTGATACTTTGAGTAGTGCTTAATTTTATGCAGTTTGGCAGCATAATATGTTAAGAAAAATCTTTCAGTACTAAACAGATTTTCTTCATGGTTGAAACCAAACTTTTAAATTATTATTGTACAACTATTTTTCTTTGTATTTCCTGGTGCACACATATAATGTTGTAATGTTTGTTTCCAAGCTTTGGTGTATTCCTTTTTTGTCAACAATTTTTTTCTCATATAGGATTTACTTTTCCCTTTCTTTGTACAAGGATACAAGGTACAAGAATCCTCTTGGTAGGATTTCCATATTGATAGACATTCTGTGTTTTAAGGCCTGTAGGAAACAGGGAATTTTGATTCTTGACACCAAAAAAAAACTCTACCTTTGCTGGAAACAAACCAAAAAACCCCGAAGGAATCAATATTGAATTACACCTTGAGAGATCTCTCAAGAGATCTCTCTCTGCAATAAGAATTCTTAAGACCATGTAGTAGGTTCATACAAAACAACCATATGTCTCTTCAGTTAACCGAACCAGAGATATTCAGACTAAACTTTTTGTGATCACTTTCTCACACATACTTTATTTAAAGTTCCAAATGAAGCCATGGGATTTGGGAAAAAAAAAAAAAAAAAAAAAAAAAAAAAAAAAAAAAAAAAAGAATTAAAGAAAGAACGAAAAAAGAAAGTGCAGTATATTTCTAAGCTCACATGGACTACGAAGCATCCTCAAAATAAATGTTTACATGCCAACCTACCTACTTACCTACTGGTATTTGTGCTTAAGCCAAGAAGGCAAGTGAAAAGCTCACTGATTTCAGTCATGTGTCTTCTGGAAAGCTAAGAGGACATAGGAAAGCCTCAGGCCAGAAAGATTAAAGACAAATAAATACCCAGGCAAAAATTTTCAAGTATTTAATGCCACAAACACCAGTTTCTAGTTAGTTTAGCTCACACCAAAGCAGGGTAAGCTAGACTGCAGATTTACAGATTTCTGAATATACTTTTTAGCCACTAACTTTGCAATAATTAGGACAGAAAAGTTCTCCTGAGTGTTTTAAAAAATGCACTGATGTTTTTTCACAGATACATGAATACCCTTCTCTACTCACATAAAAATTGTATGTATAAAACAAATTTCTGAAAACAGACCTAAACAGATGAAATCAGAAAGCTTGGATAGTAAAATATACCTCCAAGAGCTGTGATACAGACTGCTTTGAAAGATTAACTCAATTGAAGTTTCAGCAATTGATCAAAAACCCATTTAAATCTAAAAACTGAAATTCAAGCAAGGCACAACCTTCATAACTATGGCAGTACATCACAACACGATTTTAATCCACAAAGAAATGATCTTGTACTGATGAATTTTTTTCCTCCTCTTATGACACTGGTTTATCCCAGTGAGTGGAAAACGGTTTTGCCATTTTCAGCAGCCCAGGCTTAAAAGGCAGCTGCACAAAACCCAGTTGTTTTCATCTGGCTTGATAGATCTGTCCCACCAGCCAGATAAAATTAGAAAATCAAGCAAATGCAACACTCTGAGGCTCGCTTTTATGGAGAGTATTAGAATTTGATATTAGAAGCAAGGGTCCAAGCAAGCATAAGAAATTAGTTTGATGCTAAGGCTACACTAAAATTTACTTCTATGGTCTCAGGAAGATAGTCTTAATTCTGGGTGGATTTCTGGAAGCAATCTGGTCGACTCTCACTCTAATTTTAAAATACATGAAGACAAAGCACGTAATCCAAGTGTTATTAATATGATATAACATTATCATTCACTTTTCTCTCATCCTATTATTTCAATACTATGATTATGACATTCACTTTTTTAATATTCTTCCTTTAAAAATTATCTTTAAACAAAGTTTGCAAATGTTTCATTTTATTAATGAATTTACTTCTGTCTGTATTTTAAAACTTTAAAAAAAAATTTTTTTTAGTGAACCAAATTAAATGTTTTTTGGGGCTTTTTTAAATAACATTCAATTATTCTTTTTTAGCTAGACCTTAATCCTCATTTCAAAAAGAATTTAAAATTATTTAACTAAAAGAATCCTACTATTAAGAAATTATCAAATTACAGAAACTATCTTTTTTGTTTGGATTTCATGTGAGTGTACAGAATCCTTGTCCTACAAGCTTTAACAGAATGATAATGCAAAAATGTTGTATGGGTTTCTAGTCTAAAGCTCCAGCATTCTGAAGGTGAGTAATTTTGACAGGTGATTTTGAACTGAATGAAAATTATAGCAGTTAAAGGCCTGGTTTTCAGAAAAAAAAATTAATAATCTCTTTGAGAAAGTTGAAATTAAACACTGACAGCTGTCAGTCTGTTTTGGGGTTTCAGGGTTGGGGTTTTTTTTCAGTTTTCTGAAGTCAGTGAAAACTTTTAAGCTATGAGAAATTGTTTCTGCATAATGCAGAAATGAATACAGAAATTTGATGCAGCTTCATGCAAATGAAATATACATACACAGTACATTTATGTTAACTTGTACCCTTTGATAAAGTACTGAAAATACTGCAGGAAATCAAGAATAATCTACTTAAAAACTAAATACCCCACTAAACAACAGAAACACAATAGAAAAAAGCAGACCCAGATAATTTCCCAGTCTTATTTCCTAAACGGAGTTTGTTTTTCCGTTCTAATATGGTGCCCCCTCAGTTAACAGATCTCAAAATCACTTCCTATCTCCCTCCCAAAATTCACAATACACTTGGTTTTTTACCTATTTTCATGCAGACTCACGTGACTACAACATACATCTATGACACCAATTAGAGGCAAAGGCACATTTGGGAGAACTCATTCTTTCTGGAACATGCACAACTTTTGACAGCACTGAATACTTAAGAATTATGACTTCTAAATCCAGAAAATAAGTTTAAGAAAATTTTAATCTGCTTTCTGCTAAAAAAGCATTCAAACAGATCTGGAACAAAAATGTGATTTTTTTTTTTTTTTTTAAACCAACAGTTTTTAATATAGTACAACACAAATGGAGTCTGTCACATTACAAGTTTCAAGGCACTTCACAATTTTCATCAAAAGCTGACAAAACTCTGTCTAGCTAGATATGACACAGAAAACAGATTTTTCAACTATTATCTTGTGACTTAACACGGTAGGTGAATTTCAAAACAAAGAACAGAACAAGTTCAAGAACAGATTAGCTATAGAGACTGAAGCTCTTGAATTTAGGGACAGAACCTGGCAAAGCCTCCCTTCAGGACAAACCAAATTTACTTATAGCCAAACTCATGCTTCAGACCACACACCAATCTGTCTTGTGTTGCACAAGCTGACTGCTTCAAGAATAGCCCTAAAATCCACATGCTGCATAGAAATAAAGGCTCTAATAATAGAAGCAGTGTACCAAAGAAATGCAGAAACTACTACATTTTCTATAGCAATACCTCTGTTAAAAGCAGGAGACATTTATTGTATCTGGTCTATATACACGTCCACATCACTTGAAATATTATGTCTAACATTTACAATCTAAATTTCTTCAGAGAGGGACATCTTTTTGTTTCAACATGCCTTGGAGAATCAGAAAACCACCACCAAAAAAAAAAAAAAAAACCTGAAATTTTATAATGATAGCCTCTTTTTAATTAGCATTAGTATCATTTTGCAAATATTTGGGATGTGAAGGTTGATGCAAAAAGACAACAGAGTCAGAAAAATTTTAATTTTTGTGTAGCAAGCAAAGATCAGCTCAAGTAAGAAGAAAAATGTCTCAACACTTACAAAGCTATAAACTTTCTCCTTCCTCTGCTTTCCCCATTTAAGTACATGACCATAATTATACAACACACAAAAAAAATCTGGCTGTGGTTTGGGGGTTTTTTTGGCCAGTTATCACACCTTGATGCCACACACAGCAGCATGCAGCAAGGACTCCAGTACACAGCAGTGTACAGGACTTTCAAAGTACAGCAGCACTGAGGGAACAGGGCCAGACTGGAGACTTTCCTTCTCCATACCCAAGAAGGGTGTCAGGACAGCACACATTAGAGCAGAAGGACAGCCAAAGAAGAGAATTACTGTCAGCTCAAATAAGGGCAACTCGAGAGGGCTGGGCAAGGATCCAACACCTTTAGTCAGGCTGAAGCACATCCCATCGCTCAATACATCACTGCAGTCGAAGGATGGCACCAGAGCAGGACACTGCTCACTCAGGACAAACAAACCTAAATAATCAGGAAAAAAAAAGACCGTTTTTCTCATTCTTTAGATTATACAGAAAAGTAAGTTCTAGTAGGTCATCTGTTCTTGTTGTTCTCTCCCCAGCCCCCCGATGCACACAGGGGCTGACCCTCAGCCATGCCAAGGCCCAGCTCCACCTTCTTCCCAAGTTTCAAATCTGCCCTTCAAAAATTCCTCTTTTTCTCGACTTTGCCAGTCAGATCCCTTTTCCTGGGACTTAGCTAACCCTTTTCTTCATGCCATCCATGGATTTAATAGAACATTTGTGAATACTGCATCAAGTATGGGTTGCTGCTACTACGTGGCATGTTCGCAGACCAGCACAAGCTCAAAGAGTGCCTGGAAAGCTGCCTGGAAGCAAAGAGCCACTCAGCAAAGCCACAGCTTCAGAAGAAACCATGTTACAAAAGCATAAATGCTGTCATTTCCTAAGTATTACAGGAACCAGAGTTAGCCCATTAGGAAGTAGCTAAACCAGGGCAGTACTGAATGACTCTACTTCAGACACCCACGCATTGCTCCAAAACAAAATACTACAAGAAGGCACTGGAAGAAGAGTACTGGGAAACAGTTCTGTTACAGATTAAGGAGCTGGTGGCGGACCTATTTTAGGCTTGGCTGGTTCCTTGCAACTTTTACAGCAGTTCTCAACCACTTGTTAAATTAAGAAAATACCTAATTCTGTCTAAAGATACAGAAAGTGATCAAAGAGAGAGGGAAATGAGGGAAATGTTTTTCTCTTGTATTAAGAGAAAAGCAATCTGCCTAATGATGGTGCCTTTGTGTGTGTGTGTGTGTGTGTGAGTATAAAACAGATTTTTAGCTCAGGGAAGAAAAATACAGCTTATAAACCAGATGTTACTAAGATACCTTCATTGCTGAAAACTATTGAACATGTTGATATTTGAGGAAGTGGTAAGGTGAGAACCTGAATGCCTCAGGAGTCTCTGACAATAATATCACACTTAGCTTTGCACTCCTAACCCAAGGAAAAAATGCCCTATGAAAGGCTGGTTAATCCATTTCATCTACTGCATTGTTCATCAAGACAGTGAAACTGTAAGCATATGGAAATACACCAATCTGGATTCTGAACCAAATCCAAATTAAATCAGGAATTATTGATTCTTGGGAGAAAAAAACCCACTACAATTCATTAACTTCTGTAGCAATACTGCTTAGGAGAGTCTTGTCTTTTCAGCAGCTGCCAGGTGAAACTGGCCATTTTAGTAGGATTATTTTAGTGCCTTGCAAAGGAAGCTGTGAAGCACTGATGAGACAACAATGTGATCTTTGGATAGAGGTATTTATTTAGCAGAGTCTTATACCATCTACCTTTCACAAGCAGGAAGCCCACTGTCAGCAACAGCAGATCCACAAATCAGCATCAGCTTCTTGCCTCCTTTGACCTATTTTCACTACATTGTTTAATATAGCTACCACCTGAGAAAAGGTATCGAATGATCAAAGTTATTAACAAAATGTCACAAACACTGGGCTTTGCTTCTAGCAATGCTAAGGCAAATAAAAGTTTATGCATCCCACAGGACATTTTTCCCTACATTTGTCACAGAGACTATATTATATTGTATTATATATTGTATATATATATTGTATATTGTAGACATTTCCAGGTATCAGTACCAGTTAGGCAAAAAAATAAAAATCCTAAGTTTTTTCCCTCTGAGAAATCTCCAAGATCAGCCTTTCAGATTTTTCTAGATTGTTCACATAGATCTAAGTTTTTTAAATTATTTTCATTCTCTCTTTCTAAATTATTCTGAGTAAATGGTATATGTCTACAATACAGTGAGCATATTGAATCTTAGTTCCAGTTCATTCCAGTATTAGGGAAGTCTGAATGTAGTGTTTTCAAAGATGGTACCTCTACATCTTTTCAATTCTTTATTACCTTAAAATACTTTTCTAAAATTGAAACATTTTCTCCCATCTGTCAAAATATTGCCAGCAGAATAAAGCTGGTAGTAATTTGTCAAAATATTTAATTGCAAGAATGATCTTAAAATCAAACCCAACTCCCTGAGTTCCTTAGAATATGCTGTCAAAGAGACAAAATGTTTTCAGAAGGATTTAGCTACATTCATGATAGAAGTGTTTAAGCAAAAGACTAATGCAAGTAGCAAATGTATAGACAGTCAAAACTGAGTTGCCATTTTTTGCCTAAAGCTGGTTTATCATATATAACTTAGGTAATGAAAATTACAATACTGTTTCGTGGAAGCCATATATACCTCTAGACAGACTGCCTCCCTTCATTTACATCTCCTGAGGAAAAGAATACAAACAAAACAAGAAAACCTACCTGACAACAACAACAGAAAACATACACACACCAGAGAAAACCCCATGACCAAAAACATAAGAAACAAAAATCCCAGAAAACAAAACCATAAAAACACATATCCATTAAGACTTTGAACAGCTATCCACTAGGAAAAAGCAAAAAATCAGAATTATACTGTTTCATGACTCTCAGATTTTTGATATACATATTTTACAAACACAAAACTCTTAAATAATATTAAGGCTACAAAATTCAGCATTTTGAAATTACAAAACTTTGGATTAGGGTTGCCTTTGACATATTAATTTGGTTGCTGTTCTTATATGGATTATAGCAAAAATTTTAATTAAGTGCTTCTATGCTTCTTAGGATTCTTATAGCAGGGATGAATGTTAAGCATTTAACAAAAAGCTTTTATACTTTGTTCCCCTTATTCACTGATTAAGGCTCCGAAAGCAGTTTATCAGACATTACCTACATTCTCCTTTGAAAACAAAATTATTCACTTCTTCAGTGAGCTCCCTAATATGTTGAAGGAAATCATTATGAAACACATTTTACTCTTTCAACCTCCCTTCAATATGAGAGAATCCTCTAAACTATGGAGAGGAGTGACTGCCTTCCTTTGCAGAGCAGTTTTCTCCCAGTCTGGCCTTTTGCAACTAAGTTCCACCAACTCCAGTTTCACCACAATGCTATCCATGCCTAGCCAGTATCTCCAGCAGCTTCCAAACCTAACAACCTTAATAATCCATGTTGTGTTGCCCCAGTTCCCTATGGGGATGCTATGTTACCATGTCTAGTTAACAGACCATGTCTTTACCTGCCAGTTTTTCCACTAAAATTTTACTTGGCTGAGACTATTGCTTCTCCAAATTGCAAGTTATTTCTGAAATGGGAAATACTGTCCAAAAAAACAAAAAACAAACAAACAAACACAAAAACAAAAACAAACAAACAAAACAAAACAAAAACCCACAAACCAAACCAAACCAAAACAACAAAAATCAAAAACAAACAAACAAAAAAAACAAAACCAAAAAAAAAACAAAGCCGGCCCCAACCCACCAAAAAAAACCAAAACCAAAACCCAAAAAAATAAGCCTAAAACTACCTTGTGCCTCATTACCATGATAGTGCTTTATGAACTCTTGGCTGGGCTTGGCCTCCACCTCAGCAGGTCCTGTGTGGACGTGGGGTCTTGCAGGAACTTTTTCATTCCCATGTAATACTGCAGGGTTGGGAGTTACTGTGTGCCATTTAAATGGGCCTCAAGAGCCTTTCCAAGAAATAGGAATAGAAATTTCCCCAATTTGTTTCATATATCTTAGAACTGAACAGAAGTCATGTACAGATCTTGAAACATCTATACCTCATCTGAATTCACCTCAGAACTAAACTGGAGAGTGAAATGGTCGTAGAAGAACTGCTTTTTTGCCTTGCTGAAGACAAAGAAATCCCCAGGCATCTCTTTAAATCTGGACTTTACAAAAGCTTCTTCCATGTGTCAAGACGGGCAGGGTAGATGTGAATGTCATTCCATAAGCCTCCATGCAGAGGGCCATTTCTTACAGTATGATTTCCCATACAATCTTTTTCTTCTTTTAGAAGCATATTTTTTTTAACTTTCCCTGTATTTTTACCGCTATAGTTACATACTCAGTCTCTTTAACAAGCATCTGTGAAAGTACCTGAAAAGAAAAATCTTCCAAGAAAAAAAGTTTGATTCTCAGGTCTGGCTTTCAGAAACACTACTGAGAAATTCTCTTTTTAATTCCACTATCGAAAAAAGCTTCTGGATGATACAACTTACACACTATCCTTTTTCAGAAATACATCTAATGGTGCACGTTTACACATGCATTGTTCCACACAATCTCTGTGCCAGGGGTATGGATTAGTAGGTTTTCTTTCACATTCAGGGGTGTGGGGGAAGGAGAGTAATTAAGAAAGGAAAAACAAGGTTGAGGTTATTTATACCAAACAGGCACTCTGAGTACTGTAGATTGTACCTGCCCAACAATGCTTTCATTTTAGGTGACTTCAGGAAGACAGAATCTGTATCATGCACTGTAAGGTCCACGGAAACAGACTTTGGCCTTCAAGCTATGGAAGCTGTAGTTTAGATTAGCCTTTTACCAGTATTTCACTATAATAGTACCAAAAATGTCAAGGATTTTTGCTACTGACAATTTATCTAACATAGCAGATTTTGAAAAAATGCAATAAAGCTAATCTGTTTTTGCAGCTTATAACAAACACTGTTTTTCTGTTAAACTTATTAATTCTTACACATTAATTTCTGTGAATAATATTTGAGGGAAGAAGAGGAATGGGAAGTATAACTGACTGAATCAAGAAGCTCGATCTCCCTGAAAGCAGTGAGATTTTTAAGCTCTTGGAAAAGCTGCTTTTAGCTATGTACTTAATTAAAAAAAAAAAAAAAAATTCTAACTGGACTAAAAAAACATACAGACCATCATGTTCATTTTTCAGCTATATATATATATTAAGAGAAACCCCACCTTATATAGATATTTAAATGTTTTTCAAAATACTGTGTATTGAACTGTTCTCAAAAGGGAGACATCTGAGCAGCAAACTGCCTAGTGCAGCCTAAGAGGCTGCTGGCCTCTCTTGCTGCACTGGCACACTTGCTGGCTCCTCTTCCAAGTTTTCCACCAAGATCTCCAGGTCCATTTCTGCAAAGCTGCTTTCCAGCCAGTTAGCCCCCTGTCAGAATTGATACATGTAGTTATTCCTCCCAAGGCTGAAGTTCACGCAAGAGAAATGCAAAGTCCTGCATGAGATTCCTGTTGGTACATCTCTCCAACCTGTCAAGGGCCTTAATGAAGCTGCTAAGCAGTTCTGGCACCAGTTACCAGCCCTGGGGAACTCTATTAGTTCCTGGCCTCCAGCTGGACCATGGGCTGCAGTTCACAAAACCTCTGAGGCTGGCAGCTCATCCTGTTTGTAGTCCACCTCCCTCTTCATTTATCTACCATATTTCATCATGGGAATGTTACAGGACACTGAGCTGCAAAGCTTACTGTGGCATAAATATACAGCATCTACCCCTCTCCCCTCCAGAAGGCTATCAGACTGGCAAAGCATGATTCTCCTTTCTAATCACTGACTATTCCCAGCTACCTTCTTTTTCTTTATATGTCTGGAAGTGATTTTCTCTGTTGTTTCGTCACTCACTCTCACAGGGATTAAGTTGAAGGTTACCAGACTGTAGTTTCCTGTATTCTTCTCCTTGCCCTTCATGAAGGCAGGAATGACATTTTCCTTCTCTCAAATACCACACTCTTTCAAGGATAATCAAGAGTAGTCTTCACAAAGACATTGGCCAGCTCCCTTAACACTCATGGATGCACCCCACCAGCTCCCACAGACTTCTGCATGTCCAGTTTGTCTTCCTTAATCTTCTTCTGTTGAGGATCAGTCTGTAGTCCAGACAGGTCCCATTCACCTGACTCCTGAAGGTCAGCAAAAAAGAGGATGGAGAAGATACTGAACACCTCACCATGCTCCATGTTCCCTGTCATTTTCAGTCTCCCTTTTGTGGCTGATACACCTGCAGAAACACTTCTCATCACTCTTGTTCTTAATATCCCTTACCAAAAAGAGCTCCAAGTGAGCTTTGGCTTTGCAGATCCTGTATCTCCCTTTTTCCTCCAAAATCATCTGTCCCTGTTTCAACTTCCCTTATGCTTCCCTTTAATACCAGATTTCGGCTAGGACTCTTTGTTAATCCATGTAGGCCTCCAGGCAGTTTTGCTTGACTGTCTACATATCAGGATGGAGCTTGCACAGAGAGATCCTTGAGAAATCAACCAGCACTTCTTGATGCCTCTTCTCCCCAGGCCCATATCTATTCTAATTGTGGCAGAGCTTGGTAATAGGGCTGTGCCTGTGTGCACATCCAGTGCACATAAGTCCTTAATTCCCTGGGTGCCACAGGAACTCCCTAGGGAGTCCTCTACAGAGATGAAATAAAAGGACCTATTTACAACTCCAGCTGCAAATATGTATTTTGCAAAGGAGCTTGCCATGTGGGAATCTTGGATGGTTCCAATGATTCCCTTAGGCAGGTCCTGCTGTATCTTGATAAAGTCATCTGTTTCAGCGTGCTGATTACCACCCTGAATGGAATCTCTGGCCATTTCAGAGAGATGCTCAGGCAGTGTCTGCAGCAGAATTAACCAAACTGCACACATATGAGACACTTGCAAATAGACATCAACCTGTTCCTCTGGATGTAGGAACGGCCACATACAATAGTTTCTGAAGTTAAGATTACTTAGGAGATGGTTTGTACATCGTTTAAGATACAATGCAATTTAGCAATGTATACACAAGTGCCTCTCCAGCAGTGACCACACAAGTGCCAGGAAGATCACACAAGATCATGACTCGACTGGGTTGCAAGAATTCAGCAGAGCTATGGTTTGGGGAGTCTCATGAAATCCAGATGAAAACACTGTTGCAAGAACCCACCATTCATCTGATTGCTTCGTTCAGGAGATCTAATTGTTGTGTATGTCTGTGTAGCATTCTTCTACTGTGGGATACTACCAAAGTGTATTTGTTTCTTTTCACTATGAGAGTCCATGACTTAAAAAGCCATCCACAATCTCAAATCCTTCATAATTTATCATAATTCAAATAAATTTCAGTTTATTTACCATTATCGATACTTTGTAGGCGCCTGTAATGTCAATAAAGCAACTGAAATACAGCCACTTGCTGTAGAAACTGCTACTGTCAGTAAGCCAGAAAAAAAATTAATGTCATCATAATTTGCATCTATAATGAATTAATTGCAGACCTACTTCTAAAGTAACATTTCTTTTTGTGTTATGCATTTTTACAACTACACCACTATGTTGATGTGGAAATTAAGCATACAAAATACTTTAAACATACACTTAAAAGGCATACACTTAAATACTTCAAATCTCATTTTTCAATGAGGGAACATAACCAAATCACTATCTTTGATAAAAAACCCCACAGATAGCCACCAATCTGGCTCCTGTGTTTAGACAGGACTAATAACTTGATATGATGACCTGAAGAAAATAAGTAATAACTGTAATTATTATTACATAAATATATACTTTAAAAGTACACAGTTCTGCATACAATGTCATTTCTTTTATGAGCACATCTTTTCATCCTTTTCTCATAATAATGCTGACAAACAAAAAAAAAAATGTATAACAAATAATTCTGCAAATATTCCACAAGTATTTTTAAATGTTAGCAGAATACACAGACAGATTTCAACATGCGTTGCCATAGGTAGGTATTTAAAATTTCCCAGTTAGTGCATTTCACTTTTAGTAAGTTATTGAAAAGCCTTCCATAAAAAGTTCAGGTCTCCATTTCTAAAAAATATATGAGTAGCAAATTAGCTTACAAAATAATTCAGGAAAATGCTATTGTAGCAATCTATTTTGATAATCTTAGTAAATTACTTGAAATAATTAATTTGGTATCAATCTAACATTTCCTTTACAAGCCTGAATTCCAAAGAAATTATAGCCAAAAAAATAAAAAACCTATGCAAAAAAAGGCAGATCAGCTACATTGGGAGGTACTGTAGAAAATAAAAATGATTGTTCCCACACACTGAATCCAGACATGCACAAATTTAATACAATCAGTATAAAGAATATCTGTGTAAATTCCAATTCTTTCAACTCTTCCACCAATTTATCTTGTACTATACAGCCCAAATAGATAAAAAAATACTGATTTAAAAAAACCCACTTGGTTTGGGAGGCATTCAGATGATTCTTACAATATTTCAACTCTTCTAGTTGTGCAAATTGCTTTATGAAATTGCAGTTCTGAATGCTGAAACGACATTGCAATAAATAATTATTGTGTTTTTTTCACATCGCTGCAATAGCTGCATGGATCTACATTTAGATAAATCTCTGCCTAACACATGAAAACAAAAATTTTCTGATAAAGCCAAACATTTAGACATTTATTACTGAAGATAAGTTTACAAGAGAACAGAATTAATTAGACAGTCCTTCAGATGTACTTCAAGACTTGAACACCAGTTCATGCATTCAAATGCTGTCAGCATGGACGTAGTTATTCTATTAAGGAAAGTGCAGTTTTACTAAATGACAAACTATTTTGACAAATAGTCAAAAGAAAAATCCAGGAAACAGTGGCATTGTTCAGAATACTTTTGTAATATAAACATGAAACAAGTAATACTATTTCAAGTTCTTTGACATTGTGCTCATTTACTTCTCCAAACCAAATAAGACTTTTATTGCTTACTGTCAGGTTTATGAACAAATGACAGTCATTTACAACATCAATTCCCATTAAATTCAATTAAACTGAGGAAGAAAACATAAGTAGTTATGACCAAAGTGGCATTTTCAAGTACAGTAAAATGATTAAGGCGAAGTGAAATGACAGAAATGCCCATAGGAAATTGTTTCTTTCTTTATCATTAGAATGACCAAATTTGTAATATTGTTCTGGGATTCAGAGCAGACAAACACAGTGCAGAAAAATATTTGTTAAAAACAGATGTCATTTACCAAGATGTATGAATAACTGTAATACAGTATTGCATTCCTTATCCACATTAATACACGAAGGAAATAAAGGAGAAAGATGGCAAACCAAAAATAAAAACCCTTCTGTGCAGGCTTCTACTCCTTTGGTGTGACTAAGACAGCTCTCCTGAGGAGTAGTAATAAGCATTCCAAACATCTGCCATCTGACTCCATTCACAATAGTGCAAGAAGCAACTTTGAGGGAAAATTGCAAAATATATCTCTGTATGATTGCTATCAACCAGCTTTAAGAATCTGAAAGATGGTACGCTTAGAAACCCTGTATCAGAAACGTGATCTAGAAACTTTCAGAAGTATTCCTTTACCACACACTAATAGACAGCTAGACCAAAAAGTACAAATAAATCAACCTACAATTTTCTGACTCAATGATAAAAACATTGACTGTATGCAACACTGAAAATACTTCTTAATGTTAAAAATTAGAATTAATGTCTCATTAAAAAGGTACTCAATAAAACAATTATGGAGAAAACCATTTGTAGGCGCCACACTGAATACTCAAGAAAATATAATTAAGCTGATGCTGCAGAGAAAAGAAAGGGACTAAAGCTGGCAGGACACAAACCCAATACCTGCAGGTGCCCAGGGTTCCCCACCAATTTAACACAGAGAGCAAAGCACAGGGCTGCCCATATACGTATTATTCATTCCAAACTGTTACTCATGATTCAGGGAAAACTGGGAACCATTGCTCTAAACAGACTGAAGTGGCAGCATTTTATTTTACATCATCAACTTTGCCGTACTCAATTTTGCCAAGCCTTCACTCTGGCTTTGTCTTCATCCTTTACTACACCTACACCACAGTGTTATAAGCACATCTGGTGCCTGAATTCAGAAAGAGGTTGGATGGAATCCCACACCATTAAAAATCAGTTTGCACTTTTGTAGCTTCATAAGCCTATAAAGCCACAAAGGTTACCTTTCATTACCAAAGGCATCATCAAGTGCCATTACAACAAACTTTATGACTCTTTACATGATCTAGTCATTAACTGGGATTTATCCAGTCTCATC
This sequence comes from Sitta carolinensis, assembly GCA_032173965.1. Lineage (NCBI taxonomy): Eukaryota > Metazoa > Chordata > Aves > Passeriformes > Sittidae > Sitta > Sitta carolinensis. Next base: position 30,338,120 of record CM063284.1, on the reverse strand, counting down.
TCAGGTAAATTCTGGTGGCAATAGTCAGGTTCTTTCCCACCAATGCCCATCTGTTAATCCCAGCTGAAGCAGCAAGCAGTAAAGCAGTGCATAAAATACTTTTTCCAGATTTTCTTTTTTAATTCATTAGTTATTCCTCTTGTCAGCCCTGGAATTCAAGGAAAGAAATTGAATAACTGCCCATGTCTGATGCTGAAATTTATTTCCAGGAAAGCAGTGTCTTTCCTGCAGCTATTGAATACTTGGAATGAGAAACATTTAGGAACTCCCTCAACAATTCCCAGATGAATGCATACTACCTCATTAACAAATGTTCCACATTAGGGGAAGTTGGTAAAGGAAGAAATGGGAAGTGTGGAGTCCTTTCCAAACTATCCTGCTCCCACTTCAGTCTAGATGGAAGGCTACAGCCAGTTTATGTTCTGTTTGCCCACAGGTTTTTTCCTAACTAGGATCATAACCCACAGTCATGTGTTCACCTTTGCCTTTGCACCTTTGCAGTTGTTTAGGCCCTGCTAATTACAAAGTGCTTTACAGAATTATAAAAATAAATAATATCCAAAAGTCTAATTTTGTAATATACTTTTTAGCCTCTGTTTGTGCCACCTGACTTAAAAGAGAGGGATCCTTTTTAATCAGCCGCGGAAGAAAAGAATTTGTATGCAAACTGAATTAAACTATCAGTAAAGCACGATGGTTGAACATGGATTCATTAAACAGGGCTGCATCTGAGGACTAAATTAGGCATAGGGAATAGATGGAGGAAAAAAATCTATATCTTAAAATGTGATAGGGTCCATTTACTAGATGAGATTACTTTTCTCTACAATACACTACCCAAAGGCACTTCCAAAACTGAAGGAGTACATTACATGGTGCTAATCAGAACTTTATTCCTAAGTAGGTCAAATGTTGAAAGAAAATCTTGAAATCTTATGCACTGTTAAAAAAAAAAAAATTAAAAATCTCCTGAAAGCAGTACAGCCAAGGTGCTAATCACTTTCTAAAATATAAAAACCTTCTGCATAAACATTAAATGTAGCACTTTAAAATGCGCAGTCATACACCTGAGGCTGTTCTTTCACTGTCATTTTAATTCAGTTTGCAATAACCAAATGAATTTTAATTAGAAAAATTACTTTATTTGCATATGTAGTTGTTTAACTTCACAAAGATTGACTTGTTTAACTTTTTATTCTGAAATCAGAACATGCCCAGTTCCAAATGGTCAGGCATATTTAGATTTCAGATTTTCTTCTTTGTTTAGAAGAACATTAATAAGACAAAACAAGGTTTGTTTATTTTTTCTGGGTTTATTTACAATAGGTACATTATACCTTTGAATAGTTTTATTGGAGCATATGGCATTATGGGAAAGGACAGTGAAGGAATTAGCAAAACAAAAGAAGAAATAGCTATAACTGCCAAACTTCAGAACAGACAATTCTGACTAAGGTTCCAGCAAACATCAGTTACACACTGTCCTGTATGTCCTGTCCTGTACTGCACATAACTTTGCAAATTCCCAAATTAAGAATTTCCCTGGTAGAGTGTTTCCTGGCCATTATTCTAAAGCCTAACTGATGATTATCCATTATTATCTTCGCATCTTCTTTCAAAATTCAGAATCAAAGAATATATGTGGATGGGTACAGAAGAGAGGAGTTGCCACAGATTTAAATGGGAAGACCATTAACCTCTCTGAAGACATGTGCAATAAATCTCTGTGTGCCTCCTGGGCTAACAGATAGTGGTTTAACTGCAATTAGGACACCAAAGAACTCTTGCTGCTAAGAAATAGGCTCAATTAGTTTGGGCATAGTACCAACACAGCTTTCTGTAATCTCAGGATGCAGCAAGAATCATCTACCAGCTGTTTGCAGCATGGAAACAGTAAACTAGCATCTGTCTAAAAAGGACATATTGACTTACTAATGGTAGAGCTATAAAATCAGAATTAGGATTATAAATTTTCCTGAATGGGGAATGATGATTAGATGCAGCAGAATCAAATTGGAAAACAGATAAAATATGTAAAGAATGACTTCTCATTAAAATAGGAGGGATGGAAAGAAGCAGTCAACTTCCTGGGGAGCCCAGGACTATACTTTGGTATTAAAAATAGGGCCAAAGTAGCTCCTAAACCAGGTGAGATTTAGAAAGGACCAAAAGAAGTTTGCACCTTTACAACCCAGAAAAAAGCAATTTAGCAATGTGCTATAGCCAAAGTGCTGCAAATTGTGTTTCAGCAAGAGCTTTACATAAATAAAAGATATTTTTTGCTTTGCTCAAACTTCATGGGTTTGGAGGGATTTTCTTGGTCTATAATTTGGAGAGAGAGTTCTATTATTTCAGGAAGGGTTTCAGGGTTTTGGTGGGTTTTTTTGTTTCCGAGAATAAAGAAAAATTCTGGACAAGAAAATAGCTTGTCAAATAAGATGTGTCTTCTGGAAAATGCAATAGAATACTTGCATGCATACATCCTGTGTCTCTGTTAATGTAATTACTAAGAAATCAGAGAGTAGATAAACGAGATCCTCACAGAGTCATACAAAACTAAAGACAGAGTCTAGAATGTTATCTTGCAGAAGGAAGTGATTATTGCAGTGAAGAGTGCTTGAAGGGTAAGGGTTCTTCAAAAAAGTAGAGGATCCTACGTACACACACAATTCAACATTACTGACCAAGTGAAGGTTTGCTTTATATTCTTCACATAAACAACCTGTAGTCTACACATGACTATAGGCTATGTGTCTGAGTCCCAGAGCAATAACATAAAATGCTATTTTTAAGCTCAAGTCAAAGTCTGGCATGATTCCTTATTTTCCCCTCAAGTTAACTTATTTTGAGTTAATTCAAGGCACCAAATGTGGTTTTGTAAAATACTATGTAGTCTTCCATTTGTTCTGGTCTACAAATATGTGTTCAAGCAAGAAAAATAACCTAAGTTAATTAGCAAATAACTAACTTAAGGAAGAACAGTCTTTAGCAGATATACTCAAAGCTTTGCCATGCCTTCATGGAAAATAAAGCAGCTCTCCTAATTCAATCTCTACACTAAGTATTCTTAGTAGACATGCGTGACATTAGAGAGAGAAGGTTTTGGTTATAAACCATAAATATTCATTATGGAACTATTGCATGGCCTTTTCAGAAAAATACATGTCTGAGAAAAGATTATATTCTTTAGAACTTTTGCCAATTTATTATTAAACAGCATTCAACTGTCTGTAGCATTTCTAAATGCAGCAATTCTGAGTGAGTGAGTACATGAAAGGATAAATCTGGTTCACACAATCTAAAATCTTCTTCACAGTCTGGGAAAACACTACAACAGGGAAAAAAATTCACAAGAAAAAGAATCTTCATCTGTCAGTCAAAGATTCTCCTGGCATAACTTCAAAACTTTACTCCCACTTTGCTATACATTTTGATATAAAAGTTCATCCTTTCAAATCATCATGTTAGACTCAGCTAACAATCTTGCTAGAATATCTGCAAACAGAAATCTGTAAAAGAGTAAAAAATGGTTGTGATCTCCCAAACATTTTTATGACCTCACACTTTTAAAATGCAGTGTTTTGTTTATTCCTAAATACTGTGTTCATCTGCTTAAGCTAGTTTGCTTAAGAACCTCTTTTCTTCTCCCCTCTCCCTATAAAAAAAGATAAGAAAGAAACTGGAATCATAATACCAAACATGAAATGAATAACGCTGTTCACAATTTTTCCATGAATTGTGCTGTTTACTCCCAAATTTTATACAGTATTTTCTTCTGTATGAATAAATGTAGTAATTCCTGCAACTTTGTGTCTTATTTTTTTAAAAATGTGTATAATTTTGAAATAGATCGTAGATGAAAGAAAGAAATCTCCCAAGACATAAGACCATTTCTTAAATAGATAGCAGCAATAACAGTCTTTTGCACAACAAAGATTTGGCAAATAATAGGAAATTAATGAAAATCTACAATTACTCAGATTATAAATTACAGAATCAGCAGCAGGATTGTTTTCATTTACAAAGCCAAAGTAATTATAAATAATGAAATAAGAGAGCTCTAGTAACAGCCTTGGTAAGAGTATCAAATTAGCGAGCTGAGAATAATTTGAAAAATGCAACAACACTAAAGAGCCATCAGAGTGATGATAATTGGCAGCATCTGCTATTTCACTGCAACAGTACATCAAATCAGCTGCAAATATAGGGCTTTTTAAGCTTTCTCACAGAATTGTACACTCTCCTGCCTCCTCTGCTTTCAAACACTGATAATCATGCTTCATACAAGAATATTTGGTGAAAAAATTAGGATTAAAAATAAAATTACTTACCAATATTTATGACACAATAGGTGCTACTTTAAACAGAAGCTTGAATAGGGCAAATGTTTTCCAGCCCCTATTAAAACATTCTCAAGTTGTTACTTGACAATTTCAGCTCTATTCCTACAGAATTCCTGTATACTCTTCAAACCAATTCTGCTTCATTTCATCTTTCACCAACACTGCATAGACAATTAGATACCCAAAAAATTAATCATACTATTCAGTAAATTGTATTATTCAAAATTCTCCATTAACTCTTGAAACTTGCATGGTGTCAAAGGTTTGACGTTGGCACAAGGCCAGTGCTCCTATAACGATATACTGTCCCTGGTATCTGTTGTGAGATGTGACTAAAAACAGAGCAAAACAGTTTCTAATTTAGAAAGCAAGAGAAAAAACTTTATTACTAATAATAGGTAAAGAAAACACATACAGAAGAACATGGAAACTTTTAAAAAAAACACTCTTCCTCCCCCCCCCCCCCCCCCCCAGTTTTCAATTTAACAAAACAAACTGAAAATTCCCCATCACGTTACCACCTTTTAGATAATTAATCTTCAGTCTATTACCACCCTTTCGATAATCAGTACTCAGCTCGTTGAGGAGAGATAGGAGTCTTTCTTGCACCACATCGTGGCCTCTTCCTCCATGTCCAGTGCTCTCACCACTGTGCATGGACCAGAGCTGCTTCTAGGGTTTCTCTCTTTAAAGATGCTTTGGTTAGTTCCAAGAAACGACAGCCTCTCAAATTTTGGGACACTTCTCATCTCTGTTCACACTACTGTCCACTCTTGGCTCCAAGCCAATGCTTCTCCCCACATACAGTTTCTACGTTACAGGAAAAAAATGAGTCCGTCCATGGCTATACAAAAGAGTCCAGCCAAAGCCACTCCATCATCTCCTCCCACCTAGGATTCTTTTCAGCATTCCTACTCTATCATCTTTGTTTAATTTTTTCTATCTTTCTTCTTCAAATCCAAGAGGATTAGTATTTATAAAGTTTCCATCATTTACGAAAAAAGTTAAAATCTTGGGCTTTGTTTCCCCAGAACTCTCACAGTATCTTTGCTGCTGGGCACTCTTCTCGCGCCACCCCCCCATACTCCTTCGGCCGTGCTGTCTAGTTGTTGATATCAAATTTTAAGGTGACGAAGATCACAGACACGGTTTTTCTCAGTCTCTCTCTCTCCGGGGGAAGGGGGGGGGAAAGGGAAAAGAAAGCTGTCTGCCACCCTTCCATCCTGTAGGATTTTCCTCTCCCCCTCTGTGCCCGAGGTTCCGGCCCCACCTCATCTAGGCTGATAGCTTCCCCTCCCCCGCCCAGCCAGCCGCTGGGCAGGGGAGATCCCCCGTCCTCAGGGACCGGAACCAAGAGAGAGCTTTCCGGGAGCCCTCTGCTTTTAACCCCTTGTGTTCTCAGAGGCGAATCCTTGTCCTCAGTGGCCACACCAGGTGCCAGTCTTTAAACCTGAGCACTCATTGGTTTGACCACTGAAGTTCAGAAAAAACTCATTTTTTCCAAACTACAACACATGGTCAGAATGATGCTGCTATTATCTGAGATATAGAGGAGGCAACTTAGAAGGTTCAGAGAAGATTTAAAATGCTACTATTTCCTATAAGCTACAAGCCCTTCAAATCTGTATAATTTGGGCTTCATAGCCATAATCATTCTTTTGGATTAAAAAAAAAATTGCTGGGAAATATCAAACCCACCATCCCTCTGAACTCAACTGAAGTTTCATTTCTTATAAGCACTCAGTCCCCGAAGATGGGAATGCACCATGGAAATGATTTAAAATTCTAATTGTTGCCCACATGTCATTTGCTCTCCACAGTAACTACAGAAGATGACAAATGCAGGCTGGACCTTGCAAGTACCTATGATGGGGAGGGAGGATAAAGACAGATGAAACGAAGGAATGTGCAACTGCCATGGACACATTCCGATGGAGCTGCTAAGTATCTTCTCCTATAAACTGTGAAATCTGAGACACCTTCATTTCTTCCACATGCCTCCAGAAACAACTATATGGTGCAAAACCAAAGATTCCCTCAACCATTCCTCCTTCTGACCTTCTCCTTTCTATAGAAGTACTATGGGATCATATTTTAAAAACATGATTTGAAATATCCAGCATATATATACTTCACCATATACTCAGTATGGTGACTCACACTACATTTAATGTAGCTGAAAACTTCATTGAGCACTATGGATTTTCTTGTCAGAAGCTTGATTTTAAGTCCTGACCTGCCTCTTTGTAAATTTATTCATTTTGCCTATGTTGTGGATACAGAAACAGTACTGATTTAACTAGAAAAATGTATCTGGGAAGGGGTGGGGGGGTGTGCAGCAACCTTTTCCATAACATTAACACCACATAGCACAGAAATGACACAGGAAAAGTTTCTCTGGAATTATTTTACATTTGCTGGCACACCCTTTCACTTACAACTTACTGCAAGAGAAAAAAATTGAAGTAAAGGAAGAAAACTGTCTAAGAGAAAGCTGTACTTGAAAACAGATCTCAAAAAGGGGGGTTCTTGACTTGAAAGGATTCCTCTACCCCAGTATTCAGGATCCAATGAAGTTGAGTAATTTCACTGATAGTCAGTTGAACAGTTAATAATATGAACAACAAGCTACACTTGTTATGACACTCAACACCACAGATTTTGGAATGAATAAAAGAACAACTGCTTTGAGATTAAATACTGGATTGGGAACATTGATTTGAAACACTGGACAGAATTAGGATCCCTGAGGTTAGGCTCTGGTAACACATATAATTACACAATGGCTTCTTCTAAGACCAAAAATAGACAGTCTCAGGAATAGCACTAAGCATATTTGAATGCTAGAGAGAAAAGGAAAAAGAATTGACAACCCAATACCTTAAAAAATTCAACAAGAGATTCCTCACACTGATTGACAAAAATGTCATTTTTTAAATCACTTTTTGCCTCCCCTCCCATTTTGCAACAAACTTGGTACTAACATTTGAAAAATTTTCCTCTGCACACAGAAGAGCTAAAAAGTTATTTTTAGCCTGGTTTCCTAAGGAAATGAAACTTATCCGTTAGGCCCTCATCACAATAACTTCTGAATGCATGGAGTGATTTCTGCCAGGTCTGACAGGGTGTGAAACATATTAGATTCCCAAAAATGTCAGCTGGGAGGGGAAAGGGAATGTCAGTAGTGCTCCCACTGTGGAGCTGCCTTTGCTAGTCATCAGGGAGAACACCCGGGAGCTCCTCCCTGCCGTCTCTGAGACCAGGCTGCTGCAGTTGTGCTACCCAAGGGTCCAGGGGGAGTGGGAAAAGGACAAGGCTGGTTTTGTCTGATTCTCTTGCTTCCTTTAATGACAGCTGGGATGATCATATGTTTGCATGATTCCAGTTCAGTTGGAAATGAAAGTAGCGTTGACCTAGTCCCTTTATTAAAAAGTATCTGGCTACAAGTCCACCAAAACTTTTAAGAACTGTGTAAATTTGCTGAGGATCCAGCAGCAGGCATTGCAATGCAGAGAAGGCTGAAGGAAGGGGTGAAATTTGTTACTGACTTGAATGAGGGAAAAATTTGAAAAACTCCCAGTGCATCTTCTGTAGCTGAAGAACCAGGTAAAAGAGTAACAACAATAACAAAATTTGGTATAAAGAAGCGAGGACAATATTAAGGATTAAGACATCTGCAAAGCAATTTTTTTTTGACAATTGTTTTGTCACTTAGTAAGAATAAATTACTTGCTAATTACGCTCATGTTGCTCAGATGAGGGATGTGGATGGCCTCAAAAAGCAACACTTCCTGCAGCTATTACTGCTCTAACATTTTTTCTGCTGTTAGACTTAACATCCACTAAGTCTGGAGGAAGAAAAATAATTATTATTTGATGGCTGTTAAAAAGGCATCAGCATTACAGTTATGTGGAAGTCTTTTCATCACAGCACAGCCGTATCTTAGAGCACAAGTGGCTGGCAGCCACAAGGTCTCTCCCAGCTGAATGATCCACAGTCCAGCATGCTTTCTTCTGTGAGATTCAAATGGCATTATTTGTAATGTTATTCAGAGTGAGATTATAAATAAAATTATTATAATTTCAAATCCTTACTTTTTGTCAGCTTCACGAAGCCCCTCAAACATTTGGCTTAATGTTTTCATCTTTCAAAAGTAAATATCCAAATATCAAAAGAATACATAGCAACCACTCTGTAAATACATGCTGTAGAGTGTTATATGTATAGAGTGCTAATGTGGATAGACAGCTGCAATAAAATAAAATATATCTATTAAGAACCTGAAATATATTGACAACTTTTTAATTATGCCTTCCCTAGGAAGAGCACCCATGACTGGGGTTTTCTTGTTTGAGTTAGGGCTTTGGCCTTCTGTTGCTAGGAAAATTATAATTGAAAATTTCAAGTACATAATACATTTCAAGTAAAGCTATTAAGTAAAAAAAAGAAATATACTGACAACTGAAGTTAGCTCATCCCACTAAATGAGTGCAATAAAACACATTCTGAGCTGATGTGCCCTTCCCTAGTCTTGGGGTGTATTTAGCCACATCAGACACAGGATCAGTAACACAAAAAGAAATAGCTGTAACAAGTAAAACCGCTATTACAACTTTTGGCTGCATACTAAGAATCCAATCCAATTCCCATCCAGTAAATACAGGTTAGTACCTTCCATTGTACTGCTGCTGAGACACCAGGCTTGAACTTAATACAAACTTCATGACTGACCATTTTTTGAGCACAAAAATCATAACCCAAGATTATTTTAGCCTTGACTATACATCTCCACTGTAAGATATCCTCTCTTCAGGTTATTTAGTGCATTTAAAAGTGGAACTATTGAAATCGTAATAATTATTCTACCAGGACCTGCAACAGAAACCATCAAAGAAATCTTCCAACCAGTGAGCAGTAATAGCAACCAGCATAAATGGCTTCAGCTTGTAAAGGACAGCAGAGCACAAGATATCATACTTGTGAGAGAAACAGAAGTTCATTTCTCAACTCATTCAAAAAACATCAATCAATTCCACTTTCAGACCTTACAAACTTGCATTGTTTTTTCAACTGTTATTATTATTTTGGTAATTAGATTGTAATTTGTCAGGTGGATATATCCTTCTGACCTCACATGAAGTTTGTTGCTAAGGCAGGTATGTGTCCAGATTTATTCACTTTTAACAACGCAGAAGATCTTTTCTTTATGATTATGATATAATAACACAAAGAATTACATCTCATTCGATTTTTAACCATTGAGGATCCTTTCAATTCAACCTTCAATTTAGATCTAAAATGAAAGGAACTTACCAGTTAGGGCGTACATGGTCTCTCTAATGTAACTTATGGTGGTTTAGAAGGCTAGCAAGGCTGCTCTGATATTAAAAGCAACAATGAAGGGAAGTGGTTAGTCAACTAGCTGGTTCTGTTATTCCCTCCCACTTCTTAACAGCAGTATCTATCTTTGTTGGGTCATAGTTCAGCTCATTATCCTAGTTCTTAATTTTGTTTATTTTTTAAAAAGCAAACCCAAAAGTAGTGTGACAGCACCTTTGCAGGATTATTAGTGTTTCAAACCAGATGTTAAATACCTATATTCATAATAAATACTAGATACGATATCCAAGCAGTAATTTCTTTTTACTTGGAGGGAAAATTAAAAAAATAAAATCACAACCAAAAATCTATTTAACAGTAGTTTTTCTCATTGCTGCTCTGACTGAAGATAATAACATTCTGCATTAGTGCTGTAATTTCTACAATACTTAGTTAATAATCAGACTCAGTGGAATCATGTTACTGCTCCTGGGAGGAAAAGAAAAGAGGATCTGAAGAGACAGAGATCCTCCAAAACCTGGCAAAAATATAACTCATGTAGGTTATTAAAAAATACTTTACCCAGCAAGAGTAGAAATGTGGACTAGCTGATGCTACCTGGTTTTTATGTAATTTCCTGGTATAATAAGCAAATACATCATGTTGATAAACACATCACACTATAACTGCTATATGTTTCCCCTATCTCTCTATCAATATACTTTATCCATAGTTTCACTTTTCACTTGATGGTCAAAATGTTTATGGAATTCTAACATATACTTTGGAGTAGTTCACAAGACCATTTGCAGCTCACCTGTAACCACTAATGCTCAAACTGTCCTTTAGCTTAAGGAGAGATTTTCCCTCACTTGTAACGACCACACTGGTGCAAAAGACTCTTAAGCTGTGGAGAAGCTTTGAGGGCTTTACCCTACACATATTCAGGGAAACTGGGTGTGGGCAGGTGGATGTGATTTTATCCAGGGACACCTTTCACTTGATCAGATTGCTCAAAGCTTCACTCAGCCTTGTTCTGAACACTGCCAGGATGGGGGTCCACAACTTCTGTGGGCAACGTGTTCCAGTGCCTCACCATCCTCACAGTAAAGAATTTCTTCCTAACACCTAATCTAAATCAGCTCCCTTCAGCTCAAATCCGTTCCCCTTTGTCCTATCACTATATGCTCTTATAAAAAGTCCCTCTCCAGCCTTCTTGTAAATCTCTTTTAAGTACTGGAAAGCTGCTCTAAAATATCCCTGGAGCCTTCTCTTCACCAGACTGAACAACCCAAACTCTCTGAGCCTGTAACTATCTTTAGCTACTAAATAATGAATAACCTATTATTCAAACTTCCATGAAAAGCCTTCAACATTTTTCATGAAAATCCACAAACTCAGAACTCATCAGAGAAACCATGCTGGATATTCTATTAGCACATACTAACTGTGAGTCTCCTCTCAATCTGCTTGTGACTTTCTGCAGATTATAGGACAGCATGAGATAGAGCAGTTAATCAAGTAACAAAACAGAGATAAATTTCCAGATTGCATCATATAAAGAAAATACTACCTTCAGCTCTTGAAGAATTAATTCAAAACTTCTTTCAGTATCTGCTGAAATCTCAGCACTCATTTGTACAGTGGCTTATCACGAAATATAAACTTTAAATATTGATAGCAAATAAACATTACTGTATCAGAGCTACTTCATAAAGCTGTTTTCATTGTTCACAATATGCATAACCATTATGTATGCCACATGGCATATCCAGGTAACCCAGAAATTTTGGGATAGTCAACTACAGTGTCTACTACTCTACTCAATCAACTGCTACAGCGTTCAAATCTTACTCTGTTTGGTCAGATGCTTCTACTAGGTTAACACCACCACAGCAGAAAAAATGGCTACAGTTTCATTTTAAAAGACAAAACATCATAAACTAGGACATTTTTTATACATTAGGTATCTATCTTTCTTCCAGCATGATTGCTAACTATGTCATCCTTGCTCTCTTGAGAAATCATTACAGTCCTCCTTCTTATTTAAAATAATAACAAAAAAAAATCTAAACTGTTATAATCCGCATTTAGACCAGTTGTTATACATTACTGAAATTCCATGGGGAAGTGTAACTTTTACAGATATGGACAGCTTGTTTCATTTCCCTAAGCTGTTCCTTTACAATAACTTTGCATACAGGGTGGGGGAAAAAAAAAAAAAAATGAAAATAAAAAAATAAAAAAAAAAGAGCAGAGTCTAAAAAAAAGTGTTCATATAGACAAAATATGAACATTTTTAAAAACTGACCTGAACATTTTGGTCTATTCCATGGACAGAAAACACTCCTAATTAATTTTACAATGCCAGGACTGCACATCTCAACGTGTGTAGTACATGCTACAGTGTAGCCCTTCAGGCACCCAGAGGACTTTGGTTTTCTTTTTGGTTTTTTGTTTTGTTTTTTAATAGCAAGACTCTTCCAGTTTCCCTGAGTACAGGCATCCTGAGGCAAAGAGCTCCATCACAGGAAAGCTTGAGAATTATACACATCACAGGAAAATCAATGCCAGCTTTCCTTTTTGAGAGCACCTAGAGGCTTCTTCAACACGCAAAGACTCTGAGACTAAACAAGCACTAAATTAAACGAGAATGCTCTTTATCCTGTGTAGGGTTACACAAGGAGCAAATTTACTTTACAAAGATGGCTTATTTTCAGAGTCTAGGAGACAAATGTAACTTATGTCTGGATCCCTGCTGGTACAGGCCCCTCAAGCTGTTCCTGGATGGAGTCACTCCAAGAAGGTTCAGCACTGCCTCCTCCATGAGTGATAGTCACAAAGCAGCATCTCTCTATGTTCTTATGTTACTCTGTGTTCCACAGCCAGAAAAGGAACTCATTTTGTACGTATTTGTTCTTACCTCATGGATCCTTGACTTACAAGGTTATTTTACGTCTTTGTCTTCCCTTACAATCCAATATTCCATTACCTTTGATTATGTGATCTGGGCCATTGTTCACAGTTTGACTTAAAGGAAGAGATGACCGAAGCAAGATACAGGAAGCTGTCACAAAGGATTGACATCTGAAGTAAAACTCTTCAGAGAAATTTACTACTCATTTATAAAACGCACTTTTTGCGGAAATTTTCTCTCACGCATTGGTCAAAACACAGAGAAATCAGCACCTTACGCATGAGAACAAACCTTACATGCTGTGATATTTTATTTGCAATGAAAATTATGAGTTACATATTTGCCTACAGACATTTTCATGTGAAATTATGCCACCTTTTGTAACATTTCTTGTAACAGCTCTGGGTTCTCCATGCTTAATCACACATTGTACTTCATGATACAATCTAGACACTTGCTTTTATGCCAGTATGGAAAAAAAAATAATCAAGCAGTAAGTCCATTTATAATTCTATTGCTAAAAATGACTGTCACAGGATGCTCAAAGTGAAAAAAACTTTAAACAAAATTAGATCAGACAGGATAAGAACCTTTTCCCTCTTTCACATTTCAAAACATGCAGCAGATATGGAAATAAGCCAAGATATTAGCATGTATAAGTCAAATTGGGTATTATTTCTCCTTGAAGACTATATTTTTCAAACAAGTTCAAAAGTACTAAAGTTGACTCCCAAAATCCTCTTAAAATTTCCTTTAACTTCCAGATGACAAACTGAAAATATTAAAAATGGCATAAAATGTGTAACAGAACTGGTGCTTGCTGCAGAACTTCAAAAAACTCATGGTGATTTTTTGTATTCACTTTTAGTCACTATTAAGGCTTCAATTCTTTGTTTATGTACTCCAGATATACCAGTCCAGTGTTTTAAAGAACCTAAATATAGATTTTCAAAACATGAGTCAGAAAAACAATAATAAAAAAAAAAATATAAATTCTCTGGTCAATTTGAAAAGCAATGACCTGGTATAGCCAGAAAGTTTACATCTGCAGGAGTTAAAACTGGTGCAGAAAATAACTGACTATAAGTCTGTTATTTCAGTGTGGGTGCAGAGAAAGATAAAGGATAAGTGTCGCTGCATTGACTCTACAACTACTCTTTATCATGTTTTTAACATATGGCATGGATGCACAAAACTCCAAACAAGGAGCATTTTGTGAGGAGCTTTTTTTAAAATCACAGGAATAAACAAGTAAAATAAGAGTGCTAGGAACGTCTCTACGAAGGGAGCATCATACAAAACACTTCGTTCCCCTTCATTAAAGGAAAGCATCTTCCAATTTCTCTCAGTATTCCAACTGTTGATTTTGGCCAGAATGCCTCAACAGGACTACTCTCTAAATGCCCAGATTTCACAGTTATAGTGGCTGGCGATATTTCTGTATTCTCTTGCCTTCTTGTCTATAATTTACCTATCATTTAAGTTTCCCGGCTCCACCTGAAGTATTAGGATGAGATCTGGACATGTAGGAGCTATTCCTCTGCGTACTTAGTTACACAGAAAATAAACCAGGGTATGTAGCCCAGCCAGGAACTGCAGCACATACCAGCAAATACCCATGAAACAGATCCCAGACATACAGTAAAATCATGAAAATCACTAGGATTTTTTACTTGATCTTTTATTTCTAGAAAACAACTCCAAACACCAAATACAAATTTGTGCATTAAAATTTTAACAGCAGAAATACTATCTTACCTCCTATACTTCCCTTTTTAGGCACTATTTTAGATGCAGTGATGCCTGCTGGCTCAGAGGAAAGTGATCTCTTTCAGCGAATTGTAAAGGCAAGAGCTAAAGCTACTATATTTACTTTGTCTCTATAATTTCAGCAGTACAGAGAAAATACATGGGAAAAAAATCCAAAGGACCCTCATAAGGGTTCTTTTCTTGACCTTTTCTCCTAGTTGCTCAATAATTTTCTGCCTCAATTTTGGAACCTTCTCCTTTTGGAACATTTTCTCCTCATTTCTCCCCAGCAGTAGCAACACAGGTACTTTGTAATACAGACACTAATGAGATAAGTCTGGTTATTCAATGATTTGGAGAGAGGGAGGAAGACAAACAGGTCAAAAATACATACATTAGTGATTATATGACTCCTAAATTCTGTATGTCTCTCCTTTGCCAACATTTTTCCTCTTCTGAAACAGAAGTGCATGATCATGCCTTTCTTACAGACAGAAAATGACAGCAAGTAGCACCCAGGTTTTTGAAGTGCAAGTGGCTCAGAAAAGACAAAAAATATCTACCCCAAATCCCAGAAAGAACAGTAAGAATTTATTTTTGTTTTGCCAAGACTGTCCTAAGGCCTAATATTTTCTAACTGGTACCTCCTGAAAGGAAGAATTTTAACAATGAAGATTTTATTTTACATAATTACTTTTGAGGCTTTCAAAGCTCAGTCAGCTCAGTCTATTCAGTCAGTTTTACATTATGCAGAGCTTTACATGGATTTTATTTGGTAATGCCTTAGGTTCTAGTTATTCAACATCTAACTGCAGCTTAATCTTCTAATCTCTAGTTCTGCTCATCAGTATGACATTTACATATGCCAATCTCTAATTGTTTAAGGGGAAGCTTAAACAAAAAATTCAAATTCAGAAGATTTAAAGGTAGAGACTTTGAGGGACCTGGTACACAGTTCATATTTTTATAAAGAAGCTAATCTCTTCCATGAAATAGAGCAACTTCTATGAAGGAAAGTTTTTACCTTTAAAGCAGTACTTTCTATCTTCTAAACAAACTTTGCTATTATTTGATGAACCATGAAAAATTTTGAATGATGCTGCACAAGTGATGGTACTGAAATTGTTTTCCAGTGTCTAAGCACATATACCTAACTGCTTTCTCAAGTCACCTGAAAATCTCTTCCAGTGTTGTCTTAATTTTTAATTCTGACAGGAGATAGCTGCATTTGGCTGTCAGTATCTTTAAATAGTAAGCAAACACCATGGCTCTGCAATTACCTTTTTTGCAAGAACCCCCCCCCCCACACACACACCCTGTAATTATAACTGTGTGGTACCCCGTATATCAGTGAGCACTAGAATATAAAAAGTGCCTATTATCTGTACTGTTACAGACTTCAAAATATGCACCCCTAAGGCAGTACAGCAATTTACCAATGATGGCACGTCTTTAAATAACTAGGTTAGAAAAATGAGCATTAAACAACTTTTAATGGCTGCATCTACAGAAAACTTTGTGGCACTAAGCCACAGATCTTTCTCATCTGAAATTTATATTTAGATACATAATTTCTTTTATCTGTATACCAATTTCTCATTGTTACAGAACATATGCTCTTCCTCAAAATAACTTGCTATTTTTGTACTATTACTCAGCCACATACTTCCACAAAGCTGCAAGTGTTACTTCAGATAAACTTAGTGCCTTTTTGGCTAGTTTCCATGTTACTTTAATGACAGAGAAAAAGACTACCTAATGAAGCTTGATCCTGTACCTCCTCTACTGAACTTGGGTTTGTTTTGGGTGAGGGCAACAAAACAAGCTGTTTATCAGTCCCCAGTTGACTAAAGGGGATGGAGGGAAGAAAAAAATACAGGTTTTGCACATTTCCCCTCTGGTAGAAGTCCTTCAGACAGGAACAGTATCATATCCTACCTCTTAGTAACTCTGGTGACTTCTGTTATTTTAAGTATTTCTGAATGGAAAATAGTAGTGGTCCAAATTACACAATTATCTCATCAAAGGGCGTATGAAAAAGACTGTTAATCATTCACAAGATTTAACAACACTGTTCACAAATATGATAAGCATCTTTCTAAGCTTTGATATGATAAGCATCTTTCTAAGCTTTGATATGATACTCTCAGCTGCAGCATCCTAAAATTTCAAATGTTGTCAATAAATTCATTGCCTCACTAATTGCTATTTGGTATGTTCTGCAATTTTTTAATTACAGAGCCATGCTACAGTACTACCTCTTCCAGAACATTTTCGCATCAGCTGTTATCATTAGCACACCAATGCCACTTCCCTCCCTCAATCAAAAATATGACTGTACAAGACACACAATTCATCAACAAAAAGTCTCATTTTATCTTTAGAAGTAAATTATTGCAATCATAAAGATATGTGGGGTCTGCTACGTGCTTCTTAAAGTAGACACCCCATGTGGGGGACTCTTTTATTCCTACTGTGCAGGGAACCCCTTTTCTTTACTTGGTTTTTCTTTTCAGGGTCAGAATTAAGATTACAAGAGGTAGAATTCTTGTTTGGACTATGGATGTTTATTCTTTCTTATCCAAGTTACAGCCTCACTGACCATGAGTGCTTTTACATGCTAAATTAACTAGGCAAAAATGGAGTACAGAGAGAAACTTCAAGGTCCTTTTAAGCCTAATCTATCCAATCATAAGATGCCAACAAATTTATTTTAACTTCCAACCCAATAACTAGTCATCCGTGTCCTTTTCAAACCAATCACACAAAATCACCTGAACCTGTGAAGAAGAAAGATGATGAAGAAGAAGACTACATGCTAAACTCTCCATCTTGCTACAAATATATTATTTTAACCAGCCACCTTAAATTCTAAATTTCTCACCCTGTGATACAACACATTTCTATTCCACTACACACACACACAGATTCAATGCTGTCACACAGTTTTGGAAGCCTTTCCCAGGGCCTCAGGTCAAATGCAGCATCTTTGTGGATCATTTTCAGACAGCACAGAAGGCCTGAAATTCTCTGTATCCAGGGTTCCAACAACCCCACACACTTCATACAAATAAAGTATTTCACTATTCTTCAAAATGAAGCAGCAGCTTGTTTCCTACAGGCTGTAAAAAAACAAACTGACAGTCTTCCTCTCCATTTTGACCATCATGGATGGATTCAGATTTGTAAAGATAGGGTAAAAACTGGAATTTAGCAGGACACTTTAGTACTGGCTAAAACCAAGTTGATTTTCATTCTAAATATGAATAAATTCCTTATCAACCATTTATTGCCTTCTCTCCTGTCCTAGAAAACTATTTTATACGACATTACATGGAGTTTAATCATATAAAGTAATGCATTCTCATACAAAAATCTCATTTGTTTAATTACATCATTTGTACACATTCTATTCAATAATGCTAAAGTCTACAAAACCAGAAATATATCATACAGGGATGTAAATAGTTTCTAATCTAAAAAAAACCCTAAAAATTCTATAACTAAAAATAATTGTAACCCCAGTAATTTACTGAATCCTAATTTTATAATTATTTAAGCCTAAAATGGACTTGCTAAACTTGATGACTTTGGGCCACTGACCTTACGCTGTAACTCCTTCCCTCAGGAAGCTATAAAATCTCGGCCCTGATAAATCCATTTGTTTGGGGATTTTCTGAGAGAAAACACTGCTTTCAAGAACTGCTTAAAGCTACAGGAAAAAAAAAATGTTTTGGAAGACTAAAAATGGAGTGCAAGTGAGGTTGTTACATCACTTTGCTGTTTGCACAGCTCCAGTTCAACAGGGTTGTTTCTGGACATCCAACATGAATAAACAGTCTACAAAACATTGTGAACTAACTTATCCTTGAGCATACCTTGCCACATTTTAATATCAGTGGGTTTTAATCTATTTTCCCGATAATCCTCAGAGATGGCAATTATTATCCTAGGAGAAATGATCCTAAATTGTTTGAGACCTTTAAGTAAAACTGCCAGGACACAAATGAGTTTTAAGTGAAACAACATCCAGATGGGGAGCACTAAAAGAACCTGAGAGCAGGAATTTGTCTTCAACTGCTCCAGGAAGAATAAAACGAGAAGGTCTGACCAGTTTAGGCATTAGGACCACATTTGCCAGAAATAAAACTATACTTTTAAACATGTATCTGTTAGCTTGTCCTACCAACATTAGCTATCCCATAAGCTACTTTTGCAGAGTTTACCATATTTGTTACATGACTCCAGCTAAGGACAGCTCCACGTTACACAACGTGGATGCTAGAAGCTCTAAGAAGGAAGTTGAGGCTGTTCACTGGAGGCAGGGAGGGACGGTAGTAATGTACTCACCTTCTGTTTCCCTTTTCCACACTCCACAGCATTCCACATGGTGCTGGTAAGTAAATCACTTGGCTTACTTAAAGCCAGCAGAACAAAAGCAAGAAAGTGTGGTCATCATGCTGATTTAGTCATCAGAAATCCACTCTCTCCTACAAACCTATTCTAGCAATTTATCTGCCTGGGAGTCAGCTGCCTTACATTGCAGCACAGCAGGGCCACTATCACTTAATCATTATCATTAAACCACACGCAGACACACAGGCATGGCTGAGCTGGAGTATTCTTTTCTTCTCTCTGTCTCCCACTAGGAAATTAGCCTGTTCTCTTCTCACAGGAGCATAAGGCTAACACAACATATTTTTGCAGCTGTAGTAGTGCTGGCTAGCAAAGTCTTTTCAGTATTAAACTTTAACAGGTAGATAAGAAAAGCTTTAACACTGTTTTCTTTGCTGGTCATATTATGATGAAGAAATACTTTACCGACAAAAAGGAAACTCAAAGAAAAATTCATATCGCAGCAGATATTTGTTTATGTGTACATGAATGATCTTGTAGGCTGAAATGGGTCCACTTGTAAATTCATAAAAAAATATAGGGAAAACAATTAAGCAATGTTACCTCGGTATACATCAGACACGCTTGGATCAAAGCTTAGTTTAAATTTAGTGCATTTGATTGAAAAAATAAAACACAGTTAAAAAAAATATTCTGGACTGACATTTCTGACTGCATTTTTTTTTTTAAAGTATTCTGGTCCACACTTTGAAAGAGCTAATGTTCAGTCATTGAAATTATTCATTATTCAAAAGAAATGAAGCTGTGAATCTAACAAAGCCTTCAAATACCTTGATAATACTTTGTCAGTTTCCATTAAGTGAAGATGTGCCAAGATCAGATTATAGTCTTCTTAAAAAAAAAAAAAAAATAATAATAATAATAATAAAACTACAAAAAACCCAAAAGACCTCTTAGTTTATGAATTAGGAAGTCATCAAAAACATACAACTTCAACTGGTTGTTAGATGAAATACATTGGTAATACCAATATCTTATCTTCATCAGTATTCTCAAGCAGCTGTCCATGGAAAAGTAACAACAGGACATATATGATGCTCCCCTGAATAGTCTTCAAGATTCCAAACACTTTCAAACACTTTCCAAAGAAATTTTTGAGGCAGCTATTACTGTAGTATGATAAGAAATCTCCAGGCATTTCTCCTTAGGTACTTGTTTAAAATTCCCTTAGACTCAGATTAAAAAAAAAAAAAAAAAAAAAAAAAAAAAAAAAAAAAAAAAAAAGAAGAGACCCCTTCTTCTATTTTGAGCCTGTTCCCTCCCTTAAGTACTCCAAGCTGGAGTAGGCTCCTGGCAAGACCTGTGGAGCCATGGAGAGAGGAGTCCAAGCTGGAGCAGGCTCCTGGCATGACTTGTGACCCAATGGGGCACCCACGCTGGAGCAGCCTGTTCCTGAAGGACACCCAAGGTGAAGGTACCCACATGAAAAAGAAAATTGGGACTGAAACTGAGCCTGGAAGAATAGAGAGATGATGGAAAGGTGTTACTTTCTCATTATTCTATTCTGATGTGACTGGGAATAGTTTCATTTCTCCAAGTAAGTCTGTTTTGAATGCGACAGTCATTGGTGAGTGATCTCTCCCTGCCTTTATCTCTGTGCTCCAGCCTTTCATCATATTTTCTCTCTCCTGACAAGCTGAGGAGGGGAGGTACAGAGAAGTTTTGGTGGACACCTGACATCCAGTAAGGATCAACCCGCCGCAACTGGCAAAGGACCTGGCTATGTTTATGGGTGTTGGTCAAAACCCTGACATCTGATACGCAAAATGTTAATTTGGCCAAAAACAGACTGTAAAACACCTCCAGAGCTCACTAATTCCATGTACAAAGAAAACCCACTAGGATATTTGAATCATTATTTAATTCACCTGTCTGGAACTCACTCTCTTGGTTTACTAGAACTGATCCCCAGTGATTTTGTTGTCCAGCTCTACTGGCTCTTGAAAATTCCAAAAATTTTAAATTTAAAAAGTACAGCAAAAACTTTCAGATTCTTATAAAACAGCACTTCAGGATCTTTGACTTTATATAAATTTTAGCCCACTATGAAAATGAACAATTCTTCAGATGAGAGCCTGATCTGGTTACCTGTCTAAAATATGCATGTTACGCATTATTGTGACTGCATCTCGTATGCTGTAAAACACCCCAAACCACAAACCCTCTACATTTCTTGCATATATTTTTTAAAAAGTTTGTAATGTAAACAAATGTTTCAGGAAATTAATATTGCTTATTAAAGGAAAGCATCTTTCTCACAGTCCTACATTCGCATTGAAATAATCCAAGAATTTGTCAATCACAAGCTATTCAGCAGATACCAGAAACATAGTTTGGCATGCAAAGAAGTATTAGGGGTTTGAATGACACATTTATTGATAAAATATGAATATATTCATTCTAAATGTTATTTCTACATCGCAAACCAGATTTAGTTTTCCAGCTAGAGAAAACTAACTTTTTTGTAAATTCATATTCAGCCTACTGTTATATAACCCTGATCAATACTTTTAACTCTTGCAAGTCTTGCATTTTTTGGTAAAGAAATCTTCTATCAATAGGAAAAAAAAAAGTATATTCGTGTGACAAAATTCAAACATTTGAGTTTGATTATAATTTATTAAGTAGTTTATCTCTTCAAGCATCCAGGAGACATGTTAAATGCATGTTTAAGAAGTATTTGCATTTCTTTTACCTTTAAATTGATGGCATTTCCAGCAGATTAAAATAAAAGTATGCAGGAATTGAAATATATGAAAACTCAAGCCCTGTGAAGCCATTTTTCAACAAAATTATCTTAATTAATTCAGGATAGAAATGCAAATAAATCTTTTGAACGCATACTGAGCACAGAAAATCGCAATGAGACTCCAATATGATTATTATAACATGTGGGAGAATATAGAGAAGTATTAGTGTGGCAGCTTGGAAATGAGAATTTCCAAGGATACAAACATCAGATAAGCATCAACAGGGGTCACAATGCCTTTCTGTCCAGGAGTAGCAACAATGATCTTCAAATATCAGAAAAACAAGCAAAATATTACGACTTATTCATCAACGAATATACAATCACATGGGTTTAAAAAATAAAATTATAGAATATTTATGATGTACGAAAGAGGAGAGCCACAGGTATGTCTTAGTGTTACTCGGGCTTGAGAAGACCTCGTGTGTGCTACAACTGTGTGAATTTTCATGCACCCTCCTTTTGCCCCTTTCCCTTTCCTCACGAGATATTTTATGTAAAAAAAGAAAAAAGATCTGTCAGATGCATCAGACACTTTATTTCTGTCTGACAGGAAAATGGCAACAATCATTTATTCAAATATGTTAAGCTTTATAGAGATATACAGAGAGTGGAAGAGCACTCAGAAGCAGACAGAATTAAAAGCTACTGCTTTGAGTACACACTGAATTAATATGTTCGCATAGACCATCACAGTTAATGAAATTAGCTACAAATCAAATATAAAAATACCAAAATAAAATTGCTGAAAATCTAATTACTTAGCTTATAGAGAAAAGACCAGAAAAGGGATGACACTTTCCTCTTCCATCATAATCGTATCTTGGTTCTCAAAGGTAATAGAGGTTACAAAGAAAAAGCCCACACTTACTTTTTTTTTCCTTATTTAAAACATTTAATACTATCAAAAAAGTATGGAGTTTTTTGGTTTTTGGTTTTTTTTTCTTAAAGATACATATTTGAGGAAAACTCTGATTACATTAAAAATGTATCCCAACATTAATTAGTTTGGAGAGTAATTAATAGCTATACATCCACCCTAAGTAATATTATAATAGTTTCATTTACTGAACCTCACAGATCTATTTCTTCTTTTCCTAATTTTTTTTTTTTTTTTGGTGACTAATGATATGGAAATCACTCAGGAAAATCTGCCATCAGATCAACATCCTTTCAAATACAAAAAGGGGAATGTATCACTTTAAAGGCTGTAAGAAAAACTAGAAAGAAGCAGATAACACTTCAAAAGATGTTGCACAGGAGGGAATATATTATCCGATGGAATAAAAAGCTCAGCACTTTTCCAAGAACTAGCCTGAGACTCATACAATCTATCTCCTGGTCACTAACTATGAATAGATATAATGGGTCCCCTTGCTTACAAACACCAACGTACTTTAAATCCAAAAAATTATGGTTTTGATTACAATAACATAGTGAGTTGAAAACAATCAAAAAAGTCCAAACAACCCAACCACCAAGAAACCATGTATAAAAGCAATTCTAGATATTTCATCTTAAATGAAGAAGAAATTCAAAGGAATATCAAAATATTTGAAAACAATCCAGACTTACTTTTAAAAAAGCATGGTCAAACTAGTTCAACCCCATTTTGGATTCTCATTCAGGATTAAATTAACTCCATACAGTTTAGGTCACCTCCAAAAAAATTAATATAAATTAAATTAGGAAAGCTAATTTTAAGAGCATTCTGAACAAGGATTTAATGCAATTTGATGAACCTGCTTCAAATCTGGTTATTATATTTATTAATTTTTTCCTGTCTTTTTGTAAACTGTTGGAACCCAGAATGCAGAGAATACTTCTATGCATGTTTTGAAGGGTCCAAATCCTCTGACAAATACTACTTTTAACCTTCATCCATGGAAAGGGCTTCCTAGGCTTTGGGATGAAGCAGAATTCTCAAGAATGTAAATTACATAGTAGGATAGTATGTAATTTATCACGGGGTGAGAAATTTAGATTTTTGGGTTTGTTAGTATGGTAAGTAGATGAACACAAGATGGAGGATCCTTGTCATTTTTAGGCTTCCTTCTCCTTCTTCACCTACTCCATGTTCTGCAGTGTGGGTGACACAGGACGATTTGCCGCAGTGTAGAGTTTCATGAATAGAAATTTCGTTAGATATTGGTAGAAAAGCAGAAATAATGTACGTTCTTGGGGATAACTGGGTGAAATATCTTTAAGAGAACCTTGATTCCATGTGTTCAGGGCCTCTTCTCCTGCACGCTAAGCTGGTGAAAAGCCTGGTGTGCTGAGATTGCTGATAAGAAAACAATAAACAACCTGAAGAACGAGAACAACCAAGGGTCCCGTCTGCCTTCTTTCTTAACGAGGGCTTCTGCAAAAGGCCTCCCCTAACAGGGGAGAGACGTGGGAGTGAAAGAACCACCATATAAACCAACCCAAAGAAGCTGGAAATGTTATCATGCAGAAAAACCTGGGTAAGTTTAAGACCACACCCATAATGATTCAAGACCCTCTACAATAAGTGTAAGCCTCTATTACAGCTTTATTTTATTCCTGCCTTTTTTTTTTTTCCGAAGAGGACATTTGCATTTAAGTAATTAAATTTGGATTTTTTTTTCCTTTAGTAAATTGCCCTCTTCTTGTAGCAGTGTTAAAATGAGGTCAAGGTTCTACTTTTAGACTAATACTAAAAGTACTCTCAGAGGAAGATTTCCAACTAAGCCTAGAAACTGTCATCATAAACCAGCATTTCTATGTTTAAGAAAGTTTATTTTTATATAGGAAATTCATCATTTTCCAGGAAAACACTGGTTTTTACTCTTAAATTCTAAAAAGAGAGGGTGCAGTATGTGAAATTTGCGGTCATTTCCTTTTTAGTATTCAACCCTTATTTATATGTAAGCATAAAATAATCTTAAACATGGAAAATTAATATGTTAATTTAATTTCATGTACAGATTCAAGATATTCTAAAAATTACCCATCTTTTACAGGGAAGACCAAGATTACCTGGTTCACAGTAACTCTCAGGCCATGCACAGCAAGAAGCGAAGGAGGAACAGAAGGTTCTGATTGGCAAGGAAGGATAGTGCTACCTCCTTGTAGCCTGTCTGCACTTGGGCATCAGGCATGATCTTTCATCATCCCATCCCCCAAGCGGGTGCATGTTGGGCTGCTCCTGCAGATGCTCAAGTCAAAATGTAGCAGGTTAGCAAAACCCTAATATTTAAATAGTTGACAGCAATCCTCTGAAAGGGCATGCAGTGATAGCACAAGGGTTAATGGCTTAAAACAAAAGAGGACAGGTTTAGATTAGCTATTAGGAAGAAATTATTTACTGAGAGGGGAATGAGGCACTGGATCAGGTTGCCCAGAGGGGTGTGGATGCCCCATCCCAGGAAGTGTTCAAGGCCAGTTTGGATAGGGCTTTCCGGTTTAGTGGAAGGTGTCCTATGCTAAAAACGTCAGGATGAGAAATTCTTCCTTGTGATGCCATTTAAGTGAAATATTTAGATATTTCATGAAGCATTTGTAAAGGAAATTACTTGAAATTTTAGAAGTTAGAGCACAATCACCAAATTCAGAAGTCAATTATTTGCTCTAAATTCAGACAAAAGCGTGACTGCCTGCTTTTCCTTCCCTTAAAAGTTACTATCTTCCATTAAGCACTTTACTGGTACAACATACGTCTTTGCTTACACCCATTAAGATCTGCTGAACTGCACAAGCAACATAAAGCTAATTCTGTGTCTAATCTTAATCTCCTCAGTAGATAAGTGTAAAAGGGAGGAAAATAGTAGATAAGCAATGCATTCTCTCTTCTACCAGATTCTTAACAAAGGAAACACTGAAGTCTTAGCCAAGGGGCTCGGTCAATCTTATTTCCCCTTCCTCTCTTGCTCTCCTGTTTAGGAGTGGGTCATAATTGTCTCAAAGCAAATAGAGTAGCAACCATTTTTAGATCACTGACAAAATATTTAAGTGAGAAAGCCTGGAACAATCAGATCATCACAGAGCTTTTCCTACAGCTGGGATGATCTAAATCCAGGCACTCATCAATTTAGGACTGAATGTCATGTATACAGCTACTTAAAAATTCATCTGCACAGCTTTATCACTTCTGCTGTCAAAAAGTAGTAAATTCTTATAATTTGATTTCAGCCTAAAACATCTTAGAAACAGACTCTAAGTGTTGCTATTTTAAGAACCACTTGTAAATTGAACCTGCAATCATGCTCAGGCAGGGACAGATTTGCAAGTTCTTAAATCACTGGTAGTTTCAGCCAATAACCAAACAGACCAAACAAAAGCAATTTTTTTTTTAAAAAAGTCAATTATTGCATTTTCAAAGCACTTTAAAAAGCTAATTTCATACTGAAATGTCTCAAAAAAACCTTGTAACCTAGAACTCTGCTTGGCATCAATTAGTATAAAAAACTACCGGCCACAAAAAAAACTGATTAAACTCATTCTTGTAGCTAAAAAAAAAATTCATGACTCATGGGTATGACAGGTGCACAAGAATTAAAGCTGAGGAGAGAATGCCACAATACCAATTTCAGACAGATTTGCATTGTAAATATATTTAAATATAAGCATTTAGGAAAATAAAATGAACACATCTTACCAACCCACCACTAAGCTAGTTCAGGCAGTTAGCGCTACCTTCAGAAACAGGTTGGAATTTTTGTGTGATTTCTCACAGGAGGCTTAGATTTTTAAGATGATGACAATTTGCATAGAAGACATTGAAGTTGAAGAATTCTGAGAGATTAGATGAAGCAGAGAAAGAAAAATTTTTATTGAATAGAATGAAAACATTACAGAGAAAAAGTAATTTCATTCAGAAAATTCAATTTTTCATTTAATTACAGATAATAGTGCTAAGATTAAAAAAAAAGCTAGAATATCAAAGGAACATCAAGAATGTAACTAAATCCAATTATCACAGAAAATGTAAAACACTGATGGGAGAAGGATGTGGAGAGATTTAATCACTCAATATACTACTTTATGCCAACTGCAAGTAATTTGTATGCCTGTAAAACAGGCATCTTAATAAATCCCATCTTTCCAAAGCCTTTGCTTAAACCATGACTCATTTTCTGGATCTTCTGCACAACCCTCTTCATCTGACATCCTTGCTTTAAAAGGATGTAAGGTGGTCACTTGCTTCTCAGGTTTGTACTGCTTGGCTTTTGTTACAATAATTCCTAGAAGAGGCTACTTTCTCAAATGCATCCCGCCTGCTCCGCCCAGGCTCTCCCGTGATCGTAACACCAATCCAGCTGTGTAGGCATGAGACCCAACAGCAATTTAAACACACACGGACAGCTACCATGGTCTGAGACTCTGCAATTCCACACTGCCCTCCCCCAGATGCAGACCAGCAGACCTCAAGCACAGAGTTAGGATGATCCTGCCGTTTGAGGGATTTGCCTTTAAGCCTCACAATCAAAGCATAATCCCCCACCCCAAGTGGTTCCAAATCAAAGAAAGTAGACTTGAGATTCAGTTTCCCACTTCCTAGACTAGTTACTGAAATGCCCAAACAAAGATGTGTAGTCTGAACACAGGACCCTAACAATAGGCTGGTGGACTGTGGAAACGGCCAAGCCTCAGAAGAGGTTTTGATTTTAATACTACCAGTTAAGCAAGTGTGCAAGAAACCCTTCCTGAAATCATACGGGCTGTTGTTTGATGTTCACTTGCCAGATATCATTCTGGCACACTTCCTGTACTTTGTGTAATGTCTTACTCCTGCAAAATTATTTCACACAACTCCCACTGATCACTTCACTATTAGTTTAATTTATATCCTTCTTCCCTTGTTTTCAGTGGGATTGTTCCCAGAATAAGAGCTTTCTTGTAGAAAGATGCATAGTTGTAATCCAGCTCCTGCTGAATACAGCTGTCAGTAGTTGTGCATGCCTTTGA
The DNA here is from genome assembly GCA_032173965.1 of Sitta carolinensis. Taxonomy (NCBI): domain Eukaryota; kingdom Metazoa; phylum Chordata; class Aves; order Passeriformes; family Sittidae; genus Sitta; species Sitta carolinensis. The sequence goes on along the minus strand of CM063284.1, from coordinate 30,310,698 downwards.
GATTATTATTATGTAACCTTCCTTTGGCTTAACTACATGCAGAAATATTAAAATAAATTAATATTTTACTGGCTCTGTAATTGGAAGTGTCTCTTTGGAACAAATATGTTTATCAAACAGTTTGACTGGGAAAATACATTACTGTAGCTGCAGTTACCCAAATTACATGCTGTCTAAAGCAAAAAGGGCAAAAGCCATCTGGCTCCATATAACTTACATTTTCTAGACAGCTTGCAGCTGGTTCTGATTAAGCAGCATCTCAGTACTCCCAAAGATCTATTTTTAACTCTGTAACTTTATTTTTAGTGCTCACACATCCAAGGCACATGGTGTTTACATTAATAAATGAACAACCGCCTACAGTTAAGAAAAGCTTTGTGAAATTCTTGTGGCACAGTCACTGCGCAACATAGATGGATGGCTAAATAAAAATTCATGTGTTCTAACCAAAGAGACCTTGTGCACCTCCTGCCTCTTTACAGGACTGCAGAAAGCACCTCAGGAGAGCTGGAACAGCAGGAAGAAGACTGATGGACAACTGGATGATTTATCTTTCAAGTAACATTGGGTTGTATATGCAATCCCTCACCAGAAAAGTATCTCTGTTTTTTTCTTAATGTGGAATAATTATCAATGTATAATTCAGAATGACTGAAATCTGCTACTAAAGCCCTGAAAACATCAGAACAGTGGATGCTGCAAGTCCAGGAAGCATTATCATAATTCTGGCTTTTGTAGATAGACACACATGATCACAGAGTTTATACCTAATTTTTGTCTAATTTGAAAATATCAGATTATTCTTGTACCATTAAAACACCCCTTTCAAAAGGATGTTAAACACATGCACCAGGAAAGTTAAATGTAGATTATGGTTTTTTTATGTGATTCTTTTTTTAAGGTCTCCTACTTTTTCATTCCATGGTGTAACTGAATTGCATCATAACCGGGGAGTGAAGGGAGACTAAGACAAATAAAGAGCTATAATATATAAGTCAAATACAGCTAATCTAAAGCTAATTCATGCTCAGTTTTATCGTATTAATTCCATTTTGCATGAACTTGCAACTTACTGTTTTGCATAGGCCACTGTGTACATGTGACATCCTCCATCTCTGATCCCTTGCTCTTCCCAACCAAAGCAGGCAGCTGCACGAGCCAGTGTGAGTTGTCAAAGGGACCTGCTGGCACTCTGCAAGAGGGGATGCTCCCAGAATTTGGTTCCGGGCAGTTATACCGAAAGGACTATTAATCCCAAATGTAAAAGGTTTTTACTTCTCTCAGAAACACTTTCCAGAGGTAAGAAAGTACAAAACACAGCAAAAGTAATCCAAATTTCCTTTTAGCATGCAATTAAAGGAATTTGCTCTTCCAGTCCACAGCCACTGTGCTACATCACTAATATAACCAACTTTGAAACTAGTTCCATCTAAACACCTTAGAAACCTATCAGTGGGAATGTTTTCAGCACCATAAAGTACTGACTAGCTGTAAAATCTTAGTCAACTTTGAAACAAATCTCCATTTCAGCATCTAGGCATGTGGAGCACTAGTCCCAGTTCCCTTGTGACACTGAGGACCAGTGCCAAGAGGAAGGGAGGCTATTTCCCCAGGAAGTTCTTTCAAAAAATTTCTTTTCCTCACTAACACTTTAGACACACTTATTCTCATGTATTCTTAGGTTTCTGCATATGTTTTCTCTATATACCTTTTTTCTTACATTCTTGTTCCTTTTTTATTTTAATCTAGGTCCAGTGCTTCTCCCGTCCATGGCTCTTAATATCTCTTAATATCACTTTCCCTTCTCTATGCTGCTTTCAAGCCCCTGTGTCACTGTCTTTCTTCCAAATCCTCTGCATACCAATGCTGGGTTTGTTTCATTTTTCAGTTGCCTGGCTGGGGAGTTTCTTACTGAAAGGACTATATTATTAAATTCTAATGTACTTTTGGGATCTGTACCTCTAAGATAGCCAGTGCTGTTTAGTCTCCTTGCCAGAGAAATGACTCCACAAGTCTATAGGCACTCCTGATCAGCTATTTGAAATCAAAACATTATTTTTCATCTAGCACATATTCCTCGAATGGTAATGGCTTAAGGAGCACACAAAGGAACAAGCTTTCTCATATGTTTTGTGAGGAAAGGCAAGTAGACCCTCAAATGTATCCAACCACATGGTGCGAGAGGCATGTTCTAATATACCGGCCTGTAAAGCTAAAACATTTATGAAATCACAGAAATAACACATGGGAAAGGTGATGCAGTATTTCATGTAGAAGCACTGTGTTTTGAGTTCCTCTCTCTTCTTCTACTCTTTAAAAATAGCTGAACAGAAAAGACAAAGTACTCAGTGGCTATTTCAGGATTTTCCTGACTTAGCTTACACGTACTTGTGAATTTGTCCACAAAAAAATCGTCTAGGGCAACTGCTGAATGCTTCAATAGAGAAAAAAAGATATTCATCAGGACCTGAGGCAGCTTTTGAGCAATATAAAAGAGTGCTCTTTGCACCCACAGAAACTACTGAAAGCTGAGTTGGGGATATCTAAATGAGCTGTGTTCACTTTAAGTCACTAAAGATATACTTCAAGGCCAGAGAAACAGCTGCAAGCACCTTAGGGGGAGCTGTGAAAGATATCTGATGTCTGCTTTCTTCATGAAGCCCAAAATGTGTGTATTGTGCACTGGCCTTTATTGAGGAGTACTGCCTCAAAATAGTACTGTTCTAAAATACAGAGTAGATGCTTTATTTATACAAGTGATGTGAGTCACACAACACAGAGCACACACAACACCTTGTTGTCTCTATACCTACACAAAACCCTTTTTTTGCTCTACCATGCCCCAGACCAGTAATCTATTGTGAATTTCTCACTCAAGTCAGATCATTTTCCATTTCCCAACACAGGAAAAATCAAGAATACAGAGAACATGATACTTGTATAAAAGAATTTCATGAACATTCAATTTTGAAAAACCTGTAAGCTCTTGCACAGCACATATGCAGACTTAAAGAGCAGTATACAGAGGAAGCCATGTGCAAGGAGTTGTCATCTCCAGTATTCATATCATGGCAATGTCCTGCAGTCAAGCATTGATGGGTACAAACCCTTATTAATCCATAATCCAGACAATTGAGAATGACTGTATCTGCAAATTGTGGGTTACAAAGCAATGAGAGATGAATAAACAATAAGTACTTGCATAATTTTACTTTTATGGAACAGAAACATTCCTGTCACTTCCAGGTGGCACCTTAAGAATCTAACAGAAAAAAACATGGAGAGATGTTTTAGCTATGAAAAAAGGTTAAAGTAACAGAATTTTACAATTTAGTTAAGAGGAGACTGGAAAGAGCAACTAACGAATTATATCCTAGGAAGAGAATACTGAACAAGTTAAGGGATAAAATAGCATGGCAGAGGTCACTAGTCTTCATGTCTTCAGGTCAGTCGTTAACGACAATTGAAAACAAAGGGAGCTTTGGGCAGGCATTCAGGAATCCTAAAATTGCTCAGCGCTTTGCTTTGGCAGAAACTGCTAAAATGTTAAACCAGAAATTTTGAACTCCAAATATCTTATGTTTAACTAACGGAACTTCTGTCAAATCATCTCAGGTTGCCTTCCCTTCTGTCAGAATTTCCAGCCAGAGGTCAGTACCTGAAGGAGACTCCCCTGTGGAACAGACATTGAGGTTGACAAAACCAACATCTCGCATCACAGCCCTTAGAACTACAGTCATGACAAAAATTAGGTATTACCTCAGGACCCCTGACAGCTGCCCAGCTTTGTCATTATTAAAAAAAAATAAAATAAAATAAAATAAAATAAATAAAATAAAATTTAAAAAAAATATCCAAAAAAAACCCCAACAATTTCTAGGTATTACATGACATCAAAATCCTTCCCTGCAGAGAATAACAGTTCAAAACAACATCTTTTTCTGTTAATCTTTTCAGGCTTCATTAAACTTTCAAAAGAAATTCTCAGAGTTTACAAATCTTGCTTATCTAAACTGCAATGCTAAACAGAAATAGATTTAACTAGTAGTAATATAAATATATGATATATATTAAGTATTTTTCTAAATCACACATGGAAACTGGTCATCAAGGAGGACGGTGGAACTTATTGTAATGTTAGCTTTCAAAGCTGAAAATCATCTTGTGTTCTTAGAGATGACAATTTAAGAATAAAAAAGCCCTAAGGCAGGTTCAAACCATGAGTTTCATTGGTTCAGCAGGGCTTGGATCCACCCACAATGTGCCCTTCACCATCTGAAGTAAAGTATGACACACACACCCCTCCCCAATTTAATTCATATCTTAATCTCCCTTTAGACATTCATTTGCTAAATGCTACAAAGAAGTGCTTAATTTCTAGACTAAGATATTCCATACCCTCTAACATTTTAGATTTTAATGAAGTTTTGAAATTGCTACCAGCTTCAAAATTAAGGTGCAACAAAATAGTCTTGCTTTTTGTGAGATTCCAAATCTTCAAATTACCTGTTATAAGTGTTATAATTATCAGTGCAGAAACACTTATTCTGCAGAAACACATCTGCCAGAGACAAAATTAGGAGGTGGTGCGTGGGTGTGAAAACATTAAAAGTTGGCAAACATGCCTTTTTTAGGGTATTCAATATAACCAATATTCATACAGCTAACCTAATAAATGAAGAAACAAAAACTTTTTAATTCATGGAGTTTAATCTATCTTCCTGTATAATGCAACATTTTAGAAACACAGCCTTACAAAATTATATGATGTTAGAAATTCATATAGGTAAATATTATATATTATATAATATATATTATCTTTTAATATTTCACATATTTCTAACTGCTTTGCATTGCATATGTTTCAATGAATATGAAAATGCCTAGCAGCCAGATGCTGAACTATCACTTTAAAAGTAGTATGATGTGACTGATGATGTGACTTTGTTGGTCATTTCATTCAGCTATAAAAATGTTCACAGAGCCTCCAAATTCTGCATGGACAGAACAGGTAATTCTTAAAATCCATACATGAGAAATGAACAGTAAAGTGACGAGGTGTGAAGTTTACCTATGGTTAAGGAGTTCCACAGTTCTGGAAGCTGATCATGCTTCTCTTGTTCAAGGATGACTCACGATCCTTTCATTCCAATGAGGACATGAGTTAAATGTACTTTTTCTCTTCCCTCCTCCTTCCTAACTTTGCCAAGACCATTGTGTGGCTATGTAGTAAGCCACACTGAGGAACCAATCCAGGCTAAAAACAACCCATACATTTGGGAACAGCTGAATTAGTTCCTGGATCCGTTTCATCCTGTGGCCACACAAGTAAGTATACCTGGCACAGCTGAGCAGTCAATGAGGAGAGTGAGAACAGGCAGCCAGTCACTAGAGTTGCTTATTCTGGCACTGCCACTGAAAAAGACGTCTCAAAATGCCACCTTGCCCTGATGGCTCTTTGACCTACGCAGCTCTGCTGGCTCTCCTATCTGGAGGTGACACTGCCCTGTCTTCTCCCCACACGAAGACACACAGCAATGAGCCTTGACACCACGTCACTTAGTAACTGAAGTCAAAGAGTTAATCTGATGAGCCAAACCATTCAGGAGGTAAAGTGTATTTGCAGCAAAGCAGGCAGCAGAACATCTTCCACACTACTTGTGGAAGTATATAAAGGACCCTCTAATAATGACATTGTAAAAATATTTTTGTTGCTATTGTTTATCTGGATACTGCAACAGCAATTCTCCACACAGAAATGTGAGAATTGACAGAGACAAGAATTAGGAAAACCAACTGACCTGCCAAATAGAGTACAGCAATGAACCTCCTGGAGAGACAAAACTTTATTTACAGCCTTTGAGCTATATTAATTATTAATAATCTTGAAAACAAAGCAGCGCGAACTTTCTCCCCCAGTGTCACCCTCCTTAAACAACATGTTAGCACATTAAAGCAAATATTGTCTGTAGAAGAACAAACAGATTAGTTGGCATGACAAGGCTAAGAATGGAATTCAGATGCTGGGAAGAGGAACAGAAGTTTAAAAAAAATAACATTAAAAAAGAAAGAACAAAAGTAGATGCACTTATCTAGGACTGGTCTCACCCACTTATTAGGATTTCTTATACTTGGCACAGTCCAAGGAATACTCTGTATATATGACAGTCCAGATGCCTAGATAGGAAATTCAGAGATGTTAGTGTGCCCTTCCTTCCGCCAATAATATAAAAATCTAGGCCTTGCACCATATGGAATTAGAGCACAGGAAGATACATGTCAACTGCTGAAATGAGATGGAAAGGAACATCTCTTTAGTTGAGATTCAGATTCTGAATTGATTTGGAATTACACAGAATTTATGTTACTAGAGAAAATTCCTATACTTCGGACAGGCTTTAGAGGTTATGCTGAAGAGTTTTCTTCAAGTAAAGGCAAGCTTTCATGAGGCAATGCAGGATGCTCCCATTGTGTAAGCTTCCAGCAAGCACAATGACTTCAGGATTACAGACAGTAAAGTAATAAAAGCAGAGTTGGTTAAATATTTCCTGTGCGATGGGAATCCAAACTTCTGAGTTTGGAGGCTTTCCAAACTCACTTAGAGTGATGGCAGACTTCTATTCAGTATAAACACATGAAAATTTTGTCATACACTTAGTGACAATCAAAGCAACTTCTAGGTGGCTGTTGGGATTCATAGTTTGTAATGATGAGCCACATGAGGAATCAGCCTCTCCACTATTTTCCAGCATATTTCCATGGTTAATTATCAACATTGTTATAACACACCATATATTCACTCTCCAGAGAGAATGCAATCTTCTGATTTGCTTCTCTAAGGTGACTCAAAACATAAACATATACATTTACCTATTTAAAGTTCACTAGACTCCACTGAAAGTATAATTGTGCCACCTTGGTTTAATGAACTACTAATAAGCAAAAGCAGAGTGGAATACTGTGTTTTGTCACTGGACAATAAATTTGATAGCTCTTTCTAGAGGTGCGTGTTGTAAGGGAGCACTGAGGATGAGAAAAAGTTTTCACCTCTAATTTAAAAAAGCCTCTCTGAAGAATCTTTACAAGCTTTATAAACATTTTAAGATTTATTTCCAGAAAACTAATTTATCTTTTAAAGTGCTAATGGTCAAAGAGTCAGACTTGTGCTTTGGCTACACAGACCAACAGAGTAGTTATTTTGAAAGAAAAATTCCCAGACAAAAACCATTCAGCAGCCAACTCTTACGACTGACTCCCGAAAGGAAACAGCAATGTAATTCTAATTATCAAGCACAGTATCTGAAGAGATAAGAATCTTTTATGCATGTATAGGTTAAAGTTTGTACGTATATATCATCTTAAAGTACCACAAAGTTATACCAAAAATGCTCTTCAGATTTGTTCTCTTCAGTTAACCTGAATCTGCTGAAAGCAGTAACTGATCCCACAACCCACTGTCTAGTTGTTGTCATTATTTATTCACTTAAAATTCGAAGAATTAGCGCATAAAATAATAGATCTTCATGAACACATGCAATATGAAAGTACAAATAAGAGCAGAACCATGACACTTTAATGCTTTAATTACCAATTTTCATTGTAAATGGTTCAAATTACTTCTAAGAGGAAAAAAAGTATACTAAGTAACTTAGTGTATTTACAAATTTTAATTATAACAAGTGAACAAGATGCACAGAGAATTTTCTTCATTATATAGTAGTCTTGTACATCAAATCCCCAGTGGCAGAACAGATTTTGAATCTAAATTTTTCATGCAAGCTTGTTGGCATTTTACCTAGAAATACCTAGATAAAGATTTCAGGCTTAAATTATTATGAGAAAAATACAGAGAGAGTGTCTAAACAGCAACGTCCTTTATACTTCATAAGGGCAAACTTAAGATTTATATCAGACTGAAGCTATTTTGGAGTTCTGTAAGGAAATTCAAGAGGTTAAAATCTGAGCCTCACATCTCAGACATACTTTGCATTAAAAGTTAAAAAGAGCAGGGAGTGGCTGTGAGGCAAGAATCCTGTGTTTACACACATTATATTAAGGCTGAGCTTGCAGATATTGTTTTTTTTCCTTTTTGAGATCTTAAAGAGCTGCAGTACTCTGTCATAGATAGACAGATAGATATAGATAACATACTTATTAATCCTGAGTCTTATTGGGCCATATTCAGTGAATTTTCCATATACATCTAATCGAGCCTACGATGCAGTTCATTTTTAATCTAAGGAAAACTCAAATCATCACAAAGAAAAAATGTATTTGATTCCTTCAATCTATAGCCAGAAATTTGAAAAAGATCCATGCACTTAACCTCAATGGAACTTAAACACCTGCCAAAACAGACCTATGCGTAAAGACGAGGTTTTAGCCTTCTGATATTTAATTTACTTCTTTGTTTTGGACTCAAAGTTCTCTTACATCTTTTTACCAAAAAGCTGACAAAATACATTTTAAAGTAAGATACATGATTATTCATCAAAATATTCATCTGTTCACAGCATCTACTGCTGGTGAAGAGATGGCTACTGGACTGCAACAGAAACTTTCAATGCATTTTAATTTTAAAACAGTAGTGAAAACTGCATTTTGGAACTTTTTCTATTTTTAGTCTTTACTAATATGAGGAAAATTATTTATAAAAGTGCAGAGAAAAGCAGAACAAGAGAACAGGAGGAGTCAGCTTTTCAGAGAGGAAAAACAAGCTATTTCTCCTGAGGAACAAACAAATGCCTATCAAAGAAATTCAGAATCAAGATGACAGAAAAGTGATCTAAAAAGTAGGAGCTGGCAGAATTTAGCATACGGCTCCTTTCTCTCCCACTCATTTTATTAGGAAATATCACTTTCTGTTGATTATAGCAACTATTAGAAGACACTAAAGACCTGAAAAAGCAAGTAATGTTGTTGAAGAGCAGAAAAAAGTTTGGACAGCGATTTCCAAAATATTATATCTCACACTTGGATTTCAGTTCAGCAATTACACATAGATAAAAGAGCTGCTTTCACTTAGGTGCATGTAAGTAAACCAGATACATTTTGGACTTGTTATCTTCAGCAGCAGGCATGTTGAAATGCTGCTGAAAACCAGGGACAGTAAAAAGCTCCCTGACCAGCTTACCATGAAAGCATTTCACCTGTCTGCAATATTAAAGGCAAGAAACTGGGTAAACAGGATGTGTGGTTTTCCATCAGGAAACTGTGATACCAAACACTGTTATTTTAGCAATTTTTGCAGCATCTAGAAAACTTCCATATAGGTCAAGAGTTTCAGGTACTTTCCCTTCTTCATCATTTGTTAGTGCCATGTAATATTACTTGTCTCTCTACCTTAACAGAAAATGATTCCATGACCAGCTCAAGTGGTTTTGGTGTTTTTGGTTTTTTAGTAGAATTGCTTTCATTTAACTATTCCAATATTGCTTTTACTTTCAAGGGGAAAGGTAGAGCATAAAATCTGAAAGATCTGGGTGACAGGAGAAGCAAAGGGGAGAAAAAATGAGATCTCTTTGAACTCATTCCCTTTCTTAGGTTACAAAAAGAAAATCTGTGATCTGTATCTTCGCAGAAATATTTATAGTCCACCGTTCCCCACAGACACTGTTTTTCTTCGAAAAAATTTGGGTAAAAAATACTGTATTAAACCACCACATGCTTTAAATTAAGCAATCTCTCTCCTGTTCAGATGAGCAGTATCCTTTCCAAGTGATGGAATCCTTGGAAACTAAGCTGGTAGGCATACAACAGACACAATCTCCAACTACACCACCATGTTAACAGAAGATGTGTTTCAAAATACTAGACCATTTGAGAGACATAACTCCAAAATACACCTGTGAGTATATTAATTCAACACTGGAAAGTATTAGGTTGGGTTTTTTTACAGTCTCTCTCAAAACTTGATGCTAGCTATTCTCTATAAGAGCAGGTGCTGGGCCAGTTTAGTCCAGGGAAGAGAAGACTGGAAGGGGATCTCATTAAAGCATACAAATATCTCAAAGGCAGGTGCCAAGAGATAGGAGCCAGATTCTTTAGTGGTGCCCAGCTACAGGATGGGGAGCAATGGCTATAAAATATAACACCAGAAGTTCCACCTCAACATGAGGGGGAAATTCTTCACGTTGAAGGAACAGGCTGTCCAGGGAGGTCATGGAGTCTCCCTCCCTGGAGACATTCCAAACCCACCTGGATGAGTTCCTGTGTAACCAGTTCTACATGACTCTGCCTTGGCAGAGGGATTTGAATGGTTATCCCCAGAGGTCCCTTCCAACCCTAACAATTCTGTGAAATAAATATTTTCTTTTTCTGAACAACGCATTTTATGCACAGTAATCAGTTCAGAACATGCAATGGCTACAGACTGTAAACATTTCCTTAATGATCTTACAATTCATAACAAGCAAAGCAAACATCAGCACCTTTCCCTGTTGAGATTCAGCATTCACTTAAGATTAGCAAGAGCCTAGTCCCTGAAGGTTCAAGGAGCTGAGATCAATTTAATAGGCTACAGAGTTGTTGCAAGTAGATGTTGCTATGCTGGAGGCCCCGCATTCATTGCATCATACAATATAAGGAAATACTCATGTGCATTCGTTCTACAAACAAACTCTATCCAAAGAAGTTCCTCAGATAATGGTTGAATAAAATATGCATAATTTTTGCTTGTTCCATATAAGGTGTTTCAATCGGCTTTCAGACTTTTTAGGTTTTAAGGGAAAGCAATTCTAAAGAATAAATTTTTTCACTTAGCACATCCCATCATAAAACCACAGAAATTTAGCAAAGTGCACACAATATTTTCTACAGCATTTCAGAATTTTTCATTGACAGAACAGGCCATCCATGAAGTGGGCTGGCCTATACCATTCATCTACAGAGTAGTACTGCTTTACCAGTTTGTCTCTTACTTTTTCTTCTCTTTTTTTTTTTTTTACTAAATATATTTATCTTTTGTGCAAACAGCATGGATGAATTTACATATACAAGCTATATATATATATGTGGGCTAGATATATTGTAAAAGAAAAGTACATTCACCATTTTGTTGTAACTTACATCCATGACCCAAAATAACAACATTTACCATTATATTATGAAGATTTTCACAGGTCTTATGTACAACACACACAGATTGGTATTCAAATGAGATAGCATCCTGGTGTTACACCACAGGCAAAAAGGGTTATATAAATACTGTCTGTATACTGTATGTGCTTAAAGTGTCCTGCTGAAAAATGATTTCAAACTGCCCTAACCACTAGATGTAAAAGAATAGAGCAACCTATCCCCTGAAGAAATTCAAGACTATTTGGAATTAAAAAAAAAGCACAAACCTCCCAACTCTAACACTAGTGAACTCTCAGGCTTTTGCCATTTAAATTACAAGCCATAAATACAAGAACTGCCTACCACAGGCTTGCCATCACAGGAAGAAGCTGCTCATGTCACTGTCAATTCATTAATTTTTCTTTTGGAATACTAGGAACACTTGCAACTACTGGAGTATCTTACAAGTGAAACAACTACAACATGATACATATTTTTGATGTAAGTTGGAAGCTGAATCATAGGAATCAGGGAGTCATAAATAGCTTCAGTTGGAAGGGACCTTTAAAGTTGGATGGAAGAACCCTCCCATCCCTTCATCTCATAAGGTTAACCTTCATAAAAAACAAACAATATAACAATTGCAATGGGACAAAGACATTGGACACGTATGAAAAAATATGCACACTTGAAGAGAACTGGGAAAAGGGAACTCAATTACTATGGATGCAATAAGAAAATTTTGCAATTTTTGAATTTTTTAAAAAATTCCAGTCAAATGTTAATTGCTCAGAGAAATGGCAGGCTCCTCCCACCACTCTATTCCCTACCAGTCTATTACAGAGACTGCACTAGAACCAGAAATTTTAATGACTTCCAAAAGGTGACAAAGCACTGCGCAAAACACGTCTCAGCCTTGCTCAGTTGAGGGACAGAAGAAGGTGCCACGTGGAGATGCTCATCCTCCTCCAGCTCATGGCATTACTTAAGCAAGATGCAAGACTAAAGTTAACATAAATCCTGTCTCACTGCAGTTTGACTGAGGGAAAGAATAATGAGGACCTCAAGGCTGACACTGCCCTTGAATTTCTGTACATGCCACAGAGGTGTATTGAAGTGGTTGGTGAAGCAACTCAGAGTTTTCAGAGGCAAGCTCTAATGATGGGAGACACTAAGGAGTAGACTGGAAGATGTTTAGGCACCGAACTCCTACCAAAAGTGGTGTTCCTGAAATATCTAAATACCTTCACAAGTAACCTGATTACACTGAGTGTTTCTCCTTTCTTGCATTAGATGTAGCCTGCAGAAACTGACAATAAATATGCATTCACGTTAGCCATCCTCTTTCTTCATACCAATAAGATTACTTTCTTTTTGTGTGAGCCAATTTGATTGTTGGCTCTTTCCACAGACTTCAACTAACACAAAAGAAGAAGTGTTAGAAAGATACCAAATCCACTGGAATATCTTGACATTTGAACTGTATGTTTAGGAAAGTACAAGATTTTTCATATTAAGCACCACTGTGATACAGATAAAGATGTGCCTTTCTGCTGAATGTCCTGTTGTGCTCTGTATGGATAATTCACCGCATGCACCAAATTGCAGTGTAAGAAAAAGAGGCCAAGTCTGAAACCCAGCTATGCCTGACTCCATTTGATGTAAAAGCTATTGCCAGTTTTTAATACTACAATCAACAATTCTCAAAAAATGCTCACTGAATTAAATTTCTGTGCAATAGGGCATGTACAGACAAATACAGCTCACAAAGTATTACAGTGTTTTCCCTGATGCTTTTATAGGCTGTTTGCACAAAACTGAAGCAGTCATAAAATAAGCCACCTGTAAAGGGTTATTTTACCAACAGTACTAGGAATAGATACTTCAAGTGTGGGTGAACAAAGTGTGAACCATATGGGACGTTGCAGAGATTTGAATTGGGGACTCTCGCTCCTCAAAAGAACTGAAGTCAAGGCATGTTCCATATGCAGCATTCCATTTTCTTGGAAGTTTAAACAGCTACTGATAGTTTGCTTTCTATCAAGTGAACCTGCAGTTCAGTGACTCATATTGCAAGCACTGGATAAAGCAGGTTCAGAGACCGTTGTTAATTACACATATTTAAAGGAGGAAGCTCTGCAAAGAATGCCTGTTATGGGCAAAGATGACTTTGGAGCTAAACAGAAAAATAACAGGATATCAACTGAAGTCTTTCTCTAAAAGAAGCATCTGTGCAAAGGCAGAAAATAAATTAATGTCTAATTACACATATTAAGAACTAAAATGTTACAAAATGCCTATTCATGTCAAATCATGACTGATCAGTCTCTTAAGAAAAAAAAATATTTTAAATGTACTTTAGGATTATACTGGCTTTAAAATTCAGCTGTGATAAGATATCCCCAAAATTGCCTTTTCTGCCATAAAGCCATTGCCCTGTTTCATAAGAAATGTTGCATATCAGTCATTTGCTAAATTCATTTCATCAGCACAAAGGATTATATATTTCCTAAGAAAGCACAGTTTTCTGCAGGAGTGAAGTGTAAATACAAACAAACTGACCTGGTGTTGTGGAGCTCATTGTTCTCACTGGAATGGTATCTTGCTAAAGTGAAAAGCAAACTGTGGCAGAAGTTGTTCAGATTTTGAGATTCTTCCGGAAGTGGGGTGAATCTGAGTAAAATAAAGAAGAAAAAGCCGCTTTTGACTATTTGTTAACAGCATAATATTTTTAAGTAAATAAAATTACATCAAACACACTTAAACAGAACATTTGAAATCTCTCACTCCAAAGGATCTTTCTATAGTGTACTTTTTTTCTGCAAATCCAAGAGCTGATGACCACTGAAAACAAGACTAAATACCAGAAATACCAAAGCTTCAGAGCAGCTCAACTAGAAATTTGCATTCCAGCCCATCTACAGTCACATAAGAACACCAAAAAATAAAGGATGAGCTGTCCTTTCTCTCTCCTCTGTGATTAGGTTATTTATATGAAATAGAAGACACAAGGTACAAATATCAGGATTACATCCTTATGTCTAAGAAGTGGCCAATTCTCAGTTTTACTGTAGTCAGCATCGAAACATGAATGTGCAGAAACTGATCTGCATTCAAAAGTCTTTTTGGAATAGCTACTACTTCCTGAAGCTCCAGTGTTTGAACAGCTCATGAATAGAACTTGTTGAAATAATTAGCATAGCTGAAGGGATCTCCCATGACAAGCTAATGACATCCCTGACACCACAAAGAGAGCTGCTAATGGCGTGGGCTGCTCGAGAGTAGGGCAAGGAAGGTTCTGCAATTTGGCTGAAATCCCTTCACAGTCCTGTGGTATTCTCAACACAGAAGCAGAGGCAAAAATGCTCCTCTAATACTCCCATCTGCTGAAAGTTTAAAGCTATAGAGAAGAGGCTTTCAGGGAACTGAAATATATTTTCATTCAAGCATGATATAAACAGCATAATGAGAGAGAAGGTTGTAGTGCATTGCGACTGTGACTATCCTATTCAGCCACTGCTCCTGAAGTATCTAAGTAGTCAAAGATATTCTTAGTGCTGAATATTTTAGCAGCTTTTGTCACTTTTTTTAAACTACCAACTGCACATTTAGTTTCAAGCTGAGCTCAGCCAAATTCAAGATAGTAAATTACATTTTAACCAAGTATAATCATTTAAGTTTAGCATCATTATCATTCAAGAAAGGAAAATCACACATTTAGATAAATAACTTCTGCTTTTATGCCCTCTAAATCAAGCTGGACATCACTGCTCAAATAACCATGGTATTTGCACACTACCAGCACTCCAGCAGACAGCACCTGTAAAACCAAAATTCATGATACCTCATGAAAATCCTAATTACTTTCCCTTGCTTGCCTCATGCACCAAATTTCATCAAATATCAGATGGAACTGCTATAAAACTGAACAAATGGGCATTTGGACAGATCCTTACTTTGGCTGTGACAGGCATATAGCTCCAAGATTTTGCAATAACAGTACAACCTATACTCAATTCAGGAATTCTAAGATTCTACTTAATTTCACTGAGCTCATTATTATCTTTGCAGCTACACAGATCACGAAAAAAATATTTTCCATTGAATCTAACTTCCATTCATTCAGTATCCAGCCTCAGCTGGGACAATGAGGTTTCGTTCATGAAGCAGAAAATGGATATTGATGCGTAACTGTGGACTTTGCTTGAGTGAATTTTCAGCATACGTTTAAAGTAAACCTAGTATTTTTGACCATTAACAAAATTCTGGGCATTAGGATTTGATAATATTCTAATATTTGAAATTTGCCTACAACCCCCATAACTGAAACTATAACTTTGTGTAAGTTTGCTTCATGTTGACCTCCCATATTAGTAAATGTTTGAAGCTCATGAGAGCAGAGAACACGTGGTCAGTTCCGACTGCACTCTCAGAAGTGTAAGCTTTCTCGTCAAAAAAAAAGCTTCTTTTTTTTTCCCCCAATCAAGATAATTTCTAATAATTGGAATAGTTTGTGTGTGTGAGACAGAGAGATCAGTAGGTACGACAGGCCTGCTCCTGTCAATGCAAATATTTCATTTGAGTGACATTCCATAGTCAAAACAGTGGTCACACCAATCCTGTACTGGGTTATGGATACCAGCTGTGCTGAAAGTGTAAAAACAAGCTGCTTCATAGTTCTTCCCTGCTTTTCTTGAGCACGGAACATTGCTACCCTTGGAGAAGAATCAGGTTAGGGAAGATTTAAACAAGCTGGCCATACATAAATTCATGTGATCTGATGGGATGGATGCTCCCACAAGTCCTGAGGGACCTGGACAGCATCACTGCAAAGCCACTCCCAGAACAGTTTTGAAAGGTCATGATTATCAAGGGAGGTTCAAATAGACTGTAAGAAAGCAAACATGTCTCCTGTCTTCAGAAGGACAAGGAGAATACAGAGAACCAAAGGCCAACCTGGAAAGCTGAACCTCAACTCAATGTTTTGGAAGGTGATGGGCCAAATAATCTTGGAAACAACTTCCAAGCATGTGAAGGACAGGAAGGTGGTGAGAAACAGGCAGCCTTTATTTATGAAGGAAAATCACGCTTGGCCCACATGAGAGTTTTCTACAATTAAATGGTTAGAAAATAGATGGGGGGAGAGCAGAGAATGTTGTTTATCTTGAACACAGAAAATCTGTCAGCACTGCTCCCCAGAACATCCTCACAAACTGTGAAACACAGGAAAGTGGACAGCAAGGTGGCTGGAAACAGTCTGTGCTGCCAAGCTCTAGAGGTTGTGATCCGCAGGCCAAAGTCCAGCCGGAGGCCAGTGCCCTCAATGGAGCCCCCAGGGGTCAATACTGGTGCCAGGACTGCTTTTCATTAAGAAGCTGGCTCATGGTACAGAGCATAACCAGAGCAACTCTACAGACAATTCAAAATTGGAAGGAGTGGTTGGCAGAGCAGATGGTTCTGCTGTCATTCAGAGGGAGTTCAATGGGCTAGAGAAACTGGATCTACCGACTGTGTGTGCCAAGGCTGGGGTGGGTGGCAGGCAGAAAAGTGAGAAATAGAAAAAGCCCCAAGATCAGAGGAAAAGGAGGTGCTCTATTGCAGAGTAGCTAGGTAAAATGCAATAAAGAAGACAGAACAAGACTGTTCTCAGTGACCCTCAGAGACAGAAGAAGAGACAACATGCACAAACTAAAATATGGGCAATTTCATTTAAACATTAGAAGGTACTTTTCCTATGTTATTGAGGCCAAACATCTAAGAAATAGGCTGCCCAGCAGGTTTTTTGAATTTCCATCCTTGGAGATTGTGCACAGTCTTGGGCAACTTGCTGTAGCTGACCTAGCCTAGAATAGGGGTGTGGACTAGGTACCTTCACAGGTCTGAAGATACTCTGTGATTACATGATTTTTCCTTTTCAAGATCACCAAAGACAGCATCAGCATTGAATATTCATTGCAGCTAAACCTAGTGAGAATAATTCCAGTATAAGAAAGTGTTCTGCTGGGATTCCCATAAAAAGATTTCTGTTAAGGAATTTTGTAAATTCAACTGTACTGGTAGTCTTATATTTAATGAAGTGGCAGCTGGCATCCTTCCTGATACTCTATTTCCATATATTTCATGAAAATGCAAAGCTTTCACTAAGCTGAATGTTGTTGTTCAGGTTCAGTTTTAACAACTCCTTGTAAATATGATACAAGGCTCACATTGTCAAAGCTCCCATTTAGAACATGAAAAATTCCACATCACCATATACAGAATTATATTCACAACACAGACACTCTCATTCAAATACACTTCTACTGATAAGCTGACATGCTTCATTTCTTTTCTTTTTCTGAAGGAATGTCATAGTGCAAATTAGACACTATGAACTGCAGTGCCACATATTTTTTAATGTTAGCACTGAAAATTAAAAAAAGCACAGCACAGGCCATTGTGCATTAAAATTTCATGAGGGATGCTTTGCTCAAGGAAAATGAATTTGTGCTCCATCTCCACCCACAAAAAACAGCACACAATTCCTGATCAGGCAAATCCTGAAGATACTAAGGTACAGCAAGAGGCTCCAGGATTTAGGATAGACTAAGTGGACTTCCTAAGGAACTACACTTTAACATTTCAACACTAAACATTCTAAGGTTTGTTTAGTTTTTTTTACTAAATTTTAACTGAATGATAATTCATCCTTTACTCATTATCAAGCTGGCATTTTAGTCTACAGCACAATATACAGCAAATTAATTTCTACCTTCATGTATATCACTGGAAATGATGCTGCACATTACTGGCTTGCATTTGCTTATCCAGGAACCATAAACCCTCCCCTTTTTATTCAAAGACAGTTCATATGCTTGCACCTTTGAAATTTCTACAAAAGAAGAGTGCAAGATGGAATGTAGGTTCTCATGCCCACCAGCCACCACAAACCTTATGTTTCTCATGACTACATTGTAGGTACATTATTTTCTAACACAAATAAGCACTTCAAGTTAACACTATCCCTTTAAAATGTCATCTCTCACTGTGTTGTCCCAAAACTATATTCACTGACTACTTTTTTTTTTTTTTTCAATCTTTTTTTATCTTTTTCCTGTACATGGCAAAAGTATTTTTTTATCTTGTGCCTATACTTCAAAACTCTTGTGGGAATGGAGTTTCTGAGATAGGATACAATGAATACAAATCAACAGAATTCAGATAAAAAATATATTTCTACTTCTATTTTCCCTGTGCCCAAAATGAATTTTTCATGAGAACTTCTGAAATGAATCCATAATTTTCAAAACTACATCCTGGAGGTATATTCCACATCTTTCTCTTCCAGGAGGATTTTTTACCTAAAATACATCTATTTGCAAGGGGTCTAAAAAATTATTATGAAAGATTTAATGGATAAAAATATAGATTTAAATGTTTCATTAAATTTGAACATGACAGGTCAGCACCCTTAATAATACATTTAATTGTTTCTCTGCTGCATATATTGTTTTGAAATAGCTTTCAGTTACTTAGAAACAAAATTGTTGTTTGGAATTGAGATTAAAATGCTGGAGGCCATTAGTGTCACAAGTGCTCAAATGTCAGAGAGAAATATTCACTTCTCACATTTAACAGCTTGTGTGTTAAAAAATCAAACGTAAAAGAGGTGTAAGCATTAGTACAAATTCTGTTGTCCAATGAACAGTTCAGCAAAAAGCTCAATCAAAAAAAATGAAAGCTTAAAAACGAAAATAAAAAACAAAAGAACAATAGTTGTTTTCTCTAGAATATGAAAAGCATGATGCTTAAAACAAGAATACATCTTTCTAAATGAAAATTATTTTTCAAAAGAAAATTGTTGAATAAGTATTCATACAGCAACTAATGAAAATCAGATTAAAAAGGGAACAAGCTATTGATCTTAGGAAAAATAATAATAAATGCACAACAACATAATGACTGGAAGACAAATCACAATGAACTTTTACTGACGTGATTTTCACCCACGTAAGCCAAACCGAGAGTGACAAATTGAGCCCTTCTAACCTTGTACCAAACTTCTAAATTTGATTAGGAAGTAAGCTGGAATATGGAAAAGGTGGTATGGTGTTAAGGAAGAGTGAATTCCAAAACAAAGTACTTAAAGACATCAGTTCAAAAAACAAATGGCCATTCTAATTGGTTTTAAAATGTAGAATAAGTGAAAGCTAAACCAAACCCAGGACATTAACAGCTCATGCAATTATGCAGTGACCTTTATATGCAAATATAGTGTAGATTTACTTGCAGTAAAAAGACCAAAATCTAGTCCAATAGATATTAAGATATATAACTGCTTTCAGCGGGAATTTAGTGGTTCCACAGTAAAGCCTTCAGAATCCAGAGCTCAGAGAAGGATTAAGTATTTTACCATAAGGTATTCAGGCATCTTATTCTTAATTAATTAATGTTGTGGTTTCAGTTTGAAACCAGGCATTTTTATCTACTTAAAGACTTTTTGAAGTCTGTAACAATTTTGCAATACATACCTTTGGAGGTTTTGTATTAAAGAACCACTCCAGCAGCAAGTACTGGACTGTCATACTCTTTATATTTCCCAACAAAGTAATTTTTGATGCAGTGTCTAACAGAAAAGTACATTTTACAGAATCTGTAAAGAATCCTTGGCTATATTTCTAACATGCAACTATTTATTTTTATCAATAAGTTAAATCACTGTGGTTTAGCAGTTAGTCATGTGCAATATGAAGCAGTGCTAGATAGACCTCACACATGGTGTGTGTACACGGCTCACACAGTTGCGAGAGGCTCAGACTTCTGTCCAGTAAAACAAATTCTCCTTCCTGAAACTCTTCAAAGCAAGTAATAATGCCATACAGCTATTCCAACAATTTAATATTCACTGCCTACTACAGAGATGAAGCAAATAAGTTCTCTAAAAATCAAGATGAGATGATGTCTTCCACCAAAAAAGAATCCAAGGCCTCAATCTACAAGATTAAATACTGTGCTGCCTAGCTGCTGGACTTCTGCTATGCCAGTTACATCAAATTAGCACAAGCCTCTGGTCTGTTTCCCAGTCAAATCAATTAGAAATACAATATAGCTTAAAAAGAAAAAAAAAGCCAAACAACCTTTTTTTCTTTCATTTTCATCAGGATTTGGAACTTGTTCACCATGCAGCTGCAGAAATACTTCTACTGCAGCTTAAGTAGTCCTGTCTTCCTCTTTCATGCCAGACCCTGAATGAAAGAGTGCACATGCAGACATGCATATGCAGACATGCACATGCAACATGCACAAAGTAGAGCTGATGTACAAGGCTTGGCTTGTATCAAGTACAACCAGGCAGTAGCAGATACCACAGCAGGTGAGGGACTGGCCTATATGATGCTTTTTCTTAGCAGAAAATGAAAATATGACACAGGCCTATATAGGTCTGCATTTTTATTTGTTTTTTTCTTAATTATGCTAGATTTTAATCAGTACTGAAAACAAAAACAACTTCCTAAACTGAAAAATCGAACTTAAAATTCAGAGTTCACTGAAGCACATAAGGAAACAAACAAAGAAGCGAAAGACTTTTTCATTGGAACGAGTTGTCCAGATGTCATCTCTATCATTGGAGATATTCAAAACCCAAGTGAAAAAGGCCTTGGCCAGTCTACCATAGCTGACTGTGCTTTGTTCACTGTGATTGAATTAGAAAATCTCTGGAGATGCTTTTCAGCCTCTGCCATTCTGCCACAAGACACTGAAGAACAGACAAGACACATAAAGAAGAGTCCTTGCAGGTCGTACGAAAGTAGATACAGTCCTCTCCCCTCATGCAAGAGCATGGATAAACTTCCACCAGATGAATACAACTGGAAGAAAGAATCTGTCCCTTAAAACTTCTCAAAAAGCTGAACAAAGTGAACCACAACAAGAAATTACAGCGTCCAGATTACTTTGAGGGAAATCACAAATTCTAAGTGTTTTTTATTTTGACTCTCTTACCAAGCACTATCAAAGCAAATTATCCAAGCTCCTGGTAAGAAACCATCAGACAATTCATGCACTCAATTTAGAAATGCTTTCTACATTCTTAAATTTGCCTTTGAAAAAGTTTAAGTGAACTTCTGTGGTGAACAAAGGCAAAGTTAAGTGACAGCTTAACTTTTACAGACTTAGATGAGCACTGTGAGCTCTGCACTATGGAGCTACACTGTGCATAAATCAGGGAGTGTTTCAGGGAGGCCACCCCTCAATAATCAGTAATTTATTGTCAATCATCATTAATAACTTTGTCACTGGTAATTAAAACAAAAAAGAAATAAAAATCCCCAAAACCCACCCTTTGAAGTAACGTGAAAAGAAACAACCTTGCTGTGCATGCCTCTATCTATCTCTGCCTGCCGTGTGTCCAAGAACATCAATTCATCTAAAAATGCTTGAGAATAAGTGTAATTTTAACCCATGAAAACTATTAACAATGGGTTCCAGTAAAGGGAAGGAGAGAAGGAGGTGGATTGTTTATTCTATGTCTGTATACCCATAGAATAAAAAAAAAATTTAAAAAGCCACTACAAAACACATTCTTAATAAATAACTGAGCACAAGAACAAAAAATTAATTAGGTAAACATTACATTAGACTATAACTTTTCCCATGGGTTCAGGTAAACCAACATAGTTCAGTGCACTAGAACTACAAACTTGTTCTTTCAAAGGAATGAGAAGTAGACCATGAACAGAACACTTCTGAAACCCTTTGAGCCTATAATATGCAGTTCACAGTAATTCAGCTTTGGTTTATGTTTGCCTTTTCACCAAATGAAAACTACCTTTCTCTTAGCTACTCCCCCTTCTTTTTTCTTAAACTGAATTGTATTTCAGCTGTTATTGGCCTTGTTGCACAGTGTGGTAACTGACATATCGCTGCCCACAAAGAACTAGAGATAGGAACACAATTTTCCCCTATTCCTTTTATTACTCTATCTCTTCACATGAAATGCAGTATAAGAACTAGCTTTTTATGTTTTGAATTTAATCTGAGATGCACAGCACCTGAAAATTTACCACAGTGGGACTTTGTAACTAGAACATATCAGAACATCAAAGCTTCCTTCATAAAAAAACCAACTTTTGCAATTCTGCAACATCGTACTAATTTAGAATAACAGAACACCTCTCATGAAACAACACGAATTATCAGCCTCCCTATGGAAGTTTCCCTGTTGTAGACAGACTCAACAAGAGACTACTTATCTAGAAAGGAAAGCCTCCAAAAGCAGTTTCAGATGCTTGGCCTGACTGGCCTGAACTGAATGGCTCTCTGAAGGAATCAGTCTTCCTTTCCTTTCCAGCTCTTAAGGAAAACTTGAGAGTATGTGATGGTTAAGTTAAAAGGAAAAAAAACTTTAATATTTTAGAAGAGCAACTTCATGTATAAACTTCCTCTGACACTATAAAAATTTATTATTATATTTATATATTTTTATTTATTTATTATTATATTTATATTATTTTTGGGATCCCCAAAAATTTACTTTCAGTAAAATTGTTTGAATTCAATAAATTATTTCTGATTTTAAGACAAAAGGACATACTCTACCTCACTGAAACCTTCCTTAGTATGCTATGATTAATCATTTTGATGTGATCAAAAACACTTGGGAGTATCACCACTGCCTTCAAAAAGGCTAGAGTGAATTTATAACAAAATACCCTTGAAAAATCCATAGTCTTGTTAGATTGCATGTTTATATATAGATATTAGCATGGATAATCATATTCAAGAGCACCTGATTTGCAAACAGTTTAAATTTTTAGAACACAATATGTCATTGTAAGCTTTGCTTTGACAACTGGTTTGGATGAATCCAGACAAACCTCAAGGTCAATAATCATAATATTCCACTGTCTCCATCCCTTCCACAGATGCTACAAAATTCAATTTGCTTTCTTCTGAACCACTTTTGCTACTTCCATTAAACTGAGACCTAGACGTCCCATCCAGGATTCAAACCATTTAATAAGACATTCAATGCTCTGTTATTTAACTGACCTTTAAAAGTTATCAAAATCTTTTTGAAATGTCAAATATGGAACAGCCTGCCTCAATGGCCTTGATGGAACAGCCTGCCTCAATGGCCTTGAATTAGTAAATTTCTGTGGACTTCAAAACACAGGTCTCAAACATGACCTCCTCATGCGTACCATCTTCTCCTCTAAAGAAAGAGTATCCAGTCTCAGGTGCATTGCTTCAGTGACACAGGCATACTCAAAAAGCTGTAGAAGTGCTACCTCACTTACAGGTAAGTCATTGTACTCTTCTATACACATGTATATTTCTGATTTTGGGAAAGTCTTAGCCAATTATGATATGAGGCATCATTTTAGGAAAAAAAAAAGTATTTTTAAATAGTTTCTGAATTTTATCATTTATTTGTCTTAAAATATTAATCTGAGAAACAAATATTTGAAGAAACATAAAGGAGAGAACTTCAAATCTGCAGGCATATTAGGATTGTTTGTAATTCTCACTTGCATGTGACAGACAATTCTCCAGAAAACCAAATATTCCGCAGGAGTAAGACACAGAAAATACAAACTCACAAGAACTTAATTTTTGGTCGGGAGTCCCTAGAATACAAAGAAACAGATGCACCCACAAGCAGGTAAAACACAAGCCAAGAATCATGGCAATCACCTACAGCAATTAGTCAGCTACTTCCATTATGTGACACACAGAGACCCCACATGAGAACAATATCCTCTGGTGTTTGTGCAGCACTTAAAGGAATTACTCCTGCAAAGACCTTGCAAACAGGAGAGAGGGAAACAGGGCTTCAGAGGGAAACAAGCACAGTGATGAGGGGAGATTGAGATCTTTAAGATTCTTACAAAGTGATAAAATCACATTAATAAGAGAACTGACACATGAGAGAGTCTATAGGTACACAGAAGCTGTCAGCAAGCTTAGAAGGAAGTAGAAGCAACATCTCCATGTAAAGTTTTCATAGCTGTGATTCATTACATTAGATGATTGATGTCCAATATTGTTTCATGCATTAAAGGCAACTGAGATGAGTCAAAATTTTCCATTTAAATCTATGATGGAAAAGTAGGTTTATCTGCTTAGCATCAAAATTATTAGTCTTTATAAACATCAAGATTCCTTTAGCTTCTGTTGCTAAATAGCCAAGTAGTTTTCTGTTCATTAAAAACAAGCTTCAGTCAAATCTTCCCTAGGAAAAGCATATAGATAGCCAAAGAACATATAAGCAGAATCATTATACGAAAACTTACCCCACTAGAAAAACTTACTTTTGCTGTCATTGAATTTTATCAAAGATTGGACAAGGTTTTTTTACACTAGCTTCTAGACACATTAGCCTTCAATTTTGTCTTTTCATTTCTAAAGAACTATTATTACAATGTCTTTAATTGTTGAAACTGCTATCTGCAGTGTTTGATAAGTTACAAATTTTGTAGAGCTTGTCTTACAAGAAAATCAACCTTTCACTGAAGCTGATGTTTGAAGAACATTTACACTGAATGTCCTTTGACAATAGAGTTCTTTACTGCAGAGCCTTACTTGTTTTCACAAGACAAGGTTTAATTCTAAACTGACATGTTTTAAGAGTATGATTCAGCAGAGACTAAATGATACATGGAAGATTGATTAATACTTTGGCATTTTCAGCAGCAGAATACAAACCAAGAAAACAGAATCCCTATATCAGGCAGTTAAATTGGATCACATGTTGAAGACTGAAAACTATTTTCATGCTCAGTTAGTTTTCTGTGATTTCACCAATGTCACTGGGAAAAAAATAAACTATATCTTTGATAATATATAAATTAATATTATTGCACATCTTTCCTACTGGAACTTGACAGAAATACAAGAGACTTATTAATGCACCTGGGTGATCAATTCAACTCATAAATCAGAACTTCTGAGAAATTCTGACATCTGCTGCAAGTGTTTATTGTCATTTAGCAGTAGCAGTAAGACAAAATAATGGGAAAAGTCAATGACATTCATGGAGCTCATGAAAAGTAAGTCTTGTGCAGGAGGGAGGAAAAGTTCAACACAACCCACATTCTGACCAAGCTCTTGTCCACTCTTTCTCAGTGTCAGAGGGTTAAGCAAATTAAGTAAGACCCAACACACATAAAATCAACCATCTGTCTTTTTGCCCCATCAGATACATGGATATACATACACTTGCAATGATTTTTAATGCAATTTTTTTTGTGCCTATACTTAATTACAAGGAAGCTTACACCTTAGTAAATATCAGACATAAATAACAGTTTCAAAAAAAAGTTCCAAATTTACACCTAGCAACAAGCTACAGGTAAATCTCCTGATTTAATAAAATTAATTCTGTATCCATGTACTTTTGCATCTAGATACACACATACAAAAAATAATGGACTTTTTACCAACTGACTCAGTTTCCCTTCTTGTTAGGATTACAACTGTTGAAAGCACTCATGCATGATCAATTCAGTTTCAACTGTGTGGGCTTCTTTTTCCAACACTCAAATTCACTTTTGAAACACAGATTTCAATAAAGATCACCTCGAGCTAAAATCACCATGTTTCTTGTCTACTTGGGGGTAAAAAGAAAGAAAAAACACCAAGAAAATATATATACAGAACAAAACAAAAAACCCAAAACGGTTTCTATGCCCATACAAAAAAACTGCACTTGATTCTGGTGAAAACAAAAGCACAAGAAGCAAAACCAGGGCTGAGGATGACTCAGTGCTTTTTCACCAACCCTGACTGGATGAAAGCAATTGGACTTAAAACTCGATGGGTTTGACAAACACTTGCAATGCAGAACATTGCACCTGCTATCACAAATGTATGAAACATATAAAGTTGTTGTTTAAATACATTAAAAGCATGGTTGTTTTCCTTCCTACTCTTTCAACATCAGCATTCTGAATATCCATGGACAAGGCTGCATTTGTGAACAGCCAGGAAAGAGATCTGAGTGTCCCAGTCAATAGCAAGTTGAGTGTAAGTCAGTGAAAGCCAAAAGGTTCCTGGAGTGCATCAAGCACAACATCAACAGCTGGCTGAGGGACGTGACTGTGCCACTCTGCTCTGCACTGGTGCAGACCCACCTCAAGCTCTGTGTGCTGGCTTAAGTACCTCCGTATAAGAAAGACATCAAGGTATTGAAATGCATTTAGAGGAGGGGGCCAAGATGGTGAAAGGCCTTGAGGGCAAGACTTTGTAAGTCTTGCCCTGTAAGAGCAGCTGAGGTCACTTGGTTTGTTCAGCTTGGAGAAGAGGCAGATGTCAACCAGTCAAACAGAATTACAGAATTCATTTTAGGCTTCAATAAGACTATTTCTCTTGCTGCTACCTCTAAAACAGAAAAAAAGAATAGCAAAAGCTATTTTCTTACACATAAAAATGAGTACTCACCCCTGTCTCAGCAGGGAAGTTATGTAGCATTTGTGTGTGACTTATCCAAATCTATCATGTTAATCACACACTTTAGATAATGCAGTGTTTTTAATTACTGCTGCATAACTTTAAGAGGCCGATACAAACTGAAAGGCAAATATGCCACCTTTAAAAATATTTTCAGGTTGCAGAAGCAATGCTAAGTCAAACCATCACTTGTCAAACTAATATAAACAAAACTAATGTCAAACAAAATAGGGCATTTCTTAAGCCTTTGGGACTCAAAGGAAAGTGCACAGATGGTTTAGCAAAGGCAGAGAGGCAGGAAGGGACACAATAAATGGGGGAAGTGGAACAGAACTGGGCTTCCAGCACATGGCTGGGAAAAGGAATGTGAAAGGAAACTTTTCTATCTTTTCTATGCAACTTTGAGCAAGAGGGATCTTCCAGCAGTAAGGAAAAAAAAAAACAAACAAAACCCCAACCAACCAAAGAAAAAAGAAAAACATCAAAACAGGATGTTACAGATTGTCATTTCAAATACAAATATTAGTACATTCTGAATGTACTGGAATTAAGAGAAAAGCACATATACAGTGTTTGTGAGTACACCAGAAAGTAAAGGGGATTTAGGAATTTACAAGATATTCAATATAGAATTTAACAGTCCACTTTCAGGAAAACTTAAGTTTTAAAATGAGAGAAATAAAACTTCCACTTTTTTTTTTTTTTTATAAAAGTCACATATGTATCCAAATGAACTGTCACCTCCCAATCAAGCATAAATCACTTGGATATCCATATTTCCATAGCAAAAGAGACATTAAGAGATTTTTTCCTATAAGAAAAGCATAAACAAGAAGCATAAGAGAATATAATTAAAATTATATTGTTAAATTTGAATTTACTGCCAAATTCCTGTAGCAAGTAAGTCAAGATACACAAACAAGAAAAGATTTTATGTTATTTTTACTGGTGAAGTCCCAACAACGTGTCCACAGTCCACAACTGCTCATACAGCTGCATACTTCCTGCTGCAGACTCCTCACTGCAGATACCCAATTCTTTTTTTTTTTTTTTTCTGTTACAACACCAACCATAGTGAAAATTCAACTAGAAACAATTTCAACACAAGCTGCATCATTATGCTTGAGGACATTATGCATGCCATACCACAGACTAGTAAATAAGCATCACATTGAAATATTTTCCAGTATAACCAGGGGGGGTTTTACTTAGTATAAAGATATTATTATAATTTTTATTTTATTTTTACACTTTAATAGCATGGTAATTAAATTTCTCTTGACTTTAGGACACATGAACAACCTCATGGTTAGATTTGTCTAAACAGAGCTACACAAAGTAAAACCTAACACAAAATTTGAAAGAAAGCAAAACAGAAAAAATATTGTGCCATAGCTAGCTAAAATGCCTAACCTAATTAGTTACTAAATAATTAAAACTATTTATTTAATAAAGACAGACAACTTAAATAAAGGCACAGGCATTCACAATAAGAAAGCTCTTTGTTCAACTATGCTTTATTGGCAATATAAAATTTAGGCTTAAAGCAAGTAATTACAGAACAACTTCACTGCCCCACAGCTGGAAGAAGCTACTTTACTCATGAACATAAAAATCCCTAACCATAAACTTGTGGCTAAAATAGCCTGTATAAAACCGGATGAGGTTTCCCAAAAAAATAGAGCAGTCACGTCACCTCCTTTCAAAACCCACTCAAATTTTGCCTGAGCCAAATCTCAGGTCATTTCAGGCTCCAAAAGCAGCAACCAGGCAAATGTAGCTTTATTTTCAAGGATCTCTAGATTAGCAAAACATTGAGTAAGACTAGGAAGCAATATCCAGCATTTGCTACTGAAGATTTTTCTGATTAGAATATCAATTATAAGAAAATGAGCGATGTAGTGAAACCGAAACCAAAATAATAATAAAAAGTTCCCTTCTACTTGCCTACAGAGAGACAATTATTGGGCATTCAGGTATTTCAGCACTTGTTCACAACCTGACTTCCCAGTAAAATAAAGAGTTGTCTTCACAGAGCTGGTATTATCACATAGGAGTAAGTTAAGAGAGACCTTACTGCAGACCTTCAGTATATTTAAGGGAGACTTGTAAGGAAGATCATAGAAGCTTTTTGCCAAGATGTGTAGTGACAGGACATGGGCAATGATTTGAAGCTGAAAGAGGATGGGTTGGATACAAGGCAGAAATTCTTTATGATGAGGGTAATGAGATACTGGAAGGGATTGTCCAGGGGGGTTGTGGATGCCCCAAATTAGTGTTCAAATTCAGGCTGGATGGGGCTTTGAGCCACCTGATCTTCGGAAAGATGTCACTACCCATGTCATGGGGGTTGGAATCAGATGATCTTCAAGGTCCACTTCCAACCCAAACCATTCAATGATTCTAAGCTCACACTTATATACATTTTTGAGTATGCAAAAAGAAAGACTAGCTGATGCTTCCACTCAAAATTTGAAGTTGTTATAGATGTTGGCCTGAGAGCTAGTACTGACAAAGCAGCGATAAAACAGCTACTAAAGTGAAGAAAAGCCTTGTCAGTTATTGTTTCTCTGCACTGCTACAAGAAACTCCATAAACACACAACTGAACCTATCCAGATGAAAGTTAACAGCACATAGCCTTTTCACTTTTCAGGGCTAAAAAAATAGCTGTACAGATGCTGCAGCTATGCAGCATATGCATTGCATTAGTCCATGAATGCTGTTCAGTTTAATCACCTTGTCAAGTTTTTGGAGTTCTTTTAATGCCTAGGAAAGTCTAAAAGAAGCTTTTCTCCCAGTATAACCGACAAAGCTTATAAAACTGGCATGCTACATATTCAACCTCTCTTTTTTAGTAGAACTAGGAAGAACACCAGTTTTCTAGAGGCAGGTAAAAAGATCCAGTTGCAGCCAGTCAATTAAAAAAATGCCCAGAAGCTGAGAAACAGAACAGGAGACAGAAGAGGACATGGAAAAGGTTAAGAGAATTTGCTAGGCTGCCAGAAGATGATGTAAGGAACTGAACTTTACCCCAAGACATGCCTTCAGCTAAAATAGCTGATAATCATGATAAAGAGACAAGGAAAAGAACAAGTAAGTAAAAGTTAGAATGGTTTACAGAAAAGCAGAACTTCCATTCTGTATAAGAGCATCAGCTTGGGGCAAAAGGAACAGGAAAAATAAAAAATAAAATTAAAAAAGAGCTACAAGGCAACTCACAAAGTAGGCAAATCAAAGAACCCTCAGTTTCATGTACTTTTTAAAGTTTAAATAGATCAAGATAGCAAACATTTCAATTTCAGCAGGAGGAAAGTGCCAAATATATTTATCAATGCAATAATAAAAATTCAGTCCTGCTGAAATCTATAGGAATGTCCTTCTGCTTCCATTTAATAACATTTTAATATTTATTGACACAGTTGAAATGCTGGACAGTGAAAAACAGTAGTAGTATTTATCACCTCTTTGAAAGTTTTATTCTTTTTATTCTTACCTTAACAAAAGATCTTCACATGCAGGCCAAAAAAAAAAAAAAAAAACAAACAAAAAAAAAACCCAAAAGCAGTCAATGTGCCAAGACCCAGGAAGACGTTCTTTGTCTTTCTTCCTAATACTGATAAGATATCAGAGGCAAGGGATTCTTTTTTTCATGTTGCACCACATATAGCAAGGAAATTAGGCATGATATTCAGAAAGAAAAATTACAGGATTTCTTGACCTTTTTCAAGTCAGGAATAGCTGCTAGTACTGAGAGTGAGAACGACACCTTTTCCTTGGAATGAAGAGGTTTTCACTACCTATGTTTAGGCATAGAAGTGACAATTAAATGTCAGCATCTGCCAAAGAAAGTGCATTACAGACTACAGCAGCAGCTTTCTTGAGAAAGATGTACTATTACTGTTTCCTGGCCAGAGTAAAGCCTTCATCCTGAAAAAGGGGCATTTAAAGCTACAGGTCTTCTTTCTCAAAATGAGAAATTTCCCTAATTCCTCTCTTTACTGGCACATTTTAATTCACAGATGATACATACCCAAACTGTTGAGTGTCCCAGGCATACATCCAGCACCACTTTCTGCCTGGGCTTCTCTAATCTGCTTCAACCACGATAATATGTTGCCTGGTTATCTATGTTAACCTATGTCCATCTATGGCAAGAGAGTAAATCTGTATATTCACATAATTTTTTTTCCTGTAATATATTTTCAGATATCTGTCCATCTATTTATTGCTAATAATATAACTAAAATGGTCCCCTCTAGATGTGCTTCCCAGCTGCCAATCCATTATTCTGATTTTGAAAAATCCTCTCACTTCACCATTGCCCACTGCTGTCACCAAATATTAAGGTTTGCCTTGCCCCATCCATGTTTTTTTTGGTTAACTACTGTACTTCCACTGTCGCCGAAACATACAAATATTAAAAGGGTTCCTTCATTTCACAAGTCACATTCATTACTTAAACTAAAAGAGAAAGCATAAAATAAAACTGAAATTCAAAAAGTAAATCGAAGAGCTTTCCATCTATATATGTGTCATCATTGTTCTCTTCAACAGGTGTTTGTAGTGTGAAGACAGATGAAATTCTCAAACTGTACAATCTTTGCTTTGAGCTAGACCACTCACTTTCTACCAAGACTATTAGAGAAAATGCATTTAATCTCTCTATATTTAAAAAAAATAATATCACTAAGTCTTCAAAGAATACCACTATAATCAAACTGACAGGAAAAGATCAGAAACAGCAGGGAAAGCATCTTTAAATTTAGGCAGGTACAGTTCTACTTCTACAGAGAGCTCAAGTCTAGTGTCTGCCACAGGTACTTTGAAGGCACCAGCCTTTAGTTTGGCTTTGTGCTTCAGTGTATGCTGAGCAGAACCGAGAGCTAAATTATGAAATTGAAATTTTAACGGATCAAATTTCAAAGTATATGCCTAGATTTAACAGACACATTTATTTTTGATAACATCAACTCACAGTATATAAGAAATTTAGTTACTGACTCTAACCTGCTTAGTGCATACCATTTACTGGTGCTAGGTGACACCTTTCCTCTATGCAAGTGTTTAAAATAAATGTGAAAATACATGAAAATAAATTGTGCAGAGAAGAAATTAAGTTCTGTACATACTGTACATATGAACAAATATATTGTATTCAAAAATATTGCATGTATGTATCGTAATAATGTATTCAATAGTTTTCAGAAGGTACTTTTCACCACATGCTTTAATAAATAACAACTTAAAATTTTATTTGGCAAAAGTGGCTTTGCCTCACAGTTTTAGGCATACTTTACTATTGAGACTGTTACATTAATTTGACTTCTAACAGGTATGACGTATCTTTGAAAGAAGTTCAGTTTAAAGGCTGGTGAAATCAATCCAAAGAAGCAATGGCAGCAGGTCAGTGGAGATGATTCTGCCCCTTGATTCCACTCTCATGAAATCTCACCTGAAATACTGGGATAATGCATTCAGTTCTAGGATGCTCAGCACAGGGAGGACATTGATCTGTTGGAATGAGTCCAGAGGAGGGACAAGAAGAGGACTAGAAGTGACAGGACAAGAGAAAATGGGTTCAGACTGAAAAAGCGTAGATTTACACTAGATATTAGGAAGAAATTCTTTGCAGTGAGGGTGGTGAGGCACTGGAACAGGTTGCCCAGAGAAGTTGTTGATGCCCCAACCCTGGAAGTGTTCGAGGCCAGACTGGATGGGGCTCTAAGTAACCTGGTCTAGTGGAAGGAGTCCCTGCCCATGGCAGGGGTGGTGGAACAGATGATCTTTAAGGTCTGTTCCAACCCTAACTATTTTATAAATCTGTGATTTTATAAATCAAGTGAAAAACGTGCATTATTCAAAACTGCAGATATCTAAACAGATTTACAGAAAATACTAGGTTTACTGATTCTGAGGGAAAAAAAAACTGTGGCTTTCCAGAGAACCCGAGACAAAAAGTGAAATCTCTAGGAGTATTTAAGCCACAAATACTGAAAAAGTAATCCTGTTTGGTGCAACAACTCATCAGAGAAACAACTGTGATATAAAGGCAAAATTACATGGAAATTGCTCTAGGGAACAGTGACCACAGCTTGAGTTCTTTTACAGTCCATTCAAGAAACAACACAGCACAAAGGAGAAATGAGTTTGGAGAAAGACACTTTCTAAAACAGGTAGTTAGAAAGAGGAATTTGAAAGACAGAGGTTGTATTTTGCAAAAAGCTTTCATCCAGAAAATTAAAAGTTCACTTGGAGGAAAGAGGTAAAGCATCACTTTTCTTTTTAATCCGGTTATATGCTTACCGTTAATTTCCTAGCAACTGTAGGTGAATTTTTTCTTATAAATTTAAGAAAACAGTTAAGAAGAGTCTAAATTATTTAGACGCATAAGTATGACTTAAGCCCAGAAAGCTTTGTGCCGTCACTTATCTGTGGTATTTTTAGAGGCTAAACCATTGTCTTTTTCATATTATAACCTGCATATCAACATTTGATGGTGTATCAAATCTAAATGAGAGCTGACAGAAGAGATCCATAAATGCCACAGGAGAAAGGATTACTTGTTATGATCATTCTGAACAAAGAAAAGAAGCGATCTCTTCAAGACAGCAGTGATATTAACAAGTTCTTCACTGATGTTCTCATGGATGTGAGACTTCTCATACCACTTGTCAAATACTTTGTGTTCTCCTACTTTCTGAAATGTTCTATTCAAGAAGAAATACATATGGTTTAAAAGGCAACTTTCTAGAAAAAAACATTCAAGGAACAAGATTTTAAAAGTTTGTTGCCACATTGCCAAGCCTTCATACTTCACCCTTCCCTTAGCAAGCCTCTACCAAAAGTTGTCTATGGAAATGAGACAAACAGCCATTTCATTTCTAAAGGAAATCCCTTGGCACAAGTCAGGGTACTGCAGATTATATAGCAAGGGAAGGTCTGGGAGACATATGGGACCACATTTGTAAGGCCACATGTGGATTTATAATTCTGCTAACAGTAAGATTTCGTGGTCATGAATAATGTCAGGTGTTCCAGGAGAAGAAAACATTCTAAACTGAAGTTTAAAGAAGTTCAGTATTCAAAAATTGTGAGCACTTCATGTAACACCTGCCCCTTCCATGAAGAACATGGAAAGGCTGCCACAAACTCAGTAGTGTATCCTAGGGTCACCTTCAGTGAAGCACCACAATTACTTTCAGATAACCTCTTCCTGCCTCAGGACCTTCTTCCAGATTCAAACCAGCAGCACAGCCTAGAAATAAATTAACAGAGCCATCAGACAAGTTTCCTGGATCTCACTAATCTCATCTAAGATACTAAGGAAGAACTAGATTAGGTTTGTTTCTACAGCTACCAGTTTTTGCCAGTTGGGCAAAAGGAAACTGAAGGATAAAAATATATACATTCTGCCTAGAGGACACATGCTCTTTTAGATATTTGCTCTAGAACCTGACCAAACAGCAAAACCATGGAAGCTGACACATAAAGAAGTCAGAACAGTCACTTTCCACTCATCACTCTCAAATTTTCTCTTCCATGTAAATCATCTCAGAGATGCCAAAATTTTAGGCTAAATACACATACAAGTGACTTAATCCGATTCAGCAGAATGAAAAGCCAGATGTGACAGCCTATGTATACTGCCCAGTTGCCAGCCCTGAGAATCAGAGGAATTCAGATCTATAGTACCACCTGTATCCAAAAGGAGGAGAAGACACAAGCTTTCCCCAGCTGCAAGATAAGTGGAAAACAATGACTTGTAATTCCACCAAGCAAGATAGACAACTAAGCCCTGCTCTCAGGTGCCACCACGACCTCCTGAGTACAGCTCTAGAGACTCCAGCTCCCCCAACATTCTTGTCTACTCAAACCACTGTCTGTCTCTCAATGCATGCTTAGCTACTTCAGAAAGGAAAAACTGGAAAACTTCTTATACTGCAGGACATCCAGGCTTGATTTCAGACCAAAAACAACCATCCCACTTCTGGTGTTGCTATGTCAGCTTTCTCCTGGCTATGACTGGGACAGATGATAATCATCTAAGTGAAGCAGCATTGCAATGAACAAAGCGAGCACGCAACTGTTCAAGCGTCCACTCCAGGGTGAATGAGGGAACTTGAGTGTTTCAAGCCACTTATTGAGTTCAGTCTAGAAATAAACACAATAAAGATGGAGCATTACCAAGTTGCTTTAAATTATTTTTCTCTCTAGGTCTCCTATCCAGTATGTATTTTACACTCTGCAAAGCCAAACATCACAGCTACTGTCTCTAAGCACCTCCTCACTTCCTCATATTTTAAACATCTCAGACACTGTTTAGACCTATTCTCCTGGTCATGAGCAGGAAAAGGATCAGACTCATGTAGGAAGTTACTGACCTGGAGACACAAAGAATTGAGGAATAAATAAGAAATCTAAGCTGGCTTTGAATATGTGACTTGAGCAGGCCAAAACTGGCCAAATGACTGTCCATGCCAGGAGCATGTACTCATGCTGCTTAAGCATCCTTCACCAATAAAAGGTGAAGGATGGAGCACCAAGTACGGAAGACACTTGAGAAGGCACTCATGCCTCTCATTGTGTCCAAGTTTCATACTTGGCTTGTTCAGAATTGTGTGCTGTGAGCTAGTATCAGTTGCATGCTGAGCAATGGCAGGAGGCTGCTCAAGTTTCACTGTTTTCAGTCTATCAAGACAGGTTATCTTTGGTTGCCATCTCTTTCCTGCCATCAAAGATTGGCTGCAAAAAGACATTCACCTGTCCTGTAACTGGACTTCCATAAAAATTGCATAAGAAGCACTAGAAGTTACAGGCTGAATGGTGGTTGGTGCACATTTTGCAACTGGGAAGAAACCACTTATCCAGCAGGTTTTTTTGATTTGGGTGCCGAGCATAGCATGACTTGTCTCATGAAAAGAAGAGCTTGTTTTTTTTTTTTTTTTCCCTTCTGCCTTTGTCCCTCTTGATTCTGAATCACTAAGAAGGCTGTAATCTAAAATTCTGCATCATTCAGGCCTGCAACAGGAAAAAAATTAAGCTGAGACTCATCCATGCTGGCTGCCTGTGGTTGGTAGAGGACTTTCTGACTGGAACTCAGGTTGCCACAGAAGTATGGGATAAAGCTATGGGAAAAAACATAAAGAAGAACACCCTTACTTACAAAAGAAAGCACCATCACACTTTGGAAGGTCTTGTACCAGCACAGACTGTATCAATATTGGCTCAGCATTGTCTCCTTGTTGTGTATAGGTGGTACCATTATGATTACCCATGGCTGCATAGTCACCAGGCCAATGTAACAGCCAGCTGTGTTCTCTGGGCAACATGTTTCCTCTCATCTCTATCTTAGCCAGTTATTTTACATTGGGTCGAGAAGACACAATGTACACAGGCACCTTGCAATGCCCTTCTCCACAGCATATGGTGCAAAGCAGTACTCAGAAGAAGAAAGAAAGTAAGTAGAAAATTAGTTGGATTACTGGACAATATCGCCAGCACCTTGCATCCTTAAAAATGCTTAGCCACCTAGATGAGCCGACAGGAGGATGTCATAGCTTGAAATGTAGGCCTGAGCATCTAGAGGATATAAAGATGTACACACAGGAACTTGGTGCTACAATCAAGAGCAATTTCCCCACAAATAAACTCAGATTCGTAATTTTAGAGTGGCATCTAACATTTTCCTGAGCAGAAAAATGAATCCCAGTCTTTATGAATAAACATGCATAGAATTCTATGTCTTAAACAGTCACAGTACTCCACTTTATCTAAAGAGAATTTATGCCCATTGGACACCGTAACTAGAGAGTTACTGAAATCTGAACAAGAAACAAACATTCTTTCTGCAAAAATCATGCTGATGAAACAGCAGATTGAAATTGATTGCATTTCAAATTTTTTCAGAGAGGAATGAAAAGTTTAGCTCTCTCTTATAAGTGAGGGCACAGCTTCTCTCTCACTATTTCAAAAAGTGAAGTGTTGAATGTGCCTTCTTTCTTTCAGATTCTTTACTTCAGTTATTCAATTCAGTTACCCAGACTGTCTCCAATGCTTATAGACAAAAGCTGCAATTACCTTCTGTGGATAAGTAATAAGAAAAAAGGGAAAACACACCTCATTCTATAACAAAATGGCAATTTTACAACCTTACGCAGAATAGTGGGCTCTCCAGTTGATGCTTTATTGTGCCAGGAATTATGCACTCAATAGTGAATAAATTCTATTATAATATTAAAACTGATTTATTTCCATTGGAACATGAAAGATGATTCCTTCTAATAAGGAACTCAACACCAAAATAGAGTGGGCCTTCAAAAACAAAAGCAAGAAACAATCAGGCTTTGCTATTATTTGATGTAATTGTCTATCCAAGCATAAATTATTCAAGTCTCCATATTGTATACATTTCCAGAACAGCTGGCATATGGATATTCAAATAACAAAAATGTGATTTTTTTTTTGGTTTGGGTTTTTTATTTTTCACTTTGAGACTGTATTTATTAGATCTTTCAATATTTTTCTCACTCATGATATATCTCAAAGCTATGTGAAAGGGATGTTTTCTTCTATGGCACCAAAGGTGTTGGTATGACAGGCAAGATGGAGATAGAGAGTTCTTTGATTACATACTCACTTCCCATTGCTCTCCAGTGATAATTCTCTAATAGAGACAGTGATTTCTAGCTGCCATAAACCAAGATGAACTTGCCTAATCCAACTGCCTGTGTTAGCTTTTAATCCAAGTCCAAAGCTTCCACTTGCTTCCCAGAAGTACTTCCATCTAAATCATTAAGATTTTACTGGCTTTAGCCTCACATGCAACTTTTATTTATCCTCTTTTTTTCTTTTTTTTTTTTTTTTGTTTTGCAGAACTGTAATAAAATAGGCAAAGCTTCTATTAATTTTCAGATGCATTGCAGAAGAAAAGTAAATGTAAAGTGAAATGACAGAATTCCAATTTACAATTACTATTCGGAAATTAAAACCAGAGCATTGAATAAAATTGCAGTTACTAAACTGAAGAGTTTCCTCATCTATTGCAAATTGAAAAATGCTATTTTTTTCTTGCTTAACCTACTCTTTATTTCTTCCAAAACACTGGTTTTATTGTCTAATCAATATAATTTTTAATGACTGATGCAGAATGAAACCTAACTGGTTTCAAGGACCAACTGCTATGTCTGCCCATGTGCATTACAGCATTACTTTCACTTTAAACAATTTACCAGCTGCAAAATGGTCAGAACCAAATGAAATCCTCATTCAGAGAGGATTGTTTCTTCAGTTATCTGCTACACAAAAATTGTATCTACTTTTCTACTTCCAGTAATGCCATAGCGAACATTATTCTATACCAGGGTAAATGTAAAGAATTCAGCTGTAGCAGTCATCTTTTAAAACAGAAATATTGGTTGTAGTACCTTCTTTCATAACAAATGACAAGACTTCTCTAATTCAGTACATAATTTATATTTTTTTTTAATTACCCTTATAACTTTACAAGAATTCAAATACTATTAAAATTCTGGGGACTGGATGATGATATGCAATTTGATTCAATTCAGTATAATTAGACTGAGCCAATAGCTAACACATTTTCAATCTGACGCAAGTCAGATTTTCATTTTTTTTACCTTGATATGTGTCAGCAATAACAGTTCCATTAAGATCAGTGTAGTTAATTATTCCTTTGCCTAACTGAAGCAGCAACATTACTGGGAAAAATCTGTAGACAGGAGGATAACAGCCTGCATATGAAAATCTGATGGATCATTGCACCAACGTACAGTAACTGCTTTAAGGGTGAAAAATAATTGGCTTTGCTTTGCTTTACGAGTGCTTAGCACATAGTCCACATCCTGTTATGATGTTGGCCTTAAAATCCAATTATGAACAAAAGAATATACATATACTAGACCCCAGTTCTGGCCTTGCCTATCCACGCACTTCCCATTCACTCTGGAATATAACTACATACCATAAATGACAGATGTTGGTATTTTCATCATCTCCATTTCAATACACTTGGAGCAGGAAGCTATATAGTGTTATTTTTCACAGAGGTGAGTGATATAAAATGACCATACACGTAACACAGAAAGGCAACCTAAAGATGAGGTAAACCTATGATGTTTTAAGAAAAATACCTTAGTTTACATATCACATAGTTAATCAGTTTCATGCAAGATAATCACCCTCAATCAGAGTAAGCAAGCAGAATTTAAAACCCTTTTTAAATGTAGCTTACTTGTAATCTGTTTTGATTATATTTATGGCCATAAAATACAAAAAAATTATGCCTTTTTTAATTCTCTCTCCGAAAATACTTAGACTGAAATCACTGGAGAAAAATCCATATATTTTTTCTCTTAACATGATAATGGATTTATTATGTTGCTTCATTATCTACACAGAAGTGTCTTTTGAGCTGACATTTCTATGCATAAAACCTAAATTATGGACCAAATGTCAACTGAAAAAGACTCTCAGTTGTGTCTCCTGCTGTCTCTCCCAGCTCAGTCTCTTTTTACAAAGACAGCAATACAAACACTCCATAGAAATAAAAAGAGTGAGGGAAAATGATGCATACAGACTCCACAGGCAACCAACATCCCAGCAGCTCTCTCCAAAAGTATGGATGACCATTCTGAAGATAAGTAAATGTGAAGCTATGTCAGAAATAAGACACAATATGTCACTACAAAGTTGATGAGCCCTTCCAGATTTCTCACAGGCATTGTATATGGACTCCCCAGAAAACTTGCAGTGAAATTGTGGAAGCAGCTCAGTTGCTACTCTGTGGCCTAAAGGAAAATGATTTCGTTTGCCAGACACACAGAAAAATCTCCTACGCATACCAGCATGCTCTGTTTGCATGTAATCAGCGTACACTGAAGAAGCTACAAACTTATATTTAGGCATCACTAAGGAAAACCAGTGATGGAGGGAATAGAAGCATGTAGACAGTTTGATGTAGGGAAAATGTACCCAGAGTGCATGCCAAAATCTGCTAAATTTATTTAAAGGTAATTTGCAAAAGATGGCAGGAAAGAATAATCAGGAATTATGTTTTATACACTTTTCTAGCTCCTCCACTGCTTTGACTGTCTGTGTAAATCAGCTGAATCAGCTTCTATGGTTTGCCCTAATGAATTAAAGAACAATCAACTGCTGCTAGCTCCAATCCCAGATTCCATGCTCTGTACCATTTCTGCTCTGGCTGGGAAGGAAATGAGTATACTACAGTCTTCCATGCATGTCTTCAGTAGATCTGAACCTTGCACAGGGCTTTCACAAGCTCTCCACTTAATCTGATCTGTTTCAACAACAAACAGCCCAAAGAGGTGAAAATTTCACATACAGAGGTGACATCCTGATCTCATTATAGTCAATTGCAAAACTCCTCACAGACAAGCAAAATCTTTGACTTTTCTTCAATCAAGGTCCTAGTACTGTTAATATTAGTATCACCCTCAGCAAATTTTTAGATGTCATCTCCTACCATCTTCTTTTGAAATCTGCATTTTCTTCATAATCTGGATCAGTATAAATGACATGCATTAGTATAAGGAATTGGTTGATCAGGTCTCAGAAGTCCTAAGTCTCATCACATTAATACGCTGATACGGATCCAGTCATAAATGTATCTCACTAAAATGCTATAAAAACCTAAGGTTACACACCCATTAATCACATTAAACCTGTACCTTCTTTCACTAGTTTCTGAAGAAAGCCTCTTGACCAAAAAATCCACTTACTAACTTCACTTTCCAGTCAAAAGGAAGCCTTGAACAATTGTTCCAACTGTTCAAAAAATAACAATATTTAACCACATTTTCAAAACAGAATTTCTTTTTTTTTGGAGGGGGGTGAAAGCATCTAGCCAGATGGAGTCAAAGACAAGGTGTATGTGATGGCATAGAATAAAATATAAACACTTCACAGTATTCCAAGAGACTCTGAGTAAGCAACCTGGATATATTCAAAGCAGTTGAATATTATCTTAGGTGGTTTATTCATTCACAGTCTTCATAAGAGACTAATATGTTTAAAATAGGAGAGATAGCACCCCTAAAAGGTTTTAAATCATTATTTCTTTGTTACACTCTGCTCAACAGAACTTGGGGTTCTGTGCAGACTGCCCACCTGCAAATACGGAATGTACACATGCAAGAGGAAGGGACTGCTAGGCTGATACTACAGCAGGTACCCATAAATTAAAGTTACAAATGTAATTCACAAATGAAAATACCTTTCTCTGCTTTATACCTTGGTTTGGATTCCCCACCCCCACCCCAACTATTCACTCTTGTGGGCTGTGGTCCTGATTGACACAGGATTGCATCTTGACTGTGTCTTTACTCTGCTCCTGGGGATGAGATTCAACTTCAGTCCTTTGCTGCTTCCTACTTGCTCTGATTTTTATAGAAGGAAAACTGAGTACATTGAGGCCAAAAAGAATCCTGTGGAAACCTCCAGCTAGATCCCTGGTACTGATTATGGCAGTCAGGAGGGCAGACCTAAACCACATTAGAAGACTATGATCTGTTTTAGGTATTGAAAATTATTTCCCATTTCAACTCACTGATCTTTCAATTTATAATATGTTTTCAGAGAATACATAGAGTATATCCTAAATAAAACACCTTCAACTCAATGAAATATCAAAATTCTTCTTAACTAATAGTATGACTTATTAGTCAGTGTTGATTGTATTGAGTACCAAAAGGGGAAACACAAAAGATTGGAATGGCAACCGTATGTATTTTATATTGTCCACACATTCCTATAATTTTAACCTATATATGGACAACTGAAGAGCTATGTATCTATGAAACAAGCAAAATATGAATAATTTACAGATTTTATGCACCAAATAATTACTATGTGTGTGCTGCTTATTTCCCATTTCGAAGTAGGTTAAATTCTTTTCCTTGGAAATCTTACATTCATGCCTGCAGTTCACCCACCTCTTGTCAAAGCAAGGTTTATTTCAATAGTTAGGTACGCTGGAAATTTAATGTTAACTGTCAAAAACTTGAATAATCAGAATTTTGTATAATTAAATGCCTAGACATATAGAATGTCTGTGT
The DNA here is from genome assembly GCA_032173965.1 of Sitta carolinensis. Classification (NCBI taxonomy): domain Eukaryota; kingdom Metazoa; phylum Chordata; class Aves; order Passeriformes; family Sittidae; genus Sitta; species Sitta carolinensis. The sequence goes on along the minus strand of CM063284.1, from coordinate 30,269,114 downwards.
CATATAATTTTCTTCATACACTTCTATAAAGGAGAACACACATAATATAATAATAATAATATATATATATATATATATATATATATATATATATATATATAAAATAATGCATATGAAGTGTTTTAAAATAAAATTCCAGTATCACATTATTTCCCAACTCCAAAATAACATGATTCAAGAACTTTCCTAAGAAATATCTAATTAATTTTGTTTTCATGCAAGCTGTAATAACAAATTCTTAAAAGTGTACAATAGCTTGAATTAATTTTATGGTTGCAGGACAGTAAAGTTCTGCCTAATTTCTCATTCCTGGTTTGTCAGAATTTGGTGATATTTACTATTTGGTAGATTTACCAATACCAAGTTTCATGTTTCCACTTTACTCAAGCACAAGACCTCATCTGGAATATTGCATCCAGTCTTGGTGTTCTTTATAACTGAATGAAGATTCCTCCAGAGCCTGTCATAAGTAGGAAAGGGCTAGAGGACTTGGCCTGCTAAAAGCTGAGAGAGCTGGACCTGCTCATCCTGAAGATGAGGCAGCCTCAGCAGGGACCTCACACCAGCCCGTCAGTTCCTATGAGGAGCATTACCAAAATGATGGAGCCAGGCTCTTGACAGGTATGCATGACACGAAAATGAGAGAAAATACTCATTAATTGAAACTGGGAGGCTATGACTCAACATAAAGCAGAAAAAGGGCTATCAGGATAACTAAATATTGGCTACGATTGTTCAGAGAAGTTGTGGAATTACTTTCCATGGAGCTTTTCCAGGCAGAATTGAACAAACCCCTAAACAACATGGTCTAAATTCTATGTTGACTCTATTTTGATCAACAGGTCCCTTCCAACTTCTGTGATTTAGTGTAAAAATGTGCATTACAAAAAATAACAGGAATTTAAATTGTCAGATTGAGCTTAATGCAACCTAGGACCATCACTGAAGCTTTTTTAAAAAGGAGATAGAGTATTACCACTCTTGGACAACACGATAAAGAGAATTCTGTGGGCACAGACTATTCTGATCACATTTATTGAAAAAAATCTAAATTCAGACTGAAAAGGATATAAAGAAGGACACAGAGATATCTAGTGGAATTGAGATAGTCTCACATGAAAATAAACCAGAAGAGTAAATTCAAGCTGACTAAATACTCAGCAGATGTACAATCTCTCTTTGACTGAGAGGAAAGTCACCAGATAGTTTCTCTGGTATAAACTGACCATGTACCAATCTATTCACACACTTACCTAAACTTCTCATTACAACCATGTAAACATCTCTATGTCCCTTCCTAATTTACTTGCAGAGTTTATAGCTGGTGACAAGCATCAAAGCCAACAATAAAAGTTTCTTTAGGGGAAAAAGAAGGCAGGGGAAGACATAAAAACATTTAAAAAAGGGGAAAGGTAACTGAAAAAGCAAAAGGAGAAATGAAAAGGGGGAAAGGGAAGCTCCAGTAGCTGGTCAAGAAGAGAACTGCCAGGGTTTCCCCATCAAGCATCTTCTCCAAGGTGTCCTCTCCAGTGTATAAGGTGATGCACCATACCTGTTTTCCCACAGAAACCACATAAATATCCCCATGATCTGATCAAATTCCCTAGTGCCTGTCCCCCTTTATGATGCCATTAGCCCCAAATGAAATAGTTCTTGATCACAGGCTGGTATTGCAAACTAACTGGCTGTTAAGTTTTGCACATGTTATTAGGGAACACTGGGAAAATATTTGTCTTCCTCCTAATGCAAACTAAAAGCAGCAAAAAACAGTGCAGGAAAGGGCTTAACTCTTACAGCAGTGTCACTCACCGCCCTGACATAACAGCAATAGCACAGCATAGAGGTACAAGGCCATGAGAGTAACACTATGAGACCAAGAGCATGAGGACATGAAGGCAAACACTGCCCTAGAAGCTTTGGTGAAAGGTGACAGAGCTGCAATGGAAAGGCAGCAGCAAATGGAAGATCCTTGGTGCTGTGAAAGGTGAGGCACCAAAGGCACTGTGCAGCACCATTTCCTTTATGAAAAAGTTCAGCTCAAATCTTCACATATGTTGTTGTATGCATCCTTCAGGGCTGCAAATTTCTCTTGTGCAATGGGCATCACCTTTTCAAAATACTCTTTAGACCAGGTCTTCGATCCTCTTGAAGGTTAAAAGAGCATGGAAACAAAAGCTGGACTCAGTGAACGTGACAGTAGAGGGTCATGAATGCTCAGACTAAATCCGAAAACCAGACTCAAGTCTGAATAAAACCCCAAGAGTGACAGGCATCCACTCTAGAGAAGAAACACTCTGTATCTTGAACAGAAATGAACTAAAAGACTGAGTGTCACAGAGAAGAATTCAAATTAAGAGATACAGAAAAAAAAAAAAAAACAGAGGAACTAGGGACAAGTAGAAGACACACTGTACAGAGTCATCTTCTTACCGGCACTTCTGAGCTACCTTCACTGAAATGCATTTCACTTTCTTAAACAAAAATAGTTTACAGTTATGCAATAGTTAAAAAAAACTATCTTAATAGTTGCTACATATCATAAACAAACTTCAACAAGGTATCATGATTTGTGAATGACCAATGTTAACATTTTATTGAAAAATACCATTAACGTTAAATTACTGGAAAATAAGAAAAAATATTTGCTTCCTATTACCTTTCCATCTCATAATCCACATCATACATTGAATTAATACTAATTAATTCAAGTAAACATCTGCTTGAAGGTTGTGTAACAAAAATGTTCAATCACTTCTCCCCATAAAGGAATGTCTAAATTGCATATCACCTTGTCCACCTTGACAGGGTAAGAATGCATGAACAGTAAAATCTAACCTAACCAAAGACCTGTTCATAATCCAACACCTTTTCCCCAGATGCCCAATAGAAAATGCATAAGGAAAAGTGAGGAAGTGCAATGCAAGCATGTGAATGGTACCTTCCTGAAATACTCTTAAGCCTTCAGAATATCTGTTGGTTAGGGACATGCTGTTTCAGAAGCATTATATTTCTGCTTTCTACCTTTGATATGTTTGGGGGGTTTTTTGTCTAGGAATTTGTCCAAATCTTGTTTTGAATTCATGTTAACTTTTTACATTGACAAACTTCTTTGGTAGAAAGTTATACAACTATATATTTTACAAAAATGGAGAAGTATAGAGAAGTATGGGTATGCCCTCACAGGAAAGGTCTAAGCTGACATCAAAGTATTGAAACATTAGTTTTGAGCAGTAATTAAGCACTATTTCACTGTTATTTTTTAGCTGCTTGAAGATGAAGCTACAGATTAGCAGCACAAATAAACTTTGTAAAGTATTATTAAAGTCATAACAATGAATTCAACACTAGTGCAGTTTTACCCAGCACACACTGACATTCAACAACATAATGCATTCATTACAAGCAAGTTACACTGAGTAAGGAAAAAATTCTTTGGTCATGTACGATCATCCTAATTTAAAAACTCAAAACCATAAAGAGAAAATGAAAGGTGATTTCATCAAGTAATGTTAGCTCTAAAATGCCTTACTCACCTATCAGTTTCAACAAACAATGTAACCTTAAGTGATTCAGCAATGCAACATTCTCTGCCTATTTATCTGGAAATCATCACTGAAACCTTGAAGCATGACAAATATGTTTTATCATAGAACAGCCTAATGTTCTGCCCTTACCTGAGAGCTATCTTTAATTTAACTCAACAGATGTATTATATACCTTCTACTCAATGGCAGCAACTTAAAGAATATTTCCTTACTTTTAAGAAGACTGGAAAACTCTGATGAACACTTATTCCTTTAACTTGGAAAGTTCATGTAAATGGCATACTCATAACCTCCACAACACATAATCCTCCACAAATGTGGCCCAGAATTCTTTTGTAAAAGGGGAAAAGCCTCACTCCTGTGATGCACTAAGCCCTCTCATAGCTAAATGGTTCAGCTATGAGTACACTGCAAGCCACAAGTACTTTCTACTGCAGTTTGAACACATACTCTAAGTAGCTTTCAGTTAGCTAGTCTGAATACTGATGAGTATAAAATTACAATAGTACATGCACTCTGGTAAATATGTGCTTAATTTGGAGATGATGAGACTACATCCCAACTCTTTTGTCATTTTTCATTGGTTATAGCTTGTTCATTCACAAAAGGATTTGATTAGTTTCAAAGCTTCATTTCGCCTACTAAGCATTAGATGAATACTAAGAAACTAACTACATTTAGGTACCATCAGTATTCATGGCAACTCATACCAGGATTCATATAATTTTCAGGACAGGTAATCTTAAATTTGATACATATGTTCAGTATGCAAGTAATATTTTTAACATCAATTTCTATGGGGCTATTTCAGGTAGTGAGATGAAGAACCAAAAATTATTTTCCACTTTACATGCATTTTAGAAAGTATATAATTTTTATAACTGAACCTCTTTCCAACATTATTTAATCAAGAAAATAGAAAATACATATGCCACTCATAGTATTATCTTTTTTTTTCAATGGAATAAATTCTAATAGGAACAACTGCTCTAAATGAAGCATGTACTGACTTCCAGCAGTGAAGGCACTATTTCACTTTTGTTTATAAACTGCTCTGGGAGCAGGAAGATGCTGGTGAAGTGAAGATACACAGCAGCTTACAAATTACCATCCCCATTTAGTCGTGTAGACCAAGCTTCATTTGTGGAAAAGCAATTTAATGGAAAACCAAACACTAATGTTCTCAAAACTAACATTTCAAAGTCAGATTCAAAACATTTGGTGTATTACACATTCACACAGACTTACATAAGAATCTGACACCGAGACCAGTGCTTTGGGTAGGCTTAACTATGATGCTGTGTTTGCATCAAGTGGGTCACCAAGAGGTATAATGGCATGTTTTTCTCTTTTTGGGAATTCTGAACTGACAATGAGATTTTTTGTTAAAAAGACAGCTATTTCAATATTTATATGAAGAAACTGGCACCAGTGGTACATAAACATGAATGACTGCAGCTTTTCTCTGGAGCCACGACATGTTTATTCCCAATGTTTTGGATCACATCTTTGCCATGACAATGAAAAAGAGGTGTTAAAATAGTATATTATTTGCATCATTCATGGTAGAAAGTTCTATAGAGTTGAGACATAGCTATTTTACACAAATAACAATGCAACTTAAGTGTATGAAGGGATGGAACTGTCTTCCAAGACTGCTCTGGTGTTATGACAGAGAACAAGCTGGCATCTCTTTCTGAACAAAGTAGGTGTTCCTGGTACAAAACATATATGAGCTGGGGCCACTGACACAGAAATGTATTGGACATGAGAGAAAATTTAGAGACACTCAGCAACAAGATAACTTCAAAAGATATAGATATGCTGTTGCAAAGCTAGGTGTGTGGGGAGAGAAGATAGGAGTAGTACAAGACATTTGAGTAGGACAGGACATTTGAAAAACCTTAATGTGAAATACCTACCTTTTTTTGTTCATCAGTTCTCATCAGAGCTACAGGCCTTTGTAAGCTTGAAAATTAAATCCTGAATAACTGTCACAAAACTATTCTTCTGTCACAGAAAACAAAATGTCAAGGAACTAAAGCTGACAATGTTGAAAGACAAATGTTTAAAATTCCTCAGTTTCTGTGTCAGCGCTTGTTCTGTGCTGTTTGTGACAGAGAATCTCAACAGCTTTTGCATCAAAAAAGCACATTCATGCATTTTCATATGTCAAAAGGTCTCCACAATTCACCTCACTACTTCTTTTTCAAAGATTGGCTTGTTTTAAATATGTCTACACTTAAATTCTCATGTTGTTTAACAGTGAGTTTAGACCTCTTCAGAGCACTTAAAAACATAAACTGCTGTGGGTAAGGGGTAGATATTCAAAGATGAATACGCATTTTGTGCATTACGAGTAATACCTTCCTTTTTCTATAGGAGTTATAAGCATGAATGACTACTGATTGCTATTATGTTCCATTTCATATCAAAACCCAGACATTTTAGATGAGTCAAAACAACTGTACCTTTGCTGCAAACTACCTTCCTCATGCCCTGCGCTGCCAACCGGGAAGCTGCCGGCCTGGATGCACACACCGCTTTGCCACCGTAAATACAATTAGGCAAAATTCTGGCCACCCACCCGGCACGGGAACGGGATAGGACGGGACGGGACGGGACGGGACGGGACGGGACGGGACGGGACGCGCCCGCCCTGCCGCCGCCGCCTGCTCCGGGCAGTCCGACGGCGGCCCGGCGGCGGTGCCCGGGGCGGGCGCACCCCGGCGTCGCCCACCTGTTCGGCCCCACGGGGCAGCTCCCCCGGCGCCCTCCGGCTCTCCGCGGCCCCAAGCCGACCGGGACTGGTCGGGACTCCTTGGGGAGCTGGCACCGCCCGCTGGGCTCCGCAGCCGTTCTCCGGCCGGCACCCGCCACTCGGCCACGGCCCCGAGGACGCGGGGGTCGCAGAGGATCCCCCGGACCCAGAAACGCACCACCCGCCTGGCAGGGCAAGCGCTCGGGGAGCTGCTCTTCCACTCACGCTCCCGCGAAGTAAAACTTGCCAAGGGCGACTGTGTCCTCCCTCCCCCGCCACCTTGCCAGCCCTTACGCGGTCCAACTTCCCGAAACCTTCCCTAAGGTCCCAAAAATACCGCCCCGGCAGCTCGAGGACAACGTCCGGGTGGCGGGACCGGCCGGCCCCGCACTCGCCGCCCGCCGCAGCCGGGCGGAGCAGAGGGGCAGCCGGCCGGTGCCACTCACCTTCCCGCTGCTCCGCCTTATCTCTTCGCTCGCGGGCTGCAACTTCCAGCGCTTCCCCAACTGCCATCTTCCACCGGGGCGACGGGGGAAGGAGCGGCGCGGCGCGGGGACGAAAAGTTGCGGCGGCGGCGGCGGCCGGGGCGGCGATTAGGTGGCGATTAGATGGCGATTAGGTGGCCATCGCGCCGGCGGGGCGAGCCTGTGCCGTGCGCGGCGAGCGGGCGGGGCGGCGGCGGCAGCTGGCGCGGGGCTGCGCGCTGCGATCGCCGCCCGTGGCGACGCGGGGAGGATTTGCTAAAAATAGCGGCTCGCTCGGCTCGGCGGCGCGGGGGGAGGCGGGGAGGCGGCCGGGCTGCAGCGCTCCCCGCCGCGGCCGCTGGGGGCCGGGCGGGCCGGGCCGCGCCGCCGCCGGGCCCCGCGCCGAGCGCGCCCGGGGACAGAGCGCCCCTGGCCCGCAGCCCCTGCGGCCGCGGCTGCCCGGGCAGCCCGGGAGCCCGGCTTACCCCGCGGGCCTCGGCAGCCGTGCCGCTGCTGGCCCGGTCAGCCCTCGGGGAGGGGACACACCTGCCCGCCCTGCCGGCAGGGGCCGGCGGCGCAGCGGCGGGGCCCGGAGGGGTGCGGCGAGGACACGAGTCTGGGACGGCACCCGCGCGGCTTCCATCGCGCCCCGGCTTTTCCCCGGCCACAGAGAAAAAGGAAAGGAGGTGTTACAGGCTGTGTATGTGATTCTGTTCCTTTGGACTATCACAGCCCGGGATGATTGCATATTTCCCTACTGCTGCTTTCGTCTCATGGTCTTCTTACCAGTCTCGATATTGCTTGGTATCTTCAACGACATCATGCTCACCCTTCTGAGTGTACACTCTTTGGTAGCGATCGAGGGTCTCCAGAATTCTCTTTTCCTAATACAGTTTCATACAGCATATAAAGCACTTTAGTCAATGCAATCTGCTTTAGCCACATTTATTTCTAATCTAAATTTTTTGATAGATTTCTTCATTACTCAAGAGAGAAAGTGTCACCTTTTATTTCTCCCCTTTCGGTGAAAAGTTAGGAGGTTAGTTCTTGGATATCTAAGTAATCAAAGAAAAAAATAAATAAAAAAGCTATCTTCCACCTAAAGTCTTTGGAATTTTCATGCTGCATTTTAATTGATTTAATTTTTTAAAAATTTTTTTGAGATTTATTGACTTTCTTCTTTCCGGATTGTATTGCTTTCAGATGTGCTTTTGTGAAACAAATGTTTTAAGTTGTTGTTTTTAGGACTGATGAAGAACTAGTTAAGTTAGGAAAAGGTTAAGCTCCTTAAAAAAATAGGTTTGGAATTTGGGGCTGAATGTCTTTTATTGCTCAAGGAATAAAACAGATGAAAACTCAGCTGTGGTAAGCAGTGTTTTTTGTGATCCTCAAAAAAAATCTCACTTCTCAAAACTAGAAATAGAACTGTGGCTGAGTATGTTTCAACTTGGAGAGGAATCTCATTAGCTTGTTTTGGTTTGTGTTTTAGTTTGGGAATCAGTTTCAGTGGTATTGCTGGATGTTAAGTTAAGGAGTGCCATGTGACAGATCCAAGTCCAGACTGGCTAATGAAATCACACAGCGCTATTTCCCTGACAGATCAATACACTTCAAACTGATCCATAACTTTTCTTTCATTATATACTCTTGCCCTATGTCTACTCAAGCATCAGCACTATAATTAGTTTTTAAAAACTACTCTAATGCTATGTTGGGAATTCCTGAATTTATATTGGAAAATAACAGGCATCTCTGAGACAATTCCATGTTTTGGTTACTGCTGTGCTTGCCACACTTACTTCCACTCGGTGCTAATAAATAAATAAATAAATAAATAAATAATAATGAAGTGGTGGTGCATGGTAGTTATATTCACCAGTCTTTATCTTGCTTTTGCTGTATCTACTCATGCTGTTCCATTTCTTCATTATCTACTTCTAATCCTACAGACCAAAAAATGATTTATAGGCTTGACTGACTTGCTGGAGTGAATATGTGCAGTTCTTCATTTAAATGTAGCATTCCCTATGTTATCACTGTCTTTCTGAGTTATTACAAACATTTACTGAAAGTCATGGGGGTGACAAAAGAATGTGCAGTGCCTATATTAAAACCTTCATTTATAAAACTTGAGATGGGGTGCTGAAATCTTTAAAAGATTTTTATCCCTAAAAAGAGACACACATCATCCTTGCAGCTTCATCTCTGCGACATTGCAAACTGGTGTGTGCTGACTTTGAAGGCTACAATGCCCTTCATATATACTCTATTTACAATAATTGCTGGAATTTTGAATGGAAAAAGCCTACGTATTTATTACATAGGTCATTAGAAAGGTCATTTTTGGGAGGGCCACAAACAGTTTTGGAAACCACACTGAAAAAGAAAAATTGTCTTCCCCATGGTTCCTTTCTTTACATAGTGCCTAGTGAAAGCACTAGGAGAAAAAACAAACATTTTTTCTCTTTTTTTTTTTTTTTCCCTCAGTCAAATAGAAACATTGAAAATGTTGAAAACTAATATACATAAAACACTGTAACATTCAGTAAACCATTTGGCACACATTTTAATATGGTTAATACCGTGGAGAAATAGCTTTTGGAAATTCCATGCTTTCACACTGGAAACTAACTTAGGTATTAAAAAGGCCCTGAGGTATAACAGTTCATCAAGCAGTACCCAAGACACGTCAAGTGGTGAGTAATTCCCTCACTATGATACTGAAAGGGAATGTCTAGGATGTTCTGTACTGTGTGGCCATTAAAAATTAAGATGATATTCAGCTATATCCCTTTCAAATCGAGTTCATAAATCATCATTTCCCAAAATGTGAAGGGTGAAACCAATCAAGATGAACAGAAAAACCCATGGACATTTACAAGACCGAAGTGGACTTCCAATGTACACCTGCTTGTTAAATTGTGGATCTGAGTTAGAGTCTTTCACTAAGAATATTTGCATTAAGTCCTTCTCTAAAATTTTAAGATTTGTCTTCCCTAAGAAGATCATCAAAATTTGGTGAGGTGAAGGGGTGTAATTAATTTGTGATCCCTGCTGGTTAAATTGTGAATTAGTTAAAAGCTCTTCTTTTGGGTGAGTCTTCTAGTCTTTTAGCAAGTATCTTGCCCAGTAGTTCATAAACATTTTTACATGTTGTAGATTGGGTATAATTGTTGATTTTGTTTACAGAAAGTGGTTGGGTTTTTTCCTGGGAAAAGATCAGTCATTTAGCTGATTGGTTTTACACAATTTGTAAATAACATCTTAACTGCTACAGTTAATTGCAATCTAAGTAAATTAACACAGATGCCAACATTTTCAAGATAATAGGATTTTTTAGACTAACATTAAAAAAAAAGAATTGTTTTATATATACTTAAATGTCTTATGAAAATATATTTCCCGCATACTGGAGATAATTTAATGTGCGATTAGCTGTTTCAGTGCCTGGGCTTTCAGGAATGTGTTCACATACCTACATTCAACAGGACTATTCAGGCGGTTAAAATTAAACATGTTATTACACGTTTGTTTTAGTGCCAGTGGTTAGCCAATATTTGGAAATTTGCGGGCTATTTCTTTAAAACATGATAGGGTCAAGCGGTGTTTGATCCTGACCTATTTGTATGCAGAGAATATTTACATATCTTGTTTCTGTGAATGCAGTAAATCATGAAATGAGTGACCATACTGGGCTGCTCACTGATAATGCCAAGCCTGCACACAGCCATGACCCCAAGGTGGTTCTTTTTCTCACGCAATCAAGGGTGTTTAAGTGCCCCCTAATGCAGTGGTGAGCAGCACAGAGCTCACAAACAGTCATATAAAATGGAGATCTAACTACAATGCTTGGATGTCTGTTGAAAGATTTCCCATTAGCTTTGGACTAACTGGAGCTGAAGCTGAGTTCTGTCCTTGCCTTCCTGTACTGCTCTTGATCCTGAATCCTCTTCTGTCCATATCATAAACACCTCTGATTGTTGCAGTTTTGCCTGCTTTTTGTCCAAATCCTTTTTCTCCATTTTTAATGTTGCCTAACTGAGCTTTGTCTTGAAGACATTGGTATGTCCCATTATACTAAGGGTGCAAGGGACCCCTCAGGTATCCTAATCCTGCTCTGATCTCTGACCTTGTCTTTTACTCGTTATGAAGCAGGTGTCTTTCTCAAAGTCATCTGGCAATAGACTCCAGTGATAGTCTTATCTGGAGTCTTGTTCAGGCAAAGCAGCAAGTTCTGTCACTCTGTCCCTGTTTACATATTCATGGTGTTTTCTTACTGTCTCCTTGATTTTCTGATGTCCTTGCCTCTTCCTGGCATAAATATGTACAGTTACAGCAAACGAGTGCATTTGTATTCACACCTTACTGTACAAATCTTGGCTTACGAACTGAGCACCTTTTTCTGTCTTATGTTGGTCTTCAGTTTGGAAGGTAGTTTGTATTCTTTGTTGTTAATAAGCTAGCAGGCATTAAAGTTTTCTTTACCTACCCTGAACAAAATGTGGATAGAAGGATAGACCACAACTACACCAAGAACTGCCCACAGATTATAAATACATCTAGCTTACAAAATTTCACATGTATTAGTCTTTGCGAAAGAGCTTAATAATTGCAAAAATAAAATGACCTGCCTTTGCACTTGATGTGTTTTATATTGTTGCTCATTAAAGAGGGATTATTAAAGAGAATGTTATAGAGGTGAATTTTTTTAGTTCCTAACTGAACAAATTGTATTTAAGTTGAGAAGAGGAACTCTTTGAGGAACACCCTGTCATTAAACCTGTCCAGATTGTGCTTGTTCAGATGGATGCTTGTGTCAAGTTTTATTATGCATTTATTACAATTAACTGCAATAACTGATAATATGTGATTCTGAATGAAAGAATGAGTCTGAAAATACACAAATCTTCCTCACTATGATGATTCATCTGGTAGGATTTGTTTCGGCTTTCTGATTTATCTTTTCTTTTGTTGTTATTATTATCCCACGCTCTGTAGTGATGACAGAGGTGTCATGGAGAGCAGGCAGAAGTTACTGCTGGGAGCTTTTGTCAAAAGCTTGATGCAGGCAGCCTAGACCTGATGATGATTCATTGATGATCAAGTGCAACAAACAACTCCATGAGAGTATCTGAGCAATCTTTTTCCTGAGGTACAAAACAATTTGGTGACATTATTATTCCTTCCTGTAATTTCTTGTTCTGAATCGCTAATTTCCAGTAATGTTTCTTGCCTGAGATCCCACAGTTTTGTACCAGGGTAGTATGAACCATGATTTTCACAAAAAGAGAGCTTTTCCTGCAGTTTTCAGCCAAGAGGAAAGGTCTTGGATTTTCAGACAAGGGTAGAATTCCATGATATGGAAAGCTATTGGTAAAATAAAACTTGACATGTAACTACTAATCTGGTGGAAATGGAAGAGATGGGCTTAGTCCCCTCGTATTTTATGAATTTTTGCTTAGTCCCCTTGTATTTTATGAATTTTTGCAGTATGCACTTCCCGCTTACAGGTATTACTGTCAGGCTGTGTAACTCCTCTTTCAATTTAAGGTAGGGCCGCAGACACCCTACAATTATTAGTTCTACTTGGCAACAGCCTTGTCAGCTCCCTTTTGGTGTTCATGTATTATCAATAAAATAACACTGGTTTCTGAAAATGACCAGTTCCATTTACATTTCATAATCTGTTGAAAGGAAAAATGTTTGTGACTGAGTAAGAGAAGGAAGGAGCTGTCAACCCTGTTTTGTGATTACTGCCCACAAATGTTCTCACATTTTGCTTTAAGAAAGTGTTCTGACAAAAATATTAGCACTAATAGTACAGTATACATATGTTCTCAGAGTATAAATAGTGCAACTTCATCTCATGAGATAGCTCAGGGCTCTATCCAATGACTTTAATGAGGTTTGAGGTTGCACAGCACCTCGCAGCAGATGCTCATCACACCCGAGGAAGGTGACATGATAATCACGTGAGGTGAGAAGCACCATCCGTACTCATCCAAGCCAATGGGAGGCTTGGCGCCTGCAGCATCAAACCTTTCATTCTCCAACGAATGTAAAAAAAACATTTCTTTCTCTATCACACTGGATCAGCATACTCCAACAGATGCATCCTCCAAACCACAATGTGTATGGGCATCGTGCTTGCAGAGAAGTGAAACTTTTGCCCTAATTTAGATGACTGCATTGCCCTCAGCTCTGTGTTCAAGCAACAGGGATAAATAGTTTCAGAGAACAACTTTTCATTTAACTGTAGTTGCTGAACACACCTGCAGTGTCTGCTATCTGTTATTCAGTCTTTACAGGTTTCTTTTTTATTACATTTTGTCTTACAAGGGAGTTTTTACCAGTCAAGTGGCCATAAAAAAATCTTAATTGTAGACAACCAAGAAGACACATGTCTACTCTTAAATAAATTCTGGATTTCTAGTTATTATTAGTTTACAAATTCATATGCCATCAAGGTGATGTATTGTGTTCAAGAATATCGAAAGGATACACCTTCTAAAACTGTAGTGTTTTGCAATTTTAACACTACAGGATGAAGTGGACATCAACAATACTAATACATTCGATTTAGAGACATTGATAGGGTCCTGAAAATTCTGAGGGTGATTTCAGGGGAAGAGTCAGAAATGGGATTTAACAAGGGGTGCTTTTTACCTACAAAAAGTCTTACTTGTAATTAGTCTGTTTCAAATATTCCACTCTGGGGTTTTGTGTGTCCTCCATGGTTTCATTCTTTTCTTTTTGATCAATCATCACGATTATTATCTCTCAGCTACAGAAATTCAGGAAATGTTGCTGAAAAGAGCCTACTATTTCTTTCTCATGTAACCGAATAACTTTGTTGAGGTCACTTTACTGAATGAATTCCCAGTTTCTGAAAGCTTTCACACAATCTGTTGTACCCTAAAGAAGAAAAATGTACTTGTTCACTGAATCTCACCTATTCTGTAGGAGTGACATATTCTACATTTTGGAGCCTTATACATTTATTGTGTTAATGGTTATTAAAAATCTATGCAGTACAGCATAAAATCTTACATACATACATATAAATATATATGCATACCTGAATATAATCTGTAGCATATAGGTATGCCATGTAAAAATATATATATATATATATATATATATAAATATATATATATAAAACTATTATTATATCACATATATATACATATATACATAATATACATATATATACATATATATATACATATATATATATATAATATTTATACATAAGTATGTGTAAATGTATGTATAATATTTAAGCATGAACATACAGATATATTCCAGATTATAGCTGAAAGCTCTCTCTTCTTCCCCCTACACGAAGTGAAAAATTTTATCTCAACTTCCTGCGGTCTTTTTGTTGTATAAAGAGAATTAATGATTGTAACAAAATTCACCTGTACATAACCTTTGAAACTCCTCCTATTCCACTGAGTCACAGTACTAGAATTACATAAGAAGAGAAGTAGACAAAGGCTGTTCTTTCTGGATTTCTGTCTTTTACACATAAGGGAGAAGAACTCTGATCTCTGCCCTAAATCTTTTCTGCATACAATGTACCTACTCTAGAACATTCAGCTACTTTAAAAAGTGAGACCAATAAAATAATAGTAATTATTATATAACAAATAGTATTATTTGTTACAGAATTCATTTAACACACACATTTATTTTGTAAGCCTCTTCAAATGAAAAGTGTTGTGACATTTCTTCTTGAGGGCTAAGACCATGCAATTTAAGTAATCATTACAACAAAAATGGTAGAAAATCTTTAACTCACCTATAAATATTCATATTAAGCAAGGATTTATTAATTGAAAAGTTTATATCTATTTACTATTATTTGTAGAACATAATATGTGAGGTGAGGATCTGTAGTGGTGCAGAGTCCCCAGCCCAGGTGCAAAGGAGAGCCGCTTCATTTCAAAAGCCTGACCTTTTTAAGCAGTTAGCCACTTATCAGCTACATAGTTCTAAACCATAACAAACATAATTCAACCAACCACCATACACCACAGTGTGAACACGCACTGGTTATATAACTTGTTTTTCTACCTCTGATTCAACTGAGTCGCTTTCCCATAGTCCTTTTCTGCTTAGCCAAAGTAACAGGCCTGAGCCATGATTTTACAAGGCCTTCCTTTTGTAAGGTTTTACCTATATGCAACAATAATACATACAAATTTCTATGTGAATGTGCTCCCTATATATGGCATAAACTGTGAAAGCTATTGCTATATAGAACAATTATTATCTTTCTAATTTGTTAGTAGCATATATGTAAGACAAAGTTCAAGTACTCTGTTTCCCAGTGTTTCTCTCCAAATCTTCACTAGTAAGTTTGAATTTGTACAGCTTCTTGTCTGGGATGCAACAAAGGATAATTCTCCATTCTCTAGAAAGCCACATTTTGGTCATTTCTCAGTGCCTTACAAAGGTATTTGTGCATTGTTTTGATGGTTGTTTTATGTTCTGATACTATGATACAATTAAAATTTTAGAGTATAGGCAGTTCTTGGCATAATAAAAGAATCTAGGAGGAAACTACTTCATTATGATGACTCAAACCCATTTTGTCTTTAAAGGTGATGTACTGGTCAGCAATGAGCAAATTTTTTGTTACCTTGAATTGAAAATAAGGTTTTTTTCACTATTGTGTCCTATAAAAATTGTCATGCTGTTATAATTCTGTGTCTGTGCCTGTAGCCGTGGCTGATGTCTGGCAGGATTTAGTACAAAGCTAAATACTGTCAGCGCTGCTGAAACATAATGATGAAGCATTATTCCTGGTAGCATGATAAAGAATGGGAAGTCACAGAATTGCAGAATCATAGAAAGATTTGAGTAGGAAGAAGCTTTAAAGATCACACTGTTTCAAAGTCCCTGCTTTTGGCATGGATGCCACCCACTAAATCAGGTGCCTTAGGGTCGATCCAACCTGGCCTTGAACACTTCCAGGGATGGAGCTTCCACAATTTTTCTGGACAACTGGTTTCACTGTTCCAATTTCCAATTAGTTTCCTCACCACCCTCCACAGGAAAGAATATCTGCTCTAGACCTATCTTCATTCAGTTTAAGGCCATTACCCCATGTCCTATCCCTACATGCTCTTGCAAAAAATCAGTCTCAGGTCTCCTTGTAGGTCCCCTTTAACTACTGGAAGGCACTGTAAGGTTTCTCTGGAGCCTTCTCTTTGCCAGGATGAACAAACACCACCCTCTTAGCCTTTCCTCTTAGGACAGGAGTGGTGCGTAAGCCTTCCGGTCATCTTTGTGGCCCTCACCTGACTCACTCCAACAGGTCTGTGTCCTTCTTATGTTGAAAGTAAGGGTACATTTCCCCTATTCCAGTCAGTGGCAACTTCACCAGACTGCAACAACTTCTCAAATATGGTGGATAGTGACAAATCACCTAATCTGTTTGTTCCCTCAGGACCTGCAGAGGCATCTCATCAGGTCCCTGGCACCTCCAGGTTCTTTTCATGGCCTTGAACTTATTAGCTTTCCTAACCTGATCTTGTCTGCTTGAACAGACAGGATCTGTATTCTCCTCAGGTTTTTTGTCCATGCTTTCACCCTCTGTAGGGCAAGTTTGTACAGGAGCTCCTTGTTCATACATGCGTGTCTCTGGGTGTTTTGTTGGGATGCATCACTCTTGAGTTTGAAAGAGGTGAGCCTTTCCGTCAGTCCATGGAAAAATCATTTTCTTTAGAACCCTATCAGAACATCAGTGCCAATAGAACCATCTGAATGAGAATTATTTTGATAAGTGTAGAAAAGTACTTTTTTAGCAGAAACTGAGGACTAGTATCAAATTTAGAATCTCAGTGCTTCTTCATATTATTGACCTGTGACTATCTGATTGTTAGTGAAAAGTGATCAGTAATGGTCCCTGCAAAAATACACCAAATGTGTCAAATCTGCTTGTGACACCTCAAACAATGGCCAATAGAACATGATTATCTTCAGCAATCATTAGGCCCAAAGAATTTGCTTTTTACTCTTTGCTCTGTCTGAACCAAATCATGCCAACTATATTTTCTGGTGTTTTCTCTATTGCTCTTTGCCTTCTCTTTACCTGAAATCACCTAGCAGCATTATGTTATGTTGAAGTTGTTGGTCTTTCCCAGTACACCATTTATATAAGGAATGGCTGCTACATTTTTACCCAAATATTGCAGAAAACTAACCAACAGCTCATTAGGATTTGATTGTGTACTGGGCATGAGTATCTTACAATATCTTACATCCTGTGGAAGTTTGGGACAGTGAATTTGGCCGATGATGCAGGAGCAGATTACCTACAATTGCAGGTAGTTTTAAATGGTAGGCTGAGTGGCTAAAATATAAAGCAACTTTCAGATTCCAGCTGTCAGTAGCTGGAGGGGGAGGAGATATCCAGTCATTTCTTCAAAACAGAATGATTGTCTTTTGATTTATACCAAGTCCTTTCAAATACAGGAACGTAGAACTGAGCATCCAAATCAACAGTTACATGTTTTTCTGTCTGATGTCAATGAAATGCAGTGCCTTTAGCTCAGATCATTTTTTCTGTTTTCATCATGCAGTTCACATAGAGCATGCCAGAGACCAGATGTGATCCCTCATGCTGCTGATTCTTCACCTTTCAGATTTCTTTACATATTGGAGGGCACCTTACAGGCGTATGGGCCAAAGTCCCCCTGGACTGCAGGCTCCTGGGAATGAAGCTGGGGGAGTGGAGCCAATGATGGCAAGGCTGTGGCAGCACAGCACAATGTGCAATTGCCTCATTGGTTAAAGGACTGACAGCCTCACAAGAGGCTGAAATGGGGTTATGGTTATGGTTAAGGTGAGGTGAGCTCCAGGGAAGGAAAGGTAGAGTCAGTAAGGCTTGGTAGTGCCTCCAGTGGCCTGAAAATAGAACAGGGCTGCCACACATCTGTGTATTTAATTATTTAATTTAGGTCTAACTTCAAGGAACTTGTACCCTCATGAGTTGTTTTTCCATCTGATTGAAGAGTAACATCTTGATCCATGTGGCTTCTGTGACACTCAGAGCAGACATACTAACAGAATGGCACAATATCCTTTTCCTTCCTCAGCATCAACAGCAGTGCCATTTACTGGCATACGTGGGTCTCCAATGTCAGATTTTGGAGGTCAGGATTTTGAACAGTTACAGTACAGAAGTACCTATATCCCTAAGCAGTGAAAGATCTATTTGAGTTGAGAAAAAGCCATTTATTGAAAGGAGCCTTAAAGTGCTTCCACCTAAACATGATTATTTTGTTATTGTGCTTTAATTTTTCCCTAGTCCGGTCAATGGCTCCCTTACAGACATTATCTGAGGACACATTGGTTATTTCATCCTGATGGGATATTTTTTCCTCATTTTTTACTGTAATTAGAAATATATGAGTAGGTATAGGAGAAGAAGTCTGACAAACCTCGAACAATTATAGTTCTAAAGATTAGTTTTCTGACATTAAACCGAGTTGAAATTGTTGGTGCTTCTAATTTTCTGATAAGCTTCATAACAATCAGAATTACTGTGTAAAGCTGTAAAATTGGATGGTGTACTCCCGTAGTAATCCAATAATGTGAAGATTACTTCTGAAGTAGCTAATTCTTTTTTTTGTTTCTGAATGCATACATGCAAATATGACATTTTCTTAATAAGAGTCAGGAATATTTCTTGAACAGACAAACAAACCAGGATTCATGGGTTAAATGATTGTGAAGAAGAGATGCTATAATTTATCTGCACATAGTCAGGTAAAGTTTATTCACACATGGTAAATTAACCCATTAAATTGAGGCATACAAGCTCAGCTAAGTAAGGAACCGAACAAAAAAAAATATTGGCATGTTACATTTCAGTAGTTTATGGGCAAATTAATTATGCATACCTGAGACATCCTGTAATCTTTTACCCCCTATGATTTTTTCATATGAGTGAATAGAAGGGAAGATACCTGGGAATATATAGCCCTATTCATGAATAGCACTGAGATGCAAGATAATGGTCCCTGTTCTCAAAGCAGTATTTGAATAGAGTATAAATGAACCAAATAACTCTGTTGTTTTCCCAAATGAGGCAATAAATGCTGATGTCTTGGAGCACAGAAAGAGTAAATTTATTTTCACATTTGTGAAATAGCAAGCATTTATTTTGAATGCATGTCATTAAGGCTAAGTGAATGGTCTGTAACCAGATAGAAACAGGAGAGCTACCCATTCAGAATTCAAGGACTTAAGCAGTATTACTCAAGATAGAATCTCACAAATATTCTTGAATATTTTATGATCCTTAGGAATGAACACAAGTTCATCTATATGCTAGTTACATAACACTGTCACTCTTATGAAAATAGAAAGTGCTAAAACTTCAGCTCTGCAAAAGGTATAGCTGCCCACAGTGTTCCAGTTTGTGGGTTCTGTCCTCCAACGCAATGAGCACTTTGGTCCCAGTCCAGCAAACAACTCATTATTCTGCTTAACAGTTTGCACGTGAGTAACTGTCTTATGCCAAACTGCTACTATAGCTAGATAAGAGAATCACAAGGTCCTGATATCATAGATTACATCTCTTCCTCACTGTCTCTATGAAATGTTAGCTTTACACTTACCTAATTCACTGGGGTTTTGTACACCACCATTCATAAAAGTTAGTCTATAACGTGTCATATTCCAGTGAGTGAGGACTACAAAATGGATAAGCAGATTTTTTTTTCTCTTACCAGTTTCTTCCAGGAGGAGATGCATCTGGGAGCTTGAAGGGATTATTGGCATTTGGAGCAGGTACTAAAGGAGCTGTAGCTGCCTTCTCTCCATTAACTGTATATAATGCAATGCGTGCTGAACATCACCTAACTGGGAGATGTTATCTCTCTCTTTCTCACCTCTTTATCAGCTTTTGCATAAAGGGTGAATGCAAAGCTTTTCACTAACTCTGCTGGTTAGTAGATTTAGGCAGTGGCAGCTGACAAGGCTTACTTACGCTGCACTCATCTCAACACTGAGGCTGCTCCAGCATGCTCACCTTCAGAGCTTCCAAAACAGTTCTGTCTGACCCAGCCAGGATTTTTACCCATGGCAATATGATTCTTCTTACCTCTCTTTCCCCCATGCTGCTTGTCCTCTTAACATCAGAAACAGTTTGAAATCCACATCAGGTTTGGCCTTTGATGACACACGAAGTACTTTATCATCACATGAATTGTGCTTTGTGATGCATAGCATTATTACCAATACTTCATCAACATTTTGCACATCTCACATGATGAATGTGGGCTAGTGCATTATCCCATTTCCTGTATGCATCATGAAGCTGCTCCCTTCAATCAGCATTGTTGCAATCTCAGTTATTTGCTTTCTTGCTATCTATCCATCCGTGTATAATACGACACATTTCCTACTCTCATCTCAGTATGAAAACACCAAAAGAATTCTTACATCTCCAGAGCACTTTAGGTTACTTTTTACCTAAAACAATATTCAGATGGCTGTCACAAAGAAAGTTAGAGTGAAATGTCAAAAGCTGTAAGGATGAAAAGCTGCACATGGTAGATAGAAGATGCAGTGCACGGCAACTCCCTCTTAATAAACAAGCAAAGATTTATTGGAAGGAAAATTTCCCTGCATTTGAAATTTAACTGCCAACCATCCACATCCTACACATAACTGTCAGAAAGGATGTCTAAATCTGTCCTCATTTATAACATGTGTTGTGACAAGATTTGACAGTCTCTGAAAGGGCTATAATTGCCACCTAAACATCCAGCATTTTGTCAACTGCGATCATGTTTAGAGAAAGCATTTATTTCACTTAAAAAAAGCTAGCATTTTTTCTTTCTTCTGAATGAGATGACAGATTTTTTTTTTCTTTTCTCATTAGGGGTTGCAAGTCAGATTTAAGGATTTTTTTTGTTCCTTTTTTCTTTTCAGTTTTTTTCCAGTGACAGGAGTTAGAACTTTTCAGACTAAAAGAATGATTAGATTGTGGAAACCAATAACAATTTAACAAAAAGGATGTTTACTGACACCACTGAAAATTTCTGAATGTCAAGCTGGTTTTGATAAGCACTCTCCTGAATATTACAACAGGAACCTAGGTGAAAAAGGGGAAGAGTACCCCAGTATCTGCCATTTTGTTACCCTGAATAAATGTTACATAGTATTAATCTGTGCATATAGTCATCCTAATATGACCATAAACATTTGTACAGAATAGAGATGGGAGCTGTTGATGATATGCCCCCATGATGGGAATTGTTGCCTGAGAATTGAAAGAACATTTTGGATGAGGGAAATGAGACCTGTCTCTTGGGCATTAACAGCCTATGTAGTCAGGATTGCAATCAATGCATAACCAATTAACTGCCCTAATGGATCAGTAGTACACAAGCTGTTACCAGGCCTATCACTTAATTGTACTTTCTTGAAGTACTGAGCACTAAAACTCCTCACTACTACAGGCAATGCTCCCCAGCAGCTTTGCTTCAACTAGCTCTGACAGCATCTGTGGTTCTTCTGTGTTTATTTACCAAAAACAAGCCAGAAATCAAATTTTATTAACAGGAACCTTGACAAAACTCACAAACAATCTGTGCTTTGGAGAGTGTGGTTATTGGAACTGGTACTTTTTCTTGCATGGTGGCTGCAGTGGAGACAGGGCAGCAGGGCTGCATGAAAAATCCTGGGGGTCCCCAATCCTGACCTGCTCATGCTTGCCTGGCCTGTCCTTGCAGGTGCTCTGTTGGTGAGAACTGTTTGTCACCTGGCATATCTCTACTGTGCAGTCATCAGGCTTTTGAGGAAGAATATGGTAAACTCTTCCTCTGTTAGCTAGGGGAGTCAATGTGCTAAACATTTCCTTCTGACTGGAGTTTGTCTAAGAAATGGATTGTAAGCCAAAAGAAAAAGATTTGCTGGACGAGTAAGAGCACAAACTTGTATTGACTAACTTTCTCCACCTGTTCCATTCTAATTGCAAGACTCCTACACATTGTCTTCTTTAACTGCCAGTTAAGGATCTCTTTCTTACTCTCAAATCACAACCATTACTGGTTCTTTCTTACACAGTTAATTTGCCATAATGTGTGTCCACAGGATGCCACAGTACAATCCTGAGTGAGAGGCAGGATGGCTACACTGTGTAGTCAATCAAAAGCTCAGTTTCAGATCAAACAACTCATAAAATAATAATCTGACACCAAAGAGTCCGTTTAGAAACAGGAAAAGCCTCACAAAGTATTAACTGCTATTAGCCAAAAGCATTTCCTTAAATGTGACTGGAAAGAACAGTCCGTCATCTCCAACATCTTCAAAAGCAATGAGGCATTCAATAAGACATCAGAAGATGCTTAAAGGAAGAAAACAAATTGATGCCTCTATCAGCTTTTATAAGTTTACACTGAGATACCGACAACCAGTACATTTTCTTAGGAGAATCCTTAAAAAAAGTAAAACTTATTTCAGGAAGAAAGTAAATAACTAATTCAGGTCTACTTGTTTATCTGATCTTTTCATCAGGTCATACAAAATTACTACTTCTGGTTCATTTAGATTTGCTTAAAGTTAATATCTGTCCATAAATCAGACTCGATTGAAGCAATTAATAATGAGGGCATTGGGTGGGGTTGTTTTTTCTTTTCTTTTGTCTCAGATTATTTATCCCTTATGTGCTGAGAAATTCTCAATATTCTTGTGTTGCAGTAATGTTGCTTGCTTAGCAAAGCCAGTCTCCTACCTACATGCTCTGATTCCTCTATTTTACATAATGCAACAGAATTTTTGAGTTCTACCCCTGAGTGACTACCAGGGTCAATGGAAGCTGGAGGAGAAAATCTTAGAAATAAAGGACAAATTTAGATACTGACATTGTAACCAGATTTCCATCAGCTCCAAATGCCTTTGCAGCTAAAGACAGAGATGTCTCAGGTTTTGCCAGCTGGTAAACTCTTCCAGGGAAACTATTGTTTCATAGTCTCTCTATCGATCTGTACTACGCAGTTTTAAACACTAACAACCTGAATGACCTAAAAAGAAAAAAGTGGTACAGGGAAGATGGAAAAGAGAAATATTAATATAAGAAGATGGAATGGAAGTATTTTCTGTAGGATGAAGGTAAGAAAGAATCACCTAGGACTCCAAGACATCTGTGAAAAATGCAATGCTCAGGATTTTCAGCAAATTCATAGTGAATGACAGAGCCCCTTCAATGTCAGGTTTCAAACAGTTGGAATTTATGGTCAGACATATTATCAACAAATATCTACAAGGAGAATTGAAAATATTTTTTTAAAAAAAGGAGATATTTTAGAAATTTTAAGTAAGTTGCCTTTCTTTTTGAAGGAAGGAAAGTTCTGTTCTCTATTGGTAAACAATGAACCGCTTAAAAATTTGACTGAAGTTTACATTTCTAATCAACTGTACCACCAGTGCAGCATTGTAATTAAACAAAGCAATGGTTTTTCACTCTTGTCTTTTTGATTTTACAATTCCTTGTATATGTCTACTAAATCAGACTAACTTTGCAGTTGCAATACAACCAGGAGATGACAGCAAGCATGAGTTTTTGAGAGGTTCCTTATGAGAACATCCCCACACCTGACTATGTATAGGTATGCAATTAGTGTTAAAAATGTAGATCATACTTCCAAACCTTTCCAGATGCTAATTTGGAATTCCCTCTGAGGCACCTGTGTCTAGTTAGCAAAGTAGAAATATAAACTCTTAGGTCTTTAAAGCCATGCAGCCAGGTCAGGAGCACCATAGAAAAGATCCTGCCTACCCTAAAATGTCATCCTCACCAGACGTAAATAAAGGGGTTTGAACCTAAATGCTAGCTTCCATCAAAATTTTAACTATGCAGATATGGAAAAATAAAAAGAAACCTTTAAAAAATACAGTGAAAATTCCATTCCCTACTCCAGGGGAGTTTTAATGTCTATAGTCATTAACATCTGGTAGTAGCTGTCCTTAGGTTTATGTGCTAATTATTACTCCATTGCCAGAGACTTTAGTAATCAGTCTTTGCATTTTGCTTTTGAGATCAGAAACATATTATTCTGTTTTTTTCTGAGTCACCTTTTTCTTAATACTGAACAGCAAGCATTTGGTTGTAAAAATAAGACCGAAATAGCTGTTTTGATGCTCAAATGGATGGAGTTGTGCAGCTCTGAATGCTAATAAGCTGTAGGTAAAGAATGTTTCCTCTTGTGGGAGTTTGCTCAAGCTAAAAATAACCAGCTGACCTGCCCTCGTCACAATAACATTGTGGAACTTGTTTCTCCTTGAGTGACTGGAGAGCAGGTGACATAGCCATACATTTTAAGAAAAAAAGAGGCCATTTTTCTCATCTAAAAGCTGGCTTAATGTTGGAATGCCATTATTTATGTATCTGATGGGAAACCTGCCTCATGAATTTGTACATAAAAAGGATTCAAACATAAAAATCAATTGAGGAATTCTCCAATTATTCTTTGTAACAAAACACCACTGTATTATTCGTGCTTTTTATTCTCTTGTGTTGCTATGATACAAAGATGCTAACTTTAAGTGAAATGGTGCCAGCAGGCTAATGGCCATGAGAAGAGCACAGGGGACCTGGCTGAAGCTGTCTGTTAGGAGGGCTGTAGGAAGGTCTGGTTTGGTGCTTGCCAGAGGCCTCAGCTTAATGTCCTTGCAAGAAAGCTTCTCTATGTGAGATAAAGAGCTGATCCTGATGGGAAGGGAGCAGAAGACTTGCTCTCTAATCCTTACAAATGTGCTGTAGAAGAGCAAAAGAACTGGGAAATATGTCAAAAAGACAATATAATATTTTCAGACTCTGAATGGGCCAATAGAAGATTAAAAAGCGCTTAGAATAAAACATATTAATCTCAAATGGTTATGTTTCTTGATTATGTTGCCCTCATTACAGGATGACTTAGATGCTGTTTGAGAAAAGTTTTACCTTCTGTTTACTAATTCAGCTGCAGGGAATGCAGCTGTAGTTGTTTATTGTTCTTAAAGAGAGTGATTCTCATGTTCTGTGACTATAAAAAGATGACCATACAAATACACAGGCAACAAATTAATTTTGTTCTGCAGTTTTTCTCTCTAAGATTTATTTGAAAAACAGATAAATGGATACAAGAGTTCGGTCCATCTTTATCACAGGCTCAGTTTTATGGAAAAGGCAATAAACTAGAAGAGAGTATTTTGAAGGCCCCATGTCACCAATATTAAATGTAATGCAGTTTATTTTCTATAAAATGCTATATGTGCTGGATTTAGAAAACAAAATATATATCACAGAAAAATAGATCAGCTGTGCCTTGGCAGACTTGAGAGAGATTTTCCTTTATTGTTGCTCTCAAAAACCTCTAAAGGAGATGATTACACAACCTCCCATGACATCTATTTTAGTACTTAGTAATCCCTACCACAAGAGTATCCTTGCCTAATTTAAACTTTCTCTGCTGCTGCTTTGCAGAAGGGCTGAGGCAGTTTGGTGACTCATTGTTACCTACAAAAGGAACAATTCTTTTTGCCTAGAAGAAAAAGAAAACCAAACCTCAAAGCCACTACCTGACCGTGTAGCCTCTATGCTGGGTTTCTGGGTTCTATCAGTGAATGCTGTGCAGACCATCATCTTAGAAAGCATAACTCCTACCGTGTAGCTGTGTCCAGATTGCCTGCACACAATTAATATATAAATTCCGTGTTTGAAAATACAGAACACAATTGGTTTACTGATGGCAACACAACCCACCCACCTTGTTATACGAAAATAGACAAAGCTGTTGGTAAAACAACATAAAAAACTGTATATCTCAGTTGTGGTTTAAAGCATTGGAAATTAAAAATCGTGTATAAAACATACAGAATTCACCTAAAATAATTACAGGCTGTTCTTCTGGAAAATTGCAAGTGGGTATTTGAATTCCTTGTGTAACTTCATTCTCCAGATTCTTTCTCCTCATTGCTCCCTACAGTCACACATATAATGGAGGCTCTGAATCCCCATTTTGCCTAATGTTTTGGATTCACTCAGGCACCCACATCAATGCCTTAGCACATTCTCTTTGAGGTATTTAATATCACACATATTAAATATTATAGAAAATATTAAATATACATGCATTTAATTAAGCCTGTAATCTCCAATATACTCTTTACTGGGTAACATGTCCTGTTTGGATCCTCTGTGATGAAGGTCATGAGAAAGAGAAAGGCTTTGCCTTCTCCAGAAATAATTGGAAGAGAAACTTCTCTTTCCCCTTTTCTTCAGGAATGAACACATTCATATGAGCACCCTCTCACAGTTTAAGTTCTAGACTCCTTGTACAATCACCAGTACATGTGAGGAATAATTGATTTCTTTCCTCTTTACTACTTTTGTAGTCTTTTACATACTTGTTTGGTTGTTAAGTGTCAGTGTATGAATTAGTAGACCACAATGATTTCTGAACTTATCCTACTTATGTGTGGGTTTGAACAATTCTTAGATATTTTCCCCAATAATAGTCTTTAAGCCATCCAATTTAATTAAGAAACATATTTTCTAAAATCAATTATCCTGTACAGAGTAACTGTCAAGTCTTCAAATACAAATCCCATGAAAATATATATATATTTCTTCAACTTTTCTGGAATTTCACTTGCTTCACATAAAACTGATTGCCACTTTTGATTAAATATAGCTTATTTCCTTCAGGTTGAAATGTCTGTTTTTCCAAGATTGTTTCTGCACTCTTCTTTGAAGACTGGGATTACATGAAGTTATTGGCATTTTTATTTTTAAATTTAAAAAGCCAGATGATCCTGACCCCTCAGTGGTCATGCTTAATAAGCTTTCTTTCATTCAAACTCAATAGCAACTGCCAAAGTTATTTGAGATTTTTTTAGAAGGAATTTAATATACAAATTTGTTTCAATGTGAACTCTGAGGAGAGAAATTTCTTTACTCACAAACAAGATCTTCCAGTAAACTGAATGGAGGAAAATAAAAGGCTGGAGATTTTGAAGTTCAAAGTATAATTTCTTGGAAATTATAGACTCCCCTTGGAAGTATCACAGACAGATATGATGTTGTTTCACATACAACGCAGAGTTTAACAGGCTTTGATTTATTTATATGAACAAAAACATTTTAAAAGCTGTAAACGAGTAACCTGGTAATTAGTCATGCAGTATAATGTTGCTCTTCCATAGTTTATTTTCATCAGTCACATTAATCACTGCAGAGTAGATGCATTAAGTAGATGCATTTATGGTTAAAACAAATGTAAAATAATAAACTGGAGCCATACCTTCTGACCTGAAAAATATTTTGATTTATAATTCTGAGACAGCCTGTTGCGGGTTTCAATATCAACTTCATGTGAGTCTATTTCCTTCTTAATCCTTTTTAAGTCTGTCTTTGATCACAGTGATGTTTATTTTGCATTAATTTTATGTGCCTTTGGAGGTAGTGTAAGTGTGATAAAAGCCAATTAGTTTTGCACCATCAAGAAGGACAATGAATTGTAACTTGGCAAAACAAAGATAAAATTAACCATTTGCCTAAATGGTACTGCTCATTGTTTTCTCAAAGGGCTGCTTCTGTAATGTTCAGCTCCATGAACAAAAGCAGTCAGGATAGGCAAGTTTACCTAAAGTAAAACACATTCTGAAATGAACACTACATGAATGTACCAACACTGTGTGGTAATCCAATGTGCATTTTCCGTAAGACATTAGATCTTTCTAAAGATTGTATTTCACACACATGAATAAGTGATGCAGTGGGGAATAAACAAGCAGTTCGGTTCTTGTGGCTATGGCTTTTTAAATAAGTGAATTGAACTGGGGGGGGAATGCTTCATACCAACCATATGAAGTTGAACAGGAGCAAGCACCAGATTCTGCAATTGGGACAGGGCAGCTCTGGATGTACAGACAGTTTGGGGAACAAGACTCTGCAGAGCAACTGGGGTCTTGGCAAGATGAACCTGAGCCAGCAGTGCCCTGGCAGCCAGGAGGGCCACCTGTGTCCTGGGGAGCATCAGGCACAGCATGGCCAGCCAGGCAAGGGAGGGGATCGTCCTGCTCTGCTCTGAGCTGGGGCAGCCTCGCCTCAAATGCTGGGGGCAGGTTTGGGTGCCTCAGTATAAAAAAGACATTAAACTGTTAGAGAGTGTCCAAAGGAGGGCAATAAAGATGGTGAAGGGTCTGGAGGGGAAACCATATGAGGAGCAGCTGAGATCACTTGGTCTGTTCAGCCTGGAGAAGAGGGGACCAAAGAGAGACTCCATTGCAGTTACAACCTCCTCATTGAGGAAGGGCAGGCACTAAGAGATCAGTACAAGGACCAGGGACAGGACCTGAGGGAATGGAGTTATTGTATCTGAGGATAAAACAGACCTAAAAGGAACCATAGATATGGTGAAGCAGAAGATCAGAACTCAAATTCCTATTGAGAGGTTAGCAGAGAAACATGAAAAAAAAAAAAAAAAAAAAAAAAGATGAACTATAATTACAAAAGTAAAAAAAACTGTGCTTGGGTAAAAAGAGTGCAAAAATACAGCATTTCAGTTATGGTAATTTGAAACAAGGGCTAAGAGTTATATCCTATTAGAAAGTGAGCACGAGTTAGCAATTTCATGCTGCTATGAAAAAGCCAAATATCACACTAGAATCAATTAACAACAATAGAGACTGCAGGAGACCTGGCACAATATTCCTGTTCTGTTCAGATGGATTGATTAGATCACCTCCCAAGGTTGCATCTATTCCTCTTTAAAATGCTGCCAGAAACACTGTTACAATACTTGCTGTATTTCAGAAAAAAAACTTTCCTTTACATCATTGAAATGTTGATTTAAGGTTGAAATTTTCAGAAGACCTAAGTACCCAACTGCTACAGAATTCAGGAAGGTTTGGATGCTGATGATAACTGAGAAGTCCATGAAATATTAGAGAACATTAGCAAAAGCATAATTCCAGAAAAAAGATTAGTCACTTTTTAAAGTGAGTCAAAATGTTCTCATAACTAATAGTTGAATTAGCTCAGATATTATTTTTTTGTTAATCACCTCTATTTGTGATAGATTGCAGCAGCCCAATTCACAACACAGATTCCTCTCTTTTGGGAATCCACTTTGCTTTTCTGTAAGGGTTCTGTTTCCTGTACAACTTGCATTTTGATTCGGATTTTTCTCATTTTCAAGCTTTTGTTTCTCTGATAACGCTGACTGCTTCAGAGAGACATTTTCACCTCTCTTTGTATTCTGTATCTGAAACAAGAAATATTTAGCTCCATCTTTATTGGAACATAAAAATGAATTCTCTCATGTTTCAAATATGTTTTTATTGTTCAAAAGGAATATTTTGGAATCAAATCTGTTTTTCAAAAGATCTTTGAATTTTCATGCATATGAAACCTCATATTTTTTAAATAGCTCTGGGACCTGTTAAGAGCTTAAACTTCTAAGGAACAAGAGTCACATTTCATAACGATTATAAATATAAATTATTAATCAATCATATAAACAACCAAAAAATGGTGAATCAATGCAGAAAACTATAAAACCTGTCATAATTTCAATTAATAGGCAGGAAAGGTCTATTACAGTTTCTTATTTTCATGACAGAGAACACAGGATTACATGCAATGGATAGCCTAATGCTAAGAGCAGCGATCTGTACAGAAGATAAGCCAGCATAGTGTTTCTATACTGATGTTTAAAGGAAAGCAGAGAGCGCTCTTTCAGGTTATAAACCTCATTTGTTCTTTTAGAACACAGGCGAAGTTTTTTTTCTAAATTTCATTCAGAGACATGGAAAATGAGTCTTCTCAAAGAATGAGGCTTCCTATAAGCACATTTGGAAATCTACTTGAAGATGTGCACCTCTGGAGGAATTCTGCAGCATTGGAAAAGGTACAGTGGTAGCTTCAACCAGTGTGTTTAGCCCAAGGGGAGAAAGAGAGAAAGATGGATACTTGTTCTGTTGGCATGAGCTTAGCTTGCTTTTCTGACTGTTTATTTCTGGTTATCGATGGCAAGTTTCTAACATGCTTCTCTAGTGATATGAATTCAGGGAGTTAACAGAATATAAGATGTAGGGAACAAGCATGACAGTTTAAACTGTAGAAGAGCATAAAATTAACTACTGAGTTACTTTAAAGCAATTTGGTTTTCCATGGAAATTTATACCTTTTCTATCTAGCCTCTTTTAAAAGATAATTTCACTCTTCATGTAGTAATAGAAATATTACAATTTCAGCAGATAAAACAGAAGAATTTGACACTATTTTGATGAGTTATATTAATGATAAATCAAGATATTTTAAATAATATTAATGCTTAGAGTGGTTTTGACCTACAACTGAATGCTTTAAAATGAGAGTGCCTTAAACAAAACCAGCTCTGGATGCCTTAACTTCTCTATAAATAAAATTTCAGGAAAATCCAACCCATGAAAATCATGTTTTACCATCATGCTTTATACTATGGAGTTGGTAACATTTCTAACACATTCCTATGTAGACACAAAACTTCCAAAACTGAAAAAAAGTACCTTCTAGAGCTTATACTCAATAATCTAAACTGGCCCAGCATTGTTTTTATATAATATGTACTTTTGAGGAAAAAAACTAGGTGACAGTACGTCTACCCATGCAAGAAGGTGTTCATTGAATTTACTTAGCTTCTGAATCTGGAAACAGAGACAGAAGAAACCCTGGTAATTAAGTCCTTTCAAGCTGGAAGCCTGAGAGATATATTTTCACTATTAAAATAATACCAAAAAGCTGAACCTCAAGTGACCCCTATACCATATGGAAAAGTTTCATAGAATTAAAACCAAACTGCCAACCTTTTTTTAATGACACCGCTTCAAGAACTAGTGGTGCTGCCAGGACCCAGTAGGCATGAAAGCAGAAAGAGAATGGGGATTTTGAAAACAGAGGCGATTGATGCAGATTAGGGATCTTGCCTTGACTTCAATTGTCATTAGCGAAAAAAAATAAAACCTATGGAAACTTGTTTTAGCCTTGTTAGAGCTTGTTTTAGGCTTCTTACCAAGAGTTACATAAACACTGGAAATTAGGTTAGATTTTAGGCACCTCACATGCCAGTTTGATGCCCATATCTCTCTATTCCAGCTAAATTGTGTGTAGTCTAATATCACTTCTAATAGAGTAACACTAAAAATAAAAACTTATATTACTGTGAAAAGTTAAAACTCCTTACTTCATTTAAAGAACTTAGACTGTCTGCAAGAACGACAATGGTCATCAAACACAGAGGGTTTCTGACTCTTAAAATGAAGTAAATTGTTGGGACTACTTGTCATAATCACTTGCAGCAATCTATTATATTCCTCAGTAATCACACTCATCTCAATTAGAGACGAGCTTGGAATTGGATATCTATGAATAAGCAACACTGCATTTTGAAATAGGTATAGCTACCAAAAAACTCGAATTATATTTATAAATCTATTTAGATTAAAAATTAGAAACTCTCAGTCATCAGCAAGACCCATGTTATATAACAGCCTTGGATCAGCTGCAATGCATACAGTGACATCATTCCTTAGACTCTCCCCTAACCCCTAAATATTTAGTCACTTTTGAAAGCAATATTTAGCTTTGGAATATATAGCTAATTTTAGAAATACTGAACATCACCCAAAGTCTATTAAGTCTGAATTACTGTCCCACAGGGATTTTAACACAAAACAAAATATACAAGGTCAGGGTAAGCCAGAAAGTTTTCCCAGTTTAAACCAAACAGCTGACCTATGGTAAACCCTGCATGTTGGTTGGGTTGAGTATACTGTTCCCACTTCAGTTAATGGTGCTGGAGTTAATGAGTCTGATGTGGCCACAGCTGAATGTTTTGTCCCTGGCATCGGTTATAGCAGGATTAGATTGTTTGCTATTGAATCAATTAAAAGGAAAAAAAAAAAAAGCTTATACATCAGTTTCTTTCTTGATAATTTTACCTCCTTCTCTGGCTTTTACTTTCAAAATATACTAAATTAACAGTCTTCTACCTAACTTTGAACATTTATTTTAATCATACTTCTTGCCTTCCTATTTATAAACCAGAGTTTAATCTATCAACAATAACTGCTGGAATTTTAAATTTTAGATTTTCCAACTGAAAATCAGAGTTCTTGATCATTGCTGCATTTCAAATTCATGCCTGAAATGTCATGGTATGTCATTTGAGACCGCTATTAAAATTCTTCATATAGCTCAGCTCTATGTAGGATGAAAAGGAAATCTGTTCAGTTTTCCTAACACATAACACTCAATAGTATCCACTGAGTCTCTCAGTTATGAGTTATACTGTCAGTCTCAGTAATTACTTCCTATTAAAATGAAGGATGGACATTCCTTTCCCTTGGCTTTCTTCACATATGTAACTGAACACCAGTCATCAGTCTGTAAAATTAACTTCTCTGCAGAGAGCAGAGTAACCTGGCCTGACTCCCAGCTGACCATGCCTTGAGCAGGAGGTAGGACTAGAACCTCCAGGGCTCTTCCTTTCCAGCCTGGATTATTTTATGGTCCTGCATACCCTGAACATCAGAATCTTCAACGCAGCCAGGGGCTGAAAAAAGGGTGCAGACTGTTCAGGAGTAGCAACCAACATCAAATACTTGAAGCAGCAGTAGCAAGACTACTAGACAATATTTATTTAGTAGTTTCTGACTGGTTTAGCCAAAAATATGGTAAAAGAATAATTGCAGAGGTGTTTTATAGCCAGTATCAAGCTCTCCCCACTATCTCAGAATTATAGAAAAGACTAATAATTCAGGAAAGTAAAATTCTAGTCATACACTCTACAATCCAGTGACATGGTTATAGAAATAAATATATTTTAAATATCAGAATAACTGGTACCACAGGTTTATTTGTTTTCTCTTTCAGCATTCATAATGTTGCATTTACAAAACGGTGCTGATCACTATGCTTCTGCTAAGACTGCATTTAAAAAATATGGAATAAACTGCCACCTAGAGTTAAATCCTTGATGTTAATATTGGTTACATTTATATTCAAGATAGACAGTTTACTATTACAATATTCAAGACCAGGTACCAGAAGTCAGCATAGTCTTTGAACACTGGAAAAGGAAGCAGACATTTGATATAGATTATAAATGGAATCTGATGATGTGCCTGATTTCTTGACTGATATAAATCCATTTAAAAATCAGTAATGAGCTAGAGATCATTACTGGTATATGTTATTCTCACCCTGTTAATGGTGATCAATACTCTGAGCAAGTATTATAGAAACCAGGGTGCTAATTTTTCATTTGGCAGTCACTTTCAGTCCATTGGTACTGCCTGTGTATTAGCAAGTCTCAACAAATTCATTAGCTGGTTGATTTCATCCTAGGTGCATTTAAAAGAAAATAAATATCTACTGCCCCCTATACCTGCTGCAAGAATTCTGAATGTTATTTTTCATTTGTATTTAAACTATTATTAACTATGTTAAGTAAGTGTGGTGAGTTGACCTTGTCTGACTACCAGCTGCCCACCATGCTTCTCTCTCAGCTCCCCTCCTCATCAAGGCAAGGAGAAAAGAAGATTAAAAGCTCATGGGTCAAGATAAAGGCACTTTAATGAAAGGAGCAAAGGCTGTACATAGAAGCAAAACAAAGACCGAAAGAAAGGGGAAGATTTATTCTCTACTTCTTATCAGCGGGCATTGTCCAGACATTTTCTGGGATGCAGAGCCTCAGCAATTATAGCAGCCACTTCAGAAGACAAATACCATAAAAATAAGTTGTCCATTTCCACCTTCCCCACACTCCCACCTCATATCTTTTATTTCTGGATGTGATACCACATAGTATGGCAAATCCCTGTGGTGTGTGTGGGACAGCTCTCCCAGCCTCCCAGCCCCCTGCCCACCCCCAGCCCTTTGGCAGGGTGGGTGAAGAGACAGTCTTGATGCTGGGCAAGCATGGCTCTGCAATAGCCAAAACACTGGTGTGTTATCAGCACTGCTTGGGCCATCCAGATGAGCCTCAGCACTACAGTGCTGCTCTGAGGAAAGTTCATGTCATCCCAACAAATAACTTGAAAGTGCTGACAAGTCCTCTGTTGCCCTGCAGAAAAGTAACCTCTGCATTAAGACAGCTGTGACAGCTGAGGGCAGCAGTGAATGCTGCAGGTGGTCATTGACCAGTCCTTTGAATATTTATCTTCTCCAGACACTGGCAGGTTGTGTAATCTGATTTCCCAGAGCAGTTTACACAAACATCATATTTTTTAAAACTCTCCCTATTAGAGATACAACAAGAAGTACATAAAAGATGCATATCATGCAGTTTTATGGCAAGAAAGGGAGATAGAAGTTAGACCCCTTTAATACCTTCCCTTACAGTAACACCTGTCAGTCCTTTAATGCAGAACAAGCTGATTACATACTCTTTTTGCGCTAGTATTCTGATACAATGTGGTTGACCAAATCATGCCATATGTTCACCAGTCTGGAAGCCTGTTCCCACTGAGATTTTAATGCATTGTACCCTACAAATCAAACTGGAAATAGGAATTAAAATTCTGCAAGCTGTGAAGAAATACATGATTGAGTGGAGAGGATAAACCTAAATTAGTAGCCACCTATAAAGGAACGGCCAACAAAATTAAGCCATTTTACCTCCCCCTCCCCTCTCCTTTTGCAACCAGCTGATCAGCATGTGAGTGAAGAAGTGGTAGATAAGGTTTGAAAAGCAAAAATTGCTTGAAGAGAGGGATAAGGCAGACCTCCAAAACAAGGTAGAAAGGGGAAAGAAGGAACTGATGAAAAGGAAAATATGATGGAGAATGATTTTATACCTTTTCTTTTAGATCAGCAGAGCTGAGTGCCTCTTCGGTTCCTGAACTAACATCCACAGCACAGGGAATGGACAGGGGAAGGAGAATGGCAGGATAGCTCATGGACTGAAGAGCTGTCATGGGTGGATGTAGGCTTTTTAGGATGGACGGACTCAGGACAGCAAGGAAAGGGAACAGCCCCTCGTGTGAGAGCAACAGGGATGCCCTGGGATGGACAACAATGCAGTTGAAAGCTTATGGACTGGGATGAGAGGAGAGATCAGGATGGACAATGTTTGGTGAGTGTCTCTACAGACTGTCTGATCAATAAGGTCTCTTCAGACAACTGAAGCGCCTTCACATTTGCAATTATTCATCAGGAATGACTTGAACCACCAGTTACCTGATAAACAGACAACAGAGGAGAGCACAAGCAATCCAAGAGGTTTCTGAAGGGCATTGGTGGCCACTCCCTAACATGGGCAAATAAGGAACAAACATAGGGTAGCTTTGGCTGCAATGACTCTACATGACATTGTGGAGGATCCTGAGAGAAGGAAACAAATCCAATAAACAGAATCACAATCCTGACTTCAAGGCCTCTTCAGGGGATTGCTTGGAAGAATCCCATAAGATAGTCCCAGAGGAATGAGGGATCTAAAGGATTTAGTTGTTTTTCAAGGATCCTTCCAGCTGATAGGCAGGAGCTCAAGCAAAGGCCTGCATGGATGAATAGTGAGCTCCTGACAAAATTCAAATGTAAAACAAGTAATAAAAACAAAAATAAAAATGTACGTGGTTTGTGCATATTCACTGTATTGTCACTATATACTGGAAGCATGATGCCTTGCTCCTCTGTAATAACTTAGAGCAAGCCTCAAATCCACCAGTAAATTCTATCTCAGACAGCTGACATGATATAAGCATGTTACTCCCTGTTTCAGAACTGTCATGTAGCATTAAGTCTGTCACTAGTGCTTCAGAAGCATTTGTAAAAGCCATGCAGTTACTGCTGCTATATCATCACGGCTTGTGAAGACTCCTCACACCACAGACACTGAAATAGTGAAAAAGTTTGCACAAAGCCACTAAATGCTAAAAAAGTTGCATCTGTTGTTGCAATTGAAGTACATAGTCCTTAAAATACAGGGAAATGATTCAGTTCAGTCCATGTCAAGCAGTTGTTTATCAAGCTTAGTCAAAAAGTAATAAATTACTCTTTCCCTACTTCATAAGTCTGCTCTGCTTATAAGTTTTTCCACCTCCATGGACAGCAATTCCTTTCTTTTTTATCCACCTAAATTTTTTTAAGTTGGATGAAATGAAGGTTTTGACATGTAGTAATGGCAGATAATCCATTTCGCACATTTAGAAACTTGTTTAGTTTCATAATCATTAAAATCCTTTAAAAACAGAAGAAAAAGAGGGATTATTAGGAGTATATCTTGTCTGCAGTAATTAAGGTTCCTGTTCTTTGTTTTGAGCATACCTGAGATGTTCAGAATCAGAGCCTCATTTAGTATTGTGTGAAAGGGACATGACATGATATTTTCAAAAAATTAGAAATACATACTTTGTATTAAAAGTACATTTTTCTTTGTAGATTGTCAGTCTTGAAGGCCTCACATACCTAGAACAAGCAGTGTAAATACCTGGACTACCCATAAACACATGACTATTCCTTAGAAGCGGGAGAATTTTATTTTTTTTTAATATAGAACTGCCTTCATCTGAAGTATTTACATACAGGTTCTTCAAGGACTTGTGCATCTCTGTACTTAAGTTCAATGACAGACAATTATCAAAGCAGTGAAAAGCATTTGAAAAA
This sequence comes from Sitta carolinensis, assembly GCA_032173965.1. Classification (NCBI taxonomy): domain Eukaryota; kingdom Metazoa; phylum Chordata; class Aves; order Passeriformes; family Sittidae; genus Sitta; species Sitta carolinensis. The sequence continues at coordinate 30,232,691 of CM063284.1, read as the reverse complement.
GCATATCTTTTTTCATTCAGACAGCTCCTTTAAAATATATGTTTCTAGCGGATCACTCTTTTTTTTATTAGATCTATGCAGAGGCTGGGTTCTAACTCTACAAGCAACTCAGGCAGCCTTTGTTCAATAAGCAGCCTGAGTACAGGCAAGAAAAGAAAAAGGAGGTATAAAAATAAACTGCAATGACCCAATTCTACTGTGAACAAACACAACCTATGACCTTCAGAGTCTTGAATTTTGAATCTCAGCCCCATCTGGAAGACAAGACAAGGGGTCAAATATCCCTGTCCCTACCTGCCTGACATGTTTGCTTTGCAGCAGTTGAGTTGATTTAATAGTCACATGCTTTGCCAGCTTCATTTAGGACCACTGAAATCATGTGAATGACACTGGAGACAGTGCTGCACTGGAGAGAACTGCTGCTACACTCTAAATATGCCTCTGGCTGCAGAACCCTCTGTTTTGCAATTTGGAAGTCAAATTGCAGAGCTTAGCTAAAAGCAGCAGTTAATAACCTGCTCTGACATCTGTTGTCACTGAACAGGCTGAGATAAAGTTCACAATGAAGAAACACAGAAACCAAACACATACCAATTTTTCCTTACAGACCTTCTTCAGAAATTCTAGTACTATTAATGTATACACCAAGTACTGATAGAGAGGCAGAATTTGTTGGAAAAAATCCTTGCTTGAGGAAAGTTCTTTCATCTAAATTTCTCCAGCTCAGTCCTGTTTCTTTAAGCACACATCAGTAAAGTAGTACTAGTTAATGGCTGGTGGGTTTATCCAATAAGAATAATTATCTTCTGACAAAAGGAAAGTAAAACTGATGACTAGTCTGGATGAAGGCAGCGAGCTGGGGCAAGGACAGGAGGGAGCAGGCTGCCGCAGCCCATTCCCCAGCCCGGTGCTGCTGGCCCTGCCGAGCACCACCACAGGGCACTGGCAGAGCCCACAGCACTGACAGAGCTGTAGGAGGGCATCTCTGAGGTCCCATTCAACCCAAATCATTCTACAGTTCACCAACACTTCTTGCAGAATTATGCAGATCAGCATGAGAATTCACAGCTCCAGTATAAAAGTCATAACCCCAGTACAAAACCAACATCACCTGGCACATGTTGCAGAAAACCACACAAGACCTTTTAAAACATAAGGAAGTGTCCAGAACCTTTGAATCTTTTGATTTTGAAATATTGCTTATTTCACTCCTACTGCTTTCCCCACCACTCCTTCCTCTATTTTCTCGGATGCTACTGTGAAAACTTAGATCGAGCAATAAATTAGTTTCAGACTTATAGACAGGGAACTTGTTTTATTAACTCTGCTCTGAGATGTTGAATAAGGGGGCTTGTGAAGGAATAGGTTTGTAGTACACAAGGGAAAATGGGAGTTTTGTCACTGTTCTGCACTCATTAACAATCAATGATAAGGGCCTTAGGTTTCAAGTAAAGGACAGAACATAGCCTAAACAGCGGTCTTGGACCAGGGGCAGAAGCTGTGTGGGTTCAGCTCTCAGGTTAAGGATTCTCACAGCAATTTCAGCCTCTCTGTGCACTTGGGCCCCTGACATGAACGATATGTCTTCATTCACCATGAGAATTCCTCTACAATTACAATTGTCCTGATGAAAAAAAATAACTCCAAAATTTTGCTTTGAGTGGCTCAACTGTTATCATTAAACAACCAGATCATCTCTCAAATCCTCTCAGAAAGAGAATTATCCTAAAAAGGTCATTGAACACTGGTATACCTTTAGAAACATTAATAACACCAACTAGGATGAAGACTCAGGAAAATACTCATTTCCCATTAGTAACAATCTGTTTTGCATCAGAGAATGCAATTTTTAATCTTCAAGGGACTTCATACTAAGTCGTTCATACTATTGTTGTGATGAATAAGATATGGTAAGTTTGTCCCAAATTTTATAAGAAATGTGGGTTTTTTGACATGGCTGTCTGTCTGACAGATAGCAACTGCATTAGAGATATGTTCTGACTTTTAAACAATTTTGTGATTTTATACACCTATCAGTAGCTTTGTCCTTTGATTGGAGTGAATTTTATTTTTAATTTTGAGTCAATTCTTCAGCTAAGCATAAATGTAGAGCCATCATTGTGGAAGATGTAATGCACTAAATTAGGTCTCCAGGGGCCTATATGGGAAAAAAGAAAGAAGGAAACGTGATTAAAAGGAAATTCAGACAGATTGTTATGAAGCTGGCAAAATAAAGAATCTTACGGTATTCCTGAACTAATGTTAGAAGCTTGGGAGAACATCAGAAACTACTACAGATTTTCATGAATAAACATAATTATAATTGGATTGACAGACAATGTAGAATGAGCTTCACAAGTGAAATGTTCATCAGTGACACCCTGTGCTCTCCATCCAGGGATGGAAAAACTACTGTGCAAGTGGCAGGCCTAGTCTATTATACACTTGAGCCACAGAGGTCATCCCTGAATACATATCCAGGGAATATGATGTGACTTTGCATGAAATATATTGATTCAGAAGCTGATTCTTCTTCAGCTTTAGTTTGTTTCTCACTTTTTAGCAGCTCAAAATCATATACTTAACCCAATATCAACTTTAGGACCCTGTGCATTAGACTGAATGCATGGGATTAAAAAAATAATTTAAAAAAAAGCAGAATTACTGCTATATAATTGTTCATGGATTTTATGACAAAGCCACTATGAAAAAAATGCAAAAAAGAGTCAAAAGATAATGTGAGTTTTTTAAACTTGAATCTGGCTCTTTTTTTGTGCACTTCCCTCAAACGTTATGAAATGGTTCTCCTTGTGCAAGCTCTCCTCCTGGTAACTTGGAAGCTAGTAGCACCAGTGACCACAAAAAGCACTATGGTTTCACAGTTGATATATGTCCTCATATTCAGTGAAAAAGAAAATGACACCTATAGAGAGAAAAGAGCTGCTGCTACTAATGTTCATCAGAAGAAAGACAGAATGGAAACATTTATATCGTACTTAATGGAAGTGCTTGGCTGATCTACTTACACTGACCAGCACAGATATAACTGAACTAGTCATACCATAAAGACAGCAGGTAAATTTAAGGTAGATTTAAGATATGCTGAGTGATGGGCTGTTT